>CAJQTT010000002.1:12400000-13769172 GCA_906901655.1 Sminthurides aquaticus | reverse complement strand
TAGGTTTTCAGATAGGATTTCAGGTAGGTTTTAGATAGGGTTTCAGGAAGGTTTTCAAGTAGGTTTTTAGGTAGGTTTTCAGATAGGATTTCAAGTAGGTTTTCAGGTAGGTTTTCAGATAGGATTTCAAGTAGGTTTTCAGGTAGGTTTGCAGATAGATTTTCAGATAGGTTTTCAGGTAGGTTTTAATTTAGGTTTTAATTTAGGTTTTCTAGATTCATTCTCAACGCATATCCTCCCTTGTGAGCTAACCAGCCTAGGGCAACCTACCCTATAGCAACCTGTCGCTCGCACATAATTTGTTGTCCTAACGGGCTGGCCTAAAATGACATAAAACGGGCCGGCCTAAAAATGACCAAAAATGGGCCAGCCTAAAATGACAAAAAAACGGGCCAGCCTAAAAAAGACCGAAAATGAGCCGGCCTAAACTGTCAAAAACGGGCCAGCCTATAAATGGCCTAAAACGACCAAAAACGGGGCGGCCTAAAATGACAAAAACACGGGCCAGCCTTAAAACGGACTGAAATTACTAAAAACTAGCCGGCCTAAAGGTGCCCTAATAATGACCTTAAACGGGCCGGTCTAAAAATGGCCTTAAAATGCCCTTAAACGTCCCGACCCAAAAACGGCTTCAAACGGGCCTCAAAATGGCGTTAAACGTGCTGGCAAAAAATGCTTAAAATGGGCGGGCCCAAAAATATATTTAAATGGCCCGGCCAAAAACAGGCCTGATATAGGCCGCCAAAAAGGCCTAACCCGGGCCATCCTTAAAAGCCCTTACATGTTCCAGCCTAAAAAAGGCATAATACAGTCCGGCCTAAAAACAGCCTAAAATGGTCTTAAACGGGTTTGCCTTAAAACGGTATAAAATGGGCGGGCCGAAAATTGCCTTTTTCGTGCCGCTTTGAAACATAAAACTGGTCACCCTAAAACAACCTAAAAATGACCAACGGTTTGGCCTAAAACTGGCCTACAATGGGCCCGCCTAAAAAAGTCCTCAACGGGCTGGCCCAAAAACATTCTAAAATGACGGCCCAAAATTTTTCTAATACGGATTCGCCCGAAAACAGTCCACTTAATGTCCGACCATGGCCCGGCTTAAACATGGCCCAAACTAACGGTCTAAAACGGGCCAGCCTCAAAAACATCCCGGCCCAGAATAAGGGACGGTCCCGAAAAAACCCGGCCCAAAAAACACACTCCCACAAAGTCGGGCCAGCGCAAGCATGGGCCGGCCCATACAATACCACTGCCCACAAAGCCGGGCAGGGCTAGTGCAAAAAGGGGCCGCCAAAAAACAACACTCCTAACCACAAAGCCGGACCGGCCCAAAAAATGGCCAGCCCAAAAAAAGGACCGTCCCAAAAAAATTGCCAACCCAAAAACGTTTCTCATGTTCGGTAGGAAAATGGTAAAGGATCTGGGGACCGCAGATTCCAATGTGCGACTTAAAATGGTAACCCTATAGATATCAATCTCGTGGGGAATCCTATACCCAATATTTCTCACTCTTTAAACACTTGCTGTTGCCCGTGCTCAAGCTTGGCCCAGAGTTGAACAGCAACCAAAAACTATTCTGTGCTTCCCTGAGTTGTAAGGTCAGGTTGAACGAAGCTCTAAAGTACTGCCCTAAATCCCGTCTGGAACGGGATTTAGGGTTGATAAGTAGCCAGAAGTAATTACAATTAAGTAAATGATGCAATTTAAAACACAGGGAGATTTTCAAAAGTAACCGTTCTTCTCGATCTTTAATTGCCAACCTTTCTTCTCTCTTTGTTTCTCTTTCTCGTTCTCCGTACTTGTTCGCAAACTTGCACAAACTGCTACTCAATCTCCATGGCGACATACACACGTCCGCATCCCACCTAATTACCATTCTGCAATGTAGCTCCATTCAGCAATGTAGCTCGACTCATTCCATACATTCACGCTCATAACACACTTATCTGTCATTGCGGCATTCAAACATACTAGAGACTTACAGAGTTTAATTTAATTTATAAACTGGAGCTTCCTAATCATCTTGCGCAGCAACACCCAATTAAAATGATTATAGACTCTTTACGCTATTCTTTACGCTATTCTTTACGCTATTCTTTGCGAGATTCTTTACGCAATGCTTTACGCTATTCTTTACGAGATTCTTAACGACATTCTGTTCGAGATTCTTTAGAACATTCTTTTCAAGATTCTTTAGCACATTCTTTTCAAGATTCTTTAGCACATTCTTTTCAAGATTCTGTAGCACATTCTTTTCAAGATTCTTGAGGACATTATTTTCGAGTTTGTTTACAATATTCTTTTCAAGATTCTTCAGGATATTTTTTTCAAGATTCTTCAGGACATTCTTTACGCGATTCTTTATGATATTCTTTACGCATTTCTTTACACGAATCTTACCGGTAAACCCGTTTGGAAACGCGCTCCTCTAGCATAATAAAACACGCTGCTCCAGTAAAATAAAACACGCTCCTCTGGCAAATAAAACACGCTCGTCTGGCAAACTAAAACACGCTCCTCTAGCATAATAAAACACGCTCCTCTAGCATAATAAAACACGCTGCTCTAGCATAATAAAACACGCTGCTCCGGCAAAATAAAACATGCTGCTCCAAAAAAATAAAACACGCTCCTTTGATAAATAAATCACGCTCCTTTGATAAATAAATCACGCTAGTCGGACAAATAAAACACGCTCGTCCGGCAAAATAAAACACGCTCGTCCGGCAAAATAAAACATGCTGCGCCAAAAAATAAAACACGCTCCTCTAGCAAAATAAAACACGCTCCTCTAGCAAAGTAAAACACGTTCCTCTAGCAAAGTAAAACATGCTCCTTTAGCGAAATAAAACACGCTGCTCTGGCAAAATAAAACATGCTCCTCTAGCAAAATAAAACATGCTCCTCTAGCAAAATAAAACACGCTGCTCCGGCAAAATAAAACACGCTGCTCCGGCAAAATAAAAGACGCTCGTCTGGCAAACTAAAACACGCTCCTCTAGCATAATAAAACACGCTCCTCTAGCATAATAAAACACGCTGCTCTAGCATAATAAAACACGCTGCTCCGGCAAAATAAAACATGCTGCTCCAAAAAAATAAAACACGCTCCTTCGATACATAAATCACGCTCCTTTGATAAATAAATCACGCTAGTCGGGCAAATAAAACACGCTCGTCCGGCAAAATAAAACACGCTCGTCCGGCAAAATAAAACATGCTGCGCCAAAAAATAAAACACGCTCCTCTAGCAAAATAAAGCACGCTCCTCTAGTAAAGTAAAACACGTTCCTCTAGCAAAGTAAAACATGCTCCTTTAGCGAAATAAAACACGCTGCTCTGGCAAAATAAAACATGCTCCTCTAGCAAAATAAAACATGCTCCTCTAGCAAAATAAAACACGCTGCTCCGGCAAAATAAAACACGCTGCTCGGGCAAAATAAAACACGCTCGTCTGGCAAAATAAAACATGCTCCTGTAGCAAAATGAAACATGCTCCTCTAGCAAAATAAAACACGCTGCTCCGGACAAATAAAACATGTTGCTCCGGCAAAATAAAACATGCTCCTCTAGCAAAATAAAACATGCTCCTCTAGCAAAATAAAACATGCTCCTCTAGCAAAATAAAACACGCTGCTCCGGCAAAATAAAACACGCTGCTCCGGCAAAATAAAACATGCTCCTCTGGCAAAATAAAACACGCTCCTCTAGCAAAATAAAACACGCTGTTCTGGAAAAAAAACACTTGTCCGGAAAAATAAAACACGCTCCTCTAGCAAACTAAAACACGCTGTTCTGGCAAAATAAAAGACGCTCGTCTGGCAAAATAAAACATGCTCCTGTAGCAAAATGAAACATGCTCCTCTAGCAAAATAAAACACACTGCTCCGGACAAATAAAACATGTTGCTCCGGCAAAATAAAACACGCTGCTCCGGCAAAATAAAACACGATCCTCTAGCAAACTAAAACAATGTGTTCGTGCAAAAAAATACACTTGTCGGTCAAAATAAAACGGGCTCCTCTGGCAAAATGAAACTCGCTCGTCTAGCAAAATAATACACGCCCCTCTAGCAAAATAAAACACGCTCGTCTGGCAAAATAAAACACGCTCGTCTGGCAAAATAAAACATGCTCCTGTAACAAAATAAAACCCACGCATCCTGCAAAATAAAACACGCTCGTCTAGCTAAATAAAACACGCTGCTCCGGCAAAATAAAACAACCTTCTCTAGCTAAATAAAACACGCTGTTCTCGCAAAATAAAACACGCTTGTCTGGCAAAATAAAACACACTGCTCCAGCAAAATAAAACACGCTGCTCCAGCAAAATAAAACACGCTGCTCCAGCAAAATAAAACACGCTGCTCCAGCAGAATAAAACACGCTGCTCCAGCAAAATAAAACACGCTGTTCTGGAAAAAAAAAACACGCTGTTCTGGCAAAATCAAACACGCTCGTCTGGCAAAATAAAACACGCTCCACTAGCAAAATAAAGCACGCTGATCCAGCAAAATAAAACACGCTCGCCGGCAAAATAAAACACGCTCGTCTGGCAAAATAAAACATGCTCCTGTAACAAAATAAAACCCTCTCATCCTGCAAAATAAAACACGCTCGTCTAGCTAAATAAAACACGCTGCTCCGGCAAAATAAAACAACCTTCTCTAGCTAAATAAAACACGCTGTTCTCGCAAAATAGAACACGCTCGTCTGGCAAAATAAAACACGCTCCACTAGCAAAATAAAGCACGCTGATCCAGCAAAATAAAACACGCTCGTCTGGCAAAATAAAACATGCTCCTGTAACAAAATAAAACCCACTCATCCTGCAAAATAAAACACGCTCGTCTGGCTAAATAAAACACGCTGCTCCGGCATAATAAAACAACCTTCTCTAGCTAAATAAAACACGCTGTTCTCGCAAAATAAAACACGCTTGTCTGGCAAAATAAAACACGCTGCTCCAGCAAAATAAAACACGCTGCTCCAGCAAAATAAAACACGCTGCTCCAGCAAAATAAAACACGCTGCTCCAGCAAAATAAAACACGCTGCTCCAGCAAAATAAAACACGCTGTTCTGGAAAAAAAAAACACGCTGTTCTGGCAAAATCAAACACGCTCGTCTGGCAAAATAAAACACGCTCCACTAACAAAATAAAGCACGCTGATCCAGCAAAATAAAACACGCTGTTCTGTGAAAATAAATTACGCTCGTCTGGCAAAATAAAACATGCTCCTCTAGCAAAATAAAACCCACTCATCCTGCAAAATAAAACACGCTCTTCTAGCTAAATAAAACACGCTGCTCCGGCAAAATAAAACACGCTGCTCCGGCAAAATAAAACATGCTCCTCTGGCAAAATAAAACACGCTCCTCTAGCAAAATAAAACACGCTCTTCTAGCTAAATAAAACACGCTGCTCCGGCAAAATAAAACACGCTGCTCCGGCAAAATAAAACATGCTCCTCTGGCAAAATAAAAGACGCTCGTCTGGCAAAATAAAACATGCTCCTGTAGCAAAATAAAACACGCTGCTCCGGACAAATAAAACATGTTGCTCCGGACAAATAAAACATGTTGCTCCGGCAAAATAAAACACGCTGCTCCGGCAAAATAAAACAATGTGTTCGTGCAAAAAAATACACTTGTCTGTCAAAATAAAACGGGCTCCTCTGGCAAAATAAAACTCGCTCGTGTAGCAAAATAATACACGCCCCTCTAGCAAAATAAAACACGCTCGTCTGGCAAAATAAAACACGCTCGTCTGGCAAAATAAAACATGCTCCTGTAACAAAATAAAACCCACTCATCCTGCAAAATAAAACACGCTCTTCTAGCAAAATAAAACACGCTGCTCCGGCAAAATAAAACACGCTTGTCTGGCAAAATAAAACACGCTGCTCCAGCAAAATAAAACACGCTGCTCCAGCAAAATAAAACACGCTGCTCCAGCAAAATAAAACACGCTGCTCCAGCAAAATAATACACGCTGTTCTGGAAAAATAAAACACGCTGTTCTGGCAAAATCAAACACGCTCGTCTGGGAAAATAAAACACGCTCCACTAGCAAAATAAAGCACGCTGATCCAGCAAAATAAAACACGCTGTTCTGGCAAAATAAAACACGCTCGTCTGGCAAAATGAAACATGCTCTTCTCGCAAAATAAAACACGCTGCTCCGGCAAAAAAAATACACTCGTCTGGCAAAATAAAACAGGCTCCTCTGGCAAAATAAAACTCGCTGCTCTAGCAAAATAAAACACGCTGCTCCGGCAAAATAAAACACGCTGTTCTGGCAAAATAAAACACGCTGTTCTGGCAAACTCAAACATGCTGCTCTGACAAAAAACATCACGCACCTGTGGGAATATAAAAATCGCTCCTCCGGCCAAACAAAACACGCTACTTCTGCAAAATAACACACGATATTCCGGTCCCTTTCGTAAAATAAAACACGCTGCTCCGGCAAAAGAAAACCAGTTCCTCCAGCAAAATAAATCACGCTCCCCTGACAAAATAAAACACGCTCCTCTGGGAAAATAAATTACGCTCCTCTGGTTTCTGAATTTTGTTATTTTCATTGAATTGTATAGCATTTCAAAAAGCTCGAGTCAAATTTTGAAGAGAGACGTTTATTTCTCCAGCAGGGTGAGGCATACATTGATTGGACCAACTTAGCACTGTCCTTCACTCCAAAGTTTCCAAAGGTGGGTAGAACGCACCTTCAGTTTCCAAAGGGGTAGGCCAACACGTAACCTTCTCAATTGGGTGAAGCGCGACAAATGTTTTCTTAGGGGGATAAAGGGCACCACAGGTTTTTTCAGGAGGGTGAAGCGCACCATAGGTTATCTTCGGAGGGTAAAGCGCATAATTGGTTTTCTCAGGAAGGAGAAGCGCACCATAGGTTTTCTCAGGAGGGTGAAGAGCACCATAGATTTTCTTAGGAGGGTGTAGCGCACCATAGGTTTTCTAAGGAGGGTAACGCGCACAATAGGTTTTCTTAGGACGGTGAAGCGCACCATAGGTTTTCTCAGAAGGGTGAAGCAGACCATAGGTTTTATTAGGAGGGTGAAGCGCATCATAGGTTTTGTTCAGGAGGGCGAAGCGCATTATCAGTTTTCTCAGGCGGGTGAAGCGCAATAGTTTTCACAGGGCGAGGCGCATTAGTGTCTGTCGTCGGTTTTCTCGGCAGCTTATACAGCGTACATTCAATTATCTTAACAGAGATGTTTTTGGAATTAGTCGGTTAGAGTCGGTTTATGATTATCGGTTTTATTTTCTTGGTTAAGCGTTTTTTATTTTCTTGGGAGCGCGTGTTTTATTATCTTGGGAGAGCGTGTTTTATCTTGGTTAAGCGTGTTTTATTTTCTTGGATGAGCGTGTTTTATTTTGCTTTGGTTGAGCGTTTTTTATTCTCCTGGATAAGCGTATTTTTATTTAACTTTGAATGATCGTTTTTTATTTTCTCGTATGAGCGCTTTTTATTCTCTCGGTTGAGCGTGTCTTATTCTCCTGGATGAGTGTGTTTCATTTTACCTTGGTTGCGCGTTTTTTGTTTTCTTTGTTGAGCGTTTTTTATTTTCTTTGTTGAGCATTTTTTATTCTCTTGGTTGAGCGTGTTTTATTTTCTTTGTTAAGCGTTTTTTATTATCTTGGATGAGCGTGCTTTATTTAACCTTGGTTGGGCGTTTTTTATTCTCCTGGATGAGCGTGTTTTAGTTAACCTTGGTTGAGCGTGTTTTATTCTCTTGGTTGAGCGGGTTTTATGTTACCTTGGTAGATTTTTTATCTGTATTTCGTTATATTTGCCTATATTTAGACTAAAAACATTTTTATTGGACTACTTTTCACAAAGACCTAACCTAACCTAACCTAACCTAACCTAACCTAACGACCCATCGTGACCCTTGGGACCCCTTGCGACCCTAAACCTAACCTGCACCCCTATGCGACCCTTGTGGCCCTTAACCTAACCTGCGACCCTGATGACCCTTTGCGACCCTGATGACCCTTTGCGACCAGTATGGCCCTTTGCGACCCTTGAGACCTCTAGTGACACTTGCGATCTCTAGCGACACTTATGACCTCTTGTGGCCCTTTAGAACCTTGCTGCACATGCAAATCTCGGGACGCTCTCGACGATCGTTACCCTCTCGACCTCCATGCCCTCGCGACCTTCGCGACACCCGCCACCCTAGAGGCCTCTTTGGAAACCTCACTACCCCTTGCGTCGACTTGGGACCAGTGCGACCCTCGCGACCTTCTCGCGCCTTGTTACCCACGCGACCTCGTGTCACTATTGCGACCCATTGACCCTTGCTAACTATTCGCGACCCTCATGACTTATGCAGCCAATTGCTACCCATCGTTAGCAATCGCGACCCCTTCCGACCCTTAAGACCCTTGAATCCCCTCGTAATCCCAGTTGACCCCAGTTGACTCTTGCGACCTGTTAGAACCATTGAGACCATTCCGACTTCTCTCGAACATTATGACACGTCCCAATTTAGCGACCCCTTTGATCCTTACGCTTCTTGCAACCCCTCACGACCCCTTGCTGTCTTGCCGTCCTCGCGGAAACTAACGACCCTCACGAACCACTGCAACCCCTCGGGCGAACCCAGAAGTCTATGGCGAACCTTCGCGACTGGGTCGATCTCAGTTGATCCCATTTGACTCTTTCGACTCTTTTCACCGCTCACGATTTTTACGACTTCTTGCGACCATTAAAGAACCCTACCGAATCTTCCGACTACAGTTTACCCTTAAGACCCTTGCAAACCCTCGTGACCCTCACGACCCCTCGCTACACTTGCGACAATTGCGGTACCCTGCGACTTCGGTTGACCGTTGCCAACGTAACGACCCCTCAAGCACCTTGTGACAATCGTGACCCCTTGCGACCCCTCAAGGATCTTCAGACGATCCCGAACCTTTCGACGACCTCCTATACGACCCCCTATACGAGATTTTTTACGAGATTTTTTACAAGATTCTTTACTACATTCTTTACGAGATACTTTACGAGATTCTTTACGAGATTCTTTACAACATACTTTACGTGATTCTATACATGATTCTTCGCGAGATACTTTTCGAGATTCTTTACATTTATACTTACGAGATTCTTTATGAGGATCTTTACGAGATTATTTACGAGACTCGTAACGACATTCTTTACAAGAATGTTTACGACATTCTTTACAAGATTCTTTACGAGATTCTTTACGAGATTCTTTACGAGATTCTTTACGAGATTATTTACGGGATTCTTT
Organism: Sminthurides aquaticus; assembly: GCA_906901655.1. Taxonomy (NCBI): domain Eukaryota; kingdom Metazoa; phylum Arthropoda; class Collembola; order Symphypleona; family Sminthurididae; genus Sminthurides; species Sminthurides aquaticus. The sequence goes on along the minus strand of CAJQTT010000002.1, from coordinate 13,759,893 downwards.
ACGGGATTCTTTACGGGATTCTTTAAGACTTCCTTAACTAGATTCTTTACGAGATTCTTTACCGGATTCTTTACGGGATTCTTACGGGATTCTTTACGAGATTCTTTACGAGATTCTTTACGAGATTCTTTACGAGATTCTTTACGAGATTCTTTACGAGATTCTTTTTGAACATTCTTTACGAGATTCTTTACGAGATTCTTTACGAGATTCTTTACGAGATTCTTTACGACTTTCTTTACGAAATTCTTTACGAGATTATTTACGGGATTCTTTACGAGATTCTTTACGAGATTCTTTAAGACTTTCTTAACTTTACGAGATTTTTTACGATTCTTTACGAGATTCTTTACGACTTTCTTTACGATTCTTTACGAGATTCTTTACGAGATTCTTTACGGGATTCTTTACGGGATTCTTTACGGGATTCTTTACGAGATTCTTAACGAGATTCTTAACGAGAACCTTACGTGTAACCCGTTTGGAAACGCTCAAAGTTTACGTAAAGAATCATGTAAGAATCCCGTAAAGAAACTTTCTTTAAAGAATCTCGTAAAGAAACGCGTAAAGAATCTCGTAAAGAAACGCGTAAAGAGTCTCGTAAAGAATCTCGTTAAGAATCTTGTACGAGAATCTCTTAACTTAAGGAGATTCTTTACGACATTCTTTACAGATTCTTTACAAGATTCTTTACGAGATTCTTTACGCGTCGAGATTCTTTACGGGATTCTTTACGGGATTTCTTTACGGGATTTCTTTACGAAGATTCTTTACGGGATTCTTTACGGGATTCTTTACGGGATTCTTTACGAGATTCTTTACGGAGATTCTTTACAAGATTCTTAACGAGATTGTTTACAAGATTCTTAACGAGATTGTTTACGAGATTCTTTCCGAGATTGTTTACGAGATTCTTTACGAGATTCTTTACGAGATTCTTTACGAGATTCTTTACGAGATTTTTTACGGGATTCTTTACGAGATTCTTTACGAGATTCTTCACGAGATTCTTTACGAGATTCTTTATGAGATTCTTTACGAGATTTTTTACGGGATTCTTTACGGGATTCTTTACGACTTTCTTTACGAGATTCTTTACGAGATTCTTTACGAGATTCTTTACGGGATTCTTTACGGGATTCTTTACGGGATTCTTTACGAGATTCTTAACGAGATTCTTAACGAGAACCTTACGTGTAACCCGTTTGGAATCGTAAAGAATCTCGTAAGAATCTCGTAAAGAAACTCGTAAATAATCTCGTAAAGAATCTCGTAAAGAATCTCGTAAAGAATCTCGTAAAGAATCTCGTAAAGAATCTCGTAAAGAAACGCGTAAAGAATCTCGTAAACAATCTCGTTAAGAATCTTGTAAAGAATCTCGTACAGTGAACTTAAGGAGATTCTTTACGACATTCTTTACATGATTCTTTACGAGATTCTTTACGCGTTTCTTTACGAGATTCTTTACGGGATTCTTTACGGTATTCTTTACGTGTTTCTTTACGAGATTCTTTTCCAGATTCTTAACGAGATTCTTTACGAGATTCTGAATGTGATTGCCACAAATACCCTTAATGTATCCAAACCAACCCCTTTTGTGACCTAAATCGAACCAAGTGCCGCATATATTTAGTAAGTCCTGCACCCCTTTGCGACCCTTGTGGCCCTTAACCTAACCTGCGACCCTGATGACCCTTTGCGACCCTGATGACCCTTTGCGACCAGTATGGCCCTTTGCGACCCTTGAGACCTCTAGTGACACTTGCGATCTCTAGCGACACTTATGACCTCTTGTGGCCCTTTAGAACCTTGCTGCACATGCAAATCTCGGGACGCTCTCGACGATCGTTACCCTCTCGACCTCCATGCCCTCGCGACCTTCGCGACACCCGCCACCCTAGAGGCCTCTTTGGAAACCTCACTACCCCTTGCGTCGACTTGGGACCAGTGCGACCCTCGCGACCTTCTCGCGCCTTGTTACCCACGCGACCTCGTGTCACTATTGCGACCCATTGACCCTTGCTAACTATTCGCGACCCTCATGACTTATGCAGCCAATTGCTACCCATCGTTAGCAATCGCGACCCCTTCCGACCCTTAAGACCCTTGCATCCCCTCGTAATCCCAGTTGACCCCAGTTGACTCTTGCGACCTGTTAGAACCATTGAGACCATTCCGACTTCTCTCGAACATTATGACACGTCCCAATTTAGCGACCCCTTTGATCCTTACGCTTCTTGCAACCCCTCACGACCCCTTGCTGTCTTGCCGTCCTCGCGGAAACTAACGACCCTCACGAACCACTGCAACCCCTCGGGCGAACCCAGAAGTCTATGGCGAACCTTCGCGACTGGGTCGATCTCAGTTGATCCCATTTGACTCTTTCGACTCTTTTCACCGCTCACGATTTTTACGACTTCTTGCGACCATTAAAGAACCCTACCGAATCTTCCGACTACAGTTTACCCTTAAGACCCTTGCAAACCCTCGTGACCCTCACGACCCCTCGCTACACTTGCGACAATTGCGGTACCCTGCGACTTCGGTTGACCGTTGCCAACGTAACGACCCCTCAAGCACCTTGTGACAATCGTGACCCCTTGCGACCCCTCAAGGATCTTCAGACGATCCCGAACCTTTCGACGACCTCCTATACGACCCCCTATACGAGATTTTTTACGAGATTTTTACGAGATTCTTTACGACATTCTTTACGAGATTCTTTACGAGATTCTTTACGAGATTCTTTACACCATACTTTACGGGATTCTTTACGATGATTCTTTACGAGATTCTTTTCGAGATTCTTTACGATTTATTCTTTACGAGATTCTTTACGAGATCTTTACGAGATTCTTTACGAGATTCTTTACGACATTCTTTACGAGATTCTTTACGAGATTCTTTACGAGATTCTTTACGGGATTCTTTACGGGATTCTTTACGGGATTCTTTACGAGATTCTTAACGAGATTCTTAACGAGAACCTTACGTGTAACCCGTTTGGAAACGCTCAAAGTTTCGTAAAGAATCATGTAAGAATCCCGTAAAGAAACTCGTAAATAATGTCGTAAAGAATCTCGTAAAGAATCTCGTAAAGAATCTCGTACAGTGAACTTAAGGAGATTCTTTACGACATTCTTTACATGATTCTTTACGAGATTCTTTACGAGATTCTTTACGAGATTCTTTACGAGATTCTTTACGAGATTCTTTACGACATTCTTTACGAGATTCTTTTTCTTTACGAGATTCTTTACAAGATTCTTTACGAGATTCTTTACGATTCTTTCTTTACGAGATTCTTTACGAGATTCTTTACGGGATTCTTTACGGGATTCTTTACGGGATTCTTTACGACTTTCTTCTTTAACTAGATTCTTTACGAGATTCTTTACGAGATTTCTTTACGAGATTCTTTACGAGATTCTTTACGGGATTCTTTACGGGATTCTTTACGAGATTCTTTACGAGATTCTTTACGAGATTCTTTACGAGATTCTTTACGAGATTCTTTACGAGATTCTTTACGACTTTCTTTACGAGATTCTTTACGAGATTCTTTACGAGATTCTTTACGGGATTCTTTACGAGATTCTTTACGAGATTCTTTACGAGATTCTTAACGGGATTCTTTACGAGATTCTTTACGAGATTCTTTACGAGATTCTTACGAGATTCTTTACAAGATTCTTTACGAGATTCTTTACGAGATTCTTTACAAGATTCTTTACGAGATTCTTTACGACTTTCTTTACGAAATTCTTTACGAGATTATTTACGGGATTCTTTACGGGATTCTTTACGGGATTCTTTACGGGATTCTTTACGGGATTCTTTACGGGATTCTTTACGGGATTCTTTACGGGATTCTTTACGGGATTCTTTACGAGATTCTTTACGAGATTCTTTACGAGATTCTTTACGAGATTCTTTACGAGATTCTTTACAAGATTCTTTACGGGATTCTTTACGAGTATTCTTTACGAGATTCTTTACGAGTATTCTTTACGGGATTCTTTACGGGATTCTTTACGAGATTCTTTACGGGATTCTTTACGACTTTCTTTACGAGATTCTTTACGAGATTCTTTACGGTATTCTTTACGGGATTCTTTACGACTTTCTTTACGAGATTCTTTACGAGATTCTTAACGAGATTCTTAACGAGAACCTTACGGGTAACCTGTTTGGAAACGCTCAAAGTTTCGTAAAGAATCGTGTAAGAATCCCGTAAAGAAACTCGTAAATAATGTCGTAAAGAATCTCGTAAAGAATAATGTAAAGAATCTCGTAAAGAACTCGTAAAGAATCTCGTAAAGAATCTCGTAAAGAATCTCGTAAAGAATCTCGTAAAGAATCTCGTAAAGAATCTCGTAAAGAATCTCGTAAAGAATCTCGTAAAGAATCTCGTAAAGAATCTCGTACAGTGAACTTAAGGAGATTCTTTACGACATTCTTTACATGATTCTTTACGAGATTCTTTACGCGTTTCTTTACGAGATTCTTTACGCGTTTCTTTACGGGATTCTTTACGGGATTCTTTACGCGTTTCTTTACGAGATTCTTTTCCAGATTCTTTACGAGATTCTTTACGAGATTCTGAATGTGATTGCCACAAATACCCTTAATGTATCCAAACCAACCCCTTTTGTGACCTAAATCGAACCAAGTGCCGCATATATTTAGTAAGTCCTAACCTAACCTACCCAAGAAAATAAAACACGCTCATCCAAGAAAAGAAAACACGCTCATCCAAGAAAAGAAAACACGCTCATCCAAGAAATAAAACACGCTCATCCAAGAAAAGAAAACACGCTCATCCAAGAAATAAAACACGCTCATCCAAGAAAATAAAACACGCTCATCCAAAAATATAAAACACGCTCATCCAAGAAATAAAACACGCTCCTCTGGCAAAATAAAACATGCTCATCTTGCAAAATAAAAACGCTCATCTGGCCTAATAAAACACGCTCCTCTGGCAAAATAAAAGACGCTCCTCTGGCAAAATAAAACACGCTCCTCTGGCAAAATAAAACACGCTCCTCTGGCTACACAGTAATAAAACACGCTCAGCCAAGGTAAAATAAAACACGCTTAGCCAAGGTAAAATAAAACACGCTCATCCAAGAAAATAAAACACGCTCATCCAAGAAAATAAAACACGCTAATCCCAGAAAATAAAAAACGCTCCTCTGGCTACACAGTAATAAAACACGCTCAGCCAAGGTAAAATAAAACACGCTTAGCCAAGGTAAAATAAAACACGCTCATCCAAGAAAATAAAACACGGTCATCCAAGAAAATAGAACACGCTAATCCCAGAAAATAAAAAACGCTCATCCAAGAAAATAAAACACGCTCATCCAAGAAAATAAAACACCCTCATCCAAGAAAATAAAACACGCTCACCCAAGAAAATAAAACACGCTAATCCAAGGTAAAATAAAACACGCTCATCCAAGGTAAAATAAAACACGCCCATCCAAGAAAATAAAACACGCCCATCCAAGAAAATAAAACACGCTTAGCCAAGGTAATATAAAACACGCTCATCCAAGAAAATAAAACACGCTCATCCAAGAAAATAAAACACGCTAATCCCAGAAAATAAAAAACGCTCATCCAAGAAAATAAAACACGCTCATCCAAAAAAATAAAACACCCTAATCCAAGAAAATAAAAAACGCTCATCCAAGAAAATAAAACACGCTCATCCAAAAAAATAAAACACGCTCATCCAAGAAAATAAAACACGCTCATCCAAGAAAATAAAACACGCTAATCCAAGGTAAAATAAAACACGCTCATCCAAGGTAAAATAAAACACGCCCATCCAAGAAAATAAAACACGCTCATCCAAGAAGATAAATAAGGCTCATCAAAGAAAATAAAACACGCTCATCCAAGAAAATAAAACACGCTCATCCAAGAAAATAAAACACGCTCAGCCAAGGTAAAATAAAACAAGCTTAGCCAAGGTAAAATAAAACACGCTCATCCAAGAAAATAAAACACGCTCATCCAAGAAAATAAAACACGCTAATCCAAGAAAATAAAAAACGCTCATCCAAGAAAATAAAACACGCTCATCCAAGACAATAAAACACGCTAATCCCAGAAAATAAAAAACGCTCACCCAAGAAAATAAAACACGCTCATCCAAGAAAATAAAACACGCTCAACCAAGAAAATAAAACACGCTAATCCCAGAAAATAAAAAACGCTCATCCAAGAAAATAAAACACGCTCATCCAAAAAAATAAAACACGCTAATCCAAGAAAATAAAAAACGCTCATCCAAGAAAATAAAACACGCTCATCCAAGAAAATAAAACACGCTAATCCAAGGTAAAATAAAACACGCTCATCCAAGGTAAAATAAAACACGCCCATTCAAGAAAATAAAACACGCTCATCCAAGAAGATAAATTACGCTCATCAAAGAAAATAAAACACGCTCATCCAAGAAAATAAAACACGCTCATCCAAGAAAATAAAACACGCTCATCCAAGGTAAAATAAAACACGCTCATCCAAGGTAAAATAAAACACGCTCATCCAAGAAAATAAAAAACGCTCACCCAAGAAAATAAAACACGCTCATCCAAGAAAATAAAACACGCTCATCCAAGAAAATAAAAAACGCTCATCCAAGAAAATAAAAAACGCTCATCCAAGAAAATAAAACACGCTCATCCAAGAAAAGAAAGCACGCTCATCCAAGAAAATAAAACACGCTCATCCAAGAAAAGAAAACACGCTCATCCAAGAAATAAAACACGCTCATCCAAGAAATAAAAAACGCTCGACCAAGAAAATATAAAACGCTCATCCAAGAAAATAATACACGCTCATCCAAGAAATTAAAACACGCTCATCCAAGAAAAGAAAACATGCTCATCCAACAAAATAAAACACGCTCAGCCAAGGTAAAATAAAACACAATCATCCAAGAAAATAAAACACGCTCATCCAAAAAATAAAACACGCTCCTCTGGCAAAATAAAACACGCTCCTCTGGCTACACAGTAATAAAACACGCTCAGCCAAGGTAAAATAAAACACGCTTAGCCAAGTTAAAATAAAACACGCTCATCCAAGAAAATAAAACACGCTCATCCAAGAAAATAAAAAACGCTCCTCTGGCTACACAGTAATAAAACACGCTCAGCCAAGGTAAAATAAAACACGCTTAGCCAAGGTAAAATAAAACACGCTCATCCAAGAAAATAAAACACGGTCATCCAAGAAAATAGAACACGCTAATCCCAGAAAATAAAAAACGCTCATCCAAGAAAATAAAACACGCTCATCCAAGAAAATAAAACACCCTCATCCAAGAAAATAAAACACGCTCACCCAAGAAAATAAAACACGCTAATCCAAGGTAAAATAAAACACGCTCATCCAAGGTAAAATAAAACACGCCCATCCAAGAAAATAAAACACGCCCATCCAAGAAAATAAAACACGCTTAGCCAAGGTAATATAAAACACGCTCATCCAAGAAAATAAAACACGCTCATCCAAGTAAATAAAACACGCTAATCCCAGAAAATAAAAAACGCTCATCCAAGAAAATAAAACACGCTCATCCAAAAAAATAAAACACCCTAATCCAAGAAAATAAAAAACGCTCATCCAAGAAAATAAAACACGCTCATCCAAAAAAATAAAACACGCTCATCCAAGAAAATAAAACACGCTCATCCAAGAAAATAAAACACGCTAATCCAAGGTAAAATAAAACACGCTCATCCAAGGTAAAATAAAACACGCCCATCCAAGAAAATAAAACACGCTCATCCAAGAAGATAAATAAGGCTCATCAAAGAAAATAAAACACGCTCATCCAAGAAAATAAAACACGCTCATCCAAGAAAATAAAACACGCTCAGCCAAGGTAAAATAAAACAAGCTTAGCCAAGGTAAAATAAAACACGCTCATCCAAGAAAATAAAACACGCTCATCCAAGAAAATAAAACACGCTAATCCAAGAAAATAAAAAACGCTCATCCAAGAAAATAAAACACGCTCATCCAAGACAATAAAACACGCTAATCCCAGAAAATAAAAAACGCTCACCCAAGAAAATAAAACACGCTCATCCAAGAAAATAAAACACGCTCAACCAAGAAAATAAAACACGCTAATCCCAGAAAATAAAAAACGCTCATCCAAGAAAATAAAACACGCTCATCCAAAAAAATAAAACACGCTAATCCAAGAAAATAAAAAACGCTCATCCAAGAAAATAAAACACGCTCATCCAAGAAAATAAAACACGCTAATCCAAGGTAAAATAAAACACGCTCATCCAAGGTAAAATAAAACACGCCCATTCAAGAAAATAAAACACGCTCATCCAAGAAGATAAATTACGCTCATCAAAGAAAATAAAACACGCTCATCCAAGAAAATAAAACACGCTCATCCAAGAAAATAAAACACGCTCATCCAAGGTAAAATAAAACACGCTCATCCAAGGTAAAATAAAACACGCTCATCCAAGAAAATAAAAAACGCTCACCCAAGAAAATAAAACACGCTCATCCAAGAAAATAAAACACGCTCATCCAAGAAAATAAAAAACGCTCATCCAAGAAAATAAAAAACGCTCATCCAAGAAAATAAAACACGCTCATCCAAGAAAAGAAAGCACGCTCATCCAAGAAAATAAAACACGCTCATCCAAGAAAAGAAAACACGCTCATCCAAGAAATAAAACACGCTCATCCAAGAAATAAAAAACGCTCGACCAAGAAAATATAAAACGCTCATCCAAGAAAATAATACACGCTCATCCAAGAAATTAAAACACGCTCATCCAAGAAAAGAAAACATGCTCATCCAACAAAATAAAACACGCTCAGCCAAGGTAAAATAAAACACAATCATCCAAGAAAATAAAACACGCTCATCCAAAAAATAAAACACGCTCAGCCAAGGTAAAATAAAACACGCTTAGCCAAGGAAAAATAAAACACCCTCATCCAAGAAAATAAAACACGCTCATCCAAGAAAATAAAACACCCGCATCCAAGAAAATAAAACACGTTCATCCAAGAAAATAAAACACGTTCATCGAAGAAAATAAAACACGCTCATCCAAGAAAATAAAAAACGCTCATCCAAGAAAATAAAACACGCTCATCCAAGAAATAAAACACGCTCCTCTGGCAAAATAAAACATGCTTATCTTGCAAAATAAAAACGCTCATCTGGCCTAATAAAACACGCTCCTCTGGCAAAATAAAAGACGCTCCTCTGGCAAAATAAAACACGCTCCTCTGGCAAAATAAAACACGCTCCTCTGGCAAAATAAAACACGCTCCTCTGGCAAAATAAAACACGCTCCTCTGGCAAAATAAAAGACGCTCCTCTGGCAAAATAAAACACGCTCCTCTGGCAAAATAAAACACGCTCCTCTGGCAAAATAAAACACGCTCCTCTGGCAAAATAAAACACGCTCCTCTGGCAAAATAAAACACGCTCCTCTGGCAAAATAAAACATGCTCCTCTTGCAAAAAAAATCGTTCCTCCGGCAAAATAAAACACCCTCCTCCTATTGATTGTACCAACTAAGCAGCCTCCTCCATTGAAAGTTTGCAAGGGTGGGTAGAACGCACCTTCAGTTTCCAAAGGGTTATGGGAACACGTAATTTTCTGAATGGATTGAAGCGCGACAAAGGTTACCTCCGGAGGGTGTAGCGTACCAGAGGGTTTCTCGTGAAGCGCACCGTGAGATTACTCAGGCGGGTAAAGCGCACTAGCGCACTACAGGTTTTCTCAGGAGGGTTAAGCGCACCATAAGTTTTCTCAGGAGGATGAAGCAGACCATAGGATTTCTTAGGATGGTGAAGCGCACAAAAGATATTCTCGGAAGGGGGAAGCGCACTAACGGTTTTCACAGGGTGAGGCGCACCCGTGTCTGTCGTCGTTTTTCTCGGCAGCTTATTCAGCGTATATTCAATTATCTAAACGCAGGTGCTTTTCCGAATGTCGCGAGCACTGGCATGAATAGGGAGACGGGTGTAGTGTACTTGAGAGTAGACTATTGCTATGGAGACGAGCAGAGGTAAAGAATGTTGTTTATTTGTTAGGGAAAACAAAACTATGGAGAGCAGGGTGAAGCGCACGGTTTTCTTATGGTTGAGGCGCAACGTTTTCTCATAGGGAAGGCGCACAGCTTTAGTCAAGGGCGAGACGAACCATTTTCACTTGGGTAAGGCGCACAGTTTTCTCGAGATACGTATTATAGATTATGAGACGGGGCTTTAAGGTACAAGCAGTGTGGTAGTGAGGAAGAGTCGGGATCTAGAGCTGGTAGAAACAAGACTTGTTCTAAATTGCGCTGATAGAAAACTTGGGAAAACTATTGTATTGATTGACTTGAAAAGTGAGTAGAGAGTTGACTAATTAAAAGTGTGTCTTCGTAAACCACCTTAAACTAACTAAAATTGTGTATCTGTCTACAATTGGCTTAATTAATTTGGCATTTAATCAGTAACTTAGCTTCACGTATACTAATTGTACATCACTACGTTCGGGTAGAGCTAGTGGATGCAACAGGAGGGTATAGCGCACAATAGGTTTTCACAGGACGGTTAAGCGCACCATAGGTTTTCTCAGGAGGGTGAAGCAGACCATAGGATTTCTTAGGATGGTGAAGTGCACAAAAGATATTCTCGGGAGGGGGAAGCGCACTAACGGTTTTCACAGGGTGAGGCGCACCCGTTTCTGTCGTCGTTTTTCTCGGCAGCTTATTTAGCGTACATTCAATTATCTAAACGCAGGTACTTTTTCGAATAAGAGTCGTTTAAGGTTATCGGAAAAGAAGGTATTTGAATTGTTGCCGTATTGTCCAGATATTTCTAAATCCTAATTAACTGGCTCCAGTTTAGCTCTGAAAACTTGCATGTTATCCTCTCTTTAACTGAATTAAAATCATGGTTCAGACTTAACACTCGTAAAATCTACACTCAGAAAATTTACACTCGTGTCAGACATGTTCGTTTTCAAGAAAAAATAAACTTATTAAATTCATTATTTTCACTTGTCAATTTTCAACTCGTTTTCTTGTACACTATTCAATTCTTGAAAAAATGACTGCAGATTCTTGATCGTTGGAGCAAACTCGAATCACAGTAAAATTATCTCGGAACAGTCCTGAGCACATCAGCTGCTGGCTTGGCTGAGATGTCTTGCATTACGTTAGAAATGATGAGCCTGGTAACCTTAACGAAGCAAATATTAGAAAATAGGAGATTAAATGGCAGAACAATTTGAATACGAGCTTGCTGCTAATGCCAAGGTTCTTCAAAAGTTTCAAGCAATTACGTCTAATTGTAATTAAATAAAATTGTCGAAGTAGTGTTACTGCGATAACAGCAACTACGTGTGAAATGAGAGAACTGAATCGTGATTCTCTCAAGTAACTCGTATAACTTCTCCAAACTGACTGACTTCCCCCTTCCACTTCCGAGTTCAAGAAGCTTTCTCTTTTACATACATATTATATCAAACCCCCTTATAAAAAAATATTCAAGTATCATCCATTTTTGGGTATACTTTGGCCCCTTTTTGCAAGCCATCAAAATAACCCAAAGTTATGCGGTTTGCTTTAGGAGAAAAGTTATCTTTTTGTTCAGGCTGATATGAACCGTTTCATTCATTTTGATCAACGCTGTACTTAATAATTGCAATTAAAAATATGGTCTTATTACAGTTGTTTATGCGTGTTTTATTTTACCTTGGCTGAGCGTGTTTTATTTAACCTTGGCTGAGCATGTTTTATTTTGCATTGGCTGAGCTATTTTTATTTTCTTGGATGAGCGATTTTTATTTTCTTGGATGAGCGATTTTTATTTTCTTGGATGAGCGATTTTTATTTTCTTGGATGAGCGATTTTTATTTTCTTGGATGAGCGTGTTTTATTTTACCTTGGTTGAGCGGTTTTTATTCTCTTGGATGAGCGTTTTTTATTCTCTTTGATAAGCGTTTTTTATTTTCTTGGACGAGCGTGTTTTATTGTCTTGGATGAGCGTGTTTTATTTTCTTGGCTGAGCGTGTTTTATTTTCTTGGATGAGCGTTTTTTATTTTCTTGGATGAGCGTGTTTTATTTTCTTGGATGAGCGTGTTTTATTTTCTTGGATGAGCGTGTTTTATTTTCTTGGATGAGCGTGTTTTATTTTACCTTGGTTGAGCGGTTTTTATTCTCTTGGATGAGCGTTTTTATTCTCTTTGATAAGCGTTTTTTATTTTCTTGGACGAGCGTGTTTTATTGTCTTGGATGAGCGTGTTTTATTTTCTTGGCTGAGCGTGTTTTATTTTCTTGGATGAGCGTGTTTTATTTTCTTGGATGGGCGTGTTTTATTTTACCTTGGATGAGCGTGTTTTATTTTCTTGGATGGGCGTGTTTTATTTTCTTGGATGAGCGTGTTTTATTTTCTTGGATGAGCGTTTTCTATTTTCTTGGATTAGCGTGTTTTATTTTTTTGGATGAGCGTGTTTTATTTTCTTGGCTGAGCGTGTTTTATTTTCTTGGATGAGCGTGTTTTATTTTCTTGGATGAGCGTGTTTTATTTTCTTGGATGAACGTGTTTTATTTTCTTGGATGAGTGTGTTTTATTTTCTTGGAGGAGCGTTTTCTATTTTCTTAGATGAGCGTGTTTTATTTTACCTTGGTTGAGTCTGTTTTATTTTACCTTGGTTGAGCGTATAAATTTCTTCGTTGATTTTATAGTTTCTTGGATGAACGTGCTTTATTCTCTGATATGGACGGGTTTTTGTTTTTCGATGAGCCTTCGCGAATTTTATCGTGTCTTTTTTGTTGGATAAGCCTAGATTTGGGTTAAAAAAATTTATGTTGGCCCATTTTTCACAAAGACCTAACCTAACCTAACCTAACCTAACGACCCATCGTGACCCTTGGGACCCCTTGCGACCCTAAACCTAAGCTGCACCCCTTTGCGACCCTTGTGGCCCTTAACCTAACCTGCGACCCTGATGACCCTTTGCGACCAGTATGGCCCTTTGCGACCCTTGAGACCTCTAGTGACACTTGCGATCTCTAGCGACACTTATGACCTCTTGTGGCCCTTTAGAACCTTGCTGCACATGCAAATCTCGGGACGCTCTCGACGATCGTTACCCTCTCGACCTCCATGCCCTCGCGACCTTCGCGACACCCGCCACCCTAGAGGCCTCTTTGGAAACCTCACTACCCCTTGCGTCGACTTGGGACCAGTGCGACCCTCGCGACCTTCTCGCGCCTTGTTACCCACGCGACCTCGTGTCACTATTGCGACCCATTGACCCTTGCTAACTATTCGCGACCCTCATGACTTATGCAGCCAATTGCTACCCATCGTTAGCAATCGCGACCCCTTCCGACCCTTAAGACCCTTGCATCCCCTCGTAATCCCAGTTGACCCCAGTTGACTCTTGCGACCTGTTAGAACCATTGAGACCATTCCGACTTCTCTCGAACATTATGACACGTCCCAATTTAGCGACCCCTTTGATCCTTACGCTTCTTGCAACCCCTCACGACCCCTTGCTGTCTTGCCGTCCTCGCGGAAACTAACGACCCTCACGAACCACTGCAACCCCTCGGGCGAACCCAGAAGTCTATGGCGAACCTTCGCGACTGGGTCGATCTCAGTTGATCCCATTTGACTCTTTCGACTCTTTTCACCGCTCACGATTTTTACGACTTCTTGCGACCATTAAAGAACCCTACCGAATCTTCCGACTACAGTTTACCCTTAAGACCCTTGCAAACCCTCGTGACCCTCACGACCCCTCGCTACACTTGCGACAATTGCGGTACCCTGCGACTTCGGTTGACCGTTGCCAACGTAACGACCCCTCAAGCACCTTGTGACAATCGTGACCCCTTGCGACCCCTCAAGGATCTTCAGACGATCCCGAACCTTTCGACGACCTCCTATACGACCCCCTATACGAGATTTTTTACGAGATTTTTTACAAGATTCTTTACTACATTCTTTACGACATACTTTACGAGATTCTTTACGAGATTCTTTACAACATACTTTACGTGATTCTATACATGATTCTTCGCGAGATTCTTTTCGAGATTCTTTACATTTATACTTACGAGATTCTTTATGAGGATCTTTACGAGATTATTTACGAGACTCGTAACGACATTCTTTACAAGAATGTTTACGACATTCTTTACAAGATTCTTTACGAGATTCTTTACGAGATTCTTTACGAGATTCTTTAAGATATTCTTTACGAGATTCTTAACGAGAACCTTACGGGTAACCTGTTTGGAAACGCTCAAAGTTTCGTAAAGAATCATGTAAGAATCCCGTAAAGAAACTCGTAAATAATGTCGTAAAGAATCTCGTAAAGAATCTCGTAAAGAATCTCGTACAGTGAACTTAAGGAGATTCTTTACGACATTCTTTACATGATTCTTTACGAGATTCTTTACGAGATTCTTTACGAGATTCTTTACGAGATTCTTTACGAGATTCTTTACAACATTCTTTACGAGATTCTTTTTGAGATTCTTTACAAGATTCTTTACGAGATTCTTTACGACTTTCTTTACGAAATTCTTTACGAGATTATTTACGGGATTCTTTACGGGATTCTTTACGGGATTCTTTAAGACTTTCTTAACTAGATTCTTTACGAGATTCTTTACGACTTTCTTTACGAAATTCTTTACGAGATTCTTTACGGGATTCTTTACGGGATTCTTTAAGGGATTCTTTACGAGATTCTTTACGAGATTCTTTACGAGATTCTTTACGAGATTCTTTACGAGATTAGTCACGACTTTCTTTACGAGATTCTTTACGAGATTCTTAACGAGATTCTTTACGAGATTCTTAACGAGATTCTTAACGAGATTGTTTACGAGATTCTTTACTACATTCTTTACGAGATTCTTTACGAGATTCTTTACGAGATTTTTTACGAGATTCTTTACAAGATTCTTTACGAGATTCTTTTCGAGATTCTTTACAAGATTCTTTACGAGATTCTTTACGACTTTCTTTACGAAATTCTTTACGAGATTATTTACGGGATTCTTTACGGGATTCTTTACGGGATTCTTTACGGGATTCTTTACGGGATTCTTTACGGGATTCTTTACGGGATTCTTTACGGGATTCTTTACGGGATTCTTTACGACTTTCTTTACAAGATTCTTTACGAGATTTTTTACGAGATTCTTTACGACTTTCTTTACAAGATTCTTTACGGGATTCTGTACGGTATTCTTTACGGGATTCTTTACGGTATTCTTTACGGGATTCTTTACGGGATTCTTTACGCGTTTCTTTACGAGATTCTTTTCCAGATTCTTTACGAGGTTCTTTACGAGATTCTGAATGTGATTGCCACAAATACCCTTAATGTATCCAAACCAACCCCTTTTGTGACCTAAATCGAACCAAGTGCCGCATATATTTAGTAAGTCCTGCGACCCTGATGACCCTTTGCGACCCATGTGACCCCTCGTGACCCTTGTGACCCCTTGCGACCCTTTTGACCCCTTCCGACCCTAGTGACCCCTTGCGACCCTTGTGACCCTTTGCGACCCTTACAAATCTTAACCGTACCTGCGACCTTTAACCTTAGCTGCGACCCTTTGCGAGCCTGATGACCCTTTGCGACCATGGTCACACTATGTGACCCTAATGATCCTTTGAGACCCTGACGACCCTTTGCGACGCTTGTGACTGTTTTTGCGACGCTTGTGACTGTTGCGACCCTTTGCGACATTTGCGACCTTTTGTGACCTCTAGTGAACCTTTGGGACCCTGATGATCCTTTGCGACCCTGATGATCCCTTGCGACCCTGATCACCCTTTGCGACCACTTATGACCCTTTTGACCCCTGATGACCCTTTGCGACCCTGATGACCCTTTGCGACCCTGATGACCCTTTGCGACCCATATGACCCTTTACGACCCCTGATGACCCTTGTGACCCCAGATGACCCTTTGCGACACTGATGACCTTTTGCGACCCTTGCGACTTTTTGCGGCCCTTATGACCTCTTAAACCACTTGCGACCTTTTACGACCCTTGTGTCCTTTTTTGACCCGTCCGACCTTTTACAACCCGTGTGACCTTTTGCGACCCTTGCGAACTATTGCGACACTTGCGACCACTAGCATCCCTTGCAATCTATTGCGTCCTTGGGACCTCGTACGACCCTGGCTACCTGTTGCGACATCTACCGACCGTTGCGACCTCGGACGTCTTGCTACCCTTCCGACCTAATGCGACCTCTTGCGACCACATGCGACACTTGCAATCTCTTGCGACACTTGCGACCTCTTGCGAAACTTGCGACTTTAACGACCCTTTGCGACCGTTATCGGCCCTTGCTATCGAAAGCAACCCCTTGCGAAACGCAGCCACCTCTCCATACCTTAGCATACCCCTAGGTACCTTTGCGACCCCTTCTGACCCTATTGACCCTTGCGAACATTTGCGACCACCTGAAATCCTCGTGACACTCCGCGACCATTGCGAGACCATTGGCGCGAAACTTGCGATCCCTCGTGACCCATGTGATCCATAGTGACCCTTGCTACCCCTCGCGACCCTTGTGACCCCAGTCGACTGTTGCAACTTTTCAACCCCTTGCGACCATTACGACTTCTCAAGTTTCTGGGATAGTTTCTAGGATAGTTTCTAGTATAGTTTCTAGGATTGTTTGTAGGATAGTTTCCAGGATAGTTTCCAGGATAGTTTCCAGGATAGTTTCTAGAAACTATCCCAGAAACTATCCTAGAAACTATCATAGTTTCTTGAACAGGTTCTGGGATAGTTTTATTGAACAGGTTCTGGGATAGTTTTATTGAACAGGTTCTGGGATAGTTTCTGGAACAGGTTCTGGGATAGTTTTATTGAACAGGTTCTGGGATAGTTTCTCGAACAGGTTCTGGGATAGTTACTTGAACAGGTTCTGGGATAGTTTCTGGAACAGGTTATGGGATAGTTTCTGGATCAGGTTCTGGGATAGCTTCTGGAACAGGTTCTGTATTAGTTTCTAGTAGTCTAGGATAGTTTCCAGCCCAAATCCACATAACCCGGCCAAACTCAGCCTTACCCACGCCTTATAAACCCATAGTTTCTAGTTTCTGAGATAGTTCCTGGGATAGTTTCTGAGATAGTTTCTGGGAAAGGTTCCTACGGGTTTTAGGATGGTTATCAGGAGGATTCCCTCAGGTACCCTTACGTAGTTTTAATTAGGTTTTGCGTAGTTTTCAATAAGGTATTGACGTAGGTTTTCATCCAGGTATTGAAATCCATCAAGTTTTTATACGTTTCTGCTAACAAAGAACTTGAATTGGTATTCATGATGGCTTTGATGTTGGTTTTCTTATTTATGTTCCCAACATATGTTTCCTAACGCGTTTGCAGAAATACTTTCACGTAGGTTTTCATTTAGGTTTTCGGAAATGAAATCAGGCAGGTTATTACATTTATAAATACTTGCAGAAAGAAATTTCAAAATGTGACCAGAACGGGAATCCGAGCAGGACCGTAGCAGAAACCAATGTTTTGGAACCGTTGGAAAAACCTGCGCCAAAATCTATATGAAAACCTAAATATGAAAAGTCAGGTCTCAAATCATATTTTCAAGAAAGTTTCAGACAGGTTTTCAGATGGGATTTCAGGTAGGTTTTCAGATAGGTTTTCAGATAGGATTTCAGGTAGGTTTTAGATAGGGTTTCAGGAAGGTTTTCAAGTAGGTTTTTAGGTAGGTTTTCAGATAGGATTTCAAGTAGGTTTTCAGGTAGGTTTTCAGATAGGATTTCAAGTAGGTTTTCAGGTAGGTTTGCAGATAGATTTTCAGATAGGTTTTCAGGTAGGTTTTAATTTAGGTTTTAATTTAGGTTTTCTAGATTCATTCTCAACGCATATCCTCCCTTGTGAGCTAACCAGCCTAGGGCAACCTACCCTATAGCAACCTGTCGCTCGCACATAATTTGTTGTCCTAACGGGCTGGCCTAAAATGACATAAAACGGGCCGGCCTAAAAATGACCAAAAATGGGCCAGCCTAAAATGACAAAAAAACGGGCCAGCCTAAAAAAGACCGAAAATGAGCCGGCCTAAACTGTCAAAAACGGGCCAGCCTATAAATGGCCTAAAACGACCAAAAACGGGGCGGCCTAAAATGACAAAAACACGGGCCAGCCTTAAAACGGACTGAAATTACTAAAAACTAGCCGGCCTAAAGGTGCCCTAATAATGACCTTAAACGGGCCGGTCTAAAAATGGCCTTAAAATGCCCTTAAACGTCCCGACCCAAAAACGGCTTCAAACGGGCCTCAAAATGGCGTTAAACGTGCTGGCAAAAAATGCTTAAAATGGGCGGGCCCAAAAATATATTTAAATGGCCCGGCCAAAAACAGGCCTGATATAGGCCGCCAAAAAGGCCTAACCCGGGCCATCCTTAAAAGCCCTTACATGTTCCAGCCTAAAAAAGGCATAATACAGTCCGGCCTAAAAACAGCCTAAAATGGTCTTAAACGGGTTTGCCTTAAAACGGTATAAAATGGGCGGGCCGAAAATTGCCTTTTTCGTGCCACTTTGAAACATAAAACTGGTCACCCTAAAACAACCTAAAAATGACCAACGGTTTGGCCTAAAACTGGCCTACAATGGGCCCGCCTAAAAAAGTCCTCAACGGGCTGGCCCAAAAACATTCTAAAATGACGGCCCAAAATTTTTCTAATACGGATTCGCCCGAAAACAGTCCACTTAATGTCCGACCATGGCCCGGCTTAAACATGGCCCAAACTAACGGTCTAAAACGGGCCAGCCTCAAAAACATCCCGGCCCAGAATAAGGGACGGTCCCGAAAAAACCCGGCCCAAAAAACACACTCCCACAAAGTCGGGCCAGCGCAAGCATGGGCCGGCCCATACAATACCACTGCCCACAAAGCCGGGCAGGGCTAGTGCAAAAAGGGGCCGCCAAAAAACAACACTCCTAACCACAAAGCCGGACCGGCCCAAAAAATGGCCAGCCCAAAAAAAGGACCGTCCCAAAAAAATTGCCAACCCAAAAACGTTTCTCATGTTCGGTAGGAAAATGGTAAAGGATCTGGGGACCGCAGATTCCAATGTGCGACTTAAAATGGTAACCCTATAGATATCAATCTCGTGGGGAATCCTATACCCAATATTTCTCACTCTTTAAACACTTGCTGTTGCCCGTGCTCAAGCTTGGCCCAGAGTTGAACAGCAACCAAAAACTATTCTGTGCTTCCCTGAGTTGTAAGGTCAGGTTGAACGAAGCTCTAAAGTACTGCCCTAAATCCCGTCTGGAACGGGATTTAGGGTTGATAAGTAGCCAGAAGTAATTACAATTAAGTAAATGATGCAATTTAAAACACAGGGAGATTTTCAAAAGTAACCGTTCTTCTCGATCTTTAATTGCCAACCTTTCTTCTCTCTTTGTTTCTCTTTCTCGTTCTCCGTACTTGTTCGCAAACTTGCACAAACTGCTACTCAATCTCCATGGCGACATACACACGTCCGCATCCCACCTAATTACCATTCTGCAATGTAGCTCCATTCAGCAATGTAGCTCGACTCATTCCATACATTCACGCTCATAACACACTTATCTGTCATTGCGGCATTCAAACATACTAGAGACTTACAGAGTTTAATTTAATTTATAAACTGGAGCTTCCTAATCATCTTGCGCAGCAACACCCAATTAAAATGATTATAGACTCTTTACGCTATTCTTTACGCTATTCTTTACGCTATTCTTTGCGAGATTCTTTACGCAATGCTTTACGCTATTCTTTACGAGATTCTTAACGACATTCTGTTCGAGATTCTTTAGAACATTCTTTTCAAGATTCTGTAAAACATTCTTTTCAAGATTTTTGAGGACATTTTTTCGAGTTTGTTTACAATATTCTTTTCAAGATTCTTCAGGATATTTTTTTCAAGATTCTTCAGGATATTTTTTTCAAGATTCTTCAGGATATTATTTTCAAGATTCTTCAGGATATTTTTTTCACTTCAGGATATTCTTTTCAAGATTCTTCAGGATATTTTTTTCAAGATTCTTCTGGACATTCTTTACGCGATTCTTTATGATATTCTTTACGCGATTCTTTATGATATTCTTTACGCATTTCTTTACACGAATCTTACCGGTAAACCCGTTTGGAAACGCGCTCCTCTAGCAAATAAAACACGCTCCTCTAGCAAAATAAAACACGCTGCTCCAGCAAAATAAAACACGCTCGTCTGGCAAAATAAAACACGCTCCTCTAGCATAATAAAACACGCTCCTCTAGCATAATAAAACACGCTGCTCTAGCAAAATAAAACACGCTGCTCCGGCAAAATAAAACACGCTGCTCTAGCAAAATAAAACACGCTCCTCTAGCATAAATAAATCACGCTCCTTTGATAAATAAATCACGCTCCTCGGACAAAATAAAACACGCTCGTCTAGCAAAATAAAACACGCTCCTCTAGCAAAATAAAACACTGCTCCGCCAAAAAATAAAACACGCTGTTCTAGCAAAATAAAACACGCTCCTCTAGCAAAATAAAACACGTTCCTCTAGCAAAATAAAACATGCTCCTCTAGCGAAATAAAACACGCTGCTCTGGCAAAATAAAACACGCTCCTCTAGCAAAATAAAACATGCTCCTCTAGCAAAATAAAACACGCTGCTCCGGCAAAATAAAACACGCTCCTCTAGCAAAATAAAACACGCTCGTCTGGCAAACTAAAACACGCTCCTCTAGCATAATAAAACACGCTCCTCTAGCATAATAAAACACGCTCCTCTAGCATAATAAAACACGCTGCTCCTGGCAAAATAAAACATGCTGCTCCAAAATAAATAAAACACGCTCCTTCGATACATAAATAAAACACGCTCCTCTTGATAAATAAAACACGCTAGTCTGGCAAAATAAAACACGCTGCGCAAAATAAAACACGCTACTCTAGCAAAATAAAACACGCTCCTCTGGCAAAATAAAACACGCTCGTCGGGAAAAAATAAAACACGCTCCTCTAGCAAAATAAAACACGCTCCTCTAGTAAAGTAAAACACGTTCCTCTAGCAAAATAAAACATGCTCCTTTAGCGAAAATAAAACACGCTGCTCTGGCAAAATAAAACATGCTCCTCTAGCAAAATAAAACATGCTCCTCTAGCAAAATAAAACACGCTGCTCCGGCAAAATAAAACACGCTGCTCGGGCAAAATAAAACACGCTCGTCTGGCAAAATAAAACATGCTCCTGTAGCAAAATAAAACATGCTCCTCTAGCAAAATAAAACACGCTGCTCCGGACAAATAAAACATGTTGCTCCGGCAAAATTAAAACATGCTCCTCTAGCAAAATAAAACATGCTCCTCTAGCAAAATAAAACACGCTCCTCTAGCAAAATAAAACACGCTCGCTCCGGCAAAATAAAACACGCTCCTGCTCCGGCAAAATAAAACACGCTCCTCTAGGCAAAATAAAACACGCTCCTCTAGCAAAATAAAACACGCTGTCTAGCTGGAAAATAAAAACACTTGTCACGGAAAAATAAAACACGCTCCTCTAGCAAAATAAAACACGCTCCTCTGGCAAAACACGCTCGTTCTGGCAAAATAAAACACGACGCTCGCTCCTGGCAAAATAAAACATGCTCCTGTAGCAAAATGAAACATGCTCCTCTAGCAAAATAAAACACACTGCTCCGGCAAAATAAAACATGTTGCTCCGGCAAAATAAAACACGCTGCTCCGGCAAAATAAAACACGATCCTCTAGCAAAATAAAACAATGTGTTCGTGCAAAAAAATACACTCGTCTGGCAAAATAAAACGGGCTCCTCTGGCAAAATAAAACACGCTCGCTCTAGCAAAATAAAACACGCTCCTCTAGCAAAATAAAACACGCTCGTCTGGCAAAATAAAACACGCTCCTCTAGCAAAATAAAACACGCTCCTCTAACAAAATAAAACACGCATCCTCTAGCAAAATAAAACACGCTCGTCTGGCAAAATAAAACATGCTCCTGGAGCAAAATAAAACAACCTCCTCTAGCAAAATAAAACACGCTGTTCTCGCAAAATAAAACACGCTTGTCTGGCAAAATAAAACACGTTGCTCCAGCAAAATAAAACACGCTGCTCCAGCAAAATAAAACACGCTGCTCTAGCAAAATAAAACACGCTCGCTCCAGCAGAAAAATAAAACACGCTGCTCCAGCAAAATAAAACACGCTCCTCTAGCTGGAAAAAAAAAACACGCTGTTCTGGCAAAATAAAACACGCTCGTCTGGCAAAATAAAACACGCTCCACTAGCAAAATAAAACACGCTGATCCAGCAAAATAAAACACGCTCGCCGGCAAAATAAAACACGCTCCTCTAGCAAAATAAAACATGCTCCTCTAACAAAATAAAACACCTCCTCATCCTGCAAAATAAAACACGCTCCTCTAGCAAAATAAAACACGCTGCTCTAACGGCAAAATAAAACAACCTTCTCTAGCAAAATAAAACACGCTGTCTCGCAAAATAAAACACGCTCGTCTGGCAAAATAAAACACGCTCCACTAGCAAAATAAAACACGCTGATCCAGCAAAATAAAACACGCTCGTCTGGCAAAATAAAACATGCTCCTGTAACAAAATAAAACACGCTCTCAGCAAAATCACGCTGCAAAATAAAACACGCTCGTCTGGCAAAATAAAACACGCTGCTCCGGCATAATAAAACAACCTCCTCTCTAGCTAAAATAAAACACGCTGTTCTCGCAAAATAAAACACGCTTGTCTGGCAAAATAAAACACGCTGCTCCAGCAAAATAAAACACGCTGCTCCAGCAAAATAAAACACGCTGCTCCAGCAAAATAAAACACGCTGCTCTAGCAAAATAAAACACGCTGCTCCAGCAAAATAAAACACGCTGTTCTGGAGCAAAATTAAAATGCTCATGGAGCACGCTGTTCTGGCAAAATAAAACACGCTCGTCTGGCAAAATAAAACACGCTCCACTAACAAAATAAAACACGCACGCTGATCCAGCAAAATAAAACACGCTGTTCTGTGCAAAATAAATTACGCTCGTCTGGCAAAATAAAACATGCTCATGCTCTGTCACAAAATAGCAAAATAAAACACGCTCCTCTAGCAAAATAAAACACGCTGCTCCGGCAAAATAAAACACGCTGCTCCGGCAAAATAAAACACGCTGCTCCGGCAAAATAAAACACGCTCCTCTGGCAAAATAAAACACGCTCCTCTAGCAAAATAAAACACGCTCTCTAGCAAAATAAAACACGCTGCTCTAGCAAAATAAAACACGCTGCTCCGGCAAAATAAAACACGCTCCTCTGGCAAAATAAAACACGCTCGTCTGTAGCAAAATAAAACATGCTCCTCTAGCAAAATAAAACACGCTGCTCCGGCAAAATAAAACATGTTGCTCCGGCAAAATAAAACATGTTGCTCCGGCAAAATAAAACACGCTCCTCTAGCAAAATAAAACAATGTGTTCGTGCAAAAAAATACACTCGTCTGGCAAAATAAAACGGGCTCCTCTGGCAAAATAAAACACGCTCGCTCCGGCAAAATAAAACACGCTCCTCTAGCAAAATAAAACACGCTCCTGTAGCAAAATAAAACACGCTCGTCTGGCAAAATAAAACATGCTCCTGTAGCAAAATAAAACCCACTCGTCTGGCAAAATTAAGCATGCTCCTGGAGCAAAATAAAACACGCTCCTCTAGCAAAATAAAACACGCTCCTCTAGCAAAATAAAACACGCTTCTAACAAAATAAAACACGTTGCAAAATAAAACACGCTCCTCTAGCAAAATAAAACACGCTCCTCTAGCAAAATAAAACACGCTCCTCTAGCAAAATAAAACACGCTCGTTTGGCAAAATAAAACATGCAAAATAAAACACTCCTTTTGGAAATTAATACATGCTCCTCTTACAAAATAAAACACACTCCTTTAGCAAAATAAAACACGCTCCTTAGCAAAATAAAACAGGATCCTCTAAAATACAACAGGCACGCTGTTCTGGCAAAATAAAACACGCTCATCTGGCAAAATAAAACACGCTCCTCTAGCAAAATAAAACATGCTCCGCTTGCAAAATAAAACCAGCTGCCCCCGCAAAATAAAACACGCACCTCTAGCAACATAAAACAAAGCTCCTCTTGCAAAATAAAACACGCTGCTCCGGCAAAATAAAACATGCTCCTCTAGCAAAATAAAACACGCTCCTCTAGCAAAATAAAACACGCTGCTCCGGCAAAATAAAACACGCACCTCTAGCAACATAAAACAAAGCTCCTCTTGCAAAATAAAACACGCTGCTCCGGCAAAAAAAAACATGCTCCTCTAGCAAAATAAAACACGCTGCTCCGGCAAAATAAAACACGCTCCTCTAGCAAAATAAAACACGCTCCTCTAGCAAAATAAAACACGCTCCTCTAGCAAAATAAAACACGCTCCTGTGGCAAAATAAAACACGCTGCTCCGGCAAAATAAAACACGCACCTCTAGCAACATAAAACAAAGCTCCTCTTGCAAAATAAAACACGCTGCTCCGGCAAAATAAAACATGCTCCTCTAGCAAAATAAAACACGCTGCTCCGGCAAAATAAAACATGCTCCTCTAGCAAAATAAAACACGCTCCTCTAACAAAATAGAGCATTTCAAAAAGCTCGAGTCAAATTTTGAAGAGAGACGTTTATTTCTCAAGCAGGGTGAGGCACACACTGATTGGACCAACTTAGCACTGTCCTTCACTCCAAAGTTTCCAAAGGTGGGTAGAACGCACCTTCAGTTTCCAAAGGGGTAGGCTAACACGTATTCTTCTCAATTGGGTGAAGCGCGACAAATGTTTTCTTAGGGGGATGAAGCGCACCATAGGTTTTTTCAGGAGGGTGAAGCGCACCATAGGTTATCTTCGGAGGGTTAAGCGCATAATTGGTTTTCTCAGGAAGGAGAAGCGCACCATAGGTTTTCTCAGGAGGGTGAAGAGCACCATAGGTTTTCTTAGGAGGGTTTAGCGCACCATAGGTTTTCTAAGGAGGGTAACGCGCACAATAGGTTTTCACAGGACGGTGAAGCGCACCATAGGTTTTCTCAGAAGGGTGAAGCAGACCATAGGTTTTATTAGGAGGGTGAAACGCACCATAGGTTTTTTTCAGGAGGGCGAAGCGCATTATAAGTTTTCTCAGGCGGGTGAAGCGCAATAGTTTTCACAGGGCGAGGCGCACCCGTGTCTCTCGTCGGTTTTCTCTGCAGCTTATACAGCGTACATTCAATTACCCTAACAGAGGTGTTTTTGGAATTAGTCGGTTAGAGTCGGTTTATGATTATCGGTTTTATTTTCTTGTTTAAGCGTTTTTTATTTTCTTTGGAGCGCGTGTTTTATTATCTTGGGAGAGCGTGTTTTATTATCTTGGTTAAGCGTGTTTTATTTTCTTGGATGAGCGTGTTTTATTTTCTTGGATGAGCGTGTTTTATTTTGCTTTGGTTGAGCGTTTTTTATTCTCCTGGATAAGCGTATTTTTATTTAACTTTGGATGATCGTTTTTTATTTTCTCGTATGAGCGTTTTTTATTCTCTCGGTTGAGTGTGTCTTATTCTCCTGGATGAGTGTTTTATTTTACCTTGGTTAAGCGTTTTTTGTTTTCTTTGTCGAGCGTTTTTTATTTTCTTTGTTGAGCATTTTTTATTCTCTTGGTTGAGCGTGTTTTATTTTCTTTGTTAAGCGTTTTTTATTATCTTGGATGAGCGTGCTTTATTTAACCTTGGTTGAGCGGGTTTTATGTTACCTTGGTTACCCTTCGTGATTTTTATCTGTATTTCGTTATATTTGCCTATATTTAGACTAAAAACATTTTTATTGGACTACTTTGCACAAAGACCTAACCTAACCTAACCTAACCTAACCTAACCTAACGACCCATCGTGACCCTTGGGACCCCTTGCGACCCTAAACCTAACCTGCACCCCTATGCGACCCTTGTGGCCCTTAACCTAACCTGCGACCCTGATGACCCTTTGCGACCCTGATGACCCTTTGCGACCAGTATGGCCCTTTGCGACCCTTGAGACCTCTAGTGACACTTGCGATCTCTAGCGACACTTATGACCTCTTGTGGCCCTTTAGAACCTTGCTGCACATGCAAATCTCGGGACGCTCTCGACGATCGTTACCCTCTCGACCTCCATGCCCTCGCGACCTTCGCGACACCCGCCACCCTAGAGGCCTCTTTGGAAACCTCACTACCCCTTGCGTCGACTTGGGACCAGTGCGACCCTCGCGACCTTCTCGCGCCTTGTTACCCACGCGACCTCGTGTCACTATTGCGACCCATTGACCCTTGCTAACTATTCGCGACCCTCATGACTTATGCAGCCAATTGCTACCCATCGTTAGCAATCGCGACCCCTTCCGACCCTTAAGACCCTTGCATCCCCTCGTAATCCCAGTTGACCCCAGTTGACTCTTGCGACCTGTTAGAACCATTGAGACCATTCCGACTTCTCTCGAACATTATGACACGTCCCAATTTAGCGACCCCTTTGATCCTTACGCTTCTTGCAACCCCTCACGACCCCTTGCTGTCTTGCCGTCCTCGCGGAAACTAACGACCCTCACGAACCACTGCAACCCCTCGGGCGAACCCAGAAGTCTATGGCGAACCTTCGCGACTGGGTCGATCTCAGTTGATCCCATTTGACTCTTTCGACTCTTTTCACCGCTCACGATTTTTACGACTTCTTGCGACCATTAAAGAACCCTACCGAATCTTCCGACTACAGTTTACCCTTAAGACCCTTGCAAACCCTCGTGACCCTCACGACCCCTCGCTACACTTGCGACAATTGCGGTACCCTGCGACTTCGGTTGACCGTTGCCAACGTAACGACCCCTCAAGCACCTTGTGACAATCGTGACCCCTTGCGACCCCTCAAGGATCTTCAGACGATCCCGAACCTTTCGACGACCTCCTATACGACCCCCTATACGAGATTTTTTACGAGATTTTTTACAAGATTCTTTACTACATTCTTTACGACATACTTTACGAGATTCTTTACGAGATTCTTTACAACATACTTTACGTGATTCTATACATGATTCTTCGCGAGATTCTTTTCGAGATTCTTTACATTTATACTTACGAGATTCTTTATGAGGATCTTTACGAGATTATTTACGAGACTCGTAACGACATTCTTTACAAGAATGTTTACGACATTCTTTACAAGATTCTTTACGAGATTCTTTACGAGATTCTTTACGAGATTCTTTAAGATATTCTTTACGAGATTCTTAACGAGAACCTTACGGGTAACCTGTTTGGAAACGCTCAAAGTTTCGTAAAGAATCATGTAAGAATCCCGTAAAGAAACTCGTAAATAATGTCGTAAAGAATCTCGTAAAGAATCTCGTAAAGAATCTCGTACAGTGAACTTAAGGAGATTCTTTACGACATTCTTTACATGATTCTTTACGAGATTCTTTACGAGATTCTTTACGAGATTCTTTACGAGATTCTTTACGAGATTCTTTACAACATTCTTTACGAGATTCTTTTTGAGATTCTTTACAAGATTCTTTACGAGATTCTTTACGACTTTCTTTACGAAATTCTTTACGAGATTATTTACGGGATTCTTTACGGGATTCTTTACGGGATTCTTTAAGACTTTCTTAACTAGATTCTTTACGAGATTCTTTACGACTTTCTTTACGAAATTCTTTACGAGATTCTTTACGGGATTCTTTACGGGATTCTTTAAGGGATTCTTTACGAGATTCTTTACGAGATTCTTTACGAGATTCTTTACGAGATTCTTTACGAGATTAGTCACGACTTTCTTTACGAGATTCTTTACGAGATTCTTAACGAGATTCTTTACGAGATTCTTAACGAGATTCTTAACGAGATTGTTTACGAGATTCTTTACTACATTCTTTACGAGATTCTTTACGAGATTCTTTACGAGATTTTTTACGAGATTCTTTACAAGATTCTTTACGAGATTCTTTTCGAGATTCTTTACAAGATTCTTTACGAGATTCTTTACGACTTTCTTTACGAAATTCTTTACGAGATTATTTACGGGATTCTTTACGGGATTCTTTACGGGATTCTTTACGGGATTCTTTACGGGATTCTTTACGGGATTCTTTACGGGATTCTTTACGGGATTCTTTACGGGATTCTTTACGACTTTCTTTACAAGATTCTTTACGAGATTTTTTACGAGATTCTTTACGACTTTCTTTACAAGATTCTTTACGGGATTCTGTACGGTATTCTTTACGGGATTCTTTACGGTATTCTTTACGGGATTCTTTACGGGATTCTTTACGAGATTCTTTACGGGATTCTTTACGACTTTCTTTACAAGATTCTTTACGGGATTCTGTACGGTATTCTTTACGGGATTCTTTACGACTTTCTTTACGAGATTCTTTACGAGATTCTTAACGAGATTCTTAACGAGAACCTTACGGGTAACCTGTTTGGAAACGCTCAAAGTTTCGTAAAGAATCATGTAAGAATCCCGTAAAGAAACTCGTAAATAATGTCGTAAAGAATCTCGTAAAGAAACGCGTAAAGAATCTCGTAAAGAACGGCGTAAAGAATCTCGTAAAGAATCTCGTAAAGAATCTCGTAAAGAATCTCGTAAAGAATCTCGTAAAGAATCTCGTAAAGAATCTCGTAAAGAATCTCGTAAAGAATCTCGTAAAGAATCTCGTACAGTGAACTTAAGGAGATTCTTTACGACATTCTTTACATGATTCTTTACGAAATTCTTTACGCGTTTCTTTACGAGATTCTTTACGCGTTTCTTTACGGGATTCTTTACGGGATTCTTTACGCGTTTCTTTACGAGATTCTTTTCCAGATTCTTTACGAGGTTCTTTACGAGATTCTGAATGTGATTGCCACAAATACCCTTAATGTATCCAAACCAACCCCTTTTGTGACCTAAATCGAACCAAGTGCCGCATATATTTAGTAAGTCCTGCGACCCTGATGACCCTTTGCGACCCATGTGACCCCTCGTGACCCTTGTGACCCCTTGCGACCCTTTTGACCCCTTCCGACCCTAGTGACCCCTTGCGACCCTTGTGACCCTTTGCGACCCTTACAAATCTTAACCGTACCTGCGACCTTTAACCTTAGCTGCGACCCTTTGCGAGCCTGATGACCCTTTGCGACCATGGTCACACTATGTGACCCTAATGATCCTTTGAGACCCTGACGACCCTTTGCGACGCTTGTGACTGTTTTTGCGACGCTTGTGACTGTTGCGACCCTTTGCGACATTTGCGACCTTTTGTGACCTCTAGTGAACCTTTGGGACCCTGATGATCCTTTGCGACCCTGATGATCCCTTGCGACCCTGATCACCCTTTGCGACCACTTATGACCCTTTTGACCCCTGATGACCCTTTGCGACCCTGATGACCCTTTGCGACCCTGATGACCCTTTGCGACCCTGATGACCCTTTGCGACCCATATGACCCTTTACGACCCCTGATGACCCTTGTGACCCCAGATGACCCTTTGCGACACTGATGACCTTTTGCGACCCTTGCGACTTTTTGCGACCCTTATGACCTCTTAAACCACTTGCGACCTTTTACGACCCTTGTGTCCTTTTTTGACCCGTCCGACCTTTTACAACCCGTGTGACCTTTTGCGACCCTTGCGAACTATTGCGACACTTGCGACCACTAGCATCCCTTGCAATCTATTGCGTCCTTGGGACCTCGTACGACCCTGGCTACCTGTTGCGACATCTACCGACCGTTGCGACCTCGGACGTCTTGCTACCCTTCCGACCTAATGCGACCTCTTGCGACCACATGCGACACTTGCAATCTCTTGCGACACTTGCGACCTCTTGCGAAACTTGCGACTTTAACGACCCTTTGCGACCGTTATCGGCCCTTGCTATCGAAAGCAACCCCTTGCGAAACGCAGCCACCTCTCCATACCTTAGCATACCCCTAGGTACCTTTGCGACCCCTTCTGACCCTATTGACCCTTGCGAACATTTGCGACCACCTGAAATCCTCGTGACACTCCGCGACCATTGCGAGACCATTGGCGCGAAACTTGCGATCCCTCGTGACCCATGTGATCCATAGTGACCCTTGCTACCCCTCGCGACCCTTGTGACCCCAGTCGACTGTTGCAACTTTTCAACCCCTTGCGACCATTACGACTTCTCAAGTTTCTGGGATAGTTTCTAGGATAGTTTCTAGTATAGTTTCTAGGATTGTTTGTAGGATAGTTTCCAGGATAGTTTCCAGGATAGTTTCCAGGATAGTTTCTAGAAACTATCCCAGAAACTATCCTAGAAACTATCATAGTTTCTTGAACAGGTTCTGGGATAGTTTTATTGAACAGGTTCTGGGATAGTTTTATTGAACAGGTTCTGGGATAGTTTCTGGAACAGGTTCTGGGATAGTTTTATTGAACAGGTTCTGGGATAGTTTCTCGAACAGGTTCTGGGATAGTTACTTGAACAGGTTCTGGGATAGTTTCTGGAACAGGTTATGGGATAGTTTCTGGATCAGGTTCTGGGATAGCTTCTGGAACAGGTTCTGTATTAGTTTCTAGTAGTCTAGGATAGTTTCCAGCCCAAATCCACATAACCCGGCCAAACTCAGCCTTACCCACGCCTTATAAACCCATAGTTTCTAGTTTCTGAGATAGTTCCTGGGATAGTTTCTGAGATAGTTTCTGGGAAAGGTTCCTACGGGTTTTAGGATGGTTATCAGGAGGATTCCCTCAGGTACCCTTACGTAGTTTTAATTAGGTTTTGCGTAGTTTTCAATAAGGTATTGACGTAGGTTTTCATCCAGGTATTGAAATCCATCAAGTTTTTATACGTTTCTGCTAACAAAGAACTTGAATTGGTATTCATGATGGCTTTGATGTTGGTTTTCTTATTTATGTTCCCAACATATGTTTCCTAACGCGTTTGCAGAAATACTTTCACGTAGGTTTTCATTTAGGTTTTCGGAAATGAAATCAGGCAGGTTATTACATTTATAAATACTTGCAGAAAGAAATTTCAAAATGTGACCAGAACGGGAATCCGAGCAGGACCGTAGCAGAAACCAATGTTTTGGAACCGTTGGAAAAACCTGCGCCAAAATCTATATGAAAACCTAAATATGAAAAGTCAGGTCTCAAATCATATTTTCAAGAAAGTTTCAGACAGGTTTTCAGATGGGATTTCAGGTAGGTTTTCAGATAGGTTTTCAGATAGGATTTCAGGTAGGTTTTAGATAGGGTTTCAGGAAGGTTTTCAAGTAGGTTTTTAGGTAGGTTTTCAGATAGGATTTCAAGTAGGTTTTCAGGTAGGTTTTCAGATAGGATTTCAAGTAGGTTTTCAGGTAGGTTTGCAGATAGATTTTCAGATAGGTTTTCAGGTAGGTTTTAATTTAGGTTTTAATTTAGGTTTTCTAGATTCATTCTCAACGCATATCCTCCCTTGTGAGCTAACCAGCCTAGGGCAACCTACCCTATAGCAACCTGTCGCTCGCACATAATTTGTTGTCCTAACGGGCTGGCCTAAAATGACATAAAACGGGCCGGCCTAAAAATGACCAAAAATGGGCCAGCCTAAAATGACAAAAAAACGGGCCAGCCTAAAAAAGACCGAAAATGAGCCGGCCTAAACTGTCAAAAACGGGCCAGCCTATAAATGGCCTAAAACGACCAAAAACGGGGCGGCCTAAAATGACAAAAACACGGGCCAGCCTTAAAACGGACTGAAATTACTAAAAACTAGCCGGCCTAAAGGTGCCCTAATAATGACCTTAAACGGGCCGGTCTAAAAATGGCCTTAAAATGCCCTTAAACGTCCCGACCCAAAAACGGCTTCAAACGGGCCTCAAAATGGCGTTAAACGTGCTGGCAAAAAATGCTTAAAATGGGCGGGCCCAAAAATATATTTAAATGGCCCGGCCAAAAACAGGCCTGATATAGGCCGCCAAAAAGGCCTAACCCGGGCCATCCTTAAAAGCCCTTACATGTTCCAGCCTAAAAAAGGCATAATACAGTCCGGCCTAAAAACAGCCTAAAATGGTCTTAAACGGGTTTGCCTTAAAACGGTATAAAATGGGCGGGCCGAAAATTGCCTTTTTCGTGCCGCTTTGAAACATAAAACTGGTCACCCTAAAACAACCTAAAAATGACCAACGGTTTGGCCTAAAACTGGCCTACAATGGGCCCGCCTAAAAAAGTCCTCAACGGGCTGGCCCAAAAACATTCTAAAATGACGGCCCAAAATTTTTCTAATACGGATTCGCCCGAAAACAGTCCACTTAATGTCCGACCATGGCCCGGCTTAAACATGGCCCAAACTAACGGTCTAAAACGGGCCAGCCTCAAAAACATCCCGGCCCAGAATAAGGGACGGTCCCGAAAAAACCCGGCCCAAAAAACACACTCCCACAAAGTCGGGCCAGCGCAAGCATGGGCCGGCCCATACAATACCACTGCCCACAAAGCCGGGCAGGGCTAGTGCAAAAAGGGGCCGCCAAAAAACAACACTCCTAACCACAAAGCCGGACCGGCCCAAAAAATGGCCAGCCCAAAAAAAGGACCGTCCCAAAAAAATTGCCAACCCAAAAACGTTTCTCATGTTCGGTAGGAAAATGGTAAAGGATCTGGGGACCGCAGATTCCAATGTGCGACTTAAAATGGTAACCCTATAGATATCAATCTCGTGGGGAATCCTATACCCAATATTTCTCACTCTTTAAACACTTGCTGTTGCCCGTGCTCAAGCTTGGCCCAGAGTTGAACAGCAACCAAAAACTATTCTGTGCTTCCCTGAGTTGTAAGGTCAGGTTGAACGAAGCTCTAAAGTACTGCCCTAAATCCCGTCTGGAACGGGATTTAGGGTTGATAAGTAGCCAGAAGTAATTACAATTAAGTAAATGATGCAATTTAAAACACAGGGAGATTTTCAAAAGTAACCGTTCTTCTCGATCTTTAATTGCCAACCTTTCTTCTCTCTTTGTTTCTCTTTCTCGTTCTCCGTACTTGTTCGCAAACTTGCACAAACTGCTACTCAATCTCCATGGCGACATACACACGTCCGCATCCCACCTAATTACCATTCTGCAATGTAGCTCCATTCAGCAATGTAGCTCGACTCATTCCATACATTCACGCTCATAACACACTTATCTGTCATTGCGGCATTCAAACATACTAGAGACTTACAGAGTTTAATTTAATTTATAAACTGGAGCTTCCTAATCATCTTGCGCAGCAACACCCAATTAAAATGATTATAGACTCTTTACGCTATTCTTTACGCTATTCTTTACGCTATTCTTTGCGAGATTCTTTACGCAATGCTTTACGCTATTCTTTACGAGATTCTTAACGACATTCTGTTCGAGATTCTTTAGAACATTCTTTTCAAGATTCTTTAGCACATTCTTTTCAAGATTCTTTAGCACATTCTTTTCAAGATTCTGTAGCACATTCTTTTCAAGATTCTTGAGGACATTATTTTCGAGTTTGTTTACAATATTCTTTTCAAGATTCTTCAGGATATTTTTTTCAAGATTCTTCAGGACATTCTTTACGCGATTCTTTATGATATTCTTTACGCATTTCTTTACACGAATCTTACCGGTAAACCCGTTTGGAAACGCGCTCCTCTAGCATAATAAAACACGCTGCTCCAGTAAAATAAAACACGCTCCTCTGGCAAATAAAACACGCTCGTCTGGCAAACTAAAACACGCTCCTCTAGCATAATAAAACACGCTCCTCTAGCATAATAAAACACGCTGCTCTAGCATAATAAAACACGCTGCTCCGGCAAAATAAAACATGCTGCTCCAAAAAAATAAAACACGCTCCTTTGATAAATAAATCACGCTCCTTTGATAAATAAATCACGCTAGTCGGACAAATAAAACACGCTCGTCCGGCAAAATAAAACACGCTCGTCCGGCAAAATAAAACATGCTGCGCCAAAAAATAAAACACGCTCCTCTAGCAAAATAAAACACGCTCCTCTAGCAAAGTAAAACACGTTCCTCTAGCAAAGTAAAACATGCTCCTTTAGCGAAATAAAACACGCTGCTCTGGCAAAATAAAACATGCTCCTCTAGCAAAATAAAACATGCTCCTCTAGCAAAATAAAACACGCTGCTCCGGCAAAATAAAACACGCTGCTCCGGCAAAATAAAAGACGCTCGTCTGGCAAACTAAAACACGCTCCTCTAGCATAATAAAACACGCTCCTCTAGCATAATAAAACACGCTGCTCTAGCATAATAAAACACGCTGCTCCGGCAAAATAAAACATGCTGCTCCAAAAAAATAAAACACGCTCCTTCGATACATAAATCACGCTCCTTTGATAAATAAATCACGCTAGTCGGGCAAATAAAACACGCTCGTCCGGCAAAATAAAACACGCTCGTCCGGCAAAATAAAACATGCTGCGCCAAAAAATAAAACACGCTCCTCTAGCAAAATAAAGCACGCTCCTCTAGTAAAGTAAAACACGTTCCTCTAGCAAAGTAAAACATGCTCCTTTAGCGAAATAAAACACGCTGCTCTGGCAAAATAAAACATGCTCCTCTAGCAAAATAAAACATGCTCCTCTAGCAAAATAAAACACGCTGCTCCGGCAAAATAAAACACGCTGCTCGGGCAAAATAAAACACGCTCGTCTGGCAAAATAAAACATGCTCCTGTAGCAAAATGAAACATGCTCCTCTAGCAAAATAAAACACGCTGCTCCGGACAAATAAAACATGTTGCTCCGGCAAAATAAAACATGCTCCTCTAGCAAAATAAAACATGCTCCTCTAGCAAAATAAAACATGCTCCTCTAGCAAAATAAAACACGCTGCTCCGGCAAAATAAAACACGCTGCTCCGGCAAAATAAAACATGCTCCTCTGGCAAAATAAAACACGCTCCTCTAGCAAAATAAAACACGCTGTTCTGGAAAAAAAAACACTTGTCCGGAAAAATAAAACACGCTCCTCTAGCAAACTAAAACACGCTGTTCTGGCAAAATAAAAGACGCTCGTCTGGCAAAATAAAACATGCTCCTGTAGCAAAATGAAACATGCTCCTCTAGCAAAATAAAACACACTGCTCCGGACAAATAAAACATGTTGCTCCGGCAAAATAAAACACGCTGCTCCGGCAAAATAAAACACGATCCTCTAGCAAACTAAAACAATGTGTTCGTGCAAAAAAATACACTTGTCGGTCAAAATAAAACGGGCTCCTCTGGCAAAATGAAACTCGCTCGTCTAGCAAAATAATACACGCCCCTCTAGCAAAATAAAACACGCTCGTCTGGCAAAATAAAACACGCTCGTCTGGCAAAATAAAACATGCTCCTGTAACAAAATAAAACCCACGCATCCTGCAAAATAAAACACGCTCGTCTAGCTAAATAAAACACGCTGCTCCGGCAAAATAAAACAACCTTCTCTAGCTAAATAAAACACGCTGTTCTCGCAAAATAAAACACGCTTGTCTGGCAAAATAAAACACACTGCTCCAGCAAAATAAAACACGCTGCTCCAGCAAAATAAAACACGCTGCTCCAGCAAAATAAAACACGCTGCTCCAGCAGAATAAAACACGCTGCTCCAGCAAAATAAAACACGCTGTTCTGGAAAAAAAAAACACGCTGTTCTGGCAAAATCAAACACGCTCGTCTGGCAAAATAAAACACGCTCCACTAGCAAAATAAAGCACGCTGATCCAGCAAAATAAAACACGCTCGCCGGCAAAATAAAACACGCTCGTCTGGCAAAATAAAACATGCTCCTGTAACAAAATAAAACCCTCTCATCCTGCAAAATAAAACACGCTCGTCTAGCTAAATAAAACACGCTGCTCCGGCAAAATAAAACAACCTTCTCTAGCTAAATAAAACACGCTGTTCTCGCAAAATAGAACACGCTCGTCTGGCAAAATAAAACACGCTCCACTAGCAAAATAAAGCACGCTGATCCAGCAAAATAAAACACGCTCGTCTGGCAAAATAAAACATGCTCCTGTAACAAAATAAAACCCACTCATCCTGCAAAATAAAACACGCTCGTCTGGCTAAATAAAACACGCTGCTCCGGCATAATAAAACAACCTTCTCTAGCTAAATAAAACACGCTGTTCTCGCAAAATAAAACACGCTTGTCTGGCAAAATAAAACACGCTGCTCCAGCAAAATAAAACACGCTGCTCCAGCAAAATAAAACACGCTGCTCCAGCAAAATAAAACACGCTGCTCCAGCAAAATAAAACACGCTGCTCCAGCAAAATAAAACACGCTGTTCTGGAAAAAAAAAACACGCTGTTCTGGCAAAATCAAACACGCTCGTCTGGCAAAATAAAACACGCTCCACTAACAAAATAAAGCACGCTGATCCAGCAAAATAAAACACGCTGTTCTGTGAAAATAAATTACGCTCGTCTGGCAAAATAAAACATGCTCCTCTAGCAAAATAAAACCCACTCATCCTGCAAAATAAAACACGCTCTTCTAGCTAAATAAAACACGCTGCTCCGGCAAAATAAAACACGCTGCTCCGGCAAAATAAAACATGCTCCTCTGGCAAAATAAAACACGCTCCTCTAGCAAAATAAAACACGCTCTTCTAGCTAAATAAAACACGCTGCTCCGGCAAAATAAAACACGCTGCTCCGGCAAAATAAAACATGCTCCTCTGGCAAAATAAAAGACGCTCGTCTGGCAAAATAAAACATGCTCCTGTAGCAAAATAAAACACGCTGCTCCGGACAAATAAAACATGTTGCTCCGGACAAATAAAACATGTTGCTCCGGCAAAATAAAACACGCTGCTCCGGCAAAATAAAACAATGTGTTCGTGCAAAAAAATACACTTGTCTGTCAAAATAAAACGGGCTCCTCTGGCAAAATAAAACTCGCTCGTGTAGCAAAATAATACACGCCCCTCTAGCAAAATAAAACACGCTCGTCTGGCAAAATAAAACACGCTCGTCTGGCAAAATAAAACATGCTCCTGTAACAAAATAAAACCCACTCATCCTGCAAAATAAAACACGCTCTTCTAGCAAAATAAAACACGCTGCTCCGGCAAAATAAAACACGCTTGTCTGGCAAAATAAAACACGCTGCTCCAGCAAAATAAAACACGCTGCTCCAGCAAAATAAAACACGCTGCTCCAGCAAAATAAAACACGCTGCTCCAGCAAAATAATACACGCTGTTCTGGAAAAATAAAACACGCTGTTCTGGCAAAATCAAACACGCTCGTCTGGGAAAATAAAACACGCTCCACTAGCAAAATAAAGCACGCTGATCCAGCAAAATAAAACACGCTGTTCTGGCAAAATAAAACACGCTCGTCTGGCAAAATGAAACATGCTCTTCTCGCAAAATAAAACACGCTGCTCCGGCAAAAAAAATACACTCGTCTGGCAAAATAAAACAGGCTCCTCTGGCAAAATAAAACTCGCTGCTCTAGCAAAATAAAACACGCTGCTCCGGCAAAATAAAACACGCTGTTCTGGCAAAATAAAACACGCTGTTCTGGCAAACTCAAACATGCTGCTCTGACAAAAAACATCACGCACCTGTGGGAATATAAAAATCGCTCCTCCGGCCAAACAAAACACGCTACTTCTGCAAAATAACACACGATATTCCGGTCCCTTTCGTAAAATAAAACACGCTGCTCCGGCAAAAGAAAACCAGTTCCTCCAGCAAAATAAATCACGCTCCCCTGACAAAATAAAACACGCTCCTCTGGGAAAATAAATTACGCTCCTCTGGTTTCTGAATTTTGTTATTTTCATTGAATTGTATAGCATTTCAAAAAGCTCGAGTCAAATTTTGAAGAGAGACGTTTATTTCTCCAGCAGGGTGAGGCATACATTGATTGGACCAACTTAGCACTGTCCTTCACTCCAAAGTTTCCAAAGGTGGGTAGAACGCACCTTCAGTTTCCAAAGGGGTAGGCCAACACGTAACCTTCTCAATTGGGTGAAGCGCGACAAATGTTTTCTTAGGGGGATAAAGGGCACCACAGGTTTTTTCAGGAGGGTGAAGCGCACCATAGGTTATCTTCGGAGGGTAAAGCGCATAATTGGTTTTCTCAGGAAGGAGAAGCGCACCATAGGTTTTCTCAGGAGGGTGAAGAGCACCATAGATTTTCTTAGGAGGGTGTAGCGCACCATAGGTTTTCTAAGGAGGGTAACGCGCACAATAGGTTTTCTTAGGACGGTGAAGCGCACCATAGGTTTTCTCAGAAGGGTGAAGCAGACCATAGGTTTTATTAGGAGGGTGAAGCGCATCATAGGTTTTGTTCAGGAGGGCGAAGCGCATTATCAGTTTTCTCAGGCGGGTGAAGCGCAATAGTTTTCACAGGGCGAGGCGCATTAGTGTCTGTCGTCGGTTTTCTCGGCAGCTTATACAGCGTACATTCAATTATCTTAACAGAGATGTTTTTGGAATTAGTCGGTTAGAGTCGGTTTATGATTATCGGTTTTATTTTCTTGGTTAAGCGTTTTTTATTTTCTTGGGAGCGCGTGTTTTATTATCTTGGGAGAGCGTGTTTTATCTTGGTTAAGCGTGTTTTATTTTCTTGGATGAGCGTGTTTTATTTTGCTTTGGTTGAGCGTTTTTTATTCTCCTGGATAAGCGTATTTTTATTTAACTTTGAATGATCGTTTTTTATTTTCTCGTATGAGCGCTTTTTATTCTCTCGGTTGAGCGTGTCTTATTCTCCTGGATGAGTGTGTTTCATTTTACCTTGGTTGCGCGTTTTTTGTTTTCTTTGTTGAGCGTTTTTTATTTTCTTTGTTGAGCATTTTTTATTCTCTTGGTTGAGCGTGTTTTATTTTCTTTGTTAAGCGTTTTTTATTATCTTGGATGAGCGTGCTTTATTTAACCTTGGTTGGGCGTTTTTTATTCTCCTGGATGAGCGTGTTTTAGTTAACCTTGGTTGAGCGTGTTTTATTCTCTTGGTTGAGCGGGTTTTATGTTACCTTGGTAGATTTTTTATCTGTATTTCGTTATATTTGCCTATATTTAGACTAAAAACATTTTTATTGGACTACTTTTCACAAAGACCTAACCTAACCTAACCTAACCTAACCTAACCTAACGACCCATCGTGACCCTTGGGACCCCTTGCGACCCTAAACCTAACCTGCACCCCTATGCGACCCTTGTGGCCCTTAACCTAACCTGCGACCCTGATGACCCTTTGCGACCCTGATGACCCTTTGCGACCAGTATGGCCCTTTGCGACCCTTGAGACCTCTAGTGACACTTGCGATCTCTAGCGACACTTATGACCTCTTGTGGCCCTTTAGAACCTTGCTGCACATGCAAATCTCGGGACGCTCTCGACGATCGTTACCCTCTCGACCTCCATGCCCTCGCGACCTTCGCGACACCCGCCACCCTAGAGGCCTCTTTGGAAACCTCACTACCCCTTGCGTCGACTTGGGACCAGTGCGACCCTCGCGACCTTCTCGCGCCTTGTTACCCACGCGACCTCGTGTCACTATTGCGACCCATTGACCCTTGCTAACTATTCGCGACCCTCATGACTTATGCAGCCAATTGCTACCCATCGTTAGCAATCGCGACCCCTTCCGACCCTTAAGACCCTTGAATCCCCTCGTAATCCCAGTTGACCCCAGTTGACTCTTGCGACCTGTTAGAACCATTGAGACCATTCCGACTTCTCTCGAACATTATGACACGTCCCAATTTAGCGACCCCTTTGATCCTTACGCTTCTTGCAACCCCTCACGACCCCTTGCTGTCTTGCCGTCCTCGCGGAAACTAACGACCCTCACGAACCACTGCAACCCCTCGGGCGAACCCAGAAGTCTATGGCGAACCTTCGCGACTGGGTCGATCTCAGTTGATCCCATTTGACTCTTTCGACTCTTTTCACCGCTCACGATTTTTACGACTTCTTGCGACCATTAAAGAACCCTACCGAATCTTCCGACTACAGTTTACCCTTAAGACCCTTGCAAACCCTCGTGACCCTCACGACCCCTCGCTACACTTGCGACAATTGCGGTACCCTGCGACTTCGGTTGACCGTTGCCAACGTAACGACCCCTCAAGCACCTTGTGACAATCGTGACCCCTTGCGACCCCTCAAGGATCTTCAGACGATCCCGAACCTTTCGACGACCTCCTATACGACCCCCTATACGAGATTTTTTACGAGATTTTTTACAAGATTCTTTACTACATTCTTTACGAGATACTTTACGAGATTCTTTACGAGATTCTTTACAACATACTTTACGTGATTCTATACATGATTCTTCGCGAGATACTTTTCGAGATTCTTTACATTTATACTTACGAGATTCTTTATGAGGATCTTTACGAGATTATTTACGAGACTCGTAACGACATTCTTTACAAGAATGTTTACGACATTCTTTACAAGATTCTTTACGAGATTCTTTACGAGATTCTTTACGAGATTCTTTACGAGATTATTTACGGGATTCTTTACGGGATTCTTTACGGGATTCTTTAAGACTTCCTTAACTAGATTCTTTACGAGATTCTTTACGACTTTCTTTACGAAATTCTTTACGAGATTCTTTACGGGATTCTTTACGAGATTCTTTACGAGATTCTTTACGAGATTCTTTACAACATTCTTTACGAGATTCTTTTTGAGATTCTTTACAAGATTCTTTACGAGATTCTTTACGACTTTCTGTACGAAATTCTTTACGAGATTATTTACGGGATTCTTTACGGGATTCTTTACGGGATTCTTTAAGACTTTCTTAACTAGATTCTTTACGAGATTCTTTACGACTTTCTTTACGAAATTCTTTACGAGATTCTTTACGGGATTCTTTACGGGATTCTTTAAGGGATTCTTTACGAGATTCTTTACGAGATTCTTTACGAGATTCTTTACGAGATTCTTTACGAGATTAGTCACGACTTTCTTTACGAGATTCTTTACGAGATTCTTAACGAGATTCTTTACGAGATTCTTAAC
The DNA here is from genome assembly GCA_906901655.1 of Sminthurides aquaticus. Taxonomy (NCBI): domain Eukaryota; kingdom Metazoa; phylum Arthropoda; class Collembola; order Symphypleona; family Sminthurididae; genus Sminthurides; species Sminthurides aquaticus. The sequence continues at coordinate 13,718,784 of CAJQTT010000002.1, read as the reverse complement.
GAGATTCTTTACGAGATTTTTTACGAGATTCTTTACAAGATTCTTTACGAGATTCTTTTCGAGATTCTTTACAAGATTCTTTACGAGATTCTTTACGACTTTCTTTACGAAATTCTTTACGAGATTCTTTACGGGATTCTTTACGGGATTCTTTACGGGATTCTTTACGGGATTCTTTACGGGATTCTTTACGGGATTCTTTACGGGATTCTTTACGGGATTCTTTACGGGATTCTTTACGGGATTCTTTACGACTTTCTTTACAAGATTCTTTACGAGATTCTTTACGAGATTCTTTACGACTTTCTTTACAAGATTCTTTACGGGATTCTGTACGGTATTCTTTACGGGATTCTTTACGGTATTCTTTACGGGATTCTTTACGAGATTCTTTACGGGATTCTTTACGACTTTCTTTACAAGATTCTTTACGGGATTCTTTACGGATTCTTTACGGGATTCTTTACGGGATTTCTTTACGAGATTCTTTACGAGATTCTTAACGAGATTCTTAACGAGAACCTTACGTGTAACCTGTTTGGAAACGCTCAAAGTTTCGTAAAGAATCATGTAAGAATCCCGTAAAGAAACTCGTAAATAATGTCGTAAAGAATCTCGTAAAGAAACGCGTAAAGAATCTCGTAAAGAACGGCGTAAAGAATCTCGTAAAGAATCTCGTAAAGAATCTCGTAAAGAATCTCGTAAAGAATCTCGTAAAGAATCTCGTAAAGAATCTCGTAAAGAATCTCGTAAAGAATCTCGTAAAGAATCTCGTAAAGAATCTCGTAAAGAATCTCGTAAAGAATCTCGTAAAGAATCTCGTAAAGAATCTCGTAAAGAATACAGTGAACTTAAGGAGATTCTTTACGACATTCTTTACATGATTCTTTACGAGATTCTTTACGCGTTTCTTTACGAGATTCTTTACGCGTTTCTTTACGGGATTCTTTACGGGATTCTTTACGCGTTTCTTTACGAGATTCTTTTCCAGATTCTTTACGAGGTTCTTTACGAGATTCTGAATGTGATTGCCACAAATACCCTTAATGTATCCAAACCAACCCCTTTTGTGACCTAAATCGAACCAAGTGCCGCATATATTTAGTAAGTCCTGCACCCCTTTGCGACCCTTGTGGCCCTTAACCTAACCTGCGACCCTGATGACCCTTTGCGACCCTGATGACCCTTTGCGACCAGTATGGCCCTTTGCGACCCTTGAGACCTCTAGTGACACTTGCGATCTCTAGCGACACTTATGACCTCTTGTGGCCCTTTAGAACCTTGCTGCACATGCAAATCTCGGGACGCTCTCGACGCCTCGCGACCTTCGCGACACCCGCCACCCTAGAGGCCTCTTTGGAAACCTCACTACCCCTTGCGTCGACTTGGGACCAGTGCGACCCTCGCGACCTTCTCGCGCCTTGTTACCCACGCGACCTCGTGTCACTATTGCGACCCATTGACCCTTGCTAACTATTCGCGACCCTCATGACTTATGCAGCCAATTGCTACCCATCGTTAGCAATCGCGACCCCTTCCGACCCTTAAGACCCTTGCATCCACCTCGTAACCCCAGTTGATCCCGGTTGACTCTTGCGACCTGTTAGAACCATTGAGACCATTCCGACTTCTCTCGAACATTATGACCCGTCCCAATTTAGCGACCCCTTTGCTCCTTAAGCCTCTTGCAACCCCTCACGACCCCTTGCTGTCTTGCCGTCCTCGCGGACACTAACGACCCTCACGAACCACTGCAACAGCTCGGACATTAGCGAACCCAGAAGTCTCTGGCGAACCTTCGCGACTGGGTCGATCTCAGTTGATACGAGATTCTTTACGGGATTCTTTACGGGATTCTTTACGGGATTCTTTACGAGATTCTTAACGAGATTCTTAACGAGATTCTTTACGGGATTCTTTACGGGATTTCTTTACGGGATTCTTTACGGGAGTCTTTACGGGATTCTTTACGCGATTCTTTACGAGATTCTTGACGAGATTCTTTACGACATTCTTTACGAGATTCTTTACGAGATTCTTTACGAGATTCTTTACGAGATTCTTTACGGGATTCTTTACGGGATTCTTTACGGGATTCTTTACGAGATTCTTAACGAGATTCTTAACGAGAACCTTACGTGTAACCCGTTTTGAAACGCTCAAAGTTTCGTAAAGAATCATGTAAGAATCCCGTAAAGAAACTCGTAAAGAGTCTCGTAAAGAATCTCGTTAAGAATTTTGTACAGAATCTCGTACAGTGAACTTAAGGAGATTCTTTACGACATTCTTTACATGATTCTTTACGAGATTCTTTACGCGTTTCTTTACGAGATTCTTTACGGGATTCTTTACGGTATTCTTTACGTGTTTCTTTACGAGATTCTTTTCCAGATTCTTAACGAGATTCTTTATGAGATTCTTTACGGGATTCTTTACGGGATTCTTTACGGGATTCTTTACGAGATTCTTTACGGGATTCATTACGAGATTCTTAACGAGATTCTTTACGAGATTCTTTACGAGATTCTCTACGAGATTGTTTACGAGATTGTTTACGAGATTCTTTACGAGATTCTTTACGAGATTCTTTACGAGCTTTTTTACGGGATTCTTTACGAGATTCTTTACGAGATTCTTCACGAGATTCTTTACGAGATTCTTTATAAAAATCTTTACGAGATTTTTTACGGGATTCTTTACGGGATTCTTTACGACTTTCTTTACGAGATTCTTTACGAGATTCTTTACGAGATTCTTTACGGGATTCTTTACGGGATTCTTTACGGGATTCTTTACGAGATTCTTAACGAGATTCTTAACGAGATTCTTTACGAGATTCTTTACGATGATTCTTTACGAGATTCTTTACGAGATTCTTTACGAGATTCTTTACGAGATTCTTTACGAGACTCTTTACGCGATTCTTTACGAGATTCTTTACGACATTATTTACGAGATTTTTTACGGGATTCTTTACGGGATTCTTTATGGGATTCTTTACGGGATTCTTTACGAGATTCTTTACGAGATTCTTTACGGGATTCTTGACGGGATTCTTTACGGGATTCTTTACGAGTTTCTTTACGGGATTCTTACGATGATTCTTTACGAGATTCTTTACGAGATTTTTTACGGATTCTTTACGGGATTCTTTACGAGATTCTTTACGATGATTCTTTACGAGATTCTTTACGCGTTTCTTTACGAGATTCTTTACGGGATTCTTTACGGTATTCTTTACGTGTTTCTTTACGAGATTCTTTTCCAGATTCTTAACGAGATTCTTTACGAGATTCTTTACGGGATTCTTTACGGGATTCTTTACGAGATTCTTAACGAAATTCTTAATGAGAACCTTACGTGTAACCCGTTTGGAAACGCTCAAAGTTTCGTAAAGAATCATGTAAGAATCCCGTAAAGAAACTCGTAAATAATGTCGTAAAGAATCTTGTAAAGAAACGCGTAAAGAATCTCGTAAAGAATAGCGTAAAGAATCTCGTAAAGAATCTCGTTAAGAACCTCGTAAAGAATCTCGTAATCTTGTACAGAATCTCGTACAGTGAACTTAAGGAGATTCTTAACGACATTCTTTACATGATTCTTTACGGGATTCTTTACGGGATTCTTTACGGGATTCTTTACGAGATTTTTTACGGGATTCTTTACGAGATTCTTTACGAGATTCTTTACAAGATTCTTCACGAGATTCTTTATGAGATTCTTTACGAGATTGCTCCTCTGGCAAAATAAAACATGCTCATCTTGCAAAATAAAAACGCTCATCTGGCCTAATAAAACACGCTCCTCTGGCAAAATAAAAGACGCTCCTCTGGCAAAATAAAACACGCTCCTCTGGCAAAATAAAACACGCTCCTCTGGCTACACAGTAATAAAACACGCTCAGCCAAGGTAAAATAAAACACGCTTAGCCAAGGTAAAATAAAACACGCTCATCCAAGAAAATAAAACACGCTCATCCAAGAAAATAAAACACGCTAATCCCAGAAAATAAAAAACGCTCCTCTGGCTACACAGTAATAAAACACGCTCAGCCAAGGTAAAATAAAACACGCTTAGCCAAGGTAAAATAAAACACGCTCATCCAAGAAAATAAAACACGGTCATCCAAGAAAATAGAACACGCTAATCCCAGAAAATAAAAAACGCTCATCCAAGAAAATAAAACACGCTCATCCAAGAAAATAAAACACCCTCATCCAAGAAAATAAAACACGCTCACCCAAGAAAATAAAACACGCTAATCCAAGGTAAAATAAAACACGCTCATCCAAGGTAAAATAAAACACGCCCATCCAAGAAAATAAAACACGCCCATCCAAGAAAATAAAACACGCTTAGCCAAGGTAATATAAAACACGCTCATCCAAGAAAATAAAACACGCTCATCCAAGAAAATAAAACACGCTAATCCCAGAAAATAAAAAACGCTCATCCAAGAAAATAAAACACGCTCATCCAAAAAAATAAAACACCCTAATCCAAGAAAATAAAAAACGCTCATCCAAGAAAATAAAACACGCTCATCCAAAAAAATAAAACACGCTCATCCAAGAAAATAAAACACGCTCATCCAAGAAAATAAAACACGCTAATCCAAGGTAAAATAAAACACGCTCATCCAAGGTAAAATAAAACACGCCCATCCAAGAAAATAAAACACGCTCATCCAAGAAGATAAATAAGGCTCATCAAAGAAAATAAAACACGCTCATCCAAGAAAATAAAACACGCTCATCCAAGAAAATAAAACACGCTCAGCCAAGGTAAAATAAAACAAGCTTAGCCAAGGTAAAATAAAACACGCTCATCCAAGAAAATAAAACACGCTCATCCAAGAAAATAAAACACGCTAATCCAAGAAAATAAAAAACGCTCATCCAAGAAAATAAAACACGCTCATCCAAGACAATAAAACACGCTAATCCCAGAAAATAAAAAACGCTCACCCAAGAAAATAAAACACGCTCATCCAAGAAAATAAAACACGCTCAACCAAGAAAATAAAACACGCTAATCCCAGAAAATAAAAAACGCTCATCCAAGAAAATAAAACACGCTCATCCAAAAAAATAAAACACGCTAATCCAAGAAAATAAAAAACGCTCATCCAAGAAAATAAAACACGCTCATCCAAGAAAATAAAACACGCTAATCCAAGGTAAAATAAAACACGCTCATCCAAGGTAAAATAAAACACGCCCATTCAAGAAAATAAAACACGCTCATCCAAGAAGATAAATTACGCTCATCAAAGAAAATAAAACACGCTCATCCAAGAAAATAAAACACGCTCATCCAAGAAAATAAAACACGCTCATCCAAGGTAAAATAAAACACGCTCATCCAAGGTAAAATAAAACACGCTCATCCAAGGTAAAATAAAACACGCTCATCCAAGAAAATAAAAAACGCTCACCCAAGAAAATAAAACACGCTCATCCAAGAAAATAAAACACGCTCATCCAAGAAAATAAAAAACGCTCATCCAAGAAAATAAAAAACGCTCATCCAAGAAAATAAAACACGCTCATCCAAGAAAAGAAAGCACGCTCATCCAAGAAAATAAAACACGCTCATCCAAGAAAAGAAAACACGCTCATCCAAGAAATAAAACACGCTCATCCAAGAAATAAAAAACGCTCGACCAAGAAAATATAAAACGCTCATCCAAGAAAATAATACACGCTCATCCAAGAAAAGAAAACATGCTCATCCAACAAAATAAAACACGCTCAGCCAAGGTAAAATAAAACACAATCATCCAAGAAAATAAAACACGCTCATCCAAAAAATAAAACACGCTCCTCTGGCAAAATAAAACACGCTCCTCTGGCTACACAGTAATAAAACACGCTCAGCCAAGGTAAAATAAAACACGCTTAGCCAAGGTAAAATAAAACACGCTCATCCAAGAAAATAAAACACGCTCATCCAAGAAAATAAAAAACGCTCCTCTGGCTACACAGTAATAAAACACGCTCAGCCAAGGTAAAATAAAACACGCTTAGCCAAGGTAAAATAAAACACGCTCATCCAAGAAAATAAAACACGGTCATCCAAGAAAATAGAACACGCTAATCCCAGAAAATAAAAAACGCTCATCCAAGAAAATAAAACACGCTCATCCAAGAAAATAAAACACCCTCATCCAAGAAAATAAAACACGCTCACCCAAGAAAATAAAACACGCTAATCCAAGGTAAAATAAAACACGCTCATCCAAGGTAAAATAAAACACGCCCATCCAAGAAAATAAAACACGCCCATCCAAGAAAATAAAACACGCTTAGCCAAGGTAATATAAAACACGCTCATCCAAGAAAATAAAACACGCTCATCCAAGTAAATAAAACACGCTAATCCCAGAAAATAAAAAACGCTCATCCAAGAAAATAAAACACGCTCATCCAAAAAAATAAAACACCCTAATCCAAGAAAATAAAAAACGCTCATCCAAGAAAATAAAACACGCTCATCCAAAAAAATAAAACACGCTCATCCAAGAAAATAAAACACGCTCATCCAAGAAAATAAAACACGCTAATCCAAGGTAAAATAAAACACGCTCATCCAAGGTAAAATAAAACACGCCCATCCAAGAAAATAAAACACGCTCATCCAAGAAGATAAATAAGGCTCATCAAAGAAAATAAAACACGCTCATCCAAGAAAATAAAACACGCTCATCCAAGAAAATAAAACACGCTCAGCCAAGGTAAAATAAAACAAGCTTAGCCAAGGTAAAATAAAACACGCTCATCCAAGAAAATAAAACACGCTCATCCAAGAAAATAAAACACGCTAATCCAAGAAAATAAAAAACGCTCATCCAAGAAAATAAAACACGCTCATCCAAGACAATAAAACACGCTAATCCCAGAAAATAAAAAACGCTCACCCAAGAAAATAAAACACGCTCATCCAAGAAAATAAAACACGCTCAACCAAGAAAATAAAACACGCTAATCCCAGAAAATAAAAAACGCTCATCCAAGAAAATAAAACACGCTCATCCAAAAAAATAAAACACGCTAATCCAAGAAAATAAAAAACGCTCATCCAAGAAAATAAAACACGCTCATCCAAGAAAATAAAACACGCTAATCCAAGGTAAAATAAAACACGCTCATCCAAGGTAAAATAAAACACGCCCATTCAAGAAAATAAAACACGCTCATCCAAGAAGATAAATTACGCTCATCAAAGAAAATAAAACACGCTCATCCAAGAAAATAAAACACGCTCATCCAAGAAAATAAAACACGCTCATCCAAGGTAAAATAAAACACGCTCATCCAAGGTAAAATAAAACACGCTCATCCAAGAAAATAAAAAACGCTCACCCAAGAAAATAAAACACGCTCATCCAAGAAAATAAAACACGCTCATCCAAGAAAATAAAAAACGCTCATCCAAGAAAATAAAAAACGCTCATCCAAGAAAATAAAACACGCTCATCCAAGAAAAGAAAGCACGCTCATCCAAGAAAATAAAACACGCTCATCCAAGAAAAGAAAACACGCTCATCCAAGAAATAAAACACGCTCATCCAAGAAATAAAAAACGCTCGACCAAGAAAATATAAAACGCTCATCCAAGAAAATAATACACGCTCATCCAAGAAATTAAAACACGCTCATCCAAGAAAAGAAAACATGCTCATCCAACAAAATAAAACACGCTCAGCCAAGGTAAAATAAAACACAATCATCCAAGAAAATAAAACACGCTCATCCAAAAAATAAAACACGCTCAGCCAAGGTAAAATAAAACACGCTTAGCCAAGGAAAAATAAAACACCCTCATCCAAGAAAATAAAACACGCTCATCCAAGAAAATAAAACACCCGCATCCAAGAAAATAAAACACGTTCATCCAAGAAAATAAAACACGTTCATCGAAGAAAATAAAACACGCTCATCCAAGAAAATAAAAAACGCTCATCCAAGAAAATAAAACACGCTCATCCAAGAAATAAAACACGCTCCTCTGGCAAAATAAAACATGCTTATCTTGCAAAATAAAAACGCTCATCTGGCCTAATAAAACACGCTCCTCTGGCAAAATAAAAGACGCTCCTCTGGCAAAATAAAACACGCTCCTCTGGCAAAATAAAACACGCTCCTCTGGCAAAATAAAACACGCTCCTCTGGCAAAATAAAACACGCTCCTCTGGCAAAATAAAAGACGCTCCTCTGGCAAAATAAAACACGCTCCTCTGGCAAAATAAAACACGCTCCTCTGGCAAAATAAAACACGCTCCTCTGGCAAAATAAAACACGCTCCTCTGGCAAAATAAAACACGCTCCTCTGGCAAAATAAAACATGCTCCTCTTGCAAAAAAAATCGTTCCTCCGGCAAAATAAAACACCCTCCTCCTATTGATTGTACCAACTAAGCAGCCTCCTCCATTGAAAGTTTGCAAGGGTGGGTAGAACGCACCTTCAGTTTCCAAAGGGTTATGGGAACACGTAATTTTCTGAATGGATTGAAGCGCGACAAAGGTTACCTCCGGAGGGTGTAGCGTACCAGAGGGTTTCTCGTGAAGCGCACCGTGAGATTACTCAGGCGGGTAAAGCGCACTAGCGCACTACAGGTTTTCTCAGGAGGGTTAAGCGCACCATAAGTTTTCTCAGGAGGATGAAGCAGACCATAGGATTTCTTAGGATGGTGAAGCGCACAAAAGATATTCTCGGAAGGGGGAAGCGCACTAACGGTTTTCACAGGGTGAGGCGCACCCGTGTCTGTCGTCGTTTTTCTCGGCAGCTTATTCAGCGTATATTCAATTATCTAAACGCAGGTGCTTTTCCGAATGTCGCGAGCACTGGCATGAATAGGGAGACGGGTGTAGTGTACTTGAGAGTAGACTATTGCTATGGAGACGAGCAGAGGTAAAGAATGTTGTTTATTTGTTAGGGAAAACAAAACTATGGAGAGCAGGGTGAAGCGCACGGTTTTCTTATGGTTGAGGCGCAACGTTTTCTCATAGGGAAGGCGCACAGCTTTAGTCAAGGGCGAGACGAACCATTTTCACTTGGGTAAGGCGCACAGTTTTCTCGAGATACGTATTATAGATTATGAGACGGGGCTTTAAGGTACAAGCAGTGTGGTAGTGAGGAAGAGCCGGGATCTAGAGCTGGTAGAAACAAGACTTGTTCTAAATTGCGCTGATAGAAAACTTGGGAAAACTATTGTATTGATTGACTTGAAAAGTGAGTAGAGAGTTGACTAATTAAAAGTGTGTCTTCGTAAACCACCTTAAACTAACTAAAATTGTGTATCTGTCTACAATTGGCTTAATTAATTTGGCATTTAATCAGTAACTTAGCTTCACGTATACTAATTGTACATCACTACGTTCGGGTAGAGCTAGTGGATGCAACAGGAGGGTATAGCGCACAATAGGTTTTCACAGGACGGTTAAGCGCACCATAGGTTTTCTCAGGAGGGTGAAGCAGACCATAGGATTTCTTAGGATGGTGAAGTGCACAAAAGATATTCTCGGGAGGGGGAAGCGCACTAACGGTTTTCACAGGGTGAGGCGCACCCGTTTCTGTCGTCGTTTTTCTCGGCAGCTTATTTAGCGTACATTCAATTATCTAAACGCAGGTACTTTTTCGAATAAGAGTCGTTTAAGGTTATCGGAAAAGAAGGTATTTGAATTGTTGCCGTATTGTCCAGATATTTCTAAATCCTAATTAACTGGCTCCAGTTTAGCTCTGAAAACTTGCATGTTATCCTCTCTTTAACTGAATTAAAATCATGGTTCAGACTTAACACTCGTAAAATCTACACTCAGAAAATTTACACTCGTGTCAGACATGTTCGTTTTCAAGAAAAAATAAACTTATTAAATTCATTATTTTCACTTGTCAATTTTCAACTCGTTTTCTTGTACACTATTCAATTCTTGAAAAAATGACTGCAGATTCTTGATCGTTGGAGCAAACTCGAATCACAGTAAAATTATCTCGGAACAGTCCTGAGCACATCAGCTGCTGGCTTGGCTGAGATGTCTTGCATTACGTTAGAAATGATGAGCCTGGTAACCTTAACGAAGCAAATATTAGAAAATAGGAGATTAAATGGCAGAACAATTTGAATACGAGCTTGCTGCTAATGCCAAGGTTCTTCAAAAGTTTCAAGCAATTACGTCTAATTGTAATTAAATAAAATTGTCGAAGTAGTGTTACTGCGATAACAGCAACTACGTGTGAAATGAGAGAACTGAATCGTGATTCTCTCCAGTAACTCGTATAACTTCTCCAAACTGACTGACTTCCCCCTTCCACTTCCGAGTTCAAGAAGCTTTCTCTTTTACATACATATTATATCAAACCCCCTTATAAAAAAATATTCAAGTATCATCCATTTTTGGGTATACTTTGGCCCCTTTTTGCAAGCCATCAAAATAACCCAAAGTTATGCGGTTTGCTTTAGGAGAAAAGTTATCTTTTTGTTCAGGCTGATATGAACCGTTTCATTCATTTTGATCAACGCTGTACTTAATAATTGCAATTAAAAATATGGTCTTATTACAGTTGTTTATGCGTGTTTTATTTTACCTTGGCTGAGCGTGTTTTATTTAACCTTGGCTGAGCATGTTTTATTTTGCATTGGCTGAGCTATTTTTATTTTCTTGGATGAGCGATTTTTATTTTCTTGGATGAGCGATTTTTATTTTCTTGGATGAGCGATTTTTATTTTCTTGGATGAGCGATTTTTATTTTCTTGGATGAGCGTGTTTTATTTTACCTTGGTTGAGCGGTTTTTATTCTCTTGGATGAGCGTTTTTTATTCTCTTTGATAAGCGTTTTTTATTTTCTTGGACGAGCGTGTTTTATTGTCTTGGATGAGCGTGTTTTATTTTCTTGGCTGAGCGTGTTTTATTTTCTTGGATGAGCGTTTTTTATTTTCTTGGATGAGCGTGTTTTATTTTCTTGGATGAGCGTGTTTTATTTTCTTGGATGAGCGTGTTTTATTTTCTTGGATGAGCGTGTTTTATTTTACCTTGGTTGAGCGGTTTTTATTCTCTTGGATGAGCGTTTTTATTCTCTTTGATAAGCGTTTTTTATTTTCTTGGACGAGCGTGTTTTATTGTCTTGGATGAGCGTGTTTTATTTTCTTGGCTGAGCGTGTTTTATTTTCTTGGATGAGCGTGTTTTATTTTCTTGGATGGGCGTGTTTTATTTTACCTTGGATGAGCGTGTTTTATTTTACCTTGGATTAGCGTGTTTTATTTTCTTGGATGAGCGTGTTTTATTTTCTTGGATGAGCGTTTTCTATTTTCTTGGATTAGCGTGTTTTATTTTTTTGGATGAGCGTGTTTTATTTTCTTGGCTGAGCGTGTTTTATTTTCTTGGATGAGCGTGTTTTATTTTCTTGGATGAGCGTGTTTTATTTTCTTGGATGAACGTGTTTTATTTTCTTGGATGAGTGTGTTTTATTTTCTTGGAGGAGCGTTTTCTATTTTCTTAGATGAGCGTGTTTTATTTTACCTTGGTTGAGTCTGTTTTATTTTACCTTGGTTGAGCGTATAAATTTCTTCGTTGATTTTATAGTTTCTTGGATGAACGTGCTTTATTCTCTGATATGGACGGGTTTTTGTTTTTCGATGAGCCTTCGCGAATTTTATCGTGTCTTTTTTGTTGGATAAGCCTAGATTTGGGTTAAAAAAATTTATGTTGGCCCATTTTTCACAAAGACCTAACCTAACCTAACCTAACCTAACGACCCATCGTGACCCTTGGGACCCCTTGCGACCCTAAACCTAAGCTGCACCCCTTTGCGACCCTTGTGGCCCTTAACCTAACCTGCGACCCTGATGACCCTTTGCGACCCTGATGACCCTTTGCGACCAGTATGGCCCTTTGCGACCCTTGAGACCTCTAGTGACACTTGCGATCTCTAGCGACACTTATGACCTCTTGTGGCCCTTTAGAACCTTGCTGCACATGCAAATCTCGGGACGCTCTCGACGATCGTTACCCTCTCGACCTCCATGCCCTCGCGACCTTCGCGACACCCGCCACCCTAGAGGCCTCTTTGGAAACCTCACTACCCCTTGCGTCGACTTGGGACCAGTGCGACCCTCGCGACCTTCTCGCGCCTTGTTACCCACGCGACCTCGTGTCACTATTGCGACCCATTGACCCTTGCTAACTATTCGCGACCCTCATGACTTATGCAGCCAATTGCTACCCATCGTTAGCAATCGCGACCCCTTCCGACCCTTAAGACCCTTGCATCCCCTCGTAATCCCAGTTGACCCCAGTTGACTCTTGCGACCTGTTAGAACCATTGAGACCATTCCGACTTCTCTCGAACATTATGACACGTCCCAATTTAGCGACCCCTTTGATCCTTACGCTTCTTGCAACCCCTCACGACCCCTTGCTGTCTTGCCGTCCTCGCGGAAACTAACGACCCTCACGAACCACTGCAACCCCTCGGGCGAACCCAGAAGTCTATGGCGAACCTTCGCGACTGGGTCGATCTCAGTTGATCCCATTTGACTCTTTCGACTCTTTTCACCGCTCACGATTTTTACGACTTCTTGCGACCATTAAAGAACCCTACCGAATCTTCCGACTACAGTTTACCCTTAAGACCCTTGCAAACCCTCGTGACCCTCACGACCCCTCGCTACACTTGCGACAATTGCGGTACCCTGCGACTTCGGTTGACCGTTGCCAACGTAACGACCCCTCAAGCACCTTGTGACAATCGTGACCCCTTGCGACCCCTCAAGGATCTTCAGACGATCCCGAACCTTTCGACGACCTCCTATACGACCCCCTATACGAGATTTTTTACGAGATTTTTTACAAGATTCTTTACTACATTCTTTACGACATACTTTACGAGATTCTTTACGAGATTCTTTACAACATACTTTACGTGATTCTATACATGATTCTTCGCGAGATTCTTTTCGAGATTCTTTACATTTATACTTACGAGATTCTTTATGAGGATCTTTACGAGATTATTTACGAGACTCGTAACGACATTCTTTACAAGAATGTTTACGACATTCTTTACAAGATTCTTTACGAGATTCTTTACGAGATTCTTTACGAGATTCTTTAAGATATTCTTTACGAGATTCTTAACGAGAACCTTACGGGTAACCTGTTTGGAAACGCTCAAAGTTTCGTAAAGAATCATGTAAGAATCCCGTAAAGAAACTCGTAAATAATGTCGTAAAGAATCTCGTAAAGAATCTCGTACAGTGAACTTAAGGAGATTCTTTACGACATTCTTTACATGATTCTTTACGAGATTCTTTACGAGATTCTTTACGAGATTCTTTACGAGATTCTTTACGAGATTCTTTACAACATTCTTTACGAGATTCTTTTTGAGATTCTTTACAAGATTCTTTACGAGATTCTTTACGACTTTCTTTACGAAATTCTTTACGAGATTATTTACGGGATTCTTTACGGGATTCTTTACGGGATTCTTTAAGACTTTCTTAACTAGATTCTTTACGAGATTCTTTACGACTTTCTTTACGAAATTCTTTACGAGATTCTTTACGGGATTCTTTACGGGATTCTTTAAGGGATTCTTTACGAGATTCTTTACGAGATTCTTTACGAGATTCTTTACGAGATTCTTTACGAGATTAGTCACGACTTTCTTTACGAGATTCTTTACGAGATTCTTAACGAGATTCTTTACGAGATTCTTAACGAGATTCTTAACGAGATTGTTTACGAGATTCTTTACTACATTCTTTACGAGATTCTTTACGAGATTCTTTACGAGATTTTTTACGAGATTCTTTACAAGATTCTTTACGAGATTCTTTTCGAGATTCTTTACAAGATTCTTTACGAGATTCTTTACGACTTTCTTTACGAAATTCTTTACGAGATTATTTACGGGATTCTTTACGGGATTCTTTACGGGATTCTTTACGGGATTCTTTACGGGATTCTTTACGGGATTCTTTACGGGATTCTTTACGGGATTCTTTACGGGATTCTTTACGGGATTCTTTACGACTTTCTTTACAAGATTCTTTACGAGATTTTTTACGAGATTCTTTACGACTTTCTTTACAAGATTCTTTACGGGATTCTGTACGGTATTCTTTACGGGATTCTTTACGGTATTCTTTACGGGATTCTTTACGGGATTCTTTACAAGATTCTTTACGGGATTCTGTACGGTATTCTTTACGGGATTCTTTACGACTTTCTTTACGAGATTCTTTACGAGATTCTTAACGAGATTCTTAACGAGAACCTTACGGGTAACCTGTTTGGAAACGCTCAAAGTTTCGTAAAGAATCATGTAAGAATCCCGTAAAGAAACTCGTAAATAATGTCGTAAAGAATCTCGTAAAGAAACGCGTAAAGAATCTCGTAAAGAACGGCGTAAAGAATCTCGTAAAGAATCTCGTAAAGAATCTCGTAAAGAATCTCGTAAAGAATCTCGTAAAGAATCTCGTAAAGAATCTCGTAAAGAATCTCGTAAAGAATCTCGTAAAGAATCTCGTACAGTGAACTTAAGGAGATTCTTTACGACATTCTTTACATGATTCTTTACGAAATTCTTTACGCGTTTCTTTACGAGATTCTTTACGCGTTTCTTTACGGGATTCTTTACGGGATTCTTTACGCGTTTCTTTACGAGATTCTTTTCCAGATTCTTTACGAGGTTCTTTACGAGATTCTGAATGTGATTGCCACAAATACCCTTAATGTATCCAAACCAACCCCTTTTGTGACCTAAATCGAACCAAGTGCCGCATATATTTAGTAAGTCCTGCGACCCTGATGACCCTTTGCGACCCATGTGACCCCTCGTGACCCTTGTGACCCCTTGCGACCCTTTTGACCCCTTCCGACCCTAGTGACCCCTTGCGACCCTTGTGACCCTTTGCGACCCTTACAAATCTTAACCGTACCTGCGACCTTTAACCTTAGCTGCGACCCTTTGCGAGCCTGATGACCCTTTGCGACCATGGTCACACTATGTGACCCTAATGATCCTTTGAGACCCTGACGACCCTTTGCGACGCTTGTGACTGTTTTTGCGACGCTTGTGACTGTTGCGACCCTTTGCGACATTTGCGACCTTTTGTGACCTCTAGTGAACCTTTGGGACCCTGATGATCCTTTGCGACCCTGATGATCCCTTGCGACCCTGATCACCCTTTGCGACCACTTATGACCCTTTTGACCCCTGATGACCCTTTGCGACCCTGATGACCCTTTGCGACCCTGATGACCCTTTGCGACCCATATGACCCTTTACGACCCCTGATGACCCTTGTGACCCCAGATGACCCTTTGCGACACTGATGACCTTTTGCGACCCTTGCGACTTTTTGCGACCCTTATGACCTCTTAAACCACTTGCGACCTTTTACGACCCTTGTGTCCTTTTTTGACCCGTCCGACCTTTTACAACCCGTGTGACCTTTTGCGACCCTTGCGAACTATTGCGACACTTGCGACCACTAGCATCCCTTGCAATCTATTGCGTCCTTGGGACCTCGTACGACCCTGGCTACCTGTTGCGACATCTACCGACCGTTGCGACCTCGGACGTCTTGCTACCCTTCCGACCTAATGCGACCTCTTGCGACCACATGCGACACTTGCAATCTCTTGCGACACTTGCGACCTCTTGCGAAACTTGCGACTTTAACGACCCTTTGCGACCGTTATCGGCCCTTGCTATCGAAAGCAACCCCTTGCGAAACGCAGCCACCTCTCCATACCTTAGCATACCCCTAGGTACCTTTGCGACCCCTTCTGACCCTATTGACCCTTGCGAACATTTGCGACCACCTGAAATCCTCGTGACACTCCGCGACCATTGCGAGACCATTGGCGCGAAACTTGCGATCCCTCGTGACCCATGTGATCCATAGTGACCCTTGCTACCCCTCGCGACCCTTGTGACCCCAGTCGACTGTTGCAACTTTTCAACCCCTTGCGACCATTACGACTTCTCAAGTTTCTGGGATAGTTTCTAGGATAGTTTCTAGTATAGTTTCTAGGATTGTTTGTAGGATAGTTTCCAGGATAGTTTCCAGGATAGTTTCCAGGATAGTTTCTAGAAACTATCCCAGAAACTATCCTAGAAACTATCATAGTTTCTTGAACAGGTTCTGGGATAGTTTTATTGAACAGGTTCTGGGATAGTTTTATTGAACAGGTTCTGGGATAGTTTCTGGAACAGGTTCTGGGATAGTTTTATTGAACAGGTTCTGGGATAGTTTCTCGAACAGGTTCTGGGATAGTTACTTGAACAGGTTCTGGGATAGTTTCTGGAACAGGTTATGGGATAGTTTCTGGATCAGGTTCTGGGATAGCTTCTGGAACAGGTTCTGTATTAGTTTCTAGTAGTCTAGGATAGTTTCCAGCCCAAATCCACATAACCCGGCCAAACTCAGCCTTACCCACGCCTTATAAACCCATAGTTTCTAGTTTCTGAGATAGTTCCTGGGATAGTTTCTGAGATAGTTTCTGGGAAAGGTTCCTACGGGTTTTAGGATGGTTATCAGGAGGATTCCCTCAGGTACCCTTACGTAGTTTTAATTAGGTTTTGCGTAGTTTTCAATAAGGTATTGACGTAGGTTTTCATCCAGGTATTGAAATCCATCAAGTTTTTATACGTTTCTGCTAACAAAGAACTTGAATTGGTATTCATGATGGCTTTGATGTTGGTTTTCTTATTTATGTTCCCAACATATGTTTCCTAACGCGTTTGCAGAAATACTTTCACGTAGGTTTTCATTTAGGTTTTCGGAAATGAAATCAGGCAGGTTATTACATTTATAAATACTTGCAGAAAGAAATTTCAAAATGTGACCAGAACGGGAATCCGAGCAGGACCGTAGCAGAAACCAATGTTTTGGAACCGTTGGAAAAACCTGCGCCAAAATCTATATGAAAACCTAAATATGAAAAGTCAGGTCTCAAATCATATTTTCAAGAAAGTTTCAGACAGGTTTTCAGATGGGATTTCAGGTAGGTTTTCAGATAGGTTTTCAGATAGGATTTCAGGTAGGTTTTAGATAGGGTTTCAGGAAGGTTTTCAAGTAGGTTTTTAGGTAGGTTTTCAGATAGGATTTCAAGTAGGTTTTCAGGTAGGTTTTCAGATAGGATTTCAAGTAGGTTTTCAGGTAGGTTTGCAGATAGATTTTCAGATAGGTTTTCAGGTAGGTTTTAATTTAGGTTTTAATTTAGGTTTTCTAGATTCATTCTCAACGCATATCCTCCCTTGTGAGCTAACCAGCCTAGGGCAACCTACCCTATAGCAACCTGTCGCTCGCACATAATTTGTTGTCCTAACGGGCTGGCCTAAAATGACATAAAACGGGCCGGCCTAAAAATGACCAAAAATGGGCCAGCCTAAAATGACAAAAAAACGGGCCAGCCTAAAAAAGACCGAAAATGAGCCGGCCTAAACTGTCAAAAACGGGCCAGCCTATAAATGGCCTAAAACGACCAAAAACGGGGCGGCCTAAAATGACAAAAACACGGGCCAGCCTTAAAACGGACTGAAATTACTAAAAACTAGCCGGCCTAAAGGTGCCCTAATAATGACCTTAAACGGGCCGGTCTAAAAATGGCCTTAAAATGCCCTTAAACGTCCCGACCCAAAAACGGCTTCAAACGGGCCTCAAAATGGCGTTAAACGTGCTGGCAAAAAATGCTTAAAATGGGCGGGCCCAAAAATATATTTAAATGGCCCGGCCAAAAACAGGCCTGATATAGGCCGCCAAAAAGGCCTAACCCGGGCCATCCTTAAAAGCCCTTACATGTTCCAGCCTAAAAAAGGCATAATACAGTCCGGCCTAAAAACAGCCTAAAATGGTCTTAAACGGGTTTGCCTTAAAACGGTATAAAATGGGCGGGCCGAAAATTGCCTTTTTCGTGCCGCTTTGAAACATAAAACTGGTCACCCTAAAACAACCTAAAAATGACCAACGGTTTGGCCTAAAACTGGCCTACAATGGGCCCGCCTAAAAAAGTCCTCAACGGGCTGGCCCAAAAACATTCTAAAATGACGGCCCAAAATTTTTCTAATACGGATTCGCCCGAAAACAGTCCACTTAATGTCCGACCATGGCCCGGCTTAAACATGGCCCAAACTAACGGTCTAAAACGGGCCAGCCTCAAAAACATCCCGGCCCAGAATAAGGGACGGTCCCGAAAAAACCCGGCCCAAAAAACACACTCCCACAAAGTCGGGCCAGCGCAAGCATGGGCCGGCCCATACAATACCACTGCCCACAAAGCCGGGCAGGGCTAGTGCAAAAAGGGGCCGCCAAAAAACAACACTCCTAACCACAAAGCCGGACCGGCCCAAAAAATGGCCAGCCCAAAAAAAGGACCGTCCCAAAAAAATTGCCAACCCAAAAACGTTTCTCATGTTCGGTAGGAAAATGGTAAAGGATCTGGGGACCGCAGATTCCAATGTGCGACTTAAAATGGTAACCCTATAGATATCAATCTCGTGGGGAATCCTATACCCAATATTTCTCACTCTTTAAACACTTGCTGTTGCCCGTGCTCAAGCTTGGCCCAGAGTTGAACAGCAACCAAAAACTATTCTGTGCTTCCCTGAGTTGTAAGGTCAGGTTGAACGAAGCTCTAAAGTACTGCCCTAAATCCCGTCTGGAACGGGATTTAGGGTTGATAAGTAGCCAGAAGTAATTACAATTAAGTAAATGATGCAATTTAAAACACAGGGAGATTTTCAAAAGTAACCGTTCTTCTCGATCTTTAATTGCCAACCTTTCTTCTCTCTTTGTTTCTCTTTCTCGTTCTCCGTACTTGTTCGCAAACTTGCACAAACTGCTACTCAATCTCCATGGCGACATACACACGTCCGCATCCCACCTAATTACCATTCTGCAATGTAGCTCCATTCAGCAATGTAGCTCGACTCATTCCATACATTCACGCTCATAACACACTTATCTGTCATTGCGGCATTCAAACATACTAGAGACTTACAGAGTTTAATTTAATTTATAAACTGGAGCTTCCTAATCATCTTGCGCAGCAACACCCAATTAAAATGATTATAGACTCTTTACGCTATTCTTTACGCTATTCTTTACGCTATTCTTTGCGAGATTCTTTACGCAATGCTTTACGCTATTCTTTACGAGATTCTTAACGACATTCTGTTCGAGATTCTTTAGAACATTCTTTTCAAGATTCTTTAGCACATTCTTTTCAAGATTCTTTAGCACATTCTTTTCAAGATTCTGTAGCACATTCTTTTCAAGATTCTTGAGGACATTATTTTCGAGTTTGTTTACAATATTCTTTTCAAGATTCTTCAGGATATTTTTTTCAAGATTCTTCAGGACATTCTTTACGCGATTCTTTATGATATTCTTTACGCATTTCTTTACACGAATCTTACCGGTAAACCCGTTTGGAAACGCGCTCCTCTAGCATAATAAAACACGCTGCTCCAGTAAAATAAAACACGCTCCTCTGGCAAATAAAACACGCTCGTCTGGCAAACTAAAACACGCTCCTCTAGCATAATAAAACACGCTCCTCTAGCATAATAAAACACGCTGCTCTAGCATAATAAAACACGCTGCTCCGGCAAAATAAAACATGCTGCTCCAAAAAAATAAAACACGCTCCTTTGATAAATAAATCACGCTCCTTTGATAAATAAATCACGCTAGTCGGACAAATAAAACACGCTCGTCCGGCAAAATAAAACACGCTCGTCCGGCAAAATAAAACATGCTGCGCCAAAAAATAAAACACGCTCCTCTAGCAAAATAAAACACGCTCCTCTAGCAAAGTAAAACACGTTCCTCTAGCAAAGTAAAACATGCTCCTTTAGCGAAATAAAACACGCTGCTCTGGCAAAATAAAACATGCTCCTCTAGCAAAATAAAACATGCTCCTCTAGCAAAATAAAACACGCTGCTCCGGCAAAATAAAACACGCTGCTCCGGCAAAATAAAAGACGCTCGTCTGGCAAACTAAAACACGCTCCTCTAGCATAATAAAACACGCTCCTCTAGCATAATAAAACACGCTGCTCTAGCATAATAAAACACGCTGCTCCGGCAAAATAAAACATGCTGCTCCAAAAAAATAAAACACGCTCCTTCGATAAATAAATCACGCTCCTTTGATAAATAAATCACGCTAGTCGGGCAAATAAAACACGCTCGTCCGGCAAAATAAAACACGCTCGTCCGGCAAAATAAAACATGCTGCGCCAAAAAATAAAACACGCTCCTCTAGCAAAATAAAGCACGCTCCTCTAGTAAAGTAAAACACGTTCCTCTAGCAAAGTAAAACATGCTCCTTTAGCGAAATAAAACACGCTGCTCTGGCAAAATAAAACATGCTCCTCTAGCAAAATAAAACATGCTCCTCTAGCAAAATAAAACACGCTGCTCCGGCAAAATAAAACACGCTGCTCCGGCAAAATAAAACACGCTCGTCTGGCAAAATAAAACATGCTCCTGTAGCAAAATGAAACATGCTCCTCTAGCAAAATAAAACACGCTGCTCCGGACAAATAAAACATGTTGCTCCGGCAAAATAAAACATGCTCCTCTAGCAAAATAAAACATGCTCCTCTAGCAAAATAAAACATGCTCCTCTAGCAAAATAAAACACGCTGCTCCGGCAAAATAAAACACGCTGCTCCGGCAAAATAAAACATGCTCCTCTGGCAAAATAAAACACGCTCCTCTAGCAAAATAAAACACGCTGTTCTGGAAAAAAAAACACTTGTCCGGAAAAATAAAACACGCTCCTCTAGCAAACTAAAACACGCTGTTCTGGCAAAATAAAAGACGCTCGTCTGGCAAAATAAAACATGCTCCTGTAGCAAAATGAAACATGCTCCTCTAGCAAAATAAAACACGCTCCGGACAAATAAAACATGTTGCTCCGGCAAAATAAAACACGCTGCTCCGGCAAAATAAAACACGATCCTCTAGCAAAATAAAACAATGTGTTCGTGCAAAAAAATACACTTGTCGGTCAAAATAAAACGGGCTCTCTGGCAAAATAAACACGCTCGTCTAGCAAAATAATACACGCTCCTCTAGCAAAATAAAACACGCTCGTCTGGCAAAATAAAACACGCTCGTCTGGCAAAATAAAACATGCTCCTGTAACAAAATAAAACCCACGCATCCTGCAAAATAAAACACGCTCGTCTAGCTAAATAAAACACGCTGCTCCGGCAAAATAAAACAACCTTCTCTAGCTAAATAAAACACGCTCCTTCTCGCAAAATAAAACACGCTTGTCTGGCAAAATAAAACACGCTGCTCCAGCAAAATAAAACACGCTGCTCCAGCAAAATAAAACACGCTGCTCCAGCAAAATAAAACACGCTGCTCTAGCAAATAAAACACGCTGCTCTAGCAAAATAAAACACGCTGTTCTAGCGAAATAAAACACGCTGTTCTGGCAAAATAAAACACGCTCGTCTGGCAAAATAAAACACGCTCCTCTAGCAAAATAAAACACGCTGATCCAGCAAAATAAAACACGCTCGCCGGCAAAATAAAACACGCTCGTCTGGCAAAATAAAACATGCTCCTGTAGCAAAATAAAACACGCTCCTCCTAGCAAAATAAAACACGCTGTCTAGCAAATAAAACACGCTGCTCCGGCAAAATAAAACAACCTTCTCTAGCTAAATAAAACACGCTCCTCTCGCAAAATAAATCACGCTCGTCTGGCAAAATAAAACACGCTCCACTAGCAAAATAAAACACGCTCGCTGATCCAGCAAAATAAAACACGCTCGTCTGGCAAAATAAAACATGCTCCTGTAACAAAATAAAACCCACTCATCCTGCAAAATAAAACACGCTCGTCTAGCTAAATAAAACACGCTGCTCCGGCAAAATAAAACAACCTTCTCTAGCTAAATAAAACACGCTGTTCTCGCAAAATAAAACACGCTTGTCTGGCAAAATAAAACACGCTGCTCCAGCAAAATAAAACACGCTGCTCCAGCAAAATAAAACACGCTGCTCCAGCAAAATAAAACACGCTGCTCCAGCAAAATAAAACACGCTGCTCCAGCAAAATAAAACACGCTGTTCTGGAAAAATAAAACACGCTGTTCTGGCAAAATCAAACACGCTCGTCTGGCAAAATAAAACACGCTCCACTAACAAAATAAAGCACGCTGATCCAGCAAAATAAAACACGCTGTTCTGTGAAAATAAATTACGCTCGTCTGGCAAAATAAAACATGCTCCTCTAGCAAAATAAAACCCACTCATCCTGCAAAATAAAACACGCTCTTCTAGCTAAATAAAACACGCTGCTCCGGCAAAATAAAACACGCTGCTCCGGCAAAATAAAACATGCTCCTCTGGCAAAATAAAACACGCTCCTCTAGCAAAATAAAACACGCTGTTCTGGAAAAAAAAACACTTGTCCGGAAAAATAAAACACGCTCCTCTAGCAAACTAAAACACGCTGTTCTGGCAAAATAAAAGACGCTCGTCTGGCAAAATAAAACATGCTCCTGTAGCAAAATGAAACATGCTCCTCTAGCAAAATAAAACACGCTGCTCCGGACAAATAAAACATGTTGCTCCGGCAAAATAAAACACGCTGCTCCGGCAAAATAAAACACGATCCTCTAGCAAAATAAAACAATGTGTTCGTGCAAAAAAATACACTTGTCTGTCAAAATAAAACGGGCTCCTCTGGCAAAATAAAACTCGCTCGTCTAGCAAAATAATACACGCCCCAAAATAAAACTCGTCTGCAAAATAAAACACGCTCGTCTGGCAAAATAAAACACGCTCGTCTGGCAAAATAAAACATGCTCCTGTAACAAAATAAAACCCACTCATCCTGCAAAATAAAACACGCTCGTCTAGCTAAATAAAACACGCTGCTCCGGCAAAATAAAACAACCTTCTCTAGCTAAATAAAACACGCTGTTCTCGCAAAATAAAACACGCTTGTCTGGCAAAATAAAACACACTGCTCCAGCAAAATAAAACACGCTGCTCCAGCAAAATAAAACACGCTGCTCCAGCAAAATAAAACACGCTGCTCCAGCAGAATAAAACACGCTGCTCCAGCAAAATAAAACACGCTGTTCTGGAAAAATAAAACACGCTGTTCTGGCAAAATCAAACACGCTCGTCTGGCAAAATAAAACACGCTCCACTAGCAAAATAAAGCACGCTGATCCAGCAAAATAAAACACGCTGTTCTGTGAAAATAAATTACGCCGGCAAAATAAAACACGCTCGTCTGGCAAAATAAAACATGCTCCTGCAAAATAAAACCCTCTCATCCTGCAAAATAAAACACGCTCGTCTAGCAAAATAAAACACGCTGCTCCGGCAAAATAAAACACGCTTCTCTAGCTAAATAAAACACGCTGTTCTCGCAAAATAAAACACGCTCGTCTGGCAAAATAAAACACGCTCACTAGCAAAATAAAGCACGCTGATCCAGCAAAATAAAACACGCTCGTCTGGCAAAATAAAACATGCTCCTGTAACAAAATAAAACCCACTCATCCTGCAAAATAAAACACGCTCGTCTAGCTAAATAAAACACGCTGCTCCGGCAAAATAAAACAACCTTCTCTAGCTAAATAAAACACGCTGTTCTCGCAAAATAAAACACGCTTGTCTGGCAAAATAAAACACGCTGCTCCAGCAAAATAAAACACGCTGCTCCAGCAAAATAAAACACGCTGCTCCAGCAAAATAAAACACGCTGCTCCAGCAAAATAAAACACGCTGCTCCAGCAAAATAAAACACGCTGTTCTGGAAAAATAAAACACGCTGTTCTGGCAAAATCAAACACGCTCGTCTGGCAAAATAAAACACGCTCCACTAGCAAAATAAAGCACGCTGATCCAGCAAAATAAAACACGCTGTTCTGGCAAAATAAAACACGCTCGTCTGGCAAAATAAAACATGCTCCTCTAGCAAAATAAAACCCACTCATCCTGCAAAATAAAACACGCTCTTCTAGCTAAATAAAACACGCTGCTCCGGCAAAATAAAACACGCTGCTCCGGCAAAATAAAACATGCTCCTCTGGCAAAATAAAACACGCTCCTCTAGCAAAATAAAACACGCTCTTCTAGCAAAATAAAACACGCTGCTCCGGCAAAATAAAACACGCTGCTCCGGCAAAATAAAACACGCTCCTCTGGCAAAATAAAACACGCTCGTCTGGCAAAATAAAACACGCTCCTCCAGCAAAATAAAACACGCTGCTCCGGCAAAATAAAACACGCTGCTCCGGACAAATAAAACATGTTGCTCCGGCAAAATAAAACACGCTGCTCTGGCAAAATAAAACACGTGTTCGTGCAAAAAAATACACTTGTCTGTCAAAATAAAACACGCTCCTCTGGCAAAATAAAACACGCTCGTGTAGCAAAATAAAACACGCTCCTCTAGCAAAATAAAACACGCTGCTCCGGCAAAATAAAACACGCTCGTCTGGCAAAATAAAACATGCTCCTGTAAAAAAATAAAACCCACTCATCCTGCAAAATAAAACACGCTCTTCTAGCAAAATAAAACACGCTGCTCCGGCAAAATAAAACACGCTTGTCTGGCAAAATAAAACACGCTGCTCCAGCAAAATAAAACACGCTGCTCCAGCAAAATAAAACACGCTGCTCCAGCAAAATAAAACACGCTGCTCCAGCAAAATAATACACGCTGTTCTGGAAAAATAAAACACGCTGTTCTGGCAAAATCAAACACGCTCGTCTGGCAAAATAAAACACGCTCCACTAGCAAAATAAAGCACGCTGATCCAGCAAAATAAAACACGCTGTTCTGGCAAAATAAAACACGCTCGTCTGGCAAAATGAAACATGCTCTTCTCGCAAAATAAAACACGCTGCTCCGGCAAAAAAAATACACTCGTCTGGCAAAATAAAACAGGCTCCTCTGGCAAAATAAAACTCGCTGCTCTAGCAAAATAAAACACGCTGCTCCGGCAAAATAAAACACGCTGTTCTGGCAAAATAAAACACGCTGTTCTGGCAAACTCAAACATGCTGCTCTGACAAAAAACATCACGCACCTGTGGGAATATAAAAATCGCTCCTCCGGCCAAACAAAACACGCTACTTCTGCAAAATAACACACGATATTCCGGTCCCTTTCGTAAAATAAAACACGCTGCTCCGGCAAAAGAAAACCAGTTCCTCCAGCAAAATAAATCACGCTCCCCTGACAAAATAAAACACGCTCCTCTGGGAAAATAAATTACGCTCCTCTGGTTTCTGAATTTTGTTATTTTCATTGAATTGTATAGCATTTCAAAAAGCTCGAGTCAAATTTTGAAGAGAGACGTTTATTTCTCCAGCAGGGTGAGGCATACATTGATTGGACCAACTTAGCACTGTCCTTCACTCCAAAGTTTCCAAAGGTGGGTAGAACGCACCTTCAGTTTCCAAAGGGGTAGGCCAACACGTAACCTTCTCAATTGGGTGAAGCGCGACAAATGTTTTCTTAGGGGGATAAAGGGCACCACAGGTTTTTTCAGGAGGGTGAAGCGCACCATAGGTTATCTTCGGAGGGTAAAGCGCATAATTGGTTTTCTCAGGAAGGAGAAGCGCACCATAGGTTTTCTCAGGAGGGTGAAGAGCACCATAGATTTTCTTAGGAGGGTGTAGCGCACCATAGGTTTTCTAAGGAGGGTAACGCGCACAATAGGTTTTCTTAGGACGGTGAAGCGCACCATAGGTTTTCTCAGAAGGGTGAAGCAGACCATAGGTTTTATTAGGAGGGTGAAGCGCATCATAGGTTTTGTTCAGGAGGGCGAAGCGCATTATCAGTTTTCTCAGGCGGGTGAAGCGCAATAGTTTTCACAGGGCGAGGCGCATTAGTGTCTGTCGTCGGTTTTCTCGGCAGCTTATACAGCGTACATTCAATTATCTTAACAGAGATGTTTTTGGAATTAGTCGGTTAGAGTCGGTTTATGATTATCGGTTTTATTTTCTTGGTTAAGCGTTTTTTATTTTCTTGGGAGCGCGTGTTTTATTATCTTGGGAGAGCGTGTTTTATCTTGGTTAAGCGTGTTTTATTTTCTTGGATGAGCGTGTTTTATTTTGCTTTGGTTGAGCGTTTTTTATTCTCCTGGATAAGCGTATTTTTATTTAACTTTGAATGATCGTTTTTTATTTTCTCGTATGAGCGCTTTTTATTCTCTCGGTTGAGCGTGTCTTATTCTCCTGGATGAGTGTGTTTCATTTTACCTTGGTTGCGCGTTTTTTGTTTTCTTTAATGAGCGTTTTTTATTTTCTTTGTTGAGCATTTTTTATTCTCTTGGTTGAGCGTGTTTTATTTTCTTTGTTAAGCGTTTTTTATTATCTTGGATGAGCGTGCTTTATTTAACCTTGGTTGGGCGTTTTTTATTCTCCTGGATGAGCGTGTTTTAGTTAACCTTGGTTGAGCGTGTTTTATTCTCTTGGTTGAGCGTGTTTTATTCTCTTGGTTGAGCGGGTTTTATGTTACCTTGGTAGATTTTTTATCTGTATTTCGTTATATTTGCCTATATTTAGACTAAAAACATTTTTATTGGACTACTTTTCACAAAGACCTAACCTAACCTAACCTAAAGCTTAATTCAGCCCCAAACACGATTTGGAATGAGTTTGTTTGGACTCAATTAGTGTTGTTGGTGCCTCGAATTGTCAAATGCTTTGGCCACTTAAACAACACTGATTGATAGTAATGCAGCGCCAACTGATCGATTCCTGCCCCCACAGATGTCGAAGCAGGCTTTAACAGCTCAAGCTTGATTAGACCCCAAACACCATTTTGAATGAGTTTGTTTGGACTCAATTAGTGTTGTTGGTGCCTTGGATTTTCAAATGATTTGGCCACTTAAACAACACTGATTGTTAGTTGGTCAGGACCAACTGATTGATTTCTGCCCCAACCGATGTCGAAGCAGGCTGCAACATCTCAAGCTTGATTCGACCCAAAACACCATTTGGAATGAGTTTGTTTGGACTCAATTTGTGTTGTTGGTGCCTTGAATTTTCAAATGCTTTGGCCACTTAAACAACATTGATTGATTGTAGGTCAGCACCAACTGATTGATTTCTACCCCAAAAGATGTCCAAGCAGGCGGCAACAGCTCAAGCTTAATTCGACCCTGAACACCATTTTGAATGAGTTTGTTTGGACTCAATTTGTGTTGTTGGTGCCTTGAATTTTCAATTGCTTTGGCCACTTTAACATCATTGATTGATTGTAGGTCAGCACCAACTGATTGATATCTGCACCAACAGATGTCCAAGGAAGCTGCAACAGCTCAAGCTTAATTCAACCCCAAACACCATTTGGAACGAGTTTGTTTGGACTCAATTTGTGCTATTGGTGCCTCGAATTGTCAAATGCTTTGGCCACTTTAACATCACTGATTGATTGTAGGTCAGCACCAACTGATTGATTTCTGCACCAACAGATGTCCAAGGAAGCTGCAACATTTCAAGCTTAATCCAACCCAAAACACCATTTGGAATGAGTTTGTTTGGACACAATTAGTGTTGTTGGTGCCTCGAATTGTCAAATGCTTTGGCCACTTTAACATCACTGATGGATTGTAGGTCAGCACCAACTGATTGATTTCCGCACCAACAGATGTCCAAGGAAGCTGCAACATTTCAAGCTTAATCCAACCCAAAACACCATTTGGAATGAGTTTGTTTGGACACAATTAGTGTTGTTGGTGCCTCGAATTGTCAAATGCTTTGGCCACTTAAACAACACTGATTGATAGTTATTCAGCACCAACTGATCGATTTCTGCCCCAACAGATGTCGAAGCAGGCTGCAACAGCTCAAGCTTGATAAGACCCAAAACTCCATTTTGAATGAGTTTGTTTGGACTCTATTAGTGTTGTTGGAGCCTTGAATTTGCAAATGCTGTGACCACTTTAACATTATTGATTGATAGTAGGTCAGGACCAACTGATTGATTTCTGCACCAACAGATGTCCAAGCACGCTGCAACAGCTCAAGCTTAATTCAGCCCCAAACACGATTTTGTATGAGTTTGTTTGGACTCAATTTGTGTTGCTGGTGCCTCGAATTGTCAAATGCTTTGGCCACTTAAACAACACTGATAGTAATGCAGCGCCAACTGATCGATTTCTGCCCCCACAGATGTCGAAGCAGGCTTTAACAGCTCAAGCTTGATTAGACCCCAAACACCATTTTGAATGAGTTTGTTTGGACTCAATTAGTGTTGTTGGTGCCTTGGATTTTCAAATGCTTTGGCCACTTAAACAACACTGATTGTTAGTAGGTCAGGACCAACTGATTGATTTCTGCCCCAACAGATGTCGAAGCAGGCTGCAACAGCTCAAGCTTGATTCGACCCCAAACACCATTTGGAATGAGTTTGTTTGGACTCAATTAGTGTTTTGGTGCCTTGAATTTTCAAATGCTTTGGCCACTTAAACAACATTGATTGATTGTAGGTCAGCACCAACTGATTGATTTCTACCCCAAAAGATGTCGAAGCAGGTGGCAACAGCTCAAGCTTAATTCGACCCTGAACACCATTTTGAATGAGTTTGTTTGGACTCAATTAGTGTTGTTGGTGCCTTGAATTTTCAATTGCTTTGGCCACTTTAACATCATTGATTGATTGTAGGTCAGCACCAACTGATTGATTTCTGCACCAACAGATGTCCAAGGAAGCTGCAACAGCTCAAGCTTGAATTCAACCCCAAACACCATTTGGAACGAATTTGTTTGGACTCAATTTGTGCTATTGGTGCCTTGAATTTTCAATTGCTTTGGCCACTTTAACATCACTGATTGATTGTAGGTCAGCACCAACTGATTGATTTCTGCACCAACAGATGTCCAAGGAAGCTGCAACATTTCCAGCTTAATCCAACCCAAAACACCATTTGGAATGAGTTTGTTTGGACACAATTAGTGTTGTTGGTGCCTCGAATTGTCAAATGCTTTGGCCACTTTAACATCACTGATTGATTGTAGGTCAGCACCAACTGATTGATTTCTGCACCAACAGATGTCCAAGCAAGCTGCAACAGCTCAAGCTTAATCCAACCCAAAACACCATTTGGAATGAGTTTGTTTGGACTCAATTAGTGTTGTTGGTGCCTCGAATTGTCAAATGCTTTGGCCACTTAAACAACACTGATTGATAGTAATGCAGCGCCAACTGATCGATTTCTGCCCCCACAGATGTCGAAGCAGGCTGCAACAGCTCAAGCTTGATTAGACCCCAAACAACATTTGGAATGAGTTTGTTTGGACTCAATTAGTGTTGTTGGTGCCTTGAATTTTCAAATGCTTTGGCCACTTAAACAACACTGATTGATAGTTATTCAGCACCAACTGATCGATTTCTGCCCCAACAGATGTCGAAGCAGGCTGCAACAGCTCAAGCTTAATTCGACCCTGAACACCATTTTGAATGAGTTTGTTTGGACTCAATTAGTGTTGTTGGTGCCTTGAATTTTCAATTGCTTTGGCCACTTTAACATCATGGATTGATTGTAGGTCAGCACCAACTGATCGATTTCTGCCCCAACAGATGTCGAAGCAGGCTGCAACAGCTCAAGCTTAATACGACCCCAAACACCATTTTGAATGAGTTTGTTTGGACTCAATAAGTGTTGTTGGGGCCTTGAATTTTCAAATGCTTTGGCCACTTAAACAACACTGAACGATAGTAGGTCAGGACCAACTGATCGATTCCTGCCCCCACAGATGTCGAAGCAGGCTTTAACAGCTCAAGCTTGATTAGACCCCAAACACCATTTTGAATGAGTTTGTTTGGACTCAATTAGTGTTGTTGGTGCCTTGGATTTTCAAATGATTTGGCCACTTAAACAACACTGATTGTTAGTTGGTCACGACCAACTGATTGATTTCTGCCCCAACCGATGTCGAAGCAGGCTGCAACAGCTCAAGCTTGATTCGACCCAAAACACCATTTGGAATGAGTTTGTTTGGACTCAATTAGTGTTGTTGGTGCCTTGAATTTTCAAATGCTTTGGCCACTTAAACAACATTGATTGATTGTAGGTCAGCACCAACTGATTGATTTCTACCCCAAAAGATGTCCAAGCAGGCGGCAACAGCTCAAGCTTAATTCGACCCTGAACACCATTTTGAATGAGTTTGTTTGGACTCAATTTGTGTTGTTGGTGCCTTGAATTTTCAATTGCTTTGGCCACTTTAACATCATTGATTGATTGTAGGTCAGCACCAACTGATTGATTTCTGCACCAACAGATGTCCAAGGAAGCTGCAACAGCTCAAGCTTAATTCAACCCCAAACACCATTTGGAACGAGTTTGTTTGGACTCAATTTGTGCTATTGGTGCCTTGAATTTTCAATTGCTTTGGCCACTTTAACATCACTGATGGATTGTAGGTCAGCACCAACTGATTGATTTCCGCACCAACAGATGTCCAAGGAAGCTGCAACATTTCAAGCTTAATCCAACCCAAAACACCATTTGGAATGAGTTTGTTTGGACACAATTAGTGTTGTTCGCGCCTTGAATTTTCAAATGCTTTGGCCACTTAAACAACACTGATTGATAGTTATTCAGCACCAACTGATCGATTTCTGCCCCAACAGATGTCGAAGCAGGCTGCAACAGCTCAAGCTTGATAAGACCCAAAACTCCATTTTGAATGAGTTTGTTTGGACTCTATTAGTGTTGTTGGAGCCTTGAATTTGCAAATGCTGTGACCACTTTAACATTATTGATTGATAGTAATGCAGCGCCAACTGATCGATTTCTGCCCCCACAGATGTCGAAGCAGGCTTCAACAGCTCAAGCTTGATTCGACCCAAAACACCATTTGGAATGAGTTTGTTTGGACTCAATTAGTGTTGTTGGTGCCTTGAATTTTCAAATGCTTTGGCCACTTAAACAACATTGATTGATTGTAGGTCAGCACCAACTGATTGATTTCTACCCCAAAAGATGTCCAAGCAGGCGGCAACAGCTCAAGCTTAATTCGACCCTGAACACCATTTTGAATGAGTTTGTTTGGACTCAATTTGTGTTGTTGGTGCCTTGAATTTTCAATTGCTTTGGCCACTTTAACATCATTGATTGATTGTAGGTCAGCACCAACTGATTGATTTCTGCACCAACAGATGTCCAAGGAAGCTGCAACAGCTCAAGCTTAATTCAACCCCAAACACCATTTGGAACGAGTTTGTTTGGACTCAATTTGTGCTATTTTGCCTTGAATTTTCAATTGCTTTGGCCACTTTAACATCACTGATTGATTGAAGGTCAGCACCAACTGATTGATTTCTGCACTTACAGATGTCCAAGGAAGCTGCAACATTTCAAGCTTAATCCAACCCAAAACACCATTTGGAATGAGTTTGTTTGGACACAATTAGTGTTGTTGGTGCCTCGAATTGTCAAATGCTTTGGCCACTTTAACATCACTGATTGATTGTAGGTCAGCACCAACTGTTTGATTTCCGCACCAACAGATGTCCAAGAAAGCTGCAACATTTCAAGCTTAATCCAACCCAAAACACCATTTGGAATGAGTTTGTTTGGACACAATTAGTGTTGTTGGTGCCTCGAATTGTCAAATGCTTTGGCCACTTAAACAACACTGATTGATAGTAATGCAGCGCCAACTGATCGATTTCTGCCCCCACAGATGTCGAAGCAGGCTTCAACAGCTCAAGCTTGATGAGACCCCAAACACCATTTTGAATGAGTTGGTTTGGACTCAATTAGTGTTGTTGGCGCCTTGAATTTTCAAATGCTTTGGCCACTTAAACAACACTGATTGATAGTAGGTCAGGACCAACTGATCGATTTCTGCCCCAACAGATGTCGAAGCAGGCTGGAAGAGCTCAAGCTTGATTAGACCCCAAGCAACATTTGGAATGAGTTTGTTTGGACTCAATTAGTGTTGTTGGTGCCTTGAATTTTCAAATGCTTTGGCCACTTAAACAACCCTGATTGATAGTTATTCAGCACCAACTGATCGATTTCAACCCCAACAGATGTCGAAGCAGGCTGCAACAGCTCAAGCTTAATTCGACCCTGAACACCATTTTGAATGAGTTTGTTTGGACTCAATTAGTGTTGTAGGTGCCTTGAATTTTCAATTGCTTTGGCCACTTTAACATCATGGATTGATTGTAGGTCAGCACCAACTGATCGATTTCTGCCCCAACAGATGTCGAAGCAGGCTGCAACAGCTCAAGCTTAATACGACCCCAATCACCATTTTGAATGAGTTTGTTTGGACTCAATAAGTGTTGTTGGGGCCTTGAATTTTCAAATGCTTTGGCCACTTAAACAACACTGAACGATAGTAGGTCAGGACCAACTGATCGATTCCTGCCCCCACAGATGTCGAAGCAGGCTTTAACAGCTCAAGCTTGATTAGACCCCAAACACCATTTTGAATGAGTTTGTTTGGACTCAATTAGTGTTGTTGGTGCCTTGGATTTTCAAATGATTTGGCCACTTAAACAACACTGATTGTTAGTTGGTCACGACCAACTGATTGATTTCTGCCCCAACCGATGTCGAAGCAGGCTGCAACAGCTCAAGCTTGATTCGACCCAAAACACCATTTGGAATGAGTTTGTTTGGACTCAATTAGTGTTGTTGGTGCCTTGAATTTTCAAATGCTTTGGCCACTTAAACAACATTGATTGATTGTAGCTCAGCACCAACTGATTGATTTCTACCCCAAAAGATGTACAAGCAGGCGGCAACAGCTCAAGCTTAATTCGACCCTGAACACCATTTTGAATGAGTTTGTTTGGACTCAATTTGTGTTGTTGGTGCCTTGAATTTTCAATTGCTTTGGCCACTTTAACATCATTGATTGATTGTAGGTCA
Organism: Sminthurides aquaticus; assembly: GCA_906901655.1. Lineage (NCBI taxonomy): Eukaryota > Metazoa > Arthropoda > Collembola > Symphypleona > Sminthurididae > Sminthurides > Sminthurides aquaticus. The sequence continues at coordinate 13,685,877 of CAJQTT010000002.1, read as the reverse complement.
GCACCAACTGATTGATTTCTGCACCAATAGATGTCCAAGGAAGCTGCAACAGCTCAAGCTTAATTCAACCCCAAACACCATTTGGAACGAGTTTGTTTGGACTCAATTTGTGCTATTGGTGCCTTGAATTTTCAATTGCTTTGGCCACTTTAACATCACTGATTGATTGTAGGTCAGCACCAACTGATTGATTTCTGCACCACCAGATGTCCAAGGAAGCTGCAACATTTCAAGCTTAATCCAACCCAAAACACCATTTGGAATGAGTTTGTTTGGACACAATTAGTGTTGTTGGTGCCTCGAATTGTCAAATGCTTTGGCCACTTTAACATCACTGATTGATTGTAGGTCAGCACCAACTGTTTGATTTCCGCACCAACAGATGTCCAAGAAAGCTGCAACATTTCAAGCTTAATCCAACCCAAAACACCATTTGGAATGAGTTTGTTTGGACACAATTAGTGTTGTTGGTGCCTCGAATTGTCAAATGCTTTGGCCACTTAAACAACACTGATTGATAGTAATGCAGCGCCAACTGATCGATTTCTGCCCCCACAGATGTCGAAGCAGGCTTCAACAGCTCAAGCTTGATGAGACCCCAAACACCATTTTGAATGAGTTGGTTTGGACTCAATTAGTGTTGTTGGCGCCTTGAATTTTCAAATGCTTTGGCCACTTAAACAACACTGATTGATAGTAGGTCAGGACCAACTGATCGATTTCTGCCCCAACAGATGTCGAAGCAGGCTGCAAGAGCTCAAGCTTGATTAGACCCCAAACAACATTTGGAATGAGTTTGTTTGGACTCAATTAGTGTTGTTGGTGCCTTGAATTTTCAAATGCTTTGGCCACTTAAACAACCCTGATTGATAGTTATTCAGCACCAACTGATCGATTTCAACCCCAACAGATGTCGAAGCAGGCTGCAACAGCTCAAGCTTAATTCGACCCTGAACACCATTTTGAATGAGTTTGTTTGGACTCAATTAGTGTTGTAGGTGCCTTGAATTTTCAATTGCTTTGGCCACTTTAACATCATGGATTGATTGTAGGTCAGCACCAACTGATCGATTTCTGCCCCAACAGATGTCGAAGCAGGCTGCAACAGCTCAAGCTTAATACGACCCCAATCACCATTTTGAATGAGTTTGTTAGGACTCAATAAAAGTTGTTGGGGCCTTGAATTTTCAAATGCTTTGGCCACTTAAACAACACTGAACGATAGTAGGTCAGGACCAACTGATCGATTTCTGCCCCAATAGATGTCGAAGCAGGCTGCAACAGCTCAAGCTTGATTAGACCCCAAACAACATTTGGAATGAGTTTGTTTGGACTCAATTAGTGTTGTTGGTGCCTTGAATTTTCAAATGCTTTGGCCACTTAAACAACACTGATTGATAGTTATTCAGCACCAACTGATTGATTTCTGCATCAACAGATGTCCAAGGAAGCTGCAACAGCTCAAGCTTGATTAGACCCCAAACAACATTTGGAATGAGTTTGTTTGGAAACAATTAGTGTTCTTGGTGCCTTAAATTTTCAAATGCTGTGACCACTTTAACATTATTGATTGATTGTAGGTCAGGACCAACTGATTGATTTCTGCCCCACCAGATGTCGAAGCAAGTTGCAACAGCTCAAGCTTAATTTGACCCCAAACACCATTTTGAATGAGTTTGTTTGGACTCAATTAGTGTTTTTGGCGCCTTGAATTTTCAAATGCTTTGGCCACTTAAACAACAGTGATTGATATTTATTCAGCACCAACTGATCGATTTCTGCCCCAACAGATGTCGAAGCAGGCTGCAACAGCTCAAGCTTGATTAGACCCCAAACAACATTTGGAATGAGTTTGTTTGGACTCAATTAGTGTTGTTGGTGCCTTGAATTTTCAAATGCTTTGGCCACTTAAACAACACTGATTGATATTTATTCAGCACCAACTGATCGATTTCTGCCCCAACAGATGTCGAAGTAGGCTGCAACAGCTCAAGCTTGATAAGACCCAAAAACCCATTCTGAATGAGTTTGTTTGGACTCCATTAGTGTTGTTGGAGCCTTGAATTTTCAAATGCTGTGACCACTTTAACATTATTGATTGATTGTAGGTCAGGACCAACTGATTGATTTCTGCCCCACCAGATGTCGAAGCAAGTTGCAACAGCTCAAGCTTAATTTGACCCCAAACACCATTTTGAATGAGTTTGTTTGGACTCAATTAGTGTTGTTCGCGCCTTGAATTTTCAAATGCTTTGGCCACTTAAACAACACTAATTGATAGTTATTCAGCACCAACTGATCGATTTCTGCCCCAACAGATGTCGAAGCAGGCTGCAACAGCTCAAGCTTGATAAGACCCAAAACTCCATTTTGAATGAGTTTGTTTGGACTCTATTAGTGTTGTTGGAGCCTTGAATTTGCAAATGCTGTGACCACTTTAACATTATTGATTGATTGTAGGTCAGGACCAACTGATTGATTTCTGCACCAACAGATGTCCAAGCAAGCTGCAACAGCTCAAGCTTAATTCAGCCCCAAACACGATTTTGAATGAGTTTGTTTGGACTCAATTTGTGTTGTTGGTGCCTCGAATTGTCAAATGCTTTGGCCACTTAAACAACACTGATTGATAGTAATGCAGCGCCAACTGATCGATTCCTGCCCCCACAGATGTCGAAGCAGGCTTTAACAGCTCAAGCTTGATTAGACCCCAAACACCATTTTGAATGAGTTTGTTTGGACTCAATTAGTGTTGTTGGTGCCTTGGATTTTCAAATGATTTGGCCACTTAAACAACACTGATTGTTAGTTGGTCAGGACCAACTGATTGATATCTGCCCCAACAGATGTCGAAGCAGGCTGCAACAGCTCAAGCTTGATAAGACCCAAAACAACATTTGGAATGAGTTTGTTTGGACTCAATTAGTGTTGTTGGTGCCTTGAATTTTCAAATGCTTTGGCCACTTAAACAACATTGATTGATTGTAGGTCAGCACCAACTGATTGATTTCTACCCCAAAAGATGTCCAAGCAGGCGGCAACAGCTCAAGCTTAATTCGACCCTGAACACCATTTTGACTGAGTTTGTTTAGACTCAATTTGTGTTGTTGGTGCCTTGAATTTTCAATTGCTTTGGCCACTTTAACAGCATTGATTGATTGTAGGTCAGCACCAACTGATTGATTTCTGCACCAACAGATGTCCAAGGAAGCTGCAACAGCTCAAGCTTAATTCAACCCCAAACACCATTTGGAACGAGTTTGTTTGGACTCAATTTGTGCTATTGGTGCCTTGAATTTTCAATTGCTTTGGCCACTTTAACATCACTGATTGATTGTAGGTCAGCACCAACTGATTGAGTTCTGCACCAACAGATGTCCAAGGAAGCTGCAACATTTCAAGCTTAATCCAACCCAAAACACCATTTGGAATGAGTTTGTTTGGACACAATTAGTGTTGTTGGTGCCTCGAATTGTCAAATGCTTTGGCCACTTTAACATCACTGATGGATTGTAGGTCAGCACCAACTGATTGATTTCCGCACCAACAGATGTCCAAGGAAGCTGCAACAGCTCAAGCTTGATAAGACCCAAAACAACATTTGGAATGAGTTTGTTTGGACTCAATTAGTGTTGTTGGTGCCTTGAATTTTCAAATGCTTTGGCCACTTAAACAACACTGATGAATAGTTATTCAGCACCAACTGATCGATTTCTGCCCCAACAGATGTCGAAGCAGGCTGCAACAGCTCAAGCTTGATAAGACCCAAAACAACATTTGGAATGAGTTTGTTTGGACTCAATTAGTGTTGTTGGTGCCTTGAATTTTCAAATGCTTTGGCCACTTAAACAACACTGATTGATAGTTATTCAGCACCAACTGATCGATTTCTGCCCCAACAGATGTCGAAGCAGGCTGCAACAGCTCAAGCTTGATAAGACCCAAAACACCATTTTGAATGAGTTTGTTTGGACTCCATTAGTGTTGTTGGAGCCTTGAATTTTCAAATGCTGTGACCACGTTAACATTATTGATTGATAGTAATGCAGCGCCAACTGATCGATTCCTGCCCCCACAGATGTAGAAGCAGGCTTTAACAGCTCAAGCTTGATTAGACCCCAAACACCATTTTGAATGAGTTTGTTTGGACTCAATTAGTGTTGTTGGTGCCTTGGATTTTCAAATGATTTGGCCACTTAAACAACACTGATTGATAGTTATTCAGCACCAACTGATCGATTTCTGCTCCAACAGATGTCGAAGCAGGCTGCAACAGCTCAAGCTTGATAAGACCCAAAACACCATTTTGAATGAGTTTGTTTGGACTCCATTAGTGTTGTTGGAGCCTTGAATTTTCAAATGCTGTGACCACGTTAACATTATTGATTGATAGTAATGCAGCGCCAACTGATCGATTCCTGCCCCCACAGATGTCGAAGCAGGCTTTAACAGCTCAAGCTTGATTAGACCCCAAACACCATTTTGAATGAGTTTGTTTGGACTCAATTAGTGTTGTTGGTGCCTTGGATTTTCAAATGATTTGGCCACTTAAACAACACTGATTGTTAGTTGGTCAGGACCAACTGATTGATTTCTGCCCCAACCGATGTCGAAGCAGGCTGCAACAGCTCAAGCTTGATTCGACCCAAAACACCATTTGGAATGAGTTTGTTTGGACTCAATTAGTGCTATTGGTGCCTTGAATTTTCAATTGCTTTGGCCACTTTAACTTTACTGATTGATTGTAGGTCAGCACCAACTGATTGATTTCTGCACCAACAGATGTCCAAGGAAGCTGCAACATTTCAAGCTTAATCCAACCCAAAACACCATTTGGAATGAGTTTGTTTGGACACAATTAGTGTTGTTGGTGCCTCGAATTGTCAAATGCTTTGGCCACTTTAACATCACTGATTGATTGTAGGTCAGCACCAACTGATTGATTTCCGCACCAACAGATGTCCAAGGAAGCTGCAACAGCTCAAGCTTGATAAGACCCAAAACAACATTTGGAATGAGTTTGTTTGGACTCAATTAGTGTTGTTGGTGCCTTGAATTTTCAAATGCTTTGGCCACTTAAACAACACTGATTGATAGTTATTCAGCACCAACTGATCGATTTCTGCCCCAACAGATGTCGAAGCAGGCTGCAACAGCTCAAGCTTGATAAGACCCAAAACAACATTTGGAATGAGTTTGTTTGGACTCAATTAGTGTTGTTTGTGCCTTGAATTTTCAAATGCTTTGGCCACTTAAACAACACTGATTGATAGTTATTCAGCACCAACTGATCGATTTCTGCCCCAACAGATGTCGAAGCAGGCTGCAACAGCTCAAGCTTGATAAGACCCAAAACACCATTTTGAATGAGTTTGTTTGGACTCCATTAGTGTTGTTGGAGCCTTGAATTTTCAAATGCTGTGACCACGTTAACATTATTGATTGATAGTAATGCAGCGCCAACTGATCGATTCCTGCCCCCACAGATGTAGAAGCAGGCTTTAACAGCTCAAGCTTGATTAGACCCCAAACACCATTTTGAATGAGTTTGTTTGGACTCAATTAGTGTTGTTGGTGCCTTGGATTTTCAAATGATTTGGCCACTTAAACAACACTGATTGATAGTTATTCAGCACCAACTGATCGATTTCTGCTCCAACAGATGTCGAAGCAGGCTGCAACAGCTCAAGCTTGATAAGACCCAAAACACCATTTTGAATGAGTTTGTTTGGACTCCATTAGTGTTGTTGGAGCCTTGAATTTTCAAATGCTGTGACCACGTTAACATTATTGATTGATAGTAATGCAGCGCCAACTGATCGATTCCTGCCCCCACAAATGTCGAAGCAGGCTTTAACAGCTCAAGCTTGATTCGACCCAAAACACCATTTGGAATGAGTTTGTTTGGACTCAATTAGTGCTATTGGTGCCTTGAATTTTCAATTGCTTTGGCCACTTTAACTTTACTGATTGATTGTAGGTCAGCACCAACTGATTGATTTCTGCACCAACAGATGTCCAAGGAAGCTGCAACATTTCAAGCTTAATCCAACCCAAAACACCATTTGGAATGAGTTTGTTTGGACACAATTAGTGTTGTTGGTGCCTCGAATTGTCAAATGCTTTGGCCACTTTAACATCACTGATTGATTGTAGGTCAGCACCAACTGATTGATTTCCGCACCAACAGATGTCCAAGGAAGCTGCAACAGCTCAAGCTTGATAAGACCCAAAACAACATTTGGAATGAGTTTGTTTGGACTCAATTAGTGTTGTTGGTGCCTTGAATTTTCAAATGCTTTGGCCACTTAAACAACACTGATTGATAGTTATTCAGCACCAACTGATCGATTTCTGCCCCAACAGATGTCGAAGCAGGCTGCAACAGCTCAAGCTTGATAAGACCCAAAACAACATTTGGAATGAGTTTGTTTGGACTCAATTAGTGTTGTTTGTGCCTTGAATTTTCAAATGCTTTGGCCACTTAAACAACACTGATTGATAGTTATTCAGCACCAACTGATCGATTTCTGCCCCAACAGATGTCGAAGCAGGCTGCAACAGCTCAAGCTTGATAAGACCCAAAACACCATTTTGAATGAGTTTGTTTGGACTCCATTAGTGTTGTTGGAGCCTTGAATTTTCAAATGCTGTGACCACGTTAACATTATTGATTGATAGTAATGCAGCGCCAACTGATCGATTCCTGCCCCCACAGATGTAGAAGCAGGCTTTAACAGCTCAAGCTTGATTAGACCCCAAACACCATTTTGAATGAGTTTGTTTGGACTCAATTAGTGTTGTTGGTGCCTTGGATTTTCAAATGATTTGGCCACTTAAACAACACTGATTGATAGTTATTCAGCACCAACTGATCGATTTCTGCTCCAACAGATGTCGAAGCAGGCTGCAACAGCTCAAGCTTGATAAGACCCAAAACACCATTTTGAATGAGTTTGTTTGGACTCCATTAGTGTTGTTGGAGCCTTGAATTTTCAAATGCTGTGACCACGTTAACATTATTGATTGATAGTAATGCAGCGCCAACTGATCGATTCCTGCCCCCACAAATGTCGAAGCAGGCTTTAACAGCTCAAGCTTGATTAGACCCCAAACACCATTTTGAATGAGTTTGTTTGGACTCAATTAGTGTTGTTGGTGCCTTGGATTTTCAAATGATTTGGCCACTTAAACAACACTGATTGTTAGTTGGTCAGGACCAACTGATTGATTTCTGCCCCAACCGATGTCGAAGCAGGCTGCAACAGCTCAAGCTTGATTCGACCCAAAACACCATTTGGAATGAGTTTGTTTGGACTCAATTAGTGCTATTGGTGCCTTGAATTTTCAATTGCTTTGGCCACTTTAACTTTACTGATTGATTGTAGGTCAGCACCAACTGATTGATTTCTGCACCAACAGATGTCCAAGGAAGCTGCAACATTTCAAGCTTAATCCAACCCAAAACACCATTTGGAATGAGTTTGTTTGGACACAATTAGTGTTGTTGGTGCCTCGAATTGTCAAATGCTTTGGCCACTTTAACATCACTGATTGATTGTAGGTCAGCACCAACTGATTGATTTCCGCACCAACAGATGTCCAAGGAAGCTGCAACAGCTCAAGCTTGATAAGACCCAAAACAACATTTGGAATGAGTTTGTTTGGACTCAATTAGTGTTGTTGGTGCCTTGAATTTTCAAATGCTTTGGCCACTTAAACAACACTGATTGATAGTTATTCAGCACCAACTGATCGATTTCTGCCCCAACAGATGTCGAAGCAGGCTGCAACAGCTCAAGCTTGATAAGACCCAAAACAACATTTGGAATGAGTTTGTTTGGACTCAATTAGTGTTGTTGGTGCCTTGAATTTTCAAATGCTTTGGCCACTTAAACAACACTGATTGATAGTTATTCAGCACCAACTGATCGATTTCTGCCCCAACAGATGTCGAAGCAGGCTGCAACAGCTCAAGCTTGATAAGACCCAAAACACCATTTTGAATGAGTTTGTTTGGACTCCATTAGTGTTGTTGGAGCCTTGAATTTTCAAATGCTGTGACCACGTTAACATTATTGATTGATAGTAATGCAGCGCCAACTGATCGATTCCTGCCCCCACAGATGTCGAAGCAGGCTTTAACAGCTCAAGCTTGATTAGACCCCAAACACCATTTTGAATGAGTTTGTTTGGACTCAATTAGTGTTGTTGGTGCCTTGGATTTTCAAATGATTTGGCCACTTAAACAACACTGATTGATATTTATTCAGCACCAACTGATCGATTTCTGCCCCAACAGATGTCGAAGTAGGCTGCAACAGCTCAAGCTTGATAAGACCCAAAAACCCATTCTGAATGAGTTTGTTTGGACTCCATTAGTGTTGTTGGAGCCTTGAATTTTCAAATGCTGTGACCACTTTAACATTATTGATTGATTGTAGGTCAGGACCAACTGATTGATTTCTGCCCCACCAGATGTCGAAGCAAGTTGCAACAGCTCAAGCTTAATTTGACCCCAAACACCATTTTGAATGAGTTTGTTTGGACTCAATTAGTGTTGTTGGTGCCTTGGATTTTCAAATGATTTGGCCACTTAAACAACACTGATTGATAGTTATTCAGCACCAACTGATCGATTTCTGCTCCAACAGATGTCGAAGCAGGCTGCAACAGCTCAAGCTTGATAAGACCCAAAACACCATTTTGAATGAGTTTGTTTGGACTCCATTAGTGTTGTTGGAGCCTTGAATTTTCAAATGCTGTGACCACGTTAACATTATTGATTGATAGTAATGCAGCGCCAACTGATCGATTCCTGCCCCCACAAATGTCGAAGCAGGCTTTAACAGCTCAAGCTTGATTAGACCCCAAACACCATTTTGAATGAGTTTGTTTGGACTCAATTAGTGTTGTTGGTGCCTTGGATTTTCAAATGATTTGGCCACTTAAACAACACTGATTGATATTTATTCAGCACCAACTGATCGATTTCTGCCCCAACAGATGTCGAAGTAGGCTGCAACAGCTCAAGCTTGATTCGACCCAAAACACCATTTGGAATGAGTTTGTTTGGACTCAATTAGTGCTATTGGTGCCTTGAATTTTCAATTGCTTTGGCCACTTTAACTTTACTGATTGATTGTAGGTCAGCACCAACTGATTCATTTCTGCACCAACAGATGTACAAGGAAGTTGCAACATTTCAAGCTTAATCCAACCCAAAACACCATTTGGAATGAGTTTGTTTGGACACAATTAGTGTTGTTGGTGCCTCGAATTGTCAAATGCTTTGGCCACTTTAACATCACTGATTGATTGTAGGTCAGCACCAACTGATTGATTTCCGCACCAACAGATGTCCAAGGAAGCTGCAACAGCTCAAGCTTGATAAGACCCAAAACAACATTTGGAATGAGTTTGTTTGGACTCAATTAGTGTTGTTGGTGCCTTGAATTTTCAAATGCTTTGGCCACTTAAACAACACTGATTGATAGTTATTCAGCACCAACTGATCGATTTCTGCCCCAACAGATGTCGAAGCAGGCTGCAACAGCTCAAGCTTGATAAGACCCAAAACAACATTTGGAATGAGTTTGTTTGGACTCAATTAGTGTTGTTGGTGCCTTGAATTTTCAAATGCTTTGGCCACTTAAACAACACTGATTGATAGTTATTCAGCACCAACTGATCGATTTCTGCCCCAACAGATGTCGAAGCAGGCTGCAACAGCTCAAGCTTGATAAGACCCAAAACACCATTTTGAATGAGTTTGTTTGGACTCCATTAGTGTTGTTGGAGCCTTGAATTTTCAAATGCTGTGACCACGTTAACATTATTGATTGATAGTAATGCAGCGCCAACTGATCGATTCCTGCCCCCACAGATGTCGAAGCAGGCTTTAACAGCTCAAGCTTGATTAGACCCCAAACACCATTTTGAATGAGTTTGTTTGGACTCAATTAGTGTTGTTGGTGCCTTGGATTTTCAAATGATTTGGCCACTTAAACAACACTGATTGATATTTATTCAGCACCAACTGATCGATTTCTGCCCCAACAGATGTCGAAGTAGGCTGCAACAGCTCAAGCTTGATAAGACCCAAAAACCCATTCTGAATGAGTTTGTTTGGACTCCATTAGTGTTGTTGGAGCCTTGAATTTTCAAATGCTGTGACCACTTTAACATTATTGATTGATTGTAGGTCAGGACCAACTGATTGATTTCTGCCCCACCAGATGTCGAAGCAAGTTGCAACAGCTCAAGCTTAATTTGACCCCAAACACCATTTTGAATGAGTTTGTTTGGACTCAATTAGTGTTGTTGGAGCCTTGAATTTTCAAATGCTGTGACCACTTTAACATTATTGATTGATAGTAATGCAGCGCCAACTGATCGATTCCTGCCCCCACAGATGTCGAAGCAGGCTTTAACAGCTCAAGCTTGATTAGACCCCAAACACCATTTTGAATGAGTTTGTTTGGACTCAATTAGTGTTGTTGGTGCCTTGAATTTTCAAATGCTTTGGCCACTTAAACAACACTGATTGATAGTTATTCAGCACCAACTGATCGATTTCTGCTCCAACAGATGTCGAAGCAGGCTGCAACAGCTCAAGCTTGATAAGACCCAAAACACCATTTTGAATGAGTTTGTTTGGACTCCATTAGTGTTGTTGGAGCCTTGAATTTTCAAATGCTGTGACCACGTTAACATTATTGATTGATAGTAATGCAGCGCCAACTGATCGATTCCTGCCCCCACAGATGTCGAAGCAGGCTTTAACAGCTCAAGCTTGATTAGACCCCAAACACCATTTTGAATGAGTTTGTTTGGACTCAATTAGTGTTGTTGGTGCCTTGGATTTTCAAATGATTTGGCCACTTAAACAACACTGATTGTTAGTTGGTCAGGACCAACTGATTGTTAGTTGGTCAGGACCAACTGATTGATTTCTGCCCCAACCGATGTCGAAGCAGGCTGCAACAGCTCAAGCTTGATTCGACCCTAAACACCATTTGGAATGAGTTTGTTTGGACTCAATTAGTGCTATTGGTGCCTTGAATTTTCAATTGCTTTGGCCACTTTAACTTTACTGATTGATTGTAGGTCAGCACCAACTGATTGATTTCTGCACCAACAGATGTCCAAGGAAGCTGCAACATTTCAAGCTTAATCCAACCCAAAACACCATTTGGAATGAGTTTGTTTGGACACAATTAGTGTTGTTGGTGCCTCGAATTGTCAAATGCTTTGGCCACTTTAACATCACTGATTGATTGTAGGTCAGCACGAACTGATTGATTTCCGCACCAACAGATGTCCAAGGAAGCTGCAACAGCTCAAGCTTGATAAGACCCAAAACAACATTTGGAATGAGTTTGTTTGGACTCAATAAGTGTTGTTGGTGCCTTGAATTTTCAAATGCTTTGGCCACTTAATCAACACTGATTGATAGTTATTCAGCACCAACTGATCGATTTCTGCCCCAACAGATGTCGAAGCAGGCTGCAACAGCTCAAGCTTGATAAGACCCAAAACAACATTTGGAATGAGTTTGTTTGGACTCAATTAGTGTTGTTGGTGCCTTGAATTTTCAAATGCTTTGGCCACTTAAACAACACTGATTGATAGTTATTCAGCACCAACTGATCGATTTCTGCCCCAACAGATGTCGAAGCAGGCTGCAACAGCTCAAGCTTGATAAGACCCAAAAACCCATTCTGAATGAGTTTGTTTGGACTCCATTAGTGTTGTTGGAGCCTTGAATTTTCAAATGCTGTGACCACTTTAACATTATTGATTGATTGTAGGTCAGGACCAACTGATTGATTTCTGCCCCACCAGATGTCGAAGCAAGTTGCAACAGCTCAAGCTTAATTTGACCCCAAACACCATTTTGAATGAGTTTGTTTGGACTCAATTAGTGTTGTTGGAGCCTTGAATTTTCAAATGCTGTGACCACGTTAACATTATTGATTGATAGTAATGCAGCGCCAACTGATCGATTCCTGCCCCCACAGATGTCGAAGCAGGCTTTAACAGCTCAAGCTTGATTAGACCCCAAACACCATTTTGAATGAGTTTGTTTGGACTCAATTAGTGTTGTTGGTGCCTTGAATTTTCAAATGCTTTGGCCACTTAAACAACACTGATTGATAGTTATTCAGCACCAACTGATCGATTTCTGCCCCAACAGATGTCGAAGCAGGCTGCAACAGCTCAAGCTTGATAAGACCCAAAACACCATTTTGAATGAGTTTGTTTGGACTCCATTAGTGTTGTTGGAGCCTTGAATTTTCAAATGCTGTGACCACTTTAACATTATTGATTGATAGTAATGCAGCGCCAACTGATCGATTCCTGCCCCCACAGATGTCGAAGCAGGCTTTAACAGCTCAAGCTTGATTAGACCCCAAACACCATTTTGAATGAGTTTGTTTGGACTCAATTAGTGTTGTTGGTGCCTTGGATTTTCAAATGATTTGGCCACTTAAACAACACTGATTGTTAGTTGGTCAGGACCAACTGATTGATTTCTGCCCCAACAGATGTCGAAGCAGGCTGCAACAGCTCAAGCTTGATAAGACCCAAAACTCCATTTTGAATGAGTTTGTTTGGACTCTATTAGTGTTGTTGGAGCCTTGAATTTGCAAATGCTGTGACCACTTTAACATTATTGATTGATTGTAGGTCAGGACCAACTGATTGATTTCTGCCCCACCAGATGTCGAAGCAAGTTGCAACAGCTCAAGCTTAATTTGACCCCAAACACCATTTTGAATGAGTTTGTTTGGACTCAATTTGTGTTGTTGGTGCCTCGAATTGTCAAATGATTTGGCCACTTAAACAACACTGATTGATAGTTATTCAGCACCAACTGATCGATTTCTGCTCCAACAGATGTCGAAGCAGGCTGCAACAGCTCAAGCTTGATAAGACCCAAAACACCATTTTGAATGAGTTTGTTTGGACTCCATTAGTGTTGTTGGAGCCTTGAATTTTCAAATGCTGTGACCACGTTAACATTATTGATTGATAGTAATGCAGCGCCAACTGATCGATTCCTGCCCCCACAGATGTCGAAGCAGGCTTTAACAGCTCAAGCTTGATTAGACCCCAAACACCATTTTGAATGAGTTTGTTTGGACTCAATTAGTGTTGTTGGTGCCTTGGATTTTCAAATGATTTGGCCACTTAAACAACACTGATTGTTAGTTGGTCAGGACCAACTGATTGATTTCTGCCCCAACAGATGTCGAAGCAGGCTGCAACAGCTCAAGCTTGATTCGACCCAAAACAACATTTGGAATGAGTTTGTTTGGACTCAATTAGTGTTGTTGGTGCCTTGAATTTTCAAATGCTTTGGCCACTTAAACAACATTGATTGATTGTAGGTCAGCACCTACTGATTGATTTCTACCCCAAAAGATGTCCAAGCAGGCGGCAACAGCTCAAGCTTAATTCAACCCCAAACACCATTTGGAACGAGTTTGTTTGGACTCAATTTGTGCTATTGGTGCCTTGAATTTTCAATTGCTTTGGCCACTTTAACATCACTGATTGATTGTAGGTCAGCACCAACTGATTGATTTCTGCACCAACAGATGTCCAAGGAAGCTGCAACATTTCAAGCTTAATCCAACCCAAAACACCATTTGGAATGAGTTTGTTTGGACACAATTAGTGTTGTCGGTGCCTCGAATTGTCAAATGCTTTGGCCACTTTAACATCACTGATGGATTGTAGGTCAGCACCAACTGATTGATTTCCGCACCAACAGATGTCCAAGGAAGCTGCAACAGCTCAAGCTTGATAAGACCCAAAACAACATTTGGAATGAGTTTGTTTGGACTCAATTAGTGTTGTTGGTGCCTTGAATTTTCAAATGCTTTGGCCACTTAAACAACACTGATTGATAGTTATTCAGCACCAACTGATCGATTTCTGCCCCAACAGATGTCGAAGCAGGCTGCAACAGCTCAAGCTTGATAAGACCCAAAACAACATTTGGAATGAGTTTGTTTGGACTCAATAAGTGTTGTTGGTGCCTTGAATTTTCAAATGCTTTGGCCACTTAAACAACACTGATTGATAGTTATTCAGCACCAACTGATCGATTTCTGCCCCAACAGATGTCGAAGCAGGCTGCAACAGCTCAAGCTTGATAAGACCCAAAACAACATTTTGAATGAGTTTGTTTGGACTCCATTAGTGTTGTTGGAGCCTTGAATTTTCAAATGCTGTGACCACGTTAACATTATTGATTGATAGTAATGCAGCGCCAACTGATCGATTCCTGCCCCCACAGATGTCGAAGCAGGCTTTAACAGCTCAAGCTTGATTAGACCCCAAACACCATTTTGAATGAGTTTGTTTGGACTCAATTAGTGTTGTTGGTGCCTTGGATTTTCAAATGATTTGGCCACTTAAACAACACTGATTGATAGTTATTCAGCACCAACTGATCGATTTCTGCTCCAACAGATGTCGAAGCAGGCTGCAACAGCTCAAGCTTGATAAGACCCAAAACACCATTTTGAATGAGTTTGTTTGGACTCCATTAGTGTTGTTGGAGCCTTGAATTTTCAAATGCTGTGACCACGTTAACATTATTGATTGATAGTAATGCAGCGCCAACTGATCGATTCCTGCCCCCACAGATGTCGAAGCAGGCTTTAACAGCTCAAGCTTGATTAGACCCCAAACACCATTTTGAATGAGTTTGTTTGGACTCAATTAGTGTTGTTGGTGCCTTGGATTTTCAAATGATTTGGCCACTTAAACAACACTGATTGTTAGTTGGTCAGGACCAACTGATTGATTTCTGCCCCAACCGATGTCGAAGCAGGCTGCAACAGCTCAAGCTTGATTCGACCCAAAACACCATTTGGAATGAGTTTGTTTGGACTCAATTAGTGCTATTGGTGCCTTGAATTTTCAATTGCTTTGGCCACTTTAACTTTACTGATTGATTGTAGGTCAGCACCAACTGATTGATTTCTGCACCAACAGATGTCCAAGGAAGCTGCAACATTTCAAGCTTAATCCAACCCAAAACACCATTTGGAATGAGTTTGTTTGGACACAATTAGTGTTGTTGGTGCCTCGAATTGTCAAATGCTTTGGCCACTTTAACATCACTGATGGATTGTAGGTCAGCACCAACTGATTGATTTCCGCACCAACAGATGTCCAAGGAAGCTGCAACAGCTCAAGCTTGATAAGACCCAAAACAACATTTGGAATGAGTTTGTTTGGACTCAATTAGTGTTGTTGGTGCCTTGAATTTTCAAATGCTTTGGCCACTTAAACAACACTGATTGATAGTTATTCAGCACCAACTGATCGATTTCTGCCCCAACAGATGTCGAAGCAGGCTGCAACAGCTCAAGCTTGATAAGACCCAAAACAACATTTGGAATGAGTTTGTTTGGACTCAATAAGTGTTGTTGGTGCCTTGAATTTTCAAATGCTTTGGCCACTTAAACAACACTGATTGATAGTTATTCAGCACCAACTGATCGATTTCTGCCCCAACAGATGTCGAAGCAGGCTGCAACAGCTCAAGCTTGATAAGACCCAAAACAACATTTTGAATGAGTTTGTTTGGACTCCATTAGTGTTGTTGGAGCCTTGAATTTTCAAATGCTGTGACCACGTTAACATTATTGATTGATAGTAATGCAGCGCCAACTGATCGATTCCTGCCCCCACAGATGTCGAAGCAGGCTTTAACAGCTCAAGCTTGATTAGACCCCAAACACCATTTTGAATGAGTTTGTTTGGACTCAATTAGTGTTGTTGGTGCCTTGGATTTTCAAATGATTTGGCCACTTAAACAACACTGATTGATAGTTATTCAGCACCAACTGATCGATTTCTGCTCCAACAGATGTCGAAGCAGGCTGCAACAGCTCAAGCTTGATAAGACCCAAAACACCATTTTGAATGAGTTTGTTTGGACTCCATTAGTGTTGTTGGAGCCTTGAATTTTCAAATGCTGTGACCACGTTAACATTATTGATTGATAGTAATGCAGCGCCAACTGATCGATTCCTGCCCCCACAGATGTCGAAGCAGGCTTTAACAGCTCAAGCTTGATTAGACCCCAAACACCATTTTGAATGAGTTTGTTTGGACTCAATTAGTGTTGTTGGTGCCTTGGATTTTCAAATGATTTGGCCACTTAAACAACACTGATTGTTAGTTGGTCAGGACCAACTGATTGATTTCTGCCCCAACCGATGTCGAAGCAGGCTGCAACAGCTCAAGCTTGATTCGACCCAAAACACCATTTGGAATGAGTTTGTTTGGACTCAATTAGTGCTATTGGTGCCTTGAATTTTCAATTGCTTTGGCCACTTTAACTTTACTGATTGATTGTAGGTCAGCACCAACTGATTGATTTCTGCACCAACAGATGTCCAAGGAAGCTGCAACATTTCAAGCTTAATCCAACCCAAAACACCATTTGGAATGAGTTTGTTTGGACACAATTAGTGTTGTTGGTGCCTCGAATTGTCAAATGCTTTGGCCACTTTAACATCACTGATTGATTGTAGGTCAGCACCAACTGATTGATTTCCGCACCAACAGATGTCCAAGGAAGCTGCAACAGCTCAAGCTTGATAAGACCCAAAACAACATTTGGAATGAGTTTGTTTGGACTCAATTAGTGTTGTTGGTGCCTTGAATTTTCAAATGCTTTGGCCACTTAAACAACACTGATTGATAGTTATTCAGCACCAACTGATCGATTTCTGCCCCAACAGATGTCGAAGCAGGCTGCAACAGCTCAAGCTTGATAAGACCCAAAACAACATTTGGAATGAGTTTGTTTGGACTCAATTAGTGTTGTTGGTGCCTTGAATTTTCAAATGCTTTGGCCACTTAAACAACACTGATTGATAGTTATTCAGCACCAACTGATCGATTTCTGCCCCAACAGATGTCGAAGCAGGCTGCAACAGCTCAAGCTTGATAAGACCCAAAACACCATTTTGAATGAGTTTGTTTGGACTCCATTAGTGTTGTTGGAGCCTTGCATTTTCAAATGCTGTGACCACGTTAACATTATTGATTGATAGTAATGCAGCGCCAACTGATCGATTCCTGCCCCCACAGATGTCGAAGCAGGCTTTAACAGCTCAAGCTTGATTAGACCCCAAACACCATTTTGAATGAGTTTGTTTGGACTCAATTAGTGTTGTTGGTGCCTTGGATTTTCAAATGATTTGGCCACTTAAACAACACTGATTGATATTTATTCAGCACCAACTGATCGATTTCTGCCCCAACAGATGTCGAAGTAGGCTGCAACAGCTCAAGCTTGATAAGACCCAAAAACCCATTCTGAATGAGTTTGTTTGGACTCCATTAGTGTTGTTGGAGCCTTGAATTTTCAAATGCTGTGACCACTTTAACATTATTGATTGATTGTAGGTCAGCACCAACTGATCGATTTCTGCCCCCACAGATGTCAAAGCAGGCTGCAACAGCTCAAGCTTGATAAGACCCAAAACACCATTTTGAATGAGTTTGTTTGGACTCCATTAGTGTTGTTGGAGCCTTGCATTTTCAAATGCTGTGACCACGTTAACATTATTGATTGATAGTAATGCAGCGCCAACTGATCGATTCCTGCCCCCACAGATGTCGAAGCAGGCTTTAACAGCTCAAGCTTGATTAGACCCCAAACACCATTTTGAATGAGTTTGTTTGGACTCAATTAGTGTTGTTGGTGCCTTGAATTTTCAAATGCTTTGGCCACTTAAACAACACTGATTGATAGTTATTCAGCACCAACTGATCGATTTCTGCCCCAACAGATGTCGAAGCAGGCTGCAACAGCTCAAGCTTGATAAGACCCAAAAACCCATTCTGAATGAGTTTGTTTGGACTCCATTAGTGTTGTTGGAGCCTTGAATTTTCAAATGCTGTGACCACTTTAACATTATTGATTGATTGTAGGTCAGCACCAACTGATCGATTTCTGCCCCCACAGATGTCAAAGCAGGCTGCAACAGCTCAAGCTTGATAAGACCCAAACACCATTTTGAATGAGTTTGTTTGGACTCAATTAGTGTTGTTGGTGCCTTGGATTTTCAAATGATTTGGCCACTTAAACAACACTGATTGATAGTTATTCAGCACCAACTGATCGATTTCTGCTCCAACAGATGTCGAAGCAGGCTGCAACAGCTCAAGCTTGATAAGACCCAAAACACCATTTTGAATGAGTTTGTTTGGACTCCATTAGTGTTGTTGGAGCCTTGAATTTTCAAATGCTGTGACCACGTTAACATTATTGATTGATAGTAATGCAGCGCCAACTGATCGATTCCTGCCCCCACAGATGTCGAAGCAGGCTTTAACAGCTCAAGCTTGATTAGACCCCAAACACCATTTTGAATGAGTTTGTTTGGACTCAATTAGTGTTGTTGGTGCCTTGGATTTTCAAATGATTTGGCCACTTAAACAACACTGATTGTTAGTTGGTCAGGACCAACTGATTGATTTCTGCCCCAACCGATGTCGAAGCAGGCTGCAACAGCTCAAGCTTGATTCGACCCAAAACACCATTTGGAATGAGTTTGTTTGGACTCAATTAGTGCTATTGGTGCCTTGAATTTTCAATTGCTTTGGCCACTTTAACTTTACTGATTGATTGTAGGTCAGCACCAACTGATTGATTTCTGCACCAACAGATGTCCAAGGAAGCTGCAACAGCTCAAGCTTGATAAGACCCAAAACAACATTTGGAATGAGTTTGTTTGGACTCAATTAGTGTTGTTGGTGCCTTGAATTTTCAAATGCTTTGGCCACTTAAACAACACTGATTGATAGTTATTCAGCACCAACTGATCGATTTCTGCCCCAACAGATGTCGAAGCAGGCTGCAACAGCTCAAGCTTGATAAGACCCAAAACAACATTTGGAATGAGTTTGTTTGGACTCAATAAGTGTTGTTGGTGCCTTGAATTTTCAAATGCTTTGGCCACTTAAACAACACTGATTGATAGTTATTCAGCACCAACTGATCGATTTCTGCCCCAACAGATGTCGAAGCAGGCTGCAACAGCTCAAGCTTGATAAGACCCAAAACAACATTTTGAATGAGTTTGTTTGGACTCCATTAGTGTTGTTGGAGCCTTGAATTTTCAAATGCTGTGACCACGTTAACATTATTGATTGATAGTAATGCAGCGCCAACTGATCGATTCCTGCCCCCACAGATGTCGAAGCAGGCTTTAACAGCTCAAGCTTGATTAGACCCCAAACACCATTTTGAATGAGTTTGTTTGGACTCAATTAGTGTTGTTGGTGCCTTGGATTTTCAAATGATTTGGCCACTTAAACAACACTGATTGATAGTTATTCAGCACCAACTGATCGATTTCTGCTCCAACAGATGTCGAAGCAGGCTGCAACAGCTCAAGCTTGATAAGACCCAAAACACCATTTTGAATGAGTTTGTTTGGACTCCATTAGTGTTGTTGGAGCCTTGAATTTTCAAATGCTGTGACCACGTTAACATTATTGATTGATAGTAATGCAGCGCCAACTGATCGATTCCTGCCCCCACAGATGTCGAAGCAGGCTTTAACAGCTCAAGCTTGATTAGACCCCAAACACCATTTTGAATGAGTTTGTTTGGACTCAATTAGTGTTGTTGGTGCCTTGGATTTTCAAATGATTTGGCCACTTAAACAACACTGATTGTTAGTTGGTCAGGACCAACTGATTGATTTCTGCCCCAACCGATGTCGAAGCAGGCTGCAACAGCTCAAGCTTGATTCGACCCAAAACACCATTTGGAATGAGTTTGTTTGGACTCAATTAGTGCTATTGGTGCCTTGAATTTTCAATTGCTTTGGCCACTTTAACTTTACTGATTGATTGTAGGTCAGCACCAACTGATTGATTTCTGCACCAACAGATGTCCAAGGAAGCTGCAACATTTCAAGCTTAATCCAACCCAAAACACCATTTGGAATGAGTTTGTTTGGACACAATTAGTGTTGTTGGTGCCTCGAATTGTCAAATGCTTTGGCCACTTTAACATCACTGATTGATTGTAGGTCAGCACCAACTGATTGATTTCCGCACCAACAGATGTCCAAGGAAGCTGCAACAGCTCAAGCTTGATAAGACCCAAAACAACATTTGGAATGAGTTTGTTTGGACTCAATTAGTGTTGTTGGTGCCTTGAATTTTCAAATGCTTTGGCCACTTAAACAACACTGATTGATAGTTATTCAGCACCAACTGATCGATTTCTGCCCCAACAGATGTCGAAGCAGGCTGCAACAGCTCAAGCTTGATAAGACCCAAAACAACATTTGGAATGAGTTTGTTTGGACTCAATTAGTGTTGTTGGTGCCTTGAATTTTCAAATGCTTTGGCCACTTAAACAACACTGATTGATAGTTATTCAGCACCAACTGATCGATTTCTGCCCCAACAGATGTCGAAGCAGGCTGCAACAGCTCAAGCTTGATAAGACCCAAAACACCATTTTGAATGAGTTTGTTTGGACTCCATTAGTGTTGTTGGAGCCTTGCATTTTCAAATGCTGTGACCACGTTAACATTATTGATTGATAGTAATGCAGCGCCAACTGATCGATTCCTGCCCCCACAGATGTCGAAGCAGGCTTTAACAGCTCAAGCTTGATTAGACCCCAAACACCATTTTGAATGAGTTTGTTTGGACTCAATTAGTGTTGTTGGTGCCTTGGATTTTCAAATGATTTGGCCACTTAAACAACACTGATTGATATTTATTCAGCACCAACTGATCGATTTCTGCCCCAACAGATGTCGAAGTAGGCTGCAACAGCTCAAGCTTGATAAGACCCAAAAACCCATTCTGAATGAGTTTGTTTGGACTCCATTAGTGTTGTTGGAGCCTTGAATTTTCAAATGCTGTGACCACTTTAACATTATTGATTGATTGTAGGTCAGCACCAACTGATCGATTTCTGCCCCCACAGATGTCAAAGCAGGCTGCAACAGCTCAAGCTTGATAAGACCCAAAACACCATTTTGAATGAGTTTGTTTGGACTCCATTAGTGTTGTTGGAGCCTTGCATTTTCAAATGCTGTGACCACGTTAACATTATTGATTGATAGTAATGCAGCGCCAACTGATCGATTCCTGCCCCCACAGATGTCGAAGCAGGCTTTAACAGCTCAAGCTTGATTAGACCCCAAACACCATTTTGAATGAGTTTGTTTGGACTCAATTAGTGTTGTTGGTGCCTTGAATTTTCAAATGCTTTGGCCACTTAAACAACACTGATTGATAGTTATTCAGCACCAACTGATCGATTTCTGCCCCAACAGATGTCGAAGCAGGCTGCAACAGCTCAAGCTTGATAAGACCCAAAAACCCATTCTGAATGAGTTTGTTTGGACTCCATTAGTGTTGTTGGAGCCTTGAATTTTCAAATGCTGTGACCACTTTAACATTATTGATTGATTGTAGGTCAGCACCAACTGATCGATTTCTGCCCCCACAGATGTCAAAGCAGGCTGCAACAGCTCAAGCTTGATAAGACCCAAACACCATTTTGAATGAGTTTGTTTGGACTCAATTAGTGTTGTTGGTGCCTTGGATTTTCAAATGATTTGGCCACTTAAACAACACTGATTGATAGTTATTCAGCACCAACTGATCGATTTCTGCTCCAACAGATGTCGAAGCAGGCTGCAACAGCTCAAGCTTGATAAGACCCAAAACACCATTTTGAATGAGTTTGTTTGGACTCCATTAGTGTTGTTGGAGCCTTGAATTTTCAAATGCTGTGACCACGTTAACATTATTGATTGATAGTAATGCAGCGCCAACTGATCGATTCCTGCCCCCACAGATGTCGAAGCAGGCTTTAACAGCTCAAGCTTGATTAGACCCCAAACACCATTTTGAATGAGTTTGTTTGGACTCAATTAGTGTTGTTGGTGCCTTGGATTTTCAAATGATTTGGCCACTTAAACAACACTGATTGTTAGTTGGTCAGGACCAACTGATTGATTTCTGCCCCAACCGATGTCGAAGCAGGCTGCAACAGCTCAAGCTTGATTCGACCCAAAACACCATTTGGAATGAGTTTGTTTGGACTCAATTAGTGCTATTGGTGCCTTGAATTTTCAATTGCTTTGGCCACTTTAACTTTACTGATTGATTGTAGGTCAGCACCAACTGATTGATTTCTGCACCAACAGATGTCCAAGGAAGCTGCAACATTTCAAGCTTAATCCAACCCAAAACACCATTTGGAATGAGTTTGTTTGGACACAATTAGTGTTGTTGGTGCCTCGAATTGTCAAATGCTTTGGCCACTTTAACATCACTGATGGATTGTAGGTCAGCACCAACTGATTGATTTCCGCACCAACAGATGTCCAAGGAAGCTGCAACAGCTCAAGCTTGATAAGACCCAAAACAACATTTGGAATGAGTTTGTTTGGACTCAATTAGTGTTGTTGGTGCCTTGAATTTTCAAATGCTTTGGCCACTTAAACAACACTGATTGATAGTTATTCAGCACCAACTGATCGATTTCTGCCCCAACAGATGTCGAAGCAGGCTGCAACAGCTCAAGCTTGATAAGACCCAAAACAACATTTGGAATGAGTTTGTTTGGACTCAATAAGTGTTGTTGGTGCCTTGAATTTTCAAATGCTTTGGCCACTTAAACAACACTGATTGATAGTTATTCAGCACCAACTGATCGATTTCTGCCCCAACAGATGTCGAAGCAGGCTGCAACAGCTCAAGCTTGATAAGACCCAAAACAACATTTTGAATGAGTTTGTTTGGACTCCATTAGTGTTGTTGGAGCCTTGAATTTTCAAATGCTGTGACCACGTTAACATTATTGATTGATAGTAATGCAGCGCCAACTGATCGATTCCTGCCCCCACAGATGTCGAAGCAGGCTTTAACAGCTCAAGCTTGATTAGACCCCAAACACCATTTTGAATGAGTTTGTTTGGACTCAATTAGTGTTGTTGGTGCCTTGGATTTTCAAATGATTTGGCCACTTAAACAACACTGATTGATAGTTATTCAGCACCAACTGATCGATTTCTGCTCCAACAGATGTCGAAGCAGGCTGCAACAGCTCAAGCTTGATAAGACCCAAAACACCATTTTGAATGAGTTTGTTTGGACTCCATTAGTGTTGTTGGAGCCTTGAATTTTCAAATGCTGTGACCACGTTAACATTATTGATTGATAGTAATGCAGCGCCAACTGATCGATTCCTGCCCCCACAGATGTCGAAGCAGGCTTTAACAGCTCAAGCTTGATTAGACCCCAAACACCATTTTGAATGAGTTTGTTTGGACTCAATTAGTGTTGTTGGTGCCTTGGATTTTCAAATGATTTGGCCACTTAAACAACACTGATTGTTAGTTGGTCAGGACCAACTGATTGATTTCTGCCCCAACCGATGTCGAAGCAGGCTGCAACAGCTCAAGCTTGATTCGACCCAAAACACCATTTGGAATGAGTTTGTTTGGACTCAATTAGTGCTATTGGTGCCTTGAATTTTCAATTGCTTTGGCCACTTTAACTTTACTGATTGATTGTAGGTCAGCACCAACTGATTGATTTCTGCACCAACAGATGTCCAAGGAAGCTGCAACATTTCAAGCTTAATCCAACCCAAAACACCATTTGGAATGAGTTTGTTTGGACACAATTAGTGTTGTTGGTGCCTCGAATTGTCAAATGCTTTGGCCACTTTAACATCACTGATTGATTGTAGGTCAGCACCAACTGATTGATTTCCGCACCAACAGATGTCCAAGGAAGCTGCAACAGCTCAAGCTTGATAAGACCCAAAACAACATTTGGAATGAGTTTGTTTGGACTCAATTAGTGTTGTTGGTGCCTTGAATTTTCAAATGCTTTGGCCACTTAAACAACACTGATTGATAGTTATTCAGCACCAACTGATCGATTTCTGCCCCAACAGATGTCGAAGCAGGCTGCAACAGCTCAAGCTTGATAAGACCCAAAACAACATTTGGAATGAGTTTGTTTGGACTCAATTAGTGTTGTTGGTGCCTTGAATTTTCAAATGCTTTGGCCACTTAAACAACACTGATTGATAGTTATTCAGCACCAACTGATCGATTTCTGCCCCAACAGATGTCGAAGCAGGCTGCAACAGCTCAAGCTTGATAAGACCCAAAACACCATTTTGAATGAGTTTGTTTGGACTCCATTAGTGTTGTTGGAGCCTTGCATTTTCAAATGCTGTGACCACGTTAACATTATTGATTGATAGTAATGCAGCGCCAACTGATCGATTCCTGCCCCCACAGATGTCGAAGCAGGCTTTAACAGCTCAAGCTTGATTAGACCCCAAACACCATTTTGAATGAGTTTGTTTGGACTCAATTAGTGTTGTTGGTGCCTTGGATTTTCAAATGATTTGGCCACTTAAACAACACTGATTGATATTTATTCAGCACCAACTGATCGATTTCTGCCCCAACAGATGTCGAAGTAGGCTGCAACAGCTCAAGCTTGATAAGACCCAAAAACCCATTCTGAATGAGTTTGTTTGGACTCCATTAGTGTTGTTGGAGCCTTGAATTTTCAAATGCTGTGACCACTTTAACATTATTGATTGATTGTAGGTCAGCACCAACTGATCGATTTCTGCCCCCACAGATGTCAAAGCAGGCTGCAACAGCTCAAGCTTGATAAGACCCAAAACACCATTTTGAATGAGTTTGTTTGGACTCCATTAGTGTTGTTGGAGCCTTGCATTTTCAAATGCTGTGACCACGTTAACATTATTGATTGATAGTAATGCAGCGCCAACTGATCGATTCCTGCCCCCACAGATGTCGAAGCAGGCTTTAACAGCTCAAGCTTGATTAGACCCCAAACACCATTTTGAATGAGTTTGTTTGGACTCAATTAGTGTTGTTGGTGCCTTGAATTTTCAAATGCTTTGGCCACTTAAACAACACTGATTGATAGTTATTCAGCACCAACTGATCGATTTCTGCCCCAACAGATGTCGAAGCAGGCTGCAACAGCTCAAGCTTGATAAGACCCAAAGGGTTGGTGGTAGTTCATACTTGGACTTTTCATCCTCCACAGATTCATACTTGGGTAATTCACACTTGGACTTTTCATACTATGAACTTTTCGTCCTGAGCCTGTTTCGTACTTGGTGGTAATTCATCCATGGACAGTTCATCACTTTACAGGTTCAACCTTTGCACTTTCATGCTCCATAAGAATTTTAATATTTAGATTACAAACACTGTCAATATAATTCACTCTTGCTGAAATCACGAAGAACGAACTTCCAGCATATTCTATTTCGTCAATCAGTTGACTTTAGAGCTTTATCCAAGTTATTCCTGTTATTTTTCTCCAGAATATGGCCGGATTCACGTTACTAACCGGGGAGCGCCTGAGTTACACTTCCAAGGTCATTCGTATAATCAAAAGCAGATCAACATTTCAATTATTAATTGGAAGCGTGATTGTGCTAATTGTACGGGCATAGTTTGACTGAAAAGTGGTGTTAGGACATTCTTTTCCTCTCGTCTACCCTTTACTGCCTTAGAATGAATACTATTTCCAGTTCAGTCCGCAAACGGAAGGCAGTTAGTATCGAATATTACAGGCCAACTGAAGCTGTGAATCTCATTATGCATTCTGTATTTCTTAATTACTCCGTACTTAATTAGACTAAAAAGTTTAAATTATAATTTTTTTATGGATGAAACATGGGTATGAATAAACCTTTGTATGAACTTTTCAAGGATGAACTGTCTTAAGAATGAATCAGTACAAAGGATGAAAAGGTAGTAAGTGTGAATTACCCGAGTATGAATTACCCGTGGATGAATCTTAGGAGGATGAACTTGTCAAGTACGAACTACCCAGATCCCGACCCAAAACACCATTTTGAATGAGTTTGTTTGGACTCCATTAGTGTTGTTGGAGCCTTGAATTTTCAAATGCTGTGACCACTTTAACATTATTGATTGATAGTAATGCAGCGCCAACTGATCGATTCCTGCCCCCACAGATGTCGAAGCAGGCTTTAACAGCTCAAGCTTGATTAGACCCCAAACACCATTTTGAATGAGTTTGTTTGGACTCAATTAGTGTTGTTGGTGCCTTGGATTTTCAAATGATTTGGCCACTTAAACAACACTGATTGTTAGTTGGTCAGGACCAACTGATTGATTTCTGCCCCAACCGATGTCGAAGCAGGCTGCAACAGCTCAAGCTTGATTCGACCCAAAACACCATTTGGAATGAGTTTGTTTGGACTCAATTAGTGTTGTTGGTGCCTTGAATTTTCAAATGCTTTGGCCACTTAAACAACATTGATTGATTGTAGGTCAGCACCAACTGATTGATTTCTACCCCAAATGATGTCCAAGCAGGCGGCAACAGCTCAAGCTTAATTCGACCCTGAACACCATTTTGAATGAGTTTGTTTGGACTCAATTTGTGTTATTGGTGCCTTGAATTTTCAAATGCTTTGGCCACTTAAACAACACTGATTGATAGTTATTTAGCACCAACTGATCGATTTCTGCCCCAACAGATGTCGAAGCAGGCTGCAACAGCTCAAGCTTGATAAGACCCAAAACAACATTTGGAATGAGTTTGTTTGGACTCAATTAGTGTTGTTGGTGCCTTCAATTTTCAAATGCTTTGGCCACTTAAACAACACTAATTGATAGTTATTCAGCACCAACTGATCGATTTCTGCCCCACCAGATGTCGAAGCAAGTTGCAACAGCTCAAGCTTAATTTGACCCCAAACACCATTTTGAATGAGTTTGTTTGGACTCCATTAGTGTTGTTGGCGCCTTGAATTTTCAAATGCTTTGGCCACTTAAACAACACTGATTGATAGTTATTCAGCACCAACTGATCGATTTCTGCCCCAACAGATGTCGAAGCAGGCTGCAACAGCTCAAGCTTGATTAGACCCCAAACAACATTTGGAATTAGTTTGTTTGGACTCAATTAGTGTTGTTGGTGCCTTGAATTTTCAAATGTTTGGCCACTTAAACAACACTGATTGATAGTTATTCAGCACCAACTGATTGATTTATACCCCAAAAGATGTCGAAGCCGGCCGCAATAACTCATGCTTGATTAGACCCAAAACACCATTTTGAATGAGTTTGTTTGGACTCAATTAGTGTTGTTGGTGCCTTGAATTTTCAAATGCTTTGGCCACTTTAACATCATTAATTGATTGTAGGTCAGCACCAACTGATTGATTTCTGCACCATCAGAAGTCCAAGGAAGCTGCAACAGCTCAAGCTTAATTCAACCCCAAACACCATTTGGAACGAGTTTGTTTGACTCAATTTGTGCTATTGGTGCCTTGAATTTTCAATTGCTTTGGCCACTTTAACATCACTGATTGATTGTAGGTCAGCACCAACTGATTGATTTCTGCACCAACAGATGTCCAAGGAAGCTGCAACATTTCAAGCTTAATCCAACCCAAACACCATTTGGAATGAGTTTGTTTGGACACAATTAGTGTTGTTGGTGCCTCGAATTGTCAAATGCTTTGGCCACTTTAACATCACTGATGTATTGTAGGTCAGCACCAACTGATTGATTTCCGCACCAACAGATGTCCAAGGAAGCTGCAACATTTCAAGCTTAATCCAACCCAAAACACCATTTGGAATGAGTTTGTTTGGACACAATTAGTGTTGATGGTGCCTCGAATTGTCAAATGCTTTGGCCACTTAAACAACACTGATTGATAGTAATGCAGCGCCAACTGATCGATTTCTGCCCCCACAGATGTCAAAGCAGGCTGCAACAGCTCAAGCTTGATTAGACCCCAAACAACATTTGGAATGAGTTTGTTTGGAAACAATTAGTGTTCTTGGTGCCTTAAATTTTCAAATGCTGTGACCACTTTAACATTATTGATTGATTGTAGGTCAGGACCAACTGATTGATTTCTGCCCCACCAGATGTCGAAGCAAGTTGCAACAGCTCAAGCTTAATTTGACCCCAAACACCATTTTGAATGAGTTTGTTTGGACTCAATTAGTGTTGTTGGAGCCTTGAATTTTCAAATGCTTTGGCCACTTAAACAACAGTGATTGATACTTATTCAGCACCAAGTGATCGACTTCTGCCCCAACAGATGTCGAAGCAGGCTGCAACAGCTCAAGCTTGATTAGACCCCAAACAACATTTGGAATGAGTTTGTTTGGACTCAATTAGTGTTGTTCGCGCCTTGAATTTTCAAATGCTTTGGCCACTTAAACAACACTAATTGATAGGTATTCAGCACCAACTGATCGAGTTCTGCCCCAACAGATGTCGAAGCAGGCTGCAACAGCTCAAGCTTGATAAGACCCAAAACTCCATTTTGAATGAGTTTGTTTGGACTCTATTAGTGTTGTTGGAGCCTTGAATTTGCAAATGCTGTGACCACTTCAACATTATTGATTGATTGTAGGTCAGGACCAACTGATTGATTTCTGCACCAACAGATGTCCAAGCAAGCTGCAACAGCTCAAGCTTAATTCAGCCCCAAACACGATTTTGAATGAGTTTGTTTGGACTCAATTTGTGTTGTTGGTGCCTCGAATTGTCAAATGCTTTGGCCACTTAAACAACACTGATTGATAGTAATGCAGCGCCAACTGATCGATTCCTGCCCCCACAGATGTCGAAGCAGGCTTTAACAGCTCAAGCTTGATTAGACCCCAAACACCATTTTGAATGAGTTTGTTTGGACTCAATTAGTGTTGTTGGTGCCTTGAATTTTCAAATGCTTTGGCCACTTAAACAACATTGATTGATTGTAGGTCAGCACCAACTGATTGATTTCTACCCCAAAAGATGTCCAAGCAGGCGGCAACAGCTCAAGCTTTATTCGACCCTGAACACCATTTTGAACGAGTTTGTTTGGACTCAATTTGTGTTGTTGGTGCCTTGAATTTTCAATTGCTTTGGCCACTTTAACATCACTGATTGATTGTAGGTCAGCACCAACTGATTGATTTCTGCACCAACAGATGTCCAAGGAAGCTGCAACATTTCAAGCTTAATCCAACCCAAAACACCATTTGGAATGAGTTTGTTTGGACACAATTAGTGTTGTTGGTGCCTCGAATTGTCAAATGCTTTGGCCACTTTAACATCACTGATGGATTGTAGGTCAGCACCAACTGATTGATTTCTGCACCAACAGATGTCCAAGGGAGCTGCAACATTTCAAGCTTAATCCAACCCAAAACACCATTTGGAATGAGTTTGTTTGGACACAATTAGTGTTGTTGGTGCCTCGAATTGTCAAATGCTTTGGCCACTTAAACAACACTGATTGATAGTAATGCAGCGCCAACTGATCGATTTCTGCCCCCACAGATGTCGAAGCAGGCTTCAACAGCTCAAGCTTGATGAGACCCCAAACACCATTTTGAATGAGTTTGTTTGGACTCAATTAGTGTTGTTGGTGCCTTGGATTTTCAAATGATTTGGCCACTTAAACAACACTGATTGACTGCAGGTCAGGACCGACTGATTGATTTCTGCCCCAACAGATGTCAAAGCAGGCTGCAACAGCTCAAGCTTGATAAGACCCAAAACAACATTTGGACTGAGTTTGTTTGGACTCAATTAGTGTTGTTGGTGCCTTGAATTTTCAAATGCTTTGGCCACTTAAACAACACTGATTGATAGTTATTCAGCACCAACTGATCGATTTCTGCCCCAACAGATGTCGAAGCAGGCTGCAACAGCTCAAGCTTGATAAGACCCAAAACAACATTTGGAATGAGTTTGTTTGGACTCAATTAGTGTTGTTGGTGCCTTGAATTTTCAAATGCTTTGGCCACTTAAACAACACTGATTGATAGTTATTCAGCACCAACTGATCGATTTCTGCCCCAACAGATGTCGAAGCAGGCTGCAACAGCTCAAGCTTGATAAGACCCAAAACACCATTTTGAATGAGTTTGTTTGGACTCCATTAGTGTTGTTGGAGCCTTGAATTTTCAAATGCTGTGACCACTTTAACATTATTGATTGATAGTAATGCAGCGCCAACTGATCGATTCCTGCCCCCACAGATGTCGAAGCAGGCTTTAACAGCTCAAGCTTGATTAGACCCCAAACACCATTTTGAATGAGTTTGTTTGGACTCAATTAGTGTTGTTGGTGCCTTGGATTTTCAAATGATTTGGCCACTTAAACAACACTGATTGTTAGTTGGTCAGGACCAACTGATTGATTTCTGCCCCAACCGATGTCGAAGCAGGCTGCAACAGCTCAAGCTTGATTCGACCCAAAACACCATTTAGAATGAGTTTGTTTGGATTCAATTAGTGTTGTTGGTGCCTTGAATTTTCAAATGCTTTGGCCACTTAAACAACATTGATTGATTGTAGGTCAGCACCAACTGATTGATTTCTGCACCAAAAGATGTCCAAGCAGCTGCAACAGCTCAAGCTTAATTCAGCCCTGAACACCATTTTGAATGAGTTTGTTTGGACTCAATTTGTGTTGTTGGTGCCTCGAATTGTCAAATGCTTTGGCCACTTAAACAACACTGATTGATAGTTATTCAGCACCAACTGATCGATTTCTGCCCCAACAGATGTCGAAGCAGGCTGCAACAGCTCAAGCTTGATAAGACCCAAAACACCATTTGGAATGAGTTTGTTTGGACTCAATTAGTGTTGTTGGTGCCTTGAATTTTCAAATGCTTTGGCCACTTAAACAACACTGATTGATAGTTATTCAGCACCAACTGATCGATTTCTGCCCCAACAGATGTCGAAGCAGGCTGCAACAGCTCAAGCTTGATAAGACCCAAAACAACATTTGGAATGAGTTTGTTTGGACTCAATTTGTGTTATTGGTGCCTTGAATTTTCAAATGCTTTGGCCACTTAAACAACACTGATTGATAGTTATTCAGCACCAACTGATCGATTTCTGCCCCAACAGATGTCGAAGCAGGCTGCAACAGCTCAAGCTTGATAAGACCCAAAACAACATTTGGAATGAGTTTGTTTGGACTCAATTAGTGTTGTTGGTGCCTTGAATTTTCAAATGCTTTGGCCACTTAAACAACACTGATTGATAGTTATTCAGCACCAACTGATCGATTTCTGCCCCAACAGATGTCGAAGCAGGCTGCAACAGCTCAAGCTTGATAAGACCCAAAACACCATTTTGAATGAGTTTGTTTGTACTCCATTAGTGTTGTTGGAGCCTTGAATTTTCAAATTCTATGACCACTTTAACATTATTGATTGAACGTAGGTCAGGACCAACTGATTGATTTCTGCCCCACCAGATGTCGAAGCAAGTTGCAACAGCTCAAGCTTAATTTGACCCCAAACACCATTTTGAATGAGTTTGTTTGGACTCAATTAGTGTTGTTGGCGCCTTGAATTTTCAAATGCTTTGGCCACTTAAATAACACTGATTGATAGTAGGTCAGGACCAACTGATCGATTTCTGCCCCAACAGATGTCGAAGCAGGCTGCAACAGCTCAAGCTTGATTAGACCCCAAACAACATTTGGAATGAGTTTGTTTGGACTCAATTAGTGTTGTTGGTGCCTTGAATTTTCAAATGCTTGGCCACTTAAACAACACTGATTGATAGTTATTCAGTACCAACTGATCGATTTCTGCCCCAACAGATGTCGAAGCAGGCTGCAACAGCTCAAGCTTGATAAGACCCAAAACACCATTTTGAATGAGTTTGTTTGGACTCCATTAGTGTTGTTGGAGCCTTGAATTTTCAAATGCTTTGGCCACTTAAACAACACTGATTGATAGTTATTCAGCACCAACTGATCGATTTCTGCCCCAACAGATGTCGAAGCAGGCTGCAACAGCTCAAGCTTGATAAGACCCAAAACACCATTTTGAATGAGTTTGTTTGGACTCCATTAGTGTTGTTGGAGCCTTGAATTTTCAAATGCTGTGACCACTTTAACATCATTGATTGATTGTAGGTCAGCACCAACTGATTGATTTCTGCACCAACAGATGTCCAAGGAAGCTGCAACAGCTCAAGCTTAATTCAACCCCAAACACCATTTGGAACGAGTTTGTTTGGACTCAATTTGTGCTATCGGTGCCTTGAATTTTCAATTGCTTTGGCCACTTTAACATCACTGATTGATTGTAGGTCAGCACCAACTGATTGATTTCTGCACCAACAGATGTCCAAGGAAGCTGCAACATTTCAAGCTTAATCCAACCCAAACACCATTTGGAATGAGTTTGTTTGGACACAATTAGTGTTGTTGGTGCCTCGAATTGTCAAATGCTTTGGCCACTTTAACATCACTGATGGATTGTAGGTCAGCACCAACTGATTGATTTCCGCACCAACAGATGTCCAAGGAAGCTGCAACATTTCAAGCTTAATCCAACCCAAAACACCATTTGGAATGAGTTTGTTTGGACACAATTAGTGTTGTTGGTGCCTCGAATTGTCAAATGCTTTGGCCACTTAAACAACACTAATTGATAGTTATTCAGCACCAACTGATCGAGTTCTGCCCCAACAGATGTCGAAGCAGGCTGCAACAGCTCAAGCTTGATAAGACCCAAAACTCCATTTTGAATGAGTTTGTTTGGACTCTATTAGTGTTGTTGGAGCCTTGAATTTGCAAATGCTGTGACCACTTTAACATTATTGATTGATTGTAGGTCAGGACCAACTGATTGATTTCTGCACCAACAGATGTCCAAGCAAGCTGCAACAGCTCAAGCTCAATTCAGCCCCAAACACGATTTTGAATGAGTTTGTTTGGACTCAATTTGTGTTGTTGGTGCCTCGAATTGTCAAATGCTTTGGCCACTTAAACAACACTGATTGATAGTAATGCAGCGCCAACTGATCGATTCCTGCCCCCACAGATGTCGAAGCAGGCTTTAACAGCTCAAGCTTGATTAGACCCCAAACACCATTTTGAATGAGTTTGTTTGGACTCAATTAGTGTTGTTGGTGCCTTGGATTTTCAAATGATTTGGCCACTTAAACAACACTGATTGTTAGTTGGTCAGGACCAACTGATTGATTTCTGCCCCAACCGATGTCGAAGCAGGCTGCAACAGCTCAAGCTTGATTCGACCCAAAACACCATTTGGAATGAGTTTGTTTGGACTCAATTAGTGTTGTTGGTGCCTTGAATTTTCAAATGCTTTGGCCACTTAAACAACATTGATTGATTGTAGGTCAGCACCAACTGATTGATTTCTACCCCAAAAGATGTCCAAGCAGGCGGCAACAGCTCAAGCTTAATTCGACCCTGAACACCATTTTGAATGAGTTTGTTTGGACTCAATTTGTGTTATTGGTGCCTTGAATTTTCAAATGCTTTGGCCACTTAAACAACACTGATTGATAGTTATTCAGCACCAACTGATCGATTTCTGCCCCAACAGATGTCGAAGCAGGCTGCAACAGCTCAAGCTTGATAAGACCCAAAACAACATTTGGAATGAGTTTGTTTGGACTCAATTAGTGTTGTTGGTGCCTTGAATTTTCAAATGCTTTGGCCACTTAAACAACACTGATTGATAGTTATTCAGCACCAACTGATCGATTTCTGCCCCAACAGATGTCGAAGCAGGCTGCAACAGCTCAAGCTTGATAAGACCCAAAACACCATTTTGAATGAGTTTGTTTGTACTCCATTAGTGTTGTTGGAGCCTTGAATTTTCAAATTCTATGACCACTTTAACATTATTGATTGAACGTAGGTCAGGACCAACTGATTGATTTCTGCCCCACCAGATGTCGAAGCAAGTTGCAACAGCTCAAGCTTAATTTGACCCCAAACACCATTTTGAATGAGTTTGTTTGGACTCAATTAGTGTTGTTGGCGCCTTGAATTTTCAAATGCTTTGGCCACTTAAACAACACTGATTGATAGTAGGTCAGGACCAACTGATCGATTTCTGCCCCAACAGATGTCGAAGCAGGCTGCAACAGCTCAAGCTTGATTAGACCCCAAACAACATTTGGAATGAGTTTGTTTGGACTCAATTAGTGTTGTTGGTGCCTTGAATTTTCAAATGCTGTGGCCACTTAAACAACACTGATTGATAGTTATTCAGCACCAACTGATTGATTTATACCCCAAAAGATGTCGAAGCCGGCCGCAATAACTCATGCTTGATTAGACCCAAAACACCATTTTGAATGAGTTTGTTTGGACTCAATTAGTGTTGTTGGTGCCTTGAATTTTCAAATGCTTTGGCCACTTTAACATCATTAATTGATTGTAGGTCAGCACCAACTGATTGATTTCTGCACCATCAGATGTCCAAGGAAGCTGCAACAGCTCAAGCTTAATTCAACCCCAAACACCATTTGGAACGAGTTTGTTTGGACACAATTAGTGTTGTTGGTGCCTCGAATTGTCAAATGCTTTGGCCACTTAAACAACACTAATTGATAGTTATTCAGCACCAACTGATCGAGTTCTGCCCCAACAGATGTCGAAGCAAGCTGCAACAGCTCAAGCTTGATAAGACCCAAAACTCCATTTTGAATGAGTTTGTTTGGACTCTATTAGTGTTGTTGGAGCCTTGAATTTGCAAATGCTGTGACCACTTTAACATTATTGATTGATTGTAGGTCAGGACCAACTGATTGATTTCTGCACCAACAGATGTCCAAGCAAGCTGCAACAGCTCAAGCTTAATTCAGCCCCAAACACGATTTTGAATGAGTTTGTTTGGACTCAATTTGTGTTGTTGGTGCCTCGAATTGTCAAATGCTTTGGCCACTTAAACAACACTGATTGATAGTAATGCAGCGCCAACTGATCGATTCCTGCCCCCACAGATGTCGAAGCAGGCTTTAACAGCTCAAGCTTGATTAGACCCCAAACACAATTTTGAATGAGTTTGTTTGGACTCAATTAGTGTTGTTGGTGCCTTGGATTTTCAAATGATTTGGCCACTTAAACAACACTGATTGTTAGTTGGTCAGGACCAACTGATTGATTTCTGCCCCAACCGATGTCGAAGCAGGCTGCAACAGCTCAAGCTTGATTCGACCCAAAACACCATTTGGAATGAGTTTGTTTGGACTCAATTAGTGTTGTTGGTGCCTTGAATTTTCAAATGCTTTGGCCACTTAAACAACATTGATTGATTGTAGGTCAGCACCAACTGATTGATTTCTACCCCAAAAGATGTCCAAGCAGGCGGCAACAGCTCAAGCTTAATTCGACCCTGAACACCATTTTGAATGAGTTTGTTTGGACTCAATTTGTGTTATTGGTGCCTTGAATTTTCAAATGCTTTGGCCACTTAAACAACACTGATTGATAGTTATTCAGCACCAACTGATCGATTTCTGCCCCAACAGATGTCGAAGCAGGCTGCAACAGCTCAAGCTTGATAAGACCCAAAACAACATTTGGAATGAGTTTGTTTGGACTCAATTAGTGTTGTTGGTGCCTTGAATTTTCAAATGCTTTGGCCACTTAAACAACACTGATTGATAGTTATTCAGCACCAACTGATCGATTTCTGCCCCAACAGATGTCGAAGCAGGCTGCAACAGCTCAAGCTTGATAAGACCCAAAACACCATTTTGAATGA
Source organism: Sminthurides aquaticus (assembly GCA_906901655.1). Classification (NCBI taxonomy): domain Eukaryota; kingdom Metazoa; phylum Arthropoda; class Collembola; order Symphypleona; family Sminthurididae; genus Sminthurides; species Sminthurides aquaticus. The sequence goes on along the minus strand of CAJQTT010000002.1, from coordinate 13,650,245 downwards.
GTTTGTTTGTACTCCATTAGTGTTGTTGGAGCCTTGAATTTTCAAATTCTATGACCACTTTAACATTATTGATTGAACGTAGGTCAGGACCAACTGATTGATTTCTGCCCCACCAGATGTCGAAGCAAGTTGCAACAGCTCAAGCTTAATTTGACCCCAAACACCATTTTGAATGAGTTTGTTTGGACTCAATTAGTGTTGTTGGCGCCTTGAATTTTCAAATGCTTTGGCCACTTAAACAACACTGATTGATAGTAGGTCAGGACCAACTGATCGATTTCTGCCCCAACAGATGTCGAAGCAGGCTGCAACAGCTCAAGCTTGATTAGACCCCAAACAACATTTGGAATGAGTTTGTTTGGACTCAATTAGTGTTGTTGGTGCCTTGAATTTTCAAATGCTGTGGCCACTTAAACAACACTGATTGATAGTTATTCAGCACCAACTGATTGATTTATACCCCAAAAGATGTCGAAGCCGGCCGCAATAACTCATGCTTGATTAGACCCAAAACACCATTTTGAATGAGTTTGTTTGGACTCAATTAGTGTTGTTGGTGCCTTGAATTTTCAAATGCTTTGGCCACTTTAACATCATTAATTGATTGTAGGTCAGCACCAACTGATTGATTTCTGCACCATCAGATGTCCAAGGAAGCTGCAACAGCTCAAGCTTAATTCAACCCCAAACACCATTTGGAACGAGTTTGTTTGGACTCAATTTGTGCTATTGGTGCCTTGAATTTTCAATTGCTTTGGCCACTTTAACATCACTGATTGATTGTAGGTCAGCACCAACTGATTGATTTCTGCACCAACAGATGTCCAAGGAAGCTGCAACATTTCAAGCTTAATCCAACCCAAACACCATTTGGAATGAGTTTGTTTGGACACAATTAGTGTTGTTGGTGCCTCGAATTGTCAAATGCTTTGGCCACTTTAACATCACTGATGGATTGTAGGTCAGCACCAACTGATTGATTTCCGCACCAACAGATGTCCAAGGAAGCTGCAACATTTCAAGCTTAATCCAACCCAAAACACCATTTGGAATGAGTTTGTTTGGACACAATTAGTGTTGTTGGTGCCTCGAATTGTCAAATGCTTTGGCCACTTAAACAACACTGATTGATAGTAATGCAGCGCCAACTGATCGATTTCTGCCCCCACAGATGTCAAAGCAGGCTGCAACAGCTCAAGCTTGATTAGACCCCAAACAACATTTGGAATGAGTTTGTTTGGAAACAATTAGTGTTCTTGGTGCCTTAAATTTTCAAATGCTGTGACCACTTTAACATTATTGATTGATTGTAGGTCAGGACCAACTGATTGATTTCTGCCCCACCAGATGTCGAAGCAAGTTGCAACAGCTCAAGCTTAATTTGACCCCAAACACCATTTTGAATGAGTTTGTTTGGACTCAATTAGTGTTGTTGGCGCCTTGAATTTTCAAATGCTTTGGCCACTTAAACAACAGTGATTGATACTTATTCAGCACCAAGTGATCGATTTCTGCCCCAACAGATGTCGAAGCAGGCTGCAACAGCTCAAGCTTGATTAGACCCCAAACAACATTTGGAATGAGTTTGTTTGGACTCAATTAGTGTTGTTGGTGCCTTGAATTTTCAAATGCTTTGGCCACTTAAACAACACTGATTGATATTTATTCAGCACCAACTGATCGATTTCTGCCCCAACAGATGTCGAAGTAGGCTGCAACAGCTCAAGCTTGATAAGACCCAAAACACAATTCTGAATGAGTTTTTTTGGACTCCATTAGTGTTGTTGGAGCCTTGAATTTTCAAATGCTGTGACCACTTTAACATTATTGATTGATTGTAGGTCAGGACCAACTGATTGATTTCTGCCCCACCAGATGTCGAAGCAAGTTGCAACAGCTCAAGCTTAATTTGACCCCAAACACCATTTTGAATGAGTTTGTTTGGACTCAATTAGTGTTGTTCGCGCCTTGAATTTTCAAATGCTTTGGCCACTTAAACAACACTAATTGATAGGTATTCAGCACCAACTGATCGAGTTCTGCCCCAACAGATGTCGAAGCAGGCTGCAACAGCTCAAGCTTGATAAGACCCAAAACTCCATTTTGAATGAGTTTGTTTGGACTCTATTAGTGTTGTTGGAGCCTTGAATTTGCAAATGCTGTGACCACTTCAACATTATTGATTGATTGTAGGTCAGGACCAACTGATTGATTTCTGCACCAACAGATGTCCAAGCAAGCTGCAACAGCTCAAGCTTAATTCAGCCCCAAACACGATTTTGAATGAGTTTGTTTGGACTCAATTTGTGTTGTTGGTGCCTCGAATTGTCAAATGCTTTGGCCACTTAAACAAACACTGATTGATAGTAATGCAGCGCCAACTGATCGATTCCTGCCCTCACAGATGTCGAAGCAGGCTTTAACAGCTCAAGCTTGATTAGACCCCAAACACCATTTTGAATGAGTTTGTTTGGACTCAATTAGTGTTGTTGGTGCCTTGGATTTTCAAATGATTTGGCCACTTAAACAACACTGATTGTTAGTTGGTCAGGACCAACTGATTCATTTCTGCCCCAACCGATGTCGAAGCAGGCTGCAACAGCTCAAGCTTGATTCGACCCAAAACACCATTTGGAATGAGTTTGTTTGGACTCAATTAGTGTTGTTGGTGCCTTGAATTTTCAAATGCTTTGGCCACTTAAACAACATTGATTGATTGTAGGTCAGCACCAACTGATTGATTTCTACCCCAAAAGATGTCCAAGCAGGCGGCAACAGCTCAAGCTTTATTCGACCCTGAACACCATTTTGAACGAGTTTGTTTGGACTCAATTTGTGTTGTTGGTGCCTTGAATTTTCAATTGCTTTGGCCACTTTCACATCACTGATTGATTGTAGGTCAGCACCAACTGATTGATTTCTGCACCAACAGATGTCCAAGGAAGCTGCAACATTTCAAGCTTAATCCAACCCAAAACACCATTTGGAATGAGTTTGTTTGGACACAATTAGTGTTGTTGGTGCCTCGAATTGTCAAATGCTTTGGCCACTTTAACATCACTGATGGATTGTAGGTCAGCACCAACTGATTGATTTCTGCACCAACAGATGTCCAAGGGAGCTGCAACATTTCAAGCTTAATCCAACCCAAAACACCATTTGGAATGAGTTTGTTTGGACACAATTAGTGTTGTTGGTGCCTCGAATTGTCAAATGCTTTGGCCACTTAAACAACACTGATTGATAGTAATGCAGCGCCAACTGATCGATTTCTGCCCCCACAGATGTCGAAGCAGGCTTCAACAGCTCAAGCTTGATGAGACCCCAAACACCATTTTGAATGAGTTTGTTTGGACTCAATTAGTGTTGTTGGTGCCTTGGATTTTCAAATGATTTGGCCACTTAAACAACACTGATTGACTGCAGGTCAGGACCGACTGATTGATTTCTGCCCCAACAGATGTCAAAGCAGGCTGCAACAGCTCAAGCTTGATAAGACCCAAAACAACATTTGGAATGAGTTTGTTTGGACTCAATTAGTGTTGTTGGTGCCTTGAATTTTCAAATGCTTTGGCCACTTAAACAACACTGATTGATAGTTATTCAGCACCAACTGATCGATTTCTGCCCCAACAGATGTCGAAGCAGGCTGCAACAGCTCAAGCTTGATAAGACCCAAAACAACATTTGGAATGAGTTTGTTTGGACTCAATTAGTGTTGTTGGTGCCTTGAATTTTCAAATGCTTTGGCCACTTAAACAACACTGATTGATAGTTATTCAGCACCAACTGATCGATTTCTGCCCCAACAGATGTCGAAGCAGGCTGCAACAGCTCAAGCTTGATAAGACCCAAAACACCATTTTGAATGAGTTTGTTTGGACTCCATTAGTGTTGTTGGAGCCTTGAATTTTCAAATGCTGTGACCACTTTAACATTATTGATTGATTGTAGGTCAGGACCAACTGATCGATTCCTGCCCCCACAGATGTCGAAGCAGGCTTTAACAGCTCAAGCTTGATTAGACCCCAAACACCATTTTGAATGAGTTTGTTTGGACTCAATTAGTGTTGTTGGTGCCTTGGATTTTCAAATGATTTGGCCACTTAAACAACACTGATTGTTAGTTGGTCAGGACCAACTGATTGATTTCGGCCCCAACCGATGTCGAAGCAGGCTGCAACAGCTCAAGCTTGATTCGACCCAAAACACCATTTAGAATGAGTTTGTTTGGATTCAATTAGTGTTGTTGGTGCCTTGAATTTTCAAATGCTTTGGCCACTTAAACAACATTGATTGATTGTAGGTCAGCACCAACTGATTGATTTCTACCCCAAAAGATGTCCAAGCAGGCGGCAACAGCTCAAGCTTGATAAGACCCAAAACACCATTTTGAATGAGTTTGTTTGGACTCAATTTGTGTTATTGGTGCCTTGAATTTTCAAATGCTTTGGCCACTTAAACAACACTGATTGATAGTTATTCAGCACCAACTGATCGATTTCTGCCCCAACAGATGTCGAAGCAGGCTGCAACAGCTCAAGCTTGATAAGACCCAAAACAACATTTGGAATGAGTTTGTTTGGACTCAATTAGTGTTGTTGGTGCCTTGAATTTTCAAATGCTTTGGCCACTTAAACATCATTAATTGATTGTAGGTCAGCACCAACTGATTGATTTCTGCACCATTAGATGTCCAAGGAAGCTGCAACAGCTCAAGCTTAATTCAACCCCAAACACCATTTGGAACGAGTTTGTTTGGACTCAATTTGTGCTATTGGTGCCTTGAATTTTCAATTGCTTTGGCCACTTTAACATCACTGATTGATTGTAGGTCAGCACCAACTGATTGATTTCTGCACCAACAGATGTCCAAGGAAGCTGCAACATTTCAAGCTTAATCCAACCCAAACACCATTTGGAATGAGTTTGTTTGGACACAATTAGTGTTGTTGGTGCCTCGAATTGTCAAATGCTTTGGCCACTTTAACATCACTGATGGATTGTAGGTCAGCACCAACTGATTGATTTCCGCACCAACAGATGTCCAAGGAAGCTGCAACATTTCAAGCTTAATCCAACCCAAAACACCATTTGGAATGAGTTTGTTTGGACACAATTAGTGTTGTTGGTGCCTCGAATTGTCAAATGCTTTGGCCACTTAAACAACACTGATTGATAGTAATGCAGCGCCAACTGATCGATTTCTGCCCCCACAGATGTCAAAGCAGGCTGCAACAGCTCAAGCTTGATTAGACCCCAAACAACATTTGGAATGAGTTTGTTTGGAAACAATTAGTGTTCTTGGTGCCTTAAATTTTCAAATGCTGTGACCACTTTAACATTATTGATTGATTGTAGGTCAGGACCAACTGATTGATTTCTGCCCCACCAGATGTCGAAGCAAGTTGCAACAGCTCAAGCTTAATTTGACCCCAAACACCATTTTGAATGAGTTTGTTTGGACTCAATTAGTGTTGTTCGCGCCTTGAATTTTCAAATGCTTTGGCCACTTAAACAACACTAATTGATAGGTATTCAGCACCAACTGATCGAGTTCTGCCCCAACAGATGTCGAAGCAGGCTGCAACAGCTCAAGCTTGATAAGACCCAAAACTCCATTTTGAATGAGTTTGTTTGGACTCTATTAGTGTTGTTGGAGCCTTGAATTTGCAAATGCTGTGACGACTTCAACATTATTGATTGATTGTAGGTCAGGACCAACTGATTGATTTCTGCACCAACAGATGTCCAAGCAAGCTGCAACAGCTCAAGCTTAATTCAGCCCCAAACACGATTTTGAATGAGTTTGTTTGGACTCAATTTGTGTTGTTGGTGCCTCGAATTGTCAAATGCTTTGGCCACTTAAAAAACACTGATTGATAGTAATGCAGCGCCAACTGATCGATTCCTGCCCTCACAGATGTCGAAGCAGGCTTTAACAGCTCAAGCTTGATTAGACCCCAAACACCATTTTGAATGAGTTTGTTTGGACTCAATTAGTGTTGTTGGTGCCTTGGATTTTCAAATGATTTGGCCACTTAAACAACACTGATTGTTAGTTGGTCAGGACCAACTGATTCATTTCTGCCCCAACCGATGTCGAAGCAGGCTGCAACAGCTCAAGCTTGATTCGACCCAAAACACCATTTGGAATGAGTTTGTTTGGACTCAATTAGTGTTGTTGGTGCCTTGAATTTTCAAATGCTTTGGCCACTTAAACAACATTGATTGATTGTAGGTCAGCACCAACTGATTGATTTCTACCCCAAAAGATGTCCAAACAGGCGGCAACAGCTCAAGCTTTATTCGACCCTGAACACCATTTTGAACGAGTTTGTTTGGACTCAATTTGTGTTGTTGGTGCCTTGAATTTTCAATTGCTTTGGCCACTTTCACATCACTGATTGATTGTAGGTCAGCACCAACTGATTGATTTCTGCACCAACAGATGTCCAAGGAAGCTGCAACATTTCAAGCTTAATCCAACCCAAAACACCATTTGGAATGAGTTTGTTTGGACACAATTAGTGTTGTTGGTGCCTCGAATTGTCAAATGCTTTGGCCACTTTAACATCACTGATGGATTGTAGGTCAGCACCAACTGATTGATTTCTGCACCAACAGATGTCCAAGGGAGCTGCAACATTTCAAGCTTAATCCAACCCAAAACACCATTTGGAATGAGTTTGTTTGGACACAATTAGTGTTGTTGGTGCCTCGAATTTTCAAATGCTTTGGCCACTTAAACAACACTGATTGATAGTTATTCAGCACCAACTGATTGATTTCTGCCCCAACAGATGTCGAAGCAGGCTGCAACAGTTAAAGCTTGATAAGACCCAAAACAACATTTGGAATGAGTTTGTTTGGACTCAATTAGTGTTGTTGGTGCCTTGAATTTTCAAATGCTTTGGCAACTTAAACAACACTGATTGATAGTTATTCAGCACCAACTGATCGATTTCTGCCCCAACAGATGTCGAAGCAGGCTGCAACAGCTCAAGCTTGATAAGACCCAAAACACCATTTTGAATGAGTTTGTTTGGACTCCATTAGTGTTGTTGGAGCCTTGAATTTTCAAATGCTGTGACCACTTTAACATTATGGATTGATAGTAATGCAGCGCCAACTGATCGATTCCTGCCCCCACAGATGTCGAAGCAGGCTTTAACAGCTCAAGCTTGATTAGACCCCAAACACCATTTTGAATGAGTTTGTTTGGACTCAATTAGTGTTGTTGGTGCCTTGGATTTTCAAATGATTTGGCCACTTAAACAACACTGATTGTTAGTTGGTCAGGACCAACTGATTGATTTCGGCCCCAACCGATGTCGAAGCAGGCTGCAACAGCTCAAGCTTGATTCGACCCAAAACACCATTTAGAATGAGTTTGGTTGGATTCAATTAGTGTTGTTGGTGCCTTGAATTTTCAAATGCTTTGGCCACTTAAACAACATTGATTGATTGTAGGTCAGCACCAACTGATTGATTTCTACCCCAAAAGATGTCCAAGCAGGCGGCAACAGCTCAAGCCTAATTCGACCCTGAACACCATTTTGAATGAGTTTGTTTGGACTCAATTTGTGTTGTTGGTGCCTTGAATTTTCAAATGCTTTGGCCACTTTAACATCATTGATTGATTGTAGCTCAGCACCAACTGATTGATTTCTGCACCAACAGATGTCCAACGAAGCTGCAACAGCTCAAGCTTAATTCAACCCCAAACACCATTTGGAACGAGTTTGTTTGGACTCAATTTGTGCTATTGGTGCCTTGAATTTTCAATTGCTTTGGCCTTTTTAACATCACTGATTGATTGTAGGTCAGCACCAACTGATTGATTTATACCCCAAAAGATGTCGAAGCCGGCCGCAATAACTCATGCTTGATTAGACCCAAAACACCATTTTGAATGAGTTTGTTTGGACTCAATTAGTGTTGTTGGTGCCTTGAATTTTCAAATGCTTTGGCCACTTTAACATCATTAATTGATTGTAGGTCAGCACCAACTGATTGATTTCTGCACCATCAGATGTCCAAGGAAGCTGCAACAGCTCAAGCTTAATTCAACCCCAAACACCATTTGGAACGAGTTTGTTTGGACTCAATTTGTGCTATTGGTGCCTTGAATTTTCAATTGCTTTGGCCACTTTAACATCACTGATTGATTGTAGGTCAGCACCAACTGATTGATTTCTGCACCAACAGATGTCCAAGGAAGCTGCAGCATTTCAAGCTTAATCCAACCCAAACACCATTTGGAATGAGTTTGTTTGGACACAATTAGTGTTGTTGGTGCCTCGAATTGTCAAATGCTTTGGCCACTTTAACATCACTGATGGATGGTAGGTCAGCACCAACTGATTGATTTCCGCACCAACAGATGTCCAAGGAAGCTGCAACATTTCAAGCTTAATCCAACCCAAAACACCATTTGGAATGAGTTTGTTTGGACACAATTAGTGTTGTTGGTGCCTCGAATTGTCAAATGCTTTGGCCACTTAAACAACACTGATTGATAGTAATGCAGCGCCAACTGATCGATTTCTGCCCCCACAGATGTCAAAGCAGGCTGCAATAGCTCAAGCTTGATAAGACCCAAAACAACATTTGGAATGAGTTTGTTTGGACTCAATTAGTGTTGTTGGTGCCTTGAATTTTCAAATGCTTTGGCCACTTAAACAACACTGATTGATAGTAATGCAGCGCCAACTGATCGATTTCTGCCCCCACAGATGTCAAAGCAGGCTGCAATAGCTCAAGCTTGATAAGACCCAAAACAACATTTGGAATGAGTTTGTTTGGACTCAATTAGTGTTGTTGGTGCCTTGAATTTTCAAATGCTTTGGCCACTTAAACAACACTGATTGATAGTTATTCAGCACCAACTGATCGATTTCTGCCCCAACAGATGTCGAAGCAGGCTGCAACAACTCAAGCTTGATAAGACCCAAAACAACATTTGGAATGAGTTTGTTTGGACTCAATTAGTGTTGTTGGTGCCTTGAATTTTCAAATGCTTTGGCCACTTAAACAACACTAATTGATAGTTATTCAGCACCAACTGATCGATTTCTGCCCCAACAGATGTCGAAGCAGGCTGCAACAGCTCAAGCTTGATAAGACCCAAAACACCGTTTTGAATGAGTTTGTTTGGACTCCATTAGTGTTGTTGGAGCCTTGAATTTTCAAATGCTGTGACCACTTTAACATTATTGATTGATAGTAATGCAGCGCCAACTGATCGATTCCTGCCCCCACAGATGTCGTAGCAGGCTTTAACAGCTCAAGCTTGATTAGACCCCAAACACCATTTTGAATGAGTTTGTTTGGATTCAATTAGTGTTGTTGGTGCCTTGGATTTTCAAATGATTTGGCCACTTAAACAACACTGATTGTTAGTTGGTCAGGACCAACTGATTGATTTCTGCCCCAACAGATGTCGAAGCAGGCTGCAACAGCTCAAGCTTGATTCGACCCAAAACACCATTTGGAATGAGTTTGTTTGGACTCAATTAGTGTTGTTGGTGCCTTGAATTTTCAAATGCTTTGGCCACTTAAACAACATTGATTGATTGTAGGTCAGCACCAACTGATTGATTTCTACCCCAAAAGATGTCCAAGCAGGCGGCAACAGCTCAAGCTTAATTCGACCCTGAATACCATTTTGAATGAGTTTGTTTGGACTCAATTTGTGTTGTTGGTGCCTTGAATTTTCAATTGCTTTGGCCACTTTAACATCATTGATTGATTGTAGGTCAGCACCAACTGATTGATTTCTGCACCAACAGATGTCCAACGAAGCTGCAACAGCTCAAGCTTAATTCAACCCCAAACACCATTTGGAACGAGTTTGTTTGGACTCAATTTGTGCTATTGGTGCCTTGAATTTTCAATTGCTTTGGCCTTTTTAACATCACTGATTGATTGTAGGTCAGCACCAACTGATTGATTTCTGCACCAACAGATGTCCAAGGAAGCTGCAACATTTCAAGCTTAATCCAACCCAAAACACCATTTGGAATGAGTTTGTTTGGACACAATTAGTGTTGTTGGTGCCTCGAATTGTCAAATGCTTTGGCCACTTTAACATCACTGATTGATTGTAGGTCAGCACCAACTGATTGATTTCCGCACCAACAGATGTCCAAGGAAGCTGCAACATTTCAAGCTTAATCCAACCCAAAACACCATTTGGAATGAGTTTGTTTGGACACAATTAGTGTTGTTGGTGCCTCGAATTGTCAAATGCTTTGGCCACTTAAACAACACTGATTGATAGTAATGCAGCGCCAACTGATCGATTTCTGACCCAACAGATGTCGAAGCAGGCTTCAACAGCTCAAGCTTGATGAGACCCCGAACACCATTTTGAATGAGTTTGTTTGGACTCAATTAGTGTTGTTGGTGCCTCGAATTGTCAAATGATTTGGCCACTTTAACATAAATGATTGACTGTAGGTCAGGACCGACTGATTGATTTCTGACCCAACAGATGTCAAAGCAGGCTGCAACAACTCAAGCTTGATAAGACCCAAAACAACATTTGGAATGAGTTTGTTTGGACTCAATTAGTGTTGTTGGTGCCTTGAATTTTCAAATGCTTTGGCCACTTAAACAACACTGATTGATAGTTATTCAGCACCAACTGATCGATTTCTGCCACAACAGATGTCGAAGCAGGCTGCAACAGCCCAAGCTTGATAAGACCCAAAACACCATTTTGAATGAGTTTGTTTGTACTCCATTAGTGTTGTTGGAGCCTCGAATTGTCAAATGCTTTGGCCACTTTAACATCACTGATGGATTGTAGGTCAGCACCAACTGATTGATTTCTGCACCAACAGATGTCCAAGGGAGCTGCAACATTTCAAGCTTAATCCAACCCAAAACACCATTTGGAATGAGTTTGTTTGGACACAATTAGTGTTGTTGGTGCCTCGAATTGTCAAATGCTTTGGCCACTTAAACAACACTGATTGATAGTAATGCAGCGCCAACTGATCGATTTCTGCCCCCACAGATGTCGAAGCAGGCTTCAACAGCTCAAGCTTGATGAGACCCCGAACACCATTTTGAATGAGTTTGTTTGGACTCAATTAGTGTTGTTGGTGCCTTGGATTTTCAAATGATTTGGCCACTTAAACAACACTGATTGACTGCAGGTCAGGACCGACTGATTGATTTCTGCCCCAACAGATGTCAAAGCAGGCTGCAACAGCTCAAGCTTGATAAGACCCAAAACAACATTTGGAATGAGTTTGTTTGGACTCAATTAGTGTTGTTGGTGCCTTGAATTTTCAAATGCTTTGGCCACTTAAACAACACTGATTGATAGTTATTCAGCACCAACTGATCGATTTCTGCCCCAACAGATGTCGAAGCAGGCTGCAACAGCTCAAGCTTGATAAGACCCAAAACAACATTTGGAATGAGTTTGTTTGGACTCAATTAGTGTTGTTGGTGCCTTGAATTTTCAAATGCTTTGGCCACTTAAACAACACTGATTGATAGTTATTCAGCACCAACTGATCGATTTCTGCCCCAACAGATGTCGAAGCAGGCTGCAACAGCTCAAGCTTGATTCGACCCAAAACACCATTTGGAATGAGTTTGTTTGGACTCAATTAGTGTTGTTGGTGCCTTGAATTTTCAAATGCTTTGGCCACTTAAACAACATTGATTGATTGTAGGTCAGCACCAACTGATTGATTTCTACCCCAAAAGATGTCCAAGCAGGCGGCAACAGCTCAAGCTTAATTCGACCCTGAACACCATTTTGAATGAGTTTGTTTGGACTCAATTTGTGTTATTGGTGCCTTGAATTTTCAAATGCTTTGGCCACTTAAACAACACTGATTGATAGTTATTCAGCACCAACTGATCGATTTCTGCCCCAACAGATGTCGAAGCAGGCTGCAACAGCTCAAGCTTGATAAGACCCAAAACAACATTTGGAATGAGTTTGTTTGGACTCAATTAGTGTTGTTGGTGCCTTGAATTTTCAAATGCTTTGGCCACTTAAACAACACTGATTGATAGTTATTCAGCACCAACTGATCGATTTCTGCCCCAACAGATGTCGAAGCAGGCTGCAACAGCTCAAGCTTGATAAGACCCAAAACACCATTTTGAATGAGTTTGTTTGTACTCCATTAGTGTTGTTGGAGCCTTGAATTTTCAAATTCTATGACCACTTTAACATTATTGATTGAACGTAGGTCAGGACCAACTGATTGATTTCTGCCCCACCAGATGTCGAAGCAAGTTGCAACAGCTCAAGCTTAATTTGACCCCAAACACTATTTGGAATGAGTTTGTTTGGACTCAATTAGTGTTGTTGGCGCCTTGAATTTTCAAATGCTTTGGCCACTTAAACAACACTGATTGATAGTAGGTCAGGACCAACTGATCGATTTCTGCCCCAACAGATGTCGAAGCAGGCTGCAACAGCTCAAGCTTGATTAGACCCCAAACAACATTTGGAATGAGTTTGTTTGGACTCAATTAGTGTTGTTGGTGCCTTGAATTTTCAAATGCTGTGGCCACTTAAACAACACTGATTGATAGTTATTCAGCACCAACTGATTGATTTATACCCCAAAAGATGTCGAAGCCGGCCGCAATAACTCATGCTTGATTAGACCCAAAACACCATTTTGAATGAGTTTGTTTGGACTCAATTAGTGTTGTTGGTGCCTTGAATTTTCAAATGCTTTGGCCACTTTAACATCATTAATTGATTGTAGGTCAGCACCAACTGATTGATTTCTGCACCATCAGATGTCCAAGGAAGCTGCAACAGCTCAAGCTTAATTCAACCCCAAACACCATTTGGAACGAGTTTGTTTGGACTCAATTTGTGCTATTGGTGCCTTGAATTTTCAATTGCTTTGGCCACTTTAACATCACTGATTGATTGTAGGTCAGCACCAACTGATTGATTTCTGCACCAACAGATGTCCAAGGAAGCTGCAACATTTCAAGCTTAATCCAACCCAAACACCATTTGGAATGAGTTTGTTTGGACACAATTAGTGTTGTTGGTGCCTCGAATTGTCAAATGCTTTGGCCACTTTAACATCACTGATGGATTGTAGGTCAGCACCAACTGATTGATTTCCGCACCAACAGATGTCCAAGGAAGCTGCAACATTTCAAGCTTAATCCAACCCAAAACACCATTTGGAATGAGTTTGTTTGGACACAATTAGTGTTGTTGGTGCCTCGAATTGTCAAATGCTTTGGCCACTTAAACAACACTGATTGATAGTAATGCAGCGCCAACTGATCGATTTCTGCCCCCACAGATGTCAAAGCAGGCTGCAACAGCTCAAGCTTGATTAGACCCCAAACAACATTTGGAATGAGTTTGTTTGGAAACAATTAGTGTTCTTGGTGCCTTAAATTTTCAAATGCTGTGACCACTTTAACATTATTGATTGATTGTAGGTCAGGACCAACTGATTGATTTCTGCCCCACCAGATGTCGAAGCAAGTTGCAACAGCTCAAGCTTAATTTGACCCCAAACACCATTTTGAATGAGTTTGTTTGGACTCAATTAGTGTTGTTGGCGCCTTGAATTTTCAAATGCTTTGGCCACTTAAACAACAGTGATTGATACTTATTCAGCACCAAGTGATCGATTTCTGCCCCAACAGATGTCGAAGCAGGCTGCAACAGCTCAAGCTTGATTAGACCCCAAACAACATTTGGAATGAGTTTGTTTGGACTCAATTAGTGTTGTTGGTGCCTTGAATTTTCAAATGCTTTGGCCACTTAAACAACACTGATTGATATTTATTCAGCACCAACTGATCGATTTCTGCCCCAACAGATGTCGAAGTAGGCTGCAACAGCTCAAGCTTGATAAGACCCAAAACACAATTCTGAATGAGTTTTTTTGGACTCCATTAGTGTTGTTGGAGCCTTGAATTTTCAAATGCTGTGACCACTTTAACATTATTGATTGATTGTAGGTCAGGACCAACTGATTGATTTCTGCCCCACCAGATGTCGAAGCAAGTTGCAACAGCTCAAGCTTAATTTGACCCCAAACACCATTTTGAATGAGTTTGTTTGGACTCAATTAGTGTTGTTCGCGCCTTGAATTTTCAAATGCTTTGGCCACTTAAACAACACTAATTGATAGGTATTCAGCACCAACTGATCGAGTTCTGCCCCAACAGATGTCGAAGCAGGCTGCAACAGCTCAAGCTTGATAAGACCCAAAACTCCATTTTGAATGAGTTTGTTTGGACTCTATTAGTGTTGTTGGAGCCTTGAATTTGCAAATGCTGTGACCACTTCAACATTATTGATTGATTGTAGGTCAGGACCAACTGATTGATTTCTGCACCAACAGATGTCCAAGCAAGCTGCAACAGCTCAAGCTTAATTCAGCCCCAAACACGATTTTGAATGAGTTTGTTTGGACTCAATTTGTGTTGTTGGTGCCTCGAATTGTCAAATGCTTTGGCCACTTAAAAAACACTGATTGATAGTAATGCAGCGCCAACTGATCGATTCCTGCCCTCACAGATGTCGAAGCAGGCTTTAACAGCTCAAGCTTGATTAGACCCCAAACACCATTTTGAATGAGTTTGTTTGGACTCAATTAGTGTTGTTGGTGCCTTGGATTTTCAAATGATTTGGCCACTTAAACAACACTGATTGTTAGTTGGTCAGGACCAACTGATTCATTTCTGCCCCAACCGATGTCGAAGCAGGCTGCAACAGCTCAAGCTTGATTCGACCCAAAACACCATTTGGAATGAGTTTGTTTGGACTCAATTAGTGTTGTTGGTGCCTTGAATTTTCAAATGCTTTGGCCACTTAAACAACATTGATTGATTGTAGGTCAGCACCAACTGATTGATTTCTACCCCAAAAGATGTCCAAACAGGCGGCAACAGCTCAAGCTTTATTCGACCCTGAACACCATTTTGAACGAGTTTGTTTGGACTCAATTTGTGTTGTTGGTGCCTTGAATTTTCAATTGCTTTGGCCACTTTCACATCACTGATTGATTGTAGGTCAGCACCAACTGATTGATTTCTGCACCAACAGATGTCCAAGGAAGCTGCAACATTTCAAGCTTAATCCAACCCAAAACACCATTTGGAATGAGTTTGTTTGGACACAATTAGTGTTGTTGGTGCCTCGAATTGTCAAATGCTTTGGCCACTTTAACATCACTGATGGATTGTAGGTCAGCACCAACTGATTGATTTCTGCACCAACAGATGTCCAAGGGAGCTGCAACATTTCAAGCTTAATCCAACCCAAAACACCATTTGGAATGAGTTTGTTTGGACACAATTAGTGTTGTTGGTGCCTCGAATTGTCAAATGCTTTGGCCACTTAAACAACACTGATTGATAGTAATGCAGCGCCAACTGATCGATTTCTGCCCCCACAGATGTCGAAGCAGGCTTCAACAGCTCAAGCTTGATGAGACCCCAAACACCATTTTGAATGAGTTTGTTTGGACTCAATTAGTGTTGTTGGTGCCTTGGATTTTCAAATGATTTGGCCACTTAAACAACACTGATTGACTGCAGGTCAGGACCGACTGATTGATTTCTGCCCCAACAGATGTCAAAGCAGGCTGCAACAGCTCAAGCTTGATAAGACCCAAAACAACATTTGGAATGAGTTTGTTTGGACTCAATTAGTGTTGTTGGTGCCTTGAATTTTCAAATGCTTTGGCCACTTAAACAACACTGATTGATAGTT
Source organism: Sminthurides aquaticus (assembly GCA_906901655.1). NCBI lineage: Eukaryota > Metazoa > Arthropoda > Collembola > Symphypleona > Sminthurididae > Sminthurides > Sminthurides aquaticus. Next base: position 13,634,503 of record CAJQTT010000002.1, on the reverse strand, counting down.
ATTCAGCACCAACTGATCGATTTCTGCCCCAACAGATGTCGAAGCAGGCTGCAACAGCTCAAGCTTGATAAGACCCAAAACAACATTTGGAATGAGTTTGTTTGGACTCAATTAGTGTTGTTGGTGCCTTGAATTTTCAAATGCTTTGGCCACTTAAACAACACTGATTGATAGTTATTCAGCACCAACTGATCGATTTCTGCCCCAACAGATGTCGAAGCAGGCTGCAACAGCTCAAGCTTGATAAGACCCAAAACACCATTTTGAATGAGTTTGTTTGGACTCCATTAGTGTTGTTGGAGCCTTGAATTTTCAAATGCTGTGACCACTTTAACATTATTGATTGATAGTAATGCAGCGCCAACTGATCGATTCCTGCCCCCACAGATGTAGAAGCAGGCTTTAACAGCTCAAGCTTGATTAGACCCCAAACACCATTTTGAATGAGTTTGTTTGGACTCAATTAGTGTTGTTGGTGCCTTGGATTTTCAAATGATTTGGCCACTTAAACAACACTGATTGTTAGTTGGTCAGGACCAACTGATTGATTTCGGCCCCAACCGATGTCGAAGCAGGCTGCAACAGCTCAAGCTTGATTCGACCCAAAACACCATTTAGAATGAGTTTGTTTGGATTCAATTAGTGTTGTTGGTGCCTTGAATTTTCAAATGCTTTGGCCACTTAAACAACATTGATTGATTGTAGGTCAGCACCAACTGATTGATTTCTACCCCAAAAGATGTCCAAGCAGGCGGCAACAGCTCAAGCTTAATTCGACCCTGAACACCATTTTGAATGAGTTTGTTTGGACTCAATTTGTGTTATTGGTGCCTTGAATTTTCAAATGCTTTGGCCACTTAAACAACACTGATTGATAGTTATTCAGCACCAACTGATCGATTTCTGCCCCAACAGATGTCGAAGCAGGCTGCAACAGCTCAAGCTTGATAAGACCCAAAACAACATTTGGAATGAGTTTGTTTGGACTCAATTAGTGTTGTTGGTGCCTTGAATTTTCAAATGCTTTGGCCACTTAAACATCATTAATTGATTGTAGGTCAGCACCAACTGATTGATTTCTGCACCATCAGATGTCCAAGGAAGCTGCAACAGCTCAAGCTTAATTCAACCCCAAACACCATTTGGAACGAGTTTGTTTGGACTCAATTTGTGCTATTGGTGCCTTGAATTTTCAATTGCTTTGGCCACTTTAACATCACTGATTGATTGTAGGTCAGCACCAACTGATTGATTTCTGCACCAACAGATGTCCAAGGAAGCTGCAACATTTCAAGCTTAATCCAACCCAAACACCATTTGGAATGAGTTTGTTTGGACACAATTAGTGTTGTTGGTGCCTCGAATTGTCAAATGCTTTGGCCACTTTAACATCACTGATGGATTGTAGGTCAGCACCAACTGATTGATTTCCGCACCAACAGATGTCCAAGGAAGCTGCAACATTTCAAGCTTAATCCAACCCAAAACACCATTTGGAATGAGTTTGTTTGGACACAATTAGTGTTGTTGGTGCCTCGAATTGTCAAATGCTTTGGCCACTTAAACAACACTGATTGATAGTAATGCAGCGCCAACTGATCGATTTCTGCCCCCACAGATGTCAAAGCAGGCTGCAACAGCTCAAGCTTGATTAGACCCCAAACAACATTTGGAATGAGTTTGTTTGGAAACAATTAGTGTTCTTGGTGCCTTAAATTTTCAAATGCTGTGACCACTTTAACATTATTGATTGATTGTAGGTCAGGACCAACTGATTGATTTCTGCCCCACCAGATGTCGAAGCAAGTTGCAACAGCTCAAGCTTAATTTGACCCCAAACACCATTTTGAATGAGTTTGTTTGGACTCAATTAGTGTTGTTGGCGCCTTGAATTTTCAAATGCTTTGGCCACTTAAACAACAGTGATTGATACTTATTCAGCACCAAGTGATCGATTTCTGCCCCAACAGATGTCGAAGCAGGCTGCAACAGCTCAAGCTTGATTAGACCCCAAACAACATTTGGAATGAGTTTGTTTGGACTCAATTAGTGTTGTTGGTGCCTTGAATTTTCAAATGCTTTGGCCACTTAAACAACACTGATTGATATTTATTCAGCACCAACTGATCGATTTCTGCCCCAACAGATGTCGAAGTAGGCTGCAACAGCTCAAGCTTGATAAGACCCAAAACACCATTTGGAATGAGTTTGTTTGGACTCCATTAGTGTTGTTGGAGCCTTGAATTTTCAAATGCTGTGACCACTTTAACATTATTGATTGATAGTAATGCAGCGCCAACTGATCGATTCCTGCCCCCACAGATGTCGAAGCAGGCTTTAACAGCTCAAGCTTGATTAGACCCCAAACACCATTTTGAATGAGTTTGTTTGGACTCAATTAGTGTTGTTGGTGCCTTGGATTTTCAAATGATTTGGCCACTTAAACAACACTGATTGTTAGTTGGTCAGGACCAACTGATTGATTTCGGCCCCAACCGATGTCGAAGCAGGCTGCAACAGCTCAAGCTTGATTCGACCCAAAACACCATTTAGAATGAGTTTGTTTGGATTCAATTAGTGTTGTTGGTGCCTTGAATTTTCAAATGCTTTGGCCACTTAAACAACATTGATTGATTGTAGGTCAGCACCAACTGATTGATTTCTACCCCAAAAGATGTCCAAGCAGGCGGCAACAGCTCAAGCTTAATTCGACCCTGAACACCATTTTGAATGAGTTTGTTTGGACTCAATTTGTGTTATTGGTGCCTTGAATTTTCAAATGCTTTGGCCACTTAAACAACACTGATTGATAGTTATTCAGCACCAACTGATCGATTTCTGCCCCAACAGATGTCGAAGCAGGCTGCAACAGCTCAAGCTTGATAAGACCCAAAACAACATTTGGAATGAGTTTGTTTGGACTCAATTAGTGTTGTTGGTGCCTTGAATTTTCAAATGCTTTGGCCACTTAAACATCATTAATTGATTGTAGGTCAGCACCAACTGATTGATTTCTGCACCATCAGATGTCCAAGGAAGCTGCAACAGCTCAAGCTTAATTCAACCCCAAACACCATTTGGAACGAGTCTGTTTGGACTCAATTTGTGCTATTGGTGCCTTGAATTTTCAATTGCTTTGGCCACTTTAACATCACTGATTGATTGTAGGTCAGCACCAACTGATTGATTTCTGCACCAACAGATGTCCAAGGAAGCTGCAACATTTCAAGCTTAATCCAACCCAAACACCATTTGGAATGAGTTTGTTTGGACACAATTAGTGTTGTTGGTGCCTCGAATTGTCAAATGCTTTGGCCACTTTAACATCACTGATGGATTGTAGGTCAGCACCAACTGATTGATTTCCGCACCAACAGATGTCCAAGGAAGCTGCAACATTTCAAGCTTAATCCAACCCAAAACACCATTTGGAATGAGTTTGTTTGGACACAATTAGTGTTGTTGGTGCCTCGAATTGTCAAATGCTTTGGCCACTTAAACAACACTGATTGATAGTAATGCAGCGCCAACTGATCGATTTCTGCCCCCACAGATGTCAAAGCAGGCTGCAACAGCTCAAGCTTGATTAGACCCCAAACAACATTTGGAATGAGTTTGTTTGGAAACAATTAGTGTTCTTGGTGCCTTAAATTTTCAAATGCTGTGACCACTTTAACATTATTGATTGATTGTAGGTCAGGACCAACTGATTGATTTCTGCCCCACCAGATGTCGAAGCAAGTTGCAACAGCTCAAGCTTAATTTGACCCCAAACACCATTTTGAATGAGTTTGTTTGGACTCAATTAGTGTTGTTGGCGCCTTGAATTTTCAAATGCTTTGGCCACTTAAACAACAGTGATTGATACTTATTCAGCACCAAGTGATCGATTTCTGCCCCAACAGATGTCGAAGCAGGCTGCAACAGCTCAAGCTTGATTAGACCCCAAACAACATTTGGAATGAGTTTGTTTGGACTCAATTAGTGTTGTTGGTGCCTTGAATTTTCAAATGCTTTGGCCACTTAAACAACACTGATTGATATTTATTCAGCACCAACTGATCGATTTCTGCCCCAACAGATGTCGAAGTAGGCTGCAACAGCTCAAGCTTGATAAGACCCAAAACACAATTCTGAATGAGTTTTTTTGGACTCCATTAGTGTTGTTGGAGCCTTGAATTTGCAAATGCTGTGACCACTTCAACATTATTGATTGATTGTAGGTCAGGACCAACTGATTGATTTCTGCACCAACAGATGTCCAAGCAAGCTGCAACAGCTCAAGCTTAATTCAGCCCCAAACACGATTTTGAATGAGTTTGTTTGGACTCAATTTGTGTTGTTGGTGCCTCGAATTGTCAAATGCTTTGGCCACTTAAAAAACACTGATTGATAGTAATGCAGCGCCAACTGATCGATTCCTGCCCTCACAGATGTCGAAGCAGGCTTTAACAGCTCAAGCTTGATTAGACCCCAAACACCATTTTGAATGAGTTTGTTTGGACTCAATTAGTGTTGTTGGTGCCTTGGATTTTCAAATGATTTGGCCACTTAAACAACACTGATTGTTAGTTGGTCAGGACCAACTGATTCATTTCTGCCCCAACCGATGTCGAAGCAGGCTGCAACAGCTCAAGCTTGATTCGACCCAAAACACCATTTGGAATGAGTTTGTTTGGACTCAATTAGTGTTGTTGGTGCCTTGAATTTTCAAATGCTTTGGCCACTTAAACAACATTGATTGATTGTAGGTCAGCACCAACTGATTGATTTCTACCCCAAAAGATGTCCAAACAGGCGGCAACAGCTCAAGCTTTATTCGACCCTGAACACCATTTTGAACGAGTTTGTTTGGACTCAATTTGTGTTGTCGGTGCCTTGAATTTTCAATTGCTTTGGCCACTTTCACATCACTGATTGATTGTAGGTCAGCACCAACTGATTGATTTCTGCACCAATAGATGTCCAAGGAAGCTGCAACATTTCAAGCTTAATCCAACCCAAAACACCATTTGGAATGAGTTTGTTTGGACACAATTAGTGTTGTTGGTGCCTCGAATTGTCAAATGCTTTGGCCACTTTAACATCACTGATGGATTGTAGGTCAGCACCAACTGATTGATTTCTGCACCAACAGATGTCCAAGGGAGCTGCAACATTTCAAGCTTAATCCAACCCAAAACACCATTTGGAATGAGTTTGTTTGGACACAATTAGTGTTGTTGGTGCCTCGAATTGTCAAATGCTTTGGCCACTTAAACAACACTGATTGATAGTAATGCAGCGCCAACTGATCGATTTCTGCCCCCACAGATGTCGAAGCAGGCTTCAACAGCTCAAGCTTGATGAGACCCCGAACACCATTTTGAATGAGTTTGTTTGGACTCAATTAGTGTTGTTGGTGCCTTGGATTTTCAAATGATTTGGCCACTTAAACAACACTGATTGACTGCAGGTCAGGACCGACTGATTGATTTCTGCCCCAACAGATGTCAAAGCAGGCTGCAACAGCTCAAGCTTGATAAGACCCAAAACAACATTTGGAATGAGTTTGTTTGGACTCATTTAGTTTTGTTGGTGCCTTGAATTTTCAAATGCTTTGGCCACTTAAACAACACTGATTGATAGTTATTCAGCACCAACTGATCGATTTCTGCCCCAACAGATGTCGAAGCAGGCTGCAACAGCTCAAGCTTGATAAGACCCAAAACAACATTTGGAATGAGTTTGTTTGGACTCAATTAGTGTTGTTGGTGCCTTGAATTTTCAAATGCTTTGGCCACTTAAACAACACTGATTGATAGTTATTCAGCACCAACTGATTGATTTATACCCCAAAAGATGTCGAAGCCGGCCGCAATACTCATGCTTGATTAGACCCAAAACACCATTTTGAATGAGTTTGTTTGGACTCAATTAGTGTTGTTGGTGCCTTGAATTTTCAAATGCTTTGGCCACTTTAACATCATTAATTGATTGTAGGTCAGCACCAACTGATTGATTTCTGCACCATCAGATGTCCAAGGAAGCTGCAACAGCTCAAGCTTAATTCAACCCCAAACACCATTTTGAATGAGTTTGTTTGGACTCAATTAGTGTTGTTGGTGCCTTGGATTTTCAAATGATTTGGCCACTTAAACAACACTGATTGACTGCAGGTCAGGACCGACTGATTGATTTCTGCCCCAACAGATGTCAAAGCAGGCTGCAACAGCTCAAGCTTGATAAGACCCAAAACAACATTTGGAATGAGTTTGTTTGGACTAAATTAGTGTTGTTGGTGCCTTGAATTTTCAAATGCTTTGGCCACTTAAACAACACTGATTGATAGTTATTCAGCACCAACTGATCGATTTCTGCCCCAACAGATGTCGAAGCAGGCTGCAACAGCTCAAGCTTGATAAGACCCAAAACAACATTTGGAATGAGTTTGTTTGGACTCAATTAGTGTTGTTGGTGCCTTGAATTTTCAAATGCTTTGGCCACTTAAACAACACTGATTGATAGTTATTCAGCACCAACTGATCGATTTCTGCCACAACAGATGTCGAAGCAGGCTGCAACAGCTCAAGCTTGATAAGACCCAAAACACCATTTTGAATGAGTTTGTTTGGACTCAATTAGTGTTGTTGGTGCCTTGAATTTTCAAATGCTTTGGCCACTTAAACAACATTGATTGATTGCAGGTCAGCACCAACTGATTGATTTCTACCCCAAAAGATGTCCAAACAGGCGGCAACAGCTCAAGCTTTATTCGACCCTGAACACCATTTTGAACGAGTTTGTTTGGACTCAATTTGTGTTGTCGGTGCCTTGAATTTTCAATTGCTTTGGCCACTTTCACATCACTGATTGATTGTAGGTCAGCACCAACTGATTGATTTCTGCACCAATAGATGTCCAAGGAAGCTGCAACATTTCAAGCTTAATCCAACCCAAAACACCATTTGGAATGAGTTTGTTTGGACACAATTAGTGTTGTTGGTGCCTCGAATTGTCAAATGCTTTGGCCACTTTAACATCACTGATGGATTGTAGGTCAGCACCAACTGATTGATTTCTGCACCAACAGATGTCCAAGGGAGCTGCAACATTTCAAGCTTAATCCAACCCAAAACACCATTTGGAATGAGTTTGTTTGGACACAATTAGTGTTGTTGGTGCCTCGAATTGTCAAATGCTTTGGCCACTTAAACAACACTGATTGATAGTAATGCAGCGCCAACTGATCGATTTCTGCCCCCACAGATGTCGAAGCAGGCTTCAACAGCTCAAGCTTGATGAGACCCCGAACACCATTTTGAATGAGTTTGTTTGGACTCAATTAGTGTTGTTGGTGCCTTGGATTTTCAAATGATTTGGCCACTTAAACAACACTGATTGACTGCAGGTCAGGACCGACTGATTGATTTCTGCCCCAACAGATGTCAAAGCAGGCTGCAACAGCTCAAGCTTGATAAGACCCAAAACAACATTTGGAATGAGTTTGTTTGGACTCATTTAGTTTTGTTGGTGCCTTGAATTTTCAAATGCTTTGGCCACTTAAACAACACTGATTGATAGTTATTCAGCACCAACTGATCGATTTCTGCCCCAACAGATGTCGAAGCAGGCTGCAACAGCTCAAGCTTGATAAGACCCAAAACAACATTTGGAATGAGTTTGTTTGGACTCAATTAGTGTTGTTGGTGCCTTGAATTTTCAAATGCTTTGGCCACTTAAACAACACTGATTGATAGTTATTCAGCACCAACTGATTGATTTATACCCCAAAAGATGTCGAAGCCGGCCGCAATACTCATGCTTGATTAGACCCAAAACACAATTTTGAATGAGTTTGTTTGGACTCAATTAGTGTTGTTGGTGCCTTGAATTTTCAAATGCTTTGGCCACTTTAACATCATTAATTGATTGTAGGTCAGCACCAACTGATTGATTTCTGCACCATCAGATGTCCAAGGAAGCTGCAACAGCTCAAGCTTAATTCAACCCCAAACACCATTTTGAATGAGTTTGTTTGGACTCAATTAGTGTTGTTGGTGCCTTGGATTTTCAAATGATTTGGCCACTTAAACAACACTGATTGACTGCAGGTCAGGACCGACTGATTGATTTCTGCCCCAACAGATGTCAAAGCAGGCTGCAACAGCTCAAGCTTGATAAGACCCAAAACAACATTTGGAATGAGTTTGTTTGGACTAAATTAGTGTTGTTGGTGCCTTGAATTTTCAAATGCTTTGGCCACTTAAACAACACTGATTGATAGTTATTCAGCACCAACTGATCGATTTCTGCCCCAACAGATGTCGAAGCAGGCTGCAACAGCTCAAGCTTGATAAGACCCAAAACAACATTTGGAATGAGTTTGTTTGGACTCAATTAGTGTTGTTGGTGCCTTGAATTTTCAAATGCTTTGGCCACTTAAACAACACTGATTGATAGTTATTCAGCACCAACTGATCGATTTCTGCCACAACAGATGTCGAAGCAGGCTGCAACAGCTCAAGCTTGATAAGACCCAAAACACCATTTTGAATGAGTTTGTTTGGACTCCATTAGTGTTGTTGGAGCCTTGAATTTTCAAATGCTGTGACCACTTTAACATTATTGATTGATAGTAATGCAGCGCCAACTGATCGATTACTGCCCCCACAGATGTCGAAGCAGGCTTTAACAGCTCAAGCTTGATTAGACCCCAAACACCATTTTGAATGAGTTTGTTTGGACTCAATTAGTGTTGTTGGTGCCTTGGATTTTCAAATGATTTGGCCACTTAAACAACACTGATTGTTAGTTGGTCAGGACCAACTGATTGATTTCGGCCCCAACCGATGTCGAAGCAGGCTGCAACAGCTCAAGCTTGATTCGACCCAAAACACCATTTAGAATGAGTTTGTTTGGATTCAATTAGTGTTGTTGGTGCCTTGAATTTTCAAATGCTTTGGCCACTTAAACAACATTGATTGATTGTAGGTCAGCACCAACTGATTGATTTCTACCCCAAAAGATGTCCAAGCAGGCGGCAACAGCTCAAGCCTAATTCGACCCTGAACACCATTTTGAATGAGTTTGTTTGGACTCAATTTGTGTTGTTGGTGCCTTGAATTTTCAAATGCTTTGGCCACTTTAACATCATTGATTGATTGTAGGTCAGCACCAACTGATTGATTTCTGCACCAACAGATGTCCAACGAAGCTGCAACAGCTCAAGCTTAATTCAACCCCAAACACCATTTGGAACGAGTTTGTTTGGACTCAATTTGTGCTATTGGTGCCTTGAATTTTCAATTGCTTTGGCCTTTTTAACATCACTGATTGATTGTAGGTCAGCACCAACTGATTGATTTATACCCCAAAAGATGTCGAAGCCGGCCGCAATAACTCATGCTTGATTAGACCCAAAACACCATTTTGAATGAGTTTGTTTGGACTCAATTAGTGTTGTTGGTGCCTTGAATTTTCAAATGCTTTGGCCACTTTAACATCATTAATTGATTGTAGGTCAGCACCAACTGATTGATTTCTGCACCATCAGATGTCCAAGGAAGCTGCAACAGCTCAAGCTTAATTCAACCCCAAACACCATTTGGAACGAGTTTGTTTGGACTCAATTTGTGCTATTGGTGCCTTGAATTTTCAATTGCTTTGGCCACTTTAACATCACTGATTGATTGTAGGTCAGCACCAACTGATTGATTTCTGCACCAACAGATGTCCAAGGAAGCTGCAGCATTTCAAGCTTAATCCAACCCAAACACCATTTGGAATGAGTTTGTTTGGACACAATTAGTGTTGTTGGTGCCTCGAATTGTCAAATGCTTTGGCCACTTTAACATCACTGATGGATGGTAGGTCAGCACCAACTGATTGATTTCCGCACCAACAGATGTCCAAGGAAGCTGCAACATTTCAAGCTTAATCCAACCCAAAACACCATTTGGAATGAGTTTGTTTGGACACAATTAGTGTTGTTGGTGCCTCGAATTGTCAAATGCTTTGGCCACTTAAACAACACTGATTGATAGTAATGCAGCGCCAACTGATCGATTTCTGCCCCCACAGATGTCAAAGCAGGCTGCAATAGCTCAAGCTTGATAAGACCCAAAACAACATTTGGAATGAGTTTGTTTGGACTCAATTAGTGTTGTTGGTGCCTTGAATTTTCAAATGCTTTGGCCACTTAAACAACACTGATTGATAGTTATTCAGCACCAACTGATCGATTTCTGCCCCAACAGATGTCGAAGCAGGCTGCAACAACTCAAGCTTGATAAGACCCAAAACAACATTTGGAATGAGTTTGTTTGGACTCAATTAGTGTTGTTGGTGCCTTGAATTTTCAAATGCTTTGGCCACTTAAACAACACTAATTGATAGTTATTCAGCACCAACTGATCGATTTCTGCCCCAACAGATGTCGAAGCAGGCTGCAACAGCTCAAGCTTGATAAGACCCAAAACACCGTTTTGAATGAGTTTGTTTGGACTCCATTAGTGTTGTTGGAGCCTTGAATTTTCAAATGCTGTGACCACTTTAACATTATTGATTGATAGTAATGCAGCGCCAACTGATCGATTCCTGCCCCCACAGATGTCGAAGCAGGCTTTAACAGCTCAAGCTTGATTAGACCCCAAACACCATTTTGAATGAGTTTGTTTGGACTCAATTAGTGTTGTTGGTGCCTTGGATTTTCAAATGATTTGGCCACTTAAACAACACTGATTGTTAGTTGGTCAGGACCAACTGATTGATTTCTGCCCCAACAGATGTCGAAGCAGGCTGCAACAGCTCAAGCTTGATTCGACCCAAAACACCATTTGGAATGAGTTTGTTTGGACTCAATTAGTGTTGTTGGTGCCTTGAATTTTCAAATGCTTTGGCCACTTAAACAACATTGATTGATTGTAGGTCAGCACCAACTGATTGATTTCTACCCCAAAAGATGTCCAAGCAGGCGGCAACAGCTCAAGCTTAATTCGACCCTGAATACCATTTTGAATGAGTTTGTTTGGACTCAATTTGTGTTGTTGGTGCCTTGAATTTTCAATTGCTTTGGCCACTTTAACATTATTGATTGATAGTAATGCAGCGCCAACTGATCGATTCCTGCCCCCACAGATGTCGAAGCAGGCTTTAACAGCTCAAGCTTGATTAGACCCAAAACAACATTTGGAATGAGTTTGTTTGGACACAATTAGTGTTGTTGGTGCCTCGAATTGTCAAATGCTTTGGCCACTTAAACAACACTGATTGATAGTAATGCAGCGCCAACTGATCGATTTCTGCCCCCACAGATGTCAAAGCAGGCTGCAATAGCTCAAGCTTGATAAGACCCAAAACAACATTTGGAATGAGTTTGTTTGGACTCAATTAGTGTTGTTGGTGCCTTGAATTTTCAAATGCTTTGGCCACTTAAACAACACTGATTGATAGTTATTCAGCACCAACTGATCGATTTCTGCCCCAACAGATGTCGAAGCAGGCTGCAACAACTCAAGCTTGATAAGACCCAAAACAACATTTGGAATGAGTTTGTTTGGACTCAATTAGTGTTGTTGGTGCCTTGAATTTTCAAATGCTTTGGCCACTTAAACAACACTAATTGATAGTTATTCAGCACCAACTGATCGATTTCTGCCCCAACAGATGTCGAAGCAGGCTGCAACAGCTCAAGCTTGATAAGACCCAAAACACCGTTTTGAATGAGTTTGTTTGGACTCCATTAGTGTTGTTGGAGCCTTGAATTTTCAAATGCTGTGACCACTTTAACATTATTGATTGATAGTAATGCAGCGCCAACTGATCGATTCCTGCCCCCACAGATGTCGAAGCAGGCTTTAACAGCTCAAGCTTGATTAGACCCCAAACACCATTTTGAATGAGTTTGTTTGGACTCAATTAGTGTTGTTGGTGCCTTGGATTTTCAAATGATTTGGCCACTTAAACAACACTGATTGTTAGTTGGTCAGGACCAACTGATTGATTTCTGCCCCAACAGATGTCGAAGCAGGCTGCAACAGCTCAAGCTTGATTCGACCCAAAACACCATTTGGAATGAGTTTGTTTGGACTCAATTAGTGTTGTTGGTGCCTTGAATTTTCAAATGCTTTGGCCACTTAAACAACATTGATTGATTGTAGGTCAGCACCAACTGATTGATTTCTACCCCAAAAGATGTCCAAGCAGGCGGCAACAGCTCAAGCTTAATTCGACCCTGAATACCATTTTGAATGAGTTTGTTTGGACTCAATTTGTGTTGTTGGTGCCTTGAATTTTCAATTGCTTTGGCCACTTTAACATCATTGATTGATTGTAGGTCAGCACCAACTGATTGATTTCTGCACCAACAGATGTCCAACGAAGCTGCAACAGCTCAAGCTTAATTCAACCCCAAACACCATTTGGAACGAGTTTGTTTGGACTCAATTTGTGCTATTGGTGCCTTGAATTTTCAATTGCTTTGGCCTTTTTAACATCACTGATTGATTGTAGGTCAGCACCAACTGATTGATTTCTGCACCAACAGATGTCCAAGGAAGCTGCAACATTTCAAGCTTAATCCAACCCAAAACACCATTTGGAATGAGTTTGTTTGGACACAATTAGTGTTGTTGGTGCCTCGAATTGTCAAATGCTTTGGCCACTTTAACATCACTGATTGATTGTAGGTCAGCACCAACTGATTGATTTCCGCACCAACAGATGTCCAAGGAAGCTGCAACATTTCAAGCTTAATCCAACCCAAAACACCATTTGGAATGAGTTTGTTTGGACACAATTAGTGTTGTTGGTGCCTCGAATTGTCAAATGCTTTGGCCACTTAAACAACACTGATTGATAGTAATGCAGCGCCAACTGATCGATTTCTGACCCAACAGATGTCGAAGCAGGCTTCAACAGCTCAAGCTTGATGAGACCCCGAACACCATTTTGAATGAGTTTGTTTGGACTCAATTAGTGTTGTTGGTGCCTCGAATTGTCAAATGATTTGGCCACTTTAACATAAATGATTGACTGTAGGTCAGGACCGACTGATTGATTTCTGACCCAACAGATGTCAAAGCAGGCTGCAACAACTCAAGCTTGATAAGACCCAAAACAACATTTGGAATGAGTTTGTTTGGACTCAATTAGTGTTGTTGGTGCCTTGAATTTTCAAATGCTTTGGCCACTTAAACAACACTGATTGATAGTTATTCAGCACCAACTGATCGATTTCTGCCACAACAGATGTCGAAGCAGGCTGCAACAGCTCAAGCTTGATAAGACCCAAAACACCATTTTGAATGAGTTTGTTTGTACTCCATTAGTGTTGTTGGAGCCTCGAATTGTCAAATGCTTTAGCCACTTTAACATCACTGATGGATTGTAGGTCAGCACCAACTGATTGATTTCTGCACCAACAGATGTCCAAGGGAGCTGCAACATTTCAAGCTTAATCCAACCCAAAACACCATTTGGAATGAGTTTGTTTGGACACAATTAGTGTTGTTGGTGCCTCGAATTGTCAAATGCTTTGGCCACTTAAACAACACTGATTGATAGTAATGCAGCGCCAACTGATCGATTTCTGCCCCCACAGATGTCGAAGCAGGCTTCAACAGCTCAAGCTTGATGAGACCCCGAACACCATTTTGAATGAGTTTGTTTGGACTCAATTAGTGTTGTTGGTGCCTTGGATTTTCAAATGATTTGGCCACTTAAACAACACTAATTGATAGTTATTCAGCACCAACTGATCGATTTCTGCCCCAACAGATGTCGAAGCAGGCTGCAACAGCTCAAGCTTGATAAGACCCAAAACACCGTTTTGAATGAGTTTGTTTGGACTCCATTAGTGTTGTTGGAGCCTTGAATTTTCAAATGCTGTGACCACTTTAACATTATTGATTGATAGTAATGCAGCGCCAACTGATCGATTCCTGCCCCCACAGATGTCGAAGCAGGCTTTAACAGCTCAAGCTTGATTAGACCCCAAACACCATTTTGAATGAGTTTGTTTGGACTCAATTAGTGTTGTTGGTGCCTTGGATTTTCAAATGATTTGGCCACTTAAACAACACTGATTGTTAGTTGGTCAGGACCAACTGATTGATTTCTGCCCCAACAGATGTCGAAGCAGGCTGCAACAGCTCAAGCTTGATTCGACCCAAAACACCATTTGGAATGAGTTTGTTTGGACTCAATTAGTGTTGTTGGTGCCTTGAATTTTCAAATGCTTTGGCCACTTAAACAACATTGATTGATTGTAGGTCAGCACCAACTGATTGATTTCTACCCCAAAAGATGTCCAAGCAGGCGGCAACAGCTCAAGCTTAATTCGACCCTGAATACCATTTTGAATGAGTTTGTTTGGACTCAATTTGTGTTGTTGGTGCCTTGAATTTTCAATTGCTTTGGCCACTTTAACATCATTGATTGATTGTAGGTCAGCACCAACTGATTGATTTCTGCACCAACAGATGTCCAACGAAGCTGCAACAGCTCAAGCTTAATTCAACCCCAAACACCATTTGGAACGAGTTTGTTTGGACTCAATTTGTGCTATTGGTGCCTTGAATTTTCAATTGCTTTGGCCTTTTTAACATCACTGATTGATTGTAGGTCAGCACCAACTGATTGATTTCTGCACCAACAGATGTCCAAGGAAGCTGCAACATTTCAAGCTTAATCCAACCCAAAACACCATTTGGAATGAGTTTGTTTGGACACAATTAGTGTTGTTGGTGCCTCGAATTGTCAAATGCTTTGGCCACTTTAACATCACTGATTGATTGTAGGTCAGCACCAACTGATTGATTTCCGCACCAACAGATGTCCAAGAAAGCTGCAACATTTCAAGCTTAATCCAACCCAAAACACCATTTGGAATGAGTTTGTTTGGACACAATTAGTGTTGTTGGTGCCTCGAATTGTCAAATGCTTTGGCCACTTAAACAACACTGATTGATAGTAATGCAGCGCCAACTGATCGATTTCTGACCCAACAGATGTCGAAGCAGGCTTCAACAGCTCAAGCTTGATGAGACCCCGAACACCATTTTGAATGAGTTTGTTTGGACTCAATTAGTGTTGTTGGTGCCTCGAATTGTCAAATGATTTGGCCACTTTAACATAAATGATTGACTGTAGGTCAGGACCGACTGATTGATTTCTGACCCAACAGATGTCAAAGCAGGCTGCAACAGCTCAAGCTTGATAAGACCCAAAACAACATTTGGAATGAGTTTGTTTGGACTCAATTAGTGTTGTTGGTGCCTTGAATTTTCAAATGCTTTGGCCACTTAAACAACACTGATTGATAGTTATTCAGCACCAACTGATTGATTTATACCCCAAAAGATGTCGAAGCCGGCCGCAATAACTCATGCTTGATTAGACCCAAAACACCATTTTGAATGAGTTTGTTTGGACTCAATTAGTGTTGTTGGTGCCTTGAATTTTCAAATGTTTTGGCCACTTTAACATCATTAATTGATTGTAGGTCAGCACCAACTGATTGATTTCTGCACCATCAGATGTCCAAGGAAGCTGCAACAGCTCAAGCTTAATTCAACCCCAAACACCATTTGGAATGAGTTTGTTTCGACACAATTAGTGTTGTTGGTGCCTCGAATTGTCAAATGCTTTGGCCACTTAAACAACACTGATTGATAGTAATGCAGCGCCAACTGATCGATTTCTGACCCAACAGATGTCGAAGCAGGCTTCAACAGCTCAAGCTTGATGAGACCCCGAACACCATTTTGAATGCGTTTGTTTGGACTCAATTAGTGTTGTTGGTGCCTCGAATTGTCAAATGATTTGGCCACTTTAACATAACTGATTGACTGTAGGTCAGGACCGACTGATTGATTTCTGACCCAACAGATGTCAAAGCAGGCTGCAACAGCTCAAGCTTGATTCGACCCAAAACACCATTTGGAATGAGTTTGTTTGGACTCAATTAGTGTTGTTGGTGCCTTGAATTTTCAAATGCTTTGGCCACTTAAACAACATTGATTGATTGTAGGTCAGCACCAACTGATTGATTTCTACCCCAAAAGATGTCCAAGCAGGCGGCAACAGCTCAAGCTTAATTCGACCCTGAATACCATTTTGAATGAGTTTGTTTGGACTCAATTTGTGTTGTTGGTGCCTTGAATTTTCAATTGCTTTGGCCACTTTAACATCATTGATTGATTGTAGGTCAGCACCAACTGATTGATTTCTGCACCAACAGATGTCCAACGAAGCTGCAACAGCTCAAGCTTAATTCAACCCCAAACACCATTTGGAACGAGTTTGTTTGGACTCAATTTGTGCTATTGGTGCCTTGAATTTTCAATTGCTTTGGCCTTTTTAACATCACTGATTGATTGTAGGTCAGCACCAACTGATTGATTTCTGCACCAACAGATGTCCAAGGAAGCTGCAACATTTCAAGCTTAATCCAACCCAAAACACCATTTGGAATGAGTTTGTTTGGACACAATTAGTGTTGTTGGTGCCTCGAATTGTCAAATGCTTTGGCCACTTTAACATCACTGATTGATTGTAGGTCAGCACCAACTGATTGATTTCCGCACCAACAGATGTCCAAGGAAGCTGCAACATTTCAAGCTTAATCCAACCCAAAACACCATTTGGAATGAGTTTGTTTGGACACAATTAGTGTTGTTGGTGCCTCGAATTGTCAAATGCTTTGGCCACTTAAACAACACTGATTGATAGTAATGCAGCGCCAACTGATCGATTTCTGACCCAACAGATGTCGAAGCAGGCTTCAACAGCTCAAGCTTGATGAGACCCCGAACACCATTTTGAATGAGTTTGTTTGGACTCAATTAGTGTTGTTGGTGCCTCGAATTGTCAAATGATTTGGCCACTTTAACATAAATGATTGACTGTAGGTCAGGACCGACTGATTGATTTCTGACCCAACAGATGTCAAAGCAGGCTGCAACAACTCAAGCTTGATAAGACCCAAAACAACATTTGGAATGAGTTTGTTTGGACTCAATTAGTGTTGTTGGTGCCTTGAATTTTCAAATGCTTTGGCCACTTAAACAACACTGATTGATAGTTATTCAGCACCAACTGATCGATTTCTGCCACAACAGATGTCGAAGCAGGCTGCAACAGCTCAAGCTTGATAAGACCCAAAACACCATTTTGAATGAGTTTGTTTGTACTCCATTAGTGTTGTTGGAGCCTCGAATTGTCAAATGCTTTGGCCACTTTAACATCACTGATGGATTGTAGGTCAGCACCAACTGATTGATTTCTGCACCAACAGATGTCCAAGGGAGCTGCAACATTTCAAGCTTAATCCAACCCAAAACACCATTTGGAATGAGTTTGTTTGGACACAATTAGTGTTGTTGGTGCCTCGAATTGTCAAATGCTTTGGCCACTTAAACAACACTGATTGATAGTAATGCAGCGCCAACTGATCGATTTCTGCCCCCACAGATGTCGAAGCAGGCTTCAACAGCTCAAGCTTGATGAGACCCCGAACACCATTTTGAATGAGTTTGTTTGGACTCAATTAGTGTTGTTGGTGCCTTGGATTTTCAAATGATTTGGCCACTTAAACAACACTGATTGACTGCAGGTCAGGACCGACTGATTGATTTCTGCCCCAACAGATGTCAAAGCAGGCTGCAACAGCTCAAGCTTGATAAGACCCAAAACAACATTTGGAATGAGTTTGTTTGGACTCAATTAGTGTTGTTGGTGCCTTGAATTTTCAAATGCTTTGGCCACTTAAACAACACTGATTGATAGTTATTCAGCACCAACTGATCGATTTCTGCCCCAACAGATGTCGAAGCAGGCTGCAACAGCTCAAGCTTGATAAGACCCAAAACAACATTTGGAATGAGTTTGTTTGGACTCAATTAGTGTTGTTGGTGCCTTGAATTTTCAAATGCTTTGGCCACTTAAACAACACTGATTGATAGTTATTCAGCACCAACTGATCGATTTCTGCCCCAACAGATGTCGAAGCAGGCTGCAACAGCTCAAGCTTGATAAGACCCAAAACAACATTTGGAATGAGTTTGTTTGGACTCAATTAGTGTTGTTGGTGCCTTGAATTTTCAAATGCTTTGGCCACTTAAACAACACTGATTGATAGTTATTCAGCACCAACTGATCGATTTCTGCCCCAACAGATGTCGAAGCAGGCTGCAACAGCTCAAGCTTGATAAGACCCAAAACACCATTTTGAATGAGTTTGTTTGGACTCCATTAGTGTTGTTGGAGCCTTGAATTTTCAAATGCTGTGACCACTTTAACATTATTGATTGATAGTAATGCAGCGCCAACTGATCGATTCCTGCCCCCACAGATGTCGAAGCAGGCTTTAACAGCTCAAGCTTGATTAGACCCCAAACACCATTTTGAATGAGTTTGTTTGGACTCAATTAGTGTTGTTGGTGCCTTGGATTTTCAAATGATTTGGCCACTTAAACAACACTGATTGTTAGTTGGTCAGGACCAACTGATTGATTTCTCCCCAACCGATGTCGAAGCAGGCTGCAACAGCTCAAGCTTGATTCGACCCAAAACACCATTTAGAATGAGTTTGTTTGGATTCAATTAGTGTTGTTGGTGCCTTGAATTTTCAAATGCTTTGGCCACTTAAACAACATTGATTGATTGTAGGTCAGCACCAACTGATTGATTTCTACCCCAAAAGATGTCCAAGCAGGCGGCAACAGCTCAAGCCTAATTCGACCCTGAACACCATTTTGAATGAGTTTGTTTGGACTCAATTTGTGTTGTTGGTGCCTTGAATTTTCAAATGCTTTTGCCACTTAAACAACACTGATTGATAGTTATTCAGCACCAACTGATCGATTTCTGCCCCAACAGATGTCGAAGCAGGCTGCAACAGCTCAAGCTTGATAAGACCCAAAACAACATTTGGAATGAGTTTGTTTGGACTCAATTAGTGTTGTTGGTGCCTTGAATTTTCAAATGCTTTGGCCACTTAAACAACACTGATTGATAGTTATTCAGCACCAACTGATTGATTTATACCCCAAAAGATGTCGAAGCCGGCCGCAATAACTCATGCTTGATTAGACCCAAAACACCATTTTGAATGAGTTTGTTTGGACTCAATTAGTGTTGTTGGTGCCTTGAATTTTCAAATGTTTTGGCCACTTTAACATCATTAATTGATTGTAGGTCAGCACCAACTGATTGATTTCTGCACCATCAGATGTCCAAGGAAGCTGCAACAGCTCAAGCTTAATTCAACCCCAAACACCATTTGGAATGAGTTTGTTTCGACACAATTAGTGTTGTTGGTGCCTCGAATTGTCAAATGCTTTGGCCACTTAAACAACACTGATTGATAGTAATGCAGCGCCAACTGATCGATTTCTGACCCAACAGATGTCGAAGCAGGCTTCAACAGCTCAAGCTTGATGAGACCCCGAACACCATTTTGAATGCGTTTGTTTGGACTCAATTAGTGTTGTTGGTGCCTCGAATTGTCAAATGATTTGGCCACTTTAACATAACTGATTGACTGTAGGTCAGGACCGACTGATTGATTTCTGCCCCACCAGATGTCGAAGCAAGTTTCAACAGCTCAAGCTTGATAAGACCCAAAACAACATTTGGAATGAGTTTGTTTGGACTCAATTAGTGTTGTTGGTGCCTTGAATTTTCAAATGCTTTGGCCACTTAAACAACACTGATTGATAGTTATTCAGCACCAACTGATTGATTTATACCCCAAAAGATGTCGAAGCCGGCCGCAATAACTCATGCTTGATTAGACCCAAAACACCATTTTGAATGAGTTTGTTTGGACTCAATTAGTGTTGTTGGTGCCTTGAATTTTCAAATGCTTTGGCCACTTTAACATCATTAATTGATTGTAGGTCAGCACCAACTGATTGATTTCTGCACCATCAGATGTCCAAGGAAGCTGCAACAGCTAAAGCTTAATTCAACCCCAAACACCATTTGGAATGAGTTTGTTTGGACACAATTAGTGTTGTTGGTGCCTCGAATTGTCAAATGCTTTGGCCACTTAAACAACACTGATTGATAGTAATGCAGCGCCAACTGATCGATTTCTGCCCCCACAGATGTCGAAGCAGGCTTCAACAGCTCAAGCTTGATGAGACCCCGAACACCATTTTGAATGAGTTTGTTTGGACTCAATTAGTGTTGTTGGTGCCTTGGATTTTCAAATGATTTGGCCACTTAAACAACACTGATTGACTGCAGGTCAGGACCGACTGATTGATTTCTGCCCCAACAGATGTCAAAGCAGGCTGCAACAGCTCAAGCTTGATAAGACCCAAAACAACATTTGGAATGAGTTTGTTTGGACTCAATTAGTGTTGTTGGTGCCTTGAATTTTCAAATGCTTTGGCCACTTAAACAACACTGATTGATAGTTATTCAGCACCAACTGATCGATTTCTGCCCCAACAGATGTCGAAGCAGGCTGCAACAGCTCAAGCTTGATAAGACCCAAAACAACATTTGGAATGAGTTTGTTTGGACTCAATTATTGTTGTTGGTGCCTTGAATTTTCAAATGCTTTGGCCACTTAAACAACACTGATTGATAGTTATTCAGCACCAACTGATCGATTTCTGCCCCAACAGATGTCGAAGCAGGCTGCAACAGCTCAAGCTTGATAAGACCCAAAACACCATTTTGAATGAGTTTGTTTGGACTCCATTAGTGTTGTTGGAGCCTTGAATTTTCAAATGCTGTGACCACTTTAACATTATTGATTGATAGTAATGCAGCGCCAACTGATCGATTCCTGCCCCCACAGATGTCGAAGCAGGCTTTAACAGCTCAAGCTTGATTAGACCCCAAACACCATTTTGAATGAGTTTGTTTGGACTCAATTAGTGTTGTTGGTGCCTTGGATTTTCAAATGATTTGGCCACTTAAACAACACTGATTGTTAGTTGGTCAGGACCAACTGATTGATTTCTGCCCCAACCGATGTCGAAGCAGGCTGCAACAGCTCAAGCTTGATTCGACCCAAAACACCATTTAGAATGAGTTTGTTTGGATTCAATTAGTGTTGTTGGTGCCTTGAATTTTCAAATGCTTTGGCCACTTAAACAACATTGATTGATTGTAGGTCAGCACCAACTGATTGATTTCTACCCCAAAAGATGTCCAAGCAGGCGGCAACAGCTCAAGCCTAATTCGACCCTGAACACCATTTTGAATGAGTTTGTTTGGACTCAATTTGTGTTGTTGGTGCCTTGAATTTTCAAATGCTTTGGCCACTTAAACAACACTGATTGATACTTATTCAGCACCAACTGATCGATTTCTGCCCCAACAGATGTCGAAGCAGGCTGCAACAGCTCAAGCTTGATAAGACCCAAAACAACATTTGGAATGAGTTTGTTTGGACTCAATTAGTGTTGTTGGTGCCTTGAATTTTCAAATGCTTTGGCCACTTAAACAACACTGATTGATAGTTATTCAGCACCAACTGATTGATTTATACCCCAAAAGATGTCGAAGCCGGCCGCAATAACTCATGCTTGATTAGACCCAAAACACCATTTTGAATGAGTTTGTTTGGACTCAATTAGTGTTGTTGGTGCCTTGAATTTTCAAATGCTTTGGCCACTTTAACATCATTAATTGATTGTAGGTCAGCACCAACTGATTGATTTCTGCACCATCAGATGTCCAAGGAAGCTGCAACAGCTCAAGCTTAATTCAACCCCAAACACCATTTGGAACGAGTTTGTTTGGACTCAATTTGTGCTATTGGTGCCTTGAATTTTTAATTGCTTTGGCCACTTTAACATCACTGATTGATTGTAGGTCAGCACCAACTGATTGATTTCTGCACCAACAGATGTCCAAGGAAGCTGCAGCATTTCAAGCTTAATCCAACCCAAACACCATTTGGAATGAGTTTGTTTGGACACAATTAGTGTTGTTGGTGCCTCGAATTGTCAAATGCTTTGGCCACTTTAACATCACTGATGGATTGTAGGTCAGCACCAACTGATTGATTTCCGCACCAACAGATGTCCAAGGAAGCTGCAACATTTCAAGCTTAATCCAACCCAAAACACCATTTGGAATGAGTTTGTTTGGACACAATTAGTGTTGTTGGTGCCTCGAATTGTCAAATGCTTTGGCCACTTAAACAACACTGATTGATAGTAATGCAGCGCCAACTGATCGATTTCTGCCCCCGAAGATGTCAAAGCAGGCTGCAACAGCTCAAGCTTGATAAGACCCAAAACAACATTTGGAATGAGTTTGTTTGGACTCAATTAGTGTTGTTGGTGCCTTGAATTTTCAAATGCTTTGGCCACTTAAACAACACTGATTGATAGTTATTCAGCACCAACTGATCGATTTCTGCCACAACAGATGTCGAAGCAGGCTGCAACAGCTCAAGCTTGATAAGACCCAAAACACCATTTTGAATGAGTTTGTTTGTACTCCATTAGTGTTGTTGGAGCCTCGAATTGTCAAATGCTTTGGCCACTTTAACATCACTGATGGATTGTAGGTCAGCACCAACTGATTGATTTCTGCACCAACAGATGTCCAAGGGAGCTGCAACATTTCAAGCTTAATCCAACCCAAAACACCATTTGGAATGAGTTTGTTTGGACACAATTAGTGTTGTTGGTGCCTCGAATTGTCAAATGCTTTGGCCACTTAAACAACACTGATTGATAGTAATGCAGCGCCAACTGATCGATTTCTGCCCCCACAGATGTCGAAGCAGGCTTCAACAGCTCAAGCTTGATGAGACCCCGAACACCATTTTGAATGAGTTTGTTTGGACTCAATTAGTGTTGTTGGTGCCTTGGATTTTCAAATGATTTGGCCACTTAAACAACACTGATTGACTGCAGGTCAGGACCGACTGATTGATTTCTGCCCCAACAGATGTCAAAGCAGGCTGCAACAGCTCAAGCTTGATAAGACCCAAAACAACATTTGGAATGAGTTTGTTTGGACTCAATTAGTGTTGTTGGTGCCTTGAATTTTCAAATGCTTTGGCCACTTAAACAACACTGATTGATAGTTATTCAGCACCAACTGATCGATTTCTGCCCCAACAGATGTCGAAGCAGGCTGCAACAGCTCAAGCTTGATAAGACCCAAAACAACATTTGGAATGAGTTTGTTTGGACTCAATTAGTGTTGTTGGTGCCTTGAATTTTCAAATGCTTTGGCCACTTAAACAACACTGATTGATAGTTATTCAGCACCAACTGATCGATTTCTGCCCCAACAGATGTCGAAGCAGGCTGCAACAGCTCAAGCTTGATAAGACCCAAAACAACATTTGGAATGAGTTTGTTTGGACTCAATTAGTGTTGTTGGTGCCTTGAATTTTCAAATGCTTTGGCCACTTAAACAACACTGATTGATAGTTATTCAGCACCAACTGATCGATTTCTGCCCCAACAGATGTCGAAGCAGGCTGCAACAGCTCAAGCTTGATAAGACCCAAAACACCATTTTGAATGAGTTTGTTTGGACTCCATTAGTGTTGTTGGAGCCTTGAATTTTCAAATGCTGTGACCACTTTAACATTATTGATTGATAGTAATGCAGCGCCAACTGATCGATTCCTGCCCCCACAGATGTCGAAGCAGGCTTTAACAGCTCAAGCTTGATTAGACCCCAAACACCATTTTGAATGAGTTTGTTTGGACTCAATTAGTGTTGTTGGTGCCTTGGATTTTCAAATGATTTGGCCACTTAAACAACACTGATTGTTAGTTGGTCAGGACCAACTGATTGATTTCTCCCCAACCGATGTCGAAGCAGGCTGCAACAGCTCAAGCTTGATTCGACCCAAAACACCATTTAGAATGAGTTTGTTTGGATTCAATTAGTGTTGTTGGTGCCTTGAATTTTCAAATGCTTTGGCCACTTAAACAACATTGATTGATTGTAGGTCAGCACCAACTGATTGATTTCTACCCCAAAAGATGTCCAAGCAGGCGGCAACAGCTCAAGCCTAATTCGACCCTGAACACCATTTTGAATGAGTTTGTTTGGACTCAATTTGTGTTGTTGGTGCCTTGAATTTTCAAATGCTTTTGCCACTTAAACAACACTGATTGATAGTTATTCAGCACCAACTGATCGATTTCTGCCCCAACAGATGTCGAAGCAGGCTGCAACAGCTCAAGCTTGATAAGACCCAAAACAACATTTGGAATGAGTTTGTTTGGACTCAATTAGTGTTGTTGGTGCCTTGAATTTTCAAATGCTTTGGCCACTTAAACAACACTGATTGATAGTTATTCAGCACCAACTGATTGATTTATACCCCAAAAGATGTCGAAGCCGGCCGCAATAACTCATGCTTGATTAGACCCAAAACACCATTTTGAATGAGTTTGTTTGGACTCAATTAGTGTTGTTGGTGCCTTGAATTTTCAAATGTTTTGGCCACTTTAACATCATTAATTGATTGTAGGTCAGCACCAACTGATTGATTTCTGCACCATCAGATGTCCAAGGAAGCTGCAACAGCTCAAGCTTAATTCAACCCCAAACACCATTTGGAATGAGTTTGTTTCGACACAATTAGTGTTGTTGGTGCCTCGAATTGTCAAATGCTTTGGCCACTTAAACAACACTGATTGATAGTAATGCAGCGCCAACTGATCGATTTCTGACCCAACAGATGTCGAAGCAGGCTTCAACAGCTCAAGCTTGATGAGACCCCGAACACCATTTTGAATGCGTTTGTTTGGACTCAATTAGTGTTGTTGGTGCCTCGAATTGTCAAATGATTTGGCCACTTTAACATAACTGATTGACTGTAGGTCAGGACCGACTGATTGATTTCTGACCCAACAGATGTCAAAGCAGGCTGCAACAGCTCAAGCTTGATAAGACCCAAAACAACATTTGGAATGAGTTTGTTTGGACTCAATTAGTGTTGTTGGTGCCTTGAATTTTCAAATGCTTTGGCCACTTAAACAACACTGATTGATAGTTATTCAGCACCAACTGATCGATTTCTGCCACAACAGATGTCGAAGCAGGCTGCAACAGCTGAAGCTTGATAAGACCCAAAACACCATTTTGAATGAGTTTGTTTGTACTCCATTAGTGTTGTTGGAGCCTTGAATTTTCAAATGCTATGACCACTTTAACATTATTGATTGATTGTAGGTCAGGACCAACTGATTGATTTCTGCCCCACCAGATGTCGAAGCAAGTTGCAACAGCTCAAGCTTAATTTGACCCCAAACACCATTTTGAATGAGTTTGTTTGGACTCAATTAGTGTTGTTGGTGCCTTGGATTTTCAAATGATTTGGCCACTTAAACAACACTGATTGTTAGTTGGTCAGGACCAACTGATTGATTTCTGCCCCAACCGATGTCGAAGCAGGCTGCAACAGCTCAAGCTTGATTCGACCCAAAACACCATTTAGAATGAGTTTGTTTGGATTCAATTAGTGTTGTTGGTGCCTTGAAGTTTCAAATGCTTTGGCCACTTAAACAACATTGATTGATTGTAGGTAAGCACCAACTGATTGATTTCTACCCCAAAAGATGTCCAAGCAGGCGGCAACAGCTCAAGCCTAATTCGACCCTGAACACCATTTTGAATGAGTTTGTTTGGACTCAATTTGTGTTGTTGGTGCCTTGAATTTTCAAATGCTTTGGCCACTTAAACAACACTGATTGATAGTTATTCAGCACCAACTGATCGATTTCTGCCCCAACAGATGTCGAAGCAGGCTGCAACAGCTCAAGCTTGATAAGACCCAAAACAACATTTGGAATGAGTTTGTTTGGACTCAATTAGTGTTGTTGGTGCCTTGAATTTTCAAATGCTTTGGCCACTTAAACAACACTGATTGATAGTTATTCAGCACCAACTGATTGATTTATACCCCAAAAGATGTCGAAGCCGGCCGCAATAACTCATGCTTGATTAGACCCAAAACACCATTTTGAATGAGTTTGTTTGGACTCAATTAGTGTTGTTGGTGCCTTGAATTTTCAAATGCTTTGGCCACTTTAACATCATTAATTGATTGTAGGTCAGCACCAACTGATTGATTTCTGCACCATCAGATGTCCAAGGAAGCTGCAACAGCTAAAGCTTAATTCAACCCCAAACACCATTTGGAATGAGTTTGTTTGGACACAATTAGTGTTGTTGGTGCCTCGAATTGTCAAATGCTTTGGCCACTTAAACAACACTGATTGATAGTAATGCAGCGCCAACTGATCGATTTCTGCCCCCACAGATGTCGAAGCAGGCTTCAACAGCTCAAGCTTGATGAGACCCCGAACACCATTTTGAATGAGTTTGTTTGGACTCAATTAGTGTTGTTGGTGCCTTGGATTTTCAAATGATTTGGCCACTTAAACAACACTGATTGACTGCAGGTCAGGACCGACTGATTGATTTCTGCCCCAACAGATGTCAAAGCAGGCTGCAACAGCTCAAGCTTGATAAGACCCAAAACAACATTTGGAATGAGTTTGTTTGGACTCAATTAGTGTTGTTGGTGCCTTGAATTTTCAAATGCTTTGGCCACTTAAACAACACTGATTGATAGTTATTCAGCACCAACTGATCGATTTCTGCCCCAACAGATGTCGAAGCAGGCTGCAACAGCTCAAGCTTGATAAGACCCAAAACAACATTTGGAATGAGTTTGTTTGGACTCAATTATTGTTGTTGGTGCCTTGAATTTTCAAATGCTTTGGCCACTTAAACAACACTGATTGATAGTTATTCAGCACCAACTGATCGATTTCTGCCCCAACAGATGTCGAAGCAGGCTGCAACAGCTCAAGCTTGATAAGACCCAAAACACCATTTTGAATGAGTTTGTTTGGACTCCATTAGTGTTGTTGGAGCCTTGAATTTTCAAATGCTGTGACCACTTTAACATTATTGATTGATAGTAATGCAGCGCCAACTGATCGATTCCTGCCCCCACAGATGTCGAAGCAGGCTTTAACAGCTCAAGCTTGATTAGACCCCAAACACCATTTTGAATGAGTTTGTTTGGACTCAATTAGTGTTGTTGGTGCCTTGGATTTTCAAATGATTTGGCCACTTAAACAACACTGATTGTTAGTTGGTCAGGACCAACTGATTGATTTCTCCCCAACCGATGTCGAAGCAGGCTGCAACAGCTCAAGCTTGATTCGACCCAAAACACCATTTAGAATGAGTTTGTTTGGATTCAATTAGTGTTGTTGGTGCCTTGAATTTTCAAATGCTTTGGCCACTTAAACAACATTGATTGATTGTAGGTCAGCACCAACTGATTGATTTCTACCCCAAAAGATGTCCAAGCAGGCGGCAACAGCTCAAGCCTAATTCGACCCTGAACACCATTTTGAATGAGTTTGTTTGGACTCAATTTGTGTTGTTGGTGCCTTGAATTTTCAAATGCTTTGGCCACTTAAACAACACTGATTGATACTTATTCAGCACCAACTGATCGATTTCTGCCCCAACAGATGTCGAAGCAGGCTGCAACAGCTCAAGCTTGATAAGACCCAAAACAACATTTGGAATGAGTTTGTTTGGACTCAATTAGTGTTGTTGGTGCCTTGAATTTTCAAATGCTTTGGCCACTTAAACAACACTGATTGATAGTTATTCAGCACCAACTGATTGATTTATACCCCAAAAGATGTCGAAGCCGGCCGCAATAACTCATGCTTGATTAGACCCAAAACACCATTTTGAATGAGTTTGTTTGGACTCAATTAGTGTTGTTGGTGCCTTGAATTTTCAAATGCTTTGGCCACTTTAACATCATTAATTGATTGTAGGTCAGCACCAACTGATTGATTTCTGCACCATCAGATGTCCAAGGAAGCTGCAACAGCTCAAGCTTAATTCAACCCCAAACACCATTTGGAACGAGTTTGTTTGGACTCAATTTGTGCTATTGGTGCCTTGAATTTTTAATTGCTTTGGCCACTTTAACATCACTGATTGATTGTAGGTCAGCACCAACTGATTGATTTCTGCACCAACAGATGTCCAAGGAAGCTGCAGCATTTCAAGCTTAATCCAACCCAAACACCATTTGGAATGAGTTTGTTTGGACACAATTAGTGTTGTTGGTGCCTCGAATTGTCAAATGCTTTGGCCACTTTAACATCACTGATGGATTGTAGGTCAGCACCAACTGATTGATTTCCGCACCAACAGATGTCCAAGGAAGCTGCAACATTTCAAGCTTAATCCAACCCAAAACACCATTTGGAATGAGTTTGTTTGGACACAATTAGTGTTGTTGGTGCCTCGAATTGTCAAATGCTTTGGCCACTTAAACAACACTGATTGATAGTAATGCAGCGCCAACTGATCGATTTCTGCCCCCGAAGATGTCAAAGCAGGCTGCAACAGCTCAAGCTTGATAAGACCCAAAACAACATTTGGAATGAGTTTGTTTGGACTCAATTAGTGTTGTTGGTGCCTTGAATTTTCAAATGCTTTAGCCACTTAAACAACACTGATTGATAGTTATTCAGCACCAACTGATCGATTTCTGCCCCAACAGATGTCGAAGCAGGCTGCAACAACTCAAGCTTGATAAGACCCAAAACAACATTTGGAATGAGTTTGTTTGGACTCAATTAGTGTTGTTGGTGCCTTGAATTTTCAAATGCTTTGGCCACTTAAACAACACTGATTGATAGTTATTCAGCACCAACTGATCGATTTC
The DNA here is from genome assembly GCA_906901655.1 of Sminthurides aquaticus. Lineage (NCBI taxonomy): Eukaryota > Metazoa > Arthropoda > Collembola > Symphypleona > Sminthurididae > Sminthurides > Sminthurides aquaticus. The sequence goes on along the minus strand of CAJQTT010000002.1, from coordinate 13,605,801 downwards.
TGCCCCAACAGATGTCGAAGCAGGCTACAACAACAGCTCAAGCTTGATAAGACCCAAAACACCATTTTGAATGAGTTTGTTTGGACTCCATTAGTGTTGTTGGAGCCTTGAATTTTCAAATGCTGTGACCACTTTAACATTATTGATTGATAGTAATGCAGCGCCAACTGATCGATTCCTGCCCCCACAGATGTCGAAGCAGGCTTTAACAGCTCAAGCTTGATTAGACCCCAAACACCATTTTGAATGAGTTTGTTTGGACTCAATTAGTGTTGTTGGTGCTTTGGATTTTCAAATGATTTGGCCACTTAAACAACACTGATTGTTAGTTGGTCAGGACCAACTGATTGATTTCTGCCCCAACAGATGTCGAAGCAGGCTGCAACAGCTCAAGCTTGATTCGACCCAAAACACCATTTGGAATGAGTTTGTTTGGACTCAATTAGTGTTGTTGGAGCCTTGAATTTTCAAATGCTATGACCACTTTAACATTATTGATTGATTGTAGGTCAGGACCAACTGATTGATTTCTGCCCCACCAGATGTCGAAGCAAGTTGCAACAGCTCAAGCTTAATTTGACCCCAAACACCATTTTGAATGAGTTTGTTTGGACTCAATTAGTGTTGTTGGTGCCTTGGATTTTCAAATGATTTGGCCACTTAAACAACACTGATTGTTAGTTGGTCAGGACCAACTGATTGATTTCTGCCCCAACCGATGTCGAAGCAGGCTGCAACAGCTCAAGCTTGATTCGACCCAAAACACCATTTAGAATGAGTTTGTTTGGATTCAATTAGTGTTGTTGGTGCCTTGAATTTTCAAATGCTTTGGCCACTTAAACAACACTGATTGATAGTTATTCAGCACCAACTGATTGATTTCTACCCCAAAAGATGTCCAAGCAGGCGGCAACAGCTCAAGCCTAATTCGACCCTGAACACCATTTTGAATGAGTTTGTTTGGACTCAATTTGTGTTGTTGGTGCCTTGAATTTTCAAATGCTTTGGCCACTTAAACAACACTGATTGATAGTTATTCAGCACCAACTGATCGATTTCTGCCCCAACAGATGTCGAAGCAGGCTGCAACAGCTCAAGCTTGATAAGACCCAAAACAACATTTGGAATGAGTTTGTTTGGACTCAATTAGTGTTGTTGGTGCCTTGAATTTTCAAATGCTTTGGCCACTTAAACAACACTGATTGATAGTTATTCAGCACCAACTGATTGATTTATACCCCAAAAGATGTCGAAGCCGGCCGCAATACTCATGCTTGATTAGACCCAAAACACCATTTTGAATGAGTTTGTTTGGACTCAATTAGTGTTGTTGGTGCCTTGAATTTTCAAATGCTTTGGCCACTTTAACATCATTAATTGATTGTAGGTCAGCACCAACTGATTGATTTCTGCACCATCAGATGTCCAAGGAAGCTGCAACAGCTCAAGCTTAATTCAACCCCAAACACCATTTGGAACGAGTTTGTTTGGACTCAATTTGTGCTATTGGTGCCTTGAATTTTCAATTGCTTTGGCCACTTTAACATCACTGATTGATTGTAGGTCAGCACCAACTGATTGATTTCTGCACCAACAGATGTCCAAGGAAGCTGCAACATTTCAAGCTTAATCCAACCCAAAACACCATTTGGAATGAGTTTGTTTGGACACAATTAGTGTTGTTGGTGCCTCGAATTGTCAAATGCTTTGGCCACTTTAACATCACTGATTGATTGTAGGTCAGCACCAACTGATTGATTTCCGCACCAACAGATGTCCAAGAAAGCTGCAACATTTCAAGCTTAATCCAACCCAAAACACCATTTGGAATGAGTTTGTTTGGACACAATTAGTGTTGTTGGTGCCTCGAATTGTCAAATGCTTTGGCCACTTAAACAACACTGATTGATAGTTATTCAGCACCAACTGATCGATTTCTGCCACAACAGATGTCGAAGCAGGCTGCAACAGCTCAAGCTTGATAAGACCCAAAACACCATTTTGAATGAGTTTGTTTGTACTCCATTAGTGTTGTTGGAGCCTTGAATTTTCAAATGCTTTGGCCACTTAAACAACATTGATTGATTGTAGGTCAGCACCAACTGATTGATTTCTGCCCCACCAGATGTCGAAGCAAGTTGCAACAGCTCAAGCTTAATTTGACCCCAAACACCATTTTGAATGAGTTTGTTTGGACTCAATTAGTGTTGTTGGTGCCTTGGATTTTCAAATGATTTGGCCACTTAAACAACACGGATTGTTAGTTGGTCAGGACCAACTGATTGATTTCTGCCCCAACCGATGTCGAAGCAGGCTGCAACAGCTCAAGCTTGATTCGACCCAAAACACCATTTAGAATGAGTTTGTTTGGATTCAATTAGTGTTGTTGGTGCCTTGAATTTTCAAATGCTTTGGCCACTTAAACAACATTGATTGATTGTAGGTCAGCACCAACTGATTGATTTCTACCCCAAAAGATGTCCAAGCAGGCGGCAACAGCTCAAGCCTAATTCGACCCTGAACACCATTTTGAATGAGTTTGTTTGGACTCAATTTGTGTTGTTGGTGCCTTGAATTTTCAAATGCTTTGGCCACTTAAACAACACTGATTGATAGTTATTCAGCACCAACTGATCGATTTCTGCCCCAACAGATATCGAAGCAGGCTGCAACAGCTCAAGCTTGATAAGACCCAAAACAACATTTGGAATGAGTTTGTTTGGACTCAATTAGTGTTGTTGGTGCCTTGAATTTTCAAATGCTTTGGCCACTTAAACAACACTGATTGATAGTTATTCAGCACCAACTGATTGATTTATACCCCAAAAGATGTCGAAGCCGGCCGCAATACTCATGCTTGATTAGACCCAAAACACCATTTTGAATGAGTTTGTTTGGACTCAATTAGTGTTGTTGGTGCCTTGAATTTTCAAATGCTTTGGCCACTTTAACATCATTAATTGATTGTAGGTCAGCACCAACTGATTGATTTCTGCACCAACAGATGTCCAAGGAAGCTGCAGCATTTCAAGCTTAATCCAACCCAAACACCATTTGGAATGAGTTTGTTTGGACACAATTAGTGTTGTTGGTGCCTCGAATTGTCAAATGCTTTGGCCACTTTAACATCACTGATGGATTGTAGGTCAGCACCAACTGATTGATTTCCGCACCAACAGATGTCCAAGGAAGCTGCAACATTTCAAGCTTAATCCAACCCAAAACACCATTTGGAATGAGTTTGTTTGGACACAATTAGTGTTGTTGGTGCCTCGAATTGTCAAATGCTTTGGCCACTTAAACAACACTGATTGATAGTAATGCAGCGCCAACTGATCGATTTCTGACCCAACAGATGTCGAAGCAGGCTTCAACAGCACAAGCTTGATGAGACCCCGAACACCATTTTGAATGAGTTTGTTTGGACTCAATTAGTGTTATTGGTGCCTCGAATTGTCAAATGATTTGGCCACTTTAACATAACTGATTGACTGTAGGTCAGGACCGACTGATTGATTTCTGACCCAACAGATGTCAAAGCAGGCTGCAACAGCTCAAGCTTGATAAGACCCAAAACAACATTTGGAATGAGTTTGTTTGGACTCAATTAGTGTTGTTGGTGCCTTGAATTTTCAAATGCTTTGGCCACTTAAACAACACTGATTGATAGTTATTCAGCACCAACTGATCGATTTCTGCCACAACAGATGTCGAAGCAGGCTGCAACAGCTCAAGCTTGATAAGACCCAAAACACCATTTTGAATGAGTTTGTTTGTACTCCATTAGTGTTGTTGGAGCCTCGAATTGTCAAATGCTTTGGCCACTTTAACATCACTGATGGATTGTAGGTCAGCACCAACTGATTGATTTCTGCACCAACAGATGTCCAAGGGAGCTGCAACATTTCAAGCTTAATCCAACCCAAAACACCATTTGGAATGAGTTTGTTTGGACACAATTAGTGTTGTTGGTGCCTCGAATTGTCAAATGCTTTGGCCACTTAAACAACACTGATTGATAGTAATGCAGCGCCAACTGATCGATTTCTGCCCCCACAGATGTCGAAGCAGGCTTCAACAGCTCAAGCTTGATGAGACCCCGAACACCATTTTGAATGAGTTTGTTTGGACTCAATTAGTGTTGTTGGTGCCTTGGATTTTCAAATGATTTGGCCACTTAAACAACACTGATTGACTGCAGGTCAGGACCGACTGATTGATTTCTGCCCCAACAGATGTCAAAGCAGGCTGCAACAGCTCAAGCTTGATAAGACCCAAAACAACATTTTGAATGAGTTTGTTTGTACTCCATTAGTGTTGTTGGAGCCTTGAATTTTCAAATGCTATGACCACTTTAACATTATTGATTGATTGTAGGTCAGGACCAACTGATTGATTTCTGCCCCACCAGATGTCGAAGCAAGTTGCAACAGCTCAAGCTTAATTTGACCCCAAACACCATTTTGAATGAGTTTGTTTGGACTCAATTAGTGTTGTTGGTGCCTTGGATTTTCAAATGATTTGGCCACTTAAACAACACTGATTGTTAGTTGGTCAGGACCAACTGATTGATTTCTGCCCCAACCGATGTCGAAGCAGGCTGCAACAGCTCAAGCTTGATTCGACCCAAAACACCATTTAGAATGAGTTTGTTTGGATTCAATTAGTGTTGTTGGTGCCTTGAATTTTCAAATGCTTTGGCCACTTAAACAACATTGATTGATTGTAGGTCAGCACCAACTGATTGATTTCTACCCCAAAAGATGTCCAAGCAGGCGGCAACAGCTCAAGCCTAATTCGACCCTGAACACCATTTTGAATGAGTTTGTTTGGACTCAATTTGTGTTGTTGGTGCCTTGAATTTTCAAATGCTTTGGCCACTTAAACAACACTGATTGATAGTTATTCAGCACCAACTGATCGATTTCTGCCCCAACAGATATCGAAGCAGGCTGCAACAGCTCAAGCTTGATAAGACCCAAAACAACATTTGGAATGAGTTTGTTTGGACTCAATTAGTGTTGTTGGTGCCTTGAATTTTCAAATGCTTTGGCCACTTAAACAACACTGATTGTTAGTTGGTCAGGACCAACTGATTGATTTCTACCCCAAAAGATGTCCAAGCAGGCGGCAACAGCTCAAGCCTAATTCGACCCTGAACACCATTTTGAATGAGTTTGTTTGGACTCAATTAGTGTTGTTGGTGCCTTGAATTTTCAAATGCTTTGGCCACTTTAACATCATTAATTGATTGTAGGTCAGCACCAACTGATTGATTTCTGCACCATCAGATGTCCAAGGAAGCTGCAACAGCTCAAGCTTAATTCAACCCCAAACACCATTTGGAACGAGTTTGTTTGGACTCAATTTGTGCTATTGGTGCCTTGAATTTTCAATTGCTTTGGCCACTTTAACATCACTGATTGATTGTAGGTCAGCACCAACTGATTGATTTCTGCACCAACAGATGTCCAAGGAAGCTGCAGCATTTCAAGCTTAATCCAACCCAAACACCATTTGGAATGAGTTTGTTTGGACACAATTAGTGTTGTTGGTGCCTCGAATTGTCAAATGCTTTGGCCACTTTAACATCACTGATGGATTGTAGGTCAGCACCAACTGATTGATTTCCGCACCAACAGATGTCCAAGGAGGCTGCAACATTTCAAGCTTAATCCAACCCAAAACACCATTTGGAATGAGTTTGTTTGGACACAATTAGTGTTGTTGGTGCCTCGAATTGTCAAATGCTTTGGCCACTTAAACAACACTGATTGATAGTAATGCAGCGCCAACTGATCGATTTCTGACCCAACAGATGTCGAAGCAGGCTTCAACAGCACAAGCTTGATGAGACCCCGAACACCATTTTGAATGAGTTTGTTTGGACGCAATTAGTGTTATTGGTGCCTCGAATTGTCAAATGATTTGGCCACTTTAACATAACTGATTGACTGTAGGTCAGGACCGACTGATTGATTTCTGACCCAACAGATGTCAAAGCAGGCTGCAACAGCTCAAGCTTGATAAGACCCAAAACAACATTTGGAATGAGTTTGTTTGGACTCAATTAGTGTTGTTGGTGCCTTGAATTTTCAAATGCTTTGGCCACTTAAACAACACTGATTGATAGTTATTCAGCACCAACTGATCGATTTCTGCCACAACAGATGTCGAAGCAGGCTGCAACAGCTCAAGCTTGATAAGACCCAAAACACCATTTTGAATGAGTTTGTTTGTACTCCATTAGTGTTGTTGGAGCCTCGAATTGTCAAATGCTTTGGCCACTTTAACATCACTGATGGATTGTAGGTCAGCACCAACTGATTGATTTCTGCACCAACAGATGTCCAAGGGAGCTGCAACATTTCAAGCTTAATCCAACCCAAAACACCATTTGGAATGAGTTTGTTTGGACACAATTAGTGTTGTTGGTGCCTCGAATTGTCAAATGCTTTGGCCACTTAAACAACTCTGATTGATAGTAATGCAGCGCCAACTGATCGATTTCTGCCCCCACAGATGTCGAAGCAGGCTTCAACAGCTCAAGCTTGATGAGACCCCGAACACCATTTTGAATGAGTTTGTTTGGACTCAATTAGTGTTGTTGGTGCCTTGGATTTTCAAATGATTTGGCCACTTAAACAACACTGATTGACTGCAGGTCAGGACCGACTGATTGATTTCTGCCCCAACAGATGTCAAAGCAGGCTGCAACAGCTCAAGCTTGATAAGACCCAAAACAACATTTGGAATGAGTTTGTTTGGACTCAATTAGTGTTGTTGGTGCCTTGAATTTTCAAATGCTTTGGCCACTTAAACAACACTGATTGATAGTTATTCAGCACCAACTGATCGATTTCTGCCCCAACAGATGTCGAAGCAGGCTGCAACAGCTCAAGCTTGATAAGACCCAAAACAACATTTGGAATGAGTTTGTTTGGACTCAATTAGTGTTGTTGGTGCCTTGAATTTTCAAATGCTTTGGCCACTTAAACAACACTGATTGATAGTTATTCAGCACCAACTGATCTATTTCTGCCCCAACAGATGTCGAAGCAGGCTGCAACAGCTCAAGCTTGATAAGACCCAAAACACCATTTTGAATGAGTTTGTTTGGACTCCATTAGTGTTGTTGGAGCCTTGAATTTTCAAATGCTGTGACCACTTTAACATTATTGATTGATAGTAATGCAGCGCCAACTGATCGATTCCTGCCCCCACAGATGTCGAAGCAGGCTTTAACAGCTCAAGCTTGATTAGACCCCAAACACCATTTTGAATGAGTTTGTTTGGACTCAATTAGTGTTGTTGGTGCCTCGAATTGTCAAATGCTTTGGCCACTTTAACATCACTGATGGATTGTAGGTCAGCACCAACTGATTGATTTCCGCACCAACAGATGTCCAAGGAAGCTGCAACATTTCAAGCTTAATCCAACCCAAAACACCATTTGGAATGAGTTTGTTTGGACACAATTAGTGTTGTTGGTGCCTCGAATTGTCAAATGCTTTGGCCACTTAAACAACACTGATTGATAGTAATGCAGCGCCAACTGATCGATTTCTGCCCCCGAAGATGTCAAAGCAGGCTGCAACAGCTCAAGCTTGATAAGACCCAAAACAACATTTGGAATGAGTTTGTTTGGACTCAATTAGTGTTGTTGGTGCCTTGAATTTTCAAATGCTTTGGCCACTTAAACAACACTGATTGTTAGTTGGTCAGGACCAACTGATTGATTTCTACCCCAAAAGATGTCCAAGCAGGCGGCAACAGCTCAAGCCTAATTCGACCCTGAACACCATTTTGAATGAGTTTGTTTGGACTCAATTTGTGTTGTTGGTGCCTTGAATTTTCAAATGCTTTGGCCACTTTAACATCATTAATTGATTGTAGGTCAGCACCAACTGATTGATTTCTGCACCATCAGATGTCCAAGGAAGCTGCAACAGCTCAAGCTTAATTCAACCCCAAACACCATTTGGAACGAGTTTGTTTGGACTCAATTTGTGCTATTGGTGCCTTGAATTTTCAATTGCTTTGGCCACTTTAACATCACTGATTGATTGTAGGTCAGCACCAACTGATTGATTTCTGCACCAACAGATGTCCAAGGAAGCTGCAACATTTCAAGCTTAATCCAACCCAAAACACCATTTGGAATGAGTTTGTTTGGACACAATTAGTGTTGTTGGTGCCTCGAATTGTCAAATGCTTTGGCCACTTTAACATCACTGATTGATTGTAGGTCAGCACCAACTGATTGATTTCCGCACCAACAGATGTCCAAGGAAGCTGCAACATTTCAAGCTTAATCCAACCCAAAACACCATTTGGAATGAGTTTGTTTGGACACAATTAGTGTTGTTGGTGCCTCGAATTGTCAAATGCTTTGGCCACTTAAACAACACTGATTGATAGTTATTCAGCACCAACTGATCGATTTCTGCCACAACAGATGTCGAAGCAGGCTGCAACAGCTCAAGCTTGATAAGACCCAAAACACCATTTTGAATGAGTTTGTTTGTACTCCATTAGTGTTGTTGGAGCCTTGAATTTTCAAATGCTATGACCACTTTAACATTATTGATTGATTGTAGGTCAGGACCAACTGATTGATTTCTGCCCCACCAGATGTCGAAGCAAGTTGCAACAGCTCAAGCTTAATTTGACCCCAAACACCATTTTGAATGAGTTTGTTTGGACTCAATTAGTGTTGTTGGTGCCTTGGATTTTCAAATGATTTGGCCACTTAAACAACACTGATTGTTAGTTGGTCAGGACCAACTGATTGATTTCTGCCCCAACCGATGTCGAAGCAGGCTGCAACAGCTCAAGCTTGATTCGACCCAAAACACCATTTAGAATGAGTTTGTTTGGATTCAATTAGTGTTGTTGGTGCCTTGAATTTTCAAATGCTTTGGCCACTTAAACAACATTGATTGATTGTAGGTCAGCACCAACTGATTGATTTCTACCCCAAAAGATGTCCAAGCAGGCGGCAACAGCTCAAGCCTAATTCGACCCTGAACACCATTTTGAATGAGTTTGTTTGGACTCAATTTGTGTTGTTGGTGCCTTGAATTTTCAAATGCTTTGGCCACTTAAACAACACTGATTGATAGTTATTCAGCACCAACTGATCGATTTCTGCCCCAACAGATATCGAAGCAGGCTGCAACAGCTCAAGCTTGATAAGACCCAAAACAACATTTGGAATGAGTTTGTTTGGACTCAATTAGTGTTGTTGGTGCCTTGAATTTTCAAATGCTTTGGCCACTTAAACAACACTGATTGATAGTTATTCAGCACCAACTGATTGATTTATACCCCAAAAGATGTCGAAGCCGGCCGCAATACTCATGCTTGATTAGACCCAAAACACCATTTTGAATGAGTTTGTTTGGACTCAATTAGTGTTGTTGGTGCCTTGAATTTTCAAATGCTTTGGCCACTTTAACATCATTAATTGATTGTAGGTCAGCACCAACTGATTGATTTCTGCACCATCAGATGTCCAAGGAAGCTGCAACAGCTCAAGCTTAATTCAACCCCAAACACCATTTGGAACGAGTTTGTTTGGACTCAATTTGTGCTATTGGTGCCTTGAATTTTCAATTGCTTTGGCCACTTTAACATCACTGATTGATTGTAGGTCAGCACCAACTGATTGATTTCTGCACCAACAGATGTCCAAGGAAGCTGCAGCATTTCAAGCTTAATCCAACCCAAACACCATTTGGAATGAGTTTGTTTGGACACAATTAGTGTTGTTGGTGCCTCGAATTGTCAAATGCTTTGGCCACTTTAACATCACTGATGGATTGTAGGTCAGCACCAACTGATTGATTTCCGCACCAACAGATGTCCAAGGAAGCTGCAACATTTCAAGCTTAATCCAACCCAAAACACCATTTGGAATGAGTTTGTTTGGACACAATTAGTGTTGTTGGTGCCTCGAATTGTCAAATGCTTTGGCCACTTAAACAACACTGATTGATAGTAATGCAGCGCCAACTGATCGATTTCTGACCCAACAGATGTCGAAGCAGGCTTCAACAGCACAAGCTTGATGAGACCCCGAACACCATTTTGAATGAGTTTGTTTGGACTCAATTAGTGTTATTGGTGCCTCGAATTGTCAAATGATTTGGCCACTTTAACATAACTGATTGACTGTAGGTCAGGACCGACTGATTGATTTCTGACCCAACAGATGTCAAAGCAGGCTGCAACAGCTCAAGCTTGATAAGACCCAAAACAACATTTGGAATGAGTTTGTTTGGACTCAATTAGTGTTGTTGGTGCCTTGAATTTTCAAATGCTTTGGCCACTTAAACAACACTGATTGATAGTTATTCAGCACCAACTGATCGATTTCTGCCACAACAGATGTCGAAGCAGGCTGCAACAGCTCAAGCTTGATAAGACCCAAAACACCATTTTGAATGAGTTTGTTTGTACTCCATTAGTGTTGTTGGAGCCTCGAATTGTCAAATGCTTTGGCCACTTTAACATCACTGATGGATTGTAGGTCAGCACCAACTGATTGATTTCTGCACCAACAGATGTCCAAGGGAGCTGCAACATTTCAAGCTTAATCCAACCCAAAACACCATTTGGAATGAGTTTGTTTGGACACAATTAGTGTTGTTGGTGCCTCGAATTGTCAAATGCTTTGGCCACTTAAATAACACTGATTGATAGTAATGCAGCGCCAACTGATCGATTTCTGCCCCCACAGATGTCGAAGCAGGCTTCAACAGCTCAAGCTTGATGAGACCCCGAACACCATTTTGAATGAGTTTGTTTGGACTCAATTAGTGTTGTTGGTGCCTTGGATTTTCAAATGATTTGGCCACTTAAACAACACTGATTGACTGCAGGTCAGGACCGACTGATTGATTTCTGCCCCAACAGATGTCAAAGCAGGCTGCAACAGCTCAAGCTTGATAAGACCCAAAACAACATTTGGAATGAGTTTGTTTGGACTCAATTAGTGTTGTTGGTGCCTTGAATTTTCAAATGCTTTGGCCACTTAAACAACACTGATTGATAGTTATTCAGCACCAACTGATCGATTTCTGCCCCAACAGATGTCGAAGCAGGCTGCAACAGCTCAAGCTTGATAAGACCCAAAACAACATTTGGAATGAGTTTGTTTGGACTCAATTAGTGTTGTTGGTGCCTTGAATTTTCAAATGCTTTGGCCACTTAAACAACACTGATTGATAGTTATTCAGCACCAACTGATCGATTTCTGCCCCAACAGATGTCGAAGCAGGCTGCAACAGCTCAAGCTTGATAAGACCCAAAACACCATTTCGAATGAGTTTGTTTGGACTCCATTAGTGTTGTTGGAGCCTTGAATTTTCAAATGCTGTGACCACTTTAACATTATTGATTGATAGTAATGCAGCGCCAACTGATCGATTCCTGCCCCCACAGATGTCGAAGCAGGCTTTAACAGCTCAAGCTTGATTAGACCCCAAACACCATTTTGAATGAGTTTGTTTGGACTCAATTAGTGTTGTTGGTGCCTCGAATTGTCAAATGCTTTGGCCACTTTAACATCACTGATGGATTGTAGGTCAGCACCAACTGATTGATTTCCGCACCAACAGATGTCCAAGGAAGCTGCAACATTTCAAGCTTAATCCAACCCAAAACACCATTTGGAATGAGTTTGTTTGGACACAATTAGTGTTGTTGGTGCCTCGAATTGTCAAATGCTTTGGCCACTTAAACAACACTGATTGATAGTAATGCAGCGCCAACTGATCGATTTCTGCCCCCGAAGATGTCAAAGCAGGCTGCAACAGCTCAAGCTTGATAAGACCCAAAACAACATTTGGAATGAGTTTGTTTGGACTCAATTAGTGTTGTTGGTGCCTTGAATTTTCAAATGCTTTGGCCACTTAAACAACACTGATTGATAGTTACTCAGCACCAACTGATCGATTTCTGCCCCAACAGATGTCGAAGCAGGCTGCAACAACTCAAGCTTGATAAGACCCAAAACAACATTTGGAATGAGTTTGTTTGGACTCAATTAGTGTTGTTGGTGCCTTGAATTTTCAAATGCTTTGGCCACTTAAACAACACTGATTGATAGTTATTCAGCACCAACTGATCGATTTCTGCCCCAACAGATGTCGAAGCAGGCTACAACAACAGCTCAAGCTTGATAAGACCCAAAACACCGTTTTGAATGAGTTTGTTTGGACTCCATTAGTGTTGTTGGAGCCTTGAATTTTCAAATGCTGTGACCACTTTAACATTATTGATTGATAGTAATGCAGCGCCAACTGATCGATTCCTGCCCCCACAGATGTCGAAGCAGGCTTTAACAGCTCAAGCTTGATTAGACCCCAAACACCATTTTGAATGAGTTTGTTTGGACTCAATTAGTGTTGTTGGTGCTTTGGATTTTCAAATGATTTGGCCACTTAAACAACACTGATTGTTAGTTGGTCAGGACCAACTGATTGATTTCTGCCCCAACAGATGTCGAAGCAGGCTGCAACAGCTCAAGCTTGATTCGACCCAAAACACCATTTGGAATGAGTTTGTTTGGACTCAATTAGTGTTGTTGGAGCCTTGAATTTTCAAATGCTATGACCACTTTAACATTATTGATTGATTGTAGGTCAGGACCAACTGATTGATTTCTGCCCCACCAGATGTCGAAGCAAGTTGCAACAGCTCAAGCTTAATTTGACCCCAAACACCATTTTGAATGAGTTTGTTTGGACTCAATTAGTGTTGTTGGTGCCTTGGATTTTCAAATGCTTTGGCCACTTAAACAACACTGATTGATAGTTATTCAGCACCAACTGATCGATTTCTGCCCCAACAGATGTCGAAGCAGGCTGCAACAGCTCAAGCTTGATAAGACCCAAAACACCATTTCGAATGAGTTTGTTTGGACTCCATTAGTGTTGTTGGAGCCTTGAATTTTCAAATGCTGTGACCACTTTAACATTATTGATTGATAGTAATGCAGCGCCAACTGATCGATTCCTGCCCCCACAGATGTCGAAGCAGGCTTTAACAGCTCAAGCTTGATTAGACCCCAAACACCATTTTGAATGAGTTTGTTTGGACTCAATTAGTGTTGTTGGTGCCTCGAATTGTCAAATGCTTTGGCCACTTTAACATCACTGATGGATTGTAGGTCAGCACCAACTGATTGATTTCCGCACCAACAGATGTCCAAGGAAGCTGCAACATTTCAAGCTTAATCCAACCCAAAACACCATTTGGAATGAGTTTGTTTGGACACAATTAGTGTTGTTGGTGCCTCGAATTGTCAAATGCTTTGGCCACTTAAACAACACTGATTGATAGTAATGCAGCGCCAACTGATCGATTTCTGCCCCCGAAGATGTCAAAGCAGGCTGCAACAGCTCAAGCTTGATAAGACCCAAAACAACATTTGGAATGAGTTTGTTTGGACTCAATTAGTGTTGTTGGTGCCTTGAATTTTCAAATGCTTTGGCCACTTAAACAACACTGATTGATAGTTACTCAGCACCAACTGATCGATTTCTGCCCCAACAGATGTCGAAGCAGGCTGCAACAACTCAAGCTTGATAAGACCCAAAACAACATTTGGAATGAGTTTGTTTGGACTCAATTAGTGTTGTTGGTGCCTTGAATTTTCAAATGCTTTGGCCACTTAAACAACACTGATTGATAGTTATTCAGCACCAACTGATCGATTTCTGCCCCAACAGATGTCGAAGCAGGCTACAACAACAGCTCAAGCTTGATAAGACCCAAAACACCGTTTTGAATGAGTTTGTTTGGACTCCATTAGTGTTGTTGGAGCCTTGAATTTTCAAATGCTGTGACCACTTTAACATTATTGATTGATAGTAATGCAGCGCCAACTGATCGATTCCTGCCCCCACAGATGTCGAAGCAGGCTTTAACAGCTCAAGCTTGATTAGACCCCAAACACCATTTTGAATGAGTTTGTTTGGACTCAATTAGTGTTGTTGGTGCTTTGGATTTTCAAATGATTTGGCCACTTAAACAACACTGATTGTTAGTTGGTCAGGACCAACTGATTGATTTCTGCCCCAACAGATGTCGAAGCAGGCTGCAACAGCTCAAGCTTGATTCGACCCAAAACACCATTTGGAATGAGTTTGTTTGGACTCAATTAGTGTTGTTGGAGCCTTGAATTTTCAAATGCTATGACCACTTTAACATTATTGATTGATTGTAGGTCAGGACCAACTGATTGATTTCTGCCCCACCAGATGTCGAAGCAAGTTGCAACAGCTCAAGCTTAATTTGACCCCAAACACCATTTTGAATGAGTTTGTTTGGACTCAATTAGTGTTGTTGGTGCCTTGGATTTTCAAATGATTTGGCCACTTAAACAACACTGATTGTTAGTTGGTCAGGACCAACTGATTGATTGCTGCCCCAACCGATGTCGAAGCAGGCTGCAACAGCTCAAGCTTGATTCGACCCAAAACACCATTTAGAATAAGTTTGTTTGGATTCAATTAGTGTTGTTGGTGCCTTGAATTTTCAAATGCTTTGGCCACTTAAACAACATTGATTGATTGTAGGTCAGCACCAACTGATTGATTTCTACCCCAAAAGATGTCCAAGCAGGCGGCAACAGCTCAAGCCTAATTCGACCCTGAACACCATTTTGAATGAGTTTGTTTGGACTCAATTTGTGTTGTTGGTGCCTTGAATTTTCAAATGCTTTGGCCACTTAAACAACACTGATTGATAGTTATTCAGCACCAACTGATCGATTTCTGCCCCAACAGATGTCGAAGCAGGCTGCAACAGCTCAAGCTTGATAAGACCCAAAACAACATTTGGAATGAGTTTGTTTGGACTCAATTAGTGTTGTTGGTGCCTTGAATTTTCAAATGCTTTGGCCACTTAAACAACACTGATTGATAGTTATTCAGCACCAACTGATTGATTTATACCCCAAAAGATGTCGAAGCCGGCCGCAATACTCATGCTTGATTAGACCCAAAACACCATTTTGAATGAGTTTGTTTGGACTCAATTAGTGTTGTTGGTGCCTTGAATTTTCAAATGCTTTGGCCACTTTAACATCATTAATTGATTGTAGGTCAGCACCAACTGATTGATTTCTGCACCATCAGATGTCCAAGGAAGCTGCAACAGCTCAAGCTTAATTCAACCCCAAACACCATTTGGAACGAGTTTGTTTGGACACAATTAGTGTTGTTGGTGCCTCGAATTGTCAAATGCTTTGGCCACTTTAACATCACTGATGGATTGTAGGTCAGCACCAACTGATTGATTTCCGCACCAACAGATGTCCAAGGAAGCTGCAACATTTCAAGCTTAATCCAACCCAAAACACCATTTGGAATGAGTTTGTTTGGACACAATTAGTGTTGTTGGTGCCTCGAATTGTCAAATGCTTTGGCCACTTAAACAACACTGATTGATAGTAATGCAGCGCCAACTGATCGATTTCTGACCCAACAGATGTCGAAGCAGGCTTCAACAGCACAAGCTTGATGAGACCCCGAACACCATTTTGAATGAGTTTGTTTGGACTCAATTAGTGTTATTGGTGCCTCGAATTGTCAAATGATTTGGCCACTTTAACATAACTGATTGACTGTAGGTCAGGACCGACTGATTGATTTCTGACCCAACAGATGTCAAAGCAGGCTGCAACAGCTCAAGCTTGATAAGACCCAAAACAACATTTGGAATGAGTTTGTTTGGACTCAATTAGTGTTGTTGGTGCCTTGAATTTTCAAATGCTTTGGCCACTTAAACAACACTGATTGATAGTTATTCAGCACCAACTGATCGATTTCTGCCACAACAGATGTCGAAGCAGGCTGCAACAGCTCAAGCTTGATAAGACCCAAAACACCATTTTGAATGAGTTTGTTTGTACTCCATTAGTGTTGTTGGAGCCTCGAATTGTCAAATGCTTTGGCCACTTTAACATCACTGATGGATTGTAGGTCAGCACCAACTGATTGATTTCTGCACCAACAGATGTCCAAGGGAGCTGCAACATTTCAAGCTTAATCCAACCCAAAACACCATTTGGAATGAGTTTGTTTGGACACAATTAGTGTTGTTGGTGCCTCGAATTGTCAAATGCTTTGGCCACTTAAACAACACTGATTGATAGTAATGCAGCGCCAACTGATCGATTTCTGCCCCCACAGATGTCGAAGCAGGCTTCAACAGCTCAAGCTTGATGAGACCCCGAACACCATTTTGAATGAGTTTGTTTGGACTCAATTAGTGTTGTTGGTGCCTTGGATTTTCAAATGATTTGGCCACTTAAACAACACTGATTGACTGCAGGTCAGGACCGACTGATTGATTTCTGCCCCCACAGATGTCGAAGCAGGCTTCAACAGCTCAAGCTTGATGAGACCCCGAACACCATTTTGAATGAGTTTGTTTGGACTCAATTAGTGTTGTTGGTGCCTTGGATTTTCAAATGATTTGGCCACTTAAACAACACTGATTGACTGCAGGTCAGGACCGACTGATTGATTTCTGCCCCAACAGATGTCAAAGCAGGCTGCAACAGCTCAAGCTTGATAAGACCCAAAACAACATTTGGAATGAGTTTGTTTGGACTCAATTAGTGTTGTTGGTGCCTTGAATTTTCAAATGCTTTGGCCACTTAAACAACACTGATTGATAGTTATTCAGCACCAACTGATCGATTTCTGCCCCAACAGATGTCGAAGCAGGCTGCAACAGCTCAAGCTTGATAAGACCCAAAACAACATTTGGAATGAGCTTGTTTGGACTCAATTAGTGTTGTTGGTGCCTTGAATTTTCAAATGCTTTGGCCACTTAAACAACACTGATTGATAGTTATTCAGCACCAACTGATCGATTTCTGCCCCAACAGATGTCGAAGCAGGCTGCAACAGCTCAAGCTTGATAAGACCCAAAACACCATTTTGAATGAGTTTGTTTGGACTCCATTAGTGTTGTTGGAGCCTTGAATTTTCAAATGCTGTGACCACTTTAACATTATTGATTGATAGTAATGCAGCGTCAACTGATCGATTCCTGCCCCCACAGATGTCGAAGCAGGCTTTAACAGCTCAAGCTTGATTAGACCCCAAACACCATTTTGAATGAGTTTGTTTGGACTCAATTAGTGTTGTTGGTGCCTTGGATTTTCAAATGATTTGGCCACTTAAACAACACTGATTGTTAGTTGGTCAGGACCAACTGATTGATTTCTGCCCCAACCGATGTCGAAGCAGGCTGCAACAGCTCAAGCTTGATTCGACCCAAAACACCATTTAGAATGAGTTTGTTTGGATTCAATTAGTGTTGTTGGTGCCTTGAATTTTCAAATGCTTTGGCCACTTAAACAACATTGATTGATTGTAGGTCAGCACCAACTGATTGATTTCTACCCCAAAAGATGTCCAAGCAGGCGGCAACAGCTCAAGCCTAATTCGACCCTGAACACCATTTTGAATGAGTTTGTTTGGACTCAATTTGTGTTGTTGGTGCCTTGAATTTTCAAATGCTTTGGCCACTTAAACAACACTGATTGATAGTTATTCAGCACCAACTGATCGATTTCTGCCCCAACAGATGTCGAAGCAGGCTGCAACAGCTCCAGCTTGATAAGACCCAAAACAACATTTGGAATGAGTTTGTTTGGACTCAATTAGTGTTGTTGGTGCCTTGAATTTTCAAATGCTTTGGCCACTTAAACAACACTGATTGATAGTTATTCAGCACCAACTGATTGATTTATACCCCAAAAGATGTCGAAGCCGGCCGCAATAACTCATGCTTGATTAGACCCAAAACACCATTTTGAATGAGTTTGTTTGGACTCAATTAGTGTTGTTGGTGCCTCGAATTGTCAAATGCTTTGGCCACTTAAACAACACTGATTGATAGTAATGCAGCGCCAACTGATCGATTTCTGCCCCCACAGATGTCGAAGCAGGCTTCAACAGCTCAAGCTTGATGAGACCCCGAACACCATTTTGAATGAGTTTGTTTGGACTCAATTAGTGTTGTTGGTGCCTTGGATTTTCAAATGATTTGGCCACTTAAACAACACTGATTGACTGCAGGTCAGGACCGACTGATTGATTTCTGCCCCAACAGATGTCAAAGCAGGCTGCAACAGCTCAAGCTTGATAAGACCCAAAACAACATTTGGAATGAGTTTGTTTGGACTCAATTAGTGTTGTTGGTGCCTTGAATTTTCAAATGCTTTGGCCACTTAAACAACACTGATTGATAGTTATTCAGCACCAACTGATCGATTTCTGCCCCAACAGATGTCGAAGCAGGCTGCAACAGCTCAAGCTTGATAAGACCCAAAACAACATTTAGAATGAGTTTGTTTGGACTCAATTAGTGTTGTTGGTGCCTTGAATTTTCAAATGCTTTGGCCACTTAAACAACACTGATTGATAGTTATTCAGCACCAACTGATCGATTTCTGCCCCAACAGATGTCGAAGCAGGCTGCAACAGCTCAAGCTTGATAAGACCCAAAACACCATTTTGAATGAGTTTGTTTGGACTCCATTAGTGTTGTTGGAGCCTTGAATTTTCAAATGCTGTGACCACTTTAACATTATTGATTGATAGTAATGCAGCGCCAACTGATCGATTCCTGCCCCCACAGATGTCGAAGCAGGCTTTAACAGCTCAAGCTTGATTAGACCCCAAACACCATTTTGAATGAGTTTGTTTGGACTCAATTAGTGTTGTTGGTGCCTTGGATTTTCAAATGATTTGGCCACTTAAACAACACTGATTGTTAGTTGGTCAGGACCAACTGATTGATTTCTGCCCCAACCGATGTCGAAGCAGGCTGCAACAGCTCAAGCTTGATTCGACCCAAAACACCATTTAGAATGAGTTTGTTTGGATTCAATTAGTGTTGTTGGTGCCTTGAATTTTCAAATGCTTTGGCCACTTAAACAACATTGATTGATTGTAGGTCAGCACCAACTGATTGATTTCTACCCCAAAAGATGTCCAAGCAGGCGGCAACAGCTCAAGCCTAATTCGACCCTGAACACCATTTTGAATGAGTTTGTTTGGACTCAATTTGTGTTGTTGGTGCCTTGAATTTTCAAATGCTTTGGCCACTTAAACAACACTGATTGATAGTTATTCAGCACCAACTGATCGATTTCTGCCCCAACAGATGTCGAAGCAGGCTGCAACAGCTCAAGCTTGATAAGACCCAAAACAACATTTGGAATGAGTTTGTTTGGACTCAATTAGTGTTGTTGGTGCCTTGAATTTTCAAATGCTTTGGCCACTTAAACAACACTGATTGATAGTTATTCAGCACCAACTGATTGATTTATACCCCAAAAGATGTCGAAGCCGGCCGCAATACTCATGCTTGATTAGACCCAAAACACCATTTTGAATGAGTTTGTTTGGACTCAATTAGTGTTGTTGGTGCCTTGAATTTTCAAATGCTTTGGCCACTTTAACATCATTAATTGATTGTAGGTCAGCACCAACTGATTGATTTCTGCACCATCAGATGTCCAAGGAAGCTGCAACAGCTCAAGCTTAATTCAACCCCAAACACCATTTGGAACGAGTTTGTTTGGACTCAATTTGTGCTATTGGTGCCTTGAATTTTCAATTGCTTTGGCCACTTTAACATCACTGATTGATTGTAGGTCAGCACCAACTGATTGATTTCTGCACCAACAGATGTCCAAGGAAGCTGCAGCATTTCAAGCTTAATCCAACCCAAACACCATTTGGAATGAGTTTGTTTGGACACAATTAGTGTTGTTGGTGCCTCGAATTGTCAAATGCTTTGGCCACTTTAACATCACTGATGGATTGTAGGTCAGCACCAACTGATTGATTTCCGCACCAACAGATGTCCAAGGAAGCTGCAACATTTCAAGCTTAATCCAACCCAAAACACCATTTGGAATGAGTTTGTTTGGACACAATTAGTGTTGTTGGTGCCTCGAATTGTCAAATGCTTTGGCCACTTAAACAACACTGATTGATAGTAATGCAGCGCCAACTGATCGATTTCTGACCCAACAGATGTCGAAGCAGGCTTCAACAGCTCAAGCTTGATGAGACCCCGAACACCATTTTGAATGAGTTTGTTTGGACTCAATTAGTGTTATTGGTGCCTCGAATTGTCAAATGATTTGGCCACTTTAACATAACTGATTGACTGTAGGTCAGGACCGACTGATTGATTTCTGACCCAACAGATGTCAAAGCAGGCTGCAACAGCTCAAGCTTGATAAGACCCAAAACAACATTTGGAATGAGTTTGTTTGGACTCAATTAGTGTTGTTGGTGCCTTGAATTTTCAAATGCTTTGGCCACTTAAACAACACTGATTGATAGTTATTCAGCACCAACTGATCGATTTCTGCCACAACAGATGTCGAAGCAGGCTGCAACAGCTCAAGCTTGATAAGACCCAAAACACCATTTTGAATGAGTTTGTTTGTACTCCATTAGTGTTGTTGGAGCCTCGAATTGTCAAATGCTTTGGCCACTTTAACATCACTGATGGATTGTAGGTCAGCACCAACTGATTGATTTCTGCACCAACAGATGTCCAAGGGAGCTGCAACATTTCAAGCTTAATCCAACCCAAAACACCATTTGGAATGAGTTTGTTTGGACACAATTAGTGTTGTTGGTGCCTCGAATTGTCAAATGCTTTGGCCACTTAAACAACACTGATTGATAGTAATGCAGCGCCAACTGATCGATTTCTGCCCCCACAGATGTCGAAGCAGGCTTCAACAGCTCAAGCTTGATGAGACCCCGAACACCATTTTGAATGAGTTTGTTTGGACTCAATTAGTGTTGTTGGTGCCTTGGATTTTCAAATGATTTGGCCACTTAAACAACACTGATTGACTGCAGGTCAGGACCGACTGATTGATTTCTGCCCCAACAGATGTCAAAGCAGGCTGCAACAGCTCAAGCTTGATAAGACCCAAAACAACATTTGGAATGAGTTTGTTTGGACTCATTTAGTTTTGTTGGTGCCTTGAATTTTCAAATGCTTTGGCCACTTAAACAACACTGATTGATAGTTATTCAGCACCAACTGATCGATTTCTGCCCCAACAGATGTCGAAGCAGGCTGCAACAGCTCAAGCTTGATAAGACCCAAAACAACATTTGGAATGAGTTTGTTTGGACTCAATTAGTGTTGTTGGTGCCTTGAATTTTCAAATGCTTTGGCCACTTAAACAACACTGATTGATAGTTATTCAGCACCAACTGATTGATTTATACCCCAAAAGATGTCGAAGCCGGCCGCAATACTCATGCTTGATTAGACCCAAAACACCATTTTGAATGAGTTTGTTTGGACTCAATTAGTGTTGTTGGTGCCTTGAATTTTCAAATGCTTTGGCCACTTTAACATCATTAATTGATTGTAGGTCAGCACCAACTGATTGATTTCTGCACCATCAGATGTCCAAGGAAGCTGCAACAGCTCAAGCTTAATTCAACCCCAAACACCATTTGGAACGAGTTTGTTTGGACTCAATTTGTGCTATTGGTGCCTTGAATTTTCAATTGCTTTGGCCACTTTAACATCACTGATTGATTGTAGGTCAGCACCAACTGATTGATTTCTGCACCAACAGATGTCCAAGGAAGCTGCAGCATTTCAAGCTTAATCCAACCCAAACACCATTTGGAATGAGTTTGTTTGGACACAATTAGTGTTGTTGGTGCCTCGAATTGTCAAATGCTTTGGCCACTTTAACATCACTGATGGATTGTAGGTCAGCACCAACTGATTGATTTCCGCACCAACAGATGTCCAAGGAAGCTGCAACATTTCAAGCTTAATCCAACCCAAAACACCATTTGGAATGAGTTTGTTTGGACACAATTAGTGTTGTTGGTGCCTCGAATTGTCAAATGCTTTGGCCACTTAAACAACACTGATTGATAGTAATGCAGCGCCAACTGATCGATTTCTGACCCAACAGATGTCGAAGCAGGCTTCAACAGCTCAAGCTTGATGAGACCCCGAACACCATTTTGAATGAGTTTGTTTGGACTCAATTAGTGTTATTGGTGCCTCGAATTGTCAAATGATTTGGCCACTTTAACATAACTGATTGACTGTAGGTCAGGACCGACTGATTGATTTCTGACCCAACAGATGTCAAAGCAGGCTGCAACAGCTCAAGCTTGATAAGACCCAAAACAACATTTGGAATGAGTTTGTTTGGACTCAATTAGTGTTGTTGGTGCCTTGAATTTTCAAATGCTTTGGCCACTTAAACAACACTGATTGATAGTTATTCAGCACCAACTGATCGATTTCTGCCACAACAGATGTCGAAGCAGGCTGCAACAGCTCAAGCTTGATAAGACCCAAAACACCATTTTGAATGAGTTTGTTTGTACTCCATTAGTGTTGTTGGAGCCTCGAATTGTCAAATGCTTTGGCCACTTTAACATCACTGATGGATTGTAGGTCAGCACCAACTGATTGATTTCTGCACCAACAGATGTCCAAGGGAGCTGCAACATTTCAAGCTTAATCCAACCCAAAACACCATTTGGAATGAGTTTGTTTGGACACAATTAGTGTTGTTGGTGCCTCGAATTGTCAAATGCTTTGGCCACTTAAACAACACTGATTGATAGTAATGCAGCGCCAACTGATCGATTTCTGCCCCCACAGATGTCGAAGCAGGCTTCAACAGCTCAAGCTTGATGAGACCCCGAACACCATTTTGAATGAGTTTGTTTGGACTCAATTAGTGTTGTTGGTGCCTTGGATTTTCAAATGATTTGGCCACTTAAACAACACTGATTGACTGCAGGTCAGGACCGACTGATTGATTTCTGCCCCAACAGATGTCAAAGCAGGCTGCAACAGCTCAAGCTTGATAAGACCCAAAACAACATTTGGAATGAGTTTGTTTGGACTCATTTAGTTTTGTTGGTGCCTTGAATTTTCAAATGCTTTGGCCACTTAAACAACACTGATTGATAGTTATTCAGCACCAACTGATCGATTTCTGCCCCAACAGATGTCGAAGCAGGCTGCAACAGCTCAAGCTTGATAAGACCCAAAACAACATTTGGAATGAGTTTGTTTGGACTCAATTAGTGTTGTTGGTGCCTTGAATTTTCAAATGCTTTGGCCACTTAAACAACACTGATTGATAGTTATTCAGCACCAACTGATCGATTTCTGCCCCAACAGATGTCGAAGCAGGCTGCAACAGCTCAAGCTTGATAAGACCCAAAACACCATTTTGAATGAGTTTGTTTGGACTCCATTAGTGTTGTTGGAGCCTTGAATTTTCAAATGCTGTGACCACTTTAACATTATTGATTGATAGTAATGCAGCGCCAACTGATCGATTCCTGCCCCCACAGATGTCGAAGCAGGCTTTAACAGCTCAAGCTTGATTAGACCCCAAACACCATTTTGAATGAGTTTGTTTGGACTCAATTAGTGTTGTTGGTGCCTTGGATTTTCAAATGATTTGGCCACTTAAACAACACTGATTGTTAGTTGGTCAGGACCAACTGATTGATTTCTGCCCCAACCGATGTCGAAGCAGGCTGCAACAGCTCAAGCTTGATTCGACCCAAAACACCATTTAGAATGAGTTTGTTTGGATTCAATTAGTGTTGTTGGTGCCTTGAATTTTCAAATGCTTTGGCCACTTAAACAACATTGATTGATTGTAGGTCAGCACCAACTGATTGATTTCTACCCCAAAAGATGTCCAAGCAGGCGGCAACAGCTCAAGCCTAATTCGACCCTGAACACCATTTTGAATGAGTTTGTTTGGACTCAATTTGTGTTGTTGGTGCCTTGAATTTTCAAATGCTTTGGCCACTTAAACAACACTGATTGATAGTTATTCAGCGCCAACTGATCGATTTCTGACCTAACAGATGTCGAAGCAGGCTTCAACAGCTCAAGCTTGATGAGACCCCGAACACCATTTTGAATGAGTTTGTTTGGACTCAATTAGTGTTATTGGTGCCTCGAATTGTCAAATGATTTGGCCACTTTAACATAACTGATTGACTGTAGGTCAGGACCGACTGATTGATTTCTGACCCAACAGATGTCAAAGCAGGCTGCAACAGCTCAAGCTTGATAAGACCCAAAACAACATTTGGAATGAGTTTGTTTGGACTCAATTAGTGTTGTTGGTGCCTTGAATTTTCAAATGCTTTGGCCACTTAAACAACAATGATTGATAGTTATTCAGCACCAACTGATCGATTTCTGCCACAACAGATGTCGAAGCAGGCTGCAACAGCTCAAGCTTGATAAGACCCAAAACACCATTTTGAATGAGTTTGTTTGTACTCCATTAGTGTTGTTGGAGCCTCGAATTGTCAAATGCTTTGGCCACTTTAACATCACTGATGGATTGTAGGTCAGCACCAACTGATTGATTTCTGCACCAACAGATGTCCAAGGTAGCTGCAACATTTCAAGCTTAATCCAACCCAAAACACCATTTGGAATGAGTTTGTTTGGACACAATTAGTGTTGTTGGTGCCTCGAATTGTCAAATGCTTTGGCCACTTAAACAACACTGATTGATAGTAATGCAGCGCCAACTGATCGATTTCTGCCCCCACAGATGTCGAAGCAGGCTTCAACAGCTCAAGCTTGATGAGACCCCGAACACCATTTTGAATGAGTTTGTTTGGACTCAATTAGTGTTGTTGGTGCCTTGGATTTTCAAATGATTTGGCCACTTAAACAACACTGATTGACTGCAGGTCAGGACCGACTGATTGATTTCTGCCCCAACAGATGTCAAAGCAGGCTGCAACAGCTCAAGCTTGATAAGACCCAAAACAACATTTGGAATGAGTTTGTTTGGACTCATTTAGTTTTGTTGGTGCCTTGAATTTTCAAATGCTTTGGCCACTTAAACAACACTGATTGATAGTTATTCAGCACCAACTGATCGATTTCTGCCCCAACAGATGTCGAAGCAGGCTGCAACAGCTCAAGCTTGATAAGACCCAAAACAACATTTGGAATGAGTTTGTTTGGACTCAATTAGTGTTGTTGGTGCCTTGAATTTTCAAATGCTTTGGCCACTTAAACAACACTGATTGATAGTTATTCAGCACCAACTGATCGATTTCTGCCCCAACAGATGTCGAAGCAGGCTGCAACAGCTCAAGCTTGATAAGACCCAAAACACCATTTTGAATGAGTTTGTTTGGACTCCATTAGTGTTGTTGGAGCCTTGAATTTTCAAATGCTGTGACCACTTTAACATTATTGATTGATAGTAATGCAGCGCCAACTGATCGATTCCTGCCCCCACAGATGTCGAAGCAGGCTTTAACAGCTCAAGCTTGATTAGACCCCAAACACCATTTTGAATGAGTTTGTTTGGACTCAATTAGTGTTGTTGGTGCCTTGGATTTTCAAATGATTTGGCCACTTAAACAACACTGATTGTTAGTTGGTCAGGACCAACTGATTGATTTCTGCCCCAACCGATGTCGAAGCAGGCTGCAACAGCTCAAGCTTGATTCGACCCAAAACACCATTTAGAATGAGTTTGTTTGGATTCAATTAGTGTTGTTGGTGCCTTGAATTTTCAAATGCTTTGGCCACTTAAACAACATTGATTGATTGTAGGTCAGCACCAACTGATTGATTTCTACCCCAAAAGATGTCCAAGCAGGCGGCAACAGCTCAAGCCTAATTCGACCCTGAACACCATTTTGAATGAGTTTGTTTGGACTCAATTTGTGTTGTTGGTGCCTTGAATTTTCAAATGCTTTGGCCACTTAAACAACACTGATTGATAGTTATTCAGCACCAACTGATCGAATTCTGCCCCAACAGATGTCGAAGCAGGCTGCAACAGCTCCAGCTTGATAAGACCCAAAACAACATTTGGAATGAGTTTGTTTGGACTCAATTAGTGTTGTTGGTGCCTTGAATTTTCAAATGCTTTGGCCACTTAAACAACACTGATTGATAGTTATTCAGCACCAACTGATTGATTTATACCCCAAAAGATGTCGAAGCCGGCCGCAATAACTCATGCTTGATTAGACCCAAAACACCATTTTGAATGAGTTTGTTTGGACTCAATTAGTGTTGTTGGTGCCTTGAATTTTCAAATGCTTTGGCCACTTTAACATCATTAATTGATTGTAGGTCAGCACCAACTGATTGATTTCTGCACCATCAGATGTCCAAGGAAGCTGCAACAGCTCAAGCTTAATTCAACCCCAAACACCATTTGGAATGAGTTTGTTTGGACACAATTAGTGTTGTTGGTGCCTCGAATTGTCAAATGCTTTGGCCACTTAAACAACACTGATTGATAGTAATGCAGCGCCAACTGATCGATTTCTGCCCCCACAGATGTCGAAGCAGGCTTCAACAGCTCAAGCTTGATGAGACCCCGAACACCATTTTGAATGAGTTTGTTTGGACTCAATTAGTGTTGTTGGTGCCTTGGATTTTCAAATGATTTGGCCACTTAAACAACACTGATTGACTGCAGGTCAGGACCGACTGATTGATTTCTGCCCCAACAGATGTCAAAGCAGGCTGCAACAGCTCAAGCTTGATAAGACCCAAAACAACATTTGGAATGAGTTTGTTTGGACTCAATTAGTGTTGTTGGTGCCTTGAATTTTCAAATGCTTTGGCCACTTAAACAACACTGATTGATAGTTATTCAGCACCAACTGATCGATTTCTGCCCCAACAGATGTCGAAGCAGGCTGCAACAGCTCAAGCTTGATAAGACCCAAAACAACATTTGGAATGAGTTTGTTTGGACTCAATGAGTGTTGTTGGTGCCTTGAATTTTCAAATGCTTTGGCCACTTAAACAACACTGATTGATAGTTATTCAGCACCAACTGATCGATTTCTGCCCCAACAGATGTCGAAGCAGGCTGCAACAGCTCAAGCTTGATAAGACCCAAAACACCATTTTGAATGAGTTTGTTTGGACTCCATTAGTGTTGTTGGAGCCTTGAATTTTCAAATGCTGTGACCACTTTAACATTATTGATTGATAGTAATGCAGCGCCAACTGATCGATTCCTGCCCCCACAGATGTCGAAGCAGGCTTTAACAGCTCAAGCTTGATTAGACCCCAAACACCATTTTGAATGAGTTTGTTTGGACTCAATTAGTGTTGTTGGTGCCTTGGATTTTCAAATGATTTGGCCACTTAAACAACACTGATTGTTAGTTGGTCAGGACCAACTGATTGATTTCTGCCCCAACCGATGTCGAAGCAGGCTGCAACAGCTCAAGCTTGATTCGACCCAAAACACCATTTAGAATGAGTTTGTTTGGATTCAATTAGTGTTGTTGGTGCCTTGAATTTTCAAATGCTTTGGCCACTTAAACAACATTGATTGATTGTAGGTCAGCACCAACTGATTGATTTCTACCCCAAAAGATGTCCAAGCAGGCGGCAACAGCTCAAGCCTAATTCGACCCTGAACACCATTTTGAATGAGTTTGTTTGGACTCAATTTGTGTTGTTGGTGCCTTGAATTTTCAAATGCTTTGGCCACTTAAACAACACTGATTGATAGTTATTCAGCACCAACTGATCGATTTCTGCCCCAACAGATGTCGAAGCAGGCTGCAACAGCTCAAGCTTGATAAGACCCAAAACAACATTTGGAATGAGTTTGTTTGGACTCAATTAGTGTTGTTGGTGCCTCGAATTGTCAAATGATTTGGCCACTTTAACATAACTGATTGACTGTAGGTCAGGACCGACTGATTGATTTCTGACCCAACAGATGTCAAAGCAGGCTGCAACAGCTCAAGCTTGATAAGACCCAAAACAACATTTGGAATGAGTTTGTTTGGACTCAATTAGTGTTGTTGGTGCCTTGAATTTTCAAATGCTTTGGCCACTTAAACAACACTGATTGATAGTTATTCAGCACCAACTGATCGATTTCTGCCACAACAGATGTCGAAGCAGGCTGCAACAGCTCAAGCTTGATAAGACCCAAAACACCATTTTGAATGAGTTTGTTTGTACTCCATTAGTGTTGTTGGAGCCTCGAATTGTCAAATGCTTTGGCCACTTTAACATCACTGATGGATTGTAGGTCAGCACCAACTGATTGATTTCTGCACCAACAGATGTCCAAGGTAGCTGCAACATTTCAAGCTTAATCCAACCCAAAACACCATTTGGAATGAGTTTGTTTGGACACAATTAGTGTTGTTGGTGCCTCGAATTGTCAAATGCTTTGGCCACTTAAACAACACTGATTGATAGTAATGCAGCGCCAACTGATCGATTTCTGCCCCCACAGATGTCGAAGCAGGCTTCAACAGCTCAAGCTTGATGAGACCCCGAACACCATTTTGAATGAGTTTGTTTGGACTCAATTAGTGTTGTTGGTGCCTTGGATTTTCAAATGATTTGGCCACTTAAACAACACTGATTGACTGCAGGTCAGGACCGACTGATTGATTTCTGCCCCAACAGATGTCAAAGCAGGCTGCAACAGCTCAAGCTTGATAAGACCCAAAACAACATTTGGAATGAGTTTGTTTGGACTCATTTAGTTTTGTTGGTGCCTTGAATTTTCAAATGCTTTGGCCACTTAAACAACACTGATTGATAGTTATTCAGCACCAACTGATCGATTTCTGCCCCAACAGATGTCGAAGCAGGCTTCAACAGCTCAAGCTTGATAAGACCCAAAACAACATTTGGAATGAGTTTGTTTGGACTCAATTAGTGTTGTTGGTGCCTTGAATTTTCAAATGCTTTGGCCACTTAAACAACACTGATTGATAGTTATTCAGCACCAACTGATCGATTTCTGCCCCAACAGATGTCGAAGCAGGCTGCAACAGCTCAAGCTTGATAAGACCCAAAACACCATTTTTAATGAGTTTGTTTGGACTCCATTAGTGTTGTTGGAGCCTTGAATTTTCAAATGCTGTGACCACTTTAACATTATTGATTGATAGTAATGCAGCGCCAACTGATCGATTCCTGCCCCCACAGATGTCGAAGCAGGCTTTAACAGCTCAAGCTTGATTAGACCCCAAACACCATTTTGAATGAGTTTGTTTGGACTCAATTAGTGTTGTTGGTGCCTTGGATTTTCAAATGATTTGGCCACTTAAACAACACTGATTGTTAGTTGGTCAGGACCAACTGATTGATTTCTGCCCCAACCGATGTCGAAGCAGGCTGCAACAGCTCAAGCTTGATTCGACCCAAAACACCATTTAGAATGAGTTTGTTTGGATTCAATTAGTGTTGTTGGTGCCTTGAATTTTCAAATGCTTTGGCCACTTAAACAACATTGATTGATTGTAGGTCAGCACCAACTGATTGATTTCTACCCCAAAAGATGTCCAAGCAGGCGGCAACAGCTCAAGCCTAATTCGACCCTGAACACCATTTTGAATGAGTTTGTTTGGACTCAATTTGTGTTGTTGGTGCCTTGAATTTTCAAATGCTTTGGCCACTTAAACAACACTGATTGATAGTTATTCAGCACCAACTGATCGATTTCTGCCCCAACAGATGTCGAAGCAGGCTGCAACAGCTCCAGCTTGATAAGACC
Source organism: Sminthurides aquaticus (assembly GCA_906901655.1). Taxonomy (NCBI): domain Eukaryota; kingdom Metazoa; phylum Arthropoda; class Collembola; order Symphypleona; family Sminthurididae; genus Sminthurides; species Sminthurides aquaticus. The sequence goes on along the minus strand of CAJQTT010000002.1, from coordinate 13,576,184 downwards.
CAAAACAACATTTGGAATGAGTTTGTTTGGACTCAATTAGTGTTGTTGGTGCCTTGAATTTTCAAATGCTTTGGCCACTTAAACAACACTGATTGATAGTTATTCAGCACCAACTGATTGATTTATACCCCAAAAGATGTCGAAGCCGGCCGCAATAACTCATGCTTGATTAGACCCAAAACACCATTTTGAATGAGTTTGTTTGGACTCAATTAGTGTTGTTGGTGCCTTGAATTTTCAAATGCTTTGGCCACTTTAACATCATTAATTGATTGTAGGTCAGCACCAACTGATTGATTTCTGCACCATCAGATGTCCAAGGAAGCTGCAACAGCTCAAGCTTAATTCAACCCCAAACACCATTTGGAATGAGTTTGTTTGGACACAATTAGTGTTGTTGGTGCCTCGAATTGTCAAATGCTTTGGCCACTTAAACAACACTGATTGATAGTAATGCAGCGCCAACTGATCGATTTCTGCCCCCACAGATGTCGAAGCAGGCTTCAACAGCTCAAGCTTGATGAGACCCCGAACACCATTTTGAATGAGTTTGTTTGGACTCAATTAGTGTTGTTGGTGCCTTGGATTTTCAAATGATTTGGCCACTTAAACAACACTGATTGACTGCAGGTCAGGACCGACTGATTGATTTCTGCCCCAACAGATGTCAAAGCAGGCTGCAACAGCTCAAGCTTGATAAGACCCAAAACAACATTTGGAATGAGTTTGTTTGGACTCAATTAGTGTTGTTGGTGCCTTGAATTTTCAAATGCTTTGGCCACTTAAACAACACTGATTGATAGTTATTCAGCACCAACTGATCGATTTCTGCCCCAACAGATGTCGAAGCAGGCTGCAACAGCTCAAGCTTGATAAGACCCAAAACAACATTTGGAATGAGTTTGTTTGGACTCAATGAGTGTTGTTGGTGCCTTGAATTTTCAAATGCTTTGGCCACTTAAACAACACTGATTGATAGTTATTCAGCACCAACTGATCGATTTCTGCCCCAACAGATGTCGAAGCAGGCTGCAACAGCTCAAGCTTGATAAGACCCAAAACACCATTTTGAATGAGTTTGTTTGGACTCCATTAGTGTTGTTGGAGCCTTGAATTTTCAAATGCTGTGACCACTTTAACATTATTGATTGATAGTAATGCAGCGCCAACTGATCGATTCCTGCCCCCACAGATGTCGAAGCAGGCTTTAACAGCTCAAGCTTGATTAGACCCCAAACACCATTTTGAATGAGTTTGTTTGGACTCAATTAGTGTTGTTGGTGCCTTGGATTTTCAAATGATTTGGCCACTTAAACAACACTGATTGTTAGTTGGTCAGGACCAACTGATTGATTTCTGCCCCAACCGATGTCGAAGCAGGCTGCAACAGCTCAAGCTTGATTCGACCCAAAACACCATTTAGAATGAGTTTGTTTGGATTCAATTAGTGTTGTTGGTGCCTTGAATTTTCAAATGCTTTGGCCACTTAAACAACATTGATTGATTGTAGGTCAGCACCAACTGATTGATTTCTACCCCAAAAGATGTCCAAGCAGGCGGCAACAGCTCAAGCCTAATTCGACCCTGAACACCATTTTGAATGAGTTTGTTTGGACTCAATTTGTGTTGTTGGTGCCTTGAATTTTCAAATGCTTTGGCCACTTAAACAACACTGATTGATAGTTATTCAGCACCAACTGATCGATTTCTGCCCCAACAGATGTCGAAGCAGGCTGCAACAGCTCAAGCTTGATAAGACCCAAAACAACATTTGGAATGAGTTTGTTTGGACTCAATTAGTGTTGTTGGTGCCTTGAATTTTCAAATGCTTTGGCCACTTAAACAACACTGATTGATAGTTATTCAGCACCAACTGATTGATTTATACCCCAAAAGATGTCGAAGCCGGCCGCAATAACTCATGCTTGATTAGACCCAAAACACCATTTTGAATGAGTTTGTTTGGACTCAATTAGTGTTGTTGGTGCCTTGAATTTTCAAATGCTTTGGCCACTTTAACATCATTAATTGATTGTAGGTCAGCACCAACTGATTGATTTCTGCACCATCAGATGTCCAAGGAAGCTGCAACAGCTCAAGCTTAATTCAACCCCAAACACCATTTGGAACGAGTTTGTTTGGACTCAATTTGTGCTATTGGTGCCTTGAATTTTCAATTGCTTTGGCCACTTTAACATCACTGATTGATTGTAGGTCAGCACCAACTGATTGATTTCTGCACCAACAGATGTCCAAGGAAGCTGCAGCATTTCAAGCTTAATCCAACCCAAACACCATTTGGAATGAGTTTGTTTGGACACAATTAGTGTTGTTGGTGCCTCGAATTGTCAAATGCTTTGGCCACTTTAACATCACTGATGGATTGTAGGTCAGCACCAACTGATTGATTTCCGCACCAACAGATGTCCAAGGAAGCTGCAACATTTCAAGCTTAATCCAACCCAAAACACCATTTGGAATGAGTTTGTTTGGACACAATTAGTGTTGTTGGTGCCTCGAATTGTCAAATGCTTTGGCCACTTAAACAACACTGATTGATAGTAATGCAGCGCCAACTGATCGATTTCTGACCCAACAGATGTCGAAGCAGGCTTCAACAGCTCAAGCTTGATGAGACCCCGAACACCATTTTGAATGAGTTTGTTTGGACTCAATTAGTGTTATTGGTGCCTCGAATTGTCAAATGATTTGGCCACTTTAACATAACTGATTGACTGTAGGTCAGGACCGACTGATTGATTTCTGACCCAACAGATGTCAAAGCAGGCTGCAACAGCTCAAGCTTGATAAGACCCAAAACAACATTTGGAATGAGTTTGTTTGGACTCAATTAGTGTTGTTGGTGCCTTGAATTTTCAAATGCTTTGGCCACTTAAACAACACTGATTGATAGTTATTCAGCACCAACTGATCGATTTCTGCCACAACAGATGTCGAAGCAGGCTGCAACAGCTCAAGCTTGATAAGACCCAAAACACCATTTTGAATGAGTTTGTTTGTACTCCATTAGTGTTGTTGGAGCCTCGAATTGTCAAATGCTTTGGCCACTTTAACATCACTGATGGATTGTAGGTCAGCACCAACTGATTGATTTCTGCACCAACAGATGTCCAAGGGAGCTGCAACATTTCAAGCTTAATCCAACCCAAAACACCATTTGGAATGAGTTTGTTTGGACACAATTAGTGTTGTTGGTGCCTCGAATTGTCAAATGCTTTGGCCACTTAAACAACACTGATTGATAGTAATGCAGCGCCAACTGATCGATTTCTGCCCCAACAGATGTCGAAGCAGGCTTCAACAGCTCAAGCTTGATGAGACCCCGAACACCATTTTGAATGAGTTTGTTTGGACTCAATTAGTGTTGTTGGTGCCTTGGATTTTCAAATGATTTGGCCACTTAAACAACACTGATTGACTGCAGGTCAGGACCGACTGATTGATTTCTGCCCCAACAGATGTCAAAGCAGGCTGCAACAGCTCAAGCTTGATAAGACCCAAAACAACATTTGGAATGAGTTTGTTTGGACTCAATTAGTGTTGTTGGTGCCTTGAATTTTCAAATGCTTTGGCCACTTAAACAACACTGATTGATAGTTATTCAGCACCAACTGATCGATTTCTGCCCCAACAGATGTCGAAGCAGGCTGCAACAGCTCAAGCTTGATAAGACCCAAAACAACATTTGGAATGAGTTTGTTTGGACTCAATTAGTGTTGTTGGTGCCTTGAATTTTCAAATGCTTTGGCCACTTAAACAACACTGATTGATAGTTATTCAGCACCAACTGATCGATTTCTGCCCCAACAGATGTCGAAGCAGGCTGCAACAGCTCAAGCTTGATAAGACCCAAAACACCATTTTGAATGAGTTTGTTTGGACTCCATTAGTGTTGTTGGAGCCTTGAATTTTCAAATGCTGTGACCACTTTAACATTATTGATTGATAGTAATGCAGCGCCAACTGATCGATTCCTGCCCCCACAGATGTCGAAGCAGGCTTTAACAGCTCAAGCTTGATTAGACCCCAAACACCATTTTGAATGAGTTTGTTTGGACTCAATTAGTGTTGTTGGTGCCTTGGATTTTCAAATGATTTGGCCACTTAAACAACACTGATTGTTAGTTGGTCAGGACCAACTGATTGATTTCTGCCCCAACCGATGTCGAAGCAGGCTGCAACAGCTCAAGCTTGATTCGACCCAAAACACCATTTAGAATGAGTTTGTTTGGATTCAATTAGTGTTGTTGGTGCCTTGAATTTTCAAATGCTTTGGCCACTTAAACAACATTGATTGATTGTAGGTCAGCACCAACTGATTGATTTCTACCCCAAAAGATGTCCAAGCAGGCGGCAACAGCTCAAGCCTAATTCGACCCTGAACACCATTTTGAATGAGTTTGTTTGGACTCAATTTGTGTTGTTGGTGCCTTGAATTTTCAAATGCTTTGGCCACTTAAACAACACTGATTGATAGTTATTCAGCACCAACTGATCGATTTCTGCCCCAACAGATGTCGAAGCAGGCTGCAACAGCTCAAGCTTGATAAGACCCAAAACAACATTTGGAATGAGTTTGTTTGGACTCAATTAGTGTTGTTGGTGCCTTGAATTTTCAAATGCTTTGGCCACTTAAACAACACTGATTGATAGTTATTCAGCACCAACTGATTGATTTATACCCCAAAAGATGTCGAAGCCGGCCGCAATACTCATGCTTGATTAGACCCAAAACACCATTTTGAATGAGTTTGTTTGGACTCAATTAGTGTTGTTGGTGCCTTGAATTTTCAAATGCTTTGGCCACTTTAACATCATTAATTGATTGTAGGTCAGCACCAACTGATTGATTTCTGCACCATCAGATGTCCAAGGAAGCTGCAACAGCTCAAGCTTAATTCAACCCCAAACACCATTTGGAACGAGTTTGTTTGGACTCAATTTGTGCTATTGGTGCCTTGAATTTTCAATTGCTTTGGCCACTTTAACATCACTGATTGATTGTAGGTCAGCACCAACTGATTGATTTCTGCACCAACAGATGTCCAAGGAAGCTGCAGCATTTCAAGCTTAATCCAACCCAAACACCATTTGGAATGAGTTTGTTTGGACACAATTAGTGTTGTTGGTGCCTCGAATTGTCAAATGCTTTGGCCACTTTAACATCACTGATGGATTGTAGGTCAGCACCAACTGATTGATTTCCGCACCAACAGATGTCCAAGGAAGCTGCAACATTTCAAGCTTAATCCAACCCAAAACACCATTTGGAATGAGTTTGTTTGGACACAATTAGTGTTGTTGGTGCCTCGAATTGTCAAATGCTTTGGCCACTTAAACAACACTGATTGATAGTAATGCAGCGCCAACTGATCGATTTCTGACCCAACAGATGTCGAAGCAGGCTTCAACAGCTCAAGCTTGATGAGACCCCGAACACCATTTTGAATGAGTTTGTTTGGACTCAATTAGTGTTATTGGTGCCTCGAATTGTCAAATGATTTGGCCACTTTAACATAACTGATTGACTGTAGGTCAGGACCGACTGATTGATTTCTGACCCAACAGATGTCAAAGCAGGCTGCAACAGCTCAAGCTTGATAAGACCCAAAACAACATTTGGAATGAGTTTGTTTGGACTCAATTAGTGTTGTTGGTGCCTTGAATTTTCAAATGCTTTGGCCACTTAAACAACACTGATTGATAGTTATTCAGCACCAACTGATCGATTTCTGCCACAACAGATGTCGAAGCAGGCTGCAACAGCTCAAGCTTGATAAGACCCAAAACACCATTTTGAATGAGTTTGTTTGTACTCCATTAGTGTTGTTGGAGCCTCGAATTGTCAAATGCTTTGGCCACTTTAACATCACTGATGGATTGTAGGTCAGCACCAACTGATTGATTTCTGCACCAACAGATGTCCAAGGGAGCTGCAACATTTCAAGCTTAATCCAACCCAAAACACCATTTGGAATGAGTTTGTTTGGACACAATTAGTGTTGTTGGTGCCTCGAATTGTCAAATGCTTTGGCCACTTAAACAACACTGATTGATAGTAATGCAGCGCCAACTGATCGATTTCTGCCCCCACAGATGTCGAAGCAGGCTTCAACAGCTCAAGCTTGATGAGACCCCGAACACCATTTTGAATGAGTTTGTTTGGACTCAATTAGTGTTGTTGGTGCCTTGGATTTTCAAATGATTTGGCCACTTAAACAACACTGATTGACTGCAGGTCAGGACCGACTGATTGATTTCTGCCCCAACAGATGTCAAAGCAGGCTGCAACAGCTCAAGCTTGATAAGACCCAAAACAACATTTGGAATGAGTTTGTTTGGACTCATTTAGTTTTGTTGGTGCCTTGAATTTTCAAATGCTTTGGCCACTTAAACAACACTGATTGATAGTTATTCAGCACCAACTGATCGATTTCTGCCCCAACAGATGTCGAAGCAGGCTGCAACAGCTCAAGCTTGATAAGACCCAAAACAACATTTGGAATGAGTTTGTTTGGACTCAATTAGTGTTGTTGGTGCCTTGAATTTTCAAATGCTTTGGCCACTTAAACAACACTGATTGATAGTTATTCAGCACCAACTGATTGATTTATACCCCAAAAGATGTCGAAGCCGGCCGCAATACTCATGCTTGATTAGACCCAAAACACCATTTTGAATGAGTTTGTTTGGACTCAATTAGTGTTGTTGGTGCCTTGAATTTTCAAATGCTTTGGCCACTTTAACATCATTAATTGATTGTAGGTCAGCACCAACTGATTGATTTCTGCACCATCAGATGTCCAAGGAAGCTGCAACAGCTCAAGCTTAATTCAACCCCAAACACCATTTGGAACGAGTTTGTTTGGACTCAATTTGTGCTATTGGTGCCTTGAATTTTCAATTGCTTTGGCCACTTTAACATCACTGATTGATTGTAGGTCAGCACCAACTGATTGATTTCTGCACCAACAGATGTCCAAGGAAGCTGCAGCATTTCAAGCTTAATCCAACCCAAACACCATTTGGAATGAGTTTGTTTGGACACAATTAGTGTTGTTGGTGCCTCGAATTGTCAAATGCTTTGGCCACTTTAACATCACTGATGGATTGTAGGTCAGCACCAACTGATTGATTTCCGCACCAACAGATGTCCAAGGAAGCTGCAACATTTCAAGCTTAGTCCAACCCAAAACACCATTTGGAATGAGTTTGTTTGGACACAATTAGTGTTGTTGGTGCCTCGAATTGTCAAATGCTTTGGCCACTTAAACAACACTGATTGATAGTAATGCAGCGCCAACTGATCGATTTCTGACCCAACAGATGTCGAAGCAGGCTTCAACAGCTCAAGCTTGATGAGACCCCGAACACCATTTTGAATGAGTTTGTTTGGACTCAATTAGTGTTATTGGTGCCTCGAATTGTCAAATGATTTGGCCACTTTAACATAACTGATTGACTGTAGGTCAGGACCGACTGATTGATTTCTGACCCAACAGATGTCAAAGCAGGCTGCAACAGCTCAAGCTTGATAAGACCCAAAACAACATTTGGAATGAGTTTGTTTGGACTCAATTAGTGTTGTTGGTGCCTTGAATTTTCAAATGCTTTGGCCACTTAAACAACACTGATTGATAGTTATTCAGCACCAACTGATCGATTTCTGCCACAACAGATGTCGAAGCAGGCTGCAACAGCTCAAGCTTGATAAGACCCAAAACACCATTTTGAATGAGTTTGTTTGTACTCCATTAGTGTTGTTGGAGCCTCGAATTGTCAAATGCTTTGGCCACTTTAACATCACTGATGGATTGTAGGTCAGCACCAACTGATTGATTTCTGCACCAACAGATGTCCAAGGGAGCTGCAACATTTCAAGCTTAATCCAACCCAAAACACCATTTGGAATGAGTTTGTTTGGACACAATTAGTGTTGTTGGTGCCTCGAATTGTCAAATGCTTTGGCCACTTAAACAACACTGATTGATAGTAATGCAGCGCCAACTGATCGATTTCTGCCCCCACAGATGTCGAAGCAGGCTTCAACAGCTCAAGCTTGATGAGACCCCGAACACCATTTTGAATGAGTTTGTTTGGACTCAATTAGTGTTGTTGGTGCCTTGGATTTTCAAATGATTTGGCCACTTAAACAACACTGATTGACTGCAGGTCAGGACCGACTGATTGATTTCTGCCCCAACAGATGTCAAAGCAGGCTGCAACAGCTCAAGCTTGATAAGACCCAAAACAACATTTGGAATGAGTTTGTTTGGACTCATTTAGTTTTGTTGGTGCCTTGAATTTTCAAATGCTTTGGCCACTTAAACAACACTGATTGATAGTTATTCAGCACCAACTGATCGATTTCTGCCCCAACAGATGTCGAAGCAGGCTGCAACAGCTCAAGCTTGATAAGACCCAAAACAACATTTGGAATGAGTTTGTTTGGACTCAATTAGTGTTGTTGGTGCCTTGAATTTTCAAATGCTTTGGCCACTTAAACAACACTGATTGATAGTTATTCAGCACCAACTGATCGATTTCTGCCCCAACAGATGTCGAAGCAGGCTGCAACAGCTCAAGCTTGATAAGACCCAAAACACCATTTTGAATGAGTTTGTTTGGACTCCATTAGTGTTGTTGGAGCCTTGAATTTTCAAATGCTGTGACCACTTTAACATTATTGATTGATAGTAATGCAGCGCCAACTGATCGATTCCTGCCCCCACAGATGTCGAAGCAGGCTTTAACAGCTCAAGCTTGATTAGACCCCAAACACCATTTTGAATGAGTTTGTTTGGACTCAATTAGTGTTGTTGGTGCCTTGGATTTTCAAATGATTTGGCCACTTAAACAACACTGATTGTTAGTTGGTCAGGACCAACTGATTGATTTCTGCCCCAACCGATGTCGAAGCAGGCTGCAACAGCTCAAGCTTGATTCGACCCAAAACACCATTTAGAATGAGTTTGTTTGGATTCAATTAGTGTTGTTGGTGCCTTGAATTTTCAAATGCTTTGGCCACTTAAACAACATTGATTGATTGTAGGTCAGCACCAACTGATTGATTTCTACCCCAAAAGATGTCCAAGCAGGCGGCAACAGCTCAAGCCTAATTCGACCCTGAACACCATTTTGAATGAGTTTGTTTGGACTCAATTTGTGTTGTTGGTGCCTTGAATTTTCAAATGCTTTGGCCACTTAAACAACACTGATTGATAGTTATTCAGCGCCAACTGATCGATTTCTGACCTAACAGATGTCGAAGCAGGCTTCAACAGCTCAAGCTTGATGAGACCCCGAACACCATTTTGAATGAGTTTGTTTGGACTCAATTAGTGTTATTGGTGCCTCGAATTGTCAAATGATTTGGCCACTTTAACATAACTGATTGACTGTAGGTCAGGACCGACTGATTGATTTCTGACCTTACAGATGTCAAAGCAGGCTGCAACAGCTCAAGCTTGATAAGACCCAAAACAACATTTGGAATGAGTTTGTTTGGACTCAATTAGTGTTGTTGGTGCCTTGAATTTTCAAATGCTTTGGCCACTTAAACAACAATGATTGATAGTTATTCAGCACCAACTGATCGATTTCTGCCACAACAGATGTCGAAGCAGGCTGCAACAGCTCAAGCTTGATAAGACCCAAAACACCATTTTGAATGAGTTTGTTTGTACTCCATTAGTGTTGTTGGAGCCTCGAATTGTCAAATGCTTTGGCCACTTTAACATCACTGATGGATTGTAGGTCAGCACCAACTGATTGATTTCTGCACCAACAGATGTCCAAGGTAGCTGCAACATTTCAAGCTTAATCCAACCCAAAACACCATTTGGAATGAGTTTGTTTGGACACAATTAGTGTTGTTGGTGCCTCGAATTGTCAAATGCTTTGGCCACTTAAACAACACTGATTGATAGTAATGCAGCGCCAACTGATCGATTTCTGCCCCCACAGATGTCGAAGCAGGCTTCAACAGCTCAAGCTTGATGAGACCCCGAACACCATTTTGAATGAGTTTGTTTGGACTCAATTAGTGTTGTTGGTGCCTTGGATTTTCAAATGATTTGGCCACTTAAACAACACTGATTGACTGCAGGTCAGGACCGACTGATTGATTTCTGCCCCAACCGATGTCGAAGCAGGCTGCAACAGCTCAAGCTTGATTCGACCCAAAACACCATTTAGAATGAGTTTGTTTGGATTCAATTAGTGTTGTTGGTGCCTTGAATTTTCAAATGCTTTGGCCACTTAAACAACATTGATTGATTGTAGGTCAGCACCAACTGATTGATTTCTACCCCAAAAGATGTCCAAGCAGGCGGCAACAGCTCAAGCCTAATTCGACCCTGAACACCATTTTGAATGAGTTTGTTTGGACTCAATTTGTGTTGTTGGTGCCTTGAATTTTCAAATGCTTTGGCCACTTAAACAACACTGATTGATAGTTATTCAGCACCAACTGATCGAATTCTGCCCCAACAGATGTCGAAGCAGGCTGCAACAGCTCCAGCTTGATAAGACCCAAAACAACATTTGGAATGAGTTTGTTTGGACTCAATTAGTGTTGTTGGTGCCTTGAATTTTCAAATGCTTTGGCCACTTAAACAACACTGATTGATAGTTATTCAGCACCAACTGATTGATTTATACCCCAAAAGATGTCGAAGCCGGCCGCAATAACTCATGCTTGATTAGACCCAAAACACCATTTTGAATGAGTTTGTTTGGACTCAATTAGTGTTGTTGGTGCCTTGAATTTTCAAATGCTTTGGCCACTTTAACATCATTAATTGATTGTAGGTCAGCACCAACTGATTGATTTCTGCACCATCAGATGTCCAAGGAAGCTGCAACAGCTCAAGCTTAATTCAACCCCAAACACCATTTGGAATGAGTTTGTTTGGACACAATTAGTGTTGTTGGTGCCTCGAATTGTCAAATGCTTTGGCCACTTAAACAACACTGATTGATAGTAATGCAGCGCCAACTGATCGATTTCTGCCCCCACAGATGTCGAAGCAGGCTTCAACAGCTCAAGCTTGATGAGACCCCGAACACCATTTTGAATGAGTTTGTTTGGACTCAATTAGTGTTGTTGGTGCCTTGGATTTTCAAATGATTTGGCCACTTAAACAACACTGATTGACTGCAGGTCAGGACCGACTGATTGATTTCTGCCCCAACAGATGTCAAAGCAGGCTGCAACAGCTCAAGCTTGATAAGACCCAAAACAACATTTGGAATGAGTTTGTTTGGACTCAATTAGTGTTGTTGGTGCCTTGAATTTTCAAATGCTTTGGCCACTTAAACAACACTGATTGATAGTTATTCATCACCAACTGATCGATTTCTGCCCCAACAGATGTCGAAGCAGGCTGCAACAGCTCAAGCTTGATAAGACCCAAAACAACATTTGGAATGAGTTTGTTTGGACTCAATGAGTGTTGTTGGTGCCTTGAATTTTCAAATGCTTTGGCCACTTAAACAACACTGATTGATAGTTATTCAGCACCAACTGATCGATTTCTGCCCCAACAGATGTCGAAGCAGGCTGCAACAGCTCAAGCTTGATAAGACCCAAAACACCATTTTGAATGAGTTTGTTTGGACTCCATTAGTGTTGTTGGAGCCTTGAATTTTCAAATGCTGTGACCACTTTAACATTATTGATTGATAGTAATGCAGCGCCAACTGATCGATTCCTGCCCCCACAGATGTCGAAGCAGGCTTTAACAGCTCAAGCTTGATTAGACCCCAAACACCATTTTGAATGAGTTTGTTTGGACTCAATTAGTGTTGTTGGTGCCTTGGATTTTCAAATGATTTGGCCACTTAAACAACACTGATTGTTAGTTGGTCAGGACCAACTGATTGATTTCTGCCCCAACCGATGTCGAAGCAGGCTGCAACAGCTCAAGCTTGATTCGACCCAAAACACCATTTAGAATGAGTTTGTTTGGATTCAATTAGTGTTGTTGGTGCCTTGAATTTTCAAATGCTTTGGCCACTTAAACAACATTGATTGATTGTAGGTCAGCACCAACTGATTGATTTCTACCCCAAAAGATGTCCAAGCAGGCGGCAACAGCTCAAGCCTAATTCGACCCTGAACACCATTTTGAATGAGTTTGTTTGGACTCAATTTGTGTTGTTGGTGCCTTGAATTTTCAAATGCTTTGGCCACTTAAACAACACTGATTGATAGTTATTCAGCACCAACTGATCGATTTCTGCCCCAACAGATGTCGAAGCAGGCTGCAACAGCTCAAGCTTGATAAGACCCAAAACAACATTTGGAATGAGTTTGTTTGGACTCAATTAGTGTTGTTGGTGCCTCGAATTGTCAAATGATTTGGCCACTTTAACATAACTGATTGACTGTAGGTCAGGACCGACTGATTGATTTCTGACCCAACAGATGTCAAAGCAGGCTGCAACAGCTCAAGCTTGATAAGACCCAAAACAACATTTGGAATGAGTTTGTTTGGACTCAATTAGTGTTGTTGGTGCCTTGAATTTTCAAATGCTTTGGCCACTTAAACAACACTGATTGATAGTTATTCAGCACCAACTGATCGATTTCTGCCACAACAGATGTCGAAGCAGGCTGCAACAGCTCAAGCTTGATAAGACCCAAAACACCATTTTGAATGAGTTTGTTTGTACTCCATTAGTGTTGTTGGAGCCTCGAATTGTCAAATGCTTTGGCCACTTTAACATCACTGATGGATTGTAGGTCAGCACCAACTGATTGATTTCTGCACCAACAGATGTCCAAGGTAGCTGCAACATTTCAAGCTTAATCCAACCCAAAACACCATTTGGAATGAGTTTGTTTGGACACAATTAGTGTTGTTGGTGCCTCGAATTGTCAAATGCTTTGGCCACTTAAACAACACTGATTGATAGTAATGCAGCGCCAACTGATCGATTTCTGCCCCCACAGATGTCGAAGCAGGCTTCAACAGCTCAAGCTTGATGAGACCCCGAACACCATTTTGAATGAGTTTGTTTGGACTCAATTAGTGTTGTTGGTGCCTTGGATTTTCAAATGATTTGGCCACTTAAACAACACTGATTGACTGCAGGTCAGGACCGACTGATTGATTTCTGCCCCAACAGATGTCAAAGCAGGCTGCAACAGCTCAAGCTTGATAAGACCCAAAACAACATTTGGAATGAGTTTGTTTGGACTCATTTAGTTTTGTTGGTGCCTTGAATTTTCAAATGCTTTGGCCACTTAAACAACACTGATTGATAGTTATTCAGCACCAACTGATCGATTTCTGCCCCAACAGATGTCGAAGCAGGCTTCAACAGCTCAAGCTTGATAAGACCCAAAACAACATTTGGAATGAGTTTGTTTGGACTCAATTAGTGTTGTTGGTGCCTTGAATTTTCAAATGCTTTGGCCACTTAAACAACACTGATTGATAGTTATTCAGCACCAACTGATCGATTTCTGCCCCAACAGATGTCGAAGCAGGCTGCAACAGCTCAAGCTTGATAAGACCCAAAACACCATTTTTAATGAGTTTGTTTGGACTCCATTAGTGTTGTTGGAGCCTTGAATTTTCAAATGCTGTGACCACTTTAACATTATTGATTGATAGTAATGCAGCGCCAACTGATCGATTCCTGCCCCCACAGATGTCGAAGCAGGCTTTAACAGCTCAAGCTTGATTAGACCCCAAACACCATTTTGAATGAGTTTGTTTGGACTCAATTAGTGTTGTTGGTGCCTTGGATTTTCAAATGATTTGGCCACTTAAACAACACTGATTGTTAGTTGGTCAGGACCAACTGATTGATTTCTACCCCAAAAGATGTCCAAGCAGGCGGCAACAGCTCAAGCCTAATTCGACCCTGAACACCATTTTGAATGAGTTTGTTTGGACTCAATTTGTGTTGTTGGTGCCTTGAATTTTCAAATGCTTTGGCCACTTAAACAACACTGATTGATAGTTATTCAGCACCAACTGATCGATTTCTGCCCCAACAGATGTCGAAGCAGGCTGCAACAGCTCCAGCTTGATAAGACCCAAAACAACATTTGGAATGAGTTTGTTTGGACTCAATTAGTGTTGTTGGTGCCTTGAATTTTCAAATGCTTTGGCCACTTAAACAACACTGATTGATAGTTATTCAGCACCAACTGATTGATTTATACCCCAAAAGATGTCGAAGCCGGCCGCAATAACTCATGCTTGATTAGACCCAAAACACCATTTTGAATGAGTTTGTTTGGACTCAATTAGTGTTGTTGGTGCCTTGAATTTTCAAATGCTTTGGCCACTTTAACATCATTAATTGATTGTAGGTCAGCACCAACTGATTGATTTCTGCACCATCAGATGTCCAAGGAAGCTGCAACAGCTCAAGCTTAATTCAACCCCAAACACCATTTGGAATGAGTTTGTTTGGACACAATTAGTGTTGTTGGTGCCTCGAATTGTCAAATGCTTTGGCCACTTAAACAACACTGATTGATAGTAATGCAGCGCCAACTGATCGATTTCTGCCCCCACAGATGTCGAAGCAGGCTTCAACAGCTCAAGCTTGATGAGACCCCGAACACCATTTTGAATGAGTTTGTTTGGACTCAATTAGTGTTGTTGGTGCCTTGGATTTTCAAATGATTTGGCCACTTAAACAACACTGATTGACTGCAGGTCAGGACCGACTGATTGATTTCTGCCCCAACAGATGTCAAAGCAGGCTGCAACAGCTCAAGCTTGATAAGACCCAAAACAACATTTGGAATGAGTTTGTTTGGACTCAATTAGTGTTGTTGGTGCCTTGAATTTTCAAATGCTTTGGCCACTTAAACAACACTGATTGATAGTTATTCAGCACCAACTGATCGATTTCTGCCCCAACAGATGTCGAAGCAGGCTGCAACAGCTCAAGCTTGATAAGACCCAAAACAACATTTGGAATGAGTTTGTTTGGACTCAATGAGTGTTGTTGGTGCCTTGAATTTTCAAATGCTTTGGCCACTTAAACAACACTGATTGATAGTTATTCAGCACCAACTGATCGATTTCTGCCCCAACAGATGTCGAAGCAGGCTGCAACAGCTCAAGCTTGATAAGACCCAAAACACCATTTTGAATGAGTTTGTTTGGACTCCATTAGTGTTGTTGGAGCCTTGAATTTTCAAATGCTGTGACCACTTTAACATTATTGATTGATAGTAATGCAGCGCCAACTGATCGATTCCTGCCCCCACAGATGTCGAAGCAGGCTTTAACAGCTCAAGCTTGATTAGACCCCAAACCCCATTTTGAATGAGTTTGTTTGGACTCAATTAGTGTTGTTGGTGCCTTGGATTTTCAAATGATTTGGCCACTTAAACAACACTGATTGTTAGTTGGTCAGGACCAACTGATTGATTTCTGCCCCAACCGATGTCGAAGCAGGCTGCAACAGCTCAAGCTTGATTCGACCCAAAACACCATTTAGAATGAGTTTGTTTGGATTCAATTAGTGTTGTTGGTGCCTTGAATTTTCAAATGCTTTGGCCACTTAAACAACATTGATTGATTGTAGGTCAGCACCAACTGATTGATTTCTACCCCAAAAGATGTCCAAGCAGGCGGCAACAGCTCAAGCCTAATTCGACCCTGAACACCATTTTGAATGAGTTTGTTTGGACTCAATTTGTGTTGTTGGTGCCTTGAATTTTCAAATGCTTTGGCCACTTAAACAACACTGATTGATAGTTATTCAGCACCAACTGATCGATTTCTGCCCCAACAGATGTCGAAGCAGGCTGCAACAGCTCAAGCTTGATAAGACCCAAAACAACATTTGGAATGAGTTTGTTTGGACTCAATTAGTGTTGTTGGTGCCTTGAATTTTCAAATGCTTTGGCCACTTAAACAACACTGATTGATAGTTATTCAGCACCAACTGATTGATTTATACCCCAAAAGATGTCGAAGCCGGCCGCAATAACTCATGCTTGATTAGACCCAAAACACCATTTTGAATGAGTTTGTTTGGACTCAATTAGTGTTGTTGGTGCCTTGAATTTTCAAATGCTTTGGCCACTTTAACATCATTAATTGATTGTAGGTCAGCACCAACTGATTGATTTCTGCACCATCAGATGTCCAAGGAAGCTGCAACAGCTCAAGCTTAATTCAACCCCAAACACCATTTGGAACGAGTTTGTTTGGACTCAATTTGTGCTATTGGTGCCTTGAATTTTCAATTGCTTTGGCCACTTTAACATCACTGATTGATTGTAGGTCAGCACCAACTGATTGATTTCTGCACCAACAGATGTCCAAGGAAGCTGCAGCATTTCAAGCTTAATCCAACCCAAACACCATTTGGAATGAGTTTGTTTGGACACAATTAGTGTTGTTGGTGCCTCGAATTGTCAAATGCTTTGGCCACTTTAACATCACTGATGGATTGTAGGTCAGCACCAACTGATTGATTTCCGCACCAACAGATGTCCAAGGAAGCTGCAACATTTCAAGCTTAATCCAACCCAAAACACCATTTGGAATGAGTTTGTTTGGACACAATTAGTGTTGTTGGTGCCTCGAATTGTCAAATGCTTTGGCCACTTAAACAACACTGATTGATAGTAATGCAGCGCCAACTGATCGATTTCTGACCCAACAGATGTCGAAGCAGGCTTCAACAGCTCAAGCTTGATGAGACCCCGAACACCATTTTGAATGAGTTTGTTTGGACTCAATTAGTGTTATTGGTGCCTCGAATTGTCAAATGATTTGGCCACTTTAACATAACTGATTGACTGTAGGTCAGGACCGACTGATTGATTTCTGACCCAACAGATGTCAAAGCAGGCTGCAACAGCTCAAGCTTGATAAGACCCAAAACAACATTTGGAATGAGTTTGTTTGGACTCAATTAGTGTTGTTGGTGCCTTGAATTTTCAAATGCTTTGGCCACTTAAACAACACTGATTGATAGTTATTCAGCACCAACTGATCGATTTCTGCCACAACAGATGTCGAAGCAGGCTGCAACAGCTCAAGCTTGATAAGACCCAAAACACCATTTTGAATGAGTTTGTTTGTACTCCATTAGTGTTGTTGGAGCCTCGAATTGTCAAATGCTTTGGCCACTTTAACATCACTGATGGATTGTAGGTCAGCACCAACTGATTGATTTCTGCACCAACAGATGTCCAAGGGAGCTGCAACATTTCAAGCTTAATCCAACCCAAAACACCATTTGGAATGAGTTTGTTTGGACACAATTAGTGTTGTTGGTGCCTCGAATTGTCAAATGCTTTGGCCACTTAAACAACACTGATTGATAGTAATGCAGCGCCAACTGATCGATTTCTGCCCCAACAGATGTCGAAGCAGGCTTCAACAGCTCAAGCTTGATGAGACCCCGAACACCATTTTGAATGAGTTTGTTTGGACTCAATTAGTGTTGTTGGTGCCTTGGATTTTCAAATGATTTGGCCACTTAAACAACACTGATTGACTGCAGGTCAGGACCGACTGATTGATTTCTGCCCCAACAGATGTCAAAGCAGGCTGCAACAGCTCAAGCTTGATAAGACCCAAAACAACATTTGGAATGAGTTTGTTTGGACTCAATTAGTGTTGTTGGTGCCTTGAATTTTCAAATGCTTTGGCCACTTAAACAACACTGATTGATAGTTATTCAGCACCAACTGATCGATTTCTGCCCCAACAGATGTCGAAGCAGGCTGCAACAGCTCAAGCTTGATAAGACCCAAAACAACATTTGGAATGAGTTTGTTTGGACTCAATTAGTGTTGTTGGTGCCTTGAATTTTCAAATGCTTTGGCCACTTAAACAACACTGATTGATAGTTATTCAGCACCAACTGATCGATTTCTGCCCCAACAGATGTCGAAGCAGGCTGCAACAGCTCAAGCTTGATAAGACCCAAAACACCATTTTGAATGAGTTTGTTTGGACTCCATTAGTGTTGTTGGAGCCTTGAATTTTCAAATGCTGTGACCACTTTAACATTATTGATTGATAGTAATGCAGCGCCAACTGATCGATTCCTGCCCCCACAGATGTCGAAGCAGGCTTTAACAGCTCAAGCTTGATTAGACCCCAAACACCATTTTGAATGAGTTTGTTTGGACTCAATTAGTGTTGTTGGTGCCTTGGATTTTCAAATGATTTGGCCACTTAAACAACACTGATTGTTAGTTGGTCAGGACCAACTGATTGATTTCTGCCCCAACCGATGTCGAAGCAGGCTGCAACAGCTCAAGCTTGATTCGACCCAAAACACCATTTAGAATGAGTTTGTTTGGATTCAATTAGTGTTGTTGGTGCCTTGAATTTTCAAATGCTTTGGCCACTTAAACAACATTGATTGATTGTAGGTCAGCACCAACTGATTGATTTCTACCCCAAAAGATGTCCAAGCAGGCGGCAACAGCTCAAGCCTAATTCGACCCTGAACACCATTTTGAATGAGTTTGTTTGGACTCAATTTGTGTTGTTGGTGCCTTGAATTTTCAAATGCTTTGGCCACTTAAACAACACTGATTGATAGTTATTCAGCACCAACTGATCGATTTCTGCCCCAACAGATGTCAAAGCAGGCTGCAACAGCTCCAGCTTGATAAGACCCAAAACAACATTTGGAATGAGTTTGTTTGGACTCAATTAGTGTTGTTGGTGCCTTGAATTTTCAAATGCTTTGGCCACTTAAACAACACTGATTGATAGTTATTCAGCACCAACTGATTGATTTATACTCCAAAAGATGTCGAAGCCGGCCGCAATAACTCATGCTTGATTAGACCCAAAACACCATTTTGAATGAGTTTGTTTGGACTCAATTAGTGTTGTTGGTGCCTTGAATTTTCAAATGCTTTGGCCACTTAAACAACACTGATTGATAGTTATTCAGCACCAACTGATCGATTTCTGCCCCAACAGATGTCGAAGCAGGCTGCAACAGCTCAAGCTTGATAAGACCCAAAACACCATTTTGAATGAGTTTGTTTGGACTCCATTAGTGTTGTTGGAGCCTTGAATTTTCAAATGCTGTGACCACTTTAACATTATTGATTGATAGTAATGCAGCGCCAACTGATCGATTTCTGCCCCCACAGATGTCGAAGCAGGCTTCAACAGCTCAAGCTTGATGAGACCCCGAACACCATTTTGAAAGAGTTTGTTTGGACTCAATTAGTGTTGTTGGTGCCTTGGATTTTCAAATGATTTGGCCACTTAAACAACACTGATTGACTGCAGGTCAGGACCGACTGATTGATTTCTGCCCCAACAGATGTCAAAGCAGGCTGCAACAGCTCAAGCTTGATAAGACCCAAAACAACATTTGGAATGAGTTTGTTTGGACTCAATTAGTGTTGTTGGTGCCTTGAATTTTCAAATGCTTTGGCCACTTAAACAACACTGATTGATAGTTATTCAGCACCAACTGATCGATTTCTGCCCCAACAGATGTCGAAGCAGGCTGCAACAGCTCAAGCTTGATAAGACCCAAAACAACATTTGGAATGAGTTTGTTTGGACTCAATTAGTGTTGTTGGTGCCTTGAATTTTCAAATGCTTTGGCCACTTAAACAACACTGATTGATAGTTATTCAGCACCAACTGATCGATTTCTGCCCCAACAGATGTCGAAGCAGGCTGCAACAGCTCAAGCTTGATAAGACCCAAAACACCATTTTGAATGAGTTTGTTTGGACTCCATTAGTGTTGTTGGAGCCTTGAATTTTCAAATGCTGTGACCACTTTAACATTATTGATTGATAGTAATGCAGCGCCAACTGATCGATTTCTGCCCCCACAGATGTCGAAGCAGGCTTTAACAGCTCAAGCTTGATTAGACCCCAAACACCATTTTGAATGAGTTTGTTTGGACTCAATTAGTGTTGTTGGTGCCTTGGATTTTCAAATGATTTGGCCACTTAAACAACATTGATTGATTGTAGGTCAGCACCAACTGATTGATTTCTACCCCAAAAGATGTCCAAGCAGGCGGCAACAGCTCAAGCCTAATTCGACCCTGAACACCATTTTGAATGAGTTTGTTTGGACTCAATTTGTGTTGTTGGTGCCTTGAACTTTCAAATGCTTTGGCCACTTAAACAACACTGATTGATAGTTATTCAGCACCAACTGATCGATTTCTGCCCCAACAGATGTCGAAGCAGGCTGCAACAGCTCAAGCTTGATAAGACCCAAAACAACATTTGGAATGAGTTTGTTTGGACTCAATTAGTGTTGTTGGTGCCTTGAATTTTCAAATGCTTTGGCCACTTAAACAACACTGATTGATAGTTATTCAGCACCAACTGATTGATTTATACCCCAAAAGATGTCGAAGCCGGCCGCAATAACTCATGCTTGATTAGACCCAAAACACCATTTTGAATGAGTTTGTTTGGACTCAATTAGTGTTGTTGGTGCCTTGAATTTTCAAATGCTTTGGCCACTTTAACATCATTAATTGATTGTAGGTCAGCACCAACTGATTGATTTCTGCACCATCAGATGTCCAAGGAAGCTGCAACAGCTCAAGCTTAATTCAACCCCAAACACCATTTGGAACGAGTTTGTTTGGACTCAATTTGTGCTATTGGTGCCTTGAATTTTCAATTGCTTTGGCCACTTTAACATCACTGATTGATTGTAGGTCAGCACCAACTGATTGATTTCTGCACCAACAGATGTCCAAGGAAGCTGCAGCATTTCAAGCTTAATCCAACCCAAACACCATTTGGAATGAGTTTGTTTGGACACAATTAGTGTTGTTGGTGCCTCGAATTGTCAAATGCTTTGGCCACTTTAACATCACTGATGGATTGTAGGTCAGCACCAACTGATTGATTTCCGCTCCAACAGATGTCCAAGGAAGCTGCAACAGCTCAAGCTTAATTTGACCCCAAACACCATTTTGAATGAGTTTGTTTGGACTCAATTAGTGTTGTTGGTGCCTCGAATTGTAAAATGCTTTGGGCACTTAAACAACACTGATTGATAGTAGGTCAGCACCAACTGAATGCTTTCTGCCCCAACAGATGTCGAAGCCGGCCGCAATAACTCACGCTTGATTAGACCCAAAACACCATTTGGAATGAGTTTGTGGGGACTCAGTTAGTGTTGTTGGTTCCTTGAATTTTCAATTGCTTTGGCTTATTTAATAATTGTTATTAGAATATGGTGCTATGCGTTATAAATTATTATAACAAGGTCAAAACCAGTGTTTTGTGCAAAGTTTTCAAGGAAACTAGAACGATCAATTTGAAGTGCTATAGCGCTTATAATGTGAAAGTGTATCACTTTGTAAAATGTAAAGCAAGACGGTTGAATAGAGCTCCGACGTGCCCGCCTTAACTTGATAATTCAGTTAAGATCATTTTGGTGCCCTGAAATTTCATCATTGGAACCATGAGAAGCAATTCTATGAAAAAAAGCAACAGTTTTTTTGGGGTTAATCGGTAGATTCGATGATGGATGATCGTAATTGGAATATTGGGCTATGCCTTATAAATTTTTTATAGTCTATTAAATGCCGGGTCGATCGAGCATGCCACAAGGTCAAAACCAGTGTTTTGTGCAAAGTTTTCAAGGAAACTAGAACGATCAATTTGAAGTGCTATAGCGCTTATAATGTGAAAGTGTATCACTTTGTAAAATTTAACGCAAGACGGTTAAATTGAGCTCCGACGTGCCCGCGTTAACTTGATAATTCAGTTAAGATCATTTTGGTGCCCTGAAATTTCAGAAATGGAACCATCAGAAGCAATGCTTTGAAAAAAAGCACCAGTTTTTTTTGGATTTAATCGGTAGATTCGATGATGGATAATCGTTATTGGAATATTGGGCTATGCCTTATAAATTTTCATAGTCTACAAAACTCCGGGTCGATCGATCGTGCCCCAAGGTCAAAAACAGTGTTTTGTGCAAAGTTTTCAAGGAAACTAGAACGATCCATTTGAAGTGCTATAGCGCTTATAATGTTAAAGTGTACCACTTTGTAAAATTTAAAGCAAGACGGTTAAATTGAGCTCCGACGTGCCCGAGTTAACTTGATAATTCAGTAAAGATCATTTTGGTGCCCTGAAATTTCCGAAATGGAACCATGAGAAGCAATGCTTTGAAAAAAAGCACAAGTTTTTTTTGGGGTTAATCGGTAGATTCGATGCTGGATGATTGTTATTAGAATATGGTGCTATGCGTTATAAATTTTTTATAGTCTACAAAACGCCGGGTCGATCGATCGTGCCACAAGGTCAAAACCAGTGTTTTGTGCAAAGTTTTCAAGGAAACTAGAACGATCAATTTGAAGTGCTATAGCGCTTATAATATGAAAGTGTATCACTTTGTAAAATTTAAAGCAAGACGGTTAAATTGAGCTCCGACGTGTCCGCGTTAACTTGATAATTCAGTTAAGATCATTTTGGTGCCCTGAAATTACCGAAATGGAACCATCAGAAGCAATGCTTTGAAAAAAGCACCAGTTTTTTTGGGGTTAATCGGTAGATTCGATGCTGGATGACTGTTATTGGAATATTGGGCTATGGGTTATATATTTTTAATAGTCTACAAAATGCTGGGTCGATCAAGCGTGCCAGAAGGTCAAAACTAGTGGTTTGTGCAACGTTTTCAAGGAAACTAGAACGATCAATTTGAAGTGCTATAGCGCTTATAATGTGAAAGTGTATCACTTTGTTAAATGTAAAGCAAGACGGTTAAATTGAGCTCCGACGTGCCCGCCTTAACTTGATAATTCAGTTAAGATCAATTTGGTGCCCTGAAATTTCATCATTGGAACCATGAGAAGCAATTCTTTGAAAAAAAGCAACAGTTTTTTTGGGGTTAATCGGTAGATTCGATGATGGATGATCGTTATTGGAATATTGGGCTATGCCTTATAAATTTTTTATAGTCTATTAAATGCCGGGTCGATCGAGCATGCCACAAGGTCAAAACCAGTGTTTTGTGCAAAGTTTTCAAGGAAACTAGAACGATCAATTTGAAGTGCTATAGCGCTTATAATGTGAAAGTGTATCACTTTGTGAAATTTAACGCAAGACGGTTAAATTGAGCTCCGACGTGTCCGCGTTAACTTGATAATTCAGTTAAGATCATTTTGGTGCCCTGAAATTACCGAAATGGAACCATCAGAAGCAATGCTTTGAAAAAAAGCACCAGTTTTTTTGGGGTTAATCGGTAGATTCGATGCTGGATGATTGTTATTAAAATATGGTACTATGCGTTATAAATTTTTTATAGTCTACAAAACGCCGGGTCGATCGATCGTGCCACAAGGTCAAAACCAGTGTTTTGTGCAAAGTTTTCAAGGAAACTAGAACGATCAATTTGAAGTGCTATAGCGCTTATAATGTGAAAGTGTATCACTTTGTAAAATGTAAAGCAAGACGGTTAAATTGAGCTCCGACGTGCCCGCCTTAACTTGATAATTCAGTTAAGATCAATTTGGTGCCCTGAAATTTCATCATTGGAACCATGAGAAGCAATTCTTTGAAAAAAAGCAACAGTTTTTTTGGGGTTAATCGGTAGATTCGATGATGGATGATCGTTATTGGAATATTGGGCTATGCCTTCTAAATTTTTTATAGTCTATTAAATGCCGGGTCGATCGAGCATGCCACAAGGTCAAAACCAGTGTTTTGTGCAAAGTTTTCAAGGAAACTAGAACGATCAATTTGAAGTGCTATAGCGCTTATAATGTGAAAGTGTATCACTTTGTAAAATTTAACGCAAGACGGTTAAATTGAGCTCCGACGTGTCCGCGTTAACTTGATAATTCAGTTAAGATCATTTTGGTGCCCTGAAATTACCGAAATGGAACCATCAGAAGCAATGCTTTGAAAAAAAGCACCAGTTTTTTTGGGGTTAATCGGTAGATTCGATGCTGGATGACTGTTATTGGAATATTGGGCTATGGGTTATATATTTTTAGTAGTCTACAAAATTCTGGGTCGATCGAGCGTGCCATAAGGTCAAAACCAGTGTTTTGTGCAAAGTTTTCAAGGAAACTAGAACGATCAATTTGAAGTGCTATAGCGCTTATAATGTGAAAGTGTATCACTTTGTAAAATTTAAAGCAAGACGGTTAAATTGAGCTCTGACGTGCCCGCGTTAACTTGATAATTCAGTTAAGATCAATTTGGTGCCCTGAAATTTCATCATTGGAACCATGAGAAGCAATTCTTTGAAAAAAAGCAACAGTTTTTTTGGGGTTAATCGGTAGATTCGATGATGGATGATCGTTATTGGAATATTGGGCTATGCCTTATAAATTTTTTATAGTCTATTAAATGCCGGGTCGATCGAGCATGCCACAAGGTCAAAACCAGTGTTTTGTGCAAAGTTTTCAAGGAAACTAGAACGATCAATTTGAAGTGCTATAGCGCTTATAATGTGAAAGTGTATCACTTTGTGAAATTTAACGCAAGACGGTTAAATTGAGCTCCGACGTGTCCGCGTTAACTTGATAATTCAGTTAAGATCATTTTGGTGCCCTGAAATTACCGAAATGGAACCATCAGAAGCAATGCTTTGAAAAAAAGCACCAGTTTTTTTGGGGTTAATCGGTAGATTCGATGCTGGATGACTGTTATTGGAATATTGGGCTATGGGTTATATATTTTTAGTAGTCTACAAAATTCTGGGTCGATCGAGCGTGCCATAAGGTCAAAACCAGTGTTTTGTGCAAAGTTTTCAAGGAAACTAGAACGATCAATTTGAAGTGCTGTATCGCTTATAATGTGAAAATGTCTCACTTTGTAAAATTTAAAGCAAGACGGTTAAATTGAGCTCTGACGTGCCCGCGTTAACTTGATAATTCAGTTAAGATCATTTTGGTGCCCTGAAATTTCATCAATGGAACCATGAGAAGCAAATCTTTGAAAAAAAGCACGAGTTATTTTTGGGTTAAATCGGTAGATTCGATGATGGATGATCGTTATTGGAATATTGGGCTATACCTTATAAAATTTTTATAGTCTACAAAACGCCGGGTCGATCGATCGTGCCACAAGGTCAAAACCAGTGTTTTGTGTTAAGTTTTCAAGGAAACTAGAACGATCAATTTGAAGTGCTATAGCGCTTATAATGTGAAAGTGTATCACTTTGTAAAATTTAACGCAAGACGGTTAAATTGAGCTCCGACGTGCCCGCGTTAACTTGATAATTCAGTTAAGATCATTTTGGTGCCCTGAAATTACCGAAATGGAACCATCAGAAGCAATGCTTTGAAAAAAAGCACCAGTTTTTTTGGGGTTAATCGGTAGATTCGATGCTGGATGATTGTTATTGGAATATTAGGCTATGGGTTTCATATTATTAGTAGTCTACAAAACGCCGGGTCGATCGATCGTGCCATAAGGTCAAAACTAGTGGTTTGTGCAACGTTTTCAAGGAAACTAGAACGATCAATTTGAAGTGCTATGGAGCTAGTAATGTGAAAGTGTATCACTTCATAAAATTTAAAGCAAGACGGTTAAATTGAGCTCCGACGTGCCCGCGTTAACTTGATAATTCAGTTAAGATCATTTTGGTGCCCTGAAATTTCATCAATGGAATCATGAGAAGCAAATCTTTGAAAAAAAGCATGAGTTATTTTTGGGTTTAATCGGTAGATTTGTTGCTGGATGATCGTTATTGGAATATTGGGCTATGCCTTATAAATTTTTTATAGTCTACAAAACGTCGGGTCGATCGAACGTGCCGCAAGGTCAAAACCAGTGGTTTGTGTTAAGTTTTCAAGGAAACTAGAACGATCAATTTGAAGTGCTATAGAGCTAGTAATGTGAAAGTACATTACTTTGTAAAATTTAAAGCAAGACGGTTAAATTGAGCTCCGACGTGCCCGCGTTAACTTGATAATTCAGTTAAGATCATTTTGGTGCCCTGAAGTTTCATCAATGGAACCATGAGAAGCAATGCTTTGAAAAAAAGCACCAGTTTTATTTGGATTTAATCGGTAGATTCGATGATGGATGATCGTTATTGGAATATTGGGCTATGCCTTATAAATTTTTTATAGTCTACAAAACGCCGGGTCGATCGATCGTGCCACAAGGTCAAAACCAGTGTTTTGTGTTAAGTTTTCAAGGAAACTAGAACGATCAATTTGAAGTGCTATAGCGCTTATAATGTGAAAGTGTATCACTTTGTAAAATTTAACGCAAGACGGTTAAATTGAGCTCCGACGTGCCCGCGTTAACTTGATAATTCAGTTAAGATCATTTTGGTGCCCTGAAATTTCCGAAATGGAACCATGAGAAGCAATGCTTTGAAAAAAAGCACGAGTTATTTTTGGGGTTAATCGATAGATTCGATGCTGGATGATTGTTATTAGAATATGGTGCTATGCGTTTGAAATTTTTTATAGTCTACAAAACGCCGGGTCGATCGATCGTGCCACAAGGTCAAAACCAGTGTTTTGTGTTAAGTTTTCAAGGAAACTAGAACGTTCAATTTGAAGTGCTATATCGCTTATAATGTGAAAGTGTCTCACTTTGTAAAATTTAAAGCAAGACGGTTAAATTGAGCTCCGACGTGCCCGCGTTAACTTGATAATTCAGTTAAGATCATTTTGGTGCCCTGAAATTTCCGAAATGGAACCATGAGAAGCAATGCTTTGAAAAAAAGCACGAGTTATTTTTGGGGTTAATCGATAGATTCGATGCTGGATGATTGTTATTAGAATATGGTGCTATGCGTTTTAAATTTTTTATAATCTACAAAACGCCGGGTCGATCGATCGTGCCACAAGGTCAAAACCAGTGTTTTGTGTTAAGTTTTCAAGGAAACTAGAACGATCAATTTGAAGTGCTATAGCGCTTATAATGTGAAAGTGTATCACTTTGTAAAATTTAACGCAAGACGGTTAAATTGAGCTCCGACGTGCCCGCGTTAACTTGATAATTCAGTTAAGATCATTTTGGTGCCCTGAAATTACCGAAATGGAACCATCAGAAGCAATGCTTTGAAAAAAAGCACCAGTTTTTTTGTGGTTAATCGGTAGATTCGATGCTGGATGATTGTTATTGGAATATTGGGCTATGGGTTACATATTATTAGTAGTCTACAAAACGCCGGGTCGATCGATCGTGCCATAAGGTCAAAACTAGTGGTTTGTGCAACGTTTTCAAGGAAACTAGAACGATCAATTTGAAGTGCTATGGAGCTAGTAATGTGAAAGTGTATCACTTCATAAAATTTAAAGCAAGACGGTTAAATTGAGCTCCGACGTGCCCGCGTTAACTTGATAATTCAGTTAAGATCATTTTGGTGCCCTGAAATTTCATCAATGGAATCATGAGAAGCAAATCTTTGAAAAAAAGCATGAGTTATTTTTGGGTTTAATCGGTAGATTTGTTGCTGGATGATCGTTATTGAAATATTTGGCTATGCCTTATAAATTTTTTATAGTCTACAAAACGTCGGGTCGATCGAACGTGCCGCAAGGTCAAAACCAGTGGTTTGTGTTAAGTTTTCAAGGAAACTAGAACGATCAATTTGAAGTGCTATAGAGCTAGTAATGTGAAAGTACATTACTTTGTAAAATTTAAAGCAAGACGGTTAAATTGAGCTCCGACGTGCCCGCGTTAACTTGATAATTCAGTTAAGATCATTTTGGTGCCCTGAAGTTTCATCAATGGAACCATGAGAAGCAATGCTTTGAAAAAAAGCAACAGTTTTATTTGGATTTAATCGGTAGATTCGATGATGGATGATCGTTATTGGAATATTGGGCTATGCCTTATAAATTTTTTATAGTCTACAAAACGCCGGGTCGATCGATCGTGCCACAAGGTCAAAACCAGTGTTTTGTGTTAATTCTCAAGGAAACTAGAACGATCAATTTGAAGTGCTATAGCGCTTATAATGTGAAAGTGTATCACTTTGTAAAATTTAACGCAAGACGGTTAAATTGAGCTCCGACGTGCCCGCGTTAACTTGATAATTCAGTTAAGATCATTTTGGAGCCCTGAAATTTCCGAAATGGAACCATGAGAAGCAATGCTTTGAAAAAAAGCACAAGTTTTTTTTGGGGTTAATCGGTAGATTCGATGCTGGATGATTGTTATTAGAATATGGTGCTATGCGTTATAAATTTTTTATAGTCTACAAAACGCCGGGTCGATCGATCGTGCCACAAGGTCAAAACCAGTGTTTTGTGCAAAGTTTTCAAGGAAACTAGAACGATCAATTTGAAGTGCTATAGCGCTTATAATGTGAAAGTGTATCACTTTGTAAAATGTAAAGCAAGACGGTTAAATTGAGCTCCGACGTGCCCGCGTTAACTTGATAATTCAGTTAAGATCATTTTGGTGCCCTGAAATTTCATCAATGGAACCATGAGAAGCAAATCTTTGAAAAAAAGCACGAGTTATTTTTGGGTTAATCGGTAGATTCGATGATGGATGATTGTTATTAGAATATGGTGCTATGCGTTTTAAATTTTTTATAGTCTACAAAACGCCGGGTCGATCGATCGTGCCACAAGGTCAAAACCAGTGTTTTGTGTTAAGTTTTCAAGGAAACTAGAACGATCAATTTGAAGTGCTATAGCGCTTATAATGTGAAAGTGTATCACTTTGTAAAATTTAACGCAAGACGGTTAAATTGAGCTCCGACGTGTCCGCGTTAACTTGATAATTCAGTTAAGATCATTTTGGTGCCCTGAAATTACCGAAATGGAACCATCAGAAGCAATGCTTTGAAAAAAAGCACCAGTTTTTTTGGTGTTAATCGGTAGATTCGATGCTGGATGACTGTTATTGGAATATTGGGCTATGGGTTATATATTTTTAGTAGTCTACAAAATTCTGGGTCGATCGAGCGTGCCATAAGGTCAAAACCAGTGTTTTGTGCAAAGTTTTCAAGGAAACTAGAACGATCAATTTGAAGTGCTGTATCGCTTATAATGTGAAAATGTCTCACTTTGTAAAATTTAAAGCAAGACGGTTAAATTGAGCTCTGACGTGCCCGCGTTAACTTGATAATTCAGTTAAGATCATTTTGGTGCCCTGAAATTTCATCAATGGAACCATGAGAAGCAAATCTTTGAAAAAAAGCACGAGTTATTTTTGGGGTTAATCGGTAGATTCGATGATGGATGATCGTTATTGGAATATTGGGCTATGCCTTATAAATTTTTTATAGTCTATTAAATGCCGGGTCGATCGAGCATGCCACAAGGTCAAAACCAGTGTTTTGTGCAAAGTTTTCAAGGAAACTAGAACGATCAATTTGAAGTGCTATAGCGCTTATAATGTGAAAGTGTATCACTTTGTGAAATTTAACGCAAGACGGTTAAATTGAGCTCCGACGTGTCCGCGTTAACTTGATAATTCAGTTAAGATCATTTTGGTGCCCTGAAATTACCGAAATGGAACCATCAGAAGCAATGCTTTGAAAAAAAGCACCAGTTTTTTTGGGGTTAATCGGTAGATTCGATGCTGGATGACTGTTATTGGAATATTGGGCTATGGGTTATATATTTTTAGTAGTCTACAAAATTCTGGGTCGATCGAGCGTGCCATAAGGTCAAAACCAGTGTTTTGTGCAAAGTTTTCAAGGAAACTAGAACGATCAATTTGAAGTGCTGTATCGCTTATAATGTGAAAATGTCTCACTTTGTAAAATTTAAAGCAAGACGGTTAAATTGAGCTCTGACGTGCCCGCGTTAACTTGATAATTCAGTTAAGATCATTTTGGTGCCCTGAAATTTCATCAATGGAACCATGAGAAGCAAATCTTTGAAAAAAAGCACGAGTTATTTTTGGGTTAAATCGGTAGATTCGATGATGGATGATCGTTATTGGAATATTGGGCTATACCTTATAAAATTTTTATAGTCTACAAAACGCCGGGTCGATCGATCGTGCCACAAGGTCAAAACCAGTGTTTTGTGTTAAGTTTTCAAGGAAACTAGAACGATCAATTTGAAGTGCTATATCGCTTATAATGTGAAAGTGTCTCACTTTGTAAAATTTAAAGCAAGACGGTTAAATTGAGCTCCGACGTGCCCGCGTTAACTTGATAATTCAGTTAAGATCATTTTGGTGCCCTGAAATTTCATCAATGGAACCATGAGAAGCAAATCTTTGAAAAAAAGCACGAGTTATTTTTGGGTTAATCGGTAGATTCGATGATGGATGATTGTTATTAGAATATGGTGCTATGCGTTTTAAATTTTTTATAGTCTACAAAACGCCGGGTCGATCAATCGTGCCACAAGGTCAAAACCAGTGTTTTGTGTTAAGTTTTCAAGGAAACTAGAACGATCAATTTGAAGTGCTATAGCGCTTATAATGTGAAAGTGTATCACTTTGTAAAATTTAACGCAAGACGGTTAAATTGAGCTCCGACGTGTCCGCGTTAACTTGATAATTCAGTTAAGATCATTTTGGTGCCCTGAAATTACCGAAATGGAACCATCAGAAGCAATGCTTTGAAAAAAAGCACCAGTTTTTTTGGGGTTAATCGGTAGATTCGATGCTGGATGACTGTTATTGGAATATTGGGCTATGGGTTATATATTTTTAGTAGTCTACAAAATTCTGGGTCGATCGAGCGTGCCATAAGGTCAAAACCAGTGTTTTGTGCAAAGTTTTCAAGGAAACTAGAACGATCAATTTGAAGTGCTATAGCGCTTATAATGTGAAAGTGTATCACTTTGTAAAATGTAAAGCAAGACGGTTAAATTGAGCTCCGACGTGCCCGCCTTAACTTGATAATTCAGTTAAGATCAATTTGGTGCCCTGAAATTTCATCATTGGAACCATGAGAAGCAATTCTTTGAAAAAAAGCAACAGTTTTTTTGGGGTTAATCGGTAGATTCGATGATGGATGATCGCTTTGGAATATTGGGCTATGCCTTATAAATTTTTTATAGTCTATTAAATGCCGGGTCGATCGAGCATGCCACAAGGTCAAAACCAGTGTTTTGTGCAAAGTTTTCAAGGAAACTAGAACGATCAATTTGAAGTGCTATAGCGCTTATAATGTGAAAGTGTATCACTTTGTGAAATTTAACGCAAGACGGTTAAATTGAGCTCCGACGTGTCCGCGTTAACTTGATAATTCAGTTAAGATCATTTTGGTGCCCTGAAATTACCGAAATGGAACCATCAGAAGCAATGCTTTGAAAAAAAGCACCAGTTTTTTTGGGGTTAATCGGTAGATTCGATGCTGGATGACTGTTATTGGAATATTGGGCTATGGGTTATATATTTTTAGTAGTCTACAAAATTCTGGGTCGATCGAGCGTGCCATAAGGTCAAAACCAGTGTTTTGTGCAAAGTTTTCAAGGAAACTAGAACGATCAATTTGAAGTGCTATAGCGCTTATAATGTGAAAGTGTATCACTTTGTAAAATGTAAAGCAAGACGGTTAAATTGAGCTCCGACGTGCCCGCCTTAACTTGATAATTCAGTTAAGATCAATTTGGTGCCCTGAAATTTCATCATTGGAACCATGAGAAGCAATTCTTTGAAAAAAAGCAACAGTTTTTTTGGGGTTAATCGGTAGATTCGATGATGGATGATCGTTATTGGAATATTGGGCTATGCCTTATAAATTTTTTATAGTCTATTAAATGCCGGGTCGATCGAGCATGCCACAAGGTCAAAACCAGTGTTTTGTGCAAAGTTTTCAAGGAAACTAGAACGATCAATTTGAAGTGCTATAGCGCTTATAATGTGAAAGTGTATCACTTTGTGAAATTTAACGCAAGACGGTTAAATTGAGCTCCGACGTGTCCGCGTTAACTTGATAATTCAGTTAAGATCATTTTGGTGCCCTGAAATTACCGAAATGGAACCATCAGAAGCAATGCTTTGAAAAAAAGCACCAGTTTTTTTGGGGTTAATCGGTAGATTCGATGCTGGATGACTGTTATTGGAATATTGGGCTATGGGTTATATATTTTTAGTAGTCTACAAAATTCTGGGTCGATCGAGCGTGCCATAAGGTCAAAACCAGTGTTTTGTGCAAAGTTTTCAAGGAAACTAGAACGATCAATTTGAAGTGCTGTATCGCTTATAATGTGAAAATGTCTCACTTTGTAAAATTTAAAGCAAGACGGTTAAATTGAGCTCTGACGTGCCCGCGTTAACTTGATAATTCAGTTAAGATCATTTTGGTGCCCTGAAATTTCATCAATGGAACCATGAGAAGCAAATCTTTGAAAAAAAGCACGAGTTATTTTTGGGTTAAATCGGTAGATTCGATGATGGATGATCGTTATTGGAATATTGGGCTATACCTTATAAAATTTTTATAGTCTACAAAACGCCGGGTCGATCGATCGTGCCACAAGGTCAAAACCAGTGTTTTGTGTTAAGTTTTCAAGGAAACTAGAACGATCAATTTGAAGTGCTATATCGCTTATAATGTGAAAGTGTCTCACTTTGTAAAATTTAAAGCAAGACGGTTAAATTGAGCTCCGACGTGCCCGCGTTAACTTGATAATTCAGTTAAGATCATTTTGGTGCCCTGAAATTTCATCAATGGAACCATGAGAAGCAAATCTTTGAAAAAAAGCACGAGTTATTTTTGGGTTAATCGGTAGATTCGATGATGGATGATTGTTATTAGAATATGGTGCTATGCGTTTTAAATTTTTTATAGTCTACAAAACGCCGGGTCGATCAATCGTGCCACAAGGTCAAAACCAGTGTTTTGTGTTAAGTTTTCAAGGAAACTAGAACGATCAATTTGAAGTGCTATAGCGCTTATAATGTGAAAGTGTATCACTTTGTAAAATTTAACGCAAGACGGTTAAATTGAGCTCCGACGTGTCCGCGTTAACTTGATAATTCAGTTAAGATCATTTTGGTGCCCTGAAATTACCGAAATGGAACCATCAGAAGCAATGCTTTGAAAAAAAGCACCAGTTTTTTTGGGGTTAATCGGTAGATTCGATGCTGGATGACTGTTATTGGAATATTGGGCTATGGGTTATATATTTTTAGTAGTCTACAAAATTCTGGGTCGATCGAGCGTGCCATAAGGTCAAAACCAGTGTTTTGTGCAAAGTTTTCAAGGAAACTAGAACGATCAATTTGAAGTGCTATAGCGCTTATAATGTGAAAGTGTATCACTTTGTAAAATGTAAAGCAAGACGGTTAAATTGAGCTCCGACGTGCCCGCCTTAACTTGATAATTCAGTTAAGATCAATTTGGTGCCCTGAAATTTCATCATTGGAACCATGAGAAGCAATTCTTTGAAAAAAAGCAACAGTTTTTTTGGGGTTAATCGGTAGATTCGATGATGGATGATCGCTTTGGAATATTGGGCTATGCCTTATAAATTTTTTATAGTCTATTAAATGCCGGGTCGATCGAGCATGCCACAAGGTCAAAACCAGTGTTTTGTGCAAAGTTTTCAAGGAAACTAGAACGATCAATTTGAAGTGCTATAGCGCTTATAATGTGAAAGTGTATCACTTTGTGAAATTTAACGCAAGACGGTTAAATTGAGCTCCGACGTGTCCGCGTTAACTTGATAATTCAGTTAAGATCATTTTGGTGCCCTGAAATTACCGAAATGGAACCATCAGAAGCAATGCTTTGAAAAAAAGCACCAGTTTTTTTGGGGTTAATCGGTAGATTCGATGCTGGATGACTGTTATTGGAATATTGGGCTATGGGTTATATATTTTTAGTAGTCTACAAAATTCTGGGTCGATCGAGCGTGCCATAAGGTCAAAACCAGTGTTTTGTGCAAAGTTTTCAAGGAAACTAGAACGATCAATTTGAAGTGCTGTATCGCTTATAATGTGAAAATGTCTCACTTTGTAAAATTTAAAGCAAGACGGTTAAATTGAGCTCTGACGTGCCCGCGTTAACTTGATAATTCAGTTAAGATCATTTTGGTGCCCTGAAATTTCATCAATGGAACCATGAGAAGCAAATCTTTGAAAAAAAGCACGAGTTATTTTTGGGTTAAATCGGTAGATTCGATGATGGATGATCGGTATTGGAATATTGGGCTATACCTTATAAAATTTTTATAGTCTACAAAACGCCGGGTCGATCGATCGTGCCACAAGGTCAAAACCAGTGTTTTGTGTTAAGTTTTCAAGGAAACTAGAACGATCAATTTGAAGTGCTATATCGCTTATAATGTGAAAGTGTCTCACTTTGTAAAATTTAAAGCAAGACGGTTAAATTGAGCTCCGACGTGCCCGCGTTAACTTGATAATTCAGTTAAGATCATTTTGGTGCCCTGAAATTTCCGAAATGGAACCATGAGAAGCAATGCTTTGAAAAAAAGCACGAGTTATTTTTGGGGTTAATCGATAGATTCGATGCTGGATGATTGTTATTAGAATATGGTGCTATGCGTTTTAAATTTTTTATAGTCTACAAAACGCCGGGTCGATCGATCGTGCCACAAGGTCAAAACCAGTGTTTTGTGTTAAGTTTTCAAGGAAACTAGAACGATCAATTTGAAGTGCTATAGCGCTTATAATGTGAAAGTGTATCACTTTGTAAAATTTAACGCAAGACGGTTAAATTGAGCTCCGACGTGCCCGCGTTAACTTGATAATTCAGTTAAGATCATTTTGGTGCCCTGAAATTACCGAAATGGAACCATCAGAAGCAATGCTTTGAAAAAAAGCACCAGTTTTTTTGGGGTTAATCGGTAGATTCGATGCTGGATGATTGTTATTGGAATATTGGGCTATGGGTTACATATTATTAGTAGTCTACAAAACGCCGGGTCGATCGATCGTGCCATAAGGTCAAAACCAGTGTTTTGTGCAAAGTTTTCAAGGAAACTAGAACGATCAATTTGAAGTGCTGTATCGCTTATAATGTGAAAATGTCTCACTTTGTAAAATTTAAAGCAAGACGGTTAAATTGAGCTCTGACGTGCCCGCGTTAACTTGATAATTCAGTTAAGATCATTTTGGTGCCCTGAAATTTCATCAATGGAACCATGAGAAGCAAATCTTTGAAAAAAAGCACGAGTTATTTTTGGGTTAAATCGGTAGATTCGATGATGGATGATCGTTATTGGAATATTGGGCTATACCTTATAAAATTTTTATAGTCTACAAAACGCCGGGTCGATCGATCGTGCCACAAGGTCAAAACCAGTGTTTTGTGTTAAGTTTTCAAGGAAACTAGAACGATCAATTTGAAGTGCTATAGCGCTTATAATGTGAAAGTGTATCACTTTGTAAAATTTAACGCAAGACGGTTAAATTGAGCTCCGACGTGCCCGCGTTAACTTGATAATTCAGTTAAGATCATTTTGGTGCCCTGAAATTACCGAAATGGAACCATCAGAAGCAATGCTTTGAAAAAAAGCACCAGTTTTTTTGGGGTTAATCGGTAGATTCGATGCTGGATGATTGTTATTGGAATATTGGGCTATGGGTTACATATTATTAGTAGTCTACAAAACGCCGGGTCGATCGATCGTGCCATAAGGTCAAAACCAGTGTTTTGTGCAAAGTTTTCAAGGAAACTAGAACGATCAATTTGAAGTGCTATATCGCTTATAATGTGAAAGTGTCTCACTTTGTAAAATTTAACGCAAGACGGTTAAATTGAGCTCCGACGTGCCCGCGTTAACTTGATAATTCAGTTAAGATCATTTTGGTGCCCTGAAATTACCGAAATGGAACCATCAGAAGCAATGCTTTGAAAAAAAGCACCAGTTTTTTTGGGGTTAATCGGTAGATTCGATGCTGGATGATTGTTATTGGAATATTGGGCTATGGGTTATATATTTTTAGCAGTCTACAAAATGCTGGGTCGATCGAGCGTGCCATAAGGTCAAAACAAGTGTTTTGTGCAAATCTTTCAAGGAAACTAGAACGATCAATTTGAAGTGCTATATCGCTTATAATGTGAAAGTGTCTCACTTTGTAAAATTTAAAGCAAGACGGTTAAATTGAGCTCCGACGTGCCCGCGTTAACTTGATAATTCAGCTAAGATCATTTTGGTGCCCTGAAATTTCCGAAATGGAACCATGAGAAGCAATGCTTTGAAAAAAAGCACGAGTTATTTTTGGGGTTAATCGATAGATTCGATGCTGGATGATTGTTATTAGAATATGGTGCTATGCGTTTTAAATTTTTTATAGTCTACAAAACGCCGGGTCGATCGATCGTGCCACAAGGTCAAAACCAGTGTTTTGTGTTAAGTTTTCAAGGAAACTAGAACGATCAATTTGAAGTGCTATAGCGCTTATAATGTGAAAGTGTATCACTTTGTAAAATTTAACGCAAGACGGTTAAATTGAGCTCCGACGTGCCCGCGTTAACTTGATAATTCAGTTAAGATCATTTTGGTGCCCTGAAATTTCCGAAATGGAACCATGAGAAGCAATGCTTTGAAAAAAAGCACCAGTTTTTTTTGGATTTAATCGGTAGATTCGATGATGGATGATCGTTATTGGAATATTGGGCTATGGGTTACATATTATTAGTAGTCTACAAAACGCCGGGTCGATCGATCGTGCCATAAGGTCAAAACCAGTGTTTTGTGCAAAGTTTTCAAGGAAACTAGAACGATCAATTTGAAGTGCTATATCGCTTATAATGTGAAAGTGTCTCACTTTGTAAAATTTAAAGCAAGACGGTTAAATTGAGCTCCGACGTGCCCGCGTTAACTTGATAATTCAGTTAAGATCGTTTTGGTGCCCTGAAACTTCAGAAATGGAACCATCAGAAGCAATGCTTTGAAAAAAAGCACCAGTTTTTTTTGGATTTAATCGGTAGATTCGATGATGGATGATCGTTATTGGAATATTGGGCTATGCCTTATAAATTTTTTATAGTCTATTAAATGCCGGGTCGATCGAGTGTGCCAAAAGGTCAAAACCAGTGTTTTGTGCAAAGTTTTCAAGGAAACTAGAACGATCAATTTGAAGTGCTATATCGCTTATAATGTTGAAGTGTCTCATTTTGTAAAATTTAAAGCAAGACGGTTAAATTGAGCTCCGATGCCCGCGTTAACTTGATAATTCAGTTAAGATCATTTTGGTGCCCTGAAATTACCGAAAAGGAACCATCAGAAGCAATGCTTTGAAAAAAAGCACCAGTTTTTTTGGGGTTAATCGGTAGATTCGATGCTGGATGATTGTTATTGGAATATTGGGCTATGGGTTATATATTTTTAGTAGTCTACAAAATGCTGGGTCGATCGAGCGTGCCATAAGGTCAAAACAAGTGTTTTGTGCAAAGTTTTCAAGGAAACTAGAACGATCAATTTGAAGTGCTATAGCGCTTATAATATGAAAGTGTATCACTTTGTAAAATTTAAAGCAAGACGGTTAAATTGAGCTCCGACGTGCCCGCCTTAACTTGATTTATCAGTTAAGATCATTTTGGTGCCCTGAAATTTCATCATTGGAACCATGAGAAGCAATTCTTTGAAAAAAAGCAACAGTTTTTTTGGGGTTAATCTGTAGATTCGATGATGGATGATCATTATTGGAATATTGGGCTATGCCTTATAAATTTTTTATAGTCTATTAAATGCCGGGTCGATCGAGCGTGCCACAAGGTCAAAACCAGTGTTTTGTGTTAAGTTTTCAAGGAAACTAGAACGATCAATTTGAAGTGCTATAGCGCTTATAATGTGAAAGTGTATCACTTTGTAAAATTTAACGCAAGACGGTTAAATTGAGCACCGACGTGCCCGCGTACACTTGATAATTCAGTTAAGATCATTTTGGTGCCCTGAAATTTCCGAAATGGAACCATGAAAAGCAATGCTTTGAAAAAAAGCACGAGTTATTTTTGGGTTTAATCGGTAGATTCGATGATGGATGATCGTTATTGGAATATTGGGCTATGCCTTATAAAATTTTTATAGTCTACAAAACGCCGGGTCGATCGATCGTGCCACAAGGTCAAAACCAGTGTTTTGTGTTAAGTTTTCAAGGAAACTAGAACGATCAATTTGAAGTGCTATAGCGCTTATAATGTGAAAGTGTATCACTTTGTAAAATTTAACGCAAGACGGTTGAATTGAGCTCCGTCGTGCCCGCGTTCACTTGATAATTCAGTTAAGATCATTTTGGTGCCCTGAATTTACCGAAATGGAAACATCAGAAGCAATGCTTTGAAAAAAGCACCAGTTTTTTTGGGGTTAATCGGTAGATTCGATGCTGGATGATTGTTATTGGAATATTTGGCTATGGGTTATATATTTTTAGTAGTCTACAAAACGCCGGGTCGATCGAGCGTGCCATAAGGTCAAAACCAGTGGTTTGTGCAACGTTTTCAAGGAAACTAGAACGATCAATTTGAAGTGCTATGGAGCTAGTAATGTGAAAGTGTATCACTTTGTAAAATTTAACGCAAGACGGTTAAATTGAGCTCCGACGTGCCCGCGTAAACTTGATAATTCAGTTAAGATCATTTTGGTGCCCTGAAATTTCCGAAATGGAACCATGAGAAGCAATGCTTTGAAAAAAAGCACGAGTTATTTTTGGGTTTAATCGGTAGATTCGATGATGGATGATTGTTATTGGAATATTGGGCTATGGGTTATATATTTTTAGTAGTCTACAAAATGCTGGGTCGATCGAGTGTGCCATAAGGTCAAAACCAGTGTTTTGTGCAAAGTTTTCAAGGAAACTAGAACGATCAATTTGAAGTGCTATATCGCTTATAATGTGAAAGTGTCTCACTTTGTAAAATTTGAAGCAAGACGGTTAAATTGAGCTCCGATGCCCGCGTTAACTTGATAATTCAGTTAAGATCATTTTGGTGCCCTGAATTTTCATCAATGGAACCATGAGAAGCAAATCTTTGAAAAAAAGCACGAGTTATTTTTGGGGTTAATCTGTAGATTCGATGATGGATGATCATTATTGGAATATTGGGCTATGCCTTATATATTTTTTATAGTCTATTAAATGCCGGGTCGATCGAGCGTGTCACAAGGTCAAAACCAGTGTTTTGTGTTAAGTTTTCAAGGAAACTAGAACGATCAATTTGAAGTGCTATAGCGCTTATAATGTGAAAGTGTATCACTTTGTAAAATTTAACGCAAGACGGTTAAATTTAGCACCGACGTGCCCGCGTACACTTGATAATTCAGTTAAGATCATTTTGGTGCCCTGAAATTTCCGAAATGGAACCATGAAAAGCAATGCTTTGAAAAAAAGCACGAGTTATTTTTGGGTTTAATCGGTAGATTCGATGATGGATGATCGTTATTGGAATATTGGGCTATGCCTTATAAAATTTTTATAGTCTACAAAACGCCGGGTCG
The DNA here is from genome assembly GCA_906901655.1 of Sminthurides aquaticus. Lineage (NCBI taxonomy): Eukaryota > Metazoa > Arthropoda > Collembola > Symphypleona > Sminthurididae > Sminthurides > Sminthurides aquaticus. Next base: position 13,536,899 of record CAJQTT010000002.1, on the reverse strand, counting down.
ATCGATCGTGCCACAAGGTCAAAACCAGTGTTTTGTGCAAAGTTTTCAAGGAAACTAGAACGATCAATTTGAAGTGCTATAGCGCTTATAATGTGAAAGTGTATCACTTTGTAAAATTTAACGCAAGACGGTTGAATTGAGCTCCGACGTGCCCGCGTTAACTTGATAATTCAGTTATGATTATTTTGGTGCCCTGAAATTTCAGAAATGGAACCATGAGAAGCAATGCTTTGAAAAAAAGCACCAGTTTTTTTGGATTTACAGTCGACTCTCGCTATAAGAGACTCCTATATAAGAGAATCCGCGCTGTAAGAGACTAATTTGGGAGCCACACTCCCTATGTTCGCAATGTTAAAGCATCCCTTTATAAGAGATTTCTTGCTTTAAGAGACTTTTTTCCGGATTAGAACGATATACGTGTCTCTTATAGCGAGAGTCGACTGTAATCGGTAGATTCGATGATGGATGATTGTTATTGGAATATTGGGCTATGGGATATATATTTTTAGTAGTCTACAAAATGCCGGGTCGATCGAGCGTGCCACAAGGTCAAAACCAGTGGTTTGTGCAACGTTTTCAAGGAAACTAGAACGATCAATTTGAAGTGCTATGGAGCTAGTAATGTGAAAGTGTATCACTTTGTAAAATTTAACGCAAGACGGTTAAATTGAGCTCCGATGTGCCCGCCTTTACTTGATTATTCAGTTAAGATCATTTTGGTGCCCTGAAATTTCCGAAATGGAACCATGAGAGGCAATGCTTTGAATAAAAGCACCCGTTTTTTTTTTATTTAATCGGTAGATTCGATGCTCCATGATTGTTATTGGAATATTGGGCTATGCCTTATAAATTTTTTATAGTCTACAAAACGCCGGGTCGATCGATGGTGCCACAAGGTCAAAACCAGTGGTTTGTGCAAAGTTTTGAAGGAAACTAGAACAATCAATTTGCAGTGCTATAGAGCTAGTAATGTGAAAGTGTATCACTTTGTAAAATTTAAAGCAAGTCGTTAAATTTAGCTCCGACGTGCCCGTGTTAACTTGATAATTCAGTTAAGTTCATTTTGGCGCCCTGAAATTTCATCAATGGAACCATGAGAAGCAATTCTTTGAAAAAATGCGCCAGTTTTTTTTGGTGTAATCGGTAGATTTGATGCTGGATGATCGTTATTGGAATATTGGGCTATGCCTTGTAAATTTTTTATAGTCTACAAAACGCTAGAGTGGATCAGAAAGGATCAAGAATGCATCAGAAAGGATCAAGAGTGGATCAGAAAGGATCAAGAGTGGATCAGAAAGGATTAAGAGTGGATCAGAAAGGATCAAGAGTGGATCAGAAAGGATCAAGAGTGGATCAGAAAGGATCAAGAGTGGATCAGAAAGGATCAAGAGTGGATCAGAAAGGCTCAAGAGTGGATCAGAAAGGATCAAGAATGGATCAGAAAGGATCAAGAGTGGATCAGGAAGGATCAAGAGTGGATCAGGAGTGGATCCTAATGCATCAGTATTGTATCAGAATTGGATCAGAATGGATCTATATGGAACAGAATTTTATCAAGAGTGGATCAGAATTTTATCAAGAGTGGATCAGAATTTTATCAAGAGTGGATCAGAATTTTATCAAGAGTGGATCAGAATTTTATCAAGAGTGGATCAGAATTTTATCAAGAGTGGATCAGAATTTTATCAAGAGTGGATCAGAAAGGATCAAGAGTGGATGAGGAGTTGTTCAGGAGGTCTGGAGTTGGTCAGAAGGGATCAGGAGTGGATAAGGAAGAGATCATAATGTATTAGGAGTGGAGCAGGAATGGATTAGAATGGTTAATCAGAATTTGACCAGAATAGATCAAGAGTGGATCAGAAAGGATCAAGAGTGGATCAGAAAGGATGAAAAGTGTATCAGGAAATGGTCAATAACGGAAAAGGAGTGGATCAAAAAGGATCAAGAGTGGATCAGAATTGGTCAGGATTGGATAAGGAGTGGATTATGAGTGGACCAGAATTGGTCAGGAGTGGATCAAGAGTGGATCAGAAGTTTATCAAGCGTGGATCACAAGGTTATCAAGAGCGGATCAGAATGGAACAAGAGTGGATCATAATGGAACAAGAGTGGATCATAATGGAACAAGAGTGGATCATAATGGATCAAGATGGATCAGAATTTTATCAAGAGTGGATCAGAATGGATGAGGAGTTGATCAGGTGGTCTGCAGTTGGTCAGAAGGGGTCAGGAGTGAATAAGGAAGAGATCATAATGGATTAGGTGTGGAGGAGTGGATTAGAATGGATAAGGGTGGGATCAGGGGTGAACCAGAAAGGATCAAGATTGGATCAGAGAGGATCAAGAGTGGATCAGAAAGGATCAAGAGTGGATCAGAAAGGATCAAGAGTGGATCAGAATTGGTCAGGATTGGATCAGAATTGGTCAGGATTGTATAAGGAGTGGATTATAAGTGGGACACGATGGGTCAGGATAGGATGTGGATCAGGATTTGGTTTACAATTGAAAAGGAATGGATCAGAGTGGACCAGAATCGGTCACGAGTGGATCAAGATTGGATGAGAAAGGATCAAGAGTGGATCCGGAGTGGATCATAATGAATCAGCATTGGATCAAGATGGATTTTGATCAGAATTGGATCAGAAGTTTATCAAGAATGGATCAGAATGGATGAGGAGTTGATCAGGAGGTCTCAAATTGGTGAGAAGGGATCAGGAGTGGATAAAGAAGAGATCAAAATAGATTAGGAGTGGAGCAGGAGTGATTAGAATGGAAAAGGGTGGGATCAGGAGTGGATCAGAAAGGATGAAAATTGGATCAGAAATGGTCAGGATTGGATAAGGAGTGGCTTATGAGTGGGACAGAATGGGTCAGGAGTGGATCAGGATGGGAGGTGGATCAGGATTTGGTCTACAATGGAAAAGGAATGGATCAGAGTGCACCATGAGTGGATCAGATTGGATCTAGATGGATCAGAAGTTTATCAAAAGTGGATCAGAATGGATGAGGAGTTGATCAGGAGGTCTGGAGTAGGTCAGAAGGGATCAGGAGTGGATAAGGAAGAGATCAGAATAGATTAGGAGTGGAGCAGGAGTGGATTTGAATGGATAAGGGTGGGATCAGGAGTGGATCAAAATGAATCGGAAGTAGGTCAGGAGGGAATCAGGATGTAATGAGGAGATCAGAATGGATCAGGACCTACAGAGATGAATGTTAACGCAAGCGAGAGTTTAAGATCTCAGCTATTGAACAACGCAATTTGCTTGAATCTGTTACTCTTTGGAGCCGAGAGACTACCAGGAGAGCCCGAAACCTTGTTAGCGAATCCTTTGAAAAGCAAAACTGCGAGCAGCACGAGAACTGCAATAATTCTTTAATGGGTGCGAGAGAGCAGATTCCGATATGCGATTTAAAATGGTTACCCGTTGGTATCAATGTATTCTCCGTGAAGTTCTGGAAAGTTCCAATTATAGCCAATTATAAATGTTAAAAATGCCACATATCCGAAGTCGAATGCAGCTTTCCATTTCCATTCGTTTTTAACAAATGAATTAGCTCCAGGATGAAAACTCAAATGATGGTTTTTTTCTACAAAATTTCGCAATTCATTCGAAGGCAGCTTTCGCATTCTAATACCTTACGTGTATGTATTACGTGTTCTCCTCAGACAATTATTGCGCCTCCATCCCTCATTCTTGTTAGAGTCGTTGTTGAATATGCCTAGCTTCTGAAGAAGCAAGGAAACCCCGTCCTCGGCTTTCCACGATTGCTGTTTCGAAATGGTTCCTCGCCTGCTTTCCATGGAAATACGAACTTTAGTTGCGCTAACTGTAAATTCAAGAGGACTTGTTAATAGCTTTTTCTTATATTCAGACTATATCAGCTCATATCTTGCCCATGTTAAATTTGTCCCTTCGATGAACGGCGATTTCGTGGTGGTTCTCACGGTCCGTAGCCCTGCGAGCGCATGTACTGTTAGATAGCACCGGCACATGCAAGGGCTCGTCCCCACTTCCCTTTCACTTTATTATGTACCCGCATGTAATTCTTACGGACAAGCTTCCAGAATCGTTCCAGTCCCGACTCACCTTGGCGGTTCTTATCTTGTCCCTGTGCTCTTGCTGTTTCTATGCATTCGCTGCCTCATTTATATGGTCGCCGCGCAAAAATTTGCGTTTTTTGCATTAACGTGTCAAGTGATATTGGTGTCCTCTCTACGTTTGTTTCTTTTTTCGAGCACGGCGTGTCCCATACAATATACAATAAAATAATACTCAGGTCGAAAAAATTCAAAAATAAAAACACTACCGCAAAAAATGCGAAAAAACTAGCTTTTTCAAAAAAGGCGAATAAGTATTCCCGCACCTTACAGAACCCAGGAAAAGAATAAAATTATTTTCTCGACACAGCAAATACACAATATTCTTGCAATTCATATCCCTCATTAAACGATACAATTTATCCCCTGAAAAAGCGGCAAGAACTGCAAAGTTTGGTACTATGAAGTAGGGGTTCTTGCCGCATTTTCAGTGCGGATAAATTGTATCGTTTAATGAGGGATATGAATTGCAAGAATATTGTGTATTTGCTGTGTCGAGAAAATAATTTTATTCTTTTCCTGGGTTCTGGAAGGTGCGGGAATACTTATTCGCCTTTTTTGAAAAAGCTAGTTTTTCTTATTTCTACACGTAAATGTTTTGTGGGAATGGTCCCACTTTTGACATGTACGGTTGGCGCCAACTTTCGAAAACATGTAATTTGGAGCCATTGGAGTGTACATTCGTAACGGACAGGCAAAATTCCTACTTTTGTATCATTCTGAACTCAATATTCCCTGGACGGAGATCCCTAATAACGGTTACAGCATTACAAATAAAAGTACTTGAAAAAGACAAAAAAATATACTTCGAATTTTCATTTTAAAGTTTAATTTTAATGTCACAGAACTGTTGTGCTGCAACGACGCTCACATAGATGGTTGACTGTTCTTGCTAGATCTTACGTCGTATCATCAATATCATCAAATATTACAAAATGGCTCAGAATATCAGTCCCCGTGGAGAAGTTAATGAGCAAAGGAAGACAAAGGACGGTTCTTCGGCTGGATCCAGGGACACCCATTCTGTCAGTAAACGGTTAGCGCTGGATCTTATTATTAAATTATGTTACACCACAGCCAGATTCAATATCTCTGTATTTAATCATTGACGAATTTGCATTTCAGGCTTCACTCGGAATTATTGGCCTTGATGGTAAGCACCTACACACCAGACACAGCTATAATTTGTTGTCATAGATCATCAAACACAAATATATACTCACATTATGCATACCCTGCATTACAGACTAAAGCAGACAAAGGAATATCAGCGTTTCCAGATGGCGATAATATTTTCAAATGGGTTGGTACTTTACATGGCCCCGTCGATACGGTGAGCGTAGAAGATATTTTAAACACTAGATATTAGTTAGTTCTGATACGTATTAAGTGATCGGATCTTACCTTATGCTACTTGACGTTGTGGTTATGCCAAGGAAATTGCCGGCAGCAGTTTTTGTATTCTACACAACTATCACAACTGCTTTGAGATTGAATACCTGCTGAATCCGAATCCTTCTACTTTTAAGTTACACATCCATTCACTGTAACGCAGGTCTTTAGCGGAATAATCTTCAAGCTATCACTGGAATTTCCAAGCGGGTACCCTTATACGCCTCCTCTCGTAAAATTCACGTCACCTTGTTTCCATCCTAACGTTGACAGCGCTGGAAACATTTGCCTTGATATTTTAAAGGATAAATGGTCAGCTTTACTGGATGTCCGAACAATTTTAATCTCCATCCAGTCGTTGCTAAGTGGTAAGATTTCAAATTTCAACGAAGATACTATATACATATCCGAACCCACAATCAGCATGGGAAGAGTAGTTCATTTATCTTTGATAATTCTAGAACCAAACATAGACAGTCCACTGAATGTAAGAGCGGCACAGCTATGGAAAAACCAAGACGCCTACAAAAAACACTTAATAGAAGTAGTGCATAAAAATGTCATATGACTGTATGTCATTTCCTATTCGTGCTCTGTTGATAACAGGCGTACTAGAGTTACTCACCTCACTATTATTATTATTAGCAATTCCACGTGAGTTGTATCCAATTAAATGGCTATTGAATTTGGCTGTGTCTGTATAAGAATGAACCGCGATTGGATGCAGTATGAGTTTTCAGGTTGCATCTTTAATTATCCAAGAACGTATATTATTCTCTCCATAACTATTTTTATTCGTGCTTCAATTTTTAAGTAATTTTGTGTAACCGACCACGTTGGTAAATAAACAATGATTTCATCATATTTACAATCACTGTTCTTTTTATATAACTTCTCCATTGGTTGGTTAGCATCGGATCCTAGAAATTGGTTGGTCGACGACAAGCCATCAACTGATTTGGATGATTGAAGTGGAATGATTTGGCACCGGCAAAAGGAAATCAAGGGTTTGACTCGGCTGATTCACGCTTTACAATGAATACCTTGCGATTGGACATGCAGGCAGTATACGATAAGGGTCCGAATGAAACTGGAATTAAAACGCATCGGGTTGAAGTTTTAATACATTCTTCTTTTAACATATATATATATATGATATAATTACCAGAAACACGATTCCATCGCTCGCCGGCTCCAGTTGATCCGATTTTCTCTAACGGGGGGAGATTAATCTTGGGGCGAAGTACCACGTTCGAATTGTCCTGACTGTCATTTCCAACAGCTGCCCCAGTGGAAGACAAAGGTGACGGGAACGAATGATATGTCAAATTCATTACTTGACCAGAAAGCGCTTCGTTACTTGCAAGTTCTCCTGAGGACTGCCGATCAAAATACGACACAATCTCTGATTTACAGTCTTTGAATAGTAAGTGTAAGCATTCCGTGAAAGGAAACACCGCAAATGAGTATCGATCTACAGACAGAATAGTTGCAAAACATTAAGCATACCGATAAAACTGCCCCATCTTCCTGTAGTACCATCTGACCAACTTGATTGTTTACTGGGTCGACCTGGACCATTTTGAGGCTGCGATGTTAACCCTGGTAAGACGATTCTAAAGTCGAGTTCAAAACGGCACTAAAATCTTGGGGTGACTAGCCGGAAAGTTACACAGAACCATGAACCAGTAAACTATAGATTTTAGCAGCGATTTAGCTTTTAAATGCGATTTATTCAACTCTGTTTAAACCTTTAAACTGACCGCTCCGAAGCAATAGGTAGACCAATAGAGACCTTTCAAGCACGCCCCTCCCAACTATTTGGTGACGTCAACGATATTACACGACATTCAAACCACCCTCACCCCGCTACTTCAATGCTTAAACGGCGAGTTGGGAATTTTGAATTTCGCGTTATAATTGGCGGTACAATACAGCTGTGAGAATGTGCTTGAAAATTTTCTTGTATGCCTAACAAAGGCCATGCGTAAGGGACCATGCACTTATTATATCATACAACCTCAACACGGCGGGTGCGGGTGGATGATCATGGGAAAATAGGCCAAACAAAAGTGACATGGGGCCTTAAAAGTAGTCTAAAGTAGAGAATATAATTAGTTACTAGGTATATGAAACCCAAAAATCACGCAGAATACAGATTCGATTGTAGAGTTTGTTTACCTGGACTCTACAAAGTGCCACCAAAGCAGTTGTAGAGCAATTTTGACATTCTCATATTGCCCTAAACATTCTCTACGATAGTGCAAATGAGATATTAGGAGAAACTTCATAATGAAACGCTTACTGCCATTTATGTTTATCTGACGTTCAAATCCTCCTGCACCTATGAACTAATTTCCCACGAACACTGACGGTGGTCCAAACTAATGCAAGCCCCATTATTCCCGCCTCTACGTGTCCTGATTAGGAACATTCATTTCATATTCATTTTCATTTAATTCACAAACACAAACTATGACATAGCAAAAATTCCAGTGTCCGTGACCCATCCGTTAGACAAAACTTACATTAGCTGTTATTGTACTCAGCTCGATATTACTGACAAGTTATGCGGCATTAAAGGATAATGAAATCAAGTTGTAAACCAACCACGTTTCTTGGTATCAACAACACAGAATCCCTTTCTGACTTATTATTATCCGATGAAGACCTAATCTGGGAATACCTTGAATTCCCATTTAATCACACAGCACATCCATCAAAAACGTCCTTCTTGGGAACGTATAAGCTAATCAGTGCTATTAGATACTCAAGCTCCAACTGCAGCAGTACAGCCTTTCTTTGATAGACGACCGCTATCTATTGCAGATTGTTGGAATTCTAAAGCACGCTATATAAGAAACAATGACCATTAAAGTTGGTCACGGTTATCTTTCAACAAGAAGTTGCGAAATCTATGGATCAACACCTGGTTCCAGTGAAAGATATTCAAGTGGGCATTTAGCCAGTCAGCTGAACGTTCCCCTTTGTTCATTTATTCCCCGCTAGCGTAGCAAGCCTCATACGCAGTTACTGTGTGTGGTCTCCCCGTTAAGCACGGACTAAACTCGAGAGGATCCCAGCAAAGGTAAGTCTGAAAAAACTTTAAAATTTCCCTAGTGGTGCTTCTTTTTCCTAAGTCATTAAACGGAGCTGAAAAGACCTTCTGCTAGTAAGGAATGTCAGATTATTACTAGGAGGTGGGACAGTACAAAAAACCAGCTATATTTGAGCTGGGTTCGAAAAATCAAGCCCATTATGGCGTTTACAGCGTTCTGGTTCTGAATGTCAACTGTAGCTTCGTGTTCTGATCGAACACGTCAATCAGGAGTATTTTGCATAGTTTGGCCAGGCCATAGACTTACAGCTGCATATTGTGGTAGGGACATGGCAATACTAGCTTTTGCCATTTGCTTATTATAAACACGCTCTGTTTACTCTGGCGCGGCTTAATTGCACACATAGGTACACCCGAGCCTAAAAGCCTAATTCTGATTAGGACCGAGTCCACTAGAGAAGCAATCTGGTAAAGATTTTAGAGACCCAGTATGAGATAGAGGCAAGGAGACTCTCACTCGGTTTATTTGGACTGTTTGCTGTTCACAGAAATCTTTGAGTCCCCCCACACACTTCACACCACACACGGTTCTCAGTTTACCTAGACACACACAAACACTGCGGAGAAATCCATGCATACCCTCAAGGTTGCTCATCACAACCACAACATGCTGGATAATTTGACGGGTTCGGTGTTAATTTAATGTCTTAAACCCCTTATTGTTGACATGCACGTATATATGTCAAGTTTAATGTTCAAGTATAATTTTCGAAATGAGCATCTCCTGTATTCGATTAGAGGAGATATATGTAAGTACCGACCACTCTCCATGTTATAATTTAAGAGCACAGGTGATTCAGTAAACGCCTCCTTAACTATAATTACCATTAGGTATTTCATTGTGTTTCTATTCTATTCTGTTATTGACAACATCTATTGCCATTGTTTAAGTGCAAAAACCTTTAGCATTGCTTTTAGTGAGCGGTATTCTTTAGCTAACATGTGTGCTAATAGTCAAGACAAACCGTAAAAACTAACTGCGCGTTTGAGTGTACCTGTAATTATTGATTCTACAAGTACATACGTAAAAACTTTCTTTGCGACACATTTCCGCAAGTATTGAACCTTACGCAGTTTCTTTTTCCTAGTAGTCAACCACAGTCATTCAGGTGTCGATTGATCGTGATTTGGAATAATATTAGTTAGAGTTTTGTCAAGGTCTACCGAATATTACAGATTTCAGTATATATGTGTTTTCTGCATTGCTAGTTGTTGCTCAATTAAATATAGCGCTCGTACAGTGTTTCGAAATACTGGGATTTACTCACAGGAAGTTTCAACGTCCCGATATTCACGCCAGAATGCAGCCCTCATTTGACAGACACGATGACACAGCCTTTCTTGTCATCCGAATGACGTCCCCTTGACATTAAAAGTCAATTCCAATGTCGGAATGATTATCTAAAAGCAATTTTTTCATTTTTACTTCCTTTACTTTTCAGTTTACTAGAGTTCTTCGCTTGACTTGAGCCTGCGCGAGTTGCATGCTCCTCTCAACAATAGCGGAACCCTGAAAAATTTTGTTATCTTCTTGGGGGGTCTCACAAAAAATTAAAAAAAATGTTCGGAGGATCGAAAGCCCGGCAGGTTATGGCTGCTCTTGGAGGTAAGGTCGCATAAAGAACAAGTCTAATGAAGTAAGCGATTAATCAAAAATTAAATTTTTAATATAAACATTTTCTTTTCTCTTTCAGCATGCATGGGTGCATTCTGTTTAGGTACAGTCCTTGGATACACTAATCCTGTTATGGACGAACTGCAAGGGGATTTAAACGGTTCAAAAGCCGACAGGTCATGGATCGGTTCCCTGACTGCAGTAAGTTTTTATAATTTTGACAATTTGCAAAATTTTTGCAAACAATCAAATTAAATAGATGTGATGGTTTGCAGGCTGGAGCAATCTTTTGTGGTCCCATCACTGGATTCTGTATCGGACGTTTTGGAAGAAAGACTACAATGTTGGTTCTCTCTGCTCCGTTTGTTTTGGGATGGTTGCTAATAACCTACGCCGGGTCGGTCACGCCTGTGTTTTTTGGCAGAGCAATTACAGGTCAACATATATTCCTGCTTCTATCAATAATATATGAGATTGTAAGGGTCTGGTCCGCCGTATCCTTCTACATAATAGTTAATCATCTTAAATCTTTCCAGGTTTTTGCGGCGGAGCATTCTCGCTGGCTGCTCCAGTGTACGTTGGAGAAACTGCTCAGGACGATATCCGTGGAACGTTGGGAGCCGGATTCCAGTTGATGGTCACCGTTGGAATTTTATTTGTGTATGTAGTGAAACTTTGTAGCGTTTTTAAACGGGTTGTTAACTGATATGTATGACAACTAAAACTCCTCAATTACTGTGTATAGATATGTTGTTGGACTGGAAGCAAGTTGGGAATGGCTTGCATTGATTTGCGGATTTGGACCTCTTTTGTTTTTGATAATGATGATATTCCCACCCGAGTCACCTCGCTACCTGATCAGCAAAGGTCGTCAAGCTGAAGCATCAGAATCTTTGAGATGGCTTCGCGGTGCATCCTCAAACCAAGATGTTGAAGATGAATTGGCAGAAGTGAGTTCAATTAGAAGCAATTGTGTTGCTCAGATGAGAAAACAAATTTAAATCTCTCCTATTCCGCAGATTCAAAGAAGCGTCGACGAGGAAAAAATGCAGACGGCAACTTTTAAAGACCTCTTGGAGCCTCCAATCCTGAAACCTACATTAATTTGCATGGCCCTCATGTTTTTCCAGCAATTCAGTGGCATCAACGCCGTTATTTTCTACAGCTCAGACATTTTCAAGGATGCTGGTGCAGATTTAGACCCAAAAATATCTGCAGTGATTGTTGGTGTGGTGCAAGTGGTTGCCACGGTCGCCTCAAGTGCTCTTATGGATCGCCTAGGTCGCAGAGTCTTGCTTTTATTCTCCGACGTTGTCATGGCAATCTTTCTAGTTCTCTTGGGAGTCTTCTTTTATTTGAAAGAAGAAGGAAAATCTGAGGGTTGGGGTTGGTTACCTTTGGTCAGTCTCATTGTTTTTGTCGTAGCATTTTCCCTCGGATACGGACCCGTACCTTGGCTAATGATGGTAAGCTCCTACCGACGGCTCCTCATACTTTATTCCTGTATTAACTAAATTCTAACCAGTATTCTGTATAGGGTGAACTGCTCCCACCCAGGGTCAAAGGTCTTGCCTCGGCAATCTGTACTTCCTTTAACTGGACCCTGGCTTTTATTGTAACGAGATTCTTTGACAATTTCCTGGAAGCCCTAACCGCCAAGTGGTGCTATTGGATGTTCGCCATTGTATGCGTTGTCGGTACAATCTTTGTTTTCATCTTTGTTCCCGAGACAAAGGGAAAAAGTTTGGACGAAATTCAGCGATATTTTGGTGCCACTGAAACAAGAAATGAAGTCACAGCGGAGTCAGGTGAAGGTGAAACTAGTACGAGGCCTAAACAGAAATAAACAAACTGTGATTCATCAGACTTAGCCATAACAAAAGGCTTACATGCCACCTAATATATATATATATATTTGTGAGACTGTGACACGTTTTAGTCAAACTGAGCGCGGTCCTGACTAATTACAATTATAGCTTTTTGCTGTTCATCTACTTCAATTAAATCTACTCGAGCTTGAGTTTCTATTCAAAGTTAAGTGTGTCGACAAGCTCGTCTTCACAAAGTTTATTTGATTTAAAAACTTTAAACGAGTAACCGATAGTGAAAAGGTTGAGCAATTTACAAAAAGATTGTATTTTAGTTTTAGCATCCGCTCCTGCTAAAAACAATGGCATTTAGAGCACCTGGAGGTCTTTGCTCGTACGTAATAATTCGTGCGAGAATAGCAAATCCCTTGTTGTAGAAATACTCCAACGGCAATGAATCATTCCCCATGTCTTCTATTGCAAGTTACTCCTATTCAGAGTAATAGTGAGATTCGCACGGTTGTGAATGGGAAGAATGTTTTCACTGTGAGATATCCTTACGAACCCGATTCACTGCTTTTACAGCATTTGCGGCAGCCTAATGAAACAAAAAGAATTAAGATTCGTACAAAACCATGTCGTTAATGTAACTCTCAGCCAGCAGTGCACACCTTGAACTTTTTTTTGGCATTGAATTCCTGGATCCTCTTTTGCGTGAGCTGGAGATGAGTATCCTGTGCAGACTGGCCGGCAACCCAGCAGTTCTGCAACGCACTTGCAGCGGTAGGTCTCTTGGACGCATCTACTGTCAACATCTGCAAATTACATTGTTTAATTGAACATTAACTGCGTGTGAAACCCTACTCCCGTAGATTAATTAGTATCCAGTGGTTAAAAGTACTTGTGACACGAGATCCTTTGCTGGTTCCGATATTAAATCCCAGTAAGGTGACTCAAACTCGTAATCCGCAGCGACAATCTTTCTGGTCACCCCAGGCTCCCCATTCTCATCCCAAAATGGTTCAAATCCACATAACCTACCACATGAAGAGAACAGTGCTAAACAGACGATTTATCATTATTAGCCTCACACCGTAGACTCTTAATGCACACTTACAAAATGTATAGGACAACACCCAGACTCCAGATATCTACTGCAGCGTTATAGTCTTCTTTGAGAATTACTTCCGGCGCTGTAACAAATCATAGAATCTTTTGGAATCCTATTGTGGACAGACTGTATGTTATCATCACTTATCATCATGTCTTACCACAGTATCCAATTGTGCCGCAAAAAGTGCGCATGGAAATTGTCTCATCGAATTCTTTTGCAAACCCAAAATCTGAGAGTTTGATCAACGCATCATCTTCGGGTGACTTGTATAAAATATTTTCCGGTTTAATATCCCGATGTACTATGCCCTTTGCATGGGAAAACTGTAAAATCGTATGCACACACAATTAAGCATCAAAGTGGATTCTCCGTTCGCGCCTACAGAACGTTCCTCAACGTAATTCACCTCCAGCGCGCTTAGCACTTGTTGAACAACTCGCGCAGCCTCCTTTTCACTGTAATGCCCCTTTTTAACGATCCGGTCAAAGAGCTCTCCACCATCCGCTAGCTCCAGGACAATAAACACTTTGCTGCTGTTTTCGTATATTTGACGCATCAGCACCTATTCAAAAACACTCATTAGTCCTCTGGTACTTGTGGAAACCCAAACAGCTTGAAATCACAGTCTTACAATGTTAGGATGGTTCAACTTTAGTAACGCTTCAATCTCAGAATGGACAACCTTTCGACGCTTCCCTTGACCCTGCGCAAACGAGTGACATCAAACAATTAGTGTTTACAAGAAAATAGTGAGTGCAAGCATCTAGTTCCACACACACGCGCCTACCTCTTTCTCTATCACTTTGCAGGCCCATTTGCTCTTCTCATGTATATCGACGCATTGATACACGGACGATGTGACCCCACTGCAAATTTAAGTCAATTTTGGTAAAATTCACATTATTAAAGCCCGATAAATATTAAATCCGTGCGTGCGCGAGCAGTCTTACTGTCCCAGGATGTTATTCACTTCCATGGAGTAATCATCAAAGAAATTTCGACCCTGTACGCGGTTTGGTATCCAAAAGTCCTCCATTGCGGATTCTTTCCCTTTCTTGTTCCGAAGCCTCAGGCGCGCAGGGATTATATATAATACGCACTTCTGGGGCAACACTTGTCTTAGTCGAACACGGGAAACAAATCCGAAACTGATCACTAACAGCCTTAAAAATACAGATCAGTCTCAAGTTATGACTCTTGACTCTGCGTAGGCTTTTCAGCTAATATACACATCCTCCAAAAGCATTTAACATACATTTGATGGCGACCCAATTTCTGTACGCGCGAGGAACTCCTCGCAATTTTCCTTTCATTACACGCACGGATGTGGTGAGAGAGACACATGGTCACATAACTATCCTACGTTCGCAGCTCTTTCACATGCCCTTCAAGTTCATTATTATGTGTATTCCACGCTGCACAATCAGAGATTCTTCGTATGCAAAAGAATGTTTTTGTCTGGCATTACTGTAGCGGCCAGTTAGTTCTACGAAGCATTACATGTATTACAAGTTTTTTCAGTTTCCCCCATAACGTCGCCCCCAGCCGAGTCTAACCATACAGCAGTACAGCAAGATTAACCGACCCTTTCACCAATCATTTAATGCATGTGCTAACTACCTCACTCTCTTCCCATAACGCTGATAGACTTGATGCGAGCGGATTCTCATCGCAATCAACTTCCGACACATTAACCACAATGATAATATTACATGCAGCTTACATTAAATGTATTCGCCGGAACTACATCAGCACACAGATTACCCTGTTATAACAAGGAATGTAAATGCTATACGTTGCGCCTACCCTTTGCATAAACGCCTAAATAAGCAGAATTTTAAATACAACTCATGAATATACAATTTTTAAACTTTACTGTCAATCGCAAATATGAACATCTTAAGTATCGTGTTAATTATTATATAGTTATGAAACTTTCTGCACTCCATCCATCTTTGGCGGCTTCTGTATCACTTTCCAGTCCCCTGTATTGTAATTCATTTGAAAATGCGTTTCCACAAACACGGACGCTACCGACCCATCATTATTCCGCACGCTCTCCTCCGTCTCTGACAACTTGATTGTGACAATACTTCCCAATTCTGGGCACGGGTTTTCTGTTACAAAAAAATTACGTCAAATTCCGTTTGTCCGGTATAATTCGGGCCTGCCGATTTTTATTTTGAGCTTACCTCTTGTCCCAGCCATAAATTTTAGAATATGTTCCTTTTCTGGGCGTGTCGCCTTATTAGCTGTGCGGAAAATCTCTTGCGCCTGTGTCATTAGTTCTTTCTGCAAAACGTTCGTATCGTAGTAAGTAAGAATTTATAGCATCCTATATTATAGACACACATAGTATGTAACTAGCCCCCTCTTACCGATAACGTCACTACTTGCTGTGTCACATTAGTTGGAACTTGAAGTATAACAGTCTTGGTCATGGTCTGCGGTTGGCCACCAGATGCCTGCAAGAAATGCATTTCAACATTACAAAATCGTGATCATTTTCGCTCCGAGTGTGGAAGAATAACTACTACCCCAACGGCCAACTAGTATACCATGACGAAAAAGTCCGCTCCAGAAAAAGGAGTTAATGTGTAATTTTACACAAATACGTTTGCAAGAAAAGCTCCTGTTAGCTTTTTATGATACTCAACTAATGTATCATATCCCACTTCTAATCTCAGCTCTGAATCCGAAAAGTAACTGTATGCAGAACATTACTGCACATTGTACCTGGCTAATTACTGGCACCTGCATTCCCATTCTAAAAATTCCCGTTTGTATTCTCGAACTAGAGTCGAGATCGCACAATCACACGAATACCTCAGCATAGGCAGAGGCCAGACACTTCAGTCGATCGTTGCCTACTATCATAGCCAAATCTCCCGATAGCCTCTCGAAACACTTTTACATTTTATTACATTTACTATGCCAAATAGACTCAGAAAAGAGGGGTTTCCAAAGGTTCACATCAGTTCTACAGCGTAAACGAGCGCACCCCTTCGTACCTGGAGCGGACATGGACGATTCAACACATGCTCCTTATCATTATCACCTTTCTGCTGTTCACGTTCTGGTTGAGTCCACCCCCTATATCGCTCAAAGAAGTCGACGGAAGGAACCCGGGGGTCTGAGGAAGCTGGTCAGCTTTCAGGACAAACGGATTCAGGCTGGCAACTTTGGTAGCAGCTGTGGGATTCGATCTAGTAAACAACGGAGTAACCACAGGGGGAGGAGGAGGTTGTGGGGTGGGAGGCAAGTAGCTGGGAGCGACCAGAGGCACGGATGGTGCTGAGGGTGGAGGTGGAGATGGCTCAGTTCCTGCTGACAGCCCTGCAGCATAGTCCGGGGTTTCATCATTGGCAACAGGAGTCGCTTCCTCTGAAGCAACTGCCTTTTTAGATTCTTCCAATTCTAAAAATAAATAACAAATAGATACATAACATTAAAAAAGATAACTTAATTTTCAGATAGATTTGCAGCAGCTAAGGCATACCCTGAGCTTTCTTTCGCCGTTTGGACAGCGCGTAGCCGACAGGTTGCTCGGTTATGTCGAGCAATTTCACTCCTCCTTCCTTTCGGCCAGCGGGTGTCCGAGACAAAGTACGAGACGACGTCAAAGGAACCTTTCCGACAGGAGTTTGACTTGGAAGACCCTTTAAGGGAGCTGCACATAACAACAAGGCATACGACATCAGCATACGATTACATAGCCCATCTGATTGCCAGGTAATGAAGGCTTACTTGTGTCTGTCATTTTTCTAGGCATTCCCCTAGTTCTCAGAGGGATTGTCGGAGCTGGAGCTTTTTTCGCACTAGTTTTGGCGGCATCAGTTGCCTTACATATCAACTCAAATCGTAGTGTTGCCGACTTTGATGCTTTCTGAATCTTGAAATGTTTAGGTGGTGCTTTCTGTAAGTAAAAATCCATGAAATCAATGCTTGTGAAACACGCAGACTGCCAAATATATTCTAAGAGATACTTGCGTGACATACCTGAGGTCCGACAACCGATGCCAGAACTGTTTTGTTTACATAGTGACATTCCATCGGTAACAGGTTGACCTCCTTGCCGCGCTTTACTGTAACGTTACGCATATCAAACACGTGCGCAATCATTAGATCCATCGCATAGATCTTGTTTGTGTCCAAGAATATAATTTAGATGGCTACTTACACTCTTTCGACACTTCCTCGACCAAATCAAGAAATATTCGTCGATTTTCTTCTGGCTCTGTGATTTCCAAATTCAAGCATGACGTCGACGGATACGATTTCATAATTTCAGCAAGCATTGCAACCCACTGCTCACTATCAGCTTGTGCAACTTCGAGTATATCTTCTATTTCCACTCGCCACTGAAACGAAATGAGTACGTGGAACACATTATTATTATAAGCTGAACGTTCCAGTAGGTTGGAAGAGGCATATTTAGACCGCGGGCGCTCTTACTTCTTCCATGTTTCGCTTCGGTATATGAAAAAAGGACAAGAGTAGTTTGACTTTAACAGGTCCTTGCAGATCGATGAAACACTCTTTGATGTTCCGTAGTACCTCCGTATTCAACTGCGAACTTATTGATCCTGTTGTCCACGAATCGCTTGACCCCAACTTGTTGTGCAGCCACAGCGAAGTATCGCTATCTCTGACATTGGCCATCCTGTTCAAACCGCCTTGATGACACATGCAAACACATAGAGTTCCCCATTAGATTCCCGAAACAAAACAATTTATTGAAATATCCAGGTTAATATCCATTTTAATTTAATGATTTCGTTAAAACTTACGGAAATTAGCGTGCTATCAACTCCGTAAAAATTATGCAGTGATAGTTGCGATATGCGATTTGCGGCCCTAGTCATGAAAAAGCAAGTAGACTCACTCCGCCTTTTGCTCTGTTGTGCCCTTGTGTGAAGTACAACACTCACCCTAATAACCAGATGGTCAACACAAATTAAACATTGTTTCTATTAATTGTATGATTGCAGCTAAATTTTTAAATGGTAAAGTTTATTTATATTTTTGGCAAAATATCACCCTCATCGAATTGGGCGCGAAGCTATTTGGAAAATAATATTTGAACTTTCCCGCTTGGGTTTCTTCTCCCGTCCGTCGGGGGCTGTTCCAATACGACGTCCACAGCTATATGAAATCAGGAATTTTTCGAAACCCGTTGTGACTGCTGTCCTTTTCACAATACTGGGGCGGGGAATTAAAGCTGAAAAATATTAAAACCATTCGCCTTTTAAATTAGATGCCCCTTTTTGTGAAAGTACAGCAGTCGCAACGGGTTTTAATAAAAGAACTCCAAAATATTACTGAGAGAGCCATCGATTTGTTCCCCTCCCAACCATAGATTTTAAAAAATGCGGTAAGTTTTAATATAACCGCGCAATTTTACACACCGAGAAATTTTAGTGCGCTGCGCCCGAGATCGTGAAATTGTGAATTAACTAATTTAATTAAGAGATCAAGGATAATTAATTGATATGTAGCCATAGTCTGCATCGTTAGAATAAGCCAGAGTTTCATATGGAAAAGTTATAGCGTAAACACGGATACATTGAAACGGAAGAAATCAAAATATCATTTTGGGGCGTTAATAAGCAGCATGCCGGATGAAGCTACTAAAGAAAAGAGAATTAATACATAAGATCTCACATATATAAACCTTTACCATAAAAGCGAAAAGTTATCAGAGTTAAAAAATCCAATAAATACAAATAGATTGTATCCCGCAGCTCAAGTGTAGTGGTTTTAGGGAATGTAGCAGCCGCTAGATCACTGCGCGAAAACACCATTTAGGTCAGCGCAGGAAGCTTTAATAATGTATATCGAACATCTTAGAAACGAATTTTACGACGTTCTTGTCCAGTCGGTAAGTTGCGGAATAATTGTGGTCACATATAATACTTAATGCATACTACTAGTGGTTTTAAACGCTGGAGGTACAGGCTCTTTCACACATTTTTATTTTTGTTTTAGCGACCATTAATAATAGCAGCTCCCGATGTTGACTCTGTGTGTGCTGTAAAGATACTCCAGCATTTATTTGACCTGGATGGAGTAGCATACACATTAATCTCTGCAGAAGGTTATCAAGAGCTGAAGGAGCATTTTAGCGAATTTAGAGACAAGGTGAGAGACGATGTGCATTATTACTGCTTGAAGAGTTTTTCTACAGTTGTTCTGATTCACTAACTCTTGTGCTATTTCAGGTTAAAAATGTTGTACTGATTAACTGCGGAGGAACTGTGGATATTTTGAACCTGCTGGAATATCCACAGGATGTAATCATTTTCATTCTGGATAGTCATCGACCCACGAATATTTTAAACATCTACGATGATACTCGACAGGTAAACAGCGGGTGTTTTGTTTACGACCGCCTAATACATTTGCTTTAACATTGTGAAAACTATCATGTATCTCTTTTAACACAGGTTCGAATAGTAACGCCACCAGGAGAAAGTGAGGATATACCAGGTTTTGATGATATATTCAGATACGATGAAAATGTACGCTGAGAGTGCAACACGGTGGAAATAATAGTTATTTGAAGAGTATTTTAGCTTATTATTATTCGCGTGGTTATTGGTTAGTCATCTTGTTGTAATTGTCACTACAAATCCATGTTTTCTCTATAGATTGAATCTGACAGTGATAATAACTCAGATGAAGAAATGCTGGAAGAAGAAACAAATGGGAACGAAAACGGTCGTAAAAATGTGTTGTCAAAGCGAAAAGAAAGGCATCAATGGAACGAACGCAGGAAGAGGATAATTTTCGAGTATTCTCAGTACAGCTACTTTGGTGCACCTGTAAGTTTTCGAATGAAAAGCTGTGTTAATGTACAATCGCTGGCTATAAAAGTTTTTTACACACTTGCAGGCAAGTATCATAATGCTGGAGGTGGCATGGACAATGTCCCGAGGTGGTCACGAATTGGTATGGTATGCCATTGTGGGATTGACTGACTACTATGCCCTGCATAAAATGGATCGACAAAACTACGTCTTGTTAGCTAACCAGTTGCAATCCCACGTTTCTCGGCTAAACCATTCCCAACAAGAGCAACGAGATGCGGTTAAACTTTCCTTTGAAAATGAGTACGCTATATGCTTAAAATGCAATAGTATTTCATAAAACTCACAAGAATCAGTCGTTAATGATGAAAGTCTCGTTTTTGTTTGCAGTGTGTGTTTACACCTGTATAGGCACTGGACCCTGTATGACAGTCTTGCAGCAACTCCATACTTCGCAGTAAAGTTCAAGTTTTGGCTAGGAGAAAATAATCTAAATCGATTTTTACTAGATGTCGGGTAAGCAGAAATGCTTAACAGCTACGGGAATGCTCGGGCATATGGACTGCTCTAACTAATGATTTGAAACAATTTCAGGTTGCCGTTAAACGAATGTCGACAAAAATTCGTCGCCATGGACTATCAAATTCGTAAAAATTTCAAGTCAATGTTGCAAAAAAAGTCTGATAAATGGAACCTAGAAGACATAACCGTACCTAGTTTCACTCGACAAACTGGGATGAAGCGAAAATTCGGTGCACTTGATTCACACTTGGCCGCACTTGCAACATTGGAGACTTCCAACGGACTTAGTTTGTCCGATAGATTCAAAGCCGCATTGGATACCCTTCCGTCGTAATGAGATGACCGCATTTGTTATCAATTTAAAGCCAAGAGTGCAATACATGAACTTAATTGAAACGATTTTTCAGGGACCGACTCGAGGATTTAGATGCTGGAGTTGAAAAAGCTAAAGAGCTGCTCCAGACTATACATCAGCAAGTGCAAGGATTCCTGGAAACTAATTCAGTGCAGAATGCTGGACCCTTTCTTCTTGCGACAGTTAATGATGTAAGTATCAATTCCTTTCAAAACAATTATGAATTACGTCAATTCTACTAAAGTAGAACGAATTTTGGATTGCAATTGCAGGGAACCTCTCAGACCAAAATGCTTTCGTATACAAATTCCTTGTCGTTGCTTTCAAGATTCACTCTGATGGCTGTTGTAGAAGCAAGCGCGGGGCGCAGACGACAAGCTTTGCCATTGATTTTGATGGCACCACAAAACGAGGATGTATGGGTTGTGATCGGTATACCGCCTCTAGCTGTTGACAGCACATCCAAGTAAGGACAATCCGTAAGCATTATTATTATGATCCTCTTGAGGACTTTAAACATGAAAATTAATTTCTTTTTTACGCAACAGTTTGTTCGGGAAAGCATTCGAGCGAGTAGCAGAGTCTATTGGAGAGGGAATGGCCATGAACTTTTTCGATACTCACATAGCACAGATCAGATTTGATCACAAAAAATCATTCCTGGAAAAGTTAATGGAGATAATGGAATGACTCATGTTAAAAGTACAACCCGGTCGCACGATAACTAGTAATATTTTAACTGTACCACTTTTCTTACTATAAACTGAAATGCGCAACGGGAGGCTGTTGTATTTTTTTACGCTAGGCATTAAGAATGAATGCCTAGCAGTTGCAGTTGGAACTTTTTACAGCCCGGCAACTAATCATAATTATGCAGTATACTATAAAACTTGCGCGGCTCAACTTTAGCCTAGAATTCGGAAACTCTCAGCAATCTATCCCTTATTACTATGATCATAAAGTTGGACATTAGCGTCGGTCAACTATCATCACATAGACATGGTGATTAAATTTCTGGGAGCCATTAGGAGCAAGTAACCTAACACAACGTATCTTAGGAATTTGTCATTGATATAAGCCCGTCGACAGTTGCTTATGTCAATAGTTGAAGGAAATAGCAAACAGGATTGTACAATAGTATGAAACTGTCCCGAACCATTCCTCCTCCAACGCAAGACTGCAGAATAATAATCAATTCGGATTCATGTCCTGTCCCCCCTGACCCTGCTTAATCACGTGAATGAATAATATAGACCATTTTTACACTCACACACCGCAGGAGGTATCGTGTGCTGCAAGTACTTAATTACGGTAGCGGTAAACAGCTGATTCAATTAGAGGATCTACAGCAAAACCTAACCTACTTTTACGCCCGTTGAGGATATACGGGATGAATCGGTATGTACTAAACATGTAGCAACCACACACCGATGAGTAAGGTTAAATCTTGCGCATTCGCATCGCTCTGATATGTTGTGTCGGCCACGTCGCTGCACTCAACACTCGCTGATGAAGAATTGTTTTTACATTGTCATTATCTTAATATATAAAAATATATATATCTGCAACATTTGTACAGTCATGTACATAACTTTTTACACAGGATTTAATTAGCATCAATTGACGGTCAATACTTAAACACGTTGAACAATTTCGGAGAATTTGACTAATACAAGTGTTCAAAAAAAGATTTCACCGGTCCAGAGATTTCTACGCTACTATGGTGTGAATAATATCATTAACTACCATCACAACGGTTAAGGTTATACCCTTGAAAGTTCTCATTAGGTTGTGGCTTATTTTACAATATTCAACTACCTGAAGTGTGTTCACGTCATAGAACTGTAACTGCTGAGACGGTTTGCGCCTGTGTCAATTATTATTTATCCACATTATCCAGGATTTTGGGATAGCCAATATAAATGAGCACTGTATTACATTATTGCTTTTCTTGAGGCTCGACGGCTTTTGACGTGTCAGTCCGCGCCGCAGTGATAGTTTTGGGCCATAAATCACGTAATGTGTGCATGAAAAGTAGAAGGACAAACGACAGTTTATCTGGTACCGTTTAGTAGTGATTTTCCGAATTTTACCAGCCGCTTATTTAGATCATAGCAGCAAGGTGTGGTGTTTCCGAACGAAAGAGTAAAATATAAGTTCCGCAACAACTGCAGTTTTAGTTTCCGATGCATTTGTAGGTCAAAGTTGAGAAGCGTAACACATTGCCCGAAACCGTTAGCCCCGTGTCCAAAATGATGCCGCAGGATCCCTATAATCCCATGTTTGTTCCGTCCGTCAATCATCGGCCGCCTTTCGAGGCGCAAAATGCACAACAAAATCCCGGTAATTATCAGCGAGGGGACCAGTTCAGCGCTTCCCAGTTACCCTTGGCTTCCAAAGACCAAACAGTCCGACCTCAACAACCTTACCAGGCTGTACCTCCTCAGCCCATGCCAGTTTACGGAAGTCAGCAGCAGGTATGTTGCTTTTATAACATAAACAATTTCCCTGAATACAGCACTGAATTAATATCTCTTAAAAATTTAGAATTTGTATCCGACCCTACCGACACCGGCATACCCACAGCGCGATGGTGGGGTTCAACCACAGGGGCTATTTTCACCCGGTGACCAAGCTCAGCAGCAAAACGACAGAAAGCAACTGTATTCTCAACCAGCATACGTAAATTCGCACCAACAACTACAGCACACAGGAACTAATCTTCACAGTGGAACGCAAGTCGGCTACAACGGTTACAGCCAACAAAATTACGCCAACCAAGCTTTAACTAATCAAATGAGTAACTTATCAGTAACAAATCATGGCTTCAACAAACTTTGGGTAAATTTTATTTGGGCAAATACCCAGGAGTTGAAAAATTGATGCTCCAGTTGTATGTAATTAGTAATCTTTTCTTCCAGGGTACGGACTTTGTAAATCTCTTGGAGCAAAAAAGTATAGTGCCGCCACATGGATGTAAGCCTCCAGAGATCCGGTTTCATCAGGAGTATATGAATTCTTCAAATTGTAGTCCTGAGTAAGTTCCGTCATTCATACTTTTTGACGACTTTCACTGGAGGCTTCAGTTTTGTTTATGCGTGGATGTAATTTCTGTAATTCCAGAATTTTTCGTTGCACTCTTACGAAAATCCCCGAGTCTAAGGGCCTCCTCGGAAAATCAAGATTACCTTTAGGCATACTTATTCATCCTTTCAAAGATTTAACGGTACGAGTACATGTATTTCAAAGCGTTTAATTGTTGTGCAATGGATCAAATTTTAATACATTTTGATAACATTTTACAGCAGTTGCCGGTTATTCAGTGCTCTACAATTGTGAGATGTCGTGCGTGTCGAACCTACATTAACCCATATGTTTACTTTGTGGATAGTCGGCGATGGAAGTGCAACTTGTGCTCACGAGTGAATGATTGTATGTGTTATCCGTTACCGATATGATATTGAGGCATTCTGGATTTCACCTTTACCGATAGTACAAGACATTCCGGATCGACTTTGTAATTCGTTGTTTCCTTTTGGCTTTTTTGCAGTGCCTGACGAATTTCAATACGATCCTGTGACTAAAACTTACGGAGATCCGTCGAGAAGGCCAGAAGTAAAATCCGCCACAATCGAGTTTCTAGCTCCAGCAGATTATATGGTATGTATGACAACTCGGTTAGCCTTTCAGCTTGCAGTTGATTACTTTTTTACTAACTAACAAATTTTCACCAATGCAGGTTAGACCTCCACAAGCTGCCATATACTTGTATCTGTTCGATGTGTCATGTACTGCTGTTGGGACAGGGTATTTAAAGCAAGTGTGCGAAATATTGATGGAAAATTTGGAGCAACTTCCCGGCGACGCGAGGGCCCAAATCGGGTTTATCGCATACGACTCCTTTGTTCATTTCTATTCATTAGCAGAAAATCTGAATCAACCGCACGAAATGGTTGTCTGTGATACAGAAGGTGAGTGTAGCCAATTAAAACGGATACAAGTTTTGCCATTCAATTAATAGGATTCCTGTAATATATATTTCGTATTTGTTACACAGAAATCTTCATACCGAGCCCGGAAAACCTGCTCGTCAGCATTTCCAATAACCGCCATTTGATTGAACAATTAATTTCGCAATTACCAACAAGATTTAAAGATTCGTCCGACAATGGGTCTGCCTTGGGCCCCGCTTTGAATGCTGCTCAAAAGTTACTGGCCCCTGTAGGCGGAAGAATTACGGTGTTTCAATGTGTGCTACCCTCTGTGGGCCCCGGAAAACTAGTCGTTAGAGACGGAGGCGGAGCAAAAACATCCGTCAAGGATGTAAAAGCGTCCCTGAATCCAAGCACTGACTTTTACAAAAAGCTTGCTCTGGACTGCTCATCACAATATATCGCCGTCGACATCTTTTTCCTCAATAGCCAATACGTGGATATAGCCACGATAAGCTGTGCGTCCAAATTCTCTGGGGGATGCAATTATTATTTCCCCGATTATCATTACGTAGAAAATTCCTCGCAGAGCTATTTGTTTGAGCAAGCATTTCAGCGCTATGTGACTCGAAAAATCGGATTTGAGGCAGTTATGCGTGTACGATGTAGCAGGTAATACTCTTGGTAATAATTCTTAAGAAAAATGCAGCGCAAATAGTAACTTATGCATAGAACTAATATATGACCTCAATACGCAGAGGGCTCTCCATCCATACATTCCACGGAAATTTCTTCGTTCGATCTACCGACTTGCTGAGTTTACCCAACTGTAACCCGGATTCAGGGTTCGGAATGCAAGTGTCTATAGACGAAAATTTAGTGGACTCACAGCAGGTGTGCTTCCAGGCAGCATTGCTTTACACGTCCAGCAAAGGTAATCCCGCAATCTAAATCACAGGGAGTGCTCCGCTTTTAGTTAATATGAATCTAATTCAAAATTGTTTGATCAGGAGAAAGGCGCATACGAGTGCACACGCTTTGTTTACCTGTTGTTGGTAATATCAATGACGTTCTCGCGGGAGCAGACCAGGAATGCATCATGGGATTGATAGCAAAAATGGGTAAGGCTGATAGAGATGCGGTATCAGAATGATACCAGTATTACTATTAACTGTAGCTAATTATCACCACCAGTGGTATAGTTACTAACGAAATTCTTTCATCAGCCGTAGATAAAAGCGTGGATAGTGGATTAACCGATGCCCGTGAAGCATTTGTCAATGCTGTCGTTGACGTTCTAAGTGCATACCGAGCCACACAAAATCCAGGACCGAACTTTTCCCTTATAGCTCCCCATTCTTTAAAATTGCTACCGCTGTTTACTCACGCAATTCTGAGAAGCGTAAGTCAAGTAACGACTAATCTTTGATGAAAGCATTCTTGCACTGACCATAATTTTTTATCTTTCTTGTTGTTCATAGCCCGGCTTTCGATTAGACACTCAAGTACGAGTTGATGATCGCGCATTTTTCCTAAATCAGATGAAGACGCTTCCGCTGTCCAGCATAATCCAACTGATTCACCCCGACTTGTATCCTATTCATAATATCGTTAATACGGTAAGTTATATGCCAGCAACAATTAATCTCCATATCTTACGGCGTTAATTTACTTACATGAAACTGTATTGTTTCTCAGCCCTTAGCACTGGATAGTGATGAAGAAGTGCCCGATTTCACTCTCGCACATTTATGCTCGAGTCAGATTGAAGCCCATGGTGTGTACGTAATGGATAAGCCGGAATTTATTATGATTTACATCGGACGATCGATTTCAAAAGAACTTTGCACGCTTATATTCGACGTGGAAAATTTTGCAGCTCTCAATCCAACAGTAAGTCAATTTTATTTTATTTGTTTTTTCCGTAATATTATCAGTAGTCCAAACATCAATTCCGTGGCTCTTTTAATTCCAGAATGCTCTCCCTGAGTTAGATAACACACTATCGAAGCGTCTGCGCAACTTTATAAGCAGCTTACAATTGGCCAAGCCTCATGCTGTGCCTTTGAAAGTAGTCCGGTAAGTAGAGTCATAGTATAATTGACGTGTAGTTCTAATGCTATAACGAATTTGAATCGACAATTCTCTTTTCTATTACAGGGAAGACAGCAAGGAACGTGTTCTATTTTTCTACAATTTAATTGAAGATAGAGGCGACTCTAGCAGTTCGTATTACGAATTTTTACAGCAAATCAAAACCATGATTCACTGATCCCCGCGCGGTGGCACGTTGATTCTTCCAAGTCTTGTTTCCTCTAAGCCTTCTGTTTTCAGTTTGAATTAAAGGATACTACCAGCAACGCTGCTGACATTCACAATTTCCGTTCCAGTTTCTGTTACATTCGTAAACGCCTCCTTTGGAACTCATATTTAAGGTTGGGCTCAGATTAAGTCGTCCCGTTGGTCCACTCGGGTATTGAACGTTATTTAGAAGGCCAAAAACGATTGAATCATAACATCGAATCGGAAAAACCCATTAAACCCTAATAATTCTAATCCGCATTAGCCAGTGTACCATTTTACTTAACAGTGATTTATCCCCTGCGACACTCGCCTGATAGTTTCATCTTTTCGGCATGTTCAACTTGTTCGAAGCTTAAGTTAGTCCACAGCAAGCATTATGGCATCTTTTAATTGCAAGCAGACCACCCCCCGATTTATTAAGCCTTGAGCATGTCCTTTGATCGGCACTGCAGTTAACCATTGACCATGGTAAACTACATCGTGTAACTAGCTTAATTACGTTCCAGTATGCGTAAACCATCCAGGATCCTCCGAGCCTTCATCGATTCACCGGTCTAAAAATTCATGTTGGGATTTAGACCAACTATAGACATGTCGGCTTACTTGTTCGTGTTCTGTCGCGCTCTTCTTCTAATAATTTAGACTGCACTTGATATAGTCGTCATGCATACCATTTTCCATCAGTACATCCTATACCTTGACTTTGAGAATAGGGAGCGTTCAACAATTATATCATCATAAATAGAAGTGGGTGGGTGAGGCTTCAGATTAAGGATGATTTAAGGATGTTCAAAGGCTACATGAGGAGAAATTATTCAATTATTACCCTCAAATAGCAGAAAAACCGGCAAGCAATACAATTTGAGTTTACAAATCAACTTTACGAGCATAAGATGAATTGTAGGGGATTTACTCCAAGACAAAAACTGCATAAGCTAGTTAAAACCAAGTTAAATTAGCTTTCGATTCGAGCAAATTAAATTGAGTCAGAGTATTTCCAAATTCAAGGTTCAAAATAACACACGCATACATACACGCTAACGAATCACACTACCCGTAGTGGATAAGTTCATCTTCGATGATTTTATAAAAAAGTTGGATCGAATCTTCTATTAAATTTATGATATAATTGTTGGTCGTTCCCTAAAAAGGCATCCTGCATCGCACGTTCAAGAAGATCTGCATTTAAAAATAGTATATCGATACTTATAGTGCTTAATTTTAATAATAATGATGCCTACAGTCATCTGTACGTAAAAACACTATATCTGAATCTAGTACGCAGTATGTATCGGGTAAAGTAGCCTATAGTTTATAGCAACGTACCCCTATGCACTGCCTCTCGATGGTGTACTGTACACCATAATATTACTGGAATCTACATGTACATAACGTGTATTCTTTCATTGCATTGCAGGTAAAGCTAAAGAACTGTAGTTTTCAGATTTTCGAGTTTCCATTGAAGAAAAAGATCCACGTCGGGTTCGTCTAATTATCTGACAAGGTATCTAAACAGTTTTTATTTAAATTAAATACACAATTACACAACCCTAACCGATTATTTTGTATTTAATTTAAGGATTTTGTACTTGATTTGCTAGCAGAAATTCAGTTTGTTTGGTAGGAAGCGCTTATTCAGAAATGCAGACATAATCTTCTCAAGCTAATTAAGGGTAGCAACAGCAGCAGCAACTACAGCTCACTCACTAGGTCAGAAGAAAAAAATATTCACAGCGTCTTCCGGTCTGTCGTTAGACTTAATTATTCGTGTTGCTTCGTATAATTGTTTGGTGTACCCGTCTGCTGAAGCAGTGGTAGTTAACAAGGTCTCTCGCTAACACTTTGTCCCGAGTTAGGTTAAAGATAGGGGTAAGTAACAATATAAATAAATAAGAATCAGAATGAAACAAGTTTACATTACCTTACTGACTGACTAATTTGTAAGTATATATATACCCTAGATTCAGCCACTGAGATGAGCATGTTACCTTCATATTTTGAATAGACACATGAAAATATCAACTATGTTGAACTCGCCGCCGGATGGCTTTAATGGCGCTAGCGAAATATACGCCAAAATATTTCGACAATTCTCGTTCATTATTCTAATTACAGTGCCCTAGTTAGTGTGGTAGCTCCGAAGAGGTATATATAATATATCTATAAATTACGGCTACCTAACGACGTTATTAGCTTATTTGTTTTTCGCAAATTAACTTATAGGTGGGTAACGAGATTCTGAGTTAGCCTAGCATCGGTACGGGAATACAGCACCCCCGTGTTATTTTATAAGTAAGAGTGAGACTAGACTAACGTGCATCAAACTTTGATGCGCACTGACTGATTCGAAGTTATTAGGTGGATGATTCGGCAAACGTAACTTTTGTGTATTTTTGCAGTTCGCAAAAACGACGGTCTATAATAACAACAGCAGAAGATCTGTGGCAGCAGCAAGTGAACCTTACAAATAACTATTTTGGCAAACTTGAATGGTCAAATCAGCAGAAGCAGCAGAAATGCAGACTCTACTGGACAGCAACAACGGATTTAGCGGATCCAACCACATTCCAGCATTTCTAGCTAAACTGTGGAAAATCGTGGACGACCCCTCTACCAATGATCTAATTTATTGGAGCGAGGTAAGTCAGTGGGACCTTTCTGAAAAGTTATACTTCCAGTTAATGTGCATTGTGATTTTTTCAAGTAATATTGTTCAAACAGCATGGCAACAGTTTCCTGATACGGAATCAATCCAAATTCGCACGGGAGTTGTTGCCCTTGTACTACAAGCACAACAACATGGCTAGCTTCGTACGACAGCTCAATATGTGTGAGTACCTTAGCTTCAATTGCAGATAATGCGTTCTTTCTTTTGCAATCTTTAACGTTGTTTTAAATTCCGATGCACTTCAGATGGTTTCCACAAAGTCGTATCGGTCGAGCAGGGCGGGCTGAAGGTCGACAAAGACGAAATGGAATTCGCACATCCGTTTTTCCTGCGGGGTTCGGAATCGACTTTGGAGCTGATAAAACGAAAAGTAAAGACAGTGATGGTGTAAAAGCATGAGAGACGTATTCAAATCATACCTGTTATACATAATTATTCTTAATTTTCTAGATATCGACAACCAAGATGGAGGAAGCGAGAACAGCGCGCCCAGACACTATAAACAAGGTAACCCGCTTTCTCACAGCAGTTACATGAGAAGCCCTGTAGGTAGCCCGTGTGTTTCTATCAAGACTTTCTTTTCATAATTACAGGTCATTTTGGATGTTCGGCAAATGAAAGGACGGCAAGATTCGATGGATAGCAAACTTATGAGCGTGAAAAGAGAAAATGAAGCCTTGTGGAGGGAACTCTCACTTTTGCGTCAGAAGCATGCCAAGCAGCAACAAATTGTCAGCAAGGTGAGTAAATCGTTTACCCAGTATTGGCACTGTCACAAGGTCCGAGAATCAGATTTTTAAAATGAAGTTTGTTTTTGATTTGTTTCAGCTCCTCCAATTCTTAGTGGGCATGATGTCCTCCCAAGGTCACAGACTAGGCTTCAAACGCAGGATGCCAATGACAATGCCGCTAATGTTGAGCGATGTTGAAAGTCTCAAAAATGCGAAAATTGCGAAAAATGTAAGTTGACTTTATTTCATGGGGTTTGCTATTTAATTTCAAAGGAGTTTGATCAAGTATCATGCTGTTATTTCGTGTTGCAGAGCGATGCTTTGGCCGGGCCCGTAATCCACGATGTAACAGATCTTGGATACAGGGGAACATCGGATTTGTCGGGAATAGAGAGTCCCGGCAGCGATTCGCATGTAAAAATTGACAGTCCTGGTAGCTTGCCCGAAGAGATGAACTATGGAGGCTTTCCTTTTAGCCCAAGTGACGTCGATGGTGAAGCTGGTGTGACTTTTATGGAACCTTTTGTTGATCCGGTTAGAGGAGAACCCTCTAAGGACATGAAAAAGTACTTGCTTGGAACAGTCACTTCCGAAGATGCAGACTCAACAGCTAAACGTAATTCAAAGTATTCATGTCGGTAATCATTTAATAGTGAACAAAGAGGGAATGAAAATTGAATACTGTTTTGTTTCTTCCTCCATAGATTCTAAAAAGCAAAAGTCAGGCAAGACAAAGGAAAAGCCGCAAGACTCCCCGGAATACGGTAAGCATAGAAGAGTTTTGGGATATTAGTTACTATTAGAGCTTGTTTCGTTTCTAAATTCCTCGGTATCTTTACAGTGGCAAACGAACCAATGGCTAATAAAGCACCTACTTCAGACCAGATTACCGATAAAGCACAATCAAATTCGGTTGCTTCAGCTGGAGGTCAAGTAAATCTCCCAGTGAATATGGGAGATGTTCCATCGGAGAGCACTCCTCGACTCTGTTCAGTAGACGAACTAAATGAATCTGCGTTGTCTACAATAACCGGTTATGAAGGCTTAACCCTGCCGCACAATGCTCTTCAGCTAGACCTGCCTGATAACATGAATACAGAGGGTCTGCAACTGACTGAGGATTCCCTGAGGTAGTTCCGAGATTCGAATATGGTTTTGCATTATTAATACTACATTACTAGAAAGTATCGACATTTAACTAAATAATGAATTGATTTACGGCGATAGCATGATGTTGGTTTTTAATTTGAAGCAGGCATCACCTTGACGGTCATGTCGACGAAGTACAAAATGGATTGGATAACCTCAAAAATTTGTTGAAGGAAGATATCGCTCTTGACCGGGGAACCTTAATTACTGTAAGTTTAAGCACTTCTCACAATTTCGAGTTGAGCATAGAAATCTTATACCCATACCTGCGCAATATCATTTCAGTTGTTCGGAGGAGAAGCAGATAGGAACAAGGAAGTCACTACTACTCCACGGGATGGTGATCTGAACACAGCAGAAGGTATATTTTAATCCAACCAGTGCTTTGCCCTCATTAGTGATTGCTCGCATGTATTGAATTAATTGAAATATTTTTCTAGGACTGAATTTAGTTGCATATAATCCGAGTCTATATGAGTTGGCTGAAGACGATTCTCTTTTCGGATACGAAAATGATAGTAGCCTTTTGGACGAAGAGCTGGAGAGTATGCTTACCACTGATAGAGAAAACTTGATGAAGGCCGATGCTGCTGCTGCCCAAGAACTTCGTTCCAAACTCGGGGGTTGAAGTTTTCTATTATCGGAATTCGGTTAGGAATTTCAAAGCATTCTGCTGTCGTTGTATTTAATCTTAATTCGTTTCCAGTTGCCAGAAAATGGTAAACATACTTGTTGTTTGAAAACTTTAGTTTGGATATTAGTTTGATGGTCGCAACCTGTCATTTGACAGTTACTTATGAGCCATGCCTGCATTTTGAATAAAACAAAAACCAAAAACAAATATTTTGTGTCCTTATGGCACCTGTTTTGACCTTATAGTATCAGTTTATGATAGCTACGAAGTGTAAATTTTGACTTTCCATGTAATAACCACCGTGGTAATAACATGATTTATATATTATATGCTAACTGTTACCTAAAAGCACATATGAATAAGTATTAACGATGTATAATATGTCCTAGCGTACTACACGCAATACTCTTAAGAAAACGCTAGCTTAGACAAGAATTTTGTTGGGGTGCATTAACCACTCACTCAGTAAACTAGTGGACGGAAATGTATATCGGTCGGTTGTACAATAAATACACTTTTATTAAAAGGAACGCAACACAAACAGTTTATTCTCTAAAACAGTAAAGCTTAGTAAATGTAAAATGCTCGTCTTAAAATGTTAAGCGTACGACTGAGTTAATAAAATCCCTCACGGTGGCATTATCACAATATGGGTCTCGCCAACCTAAAATGGCTAACATGTCGTTAAAAGTTTCTAACGTTAAGTAACATTATGCACAGCTCATGGATGCTCCTATACATGTATTAGTCAAGCGAAACAAGACATCGTAGCAAATTAATTTGTCGAGTGATCTTACATATCCCTTAATTTTACGAATAACTTTGCGAATGCCTAGCCCATAGCCATTTTTCCTGCTTTTTGCTTTGCTTGCTTCGTATGCCGAGCAGAGCAGATCGATTCGTAATATTCCCTCAACATTACCTCAAATCACTATAATCTAGTTCGGTAATTTAACATATTAATAACGCCTCCATCACGTTGCATTCGTATTCATCCCTTGCATGACACTCTTTATATAACTTAAAACTCGGATGTCGGTTAGGACAGCCATGTGATCAGCCCCAGAAAACTCCCGGTGATAGATCTTTGGCATCGTTTTCATTGACGATTTAAAACTCAATTTTCGCTTCTTTTCCTTATTAACAAGCCGCCGGCTGGAGCGAAGCTTATCATCCCACCGCAGGCATCCACGTAAACTTTTTATATTGACTGTACCATCTCCATTGCCGAAGGAAAGCGTAGGTTTATCCGGAAAGTACGAATTATCCTTGTATTGCATGCTGTGAAGAAAATCGACAAGCGTTAATTGTATTCCTCCTTAAACAAACAATAAGTTTTCGGTTAATAATAAATCCTTCACACCTTTCCACTGTTGAGACGCCTGTGCCGTGAAGGCAATGGACTTCAACGCCAGGATGTTCATGATTTCCCAAAAGCGCATTCGTGTCCTTGTACATCTCATAACCAACGGAATAGTCAATATCTTTAAAAAACTGGGCATAGTCATCTGTAGTATAATTTCGTTTAGGGCCAAAGACTAGGGTTTCATTTCCATCCCAAAACAGTTTGCTAGGAAGAAGCCATGCAGTAGAGGGATTTGTTCTTTGTTCTCGTCGTAATGTTTTTGAGGGGAGAACATATGCTCCAAGATCATCCCCTAGTAATCAGAGAATTCAAAACTCATTGCCGCATTCTTCGATATTACGATTCCGTTGGAGAAATTATAAACGTGTAAGTACATACCGGCCGCAAAAACCTTCAACGCCTTAACACTACCACCCCATACTCCACCTACAGTGATCAGGGACTGCAATTCAAAAAATTCATTACGATTATCTTCTTGGCTAATATTACAATAAGATAAATATTCAGGAAACTTACACGAACATACTGCTGCTTCCACACTGATGTTTGCATTGACAGGAAATACGAAGACAACGGCGACCCCATGGAATGGCAAAGGAGTACAACAGACTTGTTGCCATTGTCACGGTAAGCCTCTTCAATCAAATCTTTAAAAAGTCGAATCCACTCCTCCATTTCATTTGGGGCTTTTCGAAAGTCATACGGCGCACCCCTAATATCAACGTTTCGTTTGTAGCCCAAAGGTAGCAGTGACGATTCAACTATATAGTATATATAAACAATGTAATGTCAAATGCAGTTATGGAAAAAAATCAGAAAAATCTTGTATAAATACGAGCTACACGCACCAATTGTTTTGAAATATAACCCGGGGGACGCTTGTGACGGATCCAAGAATTCGACAACGGAAGTATTACCAAAACCGGGCACCCGAATTTCCACCCCAGGACTATTCTCCGTTCTTCTTGTAGTTGTGTTATACGTTAGTCGCAGATTATCAATCTGTTACAAACAGTATAGTTAGTTTGCATCGTCCTCTTTTAAACCATTGTACAACTCCAAAGTTCATATTTGGCAAAGTACCCAACAATCAATGACGAGCGGTACAAGCAACTCCAAGTTTAGCCATATATTAAAAAAATCGTTTGTCTTCTTGTCGCACAGATAATGCACAACACTTGGTTTGTCTAGTTTCGCTTCCATTTGGCTTCCGCCATCTCCTGGAACTGACAACATGAGAACCAATTGGCAACAATTAACAATAGAACAAGATTTAGGCTTCAGGGTGAAACTATAGAGCTTGCTAAAGTTTTCGCTTACCAAGTATAACTGGATGCAAACATATAACCGTCCTTGCAAGACACAGATTCAATGTAACCATCAGCAACACTTTCTGTTTAAACATTGTGACGATAGGTTTTCCTCAAGACAGTTCTCATAGGCATAACCAGATCCAAACTTTGCCTTCAATTCCCCCTGGTGTACAATTCTCCGTTGGAAGATATCACATTTAAGGTATTGCAGTTTCTTGATCAGGTCGCAATTCCCACTTGACTAATTCCTAACCGTTAGTCCAGTCGACGATAATGGATTGTTCAAACTTATTTCGCTTTGCTTGTAGAAGTAGTGGTCCGCTTCACTGTGGCCGTGATATAACGCGCTACATTACCCGGCAGTAGACCCAATTCTGTTAAGAGATGAAAATGCTATGTTAGCGTCTAAATTAGACATCCGGGTGTCCTTCCCATCCTGTCTTCATCAAACCTCAAAACTATATTATTGATAAACTACTGCAACATTTCCCAAACTGATTCCGATTGCACATTACCCTTACCAAACAGAAGATTCAACAACATCTAGGGAGATAAATATCGTAATATGCTTCTTATTGAAGGGCTTCACGCGCATAAAACTGGCCACAGCCGTTGAAATTTTGAAATAGTTAACAACAAACTCCAATGTAATTCACTCCTTCCTCGTGCTTAAACGTCAATAAAATCCTTTTTCCAAACAGTCGCATACAAATGGTATTTCATTTTAAGCACTTAAACCTCAGAAAAGTTTTGGGTGATGAACCAACTATCCGTGGTTAACCAAACTTAATGAGACATGGATACCGTTTCCACCCTGTAATCCTCTTTAACGTTCATTCCGTCCACGGTTATGGCGTTATGGGGTCCTTCCTTTCTATATGGAGATCTTCTTGTCCAATCAACAAGTCAGATTTGGCTCTCTAAACTTGAGCTACAATTAGTAAATTATATATTACTTTCAGTGCTGCGTAGTAACATTTCCTAATCAAGATTTGTAAAGGATAATTTTATCGAATCACATGATTGTACCAGGTAAACAAAACTCAGCGCACAGCACTGTGGTTAAACTATAATCAACTCAAGTGACCAAGTTAATGCAGTGATTGAGAAGCTTAGGAACGTTAGATCTAAACTTTTGAAGTAGGTGCGAGCACAGAGTAAACAAACTTAAAACTAAACTCTTCATACATCAAGGAATTCTATCCTCACACTGAAATGCATACAGTTTTACATGCGCATCATTCTCTCGGAGTTATTGTGATCAGCTGCTGCTACACTGCTGCAGTGAAGATCGCACCCTATAAGTAGAGTGACGTCATTCCGTGAATGGAAAGCAGTAATATTGAATGTTCTCAAACCTAGAAATGATTTTACCATATACGCAGCCCTTGGACTTTGCAATTTACAAAATACGAGAAAACCACATCAATCATTCATCCAGATAAACTCTCGTTATGTCTATGGAAGCCCAAATGGGACAATTGAAAAGAGGGTAGTACTCACTGCTCTGTGGAGCGGGCGGAGGCGAGAACAGAGGTGATGTACCTCTCTGTGGAGACGGGCGGAGACGACAACAGAGGTGATGTACCTCTGTTCCGCTCCAACTTTCCTTCCCCCCACCCTCCTAGCCGTTGAATTCCGCGGGAACGTTTTCTATGCCTATCAAGCGTAGATTACAGCGTTGCCACATTGTGAGAAGTTGCAAAGCCGGGCTAATATTTGAATTTAAGTGTCTCAGCTGATGTGATATGCAGAAATGAATGAGTATTATATTTAAATCAAAGAATCTAATAATAAATTCTATGCTGTTTCGTTAAATTATATTTAAAATAAAGCAGTTATTCAATTAGACTCAACCCGTGTTCATGTGCTAATTATTATATTCAAACTCTGTGCATGGCTAAATTATCTCTAAAGTAAAAGCCAACGCCTGCGTGAAAGGCCCTGCATGTGAAATCAGTTAATGAAAATCTAATCATAATTCATTCCATGTTAAATGCGAATGCAGCGCAAAATGTAGATCTGATATGCTTTTACTAATATGAATGCAAGGAACTTTCCTTTGGTAGAGTTCATAAGTCTCAACTTCGGATACAAGCTTAACGGAGATACGAGCAACTGGATTGGCGCACTAGAGGTCATACATTAGTTCGGCAAGATCAGTGATGAGGTGGTGGGGAAATCAAGCCGACTCCAGGAACCGAGTGCCGATTTTAAAGATAACGCCACCTATCCTGGAAGCAGTTCCTTTAAAGCAATTGTCCATGACTTCGTCAGCAAGACCTACAGCTTCGAAAATTTGTGCGCCTTTGTAGGACTGGAGCGTGGAGTTCCCATTTTTGCCACCACCTTGGAAATGCCTCGTTCGATAGCCCCAAAATAGTTCTGCAATGTAGACAAAATATTAGTTTCAACAGGAAGCTGCATCAGTTCTGAAAGAACCTTAATATATCCTGCTTTGTTCTTTGTTCCTAACCTCAAAAACCTTATCATCCATAACTTTGGGGCCTATCACACCTTCTTGCCTCATAGATCTGGGTGTTTCAAAAACCAAATATGGGCATGTGCCATTTGGACCGTAACCGAGATGCACACACATGTGATGGAGCTCCCGGGGTTCTCCAGTTTCCAGGATCAGACCGACTTTCATTTACTGACGCTTGTTCGATAAGGGGATGGTGTACGGCTCCGAGTGCCAGGAGAGAGCTCATAGGTACGCTGGAATATTGATTATCTCCTTAAGCAATTTGTTTGAAACTCATCTCTTTCGTGAATCGTGATACAATACTGAAAGTGAAGCTTACCGATCCTTTCCAGCTGCTCGGTCTGATAGAACTATCATTTGGTAATTCTTTTCGGCTGCTTGACAGGCCTCCTGGCAAACTCTATCCAGACCTTTAGACAACCCACCGGGGCCCTCATGCTTGTGATTAGTGATGTCAATAACTATTGTCTAGAAGAAACATTAGAAAGTGTGGTTATTTAGAAGACATTCTTTTTGGAGAGCGGGGAGGCTTTATTGAGGATATTAAAAGCTCAGCTCACCCTCCATCCTCTATGTCTGGTGGTCTTCAAAATTTCCAGATCCGAAAGGGACAGGATAGGAATTGGCAAAAATATGCGCAGGCATTGTTCAGAACTTGGTTCCAAAATGTTAGATTCCGGTCCTGTAGGGCATGCCAAAGACTTGACAATTTTCTCACGGAATGGATCAATCGGCAAGTTCGTCACCTAATGGAAATATATTAATATTTAATGAGCATAATGATTTTTAATGAGAGGAGCACACGCTTTTGGGCGAAAAGCTGCTTGAAATATTCATATGGCAGGGGCTGGTAAAGAGACAGACAGGCGAGGGGTGCATCGTTTCCCATAGATCCCAAAGCCTCTTTGCTGTAATAAATGCTCGTTGGTTCAAAGGTTAAATTAATGGAAATTTTGGAAAACTGTCATAAATCACGCTCACCCTGTCGTGACAATAGGAAGCATGAGAAGGGTCACGGTTTCCGTTGTATAGCCAAACATTCAAAGCCGCTTGTCAGCTTTGTAACGGTAAATGGCACCTGAAATCAAAGTTAATTTTTTAGATTCAACCGGGAAACTTGCAAAGTGAGCACTGACGATTCGACAGTTTGGGCACTATGGTATTGTGTGAATGACTTCTCTACCTTCTGTTTGGCTGTCAGGTGCATTCACATATCGGTTGGATTCTTCATAGGAGGATGAACCTTTGCTCTGATTTACGCCGTGGGCATTACGAAGCTCATCCATGGTTACTTGCTCCTGAAGCCAGACACTGTGCGGTCGGGATCTCGCAATGTTGAGCTTGAGTTGCTCATCGCGAATGAAAGTCTTCTCCTTGGTGTCCACGTGAAGCATTCTACCAGGATTTAATCAGCCTGTTTGGACTATTTTTCCCGGATCCGTGTCGTAAACTCCGAATTCGGAAGCCATCACCATGATGTTATCTTTGGTGACGTAGAATCGAGAGGGACGGAGCCCATTCCCGAGAGTAGAAAGAAGGACAAGACGAAATTCTATTATGAAGCACACCCATCATTCATCATGAAGTGGAAAGAGAAAGAAAAGTTTTCTTTCTGTTAGATTGCTCCACTCCAAGGTTGCCGATCCAAGATGGCACCGATATATCGACCGTCCGTGAAAGCCAAAAGTGCAGGGTCGTCCCTTGGCTCCCTGGCACAAGCAGCCCAACGGTAGAAATCCTTTGTCTCTTGTCCCATCATGTGATAGTTTTGCCATGCTTCCGGCACCATCGTCATTACAGCCTACAGAAGAAGGTAAGTTAAGTAAGGTGTTATCTAATTGCCTCAAGAGTGATTAATCTAACGAGTTGGCAGAGTTTGAGCAGCGTTAATAAAGATACTGCTATGTTTTTTACTACTTTTGGCAAACTTCGTCCACCGGCTTGAACCAAGAATTCTAAGACGCAATCTGTAGAACCATAATGCGACAAGTTGGGCTCGACGACGGGGTACAAACGCTTGAGATTTGCACGGAAAAAGTTGTTCTTCATCACGCCCTCGTCGGCTTGCATCAAGTTGACGTTTCTACGTAACGTATTGATTTCTCCGTTGTGCGCCAATAACCTGAAAGTTGACAAAGATTAAGTTTATTAGAAAAGTTTGTGAATTAAGGGCTGGTACCCTCTCTGTAGTTGGCGTCCCCGATCGCATGCTCTCTTAACTGGTCGTCTCCGCTCGCATGCTCGCTGTATTGGTCGTCCCCGTTCACTTGCTCTCTACATATGGCGTCGCCGCTCGTATGCTTTCTGTACTGTATGTTTCAGCTCCGATCACCTCTGTATATGGCGTCTCAGCTGGCATTTACGCTGCCAGTTTGGCCCTTCTTGGAGGAGGTTACGACAATCGTTAGCATCGTAGGGATGCGATGAACCTATAAACGTAGGATACAGGCTATCTTACCGTGAGTGCAGCATAGTAGTGTGGTAGTTGCAAGCAACTCGTCGATTAAACAGGAATTACTCAAGTACGCCTCCGCAAGAACTCTGAGTACGTTGAAATTGCGTTGCGACCCATCCGCAAACGTTTGCCATTCGATGGAATCCGTGTTGAGCTGGGCATGCACTTCTAAGTTTACGCAGCAGTGATGGATTGGGGAACAATGGATGTAGATCTGCTCCACGGTAATGTGCATACCTTGTAATTAAAATATATTAAAAAAACCAGCAAGTTCGCCTCACCCTGAATTTGGGTAGTGTGATTACTAAGAAGCTATGAAGTTACTGCCGAGATATAGACTTACCAGATGTTTAACATTGTTAATTATTATTTATAATTCACAACCTAACACAAGTAATTGTGGAGCGCATTAAGCTTTACATCGAAACCAAATAACTCCAAGTGTATTCCTGTGTGCACTTGGATCTAAAACAGTCCCATTTCCAAGCACAGTTTATATTTGGAGGTAAATTTTAAGGAATGCACCAGTTTGAGTAAGTCTTTACAATGTTATTTATAATGTGTGTTTATCTACACAAGTTTTATAACTAGAAAATTTCAGATGCTATGTATCTGTGTAAATAGGATAGACTATCAGCTTAACGCGGAAATTATTGATGACCTACTCGGTAGTGAGTACAATGGAAATGAAGAGGAAATAATATCATGTATTGATGCTAAGTTACTCTCTCCGAAAATATTTTGCATTGTCATTGTCATGAAGTTGGGGTTGCAGCATGTAGGTGGGACATGCAACTATTTGTCGTGCTACGTATCTGGGGACAAGCTATATGACCTATGGGTGAGTGAATACTATTCCTGCATTTTTAAGCTAACTTTATCACCTCAGCCCATGAACTGTACTCGAATTAAACCTTTAATAGTGCAACTAAATTTATTTTTCCAGTACAAAGTAGAAATAGTTTTGGTTGCAACGGCAACAGTGACAATACACCAACCCGCTATATCTGGAACCCACTTGACCGTACTGGCATCTCAGACAGTCTCTGACGGATTATTCTTGCCAACTGCTATGTATTGGCAAATCTTTGAACTGGTTTTATCCACAACGAACATCAAAGACGGAGATCGGGGAAGTTGTTGTTCACGGAACAGGTTTGTCGACAGTCAAGGCATCAACTGCAGAAACTGCATAATATAATAGATATGTTTCTTATACATGGCATATTTGCGGGGTAGATGATGGTATGCATACTTGTTTTCAGGCGGATATGGAAAGCTGTGTTTACCAAGTAATGCTAAATTATCAGCTCCATCGGCGATCTACATTATGAATCGATGGAATATCCTCAACCATGGAAACTATTCTATGGGTTCGGCTTTCACTGTATCCACGGCAGCATGAAAATAATGTACCTAACCCAAGAAGGAATAATTGATGTGTGCTAAGTTGTAAATACAAGTCGTAATTTTTGGAAACAGAATTCAGGTGTGTTACCTTATAATCACTCAGCAGCACGAATGCAAGTTTGCAAACGACAATCAGCTGCTTAGGTTTTGATTTGAAGACCTCTGTTGAGCTTTTTCTGAATCCATTTACGGCATTCAAATGAGTCCACCACCCGTGCCCACTCCGGATGCAGCATAACGCGATATTAGCATAACACCAGACATCGTGCAGATCGTCCACCGTAGCAAGTAATGTCACGTTCGGAGATTGTTTGAAAGGTATTTTAGTCACAGGGACCAGGCCCCAGATGACAATTTCATTGTTCGATCGAACTCCTAAAAGTTGATCTTAGCCAGAAAGCCACAGTCTGTGAACAGTTGAAACAATATTTGCAAGCGACGTATCGGAAAACAATTAGAAACCAAGTATCAGTTAAACTTGAAGGTCAACAATAGTAACTTACTTTTAAATTTTTGTATCGATAGATGCTTGAGGTATGTAGTGGAAT
Source organism: Sminthurides aquaticus (assembly GCA_906901655.1). Classification (NCBI taxonomy): domain Eukaryota; kingdom Metazoa; phylum Arthropoda; class Collembola; order Symphypleona; family Sminthurididae; genus Sminthurides; species Sminthurides aquaticus. The sequence continues at coordinate 13,495,072 of CAJQTT010000002.1, read as the reverse complement.
TGATATCTTCTTAGCTTTTTAACATAGGCGACAAATGCTATTGTCTCCTCCGACTAGCACATCTTTGTAACTTGTTAATATAAGCAGAATTGACCTATCTGCAAGCAATAACTCAGCATTTGAACTTTTTATGTCAGTTCATCTCTATCGCATTTCCTGCTTACGTCAAGTACTTACCAACTAAAAGTATCTGGGTGGAGTACTTCAACAGAAGCTCTGGTAGTTCATCTAGGGAGGAAATGCGCCGAGGGATCATCTTGTGCGATCAAAGATATGACGATTTTATATATCCTTATGATTAGTACTCCCTGAAAGAAAAAATGACATCCAGGATCGTATTAAATACATTATTAAGCCCTTGCCCTAGTGCAAGCCTAAACCAAGAGGCTGCAATATAGTAAAAACCTTGGGTCAATTAAGCTTAACAGATGTAATTAGGCTCACCCAATGATCTTCATTTCCGTGTCGTAAACAGTCACCTGTGAAAACTAAATGCCAGTCAATTAAATAATTGTCGCAAGAAATGATCAACAGAATTAACGTCATACCGGAAACAGTCAAAAAATAATTTAGTTATAAGTCGCACAGAGGAAGAAAAGAAGTTATCGGTTGTCACAGAAGAGTACAAGTAATGATAAATTTGAACTACTGGCTCACAGGTAATAACTCACTGTCGAAATTCGGCATTGTTTAGGACGTAAACTATATCCGCTATGTAACAGCTGAGCTGACGTAAGAAGTAATTTAAAAAACATATGATAAGGCAATATTGTCCTTTGTTAGTTTCCCGGCGAAAGACTAGGAAGGACGTTGTGACACAGGAAGGAGAGAAACGGTTCATATTTTATCTAATAGAGGTCGTTTGTTTGGCGTCACTACGAAGTGCGAGTACATCCAGCAGTTTTGCCATTACATTGTTACAAAAAGAGTGTGTGACAAAAGATCATAATCGTGGAACAGATTTGCCACATTTATAGTACTGCTTTCCCGCTAAGGGTATTTAAGTCCACATATAACTGCGCGTTCACGATTTGTAATAATAATTATTTTTCCAAACCTTGAAGAAATCCTTAGCACGTATTCCTTATCGGTACAGAAATTGCTGCAATCTTTCGATCAGGCTTTTCAAATCTATACTTTCGCTTTCACACCGTACTATGTGGTCAGCATTTGTAATTCCAGATGGAAATGCAGTCGGTCTGCCAGCAGGTGGACCCAACCATACACATCCTCCGTACCGTTGTACAGGGTAGGCGTAAATACGCTTGGAAACGTAATCTTTCCCCAGTACCGGTGCTCTTCCCAACCCCAACCATAGGGCCCCCTTCATAAAACCTTGATTCATCATTAGCCAAACAGTTACCTCGCTTATGGTCTTGTTCCGTAGCGCAATTGCATTTTCCTGGCAAGTAAGCCTAACAATTTGCCCAAGCTCCGCATTGCGGACGATAGATACGATCGATTTGGGATGTGATAATGCAAACCTTCGTCTAGCCTGTGGCAGCTGTTGGTGGGAGAAGGCTTAAATTTTTTTTTATATTTCTAGCATTCACAAGTTACATATTACACTGTTGCATTAAAGAAATTGAACTTATTTTAGTTCGTAATTTTCTTGTGCATTGTTTCACAAGGTAGCACTAGTTAGCTAGTTCTAACACTGTTAGGTTACAGCATAAAATATGAATGATCTTTCCCTGCCTAAACCTTATCACACTTTGTTGCTTATATACTTTGTTGCTTAAACTCTTATACTACTTATACTTTATTTCTAGTTGAGCGATAAGAAATACGAAAGTTTCTATTCTGGTATCATGAGTTTATTCATGTGAAGGCTGTGCATTTACGAACAAACAAAATAACTCAATGGGATTGAAGGGTCACACGTCTGCAAGATATACTAAGAAGCTGACACTTATCTCCACTACCGTTTTAAGTAAGTTTTGGTGGTTGATACAGTTTATACCGTTATGAATTCAATTCCCGTGATTACTCCCTCGTAAATTTTGCTGCACGGTCTTCAAAATTTTACGTACGAACACATTAACCCTTTGCGGATGTGCTTCAGTACCGGAATATCAATGGTAGCCATAGTCGCCGCAACGATGGAAGAAATTGAAGGGTCTATGGTCACTTGATTAAAAGGGTTAACTTCGGTCATACGCTCCACCTCTAGCATCACTGGTTCGTTAATTGATCCAAGTACCTGTGGCTAAATCAAAATGCAACTTATGATCCCGAGTTAAGTCATAATGAATGTTTTTAGCCGTACGCACCAGACTTGTAATGGAAGTGATGACTTTATCCTATGGCATTTGTTTCACTCGCAACAACTGTGTTGGCGTTTTATGATTCTCCGTCCTCAGTTTATGGCGGTCATTAACGATGCGGTAATAATCTAGTTTATTCTGTATGCACGGAATATAAACATGATGCAAGATGGACAAATATGTCGGGTCTGCTCTATCCAACAGTTGCATTTGTTCCAATTTGTGAAAATATCCTCTATATATCCGAGTAACTTGCACATTGAGGTCCAGCAAAAAACGTTTGATCCTACGATAAAGGTGAGCCACTTAACTTTTGCACTGCAAATACTTTACAAAAACGGTTACGGAGTAGTAATAATCCACAATATTTTATTACCTGACATTGTGCACCGATGCTCAACAAATATGTGCTTTAACACCGCACCCGCGATTCTGTAACATAAGCATAGCTATATCTCGATTTTACCATTGCCTTTTCTTAGGTGTTACTGGGGAACTATTACAAACTTTCAGTAAAATTGCGTTTCGAAACTTTGAAAACCCCATACCAATCGAAATTGACCGCGACTTCAGTTTCGACGCACTCATGGATGTGATTCTACCACAGCCTGTTCCCATTCACATACTGGACTCCTTTGAACTACACTTCACAACCGACACATGTTAGAATGCACATTCATTAACGGCTTGTTACGTACGTTTAGCAAAATACCAATTCGTACTACTCATTGATTTCTGTTTTTCAGTTTATATCAATTCATTGACACATACTGGCAGGATAGATTACTTCATGGCTACTATCTACCGAGACGGGAGAGTTCAAGGTCTACTAGAAGGAGAACCGGGTTGGTATAGGTTCACCAAAGCAACAATACCAAAAGAAGTAACCGGTTTTCCCGACTGCTCTCGATTTTGGAGTGAACACTATACTTTAGTGCGGTGATGGCTTCTACGGGCTCAAACCTATTCTAAAGGTAGCCGTTTTACAGGATGATATTGAATGGTCGCAGATAAACTTCGCATTACTCTCGCCAACATCAATCAAAGATCGTGTCCAAAGAATCTTATTAACGGCGATTTTAAGGACGAAGTAAGACGATTCATATGTTTTTAGATTCACAGCTTGCTGCACTCGGGAACCAGTAGAATGGACTATACCTCACGTACGCGCAACATTAAAAGAAATGAACGGCATCACTCTTAATGCGAGCGCAAGTCACAAAGAACTTGCGCAATCGTTCTGTGAGCATATATTCGTCCACGAAAACAGGAAAGCAATAAGTCATCTAAAAAAACTGCTCAACACGACCCGGATTTAATCAACCTACAACCCGACTTGGTAACAAAGGTCTTCACCACCCACCAATCGATGTGTGGATTCGATCTTATGGTCAACAATGTCTTTCAACTTGGGACCATAGATTCTATATATAATGATTTGATTTACTCGCTGATTGCGGATTTTATGGCATCAAATGAACACGGTGAGTAACACTTCCCAATGCATATTTCAGGTATCTGTTCACGCGGTAACACAGAGCTTTCAACTCCAACAAATGTTCGTTTTACCCGGATTTAGCCCCAGATTCGATGAATCCAGACCATTTTCCTTTGTCCCCACTGCTCGTGAGATGAGAATTTGGCCAGGCATTTCTTCTGCTTCTTTTGATATGCAGCTTTATTCTTATCTTCAAACTTTAACATGTGTGTAGCTTTTTCACTGCTATCAAATCGATGAAATCATTCATTTTTTCCTTATAATGTCACAATGCACTTTTTTTCTTGATACTCGTGAGTTTGAATCAATATGATATTCAGATTTCTTATTATTGCCGTAACGATAATCGATAACTTCATAGCTTATTAGTAATAAATTTCATTTTATGACACTTCACACAAACCAAATTAAGGATTGAAGCGAACTTGCTGTTTTTTAATATATTTTAATTACAAGGTATGCACATTACCGTGGAGCAGACCTACATCCATTGTTCCCCAATCCATCACTGCTGCGTAAACTCAGAAGTACATGCCCAGCTCAACACGGATTCCATCGAATGGCAAACGTTTCCCGATGGGTCGCAAACGATTTCAACGTAGTCAGAGTTCTTGTGGAGGCGTACTTTGAGTAATTTCTGTTTTATCGACGAGTTGCTTGCAATTACACAACTACTATGCTGCAATCACGGTAAGAAATCCTGTATCCTACGTTTATAGGTTCATCGCAGCCGTACGACGCTAACGATTGTCGTAACCTCCTCCAAGAACGGCCCAACTTCCATCGTAAATGCAAGCTGAGACGCCATATACAGAGGTGATCGGAGCCGAAACATACAGAACAGAGAGTATACGAGCGGAGACGCCATATACATAGAGCGTACGAGCGAAGCCGCCATATACAGATAGCATACGAGCGGAGACGCCATATGTAGAGAGCAAGTGAACGGGGACGACCAGTTAAGAGAGCATGCGAACGGAGACGACCAGTACAGCGAGCATGCGAACGGAGACGACCAGTACAGTGAGCATGCGATCGGGGACGCCAACTACAGAGAGGGTACCAGCCCTTAATTCACAAACTTTTCTAATAAACTTAATCTTTGTCAACTTTCAGGTTATTGGCGCACAACGGAGAAATCAATACGTTACGTAGAAACGTCAACTTGATGCAAGCCGACGAGGGCGTGATGAAGAACAACTTTTTCCGTGCAAATCTCAAGCGTTTGTACCCCGTCGTCGAGCCCAACTTGTCGCATTATGGTTCTACAGATTGCGTCTTAGAATTCTTGGTTCAAGCCGGTGGACGAAGTTTGCCAAAAGTAGTAAAAAACATAGCAGTATCTTTATTAACGCTGCTCAAACTCTGCCAACTCGTTAGATTAATCACTCTTGAGGCAATTAGATAACACCTTACTTAACTTACCTTCTTCTGTAGGCTGTAATGACGATGGTGCCGGAAGCATGGCAAAACTATCACATGATGGGACAAGAGACAAAGGATTTCTACCGTTGGGCTGCTTGTGCCAGGGAGCCAAGGGACGACCCTGCACTTTTGGCTTTCACGGACGGTCGATATATCGGTGCCATCTTGGATCGGTGAGCAATCTAACAGAAATAAAACTTTTCTTTCTCTTTCCACTTCATGATGAATGATAGATGTGTTTCATAATTGAATTTCATCTCTTCCTTCTTTCTACTCTCAGGAATGGGCTCCGTCCCTCCCGATTCTACGTCACCAAAGATAACAACATCGTGATGGGTTCCGAAGTCGAAGTTTACGAAACGGATCCGGGAAACATAGTCCAAAAATGCCGATTAAATCCTGGAAGAATGCATCACGTGGACACCGAGGAGAAGACTTTCATTCCCGGCGAGCAACTCAAGCTCAACATTGCGAGATCCCTACCATACAGTGTCTGGCTTCAGCAGCAAATAACCATGGATGAGCTTCGAAATGCCCACGGCCTAAATCAGAGCAAGGGTTCATCCTCCTATGAAGGATCCAACAGATATGTGAATGCACCTCAAAGCCAAACAGAAGCTAGAAAAGTCATTCATACAATACCATAGTGCCCAAACTGTCGAATCGCGTGTCAGTGCTCACTTTGCAAATTTCCTGGTTGAATCTAAAAAATTAACTTTGATTTCAGGTGCCTGCTACCGTTCCAAAGCTGACAAGCGGCTTTGACTGTTTGGCTATACAACGGAAACCGTGACCCTTCTCATACTTCCTATTGTCACGACAGAGTGAGTGTGATTTATGACAGTTTTCCAACATTTCCATTAATTTAACCATTAAACCAACGACTATTTATTACGGTAATGAGTCTTGGGATCTATGGGAAATGATGCACCCCTCGCCTGTCTGTCTCTTTACCAGCCCCTGCCATATGAATATTTTAAGCAGCTTTTCGCCCAGGCATGAATCCCTTCAAAAGCGCGTGCTCCTCTCATTAAATATCATTATGCTCATTAAATATCATTATGCTCATTAAATATCATTATGCTCATTAAATATCATTATGCTCATTAAATATTAATATATTTCCCTTAGGTGACCAACCCGCCGATTGATTCATTCCGTGAAAAAATTGTCATGTCTTTGGGATGCCCTATAAGACCGGAATCTTACATTTTGGAGCCTAGTTTTGAACAATACCACCGCATATTTTTGCCAATTCCTATCCTACCCCTTTCGGATCTGGAAATTTTGAAGACCACCAGACATAGAGGATGGAGGGTGAGCTGAGCTTTTAATATCCTCAATAAAGCCTTCCCGATCTTCAAAAAGCATGTCTTCTAAATAACCACACTTTCTAATGTTTCTTCTAGACAATAGTTATTGACATCACTATTGACAAGCATGAGGGCCCCGGTGGGTTGTCTAAAGGTCTGAATAGAGTTTGCCAGAAAGCCTGTCAAGCAGCCGAAGGAATTACCAAATGATAGTTCTATCAAACCGAGCAGCTGGAAAGGATCGGTAACCTTCACTTTCAGTATTGTATCACGAAAGAGATGAGTTTCAAACAAATTGCTGAAGGAGATAATCAATATTCCAGCGTACCTATGAGCTCTCTCCTGGCACTCGGAGCCGTACACCATCCCCTTATCGAATTAGCGTCAGCAAATGAAAGTTGGTCTGATCCTGGAAACTGGAGAACCCCGGGAGCTCCATCACATGTGTGTGCATCTCGGTTACGGTCCAAATGGCACATGCCCATATTTGGTTTTTGAAACACCCAGATCTATGAGGCAAGAAGGTGTGATAGGCCCCAAAGTTATGGATGATAAGGTATTTGAGGTTGGGAACAAAGAACAAAGCGGGATACATCAAGGTTCTTTCAGAATTGATGCAACTTTCAGTTTAAACTAATATTTTATCTACATTGCAGAACTATACTGGGGCTATCGAGCGAGGCATTTCCAAGGTGGTGGCAGAGATGGGAATCTCCACGCTCCAGTCCTACAAAGGCGCACAAATTTTCGAAGCTGTAGGTCTTGCTGTCGAAGTCATCGACAATTGCTTTAAAGGAACTGCTTCCAGGATAGGTGGCGTTACCTTTAAAATCCTTGCAAATGAGGCATTCCAACGTCACGCTCTGACGTACCAAGAAAGGGAGAGCTATTGCTTGATCCTGCGAAATCCCGGGCAGTACCACCGCAGAGCAGGTGGTGAAAAGCACATCAACGATCCTCTTAGCATTGCAAATCTGCAAGAGGCCGTCAAGAATAATAGCAAGCCTAGATATGAGAAATTTGTTGAAAGATCAAATGAGAGCGTCCACAATTGTGAACTTCGCGGACAGTTGGAGCTTGTGTATTCGGATTCACCGGTCGATATTTCGGAAGTAGAGCCTGCTGCCGAGATTGTGAAGCGATTCGCCATAGGAGCTATGAGCTTTGGAAGTATTTCAAATGAAGCTCATACAATACTTGCAATTGCCATGAATCGAATCGGAGCAAAATCCAATACTGGAGGAGGTAAATATTTCTACTACGGCCTAATATCATACGGAATTCTAATTTGTTCCTTTCACTTATGTTATCCTCTAAATTATTCGATTTCAGGTGAAATCCCCGAACGTTATTTGGATCAAGATCCTATGTTTAACAAGCGCTCAGCAATCAAGCAAGTTGGCAGCGGTCGTTTCGGAGTAACCATTGGTTATTTGGCTAACGCTGATGAATGTAAATCAAGATCGCTCAAGGAGCCAAACCTGGAGAAGGAGGTGAATTACCAGACTACAAATTCAGCAAAGATATTGCAGCAGCCCGGCACTCGGTTCCTGGAGTCGGCTTGATTTCACCACCACCTCGTCACAGATCTTGCCGAACTAATCTATGACCTCAAGTGCGCCAATCCAGTTGCTCGTATCTCCGTTAAGCTTGTATCCGAAGTTGAGACTTATGAACTCTACCAAAGGAAAGTTCCTTGCATTCATATTAGTAAAAGCATATCAGATCTACATTTTGCGCTGCATTCGCATTTAACATGGAATGAATTATGATTAGATTTTCATTAACTGATTTCACATGCAGGGCCTTTCACCCAGATTCTGGCTTTTACTTTACAGAGTATTAAGCCATGCACAGAATTTGAATTTAATAATTAGCACACGTACACGGTTTAGGTCTAATTGGGATACTGCTTTAATTTTAAATATAATTCAATAAGACATCATAGAATTTATTATTAAATATAATCCCGGCGGAGACTCGTTCATTTCTGCATATGACATCAGCTGAGACACTTAAATTCAAATATTAGCCCGGCTTTGCAACTTCCCACAATGTGGCAACGCTGTAATCTGCGCTTGATAGGCATAGAAAACGTTCCCGCGGATTTCAATGGCTAGGAGGGTGGGGGGAAGGAAAGTTGGAGCGGAACAGAGGTACATCACCTCTGTTGTCGTCTCCGCCCGTCTCCACAGAGTGGTACATCACCTCTGTTTTCGTCTCCGCCCGCTCCACAGAGCAGTGAGTACTACCCTCTTTTCAATTGTCCCATTTGGGCTTCCATATTATGTCACCATGTGCCATGCATGCAGTCTCGCAAAACAATTGCTGACAGCCACGAATCTATGCAAGTGATTACACTATGACGTAGCTGGATATGTTTTTTTAAATGTCCCGCTTAGGATTTGCGCGCAAAAATCCAATTTGGTTTTAAATTCCTCTATCTTTTTTCAATGGCATATTCGATGGATTTGCCGGTATTATAGAAATAACGAAACGAAAAAATACAGCTCCTAATTAAACGATTCGGATACCATGGATAGAAGTTGATTAATCAAACGCTGATTACCGAAGCGTCAAAAATGGGTTCCGTGGCAAATGTAGTTTGCCGTCTGGAGGGAATGACAATTAATGAACTGCCAACATTTGTGGAACAGATTTTGATAAATAATACCAAGAGTGCACAAAAGCTGCAACTAATAACATCATCGTAAGTGTACTTCTAATACTATCACAAAACATTTCAAAACTCTACAAGATCTCTATCAGCTAATTAATTGTAATTCCTAAATAGATGTGCCTTTTACGACTTACTCGGTGAAATCACCACTACCCCACATCAGCTTTCTGAACGGATAACCCACTCCGTTACTTCTTGTCACTCTATGATCATCGAAACTGCGGAAATAACGTAGGTTCTTGTATTAAACAACGGAACACTGCAATGATATCATAATCCTTTCATAATTCTTTCATAGCATTAATGATTATCTCTTTTAGGAAAAAACTCGTTCAACTTCTAGCACAAGTCACGTCATGTTTGCATAAGCAAAATCCAAAAGCCGACGATGCCAAGACCCAGTTCCTCCTGTATAACATATCAAGAAACGTGCTGGTGCAAACCAATATTCTGTAAGTAAACAGACAACGTACAGTTGGTTCTCCGAAATTAGTATTTGACCAGTAATAATCCTTGCTAATGATTTTTATCCTTGCTGGTATTCAAGGGCCTTTCTGTTACACCAACTAATCCAGTCTCCCGACGGCCAGTCACCACTAGAGAGCGCTATTAGAAATCATAAACAAGCTCTAAGCGTAATGTTAAGTAAAGTTCGGTCCCTCGCTAGTGTATATAATTGATAGATTGCAACAATTTTGGAAACCAAATTCACACGAGATTTCCCAATAAAAATACTGATGCACCAAGCTGATTTTCTGGAAATGTGTCAGAGTAAATCCATGTTCATCCCTGTTCTTTGCTACTCATGACGAAAACAAATACGCTTGTGACAAATAGCAATCGTCTTTCAAGCAAAACGCTGGTTTCGGTTTTACTTCTTTTCGTAAGGTTCGTCAACAAAGTCTGTAGTAACACTTAATTCTAACATGTTAGGATTTTTAGGCTAACAAATTCAACTACATACTAAAGGACACAATATTCAGGGATTTGGGAAAGTCAGTTCTGACAGATTGCAAAACAATGTATCCAGCACAATCTCATATTGCAGCCGCACTGCTGTAATCATATAAGTACTCTGCAGGTGATGCAGCCCCGCTCGATGATACCTCCGGGGTATCCACATATTTCAGCGTATCCATTGACTTATAGACGACGGGATCCGACCCGTAAGCTTTTGTATCGTGTCCGTATCCATGTCCTTTTCCGTGTCCATGACCGTATCCTTTCTCCGGACCATGCGCATGCCCATGTCCATAACCTTTCCCATGTCCATGACCGTGCCCATGACCGTGCCCATGACCGTGCCCATGACCATGTCCTTTCCCGTGACCATATCCGTGACCATATCCCTTTTCGTGACCGTGCCCGTGGCCCCAGCCCTTGTCGTGGCCGTGTCCATACCCCTTGTCATGACCATGTCCTTTTCCGTGGCCCCATCCTTTATCATGGTGACCATGTCCATGACTTTTCCCATGTCCCCACCCCTTGCCGTATTCCGAACCAGGCCATCCCCAACCCCATCCGTCATGTTCATGGTGACCTCCTGTATGTCCACCTCCGTGACCTCCTCCAGCAGTGTTCCCCTTGTTCTTCCCCTTGTAGATGCTAATCCAAAGGCCCTTGCCCTTATGATAGTCGTCACCCTTCCAACCTCCCCAACCACTGTCACCCCAGCCCCAACCTAGGAAACATCAATTAGTTATTTAACCAGAAAATGTTATGCCAACCTACCAAAACCATGCATTTGCTAACCTTTTCCTTTTCCACCCCAACCCCAGCCGTCATCGCCCCATCCTACGAAAAGAGAAACAAAATATTTAAAATTTCCCCTCCACAATGGCAAAAAATTCATAAGTTTAATTCTAACCATCCCAGCCTCCCCAACCTCCCCAGCCTCCTCCTCCTCCGCCATGACCTTTGCCTTTCCCATGGCCACCGCCGCCCCATCCGCCGTCCCAACCTGCAAATCGAACAAAAGTTGAGCAAATGTATGGATTTTAGTTTAAATGTACAAGAAATAACACCGATCACTTACCTCCCCAACCTCCTCCCCCTCCTCCTTTTCCTTTGCCTTTTCCCTTTCCACCTCCACCTCCCCATCCACCGCCACCGCCCCAACCTGAAAGAATTAACAGTATGAGAAAAACGACAAGATTGGCGAGGCTATATGTATATCACACGATGACACAATTCAATATTGCAAAAACTTTACGAACCTCCATCCCAGCCACCGCCTCCTCCGCCTGAAATTTTCAATATTTCACATAATTATATGGCACGATTACTGTAATCTCCGCATTTTATAAGTCCCCCCTTAACGCTACGAACTACAGCAATCACAATTGCTCTCAGCAGTCACAATTGTTGTTATCAGTCACAATCGCTCTTATCAATCATCGCACAACAACTTGTATATTACTTACCCTCTTTCTTGTGGCACCCGGCACTCATCTTGGCATTTTGAAGGGCAATGATCATCACCTGACATAATACAAAATCAAACGTTACAAGTAATTATGACAAAATAAACATTTAATGCCAACCCAGCTCCCCTTACCAAAATCCCGATGGCGAACAATTCAGGATGAGATCGCATCCTGAATATCCCGTTTCCCTCCGATCAGCGATGCACACAACGGATTACACACACTTTCACAAAAATCCTGCCCGGCAGGTAGCGCTCCGACTTCTAGTCCCAAGTCCAATCCAAGTGTTCCCGCACTCCCTAATTTCATAAAATTCCTCCAAGTCCGCTCGTCTTTCCTTCAATTCCCAGTTCTATCCCTCCAGTTCGTCAACGGTACAAATGAATGGAAATTTTCATCCCCAACTGTATTTATAGACTTGCTAAAATTTAAAAGCGCAAAAGTACACAAAAAAAACCCGTGCTTGTCATCATCCTCACTCTCCTTTACGCGCCCCTTCATACTCTCCCTTTTCTTCATTTACTTACGGCTTTATTGCCTGATTGCCTTTTTTCCACGTTTCGAGAATAATCATTTTGAGCCTTTTTAACAATCCACTTCAAACTTGCGTAGTTTTCTTCATTTTTTTCTTTTTAAAGAATGACTATCGAGATTTTACCCTAATCCTCCACACCAGTCTCATTTACCTCCTCTTCAACGTTGCCCACAGACCAAAACATGGTTTCTCCTACATTCATAAACCATGTTATGCGTTATGGTCATCAACCCAGTCTTCTCCAAACCCTCACGTCACTCCTGACCGTTCCAACGCGTTCCTTCACAACAACGTAGAATAACGTTTCCCTGCATCACTTCATCCCTTTGTCCTTCTCCTTCACCCAGTCTTCTTCCTCACCTACATATCATTTTCTTCACGCCTCAATTCCAACAAGCTTCCTTTCCGTCGCTAAACACTTCCAGCCCGCTGCCGTAAAACCATTCACATCTCATCACCCAGTCACTAGATCGTTTCACTTCTTCTTCTTCATCCCATCTCAACCTCCATTGTCAACTCGAATCAATTCATAAAATTTCAAAGCATCATTTCTGACCATTGATTCCTCAAAAGTGACTTTACGTAGGATTGTCCCTTGACTCACTCCGCGCTCCAATCTTCTTAAATCCTAACAAATATCACCCAAAAAGCTTGAATCCATCATTAAAACCATTTACAATCTCTTCCCTCTCCCTTGTGTCGTAATGAGGACAGAGTTTTACCGAAATACATGACCGGCCCGCTAAATCATGTTACCGCATCCACATAGTTCATGTCTTCGCATGAAAATCCCAATAATGAACAATCACATATTTAACAATTAATTAACCAATAATCTTTAATTTTACCTCAATCCCTCCCCTCCCGTCACTATTAACAAAAGGATTCACAACATTTCTAAAATATTTAATCACTGTTGTAGCATAATTTAATGATTGAACGGATGGAATATGTGCACGAGATCAAGAAAAACTTATAGTGTCAAAAAACTATAGGTGCTATTACATTATTAATGAATACGAGAAAATCAATAGGAAAAGTACAATCAGTGTGCTCGAGGGACACCACATGGGTAGGGCAGAATTTTCAGATAATTTGTCTTGTTTTGGTTTCTCTGTTGGTTTCTTGGTTGGTTTTTTAAAATTGAATACGGCGGAAGGAGGTTTGTCCGGCTTGTTTCCGTTGTTTCCATTCTCGGCCGTGCCGTTCGTCGTCCCAGAGCCTTTGCTTGGTGTTTTTATGACGGGACAGTCTTCGTCCAAAAATCTTTATTCCACCAATAACAACAATTAGTTCCAACATAATCCGACTTTCTCCGTATGCATCACAGCATTTAGCAGTCAATACTCTTACTTGATCTGTTGACACTGCTGAGGCATCGTTCCCAGCGACTTGTTAAGGGCTAAAGCAGCAAAGGCAGTCGCATTTCTTTTCGGTAAACTTTCATTCCCAGGATCTTTGTTCAATTCAGCATCGCATGTAGTCCGCGTTTTACTTAGTACGCAATCCTGAAACTTGCTCCTTGCGCTACAAAATACAACACATTTCGTTCAGCTTTCAATAGAATCATCCCGCGCGCAGTACTTATCAAAACTTTGAATTCATTCAAAAATTCAGTCAAGTCATCTTTCTCATCCCCTTCTCAATCCTTCTCATCCCAAGTCCCAAGCAACGTTTTCAACGAGTGTATATTACAGTCCCGCTTCCGACCAATCTTCAACCATCTTCTCACAAAATACCCAAAACACAAAATCCTGCTTTCACACAAACACCCCCCTCCCCCCTTTCCTTTGTCACAGTCATGGCCACAGGATTTTCAGACCTCAATAACTTATCATCGACACTTAAACAATGACTCACCAACAAATTTTTTTCCCGTTTGGCGAACTCTCTGACATGTAGTCTATCAGAAGTCGATATTGAAACCCACAATTTCTTTCCTCAATTGCTATTTGCTTTATGCAGGGTGCGTACAGCAAATACTCTGCAAAAATACTCAAAATTAATACTGTCCCATTGATTAGATCATTCCAAGCCCAATACCTTACCTTTTCGGAATGGCGTGTCAGTACATAGAATGCTCATGGATGCAACCGGATCTTTAAAAGATTTATCGAATTCCAGCTTCTGCTTAGGTGGTAAGCACCTCTTTGTCGACTCCTGAACGCATTGCGTGAATTCACTCCATGTCCTGTCAATTTCCACATCAAAACGTTTCCGTAACATGCAACAGTAATTGGTCTAGCTTCGATTGTCTTTATTTATTTCCGCATTACCTGCAAAGCCTGTCTACGGCTGGCGAACTGTCTGGGAACACAGCGTCCGGATTCTTCAGCAATTTATCTGCCCGCTTCACGCAAAGCTGAAGCTGGTCTGGATGACAGTTTGTTGCTTCAGCATGCCCATCTGAAACGATCAACATTAGCTCTTTGAATGTTTCCATTTTGTTGCACTTTGTAGTGTTCCCAGTCTACTCACGCCAACTCCAAACTGAATTTCTTATTACTCATTTAACACCAACGAACCCCGTACAGCCTCAAACCTCCATTTCCTAACATTCTTTTCTGACTTGAAGCTCCATAAACCCCACAGGATCATCGACAGCTTCTAAGGGAGCGTTACTCCTAGCCATCGCTAATACGTATCACCATGTAATCATCGATATCCTAATCAAGGCTACCGATTCGTGGTGACCTCCTATATCATTCACCTTCAAGTTAATGAACCTGGACTAACAATCAACGCTAAAGCTCTAATCCAAATCCCAAAAACCAGTTCTTGTCCTCTTAATCCAAACTGACCAAAGCTTTGTAGACTTACCTAAAATGACAAATATGAGAAATATTTGTATGCCGAGAGCTCTTTTGTCTCCAAGAAGCACCATCTTGTAAGATTTTTGAGAAGAATCGCAAACTTCAAACTACCACCACCAATTTTTCAAATAATCTGTCTCACAATTTCAAAATCCTCAATTGTAATCAGTAAGATTATATTCACGAGGGTAACTATTATAACCCGGGACCACCATCTTTGCCTGCACAGCTTCACTCGGGAAACTTTTCCAAACGAAATGCAATCCTCTGGCCAGCCAGTCCTTGGTTTAAGAGTCGCAGTCTTATGTTCCTCCACAAAAGCTTGTCTCTAAAGTAATCTAGTTTTAGGCTACCCGACTTTTTCTCCCTGGAGCCAACGCATGTTCCCCCTCAGAAGGAACGTGAAAGAATGACTGGAAAAATGGGCTCTCAACCAACCCTTCGATACTCAATATGGTTTTATTCATTTTCCCTCTTTACAAAGCATTGTGTACCTTGATATCATTTCACGGACGACATCAATCTCGGACCATGTACACTATATGCCTACAACCACCATCTAATTTTCTCACTCCGCCCGAACTCTAACCTCAACGCCCGATCCTCCATTCTTTCCCCGTCTTCCTCCGTCCCAACAACTCCCGGCTACCATGAATACCCTCAATACCGGCCAACTTTGTTAGATCACTCAGAATCCGGCACGCGATTTTCCCATCAAGATCCACAAGGATATCACAAACCCACCTTATTCTTGCCTTTTATTTACTTCAGGTCGAGCTCCAGTTCTATAGCCTCAGTACAACTTTTTAAGCAAACCATTCTAAACTACTTTTAATCCCTCCGCGCGCGACTAAGTCCCCTGTTGTACCACACCCCAATAGTTTATGCCAATTTTTTACTCCATTATCCTGGTCAGTCAACTCAGGGATTTCTACTTTAAATACCAATGTAGAAAACTAGTAGAACGTGCATGCCTAAATTAACCTCTAATCCCAGCATATACACGTACTTTCTGGCCTCCTTTCCATAATAGTCGAACATGAATCAAAATGCATAAACCAACTTGATAAACCAGCTATGATAAGGTATAGCATAGCTTCTCAAAATCCCTTGGAAGTATATATTTAAAAATTTAACGTCAAGTCCGCGCCATCTCTGTCGGAAACTTGTATTTCGATACTACTCCATCCTAAAGCCAATGCCAAATTGCTAAAAAAGAACAAGGCTGCCCTGTCTTAGTCCATCTTTAATCCTATTGCCTATAGCAGTTTTCGATTCTCCTCAAATCAGTTCTTATCCCCGAAAATCACCTTTACCTTCCCAATCCCCGGAAATGGCGTCATATTTTCCATTTCATACAATTCTTTCTTGTTTATAAATAGTCCGTTCTTGGACTCCTCCAAAGTACTTGTTAATCATTACCTTCAGACGGAAGTCGAAAACTTTCCAAGGAAAAACTTCACCGCTTCATTTTTATCAAAACTTTAGTAAACTCTCTCTCTGCATCCAACCCATTCCGCGAGTCACCAACTTTCTGGCGTAGCATCTTTAAGCTATTCTTTCGCCAATTCGTCCGATCCACAGTACCCCATCACCTTATAAAGAGCATGTAGAGCACCTTAAGTACTTTTTTCACCCCGAGAAATGCAATTTATTCATAATAGCCTGTCCCGTAGTCCCGTAGTTTCTAAACCTCATCAATCCTTCACCGCTTGGGAACCAGCTCACCTGCTCCAATCCACACTTCACCATCTTTTTGTAATATTCCCCAAACAAATTAGTCTCCCGCATCGTTCCCTATCAAATAATCAATATGTACATGGCCTACGTAGAGCCGGCTCACTGGACTTCTAACTAGCTGTTTATGACGCATACAAATTATATTTTTCACCCATTTCGACACTACCATCTCCGCATGTCATTATACGACCCTTCGGTCCACTTCTACACAAAGCAGGGATCCAAAAGAATCAAAGTATTTCAATTTATCCTCCTCCTTCTCCATCAAAGTCCACGTGAATAACACAAAGAGGGATGAGCGAACCAAGGGACTACAAGAAGCTACAAAGACATACAATAATTCATCAAAACATTGCCTCTACTTCCGCAATCAATGATCAATCGGCTCCGTCACTTCGGTCATGATGGTTAATTCAACGTCCTCTTCGACGTTACTGCGAAGCTTGTTTATGAAACAGAACTAACTAGACTCCAGTACTCCTACTCATCATACCCTTCCAAGGTAAAAAGTCCTTTGAAGCCCTTAAACCTCTCAGGAGAAATCAGAATCCCCGGGTAAATCCAAGCCCTTGGAGAGAATCACAATATCTTGTGCATACACAGAAGCGTGCTCCGATATGAGCTCCCAAGGAAAATATTTCCTTAAAGAGTCCGCTTCATGCGTGTGTGTGGGGAAAGTTTTTCCCCTAGCGTTGTAAGAACCATTCCTACAGCTACAGATCAAGGGACACATGCATTCATGCCAATATGTGTAACAGAATCTGCTTTGATTCCTATTCCATATAGGGCGATACTGTGAGCTCCCATAGCCATACCATACAAGGCTCAATGGCACAATTTCTCCTTGGCCATTTCTTCCGTCAATGTTAAAAAAATACGACGGAGAGTAGGAAACTGGCAAAGTGCAACAGCTAATAAAATTAAAGCACCTATTATAACGTCTGTGCATCATATGACTCCTGTCTCGCCTAGGATTTTTCACGTTTCCCCCAGAAACAATTAATTATCATGTCCAAATCCCATTTCATTCTCTCGTGTAGCTTCAAATGTCGAAAAAGCTAGGAAAAAATAATAAACTTCCCCGCTAGCAACAGTAGCCAATTGAACAAATTAAATTCTACAATTTTAGTAATGGGTTTCGAATAAACCAACTGCAAACAGTAGTGTCTGCAGCTAGTCATTAGTCATTATTCCCCAAGCACACACGCACTTGTGGTAAATAATAATATCGTGTAGGATGTACACATAGTCAGCTGCCAAATCGTTCAGGGTTAAACAGAAATAGAATCAACTACATCTCGCATACCTCCGTGTACCAGTATTCTCTCCGTTATTTCATACGTCAGTCAGACATTGATACAGCAATTCCAAGTGTCGCAAATACCTTAGTAATTAACCCGCTACAAGTTCCTACTTCAAGTCCTTCCTAAAACAACTACTCTGGAAACACTTCATCCCCTTCATGAATCCTTGTTGGCAGTATTTCCATTTTAACCTCCGATCTAGTTATTTGGTTGCTATATCCATCGAAACTGAAACGGTAAGTGAAACAATTCATCTTAAACTTGTAAAACTACTATAATTCTGTATCGTTTGACATGATAATTTAAAGTAACTCACGCATCCTTTGTTCCTCTCTCTCCACATTTATCAGCTTGTCATTAGTCATAGTCTACAGCAATGGCCAACACTGGGGAAAAGATCAAGCATCCAGGAAGCATTAGCACGTCCGACGATGGGCCGTCTAGCGTTGCCCATTTGGAATCAAAAGTCCTTGATAGCCCTGAGGAGATTAGCAATCGTAAATTGCAACTAACCGACCTTCAGGTCCACGTCACTCAGAACCGTTGTACAGAAAGGTAATATTGATAGAATTTTTTTAGCGCATTCAGAGTCTGCTTTACACATTTCAGCTATTTTCTAATTTCCATCACACCTGGCTAGTATACTTTTCTAAATGTTCCATTATTTCCACAATTCGTTTAATAATTCCTTGCGGATTTTTATTTTAGGCCATTTTCAAATAAATACAACAGCCATTTCGAAGAAGGCTACTACAACTGCGTTGTATGCAATACAAGATTATTCGACTCCCAAACTAAATTCAAATCTACTTCTGGATGGCCAGCCTTTTCTAACGTCGTTGACACGACCGGCGTTAAACTAACTCCAGATGTTTCACACGGTATGTTATCACAAATAACTTAACTGATAACCTGTAGTTATTTCCCATACGTTGACATCACCTCATGTGACCATCCTCTCTAATTACCGCTAATCCTTTCCATGCACACAGTTGGAGCAAACTTACTTTTACTCATTGCCAAACCTGACCTAGCTCGGACGGAAGTATCCTGTGCCAATTGTAACGCTCATCTTGGCCACTTGTTCAAAGATGGGCCTAAACCAACTGGTTTGCGGTATTGCATCAATTCCTCGTCATTGCTTTTTGTACCTTCGAATACTCCTCAAAGTGTTTCCACACCTGGCGACGCAGACAGCATCCGAAATACTATTGTCACAGAGACAACAAGCAAGTCAGGCCTCGAAAATATTCAACGATCCTCCGGATTACAGTCAATAACACCTCCACTTCATTCCCAAAGGTCTTCAGCTAAATTATGTTTCTTTCAACCCAGTGTCAGCATGTCTCCAACGCTGTAGCCTTGGTAATTCTGAAAGCCATGATTATTCTTGCAACTTCTCTTCTCCAAGTATTACAAATCTACTACCGACGGTTCTAGCCAGCCCAATGAAAAATACCTAATAGACTATACTAAAAATCGATTCTACGAATGATTAACTTTGTCCCTTTGTGCCCCACCAGTCATTGCCAAAGATATCCAAAGGAACACATTCAAATTCTGAACATGTATTCAGTTCATACGAAATTGGACGATATATTTTATTTCAGTGGAAAACTTAAGTTTTCCAATCAGAAATTCGAAATAGATTATAAAACTTTCTAAGCTTGATTAACACGTAGGCGCAACAAGCAAAGCGCTGTTACAATTATAACGAAAAATAGCTTCTATATTAAGCATGTGAGACATCAGTAGTGGACCTTCATGATTAACTTTCAGAAGAGATTGCAGATCTACAAATGTATTGTGTACGGGTGTAATGAAACTGTATTACGCTTAAGTATATTCACCTCATCTCCTTGGAATATGCCTATGCATGGATTTTTACATCACGTACGATTATGTGACATTTCCTAGTCCTCGCTTTAAGATGCCACCTCTACTAATAATGAGAATAGATGTATACTATTTCAAAGCAAAACTATATGAATAAACAAGTAATAAAATGTAAGCCTCTGGAAAGATTACAAACACATCTTCTCTACTGTAAACACTGACAGTAAAGCCACATCGAAAATGAAATTCAAGTCCAAATCATGCAATCAGGATTTTATATACACTCATATATTTAAGAAGTGATGCAGAAATCATAATGAACCTACGTCGGTGCTGCTTTTAACCTCACTGAAATCTGTATGTCTTGTTGTTTTAGCATGATCTTGTGCCTCCCTCTCTCCTTTAAGATACGTCCCACAAGTATTGCATTTCAGAGCAAAGTTTTTCAAGTCTGTGAACTGATGTGTAGCTTTTGCTTCCTTCGCCAACTGAACCGCCATCGCATATATGGATGTTCTTGATCTCGGAAAAATCTTCTGATGTGTCTAGAGACAGAAAAATTATATTTTACAGCAGGCAGTTATTAATTTTTTTTACAGAAATTCAACCATGTTTGTCATGCCGTAACGCTAGCATACAACCTACACAAGCTTATATTACTCCTATAATACCTCGAATGTTTCCAGATACAACGGGTCGTAGTGAATTCCATCGTAGAGAAGAAAAATTAGTTCGTCGTAACCCTTATCTTCTCCAAACCGTGCCAAATTTGCACTCAAAATATTCACCACAACAATTTCGCAATTGAAGCGCTCCGAGAGTATCGCAACTTCAATCGCCCCACCCCACGCTTCAGGTTTCATGATCCATGAGGAGTATTCTGCGTTTCCCCGGCCCAAGAATGCCTCGTCATATTTTACTGGATCTCCACGTACAGTATCGGCAATTACTTGCCGTAAATAATTGTTGCCCTGTATCACTTCCCGATCTGATATTGAATCACGAAAAATTTCCTGGATTAGTATCATGGGATTTTATCAAACAATTATGGTCCGCGTCTGCAATTCAACTTACCTCCCAAGCAGAATGCCACAGAGGAAAATAGGCAGGAATTATCGGATGGAACAACGTGACGAAGCAGAATTCCATTTGCAATGTCATCGGTAATGCCCGTTTCGGTATCATGATTGGCAGGTTCGGAAGGAAGGCTTCCTGGAAGCGTTGATGATGGGGACGGTTCAGATGGCTGTACGGAAGTGGCGGAGACATCTGATGCGTTTCCTACAAATTTCAAATACAAAAAGTATATATTATACGTGCATCAACATGACCCATTATTTTGCATACGATATTTGCAATTTTCGAGTGCGCGTACCTCCACCACCGGGATCAGCTTCAACGATGAGTGTGTCTTGAGATTTCAACCCCAAATCCCTTACTGTTCCATTGGACAAATCATAGTTAATCTTCTTTGGTGGATAATCTTTGAGCAAAACTACGGAACGGCTGGGTATATCTGTTAGAGCTTCGATTTGAGCAAAAAAGTCTACAAGGCTCAGTCCAAGTTCTACTTTAATCCGTATATTTGTTCCTTTCCTACACTTCAAACGAAGTGCAATCTCCTCTTCCCCAGTCGAATTTTCCATTACGATTCGCGGTTAATTCCTAAAAACGCAATAATTATTCTATTAATTATATTTAAAGTTATAGATTTTCTAAGATTCTATATAATGACAAAATCCCAACCCGCCAATGCGATTCAAAATACGGTGAAAGTTGTTAAGGGCGCATGCAGGTATTACGAATTCCCAAATCACCTGATCTATATCACTTATAGGAGCTCCGCCACATTTAATGAATGTAATTGCTGCACGATCCTTGTTTGACCAGCAGCATATGTATTACATTCAGCCTATGCTACTACCTGTTTGCAGTATACAGTGTAGCACCGGAGTGTATAGCAGCATCTTCATGCACAAGAAAGCCAGCATCCAGTTAAAAGGGTCGTTTTTTAAACGGCCCACCCAGACAAATCTAATCTGCGGGAAAACTTTTTGGTTTTCATGTCTATATCTCAGCTCGAAAGCGTCGCAGCGTCAAGCGGATTGCATTGTTGAATTGCTGAGATCTTAGGCTCTCGCTTGCACTAACTTGTATCGCTATAGGTCAAAGATTACCCACGCTGCAACGCCTAAATAGGAAAATAGTCAGTTTTCCGTATCAACTTGATTTTCACCGCTGCAGCGTCGCTAACCTTTGACCTGTAGGGATGAAAGCTAGTTCAAACGAGAGCTTGAAATCTCAGCTAACAAACAATGCAATCCGCTTGACGCTGAAATGCTTTCGAGCTGAGCTATGGCCATGAAAACAAGATGCTCCCACTTCCTTCAGGCTAATGAATAAACATGATCAGAACAGGACCCTATTCTCAGATCTCACAGTTAAATTAGATATGCAATATGCCTAAAATCATTACCACTCTCTCATAAAGCAATCACATGTATCCTTTATTAAGGATCCAAAACTTGCTACGACTAGAAGCTTACTTTTCGGAACATAAAAACAAAGTAGCAGTTAATAACCCTAGCTAGGTCAGTTAACCAAATTAATATTTTTCACAACTGGGATTCTTTGTGAGGATCGTCATTAATATTTATGATTAATAGTGTTAATGGTTGCTGGGACCTGCCAGAGCATAATGAACCCCTTCTCACCTCTTCAATTTGACTCAAAATCCAGTAGAGCAATTCCCAAACCCTGCTCCTTTAATTGCCTTTTGTTTAATTCGCTTCAGTCTATGGGACACATATATCTTCTTTCATCATGGATATGATGTCTTCTTCGTTTAATCTATACTGAATAAATTTAATAAATAATCGCATGCCAAAGTAAAACAGCACAGGTCAATACCATCGCCAGCATGGAATCTGAAACATGATTGAAACGCCAAGTTACCACATTATCTAAATGCATCTTTATTAATTATTGTAGCCTAGGAATCGCGTATACGCTATTCATGCCTACCTTGTACACTCGCAGCATGATTAGACCGGACATTTCGAATAGTGACATGGTTAGCAATTTTATTGAATTGAAATGTCGCATGAAATCCTGTCGCATCATAGCGATCATTTGATATGAATGTCACTCTGAAAAATTTCCGATCGGATTTCATTTTCAAATCCTTGATTGTCCCACACTGCCTATCAAACTTCCTGTCCACGGGCATATAGTTTGAAAACTCGACGTAATCCGAGTACGAGTCCTCATCGCATCTGTACAACAATAAATCCAAAAAGTGAAACATTCCCATCCACATATGCTTATGCACTGTCAATCATACTCATTACAATTCCGCTACTTCATACTTACGGTTGAATTCCATCAATATGAAAGTATGTGAAATACAGTTCCACATATTCTCCATCCTTGCCGTAAAACAAAAAATGACATTCAGTATTTCTGGGATACAGGCCTGGATAATTTGGGCTAGTGAAAGTTCCATTTGTCGTTTCAGAGCTATTAAATATAAACGTGCAAGGGTATCGATCCGTCGCATTCTGTCTTCCAGTCCGTATACCAAAATCTAAAATCAATTCAATGTACTCATAAACGTAACAATTCTATTTTCCTATCTCCAGTAAAATCACGACGCTCATTACCTTTAACAAACGAAAACCTGGCGGAGAATCCACGAACATACTTGGATGAAGACAGTGCACTAAACTCCAGCGTCATCTTCGTTCCACTCGACATTACTGGCAGAGGGGAATTCGAGCCACAGTAATCATCGATCCTTGCTAATTTGCTTCCGTTGTAGTCGAACACGGATAGGACATCAGCGCCTCCGCAACTAAAACAATTACAATCATATAGCTTCAACTCCACCAATTCACCACCTTTACCCCTATTCCCACCACTCAAAAATCACTTAAATCCTCCAACTGACTCTTGATCGTTGGGTCGTTCTCCATTTCCTCCTTCCCGTGCATCATTCTCTTCTGGATGGTACAGATTGAATTCAGTAAAGAATATTTGTATCCGCTCATTCGGAGCCGCAACGAAATCATAACGGCAATGAACAGGTGGATAAGGGAGTGGGTGGTTTTCCGAGCTGAACGTCCCCCCTCGAAGAATCGATGAACTACGGTTGTTCCTTTCCGTGTAACTTTTATAGAATCCATTAATGCATCTGCTCACTACAAAACAACAATTTCATTGCGATTTAAAACAAACTCATTCGCATCAAATCCCCATAAGGAATCCCATTTTATTGGGGAATCTAACGTTGAGAGCAACGTTCATTTCCTCACAATCCGTCCTCATCCATTCTCAGCTAGCTAATCATGCATGAACTTTAAGCGGATATTCTTCTTGTCATCTCTGTGTATACCCAAAAGAAACTCTCATCTCATGCCAAGAACCAGCACTTACCGTTTTCAAGGTAGGACCCACCCTGGGATGCGGATATTGAGGAAAGAATTACAAACACAAGATAAAACACTATCATCCCAACCACTCCCCTCTGCATTAGGCCAACGTAACACTTAATTCAAAATTCAATAAAAGTCATGTAGATGTTACAAGACAAAAGTACAATTCATCAGACAATCACTTGAACCACACTCTGCATCACAGACTCCACTTCCTGTGCACATTCAATGGAATTTTAAAACGAGAGCCCCCGAAGCACGAAACTACCCGCACGCGCTATTCCGGGCGTTCCAAAACCGACAATTCTGAAATCCAATCTTCCGAGTCTGACTAGATCGGGAACCTGGCAAAATCTCATTCCGTTTCCTCCAGCAAGAGATGCAAGGCGGGAACCTGACAGCACAAGATGCAAAACTATTCAACCGATACACAACTTATAAGATTTCCTAAGCATCCTATCCTAACACACCCTACGTACAATTTATCATCCATCACAATTCAAACTTTTATGAACGATGTCGCTATTTATTCAGGCTTCATATCGTGTCTAATAATAAACAGTTTTACTTTGCAAAAACCAGTCTCATGTTCATCATGTCTCAAAGCTTCCGTCTTGTTACCTGAATCAATGGATTTCTCTCTTGTATTGCTATTTATGTTTCCAATTTTCAAACATGTATTGCCTTACTACTGTTCTACATGAACACAGTCTCTTTCATCACAACCATTTTATTCTCATCAGTCTTTCTCGCAGCCTCATAAACCAAACTAAAGTTCTTCTCTGAAATTGCAGATCCTCTCAACGTATTGCATGACACTTGTATCCGCCTTTCACGCTTAAATTCCTACAAATGTGAACCCTTAAACAGAGATGATGAGATCATTTCAAAAACTCGAGACTTAAAATTAGTAGAGCAAGAACATCCCATCATTTCCATACCAATCCTCACTCATTCTTCTCCGTGTTATCCCATGTAATTTGATGCGTAATGGATTCAACCACTCAAGTATCAAATCTTTATTTTCCCCAAAAATCCCTCATCCTCGCTTATGTAAGAGTCTTACAGTAAGACCAAGCACCACAAACTTGCATGTATTGCTTCAACGATTATCCCAACCGTTGGCCATGGTGTCGTTACACGTCATACACACCTCCAAAAACAGCCATTCTCTCACCCATCATCACACCCAACTACCACCGCACTTCTCCAAACCTCTCACCATCCCAAATCATCATCAATCTGATACTATTTTGACATGAAAGCAGCTCCTCTCACAGGTGGGATAGAAAGCGAAAACCACGCTTTTCGCTACAACTTTTCCATTTCTTATTGAGACAAAGGATGAGCGAGTACGGAATCAAGTCCATCACCAGACAGTCAGTATCATCAACACTTTGTTAAACACAACGCGTAATTTTCCATCCAATAAATAATTATATACATTTAGTCCCGGGCCATCCCAGAGGCAAGGATCATGCTTTTAAGTTCCTCCAACATGCTAGTGCTCCCAGTGTTTTTAAAAACTAATGGTGAAATAATTAATTGTTCCACATAACGTTGATTTTGATAATTCCCGAATTTAGTATGACATTGTCGTAACTGGCTCTGCGTCAATCCGAGTTATAAGCCTGGGTATCCCACAGGGTGACCAAAATCATGTTAACAACTAAAATATCTTCGAAATCTTCTAAAAGTGTACCCTCGTTGTGCTCTCAGTTCCTCTGTGCACTATTTCCGTGCCTTCTCCTCTTATTTTTACAATTAGTTTCTGCACAGGTTAATGGTAAGGATTTTGTAATTAACTCGAAGATGTGTAGCTTTTGTCTTGTTGTTGTAGAAATGTTGAGGACTTCAAACCCTTTATTTCAACCAGGTTCCGGAACAACCACCAGTACACAGGGCGCCATCTCTCGGAACATTAAATCAATCACTGGCATATTCAGTACATCAATTCCGTTTTTGACGGATACTAAATTCGATTTTGGACCAAATTCTTCGCTAGTGTCAGATAAAAACGCAGAATATCGGAATGCAAAAATCGTTTTCAAGAAAAACGGCGCAGCTCTATTCCTCCCACTTCGATCAACGACCTCAGTGGATCCCTTAAATACCTCCACCGTTACAACGGCCACAGATCTCCCTGTACACAACAACGATTCATTAACCCTCAACGTTACGTTATCCACTTCCACCCAAGGTTCCATTAGTGGAAACCATACACGAGGAGGCTTCGTAAGAAAAAATTTATTTCCCGCTAGTGTTGTCGTCGGTGATACAAAATACAATCTCCTCAAACATCATCTTTTTCAATCAAAGCCTAATTCGTTTCCCAAGCCTCCACCATATTCCAAGACCCTCGGGACTAACAGCAAACCAACACCAACAGCGGTTAACAACAGCACTTCTCCCACCCAACCAACATCAAAGCTGTTCTCTTCAAAGAAACTGCCAAGCCTTTTCCCAACTAGAATCCCGACTTCAACAAAACCAACAGTTTCCACAACGCTTAACTCTGGAATCGTTCAAGTGCCTCCATTAGCTTGTACGTCAACCCTAGCGACCTCTTGTGATCAAATCAATTATGTTCCTCTACAAGATGCTTCAGTCACCATTGCATCAGCAGCCTTAGCACCCACCAAAGCAAACGAACAAGACAGTCAAGAGTCTCAAGTAATAACCGCAGATCAAATAGGAGGTAACCGCCCCACAAAAGTACCCTTTCACTTCACAACACCTAAACCAACGCCATCTACAACCACCACGCCCAAGCCTGTTAGGTCTCGTCCAAAGCCTGCTAATACCCTAGCACATGGGAAGATCAAATCTCCTCATAATCACGTTTACGCTCCCACTCAAGACCCCTTCAATGTGGACGATAACGAAACCGACATTACGGCAGAGGATTTTAATGATTATCGGGCAGCTCATTTAGCTTTCGGAAGCAAGGTAAACCCTGGCAAAGACTCTGCACAAACCACCGCCACTTCCCGTGAGAATCCTTTACCATCCAAAGAATCAAATTGGGTTAAAAGTAAGCCACCAGAGGTCGCACCAAAAATCCTTCGCCCGCCTCCACGTGAAACTCAAATCGAAAGTAAAGCACCACCGACGAGCATTCACTACAAGAGTGATGCCCCCGAACCTAACGACGACGGATTACCTTTTTACAAAGAATCCGGTGGCATTTTCGAATACCCCAAGTTCTCAAACTCTCACATCAGTCCAAACGAAATACATTTCGATAAGAAAATATCGACCGTTAAATACGCGCCTAAAAAAGCCAGCCCAGCGCAAGAGCATCCGCAGCGTCATCACAATATTCAGCATCAGCAGCCTGCGCCCCCTATCGACAAATACAGCTATGCGGATCGATCCAAAGAAAACGATGACCACAATCCACATGAGATACACAGAACCGCAGCCCCTCCTGCACCACCCGTATATACCAGGCCACAAGGTCTACGAAACCGAGGAATTTCTTCCAGACAGAACGGCAACTACGAACCTGAATCCGCGCCACCGCTCCAGCAAAGCACACGAAAATCTCCTCACAACTCCCCTCGTCCAGCTCACCAGCAGTTTTCCCATCCACCAGCCCATAACCGCCACAAGGACTACGAAGAAGAGCAACCAGCCAAACCTCCACCAGCCAACGTGTATTACTACCCCCGAGGGACCGATACCAAGGATCCGTACCAGCATGAATCAAAACGACCGCCACCACGCCACGATCCAGGCTCCGATGATTTCTACGGTAGTCCCGTCAATAAAAAACTTTCTTCAGCTCAGAGTTCAAAACGACCTACCGAAAATCGCCGACCCTCTAATGACGAGGTTGCCGAAGATGACCTTCCCGAAACCAATAACGATAGAGACACAGAAGAACACGAGGAACCTCCCCCAAAACCTTATTATCCAACTAGCGGATATCCTTCAAAACAGTCACGTGATCCCAAACCTCCTACAAGAACTCGGCAACGGAATCATTTTGGGCCCGAAAATGATGAACCGGATCGCTTCACGCCTGATTACAACCGACATCAGCCCGTTTACGCTCAACCTTCCAGTGATTCAAACCACAACAATCGCGACCGTCACGGACCCCGTTTTGACCATCCAAATATAGCAATTCCTCAAGGCTATGACAGTGAACCGCCCAGGAGATCACAACCACCTCCAAATCGTCATCACCCACCTTCACATCGACCAAACCCTTCTAGAAATTCTCCCCCAGCCCAAAACAGTTACCCCGAGGATGACTTCTCTGAACATGATTTTCGCCCCACGGGTTACGGAACCAACACCGATCCTGACATCGAATACGCCCCTCCCGGTCTTAATCCACCATCTCACCGGGACTCCAATCCATATAATGCTCAAGAACAACACTTATTTCCCAGTTCAAACAGCCCGCGAGCTCGAAACCCCTCGCACAGCAACGACCATCAAGAAGACGAAGACACCCACCCAGAATTCGATCGCCCCAGTCCAAGTCGACCGCAACAACATTTCCAACCAATCGCTCCTCCCGTTCTAGACCCAATCTATACGAGAACTTTAAAGCAGTACGACGAAGAGCAGCGGCGCAGACCTGCATCCGATGAGTACGACGAACCACGAGGTCGACCTCAATCCGAGAATTACGATGAACCACGAAGCAGACCCGTTCCGGACAACTACGACCGACCACAACCAACACCTGCATCCCACAACGACGAGGACGAGGAACATGAAGCCGAACATCACGAGCCTGAACCCACTAAAAAGGGTACCTATGGACGACCTTCCCGTATCCCAGACTCCAGCGAGGACCTTCCAGAGTATCCAGATGAAGAAGAAGAACGCAGGCCCGCACCAAGACCACGAGCCAGGCAACCTGAGCAAGAAGAAGACGAAGAAGAGGAAGAACGCAGGCCCGCACCAAGACCACGAGCCAGGCAACCTCAGCGAGAAGAAGAAGAGGAAGAGCAACCTGAGGAAAGCGAAGATGATGAACCTTCAGAAAGCAACAAACGGCCCAAACAGGAGCGGGAGGAAGAAGAAGAAGAACCAGAACCAGAGGACTCAAATAGCGAAGGTGCCCAGGCCAAACCACAAGCGCAGGAGGAGGAGGAAGAAGAGGAAGAGGAAGAAGAGGAGCAACCTCAATCGGGTCGGAAACAGTCCCGGGAGAAGAAAAAGCCACCTCCCAAGAAACCTCAGCAAGAAAAATCCGGTGACCTGGATGATGATATTAGCGGTATCGAAAGAGAGTTTGGACATTTAGGTAAACATTTATCCGCCTTTCAAAATATTAGGTACACAAAGATTAAATTTATCTAATCGTTTCAACTTTTTTTCTATTAATCCAGGAGGAGGTGGAGGAGGTGGCGGATTCTCAGCCCCAGGTCCAGTTAAATATCATCCAGTTCTAGGCTAATTCATCCCTTCGTCCTTCCCTACTCGACCCTCTCCTCGCCTTACTATGGCAAATGTACATTGTAGCTTAGACCCTCACTTGTGTAAATGCGTATTTCAACTAGATTTAGCAAATTAAATCCCATATAGTTTTTATATATTTTCTTCATTTCGAAACGTGAACTCAAGTAGCTGTAACGTATCAGAATACAAAAACATTATAAAACATTATCCAAGCTTTTTTTATGCTTCTTCCGTTGACTCCAAGTAACACCGCCGTCCCCAGGCTCCTCCTTAGGGTTAACTACAGAGGTAACATCCTCAGCATGACGATGATGTCGGTGATGGTGTCGATGTTGGCGCCGTGCTGTCACCATTTTTTCTTCCTCTTTCTCCTCACTCTTCACTTCTATTTCGGGCTTAGACAAATCTTCGACTTCTGAAAACCAAAATATTACCAGATACACTCACATCGTTCGCCAATCTACTACCGCAACAATTGCATACTATCATCATAAGCTATCAATTATTTTTTAAACATCCCATACCTTCACCTTCATTCATTTCAATCTCAGGTTTATTCTCCACTTGCAGAGGCAAATAAAAAGGTTTCGATCTATCATAGGACAATTTGTGATACGACTTGTGAAACGCTGGCCTCCACATAGCTTGAGCAATCTCATCCGTTTCGTCTTTGCATGTCAACAAAATAAAAATTGCAGCGTTATTCACTGCTATAGATGAGCTAGCATACCTAACGGGTCTTTTCTCAACGGCTCAGGGCTGCTGGACCGCAGATTGGACTAGAAAAGACCCTTTATCAATATTGTAAGCGAGTCAATATTTCAGCTACCGAAAGTCTCTATTCGAGCTAGACAATCCATAATTCTGTCTGTATCATCCCCAGCTTCCGCTTGCAACAGTAAATGCGTTAGCGCAAACTTGAATAGGTCATCCACGACGCTAACGGCCATGCTACGAGCAAGTGAGGATCGTTCAGAAACAGAGAGATAGGATGGCAATCTGAATATTTCAACTTCCGTCTCATTCTCCAGTCCTTTTCCCCCCACCACCTTCTTGGCTACACGAATTAACCACGTTTTAGTCTGCCGCTAGAGTCCATAACATGACGACGTGCATTGTCAGAACCACAGTATCATTGTAAGCAAATAATCTTTAATCCGTGACTTACATTCCAATCCAAGGCGGGCTTGTTCGCTATTCTCATCCACGGAAGTTTCACCCGCTAGCTTTCCAACAGCATCCTTGGATTTCTTCATCACAGCACCCATTTTGTAGTTCAAGTCTGACAGGAGACGTACGATACTCTTGGGGGATAGCGTATCCTTATATTTACGAATTGCAAGCAAATCGGTGGCATTATTCTCTTGAACCCTTCTCCTGGTCTTCATCCCGCCCACATCTTCAAGAATATCCAGCAAGCTAGGAAGCACAGATACTGCTGCCCTCTGTTCCCTTCCCTCCCCATCTTGGCGGATATCCAGCAAGCTAGGTAGCACAGATCCTGCTGCCCTCTGTTCCCTTCCCGTCCTACCTTGGCGACCTTCTTCTGACTCGGCTTCCACCACTTGCTCATTCAAATTTTGAAAAGTACTCCCCGTAATCGACGTATTTGCAGTAGGTGGCGCTTGAGTGGCTTGAGGTGCATTATTCTCCATAGTGATGCTGGGCGACGTGATGTCGCGTGTGCTCCCCCCTGGTGCAGCACCCCGTAACACATCATATCTGTAGATTTTACCCTGGGAAGTAATGTATGCAAACGGGACTTCGTCCCGGCCAACCAATTGCCAATTCGAAGTCAATCGTCCCATCATCACACTATTCGGCGCAAGCACCCTTCCATCTCGTGTAACACTTCCAATCAGGCTCCCATCCTTACTAAAAATCCTTCCATCGTTCCGCATTGATCCGATAAGGTATCGATCCTCGTCAACCACAGCTTGTACCACTCCACTCGTGTTTACCTTTCCGATTATCAGCCATTGGTCATCCACGATTACAGAACCCTTAAACAGATTCTCCATTGCAGCGTCAAGTGACCCATCAGCTCTCATCCGGCCCATCAACGTTCCCGATGAGTCAACCACACCCCCATCCGACCTTAACTCCCCAAGCAGTTTTCCATCTACATCAAGAAATTTAACTCCCACAGTTTCCACCTTGGCATCCTTGCTTTCCGATCCCGCCAAGTTTTCAAAATGTAACAGCTCCTCGAGCATAGAACGCGGACCACGGGTAACCGGCTCACTGGATATTTCTGTTTCGTGCCTTAACAAACTTGACATCACCAGTTCAGGTCCTTTTACCATCGCTTTGGAATCAATCGGCAACAGTCGTATTTCTTTCCCCGAACTTCCTTCTGGTCCTGAAAGTATTTCCAATATAGATCACACATAGATCACACAAGTATTTCAATACAGATCTTGGACAATATATCTCACCTCGCACAGTTACCTCTTTCAACATATCCCGCCTCGCCTACTACTTGTAGTTTGTCGTTGTTGCCTAACCCCCTCCAGTGTTCATTCCACGTTCCAGTGTCCTTACTAGCTTCTTTCCTCCATTCAGTGCCCTGTTGGATAAGCCGCGGTACGGCTTGATATAATCCGAATCCATTTTCTGTTGCAGCCGCTCCCAGCATCCCAACAGCTATCCCACTGATCACAACCTGTCCAGATTCACTCGCGTAGCCGATAACCGTTCCATCGCTATTGCTTATAGTGTTCGTATCAGGGTGGAATATCCCTATCACCTTGGATTTATCGTCGATTACTACGTTGTTGATAAGGGCTAGCGATGCGATATCTTCGGATGGTTCATTAAGATTCAATCTCGTAGAAGAAGGAGCTTCAAGCACTGTTTTCGATCCAGCTTCCGCTTTTCCGGTTACAGTCTCCAACCATTCCAAAGTTTTCTTGGACATACTTTGATGGGCACTAACACCTTCTTCTACCACGTTTGGCAAATCCACTTGGTTCACTCGGGCTCCACGTCCTTGTTTCGTACTTTTGTGTTTTCTTTTTTCAGATTTCGTCGCTGATTTCGTCTTTCTAGCGTTCACTCTATTCCTGGCCCTTGATTCAGTTTCCGCCAGCTTCAACATCGCTGATTCAAAACTGTCACCCTCTTCCGGCACCTTAAATGCCTCCAATGTGTTTCCACTAAGTTCTAGTATCTGGTGCACCAGGTTTTCAACGATTCCTTTCGACGTCAATTCCTCCCCTGTCTCAGAACCAAAGCCGCGAATATTGTTCGGATCATCTAATTTATCCTTCGCTGCTTCAAGCCTAGTCAGCATATCGTTGAGCAAATCCTCAATGTTCTGAGGACAATATTCCGCCCCACCCGAATCCTGACATGTGGCATAAAATCTCTTCAGTTTGTCATAATAAGCATTCAGTAGCACATCTTTCCGGTTCTGAAGCTCTGCTTCGATGTTAGCTCTAGTTTCCAGCTCATTTTCTATTTCTTTACGCCCAAACTTCGTTGAACCCCGAAATCTTCCACCCGTTCTTGCACTCCCGTTCACTGTTTCAGTGATATCGACGCCATCTCTTCTGTTGATACCGTATTCACCCTCGTCGTTCAGTAACCGCTCCAGTTCTTCGGTTGTCAAGTCTTCGATCCGTTCATTTCCTTTGGCTTCCAGACGCTTTTCCTCGTTCAACCCAATATTCTGCTTATCATCACCATACTCTGGCGATTTCAACTGCATCATCCGAGTGTTCATCATTTGGACAGCCGTTTGAACTCCACGCAGCTCCATTTCCAGCATCGCATTCCTCATGACACGTGGATTGTTCAAATAGTTTTTATTCGTATGAATTCCAGTAATTACTAAAAACATTAATTCCTCAGTCGATAATTCAGACACTTTCACAGGCTCATCGTAGCTACTTCCATCTGCTAGCATCACATCCTCTTCAACATGTGCGTATGACTCGCCGATTCCATTTTGTGACAAAGCAGGCCCTCTAACAATACTATCTTCAACAACGACTCTAGCCAACTCTCCACTAGCTAGTTTCTTAGCTCCTTTAACCTGTGCCAGCTGCTGAGCCAGCTGAAATGCTCCAGCACTCTGTCCCTGAACGTCTTCGTTCCTTAACTCCAGCGAGTGTTCCATTCCAGTCAAACCCTCTTTATCTTCGTACAACAGTTCACGATAGTTACTCACAATGTAGTCAAATATCATATCCACGAGCGTCGCTCCGTATACATTGCCTGGGTCAAACACGGCCAGATGCGGGCACAGTGTACGTATCACATCTAGTTTTGCCTGATACGCCAATTTTTTAACCTCGCTTAAATCGTAACTTTCCAGTGGGTCACCCGAGGGCCTAACACCACCACCCCTTCCTTCAGAATCTTGCAACATTTCCCGCACCCAGCCACTTCCGCTACTCATAATTCCGCTAATCTGATTCATGTTATTTGTTGTCCGGATTCCAGCCGTTACGACATCTCCAACGTCTTTACCATCGGATTTGTCTTCCTCTGCTTGTGTACTTTCCTCAACTGTTTCTGAGCTTCGAGGAGACCACTCACTTCCTTCTCTTCCACCAGCTTCACCAGGCTCAAACCTCCCTTCCATTGCTTCTTTCCATGGCCTTGTAACTATTTCTAACAGAGCGCGACCTAGCGTCTTAGTCTCGCCGGGAAAATCCAATCCGATTCCAACATGCTTCAATAGGGGCAAAAGCTGTATCAGTAATCTCGTACTCATATCGAGCAATGCCAAGTCTTTTTTCGACATATTCTCAATCGAAATTCTCCCAGACTCGCCCATCCCAGGTTCCACAGCCTTTGCAGGTGCATTACGACTCCAAAAAGGCATGTACTTCAAAATACTCTTCAAAATATCTCCTGCTCCATCAAAAAACGGCAATGATTTCAGCCCGAAGAGCTCTTCCAGCTCATTCATTTCATTGTCAACACCCCCCGCTTTCCCCTTGCCATCCACGTCGGTCAATCGCTCAGAAATTGTCACGTTGGCCAGCAGTTTCTCCAGAATGTACCCAATTTCCAGATTCTTGCTGGACACTCCCAGGTTATCCGCCCACTCATTCCCATCGACCAGCTTGTCGGAAGAGTAACTCCTCCTACTTGATTGACCATAGCGTATAGGCTGACGCTGGTGAGCAGGTTCAATTAGCACATTGCACGTCGGAAACTTCTGTGGTCCACTACGCAGAATCCTACACGTGTCGTTGAAATTATTTAACACACAGCAATTCTTTTCTTGTGCCTGGTCCTTCATGGTTCCAGACCCGTGTTTCACCAGGCGTAGCTCATAAAATCAACCGCAAGCCAGCCTCATCTAAATTTTAATATTCAACAACCCCATTCCTCTACAAATTACTCCAATGCAAATAATGTGGAACAAGCTCCGAAATACCCCAGAACATCCTCAACATTTCTCATCTCATCAACCACTTCTTCATCGTATTACGGTGAAAGAGTAGTATCCGAATAGGACATTCCCGCTTCATAAACAACTTAGTTACCTTGGCAACAGGCCCCTTCCTACCGTGCAACTATATTTCGCTGACGATTACATAGTTTCACGTTGCTGTTAACTTTATTGCATACTTTATGCCCAGCAGGTTCCAATAAATACATTTATTAACTTCAACTAAAGTACACGATTCTAGTCTACAAACATTTTGCGATTATTGCCAATTTTTTACAATGCGTGTCTACTCGGGAGTAACAATACTACACTAGTTAAATCTAAATCTAGAAGGGCATACCTCGTGTAAAGCGTGTAACCATTTCGAAAACCCATTCAGGTTGATCGTATCCTGCGATATGTCCCGCATTTCTCAACAGAACATGTACCAAGGATTGTGCAGATTTCGTATACCCTGCTATCTCACCATTAACTCTCCAGACTTTCCTCCGCGTTTCCAAATACTGTTGACTTCCTTGCCACCTGAGGCTTTTCACATATCGATCGATCCCGGTATGTGGTACAATTATATCCAACTGGGGTGCGTATATTAAAACGCGAAGGTTTTCTTGGAGCAATCGTTCAACTCCTGCCTTCATCGACTTGCATATATCATGATAAAGATAGCCCATCACAACCCTACTGTTCCTAGTAAATCTTTGGTCTCCAACATGCAGCGCTCGCCGAACATTATCCCTGGACAGAAACTCCGAGTAGGACTTGTAAGACTCCGGCACTGTCGTCTTTAGCACGTTCATGTAAAACCGGTAATGCGTTAGGTTCTCAAAAAACGACCGGTTTTGAGATGATGATCCCAGCATCAGCCCCTGAATCGTCTGCAATCCCAAAACAAAATTTTTATCAGACACAATTCCCAGGTTGAGCTATTAAAATAGCCGGGCATCTTCAGAAAACTGACCTCAGTTGCCAGCCTCCAGTTTTGCAAATTAATGTAAGTTCGTATTTTCTCCTCCGTCTCCTTAAAATAAAGCATATCCAGCTCATCAATCAAGCCCATGTTGTACAAGAACTCCCCGTACTCATTTTGGGTGTACGGATCCGTGAATCCGGATCCAACAATTATCCCCTTCAAGTTCAACTTCACACTTGCACCTCGACGGCCATTTTCGTTCAAAATTTTAAGCGCTACTGCTGGTGCATATTTCCCTGAGTTTAAAAGAACAATACATGTACACTTAGGGAGGAGTATTCAACGGTGACAATTTAAAAAAAATCACGCGCAACCCCCAGTTCTTTTACCTGCATATGATTGTCCAGCTACGTAAAGATCCCTGGACAGATACTCCGGAAATACGGTAAAGAATTGAATAAGTGCCTCGTACACGTCCCGCGAGACCTCATCTTGATTTCTTGCATATCCTGCCTCCGATTGCGTAAAGCTGAAACCTAATCCCATCCACAATCAAACCCAAGTCATACTAACTGTAAGGTTTTTATACACTGCTCAACCTTTCCACACAAGGACCGGACACTTTACAACGACACGTACCTGTTCCCACAGGACTGTCCAGGTACAGCATGGAATGGCTAAGCGTCCAAGGATTCTTCCGATACCGTAGAAAACCATCGCCATCGACGTAAAACGGTCCGTTTTCAACAAACAATCCAAACAAGGAGGATGTTCCAGGTCCACCGTTTAGCCAGAGAAGAAGTGGTGCAGTCTCTGCGTTGTACTGTGTGAACCAAAATTTTTACAAGACAACAGATACATCCACAAACCAATAACCTGAATCAATGCACTTGAATACACGATAAACTATCAAACTAAACAAAAACAACTATTAATGCTTACGGCTGCTGGAAAAAACCAAAAGAATAAATTCGATCCCCATTGTTCATTCACCGTTAAATATCCACTGTAGCTAAGAACATTGCTAAAATTCCTCACAACCGCCAACTCTCTCCACACTTCCGGCGAGCTCTTCATTTTGCTAGCGTTCATAATTAACGGCGTTAAATATAAACGATCCGAACCCTCCACTTCTCTGCTCTCTTCCTCCCCATCACAACTGGAAAGGCAAACATGTATTTCGCCGTTATCGAATTTAGACACCGTTCTATTTCGTTTACTAACTTCCCGTCGCAGGCTAGCATTACCCGCGTCAAATAATCCCACACCATTTTCCGCATCTTCCCAGTCCCACAGCACCCCAAACCCGGAAGATATTACTGGAAAAGCTGCTACTACTAACCACCAAATCCCTCCATGAAACCCTCTCATCTTCACTGCAATTTCAATACAAAGCCTCACTGTCCGCACTCAATAATGACACCAGGTACACTAAACTGAGGATCAGCTTGACTAAACCGTTGGACACAGGCACACATGACAAGAAGCAGAACTCGT
This sequence comes from Sminthurides aquaticus, assembly GCA_906901655.1. Classification (NCBI taxonomy): domain Eukaryota; kingdom Metazoa; phylum Arthropoda; class Collembola; order Symphypleona; family Sminthurididae; genus Sminthurides; species Sminthurides aquaticus. Next base: position 13,457,561 of record CAJQTT010000002.1, on the reverse strand, counting down.
AAGTAATTTTTAGCACACAACAGAGTAAACCTTCTCATCACACCCTTGACCTCTTTTAGATCACGTTCAGTACCTGTTCCGTCGTCATTTCTGGTTTGTCCCCATGTCAAACGCACTACTTACATGTTTACATGTAAAGCTACTTATTGTAATACTGGTTATAACTTATAACAGGCCTACGACTAGAGGTTGAATGTTCCGGAATAAAGCTCATCAAAAATACAAGTAAATAATCGTATTTATTTCATTAAATAATTTTTACTGTAGTGAGTATAACCCCCGCATTTCTTCCACAGGATTACTTTCCTCCTGATTGCTTCCTTCCAAACAAGTAATACACAAATTGGACAACTACAACTTTTTATACCAGAACAAGAACACATCTCCATCCTCAATATTAATCTCGTCTACTCCTGCAAAACAGACAAGGAAAGTTGCATTTTGTAACCACAACAATAATCCATCAAACTCGTTAAAAATACTTCAATCGGAACTCACCACCGGGCGCCACAAATGTAGTAGGAGGTGGAGCTAGCGGGTCTGGATCGCTTGTAAGTTTGTACAGAAGCCAGTAGTGGTAGCCAATAGGCTGTTCCCGATGTCCATTAATTGTATGTACATAGTGTCCGTTAGGCCAGATTGTTGCGGAGAATCTATAAAAATAAGAAATCCAACGTTTTTATTTTTTCCATACATTTGTAAAAATTCATGGCTCTTCCTAGTCACGACTTGTGTGTAAATCGCTCCATTGTCACAACTTACTCGTAGTTTGGATCCAATTCTGCAGCTCTTCTCATGGCAACAAAAAAAGTTGTATTTCCAGGGACTTGAATTTCAATGGAATGTTTCTCTGCAGTCACAGGATCCGGCCCAATCCACAGCCAATAGCGGATGACAGCCATTCCCTTTGGTCCTGTACCCGGACCAACGGGACTAACTTCAGCCGTCGCAGAAGCAGGTAAGCCTGTTGTAGTCTTCAGTGTCGTTGTTTCTTTTGTAGTTGGAGTCTTCGTCAAGGTACCAAGTGTCATTGTGTTTGAGCTAAGCAGCACGGATTCCGATAGCTTCTCAGATTTTGATTCTACTACTACATTCTCAACAGCAGATGCGCATTTACCGCGCACTAAACTAAGCACTCCATCGTGGTTCAATAACGATGTTACTGCAAGCAGGCCCTCTGCCGTTGAGAACTGATTCCCTGCAAAAGAACCGTCCGGTCTTTGCCAGCCGCGTAGAACTTCGATCGCAGAACTTCGGTTCCAGCTTAAATTGTATTGATCAGCCACACCGAGAGCCTTTAAAATTTCAAAACAGTAGACGTTAATTCCAGTTATAATTTCATCAATAAATCCTCCTATTCTACCACTCATGCAATTTTGATACTAGCATTAACAACTACTTATTCGTCACAAAAACCTTACCTGAAGAGCTAAGAATGTGGCATGCGGGCTCCCAAAAGAGCCATCGGCTTCCTGAAGCCGTGCAATTCCGTTCAACGCCGTGTAAATTGGACGAGCTAGGTTTGGATTCTTCCTTTTTCGTCGGTAACATTCGAGGGCAATCGCCGAAATACTTCGCGTATCTACAATAAATAAAACAAAAAAATCAAAATACATCCTAGGAAAAACAATTCTTCAAAACTGTCCTTCACACTAATCCTCAACTCCAGAGTACGAATTACTTACCAACATGATCCAACGAGGTTTCATCGCTCACAATATTCACTAGATGACGGACAAGCTTCTTGTGCAAATGAGAGCCACTCAGACAACTTACAAGGGAAGATAATCCGAATCCGAATGACTCCGGGTATCCTGGGTAGTCTTGATCAGCCGTATGCTTTTCAAGAGATCCTGCAAATAATCCGTTAAAGTGAGAATCTCAATCATTTTCACGAATAACACACAACGTAACAAAACCTCACCAGCTAAGTTATGGCCGTGGAAATTCTTAGGATCCTTACAAGCTGCATTCAGTGCGATAGAATAGTACGCAATCAGGCCGGGTGTGATCGGCTCCACGTTATGCCTAACAAGTAAATAACACCGTAGTCAATTTGGTTTTTAGTCGTAGTCAGAGTCAGTCAAAAAACTCAAAAATTAATCGGAAAAACCAGAAATCCAGCATCTTCATCTTACTTACCGTATCAACCCGTGCAAGAGTTCTATTTCCAATTCTTTCAGTGTCAATCTGGCGTCTAAATTCTCCTTAGCAGGCCATTCGGGATGAGCAGAAGCCACTGCTATAATATTCCTAGGAGTACCTCCCAAATCCCACCCATAATCCGCGTTTCGTTGTTCCAGTAACCAACGCACTGCCTTTTCCTGTATATTTTCCAGCGTTTGAGTTTGAGGGCCCTCATCAACAAGTCCTGAAGAACCAATGTTCAATTAGCATATTTCAAGATTCAAATCATCTCACCATTAAAATTTGTAATCTTTAAATCCTCACCTTGTGCGTCGATAAGGACTGCGTTTAGCAACACTACAAAAACAATATAGGCCAAGGGATACACCGCCGCCATTATTAACTCTTTACGCGCTATCGCTAGCAAATCCCTAACTCGTCTAACCGCTATACTGTAAATCCCGAGTCGAGGGCAACCTTCTAATTTTCCAATTCCTAACAGACTTGCTCACTTACCAAAAAAGGGGAAAAAACTAGGGTTCCACTAGTCAACAAACGTAAGAATGCCTAAGCATTCCTAATTCAATCAAATACTTGATTAATCTAAATCAACGTTTGTATCCTCAACCTAGTGTTCCTATCTCTCATCCCTATGATTGCTCCAAGTAAATCAAATATATATACTTTCTCTACAACCACTAACCACTGGCTATTCTACCCTTTTCTCACTGACTACATTACGTCAAGTAAACAGCTAATATTGCACATAACACCTAGCGGAAACCTACTTCCTACATATCATACGATTCAAATAACAGCCTTCTTGATGCGATTACTAATCTTTGAATAATTATTTTTCCTATTTCTCCTAGAGAACTCCCCCTACAAGATGAGCATCTCCTCCAAGGAATCCAATCACTCGATACACTCTCTGTATTGAACTGTGACCCTCCTTTATTCTGCGACGAGTAGCCCTTATCTCAACTTACTCTCGCCCTCTCCAATTTCTCACTTTGAAATTCATGAATGAACCTCTGGAGAACGTGATTGAAAAGCTTCAAACACTACAGATATCAGAACTAGAACCATTAAAGGATCTAAAAAACACTTGGCCTTTTCATGCCCCCACCCCTATTCAACTAGCTTATTCGAGGAGACTATTCCTCTCAGCATGAATAGATGATCCTCAACCTTGATCCTCCCAGGTCAGTCTGCCGCTATCCCAGAATATTTAGAGGCGTCTACAGTATTATAACTCTATTCACTTTAACCATCTACACAATTTCGGCAACATGAAGATGCTAGAATGGGCGGAGATCTTATGAATACAAGGACGCATTCTTATAGATTTCTCGTCCACGTCACACTATACTAACAGATACCATTTCCTTGTCCTTGCCGCTTCAACTGTATGAATTCTGCCTTCTCCAACTTCTAGACTCCTAAAATTCCGAAAAAGACAGCGCAACCACGCAAGGGTGAGGAATAGATCAATAAATTCTACAACCTTAACCCAGAACAAGATACAACATCCCTACTCCATCTCTACTCATCCTCGTACCTCCTTCGAAGGACTTTTCTTCCTCCCCCGATCACTCCGATATTCCTTAAGGCAAGTCTGCATTCCGCATCCGAAACATCCTCCCGGTTCCCTCCCGGAAAAACTTCCTTCAGCAGGCATTCATGTCTCCTCCGGTCCGGATCCCTCCCGGATAGTTCATAGTTGAATATACTCACCATTCATTAGAGTTTGAACTTGACCTTCTTCATGAACACGTCATCCACCAATTCAAACTGTGAGGCAATGCATATAGCGCGACAAGAAACCAGCCCTAGGGACACTGATAATTAAATAAGGTCTTCAATCATTAATAATAACTCGTCACCCCTTCTCATGTAATCCTAAGAATATTTTCCGCAGTTTTATTAATTCAGAAAACTTGTACCCGTTAGACTGCTACCATTTATAATGGAATGATTTGAAAATTAATATCTCATATCCACGATTCCAAGGATGCGAACAAGTCAGAAGCGCTTATCCTTGTCGAGTATATATTTGTTCACAATTGAGTTTAAGAGAGCCTCTTGTAACAGAAAACTAGTAATTTAACTTGTTCCAGCACCCTATGTTAATTTAGATTTTACCGACTTTAAATAATACTCTGCATAGATTTCTGTTCACTACGTCGGTTGTGACAACTTCCAACTAGGAATCGGCTAGGGCTAGTAATTAAGTATTATCAAGTACATGTACTGCTGAGAACATCCTGAGGCAGTGCCAACATTCATCCACTGAACGGACCGCGATTTATATCTATGCGAATAAACATACTCTAGCCACGGCCTTATATGCAGTGGTATACAGAACTAGTAGCTACAGGAGCATCGTTCCACCCTTATGCCGTGTGACAACGATCAGCCAAAGGTATTCCAGCAGGGAGACAACATAATCACGCCTAGTAAATAACTACGTTAATCCTTTACAACACGTTAATGAGACCAACTGATACCACACGAGTATTGCAAGTTCTTGGAAGCCTAGTTACCCCTTCCACGATTATTAAGCCATATTTCAAACCTTTGAATTCCATCCGTCAGGTAAGACACTATCACGAAAAACACTGTCCATCCAATCACCCAGTAAAAAACAATGTTGCAAGTACAAAATCCGTACATTGAAACGAATACAAACGCAGTCCAAAACGCTAGTGATAAGTACATAATATTCCACGGTTGCTCGCATTCTGAATCTACCGAGAACTTTCTCGTTTCACTGCTTCGATAAAATTTCTCCAGTAACCGCTCTTTGTCTTTCCATCTCTCCTCGCACCATCCCTTCAACCCTTCCTCGTCTTCAGGTAGTGTTGATGCACCATGTCTGAAAGCAGAGTTCCAGTATGAGATGTACTTGAATAAAACTCTATTCACTTTTGTCACCAGCACTTACCTTTCTATTTTAAAATGGACCTCCTGAGGAATTTTTCCAGACAGAATGTCTTTCTCCGATTCGGGCAAAGTCTGCAAAAAAGGTTTTGATTCATCATAAGTGAGTGAATCACAACATACACAAGTTAACAGATATTAACAAGGGCTTCAACTTTCGATTACCGCCTCTCTAACTAACCTTTGGGTATGCAATCGTCATGTCATATACCGCATCCAACTGCTCGTCTGCAAATAAACCACATGATTAGTACTGCACTAATTCAACCGTATCCGAATCCTCTGACATAACTTACTCCCACGCATTTGCTTGGCTAAATAAGTAAACCCAGTCGTTCGGGGATGGAGGACATACTCGTACAGCGGAAGGTCATTTTTTACAGCGAACGCATCACTTTTTGCTTTTGCAGAAACTGAAAGATCCGTTCCTTCCGCAAATAAGAGTATCTGTAAGAAAACATTAACTGGATTAACCACAATTGTAAGATTACTAGATACAACTACGTTCAACGGAAACTGTATCGATAAGCATGACCGACGCAGATTTCTTGAACTAGGTGTTTCTAATGGAAACCCACAATTACCTGATACTTGTTACGAAGATCTTTAAAGTAATTAAGCGACTCTCTGAGGAGATTCATATCTTTGTTCCAATTACGGTGAATGAATAAAAATCCAGCTAGTTGCAACCCCCAACCAATTCCAGGAATTAGACGGACATCCGATTTGAGCACAAATTTTGCACGATGAGCTGGGGGCTTAGTTGCATGTACTAAAGCAGCCCACAGGAAGAACCAATCCAACCGATTTCGATGGTTCATAAGTAAAATAGCACCCTCGCCAGCACGTATACTGTCTCCAGTCACATATACTCTGCATCCCATCAGTACTTCTAAAAGCACCTAAAAGTATTGAAGATCAGCATTAGGAGTTGAATTAACTAGTTCAAACGCTAAAATAAAACAGACTTACCGCTGGATACATTTCCCAGCATGCCAAAATAACGTCTGTTATCTTTCTGAACCATGTTCGGCTGAAAAACATGAGTGGTACCAATGGGCAGTAGAGGAAGTACACACTGAAAATACGAATATCGCAATTATGTCTGGGCTTTTTGGCATTTCCATTTTAATAAAAACATTACAAATCGGTCAGCAAGAATTCATAAAAATCAGCAACTGAAGAAAAGCCAGGACAAGCATTGACAACCATCAGCAAGGAGTTAGATAAGCGATAAATACTTGGGGTAAAATCTTACCGTCATTGCCGAACCTCCCATTTCACGTACACCACAACTAACATCAACGATCCCATTCCACATCAAGTCTAAAGCCGATACCAAACGTTACGGTAAGCACACAGGTTTCAAAGGAATCATCAAGCACCATTAGGCCCAAGTTTTGCAGAACAAGAGGATAAAGTTTCATGCTACAAGAGTGTGTTCATGTTTGGAGCAATCCAGACAGTTAAAACTTGGCACTGCAATTATCGAGCGTGCGGTGACATGGTCAAAGCCATAGTTTTAAACCATTCTAGATTGCCCACTAGATATCGTAACCCCACTTTAGACTACAACTAAATTTCTAATGCACGTTTCTTGCCTCCATAGAATCGATGAGTACCACAGAAATACGAATAGTAATCCCCTCATGGCGAGCTGTCTACTAAAACTGTACCGGCAGATCAATGCTTAGCAAAGCTTTCCTAGAAAACAAAATTGTAGTGGCGTAAATTTAATTTGGAGGTTATCCTTTTTGCTAAAGCTTCTAATACAACATTGAAAAGTGCTGATAATATTTGCTGTTGATGAGTACCTTTAGCAGCGACTCTTACATGCTAGGCAGTGAAGTAACTTCAGATCCGAGCAACCCCATTCCCATGTTCGCTAAACCTGTAAAATAGAAATTATTCATTTTTATCGATCAAGTTACTACTTAAACAGTGCCTTTATTTTATAAAATAGATTTTACCTTCGATGAAGCCATGGCGGTACTGGGACCAAACTGGATTACCGTTTTCCTGCTTCGTGCGAAACTATGAAGCCTTACAGTTGCGAAATACTAAATATTCGCAAAAATTCGGCAGCACAGATTCACATATTACGTGTGTGAACCTCCGAAGAGATGTGCACAAAGTGACCAAGTATGTATACAACGGCTTTTAGAAGCATACTCGGTTCATATCGCTGTGAAAGCCATAGCTATATGGAGATTTCAAGCTCACTCTCGCAACTGTTTTGTGACGTCCATTAGAGTACGAAATTCAAAAATGACCCTTCAAACGCTATTCTATAGTATAATATGAGGAGTGGGGAATTTTGAATTTCGTGTTATTATTTACGTCATAACACAGTTGTAAAAGTGTGCTTGAAAGTTCCCTTTTACCAAAAAGCAAATCGACCAGGTTCTCCTGTACAATTATTTCGTCGCTCATAAAATCGGAATTTCTTGCTTTTTCAATCAAAACATCCGAGCACGTGTAGTAGGCAACTGAAAATGTGAAAAAGTGTGATACTAAATACATCAATTAATTATTTCAACATTTTTAATGCTCAAAACGCTTCATTGAAATGTATTAATGAAGTGTATAAATTAATTAGTTCTATTTGATAGTAATCTGTGTTAATATCTGCGCAGTTATGAAATATCAGTGTTGAGAAAGTGTAGTTTGATTCTTCAAGGAAATTCTGTCTTATTACGAGCTACAAAGTTTGTGTAATTAACTTTCTTGAATAACATCCGCCGTCACAATGAAGTCCTGCAGCACCAACGATGTCAAAGTTTACAATCTTAGCGCTGGGAAAGCATTACCAGAGGTAGGTTTGCCACAAAGTAACTATTATGACGTATTATTGCAGCATAATTAGGGAAAATCTATTCCTCTTTAATTCAACGACGCTATGTGTAGCGGTAAGACACATTGGCTAGGAAGATTACATTCAGCCAGGCGCATAGAATAAACTGCAAGGATGCAACAATGCTGTTTAGTACGTCTGATAGTGAATAGATTCTATCAGGAATTGAAAAGTTGATGGCAAATCGTGCAATGTAAGGGAAGGAAGAATTTGTAATGTGCAATTTAACTTAAAGTATTCTAATACAACCTTGTTAATATTTGCTTCAGTGGCTTGCTGAAAAGAAAAAACGGCTAATGAAGACCAAAAAGCTAACTGGACGTCATCACCTTGAGTTGATACAAGACTTTGACATGCCTGGAGTTAGTACCCAGGTAGAAGTAACTCCGGATGGGAATTATATATTGGCAACAGGAGTTTATAAGCCTCGAGTGCGATGCTATGATGTAAAAAATTTATCCATGAAATTTGAAAGATGCTTCGACTCAGAAGTAGTCAAGTTCCTCGTCTTATCTCAGGACTATAGCAAGGTCAGTCTCTATAATATACCTCAATTTCAATCGTCTTAATGAGTTGTACTCAGTTGTTAATGCATTATCATTCCGTTTCTAGGTCGTATTTCTACAATGCGACCGCTTTGTAGAATTCCACGCCCAGTACGGTCGGTACTTTAGACTTCGAATACCAAAATTTGGAAGAGATTTGACTTATCATCCTCCATCCTGTGACCTGTTCGTCGGAGGCGTATCAAATGAAGTGTACAGATTGAATTTAGAAATTGGAAGATTTAAAACACCCATAGTAACTGATGCTTCCTGCATTAACGTCTGTAAAGTTAATCCAGTCCATCACCTCCTCACTTTCGGCACGTCGGATGGCAGAGTGGAAACATTTGATCCTAGATCGACCAGTAAGTGCGGCTCCCTAGATGTTGCCTTGGATGTTTCATCAAACGATTCAAAGTAAGTTATATCGCAGTGAGCATCGCTAAATATTTTATCATATTAATTAACACCGATTGATATTTCACAAACAGTCATGGAGGAGCTGTACCACAAATTTCGTCACTAGCTTATAAGGACGGATTGAAGCTGGGTGTTGGCACATCCACGGGACAGGTATTATTATATGATATTCGATCTTCGAAGCCACTTCTCACACGGGACCATTGGAACATGGAGCCAATCATAGATTTGGACTTTTACAACGAAGAAGACGTAGTATTTTCTATGGATAGAAAAGTTGTAAAAATTTGGCGTGCCAATGACGTAAGTTTCGTTTCTTTGACGCAATCCTTCTACTTCTAGTTACTATTAAACTATCTGACTGATGTTTCAAATTTCTAGGGATCGCCAGTTACTGCAATAGAGGGAGGAGAAACTGACTTCAACGACCTTTGTCTAGTACCTAAAACTGGAATGTTTTTTGCTGCGAATGAGGATCGTAAAATTTTGTCATACTACATTCCTAGTCTTGGACCTGCCCCCAAGTGGTGCTCATTTTTAGACAACATTACCGAGGAACTCGAGGAGAATGAACAGTCTACTGTCTATGATGACTACAAGTTTGTGACTGAACAAGAACTGCACGAGTTGGGACTGGAACATTTGATTGGCACGAATCTACTCAGAGGTTACATGCATGGCTTTTTCATGGACGTAAGGTTGTACAGAAAAGCAAAAACTATAATGCAACCCTTCCAGTTCGACGAATATAAAAAGAAGAAAATACGCGAAAAAATTATGGAGTCTAGGAAAGACCGAGTCAAACTCAATGTAAGTTCTAGTGCCGTTCAAAGAGGATATTTATAGGCCAATTCTACCCAAACCAAAGTTACCTCTTTGTCTCGTTTCCAGAAATTACCCCAGGTTAACAAAGAGCTGGCCCTCAAGATCATGAGCGCACCCGCAGCCGCCAGTAAGAAGAAAGCTGGCAATCTCTTAGAAGACGATCGATTCAAAGATTTGTTCCACAACCCAGATTTCCAAATAGATAAAGGCGTTGATGAGTACCGGTAAGCAGTTGTCACTCCATAATTCCAAATTGCTAATTCTATGAACTTCATGAATTCTAGTTTTCACGCTCCTTGTAATTTCAGATTGTTGAATCCAGTGATTTCAAGTTTGGAGAAAAATCGAAGCAAGAAGATGGAGCAAATGTTTGAGGCCGTTGAAGTAATTTTGCATATTTCTTTTACTCGCGTCTTCTCTGCGAATTCTATCATATTTTAATTCTTCAACGCAAACCCATATGACTTATACGAACATTTTTTATCACAGGCCGAACCTGATGCCGCGCATTCGTCCGGAAACGATAGTTCATCGGATGACGACCGGGAATGGGTGAAGGAGGTTCGCAAAGAACGTTTTAAAATGAAGAACGAGGAGCGACAGCGACGTCGGATGGAGGATGCAGACGCTGCTATACAGCCACAGTTTTACGAAATTAAAACTGGAGAGAAGTTTAACGTTAGGGACCTGCACAGTAGCGTTGACAAGAAGCGAATCAAGTATGTTCTTACCCCTACTCTCTTAGAAACAATAGTGAAACATTCGCTGCTCTTTAATCATATAACTCAACTTCATCTTGCAAACACAGGTTATCCTTGCAAGAAAGAGTTTCCAAGGAACACGAAAACGACATCAAGGTGAAAGGACCTCTGGGTGGTCGCGAGATGACATTTGCACTAAAATCCGTAAGAACACATACCATTGACGCATAACGTAGACTAACCTTTGTGAATCTAATTACCCTTCTTTATTGGTTTCATTTTGTAGAGGAAAGTGGATGGAGGGTCTCACGCCAGAGAAAATCTATTGAAACACAGGGAGGAACGGAAAAAAGTACGCCGATCAGCGGGATCCCTGAAGAATAAGAAAAATTCATGGAAACGATGATGTCCGCAATAACAACTTTTTCCAGTAGTTATCATCATTTTGTAGTACTTGTATGCAGTTGGAATTACGATACCTTATTTGCGCCTTTTTTACCTCAATCTACACTCGTTGTACCTCAGCACGGTAATGAAAAAGTAAATAATGGATTTAAATGATTATCACAAAAGTTTTACACTTCCAAAGCATAGCTTGCATTGAGTACTAAGTGCAAGAATGTTAACCAGGAAATTAATTTTGCTTCGATTCTGCCCTAGCCTTAGGAGATAAGCTACATTGATATTGATGACTGAATACGATGCACAGTTTTAATTCTAACCATTAATGTTTTACTGTCCACTTCAGCTTATTCAGTCCCCATCCCTTAAAGGTCAATCGGCATTAATTTTCAACTTAATGGTATGGTTCAGTCAGAATTCAGGATTGTACACTTCCTAAGGAAACTCTTACTTTTCTTCCCGGCCCAATTCCCAGAGGAAATGATGTCTACTTTCTTGAAAGTAGTTCAGTAGCTCGGTCCTACACAAAAACTTCTAGTCTTAATACATTAACGAGCTTCTTCTCAAGGGTGTTTCTTAAGAACAAGACACTCTCAGCAAATCTAGTTTGTCACCCCTGCAGTCTCTACACCGAGTAATCGTAAGTTTGTTTTATTTCCTCGTTTTTCATAGCTTTATACATGTCCGTAATGTTCAACAATTCTTATTTGACTTCAATTTAAGCCTTTAGGTAAGAAGACTGTTGCCGCCCCAGTGAATCTTCCTTTAAGTTTCTGCCCTCATCAACCTCCAACCTTTGCCGGGTCATTCGTCTTAAGATAATGTTTTTATTAATCTGGAATCGTTGGCCTATATGTGCAGCGTCTACATTCAAAAAAACGCATTTAAGCGTGTACGCATCATCCGTCCTACAAGGTACGTACAAAGTGCTATTAATTTTTTGTGTCCCTTGGAAATTGCAAACTTAAGAGTTCATGATCAAATGTGAGTAGGACAAGAGCAGTGAAAATTCGCTTCAAATCACTCAGCCAAGCGTTTCGCCGCTTTGTCGTTGGAAACCCAGTTTGCATTTACTTTTACTGTTCTCCTTCTTCACCGCGCACACACGAGAAAGACGACGGTAAAGTGCAAGTTGTATTGTTGCTTTGGGGCGAAGGTGGTAATGGTTCCAAGCTTGGTCTTCTCCTTCGTGGGTAGGTGTTTAGGTAGTAGGTGAGGTGGGTCGGCGAGCTGTTGTAGGCCTTCCGCGCGGTTATATTACATTCAATCCTTGTTGAGTGAGAATAGGGGTCTGCGCTGGTACACAGTGAAGGTAAAAGGGATTTAACAATATTTTCTGTCCTACTAACGTGAGGAGTAAAAAGGAATCTAGGACAATTTTTCCAATGTCCCATAATAATGTTTTTCTGTGTCAGTTTTCAACTGGGCCTTCCACCGTTCACACACACACATCAATCCTCTCTGCGCGTATTCTTGTTTTCTTACTTGGCGCTTCCCCTGTACCCTTCATTCCTTTCCTCTTCCGTCCCTGTCAGCAGCCAGCCTGTAGCGGCCAACAAACGTTTACACGCTATCCACCATCACAAACACACACACAAACGACAAACATAGACAGACACTCAGGGAACAGTCGAATAGCGATAGCTCAGAACCGCAGTTTTAACTGCGACTCCCGATACTAATTACTTTGAATTTAATATACATTTTTAATCACATTCTTCCACTATTGTGTCGTCTTTAAATATTTTATATTTACTTCTTCTTCATCTACTGCCTTTTCTTCTAATTTCTATATTTTATTTCAACAGAGTTGGCCATCAAGTCTCTTGTGATCAGTTTCCCCGTAGTTTGAGGCAACGTTTCAGTGAAATCAGTTCCTACTTGTGTGTACCCAGAAAAGTGCAAAATCTTGCCCAGCCTCCGACTTCAGTGTCCGCAGTTACAGTGAAATTAAACTATAAAGAGTGCAAGACTTGAGAAAATCTTACAAGTGTCAACGAAATACGCTTCTTCCCAAAATTCCAATTTCTGTGAAAACACAGTGTTGCAAATTTTTCTTCTTTCCCCCGGACAAAATCTTATGGATCTATAATGTGGTAAGTCTTTATCTTCCCAGCTTCCGTAGTTTTTGACAAATGCAAAAACCCGAGGAACCCCTCCTCCAGTGCTTGGTTCAAGATCCTAAAGGTAGCTCCCACGATCTGACTTCCGTAGTTGGAAGGACTCACAGTCACAAAGTTAAATCTGTAGGCTAAATATGGCCCACAATGGGCCGGTCCGGTCAAGGTGAAGAGTCCATGCATCATCGACATTGCATTCATCATTGCGAGGTTTACCTTGACATTGATCTCTAGGTTTGAAACTTTATAAACTGCATTCGGCTCTCGCTGGCTTTCTTGCAAGAATCACAGCAAGTTTCTCCAGGTATCGGTTATATCTGTCCGTATTCAATCTACTTGAGCGTAGAAAGACGTCAATCTTTGAAATCTCAATTTCATATTCAGATTGGCAGTCGAAAGTCCGCCCAATCTCCGCTTCTCTGTCACAAGTTATGCCTGCCATTGTCACATTCTCATTCACCCCGAATACGCACAGTCTCAGGTGAAAGAGAGATGAACAATTAGCTCTCGAGGGAAACAGACAGTAAGGAGGTCATGAATACAATCATATTGGTCCAAGCATCCTTTTCACTTGAACCTCCTCAGCGTAAGGCATCTCTCAGCAATCTCTCCCTATATCAATGAGGATCCTCGCACCATCCGACCATCATGAGGTCCTCAGTCTCGTAGGACTTGATTCACTTCATCATGAGCGTTCTACTTGTGAGTAAAAGCGAGACAGAGACGGATGCACGTTGTACGGACGGATTCATAGCTGATGAATCTATTTAAAATGCAAGTGCGAATCGAGATGACATGGATGAGAGAAGCTGTGAGCACAAGAGAAGATGAACCTCATTATTTCCGAGTACTCTTCCCAAGTTTCACTCAGCCAGCCGCCTCACCTATAAGCAACAACGCTTACAATAATCCCTCAGACGCTTACAGACCCTTTCAGACCTTCCACGCTCTGACATCCTTGCCCATCAGCGTAGTACTAGCTCTACCCTCCCGAATGCACAAGTAGGACAAGAAATCAAGTGGGTGTAGCAGCGCCCCGGCAAAACCATTTAGCAGCCAACCAATCCCGCTTAAATAAATACGCTCAATACATTCTAAAAGGGCAAGTCGGATAAACATGAAGAGATTCAAAGGAAGAGAATAATAAAAAGGGAGCAAAATCATTTCCTTTCAAGGCAAAAATCAAAAGTAAGATCATGATCAAGGTGGTGCATTTCAAGTCCTCGCAAACCAAGTAAGCGAAACTCTTGAAGGGTGTCCGTGCGTGCCATATTCAGCCATATAGACTCGAGAATCTAGGTGAAGAGTGAGTTGTGCGTACAATTGCGAATCATCATCAACCACACCATCCTCCAACCCAACCTCACGTAAATACCTTTAAAAGATGAGATTCACGGTCAGGGGAAAAAGCCCAAGCTTTTACTAGATAGTAATCCGTCCTCCTTAATCGCCCCACCACCACACCGCACAATGTGGAACACTGACCCACATTTTCCAAGTCCTCCTCCTCCTCATCTTCCCTCTGTCTTTTGTATCCTTTCTCCCACACTCCTTCCCACAGATCATCCAAGTCCTACTACCTTCCCAGCATCAGGTGCTTACACTTCTTCTACTACTACCACCTCAAATCACAGTTAGCTTTTGCCATCATTAAGGGGATACCATCTCAGATGGAGGAAATCCTCTACCTTTCCAATCCACACATCTCCCTACTACTCCTTAAACCGTGCACCTTCGTCCTCATAACTAGGTTGACTTTAACTTTCCCAACCAAACCAGACACACTATGCGTACAACTCTCCAACACACACACACCCAGCAACTTTAACAAATCCGTCCTACATGTCCCTCACGGTCAGCCGTTTTCACCAACCCGCCCTCCTCCTCGTCATTCAAGTCATTCAAGAAATGAAAGTTTCCCTCATTTCCTACGTACTTGTGAAACAAGACTTGCAAATCAATCTGCCTCAAGCAAACATTCTGACAAAGCCTAAGGGACGGAGAGCTCAAAAACAAAAGTGAATAATAGCCGCATCAATCTCAATATTCTTTTCCCAATCCCTCCAAACCTTCTCGCTTACAAGAAGTAGGTCTAAATGCTAATTAAATCAATAGAAAATCCTCACATCTTATTGCTAATCAAGGGTTTTTCAAATCTTAATCCTTTCTTAGATGAAAATGATTGTAGCTAACAGTTTCATACCATCACAAGCATAAACAAAATCTACAGCTATTGTTCCAGAGGTGAAACAATTCGAGTATCGTGTATATACATCTCTAGAAAATAGCTTGTATCCCGCCCACCCTCCTCCAAGCATCTCAAAAAGCCCTTCTTGAATATCCAGCAATCATCCTTTCCGTCACACTCTGCCCTAATTTTCAGCGAGCAAGTAGATCAAAGACGGATCCACAGATTACTCCATTTAGTTTAGGATGAATATATATATATATAGTTTATGAGCTCCGATTACTCCCTGGGTCAGATGCTATTTAAAGCGCGTACTTTGGTTAGACTTTAAAGATGTTTCCCCAAAAATATCCTCCTGATCTAATTTCCTCTCCACCGAGAACAACCATAGTATTCCAGGGGATTTACCGTAAGAAAATACAACCAAAGACTCACAAGTGAAAGGATTAAGGCCAACCCCACAAGGATGAAGCGAATAATTGAGTCAGTCTCAAGCCTTCTAAAACGGAACTGTCCCCTTCTAAATTGAGGACAAAGGGTCTCAATTGACCCAACAGTCCATAACAGTCCTCAAACATGCTTAATGCACATGTTCCTAAATAAATCAGATAATAGCCCTCGGAACTTGAATGTAGATACCTCAAACGTTAGATTACTAATTTCCGATAACTCTCTGATTCATCTTTTACTCCTCCTCCTGAATCTTGGATTGACGAACGTTTTAGAATCCAGAGAGCATCAAAAACGCTAGCTGATCCTTTCACTTCCGAATCCCATAGATTTAAATCCATCCCTTCGCGTATCTTGCACCTCGCAAATTTCCATTTAGTAAATAATACAATTACTATAAGAATGACACGTTGTTAATACAAAACAATTTAAAGACAACCACTTTCCCCTTTCCGACAGTGTTGCATGGACTAAGAGATGATCGGACTTGATCTTGACGGACGACGGAAGAGACGCCGACGATGAAATTGAATGCAGCCGGTGGACTCCTGCAGATAAATGTGGGTTCTCATCACGGTCCACCCCAAATCGGTATCGGGAGCAGCCATGGCGGAGGAGCGGGCACCCATAGTGGCTGGAATTACATAATGCCACCCACCCCGGACGGTGGTCCCGTCACTTCCAGCTCCAATTTAAACGAAGAACTAGACGTTAAACTTGGCGGTCTTCACGCAGACATACCTCCAGATCTGACCGAACTCAAGACCCTCTACTCCGCAGAGTACCAGCTAACGTCAAATGACCCCCATTTGCCCCAAATGGGAAGTAGTGGTGTTCTCCCCTCATCAGTTGTCCGTAATTCCGGAGGAGGAGGAGCTAATAATCCTAATCCTAACGCGTACCATTCCGGAAGCGGTGGAAACAACGAAGGCCCTCCTCCACCCGTCTTTGACCTCGTCACCAGTTCCACACAGTTAACACCCATGCTAAATTCCTCCACATCCTCAATCAAATCCGAACTTGCCGACTATCTTCTCAATTCAGACATTGACGATATAGCAGCTCTCATTGGAAACGCAATTGCCGACAGCACAGTCCCGACGCTGGGTGGGAATATCGACGAGTGTGGTGGAGTGACATCTTCGACAATTGATCCATGGACAGAGCTAGATGCCTGGATTGAGTCTGCCTGTGTCGTTCAGCCAGTACATAGCAGTAGTAACAATAGTAGTAGCAACAATAGTCACGGCAAACTCGATCAAGACAATACTATCCATACATCCGAATTCCATCCTACGCTTCAGACACTTCTTCAAAATGACATTATAGGACAACATCATCATCAACCTCATCAACAACAACAACAGTCCCAACAGATTTACCATGACCAGGCAAAGGCGCATGACCACTTTACTTCGTCTATCCTACAGTCCAGGTTATTTTGTTCAAGTCTGCTACAGTCTTCCTTCACTATTTCTTTTCTCCTAATTTCCGTTTATTTTCAATTATCATTTTAAATCCTCCCAACCCAACCACTTCTATCTACTCTCTCTCTCAACCAACACCAGCACCAGCTTCCTGCACCTTCCTATCTTTATTTCTCACCGACACCTTATTTTTTCTCAAAATGCCTTCCTGTACCATTTGCTGTCCACAATTACTCAAAAATCAAAATCTTCGCATACCTTCTTCTTCTCTGCACTATCCTTATTATCTTCTGTCTCATACAACCTTTACCTCTTCGTACTCTTCATACACTGACCTTTGACTCTGACTATTGGTGGTGTCATCGTAATTGGCTAGCATCCCTCCTTCCTCTATCTCCATCTATTTCTCTTCCATCTAAATCTCAACTTAACCGCGTATTATCATGGATAAATGTACGGCTAATCTCTCTAAAATACAAAATTAATGTACATCAAAATGGAAATTAAAAGATTGCAGCAGCCACCGATGCGACAGGAGAACCACGGGAATAACCGACACCTGGCTTCGCCCCAACAGCAAATGCCCGAGTCAACCACATCGCTCTACGGTTTAAAAGTAGATCCATACAACATAGATCCGGATTCCCCGCCCTTTGAAAATGGAGCCAATCGACTGGGAAACGGTGAAGTCCAGCGACCGCATACTACACACGTATCCCCTCCAGCAGTCGTCACCTCAACAATGGGCAGGTATCGAAAATCCTTCAGTCAACGCAAAAACTACGACAGTTTTCTACCCGGACAAGGCTTTCCTTCTGAATTCTCACAGGTACTTGAATTAGCATTAAATTCATTTCAAAGTACTTAATAATCCGTAGTCATCCTCCCTTCTCCGACTTCCAAAATCTGACTCATTTTCATATACTTTCTTTAGACTGGAAACGTGTCTTCCAAACTGGCGAATGGCATCAAGAAACGAAGCAACAAATCCTCAAAGTTGGGCTCTCCTTCAACTCAGTGTCAATCCATGGAATTGATTGAAAATGGAAAAGACAAACCAGTCCATCGTTGCGGTATCTGCAACAGAGGCTTTTTAAACAAATCCAACATCAAAGTCCATTTGAGGACACACACTGGAGAGAAACCCTTCAAATGCGAAACGTGTGGCAAAGCATTCCGGCAAAAGGCTCATCTTCTCAAGCACGTTCAAATTCATAAACGTTTACCCCGGGACTAGCCAGTCATCAGTGTACATTTTTAACCCTTGAGTGCATAGCATTGCTATCAAAACTTGTTATATTTTGTTATACCTTGTCTTTGTTTCCTTCTCAGGTTCCGAGTCTCCATTATTTTATTACTCCTCCCCCCTCCTTCCGTCGTGAACCGCTCGCAAGACAAAAGAATAAGGAGACAATCAATTTTGTTCTTCAATGTAGTTGTCATTAGCTTTTACTCGTGTAATTTAACTACAACAACACCTTTACAGCCCTCAGTATGTTAGCCCGCCTTCCCACAATCCAGAGTGCACCCACCACGGAACGACAAATGCAGCTTATTTTTATTACACGTTCCCTCCACCACCTGTTGTAATACCCACGTCAATTAGGCTAATGTAACCAACTGGCGCACGCTGGTGCTCTCCATCTTATATGTTGCGTATATCCAGTATCATTGCCTAGAAAGCCAAGACAATCCAACCGTATTCTCTCCGCGAGGCTTCAATACTTCCAAGGATCAACAAGAACCTTTAAAATGCTACAATCACTCAAGAATCAAATTGAAATCCATTAAAAGACCAAAAAACAAACAGCGAAATATGTCTGCCGACTACACAAACTTAAAATTAAAAAAAAATAATTATAATACCAGCAAAGTACACCTCAAAATTCTGTACCTTTCCCCTTTAAAGAGACACGGCACCTTTTACAAATGTTAGAAACTGAACATCAGAAATCAAAGGCCAGCGTCTCCTTTGCAGACTTAGCTAACAGAATATATATTTTTGTACGAGGCCTTTGAGAAATGGTCCAGGAAGGATCCTCCTACCAAATACTGTAATTGACTTAATTATTGAAAGAGTTGTCCTACCCGTCTACTCTGAATGCTGCTACAACTACATCAGCTTCCGCAATATGGCTGTAGCTTTAACGATATCCAATGTAGCTACTCCAGATTGTTTTTTACATTTAAGTGGATGTGCTAAAGCGAAGCTGTTTTTGTCAGTATTTCTGATGGGCTGCGTATTATGAATTAGATTTTGTATTTTTACTATAAAACAATTGTGCTAAATCTATAGAGGATGTTTTCCACGTAGTAGAACTTGCTGTGGTAGGCTTTTAAAAATTATAGCCAAGTTAGTAAGGATTTCTTACTTTTTTCCACTTTTACTCCCGGATTGTGTGGAGTTTGAACAAGTTGCAGATCTCACACAGGCTACTTGTTAATGTTAATAGCTCCAGATTTTATACATGTACCATTACGACTACTTGAAATGTATCCATGTAGTTCGTTTTCTTTATTCTCCCTCCAACATCGCTCTAACAACTCAAGCGCAACTTGTTCTCTACTTTGTCTCTTTTTTTCGTTTCGAATAGTTTCTACAAGTACTACCGTCAGTCCTTTCTATAACTTAGATTGTTTTAGCTTCAAACAAAAGCGCTACCGCTTTCTGTCCTTGGAATCTATAGTCTCTTCGGTTAGCAGGATGACCCTTTGACGAGTACTATTAGGGCAAATAATCGCCGGGTACTAATTCTCAGCCTTTATATCAATTTCTTTATATGCTATGGTTTTTGTAGATCAATCTAATACCGTACCCGACCAGTGTATAACTTTACGTCCTCTTCTTTTGTATGAGACAAAGTATCAGTGTGTAGAAACAAGTACACGCGCACTCGTCCTAATATTATATCCCTTGTTGCTAATATTATTATTGCTTCTAGCTTCGTACCGACTGTTCCCATTTGCTTCTTAAAAGTTAAGTTTGTGATTGCTAGCTACGTTCCATGCGCCAATTCATACTGGTGTAGGACTCTTGAGCTACGCTTTTGAAGAATGTTAACACTTATCTTTTATCCCTAAAATATTTAAGTTATTTTTGTTCCATGTTGACATCTTTGTTATTGTTTTTTTTTTCGTTTTTGCATCATCATACTTCGGGTACTCGTCTTCCAGATGCACTTCTATTGTAATATTGTTCAACTAAATAAAGCTTTATCGTTCGTTATTTCCGTCTTGATTCTCGACAATTAAAACTTGCCAGCGAGATGTTGCGATGCTCGAAATCCAACCGCCATCAAACTCGCATCTTGAGACCCTGTACATTCTAGGAATCAACTAACTTGTGTAGTCCCTGTCCAAATGTACGGGACTAGATTAGTTCGCACCCGTCTTTTAAAAGTTGTATGGAAAACTCATAAGACGTTTATCGCATTTAACTCGCTAGGGAATTAGTAGACCTTTAACGTATACCAAACGCTGTGCTGGTACACGTAATAAGACAGAGCTGACATGAGATTCCTCGTAGCAAAAGTGCGAGTGTCGGATACCTAGCTTCATCCAACACTCTCACTGCATCATTTGTATTGGAACTTGCCGGAGGTATTGGATTTGAGATACGGTCACTCACCGTACGAATCTAAGTTCGAGTTGATATAGCAGGCGGTGACAGATATGGGATATTTAGTGAAGACATTAATTGTTTGTCGGTATTAGAATATTTTTCTTGAATCTGCAATTAATATTTTTTAAGTTACAAACTTCCATACGTTTGAGGAGGCCAGAAACTTCAACGTATCAAGAGTAACTTGAATAAGCTTGACCGGTTATTAATTTTAAATGTTACGGATCAGGATTTAATCCATGCAAAGTTGATCCAACATTTACACTATATACGCTACGTATTGGGGACGTATTGTACAAGCCTTCGAAAAGGTAAGCGTATTAGCATTGCAGTTTTAAAGTTGCTGTCCTGTTGTCTGTACGTATGCATTGATGTATTTTTGTTTCTTTCTTTGATTATCACAACCATAATATAGCCCGAAGTGGACCGATTTGCCGAAAGAGCTAATACGGACATCAGTGCTTGTTATAATTAGGGATTGGTAAGTCCAAAGTTATTTTAAAACTTCCGTTAAATTAAATTACGTGGTTTCAATGCTAACAGCCGGGATTACTTGAAACATTATTTACTACTGAATCTAGGCAAACTTATTCAGAAGGTTGTAATTGTAAGAATGGACGGAACTATGAATCCAGAAGAGTATCCCCTTCACGCTTTATGTCCCAAAGCCGAGACCGGTGTATCCAATTTCCTGTCCAAGAATCCGACTTTTGATGGTAGAGGAACGATTATTGCCATTTTTGATTCCGGTGTCGACCCAGGAGTGCCCGGATTAAGAGTAAGTTGTATACGTAACCAGATATCATGTATCATAGTCATACATTGCTTGTCGCAACTAATAAATCATTACAATCAACCATAGAAAACAACCACAGGCCTAACTAAAGTCGTCGAACGCTATGACTGTAGTGGAGCTGGAGATGTTGACACCTCCACAATAGTCAACTTAGATATGACTAACTCTACCCTTAAACTTGCCAGCGGGAAAGTCGTCTACGTAAGTTGTAATGTAAAATTATTGGGCATTATGGCATACAGAAACTTATAATGCCTATTTTGACTATGTAGATCCCTGCATCGTGGAACACACCTGAACAATGTCACGTCGGTGTTAAACCTTTATTTGAACTTTACCCTAGCAAAGTGAAGGAACGAATAGAGGCTCACAGAAAAGAAAAGCATTGGGATCCTGAATTCCGTAAGTTCATGTCGGCTGCAACGCGGAAACAAGTAGTCGAAAACAATAATAAACCCAATGATCAACAACAGTCTCTTGAGGAAAAATGCAACAAAGAGGAAGCAGATGCCCAAGTTGAAGTAAACTAAACCATTGATAAATTCTTAAAAAGCTTTGCCAACCACTTGCTCATGCCTTTCCATCCTCCGCTTTGATGCAGGTACTGAATAATTTGGAGAAGAAGTACAAGGACTTGGGACCACTCCTCGATATCGTCGTCTTCAAAGATGGATCAGACTGGACAGCCTCTATCATAGAGGACCATGATGATATATCAACGTGGATAACTTTAAAGGAATATTCTAAAACTCAGCAATATGCTGTGCTATCCAAGGAAGACCAAGTTCGTATTTCTATTAATGTTTGGGACGACGGAAACATTTTGGAAATAGTCGGTCTTTGCGGAAGTCATGGAACTCATGTAGCTTCTATCGCTGCTGGATACTTTCCAGAAAATCCTGAACTAAATGGTGTTGCACCAGGGGCACAGATTGCATCTTTTACCATTGGAGACGCCAGACTGAACACCATGGAAACTGGCACTGCATTGGTTCGAGCTATGGCACACATAATGCGAAACCCTGACAGATACAATGTCATTAATATGTCCTATGGAGAGCATGCACATTGGAGCACAAATGGGTGAGTTGGTGAAATAAACTTATTCACATCGCACACATTTATACAAGTAGACTATTTTCACATATAAGACGGCAAAAAATTATATCATTTTGTTTTTCTCAGGCGCATTGGCCATTTGATGAAGGAAGTAGTGGATAAATATGGTGTGACTTGGGTAGCATCTGCCGGTAATCATGGTCCAGCCTTAAGCACTGTCGGCACACCACCCTGGGTTACAGTGAATACAATAATTGGTAATCTCTCAAACTTGTATCACTTATTAATTCTATTGCTGAAGTTATTGAATTCGTTTATCATGCATAATTCTGTTCATTACAGGAGTTGGGGCTTATGTCTCTCCTGCCATGATGCAAGCGGAATACTCACTTAGAGAGAAACTACCAGGGATGCCTTACACTTGGAGCTCTCGCGGACCCACTCTTGATGGGGAAATGGGTGTTAATGTTTGTGCACCGGGAGGCGCTATCACCAGCGTTCCGAGTTTTACATTAAGCTGTGCACAATTAATGAATGGCACTAGCATGGCCGCTCCTCATGTGGCAGGATGTGTGGGTAAGTTCAATGGATTGTGTCATGCAAGTATTTCATCATTTTGTCTGAAGTTTTACTAAGCAGTTGTTACAATTATTTCAGCTTTAATGCTCAGCGGTGCCAAGAAAAGGAATTTAAATTACTCACCTTTCAGCGTGAAAAAAGCTTTGGAGAATAGTGCTCAGTATTTGCCAGACCAGGAACCGTTCGCTCAAGGACATGGTTTAGTTCGTGTAAGTCTTTTGGGTAACATTCTAGCTATTGATAGGTATAACCTGATACTTGCGACGCTGAGTAGAAAATGCTCGAACTGAAGACATGTTGAATTTACCATTCATTTGTATCGGTATTATGCAATTTATGAAATAGGTAGAAGAGGCTTTTAGTCTTTTGGAAGAGTATTCGTTGTCCGGCAACCGGGACGTACGTTTTTTAACCTCGGTTACAAGTACAGGGCTAATACCTGGATGGCCACAAAAGGGTATTTACATCCGCGACCCTCCTTTTGCCAAGGAAAAGGAATATTCAGTTGCTGTACGACCAGTTTTCTTCAAAACAGATACAATTGGTAAGAATGAAAAATGAGTTATTTCATTCGTTCATTTCATAGCGTTTCACGCACATGCAGATCTATGGAAATGTAATATGTCATATCGTTTGTGCAGATCCTGAAAGGAAGATCGACTTCAGAATGAACTTGTGTCTCACCAGTAAAGCCCCGTGGGTGCACACACCAAAATATTTTGACTTGGCAAATATGGAACGGTCGTTCAACGTGAAGGTGGATCCTGAAGGACTCAAGCCAGGAGTGCACTATTCGCAGTAAGATTCTGTGCCAACTATCATCAGTTCCTTAGAGTTCGATCACTAACTTATTTTTCTTATCAGGATTGAAGCATTCGATCGAAGCAACATGACTGGTGGTCCTGTTTTCCGCGTTCATGTAACAGTAGTGAAACCCATAGTTTCCTTAACGTCCAAAAGTTTTCGACCTTCCGCAGAGTTCCAAAACGTTTCTTACTGCCCTGGTGACATAAAACGGTATTTCATCCACGTTCCGAAGGGTTCCGCATGGGCTTGTAAGCTAACAAACGTTTAACAGTTAAACACAAAGGTGATATTGTTGGAGTTAGCTTTCTAATATGTATCTTCTTACTCCCACAGCGCTCAGCTTGAAATTAGCTCAAGGAATCAGCACTTCCAGATTTGTAATACATGTCGTTAGCTTATTATCTGGCCAGAGTTGCACGTCAGCCGAATACTACAAGATGATCAGCTTACAACCAATGGAGGAATCAACGGTAGCATTCGCAGTCCAGGTATAAATACTAAAGATCTTTGGTATTAAATAACCGTATGCACCAAATTTTCATTGCTTTGTTTCGTTTTTCCTCACAGGAAAATCGTGTGATGGAAGTTGTCATTGCACGTTGGTGGGCCGAGCAAAACGGCGTCGTGTCTCTTGACGCCAATTTGACTTTCAGAAGTGGCTTCACTGCAAATAAGGATTGGGTTGTTTCAGTTGGTGATGCGTATAGCAAAATCAGCGTGTTGAATGCCTTCGGTACGGAAGAAATCCAGCCTACGATTACTTTGAAAAATCAAGTTCAGCTCTTGCGACCCTCGGATATGAAATTAACTGCATCAGGAACATCGAGGGATGTTATTCCAAATAATCGTTGCATCTACGAACTTTTGTCAACGTATAGCTTTTCACTGTCGAGGGCATCCGAGGTTATAATTAGTTGGTAAGTAAATTTGCTACCGTTAAACTTTACATTTGAAAGTAATGATGTTAAAAATGTTCTTAAACCCGAACTTCTAGCCCCCTCTTGAGCGATACACTGTACGAATGTGAGTATGAGTCACAGCAGTGGATGATTTTCGATTCCAACAAGCGGTATCTCAATAGCGGTGATGCATACCCTAGCAAGGTAAGATAAGGTTTCAGCAATCTGTCTGCTCTCTCGTGTGCTACGCTAATAGAAGTCACAATAATCTTATGTTTCTCAATTTAGTGGCCCATAAAACTGGAAAAGGGTGATTATGTCTTAAAGTTGAACATTCGTCATGAAAAGCGAGAAGCACT
This sequence comes from Sminthurides aquaticus, assembly GCA_906901655.1. Classification (NCBI taxonomy): domain Eukaryota; kingdom Metazoa; phylum Arthropoda; class Collembola; order Symphypleona; family Sminthurididae; genus Sminthurides; species Sminthurides aquaticus. Next base: position 13,432,438 of record CAJQTT010000002.1, on the reverse strand, counting down.
GGAGAAGTTCTATGGCAATGGTACCCAAACTGTAAACGGTGGTAGCGCTAATTCTGGCTGGTCTGGTGATACAATTGTACCATCTTTACCGGTTTTGGTTTCAACAAAGCTACCAAGCGCCATTTCTTTGGACGCGTACTCTAATTTGTATGATTTACAAGATTACAAATCTACGAAAAAGGGAAGTAACAACACCTTAGCGCTGAAAAATGAAACGTCAACCCAAGTTTTCGTGTCTACTTTTATACCAGACAAGTAAGGGATTTCGAACGAATCACATCATACTTAATGCCCGATAGACTGCCTTCAGTTGGTGCTGCAGTTTCTTTCATGTGAGTATTTCATTTATTTTTTGTAATAGGAGTTTGAAGAACTTGGCAGGAAGCTCAACATTGTACCTGCAAGGGTCGTTTACTGCTACAAAGGATGAGCTCGGGAAAAAAGTGAACACAGTGAACTTTAAATTGTGTATGCCAGAGGCGCCTTCAAAATCCAAGGCCCCTCCTTCGAAAGATTCAAAATCTAAAGTGGAGGAAATGGATGATCAGCTTAGAGATTTGGCTATAAATAGGATGATGAAGTTGTTACCGGATGACTGCAAACGTATTTACGAGGAGTTGAAAGCTAAGCACGACAGTCATCTCCCTTTGCATGTCGCAAGATTGAATTATTTAGATAGTTTACCCGCTTCTGCGGCAGCCCCACCCGTTGAACCAGCCGAGATTATTCAAGAAGGCAAATCTCAAGTAGAACCTGCGGTGAAAACTAAAGATGTGCTGCTCGAGATAGTCAGTTTAAGTGAAAAAATATTAAACGCAGTGAGTATTCCATCACTTCTAATGTTTTATGGCACTAAGACCCCTGCTACAAACTCTGCGGAAGCAACAAAAACCAAGCAAACGATGGACAAGCAAAAGAACGCAGTCGTTGAAGCATATGTAAAGAAGGGATTAGCTTTATATGATTTGGCCGTCCATCATAGCGAGGAAAAAGACAAATTAGTCAGCCAACTAGATGAGATACTTCTCGACGTTAGTAAAATAGTGGAGTTAACCGATTCAAGAGTAAGTCTTCCCGCTTATTTACAATTCAATGTATATGGTACGGATGCGTGCTTAGGAAATCAATGCTAAATTCAATGCTTAAATGCAGGTATCGGAATTAGTTATACAACACGCTGTTGCACGTGGACATTGCGCCAGGGCACTCAAACTTTTGGATAAACAGCTTGAAGCCGAGCCTGCCAAGTGGACAGCTGAACAGGATGCCAAAGTCATCGGCATGTTTAACAGTCTTGGATGGACTATGGCCGTGTGGTATTGGGAAAACATAGCAACTCATCGTTACCCCAAAGACTACAGACTTTTTTAATACCGGAAGTCTTTCCGCTAACAGTCACGAGGAATCCGCACTTGCTTCCACATTCTATAGGATGCAGATGATAATGCTATATTGTATAATTGATATCCGGGGGAAATAAATGCGACAACTAACTATAATTTTTTCACATTTCAAAAGAATGATCCTAAACTGTGTTCTCATTAAAATAGTAGTTACTCGTTACTCTTAAGATTTGCAACATTACGGTTTATTCGTCCGGTTTCATTATTAATTTAACTTTACATGGTATAAATACAGCGATGGTCGAAGTGTAAAAAAATATAATACTTCAGGATGAGTCATGACATAATTACATGTTGTAGACCCGCTAATCGGGAAGAAGGTGTACGCTCACACAGGTTTGAAAGCACTATTCGAAAGCTTAATTCATGTATCATACCTCGAGTAATGGCCAGAGCCGTCCATGGCACACTATCAACTCAGTATTTTTTAGAATACCGAGAACAGCTTAGAAGTTTACTGCGTATGTTTGCGTCGGATTAAGCCCTCCGCCGTGAGACAATCGATCCGTCTCGTGCGGATTACTATGTTGTTGGGAAACTGAAATAATAGGCAGAGGCATCGAGAAACCACCGAAACTTGCAACCGTGCTAACTGGGTACAGCTGAGTAAAAGTTGGAGTTGCCCTTATCCCTCCTGTAAAACCAAAATATGATCACATCACACACTTGATATACAAGAGTTAATCTGAGAAGAGCCAATGTAGTAGGCAAAGGCAACTCAAGAAATTCATCAGCGCGATTACAAGACGTTTCTTGAAATGTTTGAAGTGAGAGAATAGCAAGGATGGAAATAAAAGACTCAACTTAAATCGTGAGTCAACGAATGATCCGAAACGCACTAAAATATTACATTTCTAGGGTATTCATTTTAGAACAGAAAATGTATAGCATACCATAAATGATTTCACCTCCAGCCGTTATCATTGGTCCCATATGAGGTGAATGTATTCGGACAGCAGGATTCGACCCACCCCCAATTACAGCATGAAGACCTGGAAGAAGTTTTCTTCCCCCCTGAATGTATGGGTTTCTACATCCTTTGCATTTGCACGTCTTGCATCCCTTGGATTCCACGTAGCAGGGACAACGCTGCCCGCAACAAGTCAGTTTTCCAGGCACTGCTGATGTATTCCCGCAGCGACAACCTTTTCTGGTCTTCGAAGGCCGGTTTGAGGACGGCGGTGGCAAACTCGTCTACAAAACAGATTTAACTTTAATATTAGAGTACATAGAAACGCAAAATCAGTATTTTTGTTAATTTCAATTTCTGTCAATACTTTTAACTTATTTGACGGCATAGCCACAGATTTCGCTTTCACGCCGGCCAGCTGAGGATCAACAGATGAGGCAGAGAAAGTCGAGGCAGGATGATGCAAAAGGATTTTCCGCGTTTTCGCATCAGGACTTTGAAGCTGGGTAGCTTCTTCCCCCATAACTGTGTTCCCATGAGTTACGGGTGCACTTGATTGCATAAAATAGGTTGTACTACCTAGGGACAATTGACCACTTTCGTCATTCACCGGCTTATTACACCCCGAGTTGGCAGTTCCTATAATTCATTTACAAATATCTTAGTTCAGTACAAAATTACCATCAGCTTCGCTCACGCGATCGCAAAGAACTGTAACTTACTATAGTTATTCAACGGGTCATTCCCGGCGCCAGTGCGTAATTTCGAATGCGCTTCTCCATTCCTTAGCATTTCTGTAGTGGATGAACTTGTAGGCTTCGGTGAAGCTAAAGGGTCCGTTTCTTCTGCAGAAGGCTCTAATTTAATCCTAAATTCAACCTCCACTCCCTAAACAAAATTATAAAGGACATGTTAATAAGAATTTTAAAGTAGTTTTAATTTCCGAACCAATCTACGATAAATAACGTCAAGTGCTTACATTGGACAACCGCTCCTCCGTTAAATTCTCTTCTACCGAATACGCGGATGAAACCGGAAGAACTGAAGTTGTATCCCGGGCAACGCTGGATACTGGTACTTGAAAACTTCCAACTTTGCAACTGGCCAAGGGGTCCACAGAGTCAACAGAATCCTCACTATCACTTGGCAAATCTTTGATTATTATACTGGGGCTCGATTCAACATCTATAAGTGCTCCCTCTTTTACAATAGACCACAGGGAGCTAGGATGATACTGTGTTTTTATGTAGGTCCGTATCGCAGTTGTTGTGCATATAAACTTGCATAAATCTTTGAACATTCCTACATAACACAGGACTAACTCATCAAATTCATGTTTTGTCCAATCGTGGCAGCTTCCATTTACGCACCCCTCAACTCGATTACTTTGTTTACTGCACCCAATGCATTCTATTAATATTGAAAAAAATACATTTCCATTAGATCGTTTATCATCGCCCATTCCACATGCAATTCAAATCGAACAAACATGGTAGAATCAACTTACTTTTACAGCTTAAATGATCACAACCAGGAACCGAGTAAGGCTGTTGCACCACTTCAGCACAAACAGAACAAGAAAGCATTTTTCGAACCATTTGCAACTTTGATAAATACTCATTATCCAGATCGTAGACTTTACCAACAAGAAACCGATACGTCTGGACGAAATCTACAGTCGATAGCTCATTAGTTCCCTTTTCTATGTTGCTTTCCATCTTTGTAACCTGTCCTGTCCAACTGTTTAGTCTTTGCACCATTTGTACTAAATTTTCATCATATTTTTAATCGCTTTTACCTCCTTTGATATTTAAAATCTTCAAAGTACCGAGACCGTATGATCCAACTAACGTAAAGTACAACCTTGGTATCGACTAAACTGTTTAAAAACATTCAGATTCCTGCACAATCCACAATTCTCTAACTTTTCAAAATCATTCAAAAATTGTTTCAAACCCTACCAGTATCTTATTACCAAGATAATCCTGAAGAGTGCAGGTATAACAGATCCTGAATAAATATATATATATACAGCACCCAGCTGGTTTGTACTTTGTGTCCTTCTGTCCGTAGTTATTGTGTGCTAAAATAATTAAAAGCTCATCAGCTGATTATGCTGGTAGTTCATTTTAACGCTTATATATTTAAAATGGTAAAATAAGAGTATTAGCTTCTACAAGATGTTCAAAAATAACCTTGTCGATCCGACTCCCACTAATAGATTCCTGGAAATTAAATTTTATATTTATACTCGCGATTTTTACGCATTGCACAGTACTGACGTCAAAAATTCAAATTAATTTTCAGATAATCTCCATTTAAATATACACAATTAATTATATAATGCTTCCCTTGTTCAAGGCCTATTTCCAACTTCTAGTCCAATCTGTAAATTTAATATAAATATATATGTACAATTAGCTATTAACTTTTTTCATATGTAGATATCTACACTCATTCCGTGACGAACGGATTAACATGAGTGATGCATATATATATATACTACACATACTGGGACCGTTCCCATATTACATGGGCATAAAATCTATCCCTAATATTCACATGAGCTCTGTTTTGTAGGGTAAAATAGTAAATTACAAACTAACTCGCTAGTATTAAATAGACAAGTTTCATGCGCTGCTGCGAGTATTGAAGACCGAATTTTCCACTCCCGTTTATGTATGACGAACACTTACCATAAGCGTCAGACCGCAGCGTCAAGAAAACACTGTAGAACGGCCATTTTACCTGATTTGACTCACGAATATGAATGCAATTGTGCTAATAAATCGAAAAAATCTAATTCTTATTTGAGGACATTCCGGTATATTTCAGAATTATTTTATTTGCATATTTTATTACTCGGAACCTTTTGTTGCATCATCATAATTCTCATATGTAATCTAGGAAACCCTATTATCAAACATTACATACATTCGCTTAAAAAATATAACTATCGGCGAACATTTCTTCAGTATTTTTCAGTTCTTACATCTTAACTTCTCAACTTGCGCAGACCTGAGGACCTCTTTGCATTTTGTAGTTGTAGATACTCAGAAGACGTGGCTATTAATCAAAGTAAAGAAATTATGGATATCCTAGCTATCGGGTTTCGAAACATGTGTAGTCTTAACTTTCTGCGTATATGTCTCATTAGCACCATGGACTTTGAAGTTGTAATTTTTCTTGCTTTGTCCCAAGTGCCTTATTATGAGTTAGATTGGTTTATATGAATCACATTATTTGTATGGAAGTCAAAAGAATCCTTAGGTGGACCTTAATACGTTTTGGTTAGCCTAGGAGTTTTCGGCTCACGCATTAGCATTTTTCCAAAAGAAAAATACAATTTCTACCTTACAACAGACTGATATGCTTCTCACAGGAGTAGAAAGCTAAACAAAACTCCTTGAGACTTATAATATTATATTCATTCAGATCTCAAACGAGAGATTGTCAAAAATTACTAACGCAGGCTGTGCTGCAGTTGATGTGGAAACAGGCTGTATGATTGGCATCAGATACGGTTCTCTTTCTTCTCCAGTTATATCATATTTTAAATTCAGTATAGACTTATTGCTCTTACTACCATGCATACTATCTTCACTATCTCGATTAATTATTGTACTATTACTACCATCGCTTTGGGATACAGGTGATTCAGACGAAACGGGAGATTCAACAGCGTCCTCGGAGTAACCGCTCTCATCGCTAATATTATCGTCGTTCAAGTCCCTATCACATCCATTTCTGCACTCCTCGTGAAATTCAGAATCAGAGGAATCATTAACTGTATCTGAATTACTGCTCCCAGGATATTCTGATCCTACGTTATCACCTTCTGGGGGTATATCTAATAGATGAAGCATAAACTTGGAATAATTATTTAACGGTCGAGTATCTATGGACGAGTCTTGAGGAACGACATTTGTAGCTTCTGCTGCATCGATGGGTGACTCTGGCGTCTCCAATGGAGGAACAGTGCAAGCCTGCTCACCATCTTCCAAGGCATGGCATATCCAAGATTGTGGAGGAGGGGGTGACGGAGGGGGTTCCTCATTTTCTTCAATAGCAGTTAACTTCGGAGCCGCCCTGTGAAAGCATAAAATAAATTAAAATGGATTCCGACACCAAAATCACTAGTTACAATTCTGTTGCCGATTATCCCAATGTACACACACTTACCTCGCTTTCTCTAAAGGTGGTTTGTAATTTTGCGTATGCACGGAACCGCAAAATTGGTAGGGGTATAAGCTCTGGACAATAGAAAGTCTTGCATTTTGTCGAATTTGTTTCTCTCGTCGAAAGTCGAATAAAGCTTCTGCCAGACGATTCCTCAGTGACGTGGCTAGTGCCACTGCCCGTTCTTGAGTTGGACACATTACTGCATGGCAGCGTAATTCTTGCTTTAATTTTCGTCCTTCATGCCTGCGCAATCAACAAATTCAATAGGTTATTCAAAATCTATCAACAATCCTTCAAAAACCTTACAATCCGTATACTAATCTACAAGCCAACTTAAAAAATCCAAAACCTTCCTTACCTGTAAATCCAGCAAAACAATTTCGGGTAATCCATAGGAACCCCCGTCCAGGTAAGACGATTTGCCCAGTATTCCGTCAGCCCATGCTCAGCAGTGTAAGCTTTCAGTCCGGACGGTGTAACGCTAACGGTCATCTTAATAGACCCTCTACCGTTACTATGGTTTCTCCAAAGCGCAGACGCTGGCCGCTCCAAGCATCCTTCCGACTTTGCCCATGTAGTAACCACGTTCCCCAAATAGATAACCTTCAGTGTAGGATCCTGCTCTGTGATATCTACTTTGTCCCTCTTCAGAATTCGTCGCAACATACTTAGCAACATCCCCTTTTCCCCATAATTCGGGATAAAAGTTGGTGGTTGCAACGCTGGAGGACTATTCCTTTGAGCAGCCGTACTATTGGCAGCCATTTCATTTGCAGTTGACACTTTCTCCTATAGCACAAGGTGAAAGGGTTTCTTGCACTTGTCTACAACTCAACAATGACTCATCCCTTCCTTTGGAATGTATTCCGATATCATCAGTACATTCGCCTCCTGCAACACAAAAACAAAATGTCATTAATACACATTCAATATTTACACGTATCCTCTCCGTGTATCAAATTACAACGGCTTTTAACAAATAGCAATGTTTTCTGCATCTAAATCAATACTCATGGCACGTTCAGAAGCCTCTATTGTAGCCTACCAAAATATTTCTCACAGCATATCAAGCTCCAACGAAGAAGAAAACGTTTTTAGAACAATATGACGGTGTATGTTCAGTAGTTATTACAGCAAGACAACCTTTCCATCTTAATTATTGCAAATCAAGTGTCATACTACTGTATGAATTGCTAATGAACCATAGGTACGAAGAATAATCACACAGTTTCTAACAAGAGAAAACTCCCATTAAATCCTAATAATAGAGCAAATATATGCAATACCATCTCCGCTTCGAAACCCTCATCCGCACCTAGCCCAGTTACATATTCTACAAAAATCAATAAAAACCCACCTGTCCCAGTTTCCGTACACTCTTCACTAACACTACCGATGACAACTCAAACTGCGTCAAACATTCAACTTTCCCAGCCTCTCGCTCTTATCGCCCTTCACAGCCCCGGTCTTCACGTCGCTATCATATGAATCCTTCATTAGAAATTTAAAATAAATTAAACCCTACACCAGTAACTTTCCCATCTACGAAACAAGACTACTAATTAGTCGAGAAAAGTACTCCAGCGTCCAGTTCACGCCAGTTCCTTCCAGTTAAACAAACAAAAACCCAAATCTTCAACCTTCTTAACTATACACATTCAATTTCTAAACGACACAACTTCCCTCACCCTCTGAGAACCCTCTCTGTATACCTCTCACATTTAAACAGCGCAACATTAACAATTCATTAAATCCCAAATTAAACCATGCCAATATTGTATCCTGTAGATGCTATCTAGCATCAAGTCAAAATTTCACCTCCGAGGAATTCTCCTTTTTTCCATCAACTATATATATTTTCTCCGTAACAGCACAGCCATTACTTATCAGCCAAAAACGGAAGCCTTCCCTCAATATGAACCAACCTGTCATCAGCTCCGAGTTCATAGAAAGCCTGGCACATACCACGCCTCCCACAAATCGGAAGCAACGTTTTTTTGGCGCATGGCCATTAATGTCGCGCAATACCCGCTAGAAAGTATTTTCCTCCCAAATCCAATAACCGCACAATTATTCCTACACTTTTCCCCTTACCTACCAACCAACTCGGGTTCAAATGATCACAAAGATTCCACATCTCAAACACATCTCCTTACAATTTAAATTACTTGCCAACATTTATAGTTTTACATTTCTCATTATCGCAATCATCCTCAGCATGTGAACCCCCGAGCTTAATCCCTATAATCCATAATGTAGTCAAATACTACGCTAAGCCTTCAACCATCCTCATCTCCAACCTTTCTTTACCCTCCTAATAATATCAAGAAAATTACAGCATTTCAACAAATACTTTTAATATCAGTTCCATCTTAATCGCCAGTATCGCCCTCTACTCTATCCATAGAAACCTACTAACCTATCCCCCTTCCCGCCACGTACACTTAACAACAATCATTCATCATCAAACCCAAAACCTCAGCATTGAAATCCTAACATTTACCAACAACATCAACTAAACTATTCATCTCCACCTTCAATTATTTTCCACAAACTAATAAGGCCATAAGGGATTACTTTAACATCTTTCTTCTACGAACGCATGCTTTTTAGCACGGACCTTACTTAGTTAGGAAAAGCTTAATCTACACTACCGTAACCATTGGTATCAGATCTTTAAAGTATCAAGTTATTACGAAAGAGTTCACTCATTCCTTCCTCCTCTTGCCTCTGCCCCAAAAAGAGAGCGCAAACCCCTCCGCAATTACTCTTTCGAGATATTAGAGCAGAAAATTATCCTTACGAAATCCAATGTGAGAATCATTCTCGTCACGGCCTATACGCTATCAGCAAAGACTCATCCCTGTAAGTCATTTATTTCCTTGTACCATTTCCTACGAAACCCACTGGAACAAGCAACTCCCACTCACAGCCTTAGCATCCAATTAATTGAACATTAATTAACCTTCCTACAGATTCACCTTCCACAAAGTCAGTGAGTACAACACAATACACATGAATCCCTTGGATGCAATCTCAAACAAATACACACTCATCATTCACACTATCTCAAATATCCACCTCTTACCTAACACTACTACCGAAAATGTAGCAAACATAATTAAACAAAATTCCAGTTTCAAGCACTTTAACAAACCAGCTTCATCACATTTCCGACAAACCTACTAGAAAGTACCAAGTAGCACAACCGATAATTACACTCACCTTCCCATCATCATCATGATTATATTTGCTTTAACTGGAAGGCCGTGGGAAATTTCCATCCGAGAATCTCTTCAATCCCACCACCAACACCTCACGTCACTCTCACAGCGGAAATTCAATGCCAAACTTTGACGTCTTCGACGTAATCCTCTCTCTAATAATTGCACTTGATCCCACACACGATTAATCTCCACACTCTACCAATCAATTCAAAACAAACATTCCCAAAACTTTTACAACTTCAAACTATATTCTTCTTCCTTAGGGATTAATTCCACTTGTTGATACTTTTTCCTCTCAAGGATAACGCAAGACTGTTCCACACTCCCTCTCCTAACAAACACATCCTCCTCCTCTCTAATAATCTCTAAGAGTCCCCTTCATAATCCTCCTTTCCGAACTTCGGGCTAAACTGTTTTTATATTTTAAAGCGTTTCCGTGTAGCATATATTGCAGACGCTCCTCATTGCTATTAATCACTATACTCTCTTAAAACTCACACAAACACTGTAAACACTTGTCAGACTCATCAAAAGCGACACAGGAAGAAGGGTGGGGGCACAATCTAGTGCTCACAAAAGTAAAACACAACTCAACAACTTCAACGGTAGGCCAACCATATTATTATCATCACTCCCTTGTCCAACACGCTTCCCTCTTCTACACATTTAATGTCATCTTTCTTTTAATATGCTTATAATCCTCGCCCAACTATAGTCACATATGTAACCACGACTTGGAACCATAATAACAAGGAAAAAGGAGAGCACGTAAGCGAGGGGATTTGAATGCAAGAGAGATTGTAAATGTTAATAAGACAAAAAATATATCCAAACTCAAACCTTGTGTCCACCATCACACAAAACAGTCACGAAACTACCAACTTTTCCGCACCTTCTTCTCTCCTTCCATCCAACCAAACCTTCCCCAGGTAAAGAATCAACCATTATCCTAATCCCACAGGTGTTTACTATCCCTTATTCCTCTCTCCTCATCTTCCTCCTCACCTGTATACATTACACCCTTATGGCGCTGTGGAGCCTCTACATACTTTTTCACCTGCATCTCCTCTTCTCTGACTCACTCCATATACCCCACCTGCTTACAACTTTCGGAACAACCCTCTCATTTTGAACGTTACTTTTTATTTCCACCTCCTATTTACCGGGTCCCCTTAAAGCTTTATCCATTCAGAACAGATCCTTATTACAATCCAATCCATTCTTTATGTGCATATACTACTTCTGGATCCATGTATCTAAAGACCTAACCGTCATCAGGGGCTACTGTACACTTCCCCAGAGGTGAAACCCTACACCAATGCTCCCTCCTTAGCATTTGCGAATATAAAATACAACACTTTGAGCATAATAAGCCTTAGGTTGCCACGGGTTTACTCACAGCATCACCAGAACATAACTACTTACTTGGTCATTTCCCCTGTACATGTTTTAACTTAACTTGTATACGCTCTTCTCTTCTTCAGAATCATTCTTTAACTCATTACACCTCCACTATAGCACACGCGTACGTTTTCAATGGATAGTTGAACACTTGTCATAGTCCCGGAGCTCATAAATTTGTCACAAGGGCTTCAACTTCTTCAAGAGGACTTCAGAGAATCTTGTTTCCCTTGGAGTAGGCTCTTACTTTTATCATCTAGTGTAGTTTCTGCACATCTTTTCCAATTTAGCATATGCGACGGTTGTAGCTGAACCATAACATTTCCACGTTCTGGTACGCAACAACGCAACGGTACAAGCGTTCATCTGTAGCCTTGTACCATTGATGGAGAACCAATAGTATCCCCAACCAATGTCACCCACCCCCCGAGAATTATAATCCAGTTAGCCGTGTTGTCCACCACCTAATTAATAAGTATCAGTAATTATTCGAGGCAAAATAAATTCATCATGCAAATTAATAAGTTGACTCATAAAAAGGTTTTCAAAGGACATTTACTACCAGCCAACCGGAACTGAAATAATATTAAAACCGAAATCAAGCAGGTGAATAGTTACAATTTCCTCTCAATATAGTTCCGCTGTTACAGTTTATACATATACATGATCATTTTATTTGAGAGTGCTGTTTGCATCTGAACTGACTTTTTGTATCTGTAGTAATAATAATAATAATAATCTAAATAATCACGATTGTCTGACAAAATCAATATTCCTATTCACGCTAAAATAATTTGGAATCGTTCAACTTATCGTCTTCGCATCATTTTCACCTCCTCACTCCTCCCCCCCCCTAATTCTGTAGTTTCCAAAATAATCCAGCAGCCTTAAGTTTGATTCAGAGCAGAAATGTTCCAGATCTTAATTATACGATCAGTTCCAACAGTCACGAGCAAATTACGACTTTCATCTAAATGGAGTGTAACAACAGAATGCTTCGCTTCATGAAATGAAGCCAATGAAACTCGACTGCAAATACCACACAAAATTCATCAGTTTTTAGTACTACCATGGGACATTGGCGTACATATAATTGTGTCATTTTATATTTCCTAGCTTGTCACTTACTCTCCGTCCGAGACTTGAGAAAAGCAGGGATCACATAGCCTTACTTCGAACTCAAATCCCATTTTAGGTAAGGGTGACCGCCGTCCCGAACATTTGTCGCATACCGCTTTTCCGCAAGCCCTGCAATGATGCTGACGTTGTCCAAGAGTTTTAGATTCCATCATGGCACGCAAATTCCAAAAGAACGGCTTTTTGCATGCCTCGCACGTGTCAGACTCCTTCCATTCTGGGGTCTAGTGATGCAAGAAAACGAGCATTATATATAATTCCTCTCAAAACTTCTACGCCTTCAACTTTTGCCTCCCTCTTATTTCAACTACCTCTAATCTTTGGACTTTCATATTCCACGCGACAAGTATGTTATCTTCTCCTCCAGAAATCAATTGGTTCGTTTTCCGCAGGTATTCCAGGCCCGTTACTTTACCTCTGTTAATCAAGTTGATAGATACAGAAATAAGACGTTGTAACGCATTATTATTACATAAATATCATTTCCAACAATTTCCGAACCTACTTATGTCCCTGGAGTTCATATACAGTGCCTTTCTTCCCTCCTATATCCCATACGCACACGTTTTGGTCGAAAGATCCAGAAAATAGTAGGGAGCTCTGCGCTTCCCACAGCAATGATCGTATAGATCCCGAATGGCCTTTAAATGTAGTAACCAACTGAAGAGAATTGCCCTCCGTCAACTTCAACATCGTTATCTGCCCTGAATAATCTCCGACAAAGGCATGATCGGTGCGTGAGTCGAACCTGAAACAAAAGCAAATATTTTTAAGGGGTCCATACTGAACAGGATTTGCGAATAAAAACGTTCAACTTACTGGAGCGCTGTACACCAGGCGGCAAACGTTTGCGTGGCCACAATATTCCCACTTCGCCCATCCGCCCACTGGAAAGTTTTATCTCTGGAAACGCTAAGGACACGACCTCTCTCGTAATGAATACCAGTAACCCGCCCCACATGGGACAAGTAGTCCTTTTTGTGATCTAGCTTATTGCAGTCTGGAGCCAGATTGAACTCCATAACAGTTCCATTGTCCAATCCGATGAAAACTGTACGATTTTCGGGTGCCGTGAACGAAACAAAAATACTAGTTGCTTGCGATGGAACATATTGACAAATACTAGGCCAGTATTGTCCTGAATCTCGCTTTAGCCAAACTTGAACGGTTCTGTAATTAACAGTAAGCCAATCAGTCACAAATCCCACTGCAGTACAATATCTTTCCTCACCTCTACACGCCGCTGAACTTAAACTACCAGTTAGAGTCGAAAAAACTCTTACTTGTCATCCCCTGCCGTTATAACTCCATCTTCCCCTGGTATTAGGCAAGCATCATTAAGGTCATCGGTGAAACCCTCCACCTTGCCGACCAACTCAGGTTTTTTTGTAGTGGCAAACTTTACACCCGGTTTAATTTCAGCAGCCATTCCTCCAACAACTTAAAACAACTCGGAGCGCTCAAAATCTAAAAAATACAACCCGACCATTACTAATGCAATCGTACTTATGCTAACCTCTATGCTATGTATTGTAGCTTTTACAAATAACACATTGCATACAAAAGCGCCAGTGTTAATATAACGAACCACGAAACTTATTAAATCAACTCGCCGCCACAGAGCGAAAAGAACTAACTTACTTCAAAACCTCGAATAATGCAATCTCCTAGCCCAATTACATCAACTCAAAATCAACTTACATCTCATCAACGACTAATATACACAATAACATCGCAATTTAGAAAAATGCATCACATGCATATCATCAACTAATTGATGTAAACAGCCCTGATCTGACAGTCGCACGTCCTCCTCCAATCCTAATTCGAGCCGAATGCCTCCTACTTGGCGTTTCAAACCTGTGTGACAGCAGAGTAATGGATAAAACTTAATAACGCCTCCAGAATGCGGGAATCGTCTTCACTTGGGATACAAGGACCTAATCGTTACTGAACAATACTGTTTTCTTTCTTCTTTGTGATTTCTCGAGCTGAATATCATGTTTAGCTTTTCAAAGAGCTTCAACTCAAGTCTCGGGTGGCTCCTAACCTGAATGTGCAGCATTCTAGACACCGAATGCCATCGGCACTGCATGACACATTTTCCGATCAGAGTATCCGTACATACATTTATTAGAACAATCTCATCTTTATCGCTAACCGTTGTCCTAAACTTCATTCTAAACCACACATTCGCCATCATTCATCCATCACTAACCATACACAAACCTACCTGATTTCTATATCCAGTAATTCTTTACTCTTTGTATCCATCAATTAAATGACACGCTGATGTATAGCATAACTTTTTTAGAGATGAAAACGCTCTTTCAATTTGATCTCAAAGGGTTGTTCTCTGGAATGTATTCCAATTCGTTTGCAGCAAACACAATACAACGCAATTCTTTGGCCTCGGGAATCCAAACAGTAAATCTGATGCGCGAGAAACAAAAAAAGATGATACTGCAGTTATCTCAACAAAATGCATACACAATTATATCACAAATCTTCATCTTTTCGAACTAACCGCAAAACTGATACTGGATAGGTAATTGTAGCATTATGTAGTCAAACTTAATCTTACCTGTCCTACTGGCGTAATTACTAACGTATCAAAATTTGATTGCAGCTAAATAGTTCAAACTTCCACACTATACGGCTACTTGGTTTGCGGTTAACTGATTCACTCGTTTACATGTCAGATTCCGCCCTCAATGTATCATGTGTACACATGCAAAACTGCAACATAATTATTCAATATCATCCAAGTCTTGAGAACAATATTTGACAGGAACGCATATCATACCAGGTATTACAAAATGTATAGGACTACTTGCATAACGTATTGACTTTGCTACACAGAAATCTATGCACTTCCAGCGATAGTTTTACACTCCCATAGGACCTTCAGTTAACTGATTGCTTGAGTTGTTATGTATTTATATTAAATACAAATCTCGTCCACCACACACAGAGATAATTCCCCGTTCGCGTATGTGATTTAAAGTATGTACACAATTTTAACGGATAGCTTCGAAAGATTTCAATCGAGTTTTACGCAGAAGAAGCTCACAAAAGCAGCGACGATAAGCTGACTTTCGACTGACTCACAAGTCTCCTCACCGACGACCTTCGACGACTATGTAAGTTTGCCGTAATACCGAGGGAGTCATTGCTAATTTTCCTTGCGTTAACGCGCTTGATACGCTGCGCAAATAATGCCATTGTCACCTGCGTTAATGGAAATATAAGGTTGTTTAAATTCAAATTGGCCCGTCAAAGCCTCAAATAATGCATATATACACGGTATCATCACTATTGTTGTAACAGATTCAAAAAACATCACTTTATTGATTGATACGCGCTTTCAGCATATTGAATTTTCTTTTTCTTACATAGATATCGTAGAAGTTCTTACGGCGGCAGTTAATACAGGGTTAGGGTCTGGTTCTTCGGTTAATACTATTACTTTGGTCCATGTCTTTTCCTTGGATGATCGTCTTATCGCTTCAATAACGGCTTGGATGTACAAGCCTTCTTCGAATCCTGCTCCAAGGATACCTACACTGCTTTTTCGTTTCCATTCCTGCCTTCCTCCAGAAACATTGTCTTCATTCTCATCATTCGTTGAAAAAGCTTCTCGAAGGGAACTAATTAACTTAAGCATGCCCGTGGTGTAAATTGGAGGGAGTAGTGGTGAAGACCCTTTCGAAAGTTGAGTATTTTGGAATGTTTCATCATTGTCTTCATAGATGGTAACCTCTTTAGATTGTAATTTATCATCGTTGCACGCTTGATTATCCAGCTGGGATTCTGTGCTATGCATAACACCCTTGACACTTCCGTTCTGGGCTTTTATATACCCATTAGATCCACACATCAGTATCTCCTGATTAAAATGACCTTTTTCCATATGATTCAACAATGTAATGGTAACAAGCATCCCTGCAAATGTAATCACACAAATGTTATATTGCAGCACTCCGTGACCTGGTTAAGTTGGGCCAAAATGTTTCCTAGTACTGTACATAACATACCTGAATCCATTTCCATTTCTATTACGGAAAAGTCCGGGCTAGTAATCCTCCTGGTACCGTTGATAGAAGAGGTACTTCCCATCAGCGTTCGCGTAATTCCATGTACCCTTATTGCCCTAAATCCCGTGAAATAGGTCATGAGATCAATCAAATGTGATCCGAATAACGTAACGTTTCCACCACCTGGAAACACAATGAAAAATTAATCAGTGCATGTAGCTCCTTTTCTCGCTTAAAACACCAAATCTTACGACTTATTACCCATCACATCATCGCACAACCAGTTAAACGTATTTCCTAGGATAGGGCCCATTTCTATGCGACACTGACAAAGTTTGGGAGTCCCAACAAACTTTTCCATGCTCTTCTTCATTTGAACGAATCTAGAGAAAACAAACCAGCATTACAGTTAATAGCGCCATCACTGTCAACTCGTTATTTTTACATATTACTTACGCTGGATGGAATCGCAAGCTATGATTGAGGACGCAAATCAGAGACGGGTAATACTGAGCGGCAAGGACCATTTTCAGGGCTTCGCACTGCGAAAGTCCAGCTGGTCGATCACATAATACATGTTTACCAATTCCAAGAGCTTTTACTGCTATTTGTGAATGCAGGTTCGGAGGACACAAAACGAAAACCAGCTCCACATCTTTCCGTAAAAGCACATCGTCAACCTTATTTGTAAAGAATGGTATTCCCAATTCTTTCGAAGTGATCTGAGCGTCTAAATTTCAAAATCAAATTCCACCAATTTAATACAAGTCAAAATGTTTCGCACAACATGTTTTGAACCAAACTACTTTCAAATTACCTTGCAATGTTAAGCTCCACAAGGCTTCTACCCGAAATCCCTTTGATTGCAGGTAAGGCACAATTATACGGACGACAGGATCCGTGCCAAAGATTCCAATTCCAGGAAGCATCCTTAACAATAACTCAAAACACGTCCGGAATTCCAATGTTAGACCTTGATGCAAGCCCTTCCGGTGACGTGCAAAACAATATTTTTTTATTCCGGCTAAAATTCTGCGGTGATTCATTCGCGACCAAGGTGCATGGGGCTTTTATTCGCAATTTGTAATGACAATTGACGGCTGCAGCTTTTTCTGTGGACCGGAGAGCTCCGCGGAAGTAGCGGTTTATTTGAAAGTATGTAATGAACGAGCGCGCGACCAAACGGAAAATACTAGTTATCCAACATACAGCACTGTTGCATACTGATTACTACTTACCAAAATATTTGATCCAACTGTTGGACAAACGATGCTATTTACCCAACACATATCAGAATTTGTTGGACATCAAAGTTCCAGATACCCAATCTCAGTTTGGATTTTCTGCCAAATTGGAAGACGCGAACATTTTAGAACGACCTTGTAGGGCCATATTGTAGGACCACCCTGTAGTGCCAATGTGTAGAACCACATTTTGAATTTCCCGCCAAAATTTTGAATTTCCTGCTGTTTGAATTTTCTGGTAAAATTTAGATTTCACCCTCATCACAATTTATAATTTTGAATTTCCCACCCACTCAAATTTTAAACCTGCTAAAATTTGAATTTCTCGCCCAGCCAAATTTTGAATTTTGAATTTCCCGCGTAGTCTTTAAAATTTTAAATGTCCCGCCAAAATTTGAATTTCTTGTCCAGTCAGATTTTAAATTTTAAAATTAAAAAACCAAATCCTAGAAGGTGGTCCTTGAATGTGGTCCTTGAATGTGATTCTAGAAGGTGGTCCTAGAAGGCGGTCCTAGAAGGTGGTTCTAGAAGGAGGTTCTAGAAGATGGTCCTAGAAGGTGGTCCTAGAAGGTGGTTCTAGAAGGCGGTTCTAGAAGTTGGCCAAGTAGCATCCAACATTGTTGGCAGTTGGATAACTAGTTTTTTCCCGAGTAAACAACTAAGCCGGTTGACTAAATTGCCCGTACTTAAAACTTGCACTTGCACGACAAGAAAAATTATAATTTAATTTCTTCCTGGAATTTCCATACACATTTATTTTATTATTTATTTTCAGGAAAGTTTTATTAATAGTTAAAGAAGTCACCATTTTTTTGTATAGATTGATATTACATGTGCCGACAGCTAACCACAGAGCAAGTGTTCTTGACTACCTAAGACCAGATTTTACTGCCAAATAAGTTACGCTTAGATTAAATTAACTCTAGTTTTTGTTTACAATTTTTGAAATGGTCTCACAGGCTTTGAAACGAACAGTATATGTTGGTAAGCAAGCTCGTATTGCAATATTTATGTACTTACCGTAACCATCGGTTGCTTCCTCGATGTTTTATTTTTAATGTTCCGCTCAATTTCTCTTGCAGGTGGTCTAGCAGACGAAGTGGACCCCGATGTAATCAAGGCTGCATTTATTCCATTTGGAGACATTAACGACGTGCAAATGCCATTGGACTATGAAAGCCAGAAACATCGAGGGTTTGCTTTTGTAGAGTTTGAAACCAATGAGGATGCCGCAGCTGCTATAGATAATATGGTAACTTTTTCAGAAATAATACATCACAATACTTAACATGATTTCGATATGGATTGTTCCGATGTATATGTACTGCCAAATAAAACTGATTGAATTAAAACCATGCTTGAAAATTTAGAACGATTCGGAGCTGTTTGGAAGGACGATTAGAGTGAATCTAGCCCGCCCTATGAAAATCAAGGATTTTACCACCAGACCAGTTTGGGCGGAAGATAGTTGGTTGGCACAGCATGCTGGAGAAACACTAGGAGTGGGAAAAGATAACGCTGATGAAGAAGAATCTGTTGCAGAGGGTGAAACAGCGGTTGTTGCTCAGGTGCGAATCTCGTCGTTTCACACGATATAAGGATTGTGCAGTTAATTTAATACGAATTACATTTCATTTAAATATTTCATTATGGTGCAACTCAGGATAAGCTACCAACACCCGACGCACGGACACCAAGAAATCCTCAAGTGTACCTGGATATCAAAATAGGGAAGAGTACAATTGGTCGTATGGCGTTTGTACTTCGCACTGATATAGTTCCAATTACGGCCGAAAATTTCCGCTGTCTTTGCACACATGAAAAAGGATTCGGCTATCAAGGATCGATCTTCCACCGTGTCATACCAGGATTTGTAAGTTGCAACCTTATTTTTATTCCTTTCCTATGTAATTTCAGTCTTTCCACCGTCGACTGAAAAATTCTGATTTAGCTTCCTACTCGAGTAATCCAATGATACTTATCTTAAGATGGCTCAAGCTGGGGATATCACAAAGCAAGACGGAACAGGAGGAAAATCAATTTACGGAGGCAAGTTTAACGACGAGAATTTTCAACTTCGGCATTCTGCACCTGGGATTCTGGCAATGGCGAATTCTGGTCCAAACACTAATAATTCCCAGTTCTTTGTAACATTTCTTCCTACAAACTGGTATGTATTTTATATTTGCTTGAGCTCCACCGAATCCATGACTCGAATATATTACCGACTATTAATTGGGATTGTGCAAAATTAATCTGTGTATACGTTTTACGTAGGCTTGATGGAAAGCATGTTGTTTTTGGACTAATAACCTCCGGACTCGATATTCTAAAGAAAATTGAGGTAAAAGAATAATACTACGCTAATAAAATAATAATAATAAAATAATATGAGATGCGATAATATTGCTAAAACAGGTAGAATAACGTAATCTGCTAGGAGAACGCAACTTGAACTTACTTCTTTTAATTCTAGAAATTTGGAACAAAATCAGGGAAAACCACCGAAAGAATAACCATTACAGCCTGCGGTGAGCTAGTGTAATACGTCACAGCATTCGGAAACGGCTAGTTATTAGTGTCACGCGGTAAGCAAACATTTTGTTGTACACATGAAAAATGTAAACCGACATGATAGCAAAATATTACCTCCTTCAATTTTCTATTTACAGCAGTTCTTGGTTCCATGGCTGAAGATGCATTCTCTAGAATCTGTGCGAAGGAGCCTGGAAGATTGACATAGCTGATATATTTTGTACTGGTGAAGAGTTGTACTTCACAAGCTTTTTGCAAAACGATTACTTAATGAATACTATCAGTGTCACATGTGTCAGTGCAGTGATACGTGAGCAAAATCAAAAGGTAATAAATGATTTATATGTAATTCACTCCTCCATGAATTTCTCCATAATTTCTTCATCATACAGGATTCTCCGATATGAAAAATCGTGTTAACCGTGGGGGAAACCGCGTAATGAAAAGTTTTAAGGAATAGCGATACGTCCATTTGACACACTCAGCTTTCAACCGTGACGGCATGCCTTCTTTATTATTAGCATTATTATTATTAGCTGCATAATATCTGATTTAGGCTGCGGTTGTCACCACTTTACGCAGGGACAGTTTACTTGGTAGTCTTTAATGTAACTAAACAACATGGAAGGTAACATAAACAACCAGTACTCTAGACTTACGACCGTCAATCCTGCGTAATCATTAATATACTCTTTCTCCTTTACACCTTCCATATTTACAATAGATATAACTTTCTCCTGGTTTCCCATTAGCCAGCGATCTTTGAACATTGTTAACGGCGGAGCCAATCACGTTCTTACTGCGGATTAATGGATACTTATATATTCATCGCAGTTTTCAGCAACCGGCACGGGGGAATAACATTAAATTAACATTGAGTAGGTTTTTAAACCTTAATCCTATTCTAACACAGGATTAAACAGCGGGAAGTTGAACACTGTTTGTTTGTACGGTTATAACAATGGTAACAAATATAGGACTTCTCGGACGCAGTATTGCGCTAATCAGTTATGTCACTTGAACAATACGTCAACCTTTTTTCTGGGTTCCCTGATACAACTATACATATCACTACTTAGTACCCAAGTTTTTTAAAGCGTAACATCAGTAAAGGTAAGTCCAGCGCATAATATTCATCAACATTCGTTCCATCCTGTCAACTAAGATATATATAATCTCTCCAAACTCTCTATCACCTCAGATTCATACTCTACCAAACTATAAGCACAAAACATTTCTCATCAGCCCTCATGGGCCGGTCGCCAGTTTGATATAGTCCGTATATTGACGTAGTAATAGCATAACAACAATAGTCTTTCAAAATTATCATCCTTGTCTTCCGCAGTTCTCGACTTGAATACTTTACCTAATATTCTCTAGTTAGCAATCATAACAACATTACCAAATGTCACATCGTCCTTAAGTCAGATAATTACTTTTCTCAAAAATGCTCTCCACGTCCCTACAATGCAGTCACTATTGCCAATTAAAGCTCTCTGCGTCTTTTGGTTTCAGGACTGCTAACATCAATCCTCGAAAATGCAATCCTCAAGAAAACAATGGAAACAAAGGCGCAGAAACAAATAATTCCAATCATTCAATAACTTGATCAACATCTCACACCAACACCGGTGGGGTCTGCCGAGTCTGCTCATAGCTTTCGACGCACCTCCTTCCATCTTAATCCCTGACGTCCACCCTGTAAGAACCCTAAACCCGTAGCGTCCTCTTCTCCAATTCCAGGAGGATGAAAACATGTTTCTTAACTTAACCATACCTAATTGTCTTGGTAACCGCTCAGCTTTGTACTGTCTTCATTTCATTCAGCTTCATGTACCTAATTGTAGCAACAGCAGTACCTTTTATCCAACTCAACTGAGGACTATTATTCGAGATTCGTTGAACTGTGCAGTACCTGCAGTGGGGATAACATCGTTACTGTACCAACTACCAGTTGGACAGAACCTTCTGGGGAATTACTTTTACAACCTTACACTTATCTAACTACAATAAGTACAAGCCCACACATAACAGCATTTACCTACAGTGGGATTTGATTGTCGAGCAATTTCAGTAAGACCCACGTCATTCTCACCTGGGTACGTTACGTACTAACCTTGCTAAAGCTAAACATTACATAATAAGCAAAACTATTAAGCTAAACCAAGCACAGATTCTTGACCAAGGACTAAATGATTCTGAGCCAACTTGTACCCATTTCCTCCCTCCGATTTTACAAAGAGTTGTGCGAATATTTAGGGCGTCTTCTACCGCTCACCTCTAACAGAAAACCACACACTACATAAGCCTCTTGTAACTGTCCTTGCCGATGAACATTATGTTCTTGCCAATCTAAGCCTTCTCCAAACGTTTAAGCGTACTACACATTCGCTAAAACAGTGTTTCTCCGCAAGTTAATTAATCCTGCCTACTTATTTTCCTCCCGCCTATCTTCCAATTCGGCAGCATAATACAAGCTTGGCAGAAATCATTTATTCTCAGTTTGATTAATCTCTCCTTCTTTTCCTTATTAATCCTAATCTCACATCAATCACAACCTGTATCCGATATCCCCTTCCACTAACTACGCTTAAACAAGTTTGTAGCTCCCTTACATATGCATGAAGATGATTCAAGTGACCTCATGTGTTTTATATATTTATGTTACAAAACTGTGGCTTATCCCCTTTCGATGGTCTGGTGCAAAGCTTCAATCTTTAAAACATTCCGTCCGTTCCTCAGTAACCTCACAATTCCCACACCAAGCCTCTCACCTCAACTTTTACCTGATTCTCCAATTAATTCAGCTCTTGCTGTCAAATTAATCCAAGCAATAAATCCATCGGAATAAAGCGCTTTTAAAACTCCGGAGTGATCCAGAACCAAAAATCCTGCGTGTAAGAGAAACCTCCCGATACTTACTTTGTTCTGTCGACTTGTAGTAGCTCGTTGGCTACAGCTAGCAGCTAGCGAAGAGAAAGCTCTTCCCGCCTAAAGATGGCATTTCACTCGCCCTCCCTCCTTTTACGGGCTTTGCTACTCTGACTCTCTCGTCTAAAAAATACTGAAGTTGTCGTTGTCGGCTCGAAAGGGCTCACTAAACCGATCAGAATGACAAAACAGTATCATGTACTAGGGTATTTCAAAAGAAAATTCCTTCCTTACTTTCTACTTTCTCCAAGTAACAATTGCACAACGCATAACCCCGATACGCTCCTTTCCCTCAGTGCCCAACTTATATTTCATCTATAGCCCATTCCGCTATTCCGCTTCGTCAGAACCATAACTACACACTTTCAGCAACTACCAAGATAAATTCCGATTTCCAGCCACTCGCAGTGAATAGCGTGAATAGAACATAAACCCACCAACAAAACTTGGATACTACATCCTCTTCCATCCACCATCTAAACTTGCTATTCTCCTATCCACCAATTTTCTGGCTTCTCTGCAAAAAATCCAAGAGAAGGAAATTGAAAATCAAATGTTCTCTCCATACCTTCACCCACCCAATCTCCACAAGCTTATCCCATCCCTAGCCATAGAAACAGGTAGAATTTCCCAGCTTTATTCTCTCCGCGTCCTTCCGAACGTGAATTTACCAAAGAGTACGTCTCACAGATTCCATAGCCTTCCCGAACAGACTTAACGTTACTACTCCCTTCCCTTAACTTCCCTCCTCCCCACCACCCCTTTCACAAAAACTCCCACCTGTTCCTACTTTCATTTTTCACTCCACGCACGCAACCTTAGCCTGCTTTCTCTTACACAATTTCCCAAATCCGCCTCCCAGTCTTTGGTCAGGAATACAACCAAACGCATCCAACTCACTCTTCACATTACTAAACGCCTACATTGATACTGATTCATCCAAACTTTAAACTTGCCCAACGAATAACCCGCAAAAAGCTTACACAAACTTTCGTAACGCATCCCATCCTGGCTTTCATGGCATTTCTTCAAAGTATTAATCCAAATCTGAATCAAACCTTCCCACCATCTTTCCCCATCTTGGACTTCTCTCTAGAGCCCAAAACTATAAGTGATTTTCTTCAACTTTAGCCAGAGAGAAGTCAAACAAGGAGCGGCCAATCCAGAAAATTCAATCAATTATAAATCTTTAATTATCTCCAAAGAACTCCCCTCTTCTAATCTTCAATCTTCCCCTCTCATCTCCTCACCTCACACGCCCTCCAAATAGTTTCCAATGACTTTTTCTTTTGCTGGGGCTCTAGCAAAAGTTAAAAGTCTCCTTCCTCATCTTTGTAGTAGGAAACCATGTAAATAAAAGTTACTCATTTCATGATTCTACAACTTTGAATCAAATAAAAGCCGTTCTCAAACTAAGGCTCAAATTATTATTCTCTCTACTTTCTCTTTAAAAAGAGTTTCAACTCCTCTCGTCTTTTCCCTTGAATCTAATCTTCAATAAGCTCTCCGTGCCTTCACTGTCCGCAATTATTCTTCCAAGTAGTTATTATGTCAACTCAGCCCAGATTACCTTTAGGCTCCAGCAAAAAGACTAATACAAGTTCCCTCAACTGGTGGTTGCCTCCAGTAATCAAGATAATGCTAAGGTCTTCGCTTTTGATTGCTGCATTAAGCTTATTTTACAACCCATCTCCAAGAGTACCATCATCCTGCTAGAAATTCTACACTTTAAATTACCTTCTCTCAAAAATCTAGCATAATTCAAGCCTCGCTGTCAGCATCCATCCGTAAAATTTCAATTTTTAAATTTAAATAACTCTTTACTCGTAACATGGAGAACCAATTAGCTCCAAGATTTAAAAAAATTGTTTACTCAAAATTCAAACGGAAAACAATCCCTTGAAAACTTTCTCTTGAATTACCTCCTTCACGCGTAGCCGTAGAAGAAAATCACTTACAAATGAGCAAGATCAAATAGCCCTTTCTGGCTTAAGCCATCCCGTGTACTCTCCTTAAACTCCTTGAAACTCTTAAAACTTTCACCCTATTTTTTGTCCTCCTCCGGAGAGTAATCCACGAGAAAGCCATGTGTAGAGATTCATGAGCTCTCCGAGTCACCCTCTGGAGTACTCTTGGACAGGAGCCACTATCCAAACTCCCCGCCACAGGTATTCGTTTAGCGAGAGCGTGATAAGTTCTATTCTGCTTTCCTTCAGGGAGAAAGTTGAGTCTATTTGCGTCATTCCGACGCACTACACTCATCCCCCGTAATTTCACACATGAGCTTCCTTCCCTAACTCCATCAATTTCTAACAAGAGAACCTATCAGAGTGTGAACTCTACTCACCCTTTCGCCTCCAGCACCACCAGAACTCAATCAGTATATGTACCTGCTGTACATTACAAAATCTCCCATCCTTCCTCCAACCCCAATTCTGACCAAAGGTAACTCAACAAACTATAAGACACACTTTTTTATTCCTTTCTCCTACACCCAAAGCCTTCCATAAACTTTTCAGAAAAGCCCGCCTAATATTACTCAACAACCCCACTCTCTGCCACCACTTCCAGTCGAACCAACTTTGCTCCACTTTAGCCAACAAATTCATTTTCCATTTAATCCTCTTTCATTCAGAAACAAGGTGTTAATTTGCATCTAAATTGGCTAGCATCACCAACTCTTCTAGGAATACACTTTCCTCCCATCCCACCCAGCTTCCGCATCCCTTTCTTTTGCAACCTTAAAAAAGTCTACATTTCAGAAACGTGAAAGAAAACAGAAAACTGATGACAGTCTGATAGAATACAAGTTATGTGTGTCAGATCACAGTACAGAGCCACGCAACCATCATATAGCATCTCTGTTCAGGGTTCTTCAAAGACAACCCTCCCAAAGATACAATGACGCTGAATACAAAACACGCTCGGAATTGAATGCATCTATTCAAACAACTATATATGTAACCAACAGCAACTTCGCATATAGCAACTTCTACCCGCGGGGATTATAATCAAGTATTCTCGCTAAGCTTTAAAATCCGCTTCCAAAATTTGCAATCTTCCGATTTCAGTTACCCACCCTACTTTCACTCCCATTCTGAACCACCATATCATCAATAATGAATAAGGGAGCTACAAACGAGCTTCGAAGGGTCCATGTATCTATTCTCTTTCCGTTACTACTACTTTCTCAAATTTCTAATTCCTTGTTATTCTACACGTTGACAAGAAGAAGGGAGTTCTGCTCTTGTCAAACACTATGAATTGCTTCAAAATTTTCCTCCGACTTCCACGACTCTTCTATGAATAGGGCACCACTTTTGTTTCACTCTGTTTCCGATATAGTAAGGATCATGTATATTCATCTACACCGTACCTCAACATTTAAAAATTCTGTATACTTTGCATCATACATGGATCAGATCGCATCTCCTCCTTCCAACAACCATGCCCGAAGCACGTAATTCCGCCAAGAAATAACTAGTTATTTAACCGTCTTTTTGCCGCTTTTAATTTGCTTAAAGCTATATAATCCCAGTGTGTTTCACTCATAATACTAGTGAATTGATAGATGTTTCAGACTATAAGAGAACTTGAGGGGGTATACTAGAGACTATGAGCAGATTCTGACACAAACCCTAGGGATATGCAAAAGTATGTAACCTTTGTGATAGGTTACATCAAGTCAAGCGCAGATACAGATATGATTGTTACAAAACGTTGATAAATATTTGAAAGACCTACGCTCTTACCTTTTTTTCATTATGAAAGCACTTTGTCTTTCAGTATCAGATACACCTCATAAGGAGAAGAGCCGCTCCTACAACCCACACAGATATGTTCCCAATACATGCCCACAACAATACAGCTAAATCAAACACTTGCATAATGCTCCACCATCCTCCCGCAATTCCAGCATCTTTAACAACATACACGCTATTTCATAATCTTGAACATTATCTTCAACATATCCATCTCTGGCCCGATTGTAGGAGGAAACCAAACTGTAAAAACGGATCAATGTCGTTGTCTTCTTGTCAATTCTTTTTCCAAAGTTTCATCTGGAAGTAGAGTTTCATGGATTCGCGGCTGATTCAATTTAAGGTAGACAGCTGGATAAGAGATGGCTGGGAGATATTAACAATTTTTTCCAATACCGCTTCTACCAAAAGCAGCTCCACCTACACATTCACACCACTGAAAGCACACATTTCATCCGCTTTCTGTACTCGGCTTGACTACCAATTTTCTGCGTTTACGCTCCGCTATTTCTGTTATACTTTGTGCATTCTTTTATGGATTCCACGATGGTGGCCCTCCCCGCCAACTTTCTTCTTGATCTCCGCTGCAAAATTATAAAAAAATCCATCAAAATCACTATTTCAGCCAATACAATCCGATACACAAGACAATACCCACATAAACCGAAATCATATCACAGCATTATTATTATTATTCATTGTTTTTTTGTAAACTGGAGAAAATACTGGAAAACCAATCACCCTAATCAACCCACATCCACCATTTTCACATTGAAAACTAAACGCTCATGCGTACAAGTAGGTTCCAGTACAGCTTCCAAAAATTTTACAGGAACGGTAGCCCATTATTGCCAAAGTCATTTTCTCCAATATCTTCCAAGTAAAACGCTGGAAGGAAAGGAGACCATAGACTTTTTGGAATAACCAAAAAGTAGCAGACACGGCAGAAAACTTTCAAATCAGATTCAGAGTCAAAAATATCTATATATAACGCTTCCAACAGCTTCCTAGCTCCTTACCCGCGTCCTCCACTCCTTCCCCAACCACCTTACCACAGACATGCATGGTGGTTGGGTTAAGTACGTTAAATGTAAAGTAGACCGTAAATGACGTCTTTAAGAGCTTCATGAGATCCACTTCCCTCTCAGTATCACCCTCCCCAGTCCTTCAGTCTACTCCACTTCTCATAACTCTTACGCCCAGCGTCTGCCCACTAGCTACTAGCTCCTGCCTATAGCATTCACTCCATCCACAACCTACGTAACAAGCATCACACCGCAAAGAAGAAGAAGAAGAAGAAGAAGAAGAAACGCAAAGAAAATGAGAAAATGATAGGAGCCACAAGTGGCATTTTCTCCGAGAGAGCATTCACAATTTCCGAGTTTGTCCAATCCCTCTACTTTCTCAAAGTATATACCAACTTTCTCAAGTATTCAGCCGAAAAATATTCTCCGGCCCACTCACTCTATCAAGAAACCAGAGGAAGAAACTTGGAGAAAGTATCCGGCTTCTCCTGGCTTCCTTTCCCCTCCACCCCTTCTCTCCTTCACTAAAACTCTACACTCTCAACACTAAAACAGTAGAAGATGGTCATTTCACAAGTAAACCCGGCCTCCCGCACAACTTCAACCCAACCGTAAGGCATGCAAGTCAGATCGTCCTCCTTACTATAGCTATAATCCAACTTCCCATACCTTCACGTCCACCATATACCTCAAAAGTAGGCTTAAAAGCCCGTTAAAAAGTCAGGGGAATCCAAACTTTTTCCCGACATACTTTATCACCAAGATCGTTACGTAGCAAGCAGGGAGGACAAAACTGAAAACTTTCCCAAAACTTTCTCCGCCCGCTTTATATGCAACCCGGAGGAGGACTCCGTCCCTAGATCCCAACAGTTTTGTTCATATCGTAGCAATCCTAACAACTTTTCTCCACTAAACCAATCCAAAGATTCTTCCGTATTCTCATTCATTTTCTTCACTAAGCTACTCATCGCAACAATTCAATCAATCAAACTGAGTAACGCCGCCGCAATCC
The DNA here is from genome assembly GCA_906901655.1 of Sminthurides aquaticus. Lineage (NCBI taxonomy): Eukaryota > Metazoa > Arthropoda > Collembola > Symphypleona > Sminthurididae > Sminthurides > Sminthurides aquaticus. Next base: position 13,403,633 of record CAJQTT010000002.1, on the reverse strand, counting down.
ACTTCCCACAAACAAAAAAACAAAAATCCCACATCTCTTCTTCCCTACATTTTTCCAAACAAACCCTTCAAATTGTTCTCGGAATTAAAAAAATCCCTATTTATATTGAGTAAATATTTTAAAACATTTAAGAGCTGCAACGCAGTTTTAACCCACACTAATTCCATTCTTTGTGCAGGAACCAACGCTTCTAAAATGCCTCACAGTAACCCACGCGAATTGTCACCTCAGCATAGAAAATTCAAAACTTGCTTCACATGTAGCTTTGGGCTTGTAGTAAATACTCCTGAAAAAGGAAATCCAACGTTTACCAAATTCTGGAGAAATAGTGAAGGAGCTATCCACGTATTATGGCAGTCAAAGTTAAAAGACAGTAAAAAATTAATTTCATGTCATAATATGTGAATGATAACATGTAATATAAGCTCTAAAAACATATTACTGCACTTCTTGACGACTTTGTGCAAACGTATTATTGGATCCTATCTCTGTGCAGTTGGCTTACATAATATACACACGGTCCCTGTAGCAATTCCTCTACGAAAATCGCAACTTTGAGCCCCTATTTCTCTGGTAAAAGCAGAAAGTTGGGCACTATTTTCACGCAGGAATTTCATACGACTATAATGTTCACTTCTAACTATTTTTAAAGTTAAAGTCCAGGTGACAATTCCCGTGGCTTACTGTCAGAAACATATCAAATTACTATCACAAAACCCACGCTCCAGCGCTTCATCAACTTTCTAATCCGCCAACAAGTAGGTAATTAGATAGACTCCATGAACCACCTATTCAAAAACCTAAATGTGCACGGCATGAATATATTAATTACTAAAAGCTATACACTGAGTAACCTAGTAAACTCACAAAGAGTCTGCAGCCCAAATCAAGTATCCTCCTCCTCAAGTATCCCGTGACACTCTTCTCAACTATCCATGAATCCATCAACTGTATCATAATTTAATATCTTCTCCCTCAACGTACAAAATCATATCGTTCAATATTATATACTGCATGGTGTATACACGTTAACGGTATCATCTCACCCTTCACCTCCTTCCTAGCCATCAATCTCCAGAACCATACTCACTCTATGCTACTGTGCGGAGAAAGTTCGATCGATGAATTCATGCACCGAACCTTTTACATCCCTTTCCTACAACCTGTAGCTTGTTTCATCCAGAGTCAGTCCGTCTACTTTCTCTTCCAAAATCCAAGAGTTGAAATCCTCCTGACTCTCTTCCTTTCATTTCAGAGAGAATATACATGATGTGAGAGAACCTCAAACTCTTATTCATATTGCATAACGTGAGCAATATATAGGCATTCACTTTTTCTTTCACCCTATTATTCAGAAATCCTTGAAAGCATCACTTCCAAGAAACCCCCGAGAACCAGAAACCCTTGAACAGCAACTCTAGGGTGAACAATGGGATGCAACCCAAACATATAAGAGACAAGCACAATTATATGCACACCGTATGCAAACACTCTCTTCTTCTTACCTTTCTCCTATCCTTCCTTCCACTACCCCTCAACCCTAAACGGAGAGTGGGCAAAGTGAAATATCGCGTCAAACACATAAACTTCAAACTCCCATAGCGCAAAGAAGATACATATAAGGAAGCGTGTACGTAGATTCAGTGCATACAACCTTCCAAGAGCGCAGATACATTACATACGCAACTATTTTTCCCGTACCAGCTTCTCCCGGCCAGAAAAAAAATGAAAACATCAAAAATATTCCACGCAAACATTTCAATCCATCAAAATCTACGCTCCTCAGATACTACAAGCATGTGCTACTCCAGCTTTACAGCCCAGCAGGAACAGCAGACAACAAAAGAGAAACTTTCTCCGATCCATCCTCAATAATTTCCACAACGCATGCAATCCATAAACTTCATGAAACACATGTACAAAACTTTCGTCAATCTTCTCAAACTTCTACCTACAGCCCGCAAACTTGCAACTCTATTTTTTAAAACGCCCCACAAATCCAACATCTACCTATAGCATTATTCAACCTAGTTACTGGTATACATTTTCTCTTTACAAACTGCATTTCTCATGTTCTCGAGCGAGGTGGCCAGTAGACCACACTATATTTCCGAATACCTAATCTGCTTCCGGATCTTATCAGAATGTTTCCACGAATCAGCGAGTATTTCAATTGTCATATCCTGTTCTTGTGATGTGTCCATAACCCATGCTATAACCCTTGGTTATTATACACCATGAACTATAAATAAATATAAACCAAAATAATATAACATTAACAGGTACAGTTTAAAATTGCGAATTCATACCTTTTTCTGGGCCGGTTTCTTCCATCTCCGCTAAAATCTCCACGAAAATCCGCTGAAGTACCTAAATAACGTTCAACCCTTATTAATTTTAGCATATTCAGAAAACAATTACAGGAAATTCCGTCCTAGGGGACACATTCAGTCCCTCGTCGGTAACTAGTACAGAGCTTTTTAATAAAACAAAAGCACGAAACTCTATTCATGGACATAACGCGTCCCCATACTCTGTAAACAATACAATAATTAACAACTTACGCCTGGCCGGGTTGATGGCACGAAGAGAATCAGTTCGTTCAAATTGTGCACGACGATCATATCCAACTTCCCGAGGGTTCCAAGCTGAATTACGTCTATTGCGCAACATGGCGGGATCAGGCCTATCCCCATCAGGAATCTCTGGCAGTTGCCTGCTTCCCAAAAAATCTGGAACACGTTGAAATGCCACGGAACCTTAGATACAAAATTAATTAATAAAAATATAAACTGTACGACAAATACCAACAAAAACGTGCACTTATTTTCACAATCTTTCCCCGCCGAAAACTTGTACTCTACAATATTACATTTCATTACCCCATCTACATTCAAGTTCCTCGCACTATTTTATAATATTTTAATCCAATTTATTTTCCACTGACAATTACTTTTGCCGAAAGATCAGGATATTCGCGGTCCATCGCGCAAAACCAGGAGCTACTCTCCCCAACATGATCCCGCGTCTCCAAACTTGGTCAACAAGGTGACGTAGGAGAACGTAAAAGCTACTACTTGAACCTGTAGCCAAAGTAAACACTACGGACTTCCTTCAACGATTCACATAATGCCTTATTCATGAACAAATATTTGAACAAACTGTAATTTATAAAATTACTCCCGAATCTTTCATTACACCACCCATCCACGTCAACTCCTCCACTTCTTGACGGAGGAGACCTTGACTTCTACGCCCTCCTCCACTCTTTCCAGTCACTTGTACGAATCAATTGCCCCACTTTGCACTTCCATCACTCCACATCCATCGCCCCATCAAATAAAAGTTACTTACTTCTCCGACTCCGACTAATTACTTCCTCCACAGCAATCGCAAAAGATCCTCTCCTGGAAGGTGGCAAAGACCTTGGCATGGCCGGTGTAGACGGAGCGCTTCCTCGCTCATCCTGAGCGCCATCCAGTCCAATAGCTCCTCTATCGGATTGTGCACTCCCGCGCCGAGAGGTGGGTGCAGATCTACACGTCAGAACAGCACCCGGAGGTCCCAGCGTTCCCAAAACTTCCCATGCAACTTCCGGTCGTAGCAGGGAAGAAGCGCAAGGGCTACTCTGACCACTACTGTCATCTTGTTCCTCTGCAAACGCAGAGACCAAGTTAGAAACCATCCTTGAACCTTCATATAACTCATCTTAAATCCGAGACTCTCATCATCCTCCATCTTCTCGTGAAAAGTAATGAAAAAACCAAGAGAGAGAGAGAGACCAAACCCCTCCGCCTCCAAATCATTATTCATAGAAAAAATAAGAGGAATTTTACCAGATTGTGATTGAGATCCTGCTGCCAATCCCCGCATACGTAATCTCCGAGCAAGCTCCCGGGCGCTAGGGGGAGTCTGTCCCCCCGATGTAATCTGAGAGATTGAACCGCGATGGCTTGAGCTTCCCTTTGATGAGAAAGGAAACCATACAGGTCGATCATCTAATGAGACTCGTCCCATATCCACATGACATTCACCAAGGAAATCACTCCCTTTCACCAGCTCCAGTATCAGCCATGAATCAAACAAATCCTCTGGGCTAACTTTCGTAAATAACGTGCATTGGTTCCATCGAGTCGTCGCCAGCTTTTCCCCTCTATTAAAACCATACAATCCCAGTCAAAAGCCAAAAGTACACATCCAACAATATCCAACCATACATAATATCCCAACCACAAACACACATTTCAACATCACCTTTCTTCCACATTCCCACATCATTTTTAAAACCCAACCTTCACCAACACTCACCCGCCAAGTAATACCAGCAATACCAACGATACCACCCAAATCTCTTCATTCAGTCAGTCAGACAATTCACTACCTGCCCTCATCCTCTCATCCTAAAAGCTCATGCATCGTTCAAAACTAAAGGACCCTCTTCACTTTCTCCCCGATCCATACTCAAACTTCCTCCCGAATTTTAATAAGCTCCCTCCTTCCATCCAAAGACTCACTTCCAAACTCATCTCAACCATCCTCAACTCTTACTCAACCTCCCCGCTATATTCAATCCTCCACCAAAAACCATATGCACTCCAATCCAATCCGCCCTGTCCTCCCCTACTTCCCTCTATTCCATCTCCAACCAACTCCAACCTTACCTCTTTCATCCATCTGCCCCTAAAAGATATCCCTGTTACAAGTGCGTAAACAACAGACGAGTCCTTAGATGCTGTAGTCGCAACATTGATGAGCACAAAAAGAGACTCAAAACTTCCATCACAACCTTATCTCACACAATCTATTCCAGCAACGCTATCATATTCCAACTTTCACCCAATCCTCTCTCGCTTACTTGCTTTCTCCAATAACTCTTCCATTCCCTCTCCCTTATCCCGTCTCCTACAATAGATTCCCAAAAAGTCACGCAAACAGTCCCACACAAACAACTCTCTCCTCCAACCCTAAGGAATTCAACAGTACGTTAGCAGCTTTTTCCTCTCACGTCAAAGTACACAGCGCATTCCTTTACTTTCTCTTCATTATTTTCCCGTCAAAGCTTCTGATCGGTACAAACAAGACAGAATTTATTTATCAAAGCGTATCCTTTTCTCACACACAAACCTACTACTATAAACTCCGACTCAACACATTATCCAAAGTGCTCATTCCAAAATCCATACACACAGTGAAAATCCCTATATACTTTCCTCCATCAATCTCCAATTTCCTCCAACAACCCGTCCACTCATCACTCTTCCTAACACATTCAATGATACATCAATACACAGTTCCGAACAATGCACGCACGTCATCCTCCCTTTCCACCTTTCAACACCTTTCTTACAACCATCCAAGCCCATAAATCCACTAAACTGACTAAACGCTAAAAGATCGTGACAACTTCCCTAAACAATCCTCCAAACATTCCCTACCTCTCGATTATAAATAAACCTTATAATAATCTCTAATTTCTATCCCGCACCAAAGATGACGCATTTTTATCCCTTTCTTCCTCCGCTATAATTCCCAATCCATTCTTTCCAACAACCATTCCTTTCCTTCTTAATGCGTAACATTGCATCTCTTCTCATCACAAAATCAACACCTTCATTTTTAATACGTATAACATCATTTGTACTAAATGCAAATGTGTCACTGGCGGGGATAAGAGCGGAAACATTCCCGTCAAACTTCACTAAATTTCTCTTCCATATTTTATTCATTTCTATGCATAAAATGTGATACTCAAATTTCAAAACCGGTAAACCATTAACGATACGCTATATCAACAACAAAACAACTTCCTAGAGGATAGTTTTAACTTACAGCTAAAACTATCCTCTGCCTAATCATCATATTTCTCCATTTCCCTCCCTTCCAATCCAATTTCTCTTCACTTTCACCACTTCAAACTTGTCAACAAAACTTTCTCCCGTTACTTTCCCTCACTGATGAGCATAAACTTTTACACAAATCTCATCCATAACGAACAACTCAACGCACCTTCCACCCTTCAACCACTTCTCAAAAATCATTTCTAATTTTAGGGGCTTAGTCAACTCCTCCCGTCAGAAGCTAGTCCTTTGTATTACCGACTTCCTTTACTTAATCGATAAAACAGAACTCAGAGCAGAGTACCCGTTAAAGGAGTCTTTAGGACTACATCAGATGTCGTAACATTAGTTTTTCCACAAAAAATAGCGTCCATGCATAGGATGTTCATAAATATTCCAAGGTACCCATGGTTACACTTATCGAAGCCTTTACTCAACCCCACCACATTCTACACTGTACTCACCGTGACCTTTCACATGCATCCAGAAAATCAGCGGATGTCAAATATTAAGGCAAAACTTACATTCTTAAAGTAATGATTATATCGTTGAGATCAAGTGTAGTACAGTCCTCCTGGCCGAACGCTATATTAGCAACAGCAACTTCAAGCGTATTATGAATCTCATCATGGAAAAGACGGAGCTGTATCCTCCCCTCAGCCTGAAATCCCCCAAAAATCATTCTCGATTACAATGTACAACCAATACTACTCATGACAAACTTTTCATGACCTCTGCATACGCAATCTTGCAACACATGACGTCTTTCAATAGAGATAGTCGTTAAACTTACAGGGAGTCTTGGCAGTTGTCTCCTATTCGTGGGAGAAGCTGGATTTGATCGATCACCACGATCACCTGCAACAAATGGAATTCAAATCAAACTCCAAACGCTTCACACCCCTCCCCCTTTATTACTTCTCTTCAAATGAACTCAAGGGATTCTCATATAATCTCATATATGCCTCACGAAACATGGTTCCGTTTCCTTCACCATGAACCGAATAAACAATAACAAACACATTCAAAATCCGCATTTGCAAACAATGGACGGATTACGGCGGATATCAAGTCTTAAATTCACTTCTACCAAATCATACATTTCAAACCAAAATTAGTTCCTCTCACCTGAATTCACAAGAAGAGAGTCAGGATCATTGTTTTCGTCCCAATCCGTCGTTGTTTCATCCTCAGGTACAGTGGCAACTGTAATTTGTGCCTCGCTGTTAAAAACATGGAATTAACGGATTAATTCAAATTCTTAAAATACCGTATTTTAAATTCCCACCCTACGTAGATTTCCGTTCCGCTCCACCGATCCAACAATCGCCTTTTTCCAAGTATAAACTTGATGGATTCAAAGAATCTCCAAGCTCTTTCATAACAAAACAAACCAAAGTTAACCGTCATAGATTCTTCTGCTCCTCAGTGTATTAACCGCTCGAAACAGTTTAGAAATTAAACAAATTCTCCCATAGTTAGCCCAACCTGGTTGCCGAGAATCAAACGTTAATACACTCATCAAATTTCTATTTCCTTTAGCAATGTAATCAAATAACTTTTGGCTCCTGCTTAAACTTATGCTCAACATGGTACGCCCTTCCTAAATCCTCAATCCTAACTCCACTCCCATAACCCACCAGTCCTCAATTACCTTATTCGTTCGCATAAGAAATAAAACCTCTTCCATCTGCTACATTCCACATTATTCTCGACTACAAGACTACAAATTTAGTTTTCCGATTAATTCAAACTGTCCCGTTTCCTTCCAGCCCAAAGTTTGCACAACTCCTCTCCGTATTAACGAGAGCTAACGTACAACTTTCCAAATTTCACCCACCCGGTAACACGTCTACAAATATCGATTACTCTGTATGCAATAAAATCCTTCTCAACTTTCTCCCTCTCTTCCAATTACATGTACCTCACCCTGACATATTAGATCAATAGAACTCAACAAAGCTAAAGAATAATAATGGGTGTCTCTAAAAAAACATCAATATGAGACGAACGCTAGTAGCAGGACTTTCTGTCTTGGATTAGATGCGAAACCTTTTCACCCTCCAAAAAATCAACCCTACCGCTCAACCTCTATCGTATATCCCAGTTGCTGTCAATCCAAGGTTGCTTTTATACCAGTTTCAGCCTTTTCTTATATACATTTACTTTTTCCTAACGCTTTCCCTTGGTCACTTTGGTCAATCATCGCAACGCACTCCAGAGCCTTGTGCGATGATGGTGTCGAGTATAATACTTGGGCTTACTTGTCAGCAGGAGCAATGGTGAGTTCTACAGAATCCCCAGAGGCATCCATCACTTTACAAACTTCCTCAAAGGTCAGGTTGGTTAGTTTTATTCCATTCCAGGTAAGTACAGTATCACTTCTTCGTATCCCCGCGAAATCAGCTCCACTCCCAGGTGTAACTCGAGCGACCCGCGCTCTCAAGTTTCCAGGATTTCCGGGACTGCTACATCCACCCACTACGCGAATTCCAAATCCTCGAGCTGCAAAAAGTGTATCAAAATACAAACTATGCAACTGTATGAAACATCAATAGGCTTACCTTGCTTGCCTTATACTTTTATCAATAATTCCTCCCTCCTTTCACCTCTTTCTCTTCCAGCTACAATCCTGATTTCATACACAAACATCTTTCCCAACTTACTCAACAAAAATCCCTTGGAGGTGAGATTTCACGTACGCAAGTCTCTACATGTTTTTCTCCAACAACTTTTTTTACAGCATACAGAACACATGAAACCTGAGTTTAGGGGAAAAAAAGAATCAACTTTTCCACAATGGAGCTTCTTCTCATGTGTTCATGTTCATCCATGTTCCCATGTTCAGATGTTCCTCGTCCCGTAGGGATACGGAACCATCATTTCTCTCTTCCACCGCTCCTATCCCATCAAGCAAGACAGACTTGAAGTAAGACCAGGATAGGATTGCCTCAGGTCGTGTCATTTACAAAGAGATAATGATTTCTCTCAGCTTCCTCTCTAACTCTTACCTTTTCTCTTCGCTTTTAATACATTGAGAACTACAGGAGAAAGCAAAGTCTTTGTACACTTTTTTTCTAGCTTCAATTTGCAATTTTTCCTCTCATACCGATTCGCCTCCTAGCTAGGACCTTCCACTTCCACTCAAAGCCTACCACCTAACATCACGCTCAATTCTCTCAATAGAAACATGGGAGTATAAAACGGTTTTTTCCTAGACCTGTTGATACTACCGCCTTCCCTTCATAATATATATCCTCCAGGACATGGACGGAGAGCCACTGGGAAAAAGACTCGTACAACCATACCGGAGGCAACATGTTGGAGGTTGTAAACTGGAGGATGTTCCCGTAAATTCTCCTCCATCTCTTCCCTCTCTCTCTCTCTCTCCCTCCACTTTCTCTTCCGCTACATTCTCCTTACTCCTTTCTCCTCCAACATTTCTTCCTTCTCCCGCTTTCCGAATACAATTCCCGATTTAAGCTCTTCTCTTCCCACGGATGAGCAAGCACGCCTTACATTCTCATCTATGCCCGTAATAGCCCAGTCCCTTCCCATTTCCTCTTCAACTCAACAAGGCCGAGCACAACTCTCAGCCCAAATGGCCAAAAGACTCCAACACTCCTCCAAGACCTACATTCTCCAACTCTTCCATTTCTTCTCCACCTGCCTTGCGCGCCACGGGATTCTTATATACATTCTCGAATCCATTCTCACAGCAGCCCACCTTTTCTTCCCTTTATTCTCCCAATCTAAACATCCAGCAAAGGCAAAAGAGAGTCGAAAAAAATAACAAAAGAAAAAGTCCCATCTCATTTTATCTTTCAACATCACAAACCAACTCGCCAAGTCTGTCCCAATCCTAAATCCTCATCCAATCCTCCCTCAATATCCCAATGACCACGAATCCAGCATCAAGCCAAGCCTAATCGGAGGATTTCAAATCCAGCCAAACCTTGTCTATATCCAATACACAACTCCAACTTTGAATATGGATCATACAACTCTTAAAACTTAATTTTTTGTGCGAATATATTTACCTATATAATTTATTTGCTAATAAAAGGCTTAGTTCATGCCCTAACTCTGATTATCACAAAGTAGTTACACCTAAAACGCACCAAATCCAGGATTCTATCAATACAACTTTCTCCAAAACGTGTTCCGCCTAAACCACTCGTCAATACAGCAACCATCTATACTTACTTTGATATCCCCTGTCTTGAGGATCTCTTCTCAGGCGCACAACCCTTGTTCTAAACTCGGAATTATCATTCGATTGTCCTTTATTATTGTCTGAGGCAAAGGTTGAGTCTACATCATCTATAACTATTTTAATAGCTTCTCCGTCAGTAGAAGAACCTTGTCGCTTCATTACAGTTACTGGTTCAACACCTCCAGATTTCTTTGCTTCCGGCACGTCCGAAGTATCCAGGGAAGCACATGACCGAGGCGTTTGCTGAGGCTTAGCTGTAGTATTATACCTGGAAATCCAAAATCATTACAATTATCAAACCTTATCTCCAACTGTTTCTGTATTTTCTACTAAATCTTGGACTACTCAATACAATCCTCCCTTCTTTACATTTACAAATCCTGGACTGAAAGTGTTCAAAATTGCTCAACACTACTTAGATTACTGTCCTGAGAAAAAGCCTTGAGCCGTAATAGACTCCTCCACTCCATCCTCGCCCACTCCCTCTTTGGACAAATAAAACTTGGAGATCAGATGGTGACCAGAGGATAGAAATTGCAAACTCGATAACGATTCCTCCCACATATGTGACTATCCCCAGTACTCCACGTAGATTGCCCATCTCCTCCTCATTGCTTTAATGCACATCTAATGACATCAATGCCTCTAACTTCGGCTCTGTTTGCAACTACCCGAACGGGGAAGAGCCGCTCATTAACTCGCGTGTCCCCCTGGTGTTCGTGTTCCCGAAATCAGTCAACTATATAGAGTCAATATTTTCAACACTAGGATAACATGTAATAACATAATTTCAAAAGATTACAGCTGAACGGAGCGCCGCCTCGTCGGATCGTTCCTAATGACCAAGTCAGAATTCCCAGAGGTAACATTTTTCACTACGCCCTGCTGCAACTGCTGTTGTTGCGGACCGGAACCACCTTGTAAGGGTAGCTGTTGCTGCTGGGACGAGGGTAGCTGCTGCTTGGCAAGTATTTTCTCTTCCCTCTCAGAGCCTCCACCCGAGTTCCGCTCAGCTTTCTTCTCGCTACTGCTGTTTCCAATAGTGTTATTATTCAAAAGTAAACTAGTGTCGATCCCCGAGCGTAAATCACAGGATGCCCTCCGTCCCCGATTATTCCCGGGCAAATTCAGCGTTCCTTCACTAGCTCCTCGTTCGTAAGATCGTTGTCTTTTTACTGGTCCTTGTTTCGGCTTCCCATTATTATTCTCACCACTATTAAACGTATTAGCCACTGACTTATTAAAATTCATTTCAATCCCCTTAAACGTCCCCACTGGTATCCCACTGCTCACAGCCATACTGTCTCTCCTCCCTCCTCCAACGTCGTTACTACTACGTGTCTTTAAACTATCCATTTCTCCACCCCCCACACTCAGTCCTAAATCGTGCTGAGAGGCTGCTTGGGATATATTTTGTGCTTGGAATTTTGCAATATCCCGGAGCGGTACATCCGAGTGACGTCGAACATCCGAAGGTTTGGGTGCAAGGAGGAGGACTTCCGTCTCAGAATCCGCTCGACCTCCAGCCTGAAGTCGGCGGGCGTCAGGTGATTTCCGCACTGTTGTCTCAAACCCCACACCTTCCAATGCTTCGCTTTGCTCGATTCCGGGTTGGACGCGCCGTGCAATAATTGCTACACCCCGTCGCCGACAAACGCTGCATCGCCACGAAATCTGAAATCATCAAAAAACAGCAAATCAATATATTAATATCCAGTCCAAGATACGCTTCTACTCCTCATCTAAAATCCAAAAACCATATGAATTTTTCAAATGTTCCCATTACATCTTTCCATTTTCTCCCATCCTCCAGTCTCATAAGAAACACTAATGAGAGTGAAAAATACAAAATGAGAGACTTTCACCAAAGCACCAATGACTTTAGCAATACCCCAGTTGCAAATTGACAAAATAAGAGCAACGTAGTGAGAGCTAGACCCAAACATGCTGCTGCGTAGCTCCTAGCTAGCTAGCTCGTAACATCTAAATAAAAGAGAGCAGAACAAAGGCATACCCCCGCTTCATTACATCCTTTGAGAAAGAATATATCCAGCACCACATTCATCTCATCCCACGAGTTTCTTTCATCTTTCCAACCCTTCCAACTCACCCAACTTTCTCTCATTTATTTCTCCCTCCCCGTCTCTCCATCATCATCAGCTCTCTTTCTCCATATACACCAAACAGACTTTTCTCTCATCATCATCCCAGATGAGTATCTCCTTCTTCCCGCTCTCTCATCCTTAATATTTTCCTAGCCTCGCCATATTAGTTCCTTAACCAGCAATACAAGAACCAAGAAAGGAAACAAACACGTCAAAGGACTCTCTCTTTCCAAAACTTTATCCGCAATAATAACATGAATAACCCTTAATAGTCAAACTGGAACCATGGTAATTTATCCAGCTTATAACTATTTTTGGACCTTATTTTCCTCCACTTCCCCCCTTTTCATCAACTTCCTCCAACATCATTCCAGATTATCATTTACTCACATGCGACCCGGTTCCCTTTTCAGCATCCGTCCGTCTCAGCCTTCCTCCTCTACAACCTTACTCGTCGTATTTTGTATCTATTCCAACCTTGAAACCCCAAGTGCGACCGTGTATGCTCCTTTCTTCTCATTTTTCATCTCTCCTCAAAAATTCAACCAAATCAAAAATGTTTCAACTCCAATCCGTCCCTTTGTACCTTTTATACACAGAATAATACTGAAAAGACGTTTCCCGCGCGTGTGACGACTGTCCTATACGCAGAACCTTACATTTCTTCCTAGTTTTTTTAAACTCGCAGCAGTAAATGAATCCCTTAGAAATTTTTAATTACAAATACTTGAGAATACCCCACCACGTGCATACCATCCAGTCTTTCTCAAATCCATTGTGCCTCAGGATCGGATACCTATGTTTACGTTACTACCCGGAGCTATGATTTATGAACCACAGAATCTAGATAATATCTTCCCGCTTTTCTTAAGAATCTCCCCGACGCTCCCCCCTAGCTTTCTCTCACATGCTAAGCGCCAGCCCAAATAAGAACAAGTAGAGATTTTTTTCTGAGCACATGTTGCTTCCATATAGTAAAAACGATTTATGAGTTTTTAACCACCAAACATAAAGATGCCAGTTTTCGTATTCCCTCCCATTCAATTTAATAAAATAAACCCCGCTCTTTCGTCCTTTCTTCCGCTTCCCCTAATCTCATAACCAACTTTCTTTAACTCCGCCTTACAAATTACCCGAATTAGCGTCCCGTTTCGGAAAACGGCAAACCTTCCCTCAATCTCAGTCCGAACCTCTGCATGATTTGTGGGAACTGTGTTGAATTTACCGAAAAATTAAATTACGCTTTCTCCGTCTTTTCCCAATTTTCCACCGCCTCCAATACTTTCTCTCCCAATTTTTTTTCCCTCCCTCTTTCTGCTTATCTTTTTTCTTTTAACCTTCCACTCTCCTCTACTCCTGCTTTTAATCCTCCTTCACAAACATGTATCCAAGGATTCCGAATCTTCTTCTCTAATTAAGCTTCGATCCACACCTTTCATCATATTAACAAATGTTTCAATTCAAAAATTTCCAATGAAAGCCTGCCACTCCAGCTCACTAAGACACCAAACTTACACTACCCATCAACTATCATCTACGGCAGAAGGATCTGTAAAGACAAAATATCTTATCGTCGATACGCACTAACTTTAGAGGGATGGCGAAGGCTTCCGGCATTTCTTGCTGCGGTAGCAGTAAATAACGACCCTTCCAAAACCCTTCCCCGATGCTTTCCACTTCTCAAGGAAGGATATTCCAAGTATCGCCTTATAAAGGACGTCTCGATATTCTCCTTCTTACGAGACTGGAAACACATTCCTGATCTAGATAAACAACTCCCAGAGGAAAATCCTCCACACAACTCTCCGTCTTTCTATCTCACATAGCATATAACAGCTCGTCTCTGTTTACTCTTGCATCCCGCTCTTCAAACGTTTCTTTTCCCAGTCTGTCCTATTACTTGTACTCCATTCCGATTTCACCATTTTTCTAAACTTTAATTGGATAGACTCTCTTTCAACCTCTTACAATCTTACCACTTTCCCCGCTTTTCCTCCTATCACGCTTCTCAGGTAGCCGACCGTTTCAACAAGATCAAACTTCTTCCGATATCCTTCCCTTTTCAAACCTTCCAATTATTCCTATTCCTCTACAAGTTCCAACAAGCTCGTCGGAGCCACGGCTACTCCACTTCATCCGTCCCACCAAAGATCTCCGAATGTTATGTTACCTGTTCAAGGAAGGATAAGGAAATACTAAGAACAGGTAATGGATATTTTTCAATTTACAAACCGTTCGCAGACAGAATTTTTCAGTCCAATCTTTCCACCCCTTTTCAAATACCATTAGCCAGCAAAGGCCATCCCGAGCAAACGCTTCCTTCTCACGTTCTCTTAACTTTAAAGTTAGTTTATTATATAGAGTTCCTTCAAGGTTTACACAACCGGAGAAATCTATGTATTCTCTTCTTATTCAACATTATTCGGCCTCAACTTTCTCCACCACCAGCCGTACTGGACTGGGCACATAGAAGAAGCTCTCAGACATTTCCCTGGGAATGAAAGCTGAGAGCGCCCCACCGGACCCATACAGTAAAACCTTAACGTAGGATTCACGCCGTTTCATATAACAAACATTCAGCACCGAAAAAAGTATCGTGAAACGTTGTAATCATGTTCCCATTAACTTTACTTATAAACACCAGTACATAATCAGTTTACCCATCAAATAAAACCAACTTCCCTCACCGCACCTCAATAAAGATGATTTAGCTTTATCAAATCCCTGATTAATGACCGCCAAGGCTACCCCACATCACCTATCAAATGAAGCAAGAAAGAAGCCATGTAAATCAAAGGCAATACTTTCACTTTCTCCTTCGTATACCATCTCCTCCACCCACCTCAAACCCCTCACACTCACCCTACAATCCTACCCAACATTTTCCACCAACATCCCAAAACAGCCCGCCTCCCTTCCTTTAAACAAATTCATTCCACCTAAATGCTTCCTCCCTCCATAACTATCCACCTTTCTCCCTCATTCATACCAGCAACCCGCAAAGCACGACCCCGAAATTCCCAACTCCTTCATCAAGATACTATAGAAAATATCGATTAAGACATTCAAGAGCCTGTATCATGTAGTATTATTATCAGACTAGACGAGCTCCTGTACTACTTAACTATTCTTAGAGCTCTTTAGGATCTTTCCTTGAATTTGCGAAACCAATATTCCGTCCGGGTTTATATTCCCATTTCATCCTTGCTTTCACTCCTCTAATGCTTTCACTCTAATTCTGGCTCTCCTCATTATTTTCACATTCCCTCCTCCATCACTACATAGACCGACTTCAGATACCAGCATAAGCCTTACAACATTACACTCGTTAATTAGGAGCTTCAAGTCTTTCCCACTAATTTCACCTAATGAGTTCCACCTTTTCTTCCACTTCCTTCCACCTAAATCTAAAACATTCGTATCACTCCCCATCTTATCTTACGAATCTCTTCACGTCTCTTCCATTATTTATAGCCCAACCATGTAACATTTAAAACATTAGCTCTGTATTAAACAAAGAGCAAAATTCAAATATAATTAAGTGACAATTTACTACTAAAAAATTAAACTACAATCCATGTAATTCTGCAAATTCCATCCTTTGGGCACATACTAGAGAGAGGTACAAAATAATTATCCTTTTGCATTATTTAGTATTTTTCCCAGATCGAGCTGTCAAGGCCCTTTACTAAACTAACTATGAGGCTCAGTGAGCCAAGTTCTTCGAGAATGAATTGATTCCATATACAATCTCCGAGACAGTAAACTGAGCTCAAACGCTCCCTCGATCCCCGCACAAACTCGTTCCCATAGCCATGCCATGCGTCATTTAGAACGTGAGATGAATTCCCAACTCCTGTCATTCCTAAAATACTCCAAGTACCTTGTATAGGATGAGAATTATGGAAAGAGTGCAATCGAATTCCCTATTTTGAACACCAAACTTCCCAGTCATATATCCTTCCAGTGGATGGCGAAAGCAAGGGAACGCACAAGCTTTCCAGCTCTCTAAACATATTTCCATTAAGCCTCTTCTCAGAGTAACTTTCTCTTCCCCGCCAACTCTCCTAATAGAGCACTGACAGCTCTGTGGATGAAATAAATTACATAAATGGATAAAGTGCTAGATTTTAAGACAACGACAACCTTTCCTACGACATGACACAATAAGAACCTATCCGTCTCTCCCAAAGCTTTTCCACTTTCTCCTCTACAACTCATCATATTTTTAAACAACTCTTTTCACCTTCTAACCCACAGGCGCCACAGGAGGACACGCCAGTAAAATTCCACTTCCCATTTGCATTGCTTCATCCTCGAAGCAGACCCTTTTTTCTACATACCTCCCACCTCTTTTCCTTACCCCAGGTAGCACATCCGCCTTCCTTCCCTCCCCGAATTCTGCAATGTTTATCTAAAATTTGGATTTTGAACCCCCAGCAATTCCTTTGACGACAATTCGTACCATGCAATCATGGAACTGTAATTCAGTTTTTTAGTTTCTAGACGTCGAACAGTACAGACAACAGCTCAGTAACTTCGCCTCCGTTCTGTACCCCAAAAATACAACAAAACCATCACTTACCTCGTTTCCATCCGCATTATTTGAATAGGAAGCACAGTCGTCACAGACTTTTAGTCCGCATTCCGTACATTCTCGCGAATATTCATCCGGTTTCATGGCTTTCACGCAAACTCGGCATCTTCCCGCACTCCCCGGCCGTCTGAAACGCAAATTCATTCAATTTATTCACTTAAATCATAACAACAAATAACCGCTCCCAACATACACGCCCCACATCTCTTTATAACAATGTAACCAACCCACCCATCACATCCCTTTTCCTTCGTACAATCAAACACATATATTATTTTAACACACAGCAATCACACACGGTTGTATGCTAGCCTACGGCATCTGCTAATTACAGCAGAGTCTTCCACATCATTTATATATAAATCTATGCTTTCCCGGGATGTATTGTTATCTTTCTCTTATCATCCAACCCGAGGCTTCTCTTCCAAATCAAATGTATACAATGGGTCAAATCCAACCATGTTATACGTATGCTTCTGCTTTTCAATAAGGTTTCCCTAGTCTCTTCCCTCTTCTCTCATCCCTCCCCCGCTTTCAATAATTACTATGAATCCAGCTCTCATTAATTCCATAACAAAAGCAAAAAACTTTCCTCCGACTCTCTACATTATTCTGCACATCCTCCTAGACCCTATATAATGTGAATCATGCCACTGCAAATCCTCACAAATCTCCCCAAACCTCTGTTTGTGAACGCTGTTAATTCTCACTTCCACTCAAATCTACCATAGCTTCCAGTTAACTTCAAAACTAACTAGCATTCAAGCTATCGAAAGTACTCCAATCTCCCCAAAGTCTGCCGTATCTTTTCATCCAACGACCGAACCAGCAATCAAATCTGATTCAATTTTTAAACATCAGCCATAATTTAAAAATGCAAACAATTAAATTCAAAAATTCAAATCCGCCATAATTTAAAAATTCTAATTTAAAAGGCATAAAATGCATGGACTGAAACTAAACAACGGTGGGGAATTCAAATTTAAACCTTGGCGGGACGTTCAAATCTTGGCTGGAAATTCAAATGTGACTATTATATTTTATAATTATTTGTTTTGTAATCACAAATAATTTGAAGTACCATGAATTGGCTTTAAAGTATATCCTGATGCGAAGCCGGGTAACGTAAGTTAGTTTTTTGAGATAACCCATACCGTTCTATGAATTACTTTCAAATTTTTTAAAAAAATCCTTCAATTCATATCACATATATAATCCTAACCCCTTTGGCCATCATCATAAGCCCCTAAAACGAATCTGACAAGCAAAAGAACCATGAGCAAGTAAAAATCCCCCAGTCCTTCCTGCTATCCTTCGAGATTTATGGTACGAGAAGAGAGTAAATTAGAATTTAGAGAAACGCTATTTTCCCTTATAAAATATTCAGAAAATACTGGAAGAACTCCTTCCTCTTTCTTCCCTCGGTCTTTGAAGATTTTCACTTTTCAAAAAGTAAAAGAAAGCAAGAAAGTATTACAATCCTTTTGTGTAGCCCACAGCCTCAAATGTATACCTTTCAAAGAAAACATTACCAAAAAAGCCCGGAAAGAACAAAAATAAATCTCCTCCAGGAATAATGCATATACTCCGGGGAATATGACGAGAAAAAAGAGCAGGTATATATTCCGGTCGATACATCAGATTTAATCACATATACTCCTCGAGAACTTAAAGAACTGTTAATGCGCACGGTGTAAACTTAATGGCTCTAACTACTTCGAAATATTCTTGCTTTCTTACTATATAATAAACTTGTTAAATTCCAACTGAATTGAAATAATTCCCTACTAATGCTAGATCTAAACCTACCTATTAAAGTTACATGTCACTCTACCGGTATCCGAATTACGTCAAAGCTACCTTTTTATACCAATAGGGAGTGGTGCTGAATTTACAATTATAAAGTTCAATAAAGTAGCCAATTATAAGGTATTTCCAGTGTAAACAGTTGTTGCCTAAGAATAATTTCAATCCTTACTCTTATCTAATTAGTAATTTGCTCTTTCTCTCTATACGTCATCCCTTCTTCGACATCGAAATCTTACAGCTTATTTTACTGCTTTCTCTCCCACAATCCTCCCCACCTCGAACCTTATGAGCTCTCAATCCTCCGAATCCTCTCCCTATCAAACGAAATGTGGCCCTACAACAGATCATGAACATGACATAAACTACAAACAGTAAAATCTTACGGTGATTCCGTGCTCTCTTTCTCTTCCATCGTCACCACCACGTTGTGCTGTATATCCTGAGTTGGTGTTTCTGGGAAGGGTTGACCCATGGGCTGGCTTGGAAAGCCTGTAGTCTGTGGCTTGGCAGCTTGAAGACGGTTTGAGACAGTCTCTTGAGCCTGTTGTAGCGTCTGTCGGAGTCGTCCGATTGCCCCTGCACCACCTCCCGACGAAGCCGAAGGTGTTCCAAACTGATTGGCATTAACTACCTCAGTGTTGGAGACCATCTGGAAAACAAAGTAAAAATATTATTTCAACGACCTTCTTCATACAATCCCCCAATTCCGCGCTGTTTCCACACACTCTTTCCACGCTGTATCCTCCTAATTCTACACATCTACACGACCAACAAATGAAAAAAATACGTGTGTCCTAAATCTTAAATAATCTCTTCCCACTCTCAGTCCCGTCGTAGAATACTCTAGCTGTGTAAAAGAAACAGCAGCTGTGCCCAAAATGCAACAAGGCGGGTGGCCGTAGCGTACAAGAGCTGTCACCACATGAGCAGGAACGCGGGAAAGTTGGACGTTAACGTTGTTCTTACGTATACCTTAAAAGTTATAAACTTTAAATAAGTTTTCCCTGCAAACATGAAATGCTGCGTTTCCTTGCACCCCGGATTGTTGTGACCCATAACATGTAGTTATGATTTGTAAAAACAACTAGTAAAATCCATGCGTAATTAAAATGTCCACGGCATTTTAAGCAAGAAAATAGGATTTAGCTTACACCTAATGCGGTAGGTGACACCATAAGTATGCTAGAACACAAGAGCAGCGGTCTAGAGTACAGCACATATCCCTAATGGTTGGTGACAGTAGGTGTACGCTTACTTGAGACTGACTCTCCGTACTCACAACAGAATCCACAAAGTAACAGCAACGCAACCATCAAAACTGAGATGAGCCCATCCTAGCACGTCGTTACGTATTTATTACATCCGTGCGCACTCACATATTGCAGTTGCAACCACGACACCACAAACTTTGCACGTTTTCACATCCATCCTTAACCACTTTTCCCAACACCTCCCATGCTTTCTCTTTATACTTAGCATCCCATTCTTTTCCTAGTTCAAATGTTCCGAAGGATACGTGGACCATCCCCGACCACAGTTACCTTTCATCCAGTCATCAATTGGAAACAGATGAAATCCGGATCCTAGCCTAGGTAACATCCACCATCTCGTAATGTTTAATACCCTTGGCCTCACTTTGCAGCTGCTCACTGCGCAACGCGTGTTGTTCTTTCCAATTATTTTCACTCTTGTGCAAGTAGCACATCCAATGGCACAGTTTTTTTGTTCATTTCTCCAGAAAAAAATCCTACAAAAAAAAAACATGCAACAACAACAAACAGATAACTTCGGATAAGTTTGGGGCCTCCCTGCTACAAGTCCGCAGACTTTCATTTTTCAAGATTTAAAAACTTTTCAAGAAAAATGTGTCAGGATTTAATCCTGGGCTTTTGTTCTCAAAAAACTCATTCATTAGGCAATCACAACCTGAGCCATTATAAGGCAGCCCTATTCCGAGAAACATACCTTCACCGCACAAAATCCCAAACGTGTGGCTGCTTTTCCAACTGTTTTACACCATATTTTAAAACCAGACCCATTCCAAAAATATCATCTTAATGGAATTTCTCGAAAAAAAAGCTCAAAAGAATAATCTGCAACTGTCACAAGAACAAATTTGTGTATTTGTCATAATTCGATTTCACGTAGTGTCTCCAACAGACGACTTCCCTCCTGTTTTCTTCTCCATCTTCTTGGAAAACAGTATTATCTTCCGTTTTCTCCACCAACTCCAGTACCTTTGAAAAGCTTTGATGAGACCCTCGCGGGATACTCTCCCTCCTTTTCTTCCATTCTCTCTTTGCATGCAAATGTCCTTTGCATACAAGGAAAATCATACAACCTCCATTAACTAGATGAAATAGGGAGAGTGGTCAGCGAGATGGAAATCTATTTCCAAATCCTCCAAACGAACCTACAACTCATCCTTCGTCCAACTCATTCCATCCGTGAGAGGAGAACCTATTTTTATTTTCACTCCTCCGTCTTTCCCCAACTTTCTCTTACTTTCTCTCTCTTAAAGTACGTCATGAAATCTCGCTAAAAGTCTTCTACCACTCTCCCATACTTCTAAGTTTTTCTCCAATGAACCTTTTCAAATATTTACTCCTCTTCTCCAGTTCCGCTTTGTGCGTAATAAAAAGGGCAAAGAGGCAAGGACCAACTGGATCCAACTCATTCCTCAAGAGTGACTCCCAGATCGAAAGCCTAGGAGCTTCATCCCAGATTCCCCTCACCCGCATTTCACATTTATCCCCGCTCCACTATGTCCACAAGTCTAATCGGACGTAAAGCCCCACCAATTCCAATGTACCTGCTCCAAGAATCCAACACTGCTCTCACAGCAGCACAACTATCCCCTCAACCTACGTCAATTCCTCTCCCAATTTCCCCTCACCACCAAACACTTTCACAAAATCTTTGAATTTCTCTAATGCAATTTCGTTAGTGTCAAAACTTTTACCGACGCACACGACAACAAATCCGATTACCACCAAATCTCTACAACAACACATCCCAGTAACAACACCAAATGCCAAAAGCTCCAACCTCCAGCTCCACAAGTTGTTACCCGCCTTTATCCGTCCAGCTCTCTTCACGCCACAACTTTCTACTTTTTCTCCACTCATTCTTGGTCTAGTCTAACCTAGGACAAACTTTCAGAGCCCCTGAATAATATATATCCATGCAAAGTACCTCTATTTTGTACTTTCTCTTGTAGTCATCAACTTTTTATCAACAGTCCCTCCTCTCAACCCCTCCCTGTCCTTCCTGAACATGAGAGAACGTTTCTCTAATAATGTTCATCAAAAATTAATTATTATTTACAAATGTCTTTTAAGCTAAAAGCAAACCTTTTCCAACTACAAACTAACCAACTATAAGCACATGTTACAATTATTCCTCTTATCCTCTTGGACGGAACTTTAACAACTCAGATTCAAATAGTCTCAGTGATAATTTCACTCCAAAAATAGTCATCTGTAGTCTAGAAATCGAATCAGTCACCTTAATTTTAAGGTCTAAAATATAATATACTAGAATGTCCATCAAGTTCTTCAACCTGTCTTCCCATCTACCCTTGTAAATCAAATAATACAGCCTTTAACACTCAAGGAAGTTGAATTAGTTTCAAGGAAGCATTCGTTTATCCAATTTCCAAATGTGTTTACTTCAAGTATTCAGAATAACCAGTTTTATCGAATCCCTCGGATTTGATAAGAGTAAATGATATAAAATCCATCCATCTCCCATCTATTCCACCTCCATACATCAACCGACACAACCTGTATCTTTAAAAAACGTTTTCGCGTATATCACTTAACCTTGACTGCATCCAAGACCCAGATTCCATACACTTATTCTTATTCTATTATTGTTTCTACTTCTAAAATAGCTTTACATCCAGCAATATCAATTCATGCAACTACTACCTGACTTCCTGTCCTGCTCTACCTAACCGTTCTCTGCCTGTAAAATCATTAACCCTGGTGAAAACTGAGAGCGTAAAACTGCATCTGCGGAACTAACGGTGTTCGTAGACCCTTATTCACACTGTCATTAGGGCTTGTATTCGAGTGCAAATTGTAGCTCAAGATACGAAAACGCGTGCTTTCTCCCCTCGGCCGTAGACTAGTCGTAGAAGCAAATAGTAAATTGTAGTAACTGGTAACGAGTAGGACGGCTGAAATTGCATATTTATGCCAACCACTCCAGATTCTAAGTGAAAAGGGACGTTTCCTTTCTCCCAGACTCCACCTAAGCTAGCTTCAAAGAAAGAAGAGCTCCTATTTTCTAATATGACATCTCTCTGGGATCTCTTCTAGCTCTACTTTGTCTTCTTTTGTCTGCTCTTTCAGTACTAGTCAGAGCAGAGCAGAAGAGCAAAATATGAAATATTCTAGCCGTATCCGCAAGAGTCTTAGCCGGGAGGAACGTAGTAAAGCAGTACTAAAAAAATAACATGTCCATGAGTTACATACATGAGAATTTTCCCTCTCAACCGCCACGAAAAGATTATATTTTCCAAGACACATATATACATTTTTAGAGATATAATTATATCCGTGACCTGCGTTATCAGCTTCATGTAGCTTTTTCGCTCCCATCTAAATACTTATCTGCCTCCCCTCCAACCTAAACCACCAGTTTACACAGGTAAAAGGAAATAAGAACGGGTGTGGCCAACATGTTACCCGGCTAGAGATGATCATCTTTAACTTGCACCAAGCTGCTTCCTCTTGTCTGGATGCCATCTAGATTCTGGCTAGAGCTAAACCAGCTAAGGAATAAACAGCTCGTCTTCCACCTCCAGCCAGAGTCCAAGAGACGCTGTTGCTTTCAGTTATTATGAAGCGGATGAAGGGCCAAAAATTGAAGCCATCATAAAATCCGCTCCTTCCACCGTCATTCCGCTATTCTAACATTCTTGTTACATTCAAGCTAGCCGCTCTGTACTAGCGCCGCAGCCTCAACAAAAGAGGGATATGAATTTTAAATATGTTCATCTAACCACAACCTTCCATGCACATCCTCTTCCACTACACGGAATTTGCTGAAGGCAGGAGAACTTGAAGCATATCTTAATATTATTTGTGACGGGTAGTAATAACAGGACTGCTAATAAGAACAAGATCCAGGAGAAGAAAGCGGCCAAAGTTTAACCTCTCCGTCCGTCCCAACTACTCTCTTACTTCTTAGCCTCTACAATCCGCCTCGCTTTCTCCTGTCCCCGTATTTCACTTCCCTTCCAGCTCCCTTTCTCCTTATGAATTTCTTAACGTCCGCTATTAGAACAACCTTATCTTTCTTTGTCAGTGTGGTCTGTAGCCAAGCTTAGAGAAACAAGCTATTGAGGCAACTTTCTTCACTTTCTTCCGTCTTTCCAATTTCCCCATACTTTCTACTTTCTCCTTTCTCCAACCCTTCCATTCCTCCCCGCTCTTTTGTCTGTTTACACACGGCGGAATTCCGAGAACCTCATAATACTTCATCCTTATTCAACTTATTCATCCTCCGGGCCTACACTTAACTTATATTCCTCTCTTCCATCCTCCTCATCTCATCGTACCTTCATTCCTACACACTTAAACCTCCTGCTTTAACCTGTGAATCCACGAGCTGGATTTTCAATTCTAGATAACTTTATCAACTTTACTCGAAACATCAGTTAACTTTCTAGCTTTCCCAACTTTCTACTTGCAGAACGCTGCGCTTTCTCCGATTTCTCCTCCATCCCCTTTCTTTCCAACGAAATACTCTGCTACCACTCTTCCGAGGCATGTCACTTTCGATGTCCATAATCTTCAACGATTCCCCTTTCGTTACAAGTACAGCCTCTTCCAATCTGGACACATATGCACAAGTCTTTCCACGCTCTAACAGAGTCTTTTTATTCAGCTCTCTAACGTGGATTAACATCTCCACTTGGCAATACTTGGCATACCAATACCGACCATCCTTCACCAAGGAATGCTCCTTGCTCATCCCATGTCCGCTTCCAATTCTTCCTAAAGAACCCTCTATAGACATCCTCCAAGTACTCTCCCGTCAATCCCAAAGCTTATTACATCTCTTCTTCACTTTTTCCATCCGATCAGCAAGAAATTGATCCATTTTTTACTCCGTCAGCCTTCACAGCAAATTGCTATTTTTTCCAATCTTCTCCCCGAATAATGTCATCCAATTTACAAATCCCTCTGTGTATTCAGAGTGAAAGTAGTGGATTCTGTAGCATCCGTCGTAGCTATACATCAATTTATCCTTAGTCCAGAATTCACTTTTCAAGAATAGCATTATCCATCCAACATAACAATTCCGTCCCACACAACAACGCCCAATTCATACTTTACGACTACTCTTCAATTCTCAGCGTAAAGCCACTAAAGATTACATTTCCCCTCAAAGCATGTTTTCCACACAACCCGAACAGCAGTTCCAAACTTTTCCTCGAAACATTAAATTGCTTTCTCCTCCGCTACCCTCCTTGGAACAAATCCATCCTCTCATACAGTGAGCTCGAGAAATCAAAAAATTGTGGTCATATGTAGAACTTGTCAAAATCTTCAACTTTCCAGTTAGTCCAATAATTTCATCTTGAAATTTTCCTCAGAGCTCATAAATCTTCTTGTCCTTCCCTCCAAAAAGTTGCTCCATTCTCATATCGAACTTTAGTCAAGTTCTTGGTTCAAATTGTAACACGGAAGCTAGATAATCTAGACTTGATCCATGTGCAATTACTTTCACTTTCACCTGCTTGACTCAGCCTCTTCTGTAACTCACACAGCTGAGCAAATACCTGTGCTAAAAACGAATAACATGCAATGCACAAACACAGTCACAAGTGGCGGAGAAATATTACAATTCTGACTGTCTCCATCAGTCCAACCCAAGGACACGTCAGGCATCGAGCTGCTAAAGCTAACAATTTAAGTGGAGATTAAACTAGGCATTTCAGTTGGAGCGCCTGCAACACTCGGTATTTTTCATGAAAAACTAGCTGACTATATACATCTGACTCAACTTCCTCTACGCTCTCCTCAAGCAGGGTCCAAGAGAGAGACTCAAAGCTTGAGCGGTTGGCAATGAGCTGCTCAGCCATAGTTTTTCCATTATGCAACCCGAGTAAACCCAATATCCGCCGTCACCACGTTCCTACTTTTAACTCCAACAAAATCCATGTACGTCATGACGAGGATAAGACAGAGGCTGTTAGGAGCCGTCTACTTTAGAGATCTGTACATGACAAAGATGAGAAAGAGAAACTGTGGAGCGGAAATGAAAGTCAGCGGAGTGATCATATTAACGGAGAAAGTTGAGAGGAGACAGGAAGCAAGTTTTACAAATTAAATCCGTAAGTGCACCATGTCACTTTCCTTACTCACAGCCAACTCAGCCTTCTTGTCGTCTTTTCCTCTTCTCCTCTTCTTCCTTCCCCCTCCTCCCTCTTTAGCCCTTGCCTCCTCCCTACTTTCTTCATCTACATCACTCTCTTTATCTGCATTTCCCTCCTTTTTTCCACCACAAAATAGCTCTTCCCTGTACCACATTCATTCTCCCAGCTATTCTGGAATCAGAATCCTTCATTTCATTAACGCCTAAGATAAACACAATATCTCTTTCCACTCACTTTCAGCGCATTAGAAATTAGAACACTTCCCGCAGGTAGTAGACAATAAGCCCTATAGAGTGATATATTTTCCTGAAATTAGAGACACCATCTTCCACTCATCCGCTCCCTCTCCTAAATCCTACATCAACCATCTTCTATCCACTCCCATATTCCACCCACAGTATACCAGGGAAGCTTTCGATAAAGTGGTCTCATTTAAAGTTACCAAACATCCACGTGACCTCCTCCCCACGGCATAATAATAAGTAGTGTCGGCGAAATAGGCTACGAAATCCCTTTACCAAACGAAAATAGGGCAATCAAAATCCAACCCTGTCCTGTTATTCTACCAGTTCCAAAAGCATTAGAGAGCTCAACCAACCAATTCTACGCCTTTCTCCTTCCAACAATAACCTTACAGCTTTCTCCCATTCACTTTCCCACGTTTTCCGTTGATGCCTCCGCATTCCGAATTTTAATGATGTAAGACTAACCCGTTTAAGAAAGAGGCGCTCGTCTCTCGGGTAGTATATACTACTATTTCTCTTTCCCAAACCAAATCCTATCTCCTCCAGACACACATATAAGATGCTCCACCCTCCCTCATTCTTCAACTCTCAGTCCCCCTCACAATCATCATAGAGATGAGGGTCCCATTTGCCACCAAAGGAAGGGGCAGACTCACACTAAGCCTAACAGCATTAAACCAGCATAGGTATATCCAAACGATACAAAATATGGAATGGGTACTTAACTGCAATGTCCAAACTTGTTGCAGAAAGAGTAACTAATGAAACTAACTATATTTTTAAATCTGAAATTTCTTTATTTTGCTAATTCCAAAAAATCAACCATCAATTACAGTACCTATTTGTTAGAAATCAGAAAATATCATAGAAATAAAGTTCAAACTACTTTCTTATAGGTCTGTTCAAATCGGAGGATTAAATTCCCTTTGTTCAAAGCTATGTTACGATAGAAAATCCATCTTCACGGATTAGAGCTTGCTTAAATGGAATCGGTTAACTCGTAAAACAATCCACTCATTCTTCTCTCGCTGCTGTAGACAAATTCTAAAAAAACTGCCACATCCTAAACATTCACTGAACAGTATTCAATTTTCCGTCCAGTGTGTCTGCTCAAAACGGATCCAAAGGCTGTCGCAGGAAGAAACTTCAACTCAACAGCCATTTGGATGGCTGGCTGGCAGGCGACATTCTATCTAGCTATGTAAAAGCAGTGCTAGCGCCGTCGTAAGTTATTACCCACCTCTACTTTCTTCCATCTTTCCTCTCTCTAAAAATCCCGCCTCACATGCCTTAATCCCTGGAGGGATAATAGAAGGGAATCTATAGCTTTCATATTCCGAGGATTCCCAAAAATTTTCCACCGATCAATACACCCAACCAACCGCCTTTCATCACTTTAGGGGTTAGGTGATGGAAAAGCTTTGGAGGCTCACCGCATTGATTAGTGGTAGAACTGGTGGACGGTGTAGGACGGCGAGAGAAAGCCATGAGAGGAAGAAGAGGGGTAATTGAAAAGTGTTTGCTCCCAAAATCAATCATGCCCAAGGAATAAAGACTAAACCTCTACACTACACAAAGCTTACCTTTTTCATAAAGGACACGACGTTCGTGGGCAACATGTTGTTAGCTTCCGCGTACTCGCTTTCACCAGATGCGTCCGCAAAATCTTCTCAAATCCGCTCACTTCATCTGTAACAAATAAAATTATACTTTTCATTAGCCTCTCCCTTCCTTGGCTTAAGCGACCACAAGTGGATTTTATGTATTCATCCAACTGCAACTTGTAGAGCCCCTCCTCATCACCTTTCTCCGCTTTCTCCACTTTCTCCCTTTAAGAAACCCCTTTTACACGCTAATCATGGACATAATTTTCCATCCACGACACGGCTCCAATGCATGTAATAATGTTTCATCTCTGCAGTCAGTGTTGACGCCGTGCCAGCCAGCAGCGCCTCTCGCACGCTCACTCTGCGAGCTAAAATCGAATCAGAGCCTCCATGCATAGTGCTCTAGTTTTCTATAGCTTTCACCAAAGGTCCAAGGAAATCATGCATAATAGCCAGGAAGCGTATGTAAATTCTCATCAATTCTTTACCAACATCATAAAATCAATCCACCATCTTCTTCTCTCTTAAAATCCTACTCCACTATTACAAATCCCTTTTATCCCAAACTCAACTTTTCCTAAACTTGAACCATCTTTCCTTTCATAACTTTTACAAATCCCCCGCTTCTCGAACCATCGCTTTAGCTCTTCCTAACCCACCTCTCCCATCCCGCATCCCAGCTACCCGCCCTCCCGCCAACTCTCCTTCCAGTCCCGTACATGCAACTCTGAATATTAAATCTCTTCCCATGCATGAACTTTTCTTTGTACCAAACCACCTCTTCACAGCAGTCTCGCCCTCCTCTTCCTAGTCTTCTTTCCTTCTTCTATTAACACTCTCGAGGATGAGGAGCCAAATCCCCAACTCTCATCACTATGTATTATTCTTCCATCCTCCTCCCTCCTTTTTAACAATTCATGCGACTTCATTAGCCCCATAAATGCTCTGTTTGTTTCTCTTCCCCATACTAATTTCCTCTCTCTTCCCATCTCCACTTTCTCTCACCTGCCTATTAGCCATCGTGAATCAATAAACCTTTCCCTTCATTTAACCTATCCCTTCCTCAACAGCCCACCATTCACTCCACCATTAACTCCACCATATAGCTTAGCTAATTCCATGTGGGTTTCAAACTGCCTAGCCTTAAAGGCAACACGACCACAACCACACATTTAAGTTACGTCCAAACTCTCTACACTGTTAGTTTAGAATTAGCTGCAGGAATTAAAACTTTCTCATTATTTTCAACAATAGTTTCTGCGGGCACCACGGAATTTTACCGATTTTAGCCATCTAATTCTCGATATATCCATCAATCATAAGCCATGTAAAAGTTACATCTTTATTGCAAAAACAGGGAGCTTGAGAGTCATAGTCTTCTCAGGCAGCCCTTCCTTCATGACTTACAAGAGTAAAATCTAATAACAAGGAAAATAAAATGTCTCCTGGAGAAGATATTCCTCCTTTCACCGGAGCAGTAGCTTTACACACATATTATAGCGTGCTCCACATCCATAACCTGAATCCAGGAAGCAAGTTTAATACGCATGAAAATAGAGCATCAACTTTAAATTACAGCAACATACTTGGAGGAGAGAATGAAACCGCATGTGGAAATAGCTCTTTTCACCACACCAGATTTTATATTCTCGCTAAAAGAGTGGACGTCGTCATGGAGCAATTCACTAATGTAGCATTTAACAAACTCAGTCAGAGCAAGTACTATAATTAAGAGCAAATAGGTGCACGCTCTTTTTACAGCCAACTTCTTCTATGTCATGGATCCTTCCAATGAGCAGCATTATAGCCTCTTCTCTTTTAGAACATGCAGAGGCTATCGAATGTCGTCTCTATCTTCACTACTCTACTTCTAATACAAATCTTCACGAACTCCGTCTTTTCATGACATTCAAAATGGATATTTGGTCAAAACGCAAACAATTTCCAATTATTGTCCCACTGCATTGGACTTAACGATCGCTGCTGATTACTGATTCAGCGTAAAAACCGGGCCGCATATTTTGTCCCTCCTTTCACCAAATGACGCATCTTCCACTCAGAACAGAACCAGGACGAGCATGTAACGGTTCCACCACCTCGGAATGCGACAGAATTCCTTATACGCATCCATTCATACGCAAATCCTCCGTGCCACCCTACTCCTCGCCTACCTCCTTCGTTTGCTATTCAACCTTGGGCGTGAAAGCAAGAGAAAAAGAGGGTAATTGCAAATATGGAGATACCAATCTGAGAGGAGCATAATATCCGGAAAGATTCAGCACAAACCTCCCGTCACTTCCTCATCTCATTACATGCTAAGACCAGGAAGGAGGGATGGAAAAAGAATGGGAGATCAAATATAGTCTTTGCTGAATAAGAATACCAAGGAGCTTCAGAAGGAATTTAATTGGACATTTGATGATTGAGTGCGGCTAAAATGGGGAGATGGTAAGCACAGAGGGAATTCCAGAGAGAAGAAAGTGCGGAAAAGGTACTGAACAAGATGAACAACTCCTGGGAATTATAGGAATTGGGACATCTTGACTGATGACGTGGCTCTACTGGAGAATTTCCCTTCTTCTTCCCTTGCATTAGGAATTCTACTGTGCAAAGGGCGAATGGAAAATCTGCCATAGGAGAAACTCAAAAGCTTTTCCCACAGTCAAGGTGAAAGCCTCTTGAGTTCACTGGGACACTGGAATTAGAGGAACATGTTTCTTCCTTCTTCGTCTCCCCATCTTATTCCATAAAACCCTCCTGAGTTGCCTCTACTACACTACGACGGCTTTACTTGCTTTCTCCTTTCCCTCGGAGAAAGCAAGCACAAGGAAATAGCCCAAAGAAGATATTTATATCTGATATTTCTCCTATCTTCCTCCTCATCTTCCCTCCCTTTTACATACCTCTTTAGCACTTCAGCTCCAGGCTGCATAAGGGATAAACCTGTGGTCTGGGCCAACTTTCTCCTTGATGCTTTCTCCAAGAAACGATAGCACTACCCTCTCCATGGATAAAAACCCCTCAATTTCCCTGCACACCCAATACCTTCCACCAAACCACTCTGCATTGTATGAACCAAGCAATTGACATTAATGCAATCATTTCTTAGTAATATAACCCCATCCCCTATATTATCATGTATCTCAGCCAACCTCTTCATTCCACTCGCAACAGGTTATAATTCCTTATTCCTCTCCTTTTTTCACCCATATGTACGCCGCCCATCACTTTCCTTCCTCCTCTCCCGAGTCTCCTATACATTTCTCTCCCATCTTCTTCCCTTTGAATCCCCTCCATGAGAGCAGCAAAACAGTGCCACAGCTCGTCAAACCTTGCAGATCCTGCGCAGAGCCTATCATCAAGGCCAAGAGAAAGTAGAGCTGAATAATCTATGAGGTCCAAACATAGAAGATGAGGCTACGCTCAAAATTATTTCCCCAACTTTCCACACTTTCTTCACCCTTTCCACCATATTCATTACACTCCGACACACAGCTCCCTTTCACCAACTTTCATCTTATACTCTCCTACACACGCACTCCTCCACAGCCAATCCGAATTTTAATATATTCCTCCGGGAAATTCAATTATATATACTCCCCCGTATCCTCCCTTATTTCACTTACTTCTCTTTATTTTCAAAAGACAAATGATGAGAAAACAAGAGTATAAGCTGATCAGGACTTCCACAAACTGATCCTCTTTTCCTATTCACCCAACCCTGTGAATCTTGTGAACACAGCAAAGCAAATAGCCGCAAGACTTTCACAATCCCGACCATTACATCCCCGGACCCGTATAAATCCCAATGTAAATAATATCATAGAAACAAAATATATACAATCCTTCCAAACCTAAAACATCCACCAAATCTCCATTCCCCCCCATCCCGCCCTTCTTCCTCCCCCCCCACATCAATATTACCAGAATCCAACTTTCCCACACACTTTTCCATTCTACTCCTGAACACGCCCTCCCATCCAGTGTCCGGGTCCAAGCAAAAAGCTTATTCCGCAAAATCCTTACACGCCTTTATGGCTGGACACATTCCCAAAAGTATCCCAAGAAATAGATGACAACACATTTCCTCCCCCCATCACCTCCAATATATTCTTGCCCACCCACTTGTAGGTCACCCTCCCGCCTCTCCTCACTACTACCCGACTTTCCCAGAAGAATGCAACAGGTCTGAGCAGGATGAGCTCCTCCAACAAGCTCCAATACAGACCCCAATATATACTCAACTTTCCCCCCGTCTTCCCTGTCCTCTATAAAACCTTTACTACTCCAAGGGATTACCGTCCTAAAACTTTCCATGCATCCAATCTTCCGCGACGACGTCTTCAGCATACAGGAATACAGCCCATTCCGCAGACCCTCAAGCCAAAACATTCTCCCACGTCACTCCCTTTCTGCCTTCACCATTTACGCCGCTCTACCCAATCGATATTATTATATTGATATAGCACTCCATTCTTCATTCCTCTCGTCTTCAACCTTCGTATTTTTTTTCAATCCTCTGCCAAATTTCAAACCTTCCGGCTTCCATAATTGGACATCTTCTTTATAAGCTTCTCTTTTTTGCTAATAGCAACCAAATCCCCTTCTCCCACCCACCTCGCACTACTCAATCCTTTATTTAACAACACTTCTCAATCCAGTCTGTCTGTCAGTACTCTAAATGTGGTATCCCCTGGTTGCTATGAATTGCTCACCACCAGAGCTAGCCCCAAAAAAATGAATAAAAGCATTCCAAGTAGCACACGGTACTGTACTATATGCAATAGCTTTGACGATATACTATACACCATTCCCAAACATACTGTAATTTCGTGAGCCCCGCATGGCTTAATTGTGGCCAATCTTCGAGCTCCCGTAGGGAGCACACCATTCCTTCTTTTACCTCCTCCCTTCCTTCCTTATGACTTGTGCTTAATACTCACATGCTCCACACGAGAAAAAAGTCACGCTATTCAACATTAAATCCAAATCATGTAGAGAAACCAATGACTAACAAATTATTGTCAATCCACCATTATATCTCATTCTATATGCGCACTCCCATTTTACTCGGAGAAAGTCACGACACGACCACCGAGGTCGTAAAATATATTTTATTTCCAGTCAGTTAATCCATTGTACACTATAGAAAAACTTCTGGATTTTTCCATTTTGTATTTCATTTTGTAGATCTTTTCCTTGTGAATTTTATCAATCTTTGTAACCCTATGATAATATAACATGCACGCTATGTTATCCATTTTTTCTGATTCTATGTGTAACTCTGACGGACAACAACGCGGCCCCTTTCTTCTCATTTAATCATGAGACAATATATATATCGTCTCATTGTAAACAGAAATCAACTTTTGAACCCACCCATTTTCCACAACAGACAAATCAACAGCGACACAATCAGCCACCCGCTTCCGGTTTTCCACCTTCCCAAAATCCCATATCCATAAAGTATTTTCCCCACGCGTCTCTGACACACCTACTCGGAAGGAGAATGATTGGTAATTCTGGAGAAAGCACACGAATAGCGACGTTTATGGCAAAACACCGTCTCCAAGTCCAACACTGATGCATATAGTGCAATTCTGCCATTCTCTCACATGGAGTCCCCACAGCTTTCTCCACGACTTTCTCTCTCGTTCTTACCAGAATTTAGATTAACCATGTCTATACATAGACCCGCTTCCAACTTTCCCTGATTAGCTTATTTGTTTCTATGAATTTATTCATTTATCAACGGCCCTCTGTGTTAGAGATGGTAGAGAGGAGACAGCGCTCTTGACCTGAAAATCCTCTCTTTGAGGAAGCTTCACAATTTCCTTCTCTTAATTGGTTTTTCCTCCGTTAATCCGCTAGTCCTCCTCCCAACCCCTCAATGCAGAAGCAAGCCGCTGGTCATTTTGTCCCTCTGCTCCCTACAAGCATACGCAACAATCCCTCTTTATCTTCATACAGCGCTACTATTCCCTACAATCTACGATACGAATCCGTTTCGCACGACGTAAATACAGCATAATATATATTTCAAACTTCCCTACCCCTCTGCATAAACCTATAGCTTTCCAACTTTATTTTCTCTATATAGCTTCGTCTCCTCAAAACTTTCGCCAAACAAGCTCCACTGCTTTCACTACAAAATATACATCAAGCTTTCTCCAATACCTGGATGGAATCGTGCATACCAAAGACCCAACGACAATCCATGTTTCTCCAGTCATCGAAATCCGCCCCTCAAACCGCATCTAAAACAATATTCCCACCCACCTTCCCCCTCTCACGAACGCATTCACAATTCCACTAATCAGTCTTTGTATCTGTCTCTCCCTGTCCCTGGAATTCATGGATCTCAAAACCTGCTCCTCCTATAGTTAGACTTTCTCTACCACTTTCTAGCTCATGTATACAAACATTACAAAGGCACGCCACCAATGCTCCAGGAACTGAACAAATGTCTTTTAATTCTAAATATCCCCAACATCTACCTACTCAAACCCACCAACCTCTCCTGTGTATAGATTCCAAACTCAACGACGAGCACACGCTTCAAACCTCCACCAGGACTTACGTTTATGTAAAAGTAATCCCACCCGAGAGTTTTCCCTCATTTATACCATGTGCGTAATCCCAAAATTGCAAAACCGTAGCAAGTATACACACAAATCAATAACTTGATCCACATACTCTCCTCATCTACACCCATCTTCCCTACATTCCCTTCCAACCATTTCCTTAACATACCTCCGGGAAAAGCCAATGAATTACCATTCCACTGAAATGGCAAACGTATTAAATTTCCCCATTCTCTCCGTACATATCCCCCCCCCCCAATAATCCTCCAGCTCATCCCCAACTTACGCTTACACCCACCTACAGTACTTTGTCACCCTCTGAGTCAATCAGCCTGCCGGAGAAAGCAAGGAGAAACCAATCCTTCTCAGCTACCTCCAGGAAAAATCCAAACAACACATCTGAGCACACATTCTACAGGAACATAGTGTAATCAGCTCCAAATCACTATCCAGCTCTCCCGTGACATCATTTCTTCCACACTCAGGACAGGACTCACTCACGCCGCTGGCATGTGTGAACGCTACACACGCTACGTGTAGTTTAGAAAAGTAGGAGGGCCCTGGCTAGAACGCTTAACCTTGTTTGTCTGAGGTCATCTTAAATATTCCAAAATGAACTGGATGAAACGTGAATAGGAATTCTAATGTCAACGATACCTAATTGCTAACAAGTTTATTACATCATTTAAATCTTGTTCCGTTTCTACTACCATAGTTAATGCGGACTTAATTGCATTCGAGTTAATTATTTTCCCGGGCTAATACACTATGGTAATAAATCTTCCGTAATTAATATCCCATAATACTGAACATAAGATACTGCAGTTACGTACTTAAAAAAGTCTACTAATTACCTATGAATTTTGCTATCCACTGAGCAAAGCTCGATTAGCAATGACCTATTCTCAACCCGGAAAAACTCACATACATACTTAATTAATAGCCACCCTATTAACAGCTCAATCCTACTTGTGGATCCCAAATGTCCAACGATTAGCCCTGCTCACGTGCAACGTCTTCCGTGTTACTAATTTCTTGACGAGAGTTAACTAAATCTTACTTTCACCTGGATCACATAAAACATCAACTAT
Source organism: Sminthurides aquaticus (assembly GCA_906901655.1). Lineage (NCBI taxonomy): Eukaryota > Metazoa > Arthropoda > Collembola > Symphypleona > Sminthurididae > Sminthurides > Sminthurides aquaticus. The sequence continues at coordinate 13,368,149 of CAJQTT010000002.1, read as the reverse complement.
AAAATACCACATTAAAAATGAATTTCCAATTCCATGTTTTTAAAAAAATTCAAACTATTATTATGACGCCCGTCATTAATAAGAAACATGCTCCGAAGAATCATTTGGAAACCGTTTGTAGCAGGCATGGGCAAAGGCCTTTAATTTTTTCCCACCACTTTCTCCTTACTTGAACCATCCAATTTATTCTCACAATACCGCTCAACCCAATATGTTTTTCAAGAGGCACACACACACAGTCCCACTTTTACTTCATATGTGTGCAAAGCTGGGGCAACTTTCTAAGGAATATGTAAGTGAAAACAGACGCACCAGAGTGACTAGAGCTCCACTTTACAAGCTTTTCTCTCTCTTTCTAAACGCTAAACGTGTAGAAAGTCTACACTCCCACCACCACCGCTTCCCCCGCCATTCTTTCCTTATGCAACGAGAGAAACTTTTCGTAAAAAAGTTTAGTTGACGTTCCAGTTCTGAAAGAGAACATTTTAATTATTTTCCCAGTCTTAGTATACATGAGTGGTTTTATGATGAGAAAGTTATAGACTTTTCTTTTTCGCGAGGGAATACGTTTCTCCACTTCTCCCGCATCTCCTCAACCGCCTTTCCCTTTCATGCTTCTGCCATGTACGATCCTGCATCACATTTCCCATCCAACTCGTTTTACCTCTAAAAAGCTCTCCTTCCTCTTGTATAAAACTATTCTACGCTATAACCCTACTTACTTCCCGTCACCCCCTTCCATCAATCCCACATCACCCTCCCTCGCAAAGAACCCAATACCAAAACCAACAAAACTCAATCACTTCACCCATCCTACTACAAATCAACAACATTAGAACATTTCCTCATCAATACACACTCCCGGCCAGCCTTAGCTTTTTTACTAATCTCCAAATCCGCCATCCACACAACCAAACCCAACCCCTTTCAAAAAGGCAATCCACAGCACAACCTTCGAGCATCCACAACAAAGTCTTCCTAGTGTCTCGTCCTGATAAGAGGCTATTCCTTCACGAGAGCTTTTTCCGCCCTCATGTTTACTTCAACTCTCCACAAATACATTGTCAACGAGTGGCAACAACTTTCTCAAATCTGAATCCCCTTTTCACTATCCAACTATACCATTTTTACCCGGATTTATCCCAAAAATCCATATCCGCTTTCCGCTTATGCCTTATCTCTCTCTCTTCCCTAACACTTTCCCATCACTTGCTTTCTACACACCACTCTTTCAAAGAATAAATATTTTCCTAATCTTCCTTTCCAGCTTTAACTTTCCAACCTTCCCTTCTCATCCACTGAAAAAGTTCTCCCTTCCCCAGGTATCACACAATATCTTCTCAAGTCATGCAAACAACCATCAAATCCCTCCTCAGCGTATCATCAACACCAACCCACGCATTGTCCCGTCCCTGTGTAAACATGTGACGTAGTCCTGTCTCCTTAACAATCCACTTTGTATTCATGTCTACTCCACCAAATCAGATGACATATTTACTTCCTCTGGCTTATTTACTTCCTGTATATGATACTAAATAATAAATCACTGGATCAACTAGCTCACCCCTTTTCCTCGATGCATTTTACTCCACATAAACACCGAGCAGTGTCCTCGTCCCAATCTCCTCAAAAACCAAACTCAGGAATAGCCTACTCAAAACATCAGAACACGTACAGCAGCGCGGGTGAGAAGAGAAAGTGAGCCATTGCCCTGGGTCACATGAATACAACACCACTTTGTCGCATAATTAAATTTTAATCCCATTACCCAGAAATAATCAATAGTTTCCCCGAGCTTCAACACTAAACAACCTTGCACTTTACATGGAAAAGATAAGATGATTATAGAGTAAAACAGAAACATTAGAGCTCAATCCGGGCATCGCTATGCTCTACCCGGGAGCTTTCCATCATCCCCTAAACTTGAAACTCTAAACACCGCAACCATATAAAGGCATTCGCCCTTCGGAAACCCAGAAGCAACACTAATTGAGTTACTCAATAATCCAGCGACAAACGATTCTCATCGCATAGCTACCCTTGGTAATACACTTATCCTTGCTTCCATTAAAACTCATTCTCCGCTTTCTACATAAGCATCCCACCGAGCAACCATAGCAGATTCATCGATTAACGCATAGATAAAAGCTTTCAAAAACTCTGCAGTTGAGCTAAAAACCTGGTGCTATGTACCATACCTCCAGCCTATTCATATTCCCTAGATGGTCCGTTCCATGCATCACATAATCTAACGGAATTTCCGTTGTAAAACCGACACAGGTGTGACCTGATGTGGAGCGTAACTCAAGCGATGCAAAAAAATTAAAACCTTGACAAGATCAAGTTAATCTTTAAGAACATGAGACTCTTCTCGTACACACGCTTCTCTTTCTCGCTAAAGTAACTTTTCATTATTTCCCCTACAACGAGTCCCAAAGAGAAATCCTTATTTATTAGCACTAAAAGCCTACGCTTCTACTGTAACTTCATGTCCCACTTTTAGATTTATGAGGGTACGTAGAGAACTCGGCTGTTTTACAAAGAACCTACTTAATCAGTTGGAATAAGCATATCCGAAGCAGCAAACCAAAAAACCCCTGTACCCTATACCCAACCGACGGGATTTTAAATTCGGATAAAAGCCCATGAGCGCTTAGTTGATTCCCAAATAGCTTACAGAGTTTTAGCCTAAAACATACAATCAAAAAACTTTTCATCCTTACCTCCTCAAAGTAGATGCAAGATGCTGCTCAACAGCAGGGTAAGCGCCCAACTCAACAATGTAACATTTATACCTCATCACTTTTTCCAACAATTGAATTCCATCTTCGAAAACGTGTTGATGAATCCATCCACAATTTCAAAAAATAACTGTCACCACCTCATGTCAGCACAAATCGTCCTCCAATTTTCTCATCACACTCCTTCTGTTGTATGGAAACCATGAATAACTTTTTAAATGTTGGGAAAGAGCTTCGAAAATTCCGGAAGCTATAGTGATTATTTAAATATGTTGACTGTAACCAAAGCTCACTCACAAGAAACGTGTGTCCTTTTTGGGTAGAATTCATTCACGTTATACCCGATTCATCCGAGTAACCCGATTCGTAGCAAATCAATGAAAACCACGGGCCCCCAGTCTCAATTCGTCAACACAGCTATTCACGCTTCTTGTAGCATCATTTTTATATTTAATCCAGGAATCATATAATTCTTCTCGAACAATACGATGAGGGAACAAACTTTCACAGCACATACTTATAACGTGATCACACTTAACAAACACTCACACAACGAGATGATGTAGAATTCTATAGATTCTTCTTAAAAATTAAATTCCCCAATTAATCCCCGGGTTTGCTTTCAATTCCCTCCGACTCTTGTCTGACACCATCAAGTCCCTTATATGTCCAGGGGGAAATTTTCAAATACCTTTTTATGCCCAAAGCGGATTTCAGCTCAAAAACGAAATTTTGCAACACAAACCATCATTTAACATGGAAAATCAAACACAGAAATTTTACAAGTCATGGTCATCATGTCATGAGAAAACGTAAATTTTCTTCCATATGTACTTCAGCCAAGTCCTGCACCCTTAGCTTTTCCCGCGCTCGATATTCAAAATACCGCTCATCAAGTCAAGTATATCTACATGTTTTTTAAATGTATTCTTGAGAAACCTCAATGAAGCTCATCTCCACATCACACAAGTAGCCCCACAGTAGCGTATAAAATAATATATTCACTACTATATACACTTGATTTATCAAGATTGTATCAATCCATATCTTCAACTCAACGTACCCTCACTCTTGTCCAAGCCTTCATCTTCAAAAGCTTATAGTAAAAGGCGGCCCGAAGTAACACTCTTGCCCCGAAGATATCTAAAACAATCCCTTCATTTTCCACATGTCCATTATATTCCTCAGGCACGGACTATTCCATCCCTGATGAGCAGACAATCTCGGATTTCAAAGATCGCTTCCCCATCAGTGCGATGCTATAAACTCCTTGATATTCTTGCTTATCCTCCCGCAATGAACGTTCCAGGTGGACATTGAAAAATATATATTCCCGCATTAAAGTCGGTCGCACTGGAATCCAAATTTCGTCGATATCGTGTGAAGAAATGCAAAGCACGCCTCACCCCCTCCCCTCATTCCTCCTTATCTCAGGATACATCAAATAGTGAAAAGGATCCAGCACATTTAACACACGCTTTCCGCCTCCATGTATAATTTAAATCCCACACTCCCAAGGCCAAAGAAGATTAAACCCCATGAGCATACTTTCTTCTCTCTCTCTCATCCATCTTCTCTTTTCCTTCTTCTTCTTCTCCTCCTCTTCTTTTACCGCATACGGATTCCTGTAATTTAACATAACTTTTAGTTCCACCACCAACCTTTCACTAAATAGAGAACGCTATATAGTTTCACAACTTAACCACGCAAACCCGCCAATTCCAATGCTGGTATCCCGCCTTGCCCCCACCCAAGAGAGCTACAGGTTTATCCCTCAGTTTAAGCCTATCTGGCCTTCAATCCCCGACTCTAATGGGTCTCGTCGTTCCTGGATCTGAGAGAGACAGACGGAAAAATAAGGCACGCCTTCCTGTCTCCCACACCGGGGCAAGGCAGATAATAATCATCAACCTCATTTTATGGGTCGTCAAGTCATTTTATTCCTGTCTTTCCCTCCCATCAATCTAATATCCATACAGCTCTAATCCTCGTCCTTCTCTTCCCTCTCCTCACAGCCGCTCCTTAGACCGATGATCCTCCGGAAAACGGAGAAAGCATAGATCCAATCCTACTTTCACCCTTCCCGATCAACTTAAGTGATATCACAAGTTATGACAAGAAAGGTCTGCTACTCTTTCTCCAATTTCTACTTTCTCCTCATCTCATTCTATCGGGAATAGAGTTTTCCTTCCTTCCCAAACAGCTCCTACACAATAAGCTCAGCCTAATCTAATGTAGCTGAGTGAAAACCTTGTTTCCACCACCACCTCCTCCACCTCTCAATCCTCCTAAATACGGGCTCAGAAGAGAGAAACCCTTTCTACAATAATCCCAAGGGTCTTGTAAACAATTCACTAAATAACTACACAAAAACTAACTTTCCAACCCTCTCACCTCCCTACTACTCAACCCTACACAGTCTCCCTCCCTGTAGTCCTCCTATTTATATTTGACCTCATCTTCTCACACCATTCTCCTCTCCCCCCTCATCCTCATGCATGTTTACTTTTTTACGCTCAGTCCACTTCTTTCCTGCCTCCTCCGGATTGGATACTGCGTGACGCGTTTTATATTCAAAAACACCTCTACCTCTCACGAAACCTTCGCTATAGCTAGCACTCCTCTCTTCAACTTCAACAACTTTCCCACCAATTCACACAATTCACTTATGCAACAGGCTTTTATCTTAAATTCTCCAGTCATACCTGCCTCGTAAACGGTGGTGGTCACTACCTTAAACCAACCTTCTCAACTCCATCAACATTCATCTCCGCCAGTTATTTCCCTCATACCTAAACCTCCTTAAGACATTTCCAAAACCAGCTTGGGTAAATTTTAAATTCCGTCTTTCAGATTCCAATTTCTCCACTTTAAATACAAGAAATACAAATATTCAAATCCTTGGTTACCTATACTTGCATCTTCTCGTCAAGGGGGGATATTTTGCCCTCGGAGGAGAAATTTTAAAAAACGGGTTCCTTGTTTTTTCTTCAAAAGAAACCCTCCAGGCTTCCACGCACGCAAGTATCTTCAAGTGTCCAAAATAACAAAAATTCCCCTCAGTCCATTCTGGCTACTTTTTTTTTGCCGCTCCAAATTTGCTACATTCCTCGCCATATTCTCCAGTAACGCACCCTGTGTGTAATCCCTCACTTTCTCATATTTCCTCTCTCACTTCTTCTTCACACACTCAAAGATACGGAATGAAAAGTTTTTCCCCACAATCTCACATGACTCCATAGGTAATTGGAAAGCCTTGCTGGAATATTAACTTGGAAGAATTACTTGTGCAAGCTCTCCAAGGGAGAGTAGAGTATAATAGTGATGACGAAACTAGGGAATATGCTTTCACACTTTGACATGAGGGAAGACCAGTGTCTACAAAAAGTACATTCTACCGCCGTTCCACATTCAACAAACCCATGATAGAACACTCGGTAATAACGACGACAATCTTCGACTTTTTAATGCGTCAATTTCCAAAATACAGCACCGCCCTCGCTTCCTTCAAATTCAGAGAAAGTACACGCCACCAGCCCCCAACCTCTTTTGACAAGAGAAAGCACGAAAACAGAAAACTCGTTCAAGGAACAAGTGATGATGATCCAATAGTTTCGGAAACAACTCCTCTTCAATCTCCCACCAAGACGTAGGATTTATTTTATTCTCTTCTTTTCTTCTTCCACACAGAGAGCGAGCGAGAGCCTTAGAAACTTTTAACAAATGCCACCGGAATCAAAATCCCTCCCTTCTCTTCAACTCCCTAACCCTACGAAAGAATATAAATTCGGGAATCAACAAGAGACGCCTGTAGAGCATTCCTCCCCGGGATCCCCTGCCATGTGTGCCTGTCCTAGTCTCGAAGCCGAATAGAGATGCTTTTCAATACCAACTTCCTCCTCTCTCGCTCCGCATTTCCCTCTTCATCGCTTTGTCTATTCATATAAAACGTTCCATCTTCTCTCCTCCCCTTCCCGCAGCCAAGAACGGAGAGAACCCCCGCTCCAGAACGAGCACCATAAACCCAGCATGGAAACAACCAAGAGAGAAAGTCCAGGAGAAAGCGTCTACACAGGAGCATTAAGAAAACTTAGCAGTTTTATCTTTCCAACTTTCCTATATATATATACACGCGCCAATACGCGCATACCTGTCCAACCCCGGCAATCCAACAACTTATATTCCCTCCTCCTTTCTTTTTCCTATACTTTCCTCCCCGTGTAAAAACTAACTTTTATCTATATAACCCTTGGAGACACGGGAAATATTACAACTTTCTCCAACAGCACACCTTCTTCACAGGCAAAAGTGAAAAGCGCCACCTTTCTCCAACCATCCCCTCCTGTCCTATAACTCCTCTAAAATATCCTCTCCTTCCCCTCACCTGTATTCCAAATCCCCGCTTCTCCCCTCTGTCTTTTCTTATAAGTCCTCCTCCCCCATCCCATTTCAACCAGCTCCCCCGTAAAAAATCCCCAATATATATTCTCCCACACATTCCCAACTTTTCAAATGTCAAACATTCCAACCAACTATCCCCATCACAATTTCTCTACATTCTCACAAAGATCCAATCCCAACCTACCATTATTCCCAAACAACCCATTCTTCCAACACTCCGTCTCTAATCATTATCTCTTTGATCCCAAATCTTCTACCTTACATTCTTCCCTTTCAAACCCATCCAGCCACATCTAACATTCATCATCCGAATATCCCATCATCTTTTTACCATCTCTCGCTACACAGAGAAACGTACGACCGCCAAGTAAATATCAACTCCACATATGTCCCACAAAATCTCATACCTTTCTTTGTACAAATACTATTTTTCAGAGTTGGCTTTCAAAATCAATCCATATTCTCCATTATTATTTCCAACTTTCCAAACGTTACATTTTTTGGCTAAATCAAAACTAACCAAACTAAACCCATATGTTAATTAAATCCCTGCTATCCAAATCCTCCTCCTTCATTCCTGTCTGAATTCATTTCACACACAAACCCTCATTTGTAGCACCCAGCTATGCTAAACACTCTATTACAGCTCTAATTTATAATTTATAGGATTACATTTACACTTCCTCTTATCTCTGTACTGAGGAAACTCCATTGGGAAAACTCTTTATAAGTGTCAAGGGATCCGCATCTTTTTCCTAACAACGATGGATAGCTCAATGGGTTGTAATAAAACGCTAGCAAGCACGTTCCGCATCTTCAACTGCTATTCCTCCGGCCCCCCAGCTACTTACACCATCTATGTTTTACTTCCCCACTTCCTTCTTCCAAGTCTTAAGCAAGCTCCGAAAGCTACGGAAAAGCAATCTGCAAAAACGTTTCTTTTAAAATTTATATTCCTTGTACACCCGTACTTAGGCCTCTCCCTTCTTTGAATATTCTAATATTTTAATGCATATAATGTCAAACATGGTCCGGAAGCGTATGTTACAGACAGACGTTTCAAAGTTGTGGTGCCTGAAACATAACTGCTTCTCATTTGCTCCATTTCATTCCCAAAACTTCTAGAATTTTTTCATATCAACGTTTCACATTAATGGCAGTTGATGGACAGGAGTTACAACAGGTGACATTACGGCCCGCCATATGACGACACTCGCGGAGAAAGTTAATTTACTGTCTTGAGACACCTGCGGCAATGCTTTCTCCATTGTCAAGGAGAAAGTTATTATTGACGACTTTACACGGTCTGAATTGGAGCGTCGCTAAGGGTGATTGTCTCCACATCTAGACACCAGCACATATGTAACTTAACATGAAGTCATATTATGTTATTTGCAATTTTCCGATTCGGAATTTAAAAAACTTTATGAACTAAATATAATTGTGTTGACATTAGTTGCAGTTATTTAGCTACGTAACCATTTATTTCCATGTATACATTACTGTCCGGCTTTTACCGATATCTCACAAAAAAGGATGAATACTGCATCGTTATTTTGGGACTTGATAACGCTGGGAAAACGGTAATTAAATTGTATACATGTTTGCATAAATTCTGTAACATTATCCTTGACTTGTTACTATCGTTATTTATCAGACGTATTTGGACTGCGCCAAGGCATCCAAAACCAAAGGATACAAACGAGCAGACAGTAGCCGGGTAACCTCTACTGTCGGACTCAACGTTGGCGGTATCGACGTTGATGGAGTCACATTACAGTTTTGGGATCTTGGTGGTCAAACCGAATTACAGACTTTGTGGGATAAAGTAAGTCTGGATGTGTACATAGTTCATGAACATATTCTCAAATTTTGTATTGGATTCTTGTCGTAATACATTATTGTTTTTCGTTTTACAGTACTACGCAGAGTGTCATGGGGTCATTTATGTCGTTGATTCTAATGACAGAGAAAGGATTGAGGAGTCCAAGGAAGCTTTTGGTGAGCATTGTTTTTTATTTCGAAATACAATTCCAATCTTCATTGTCCTCCTGTTACAGTCAATTACAAAGGAATTTTATCTCTTTTTCCTAGATCGAATGATAAGGAACGAAATACTAACTGGTGCTCCACTCTTAGTCTTGGCAAACAAGCAAGATCTTCCTGATTGCATGGGAGTAAGGGAAGTAAAACCCATTTTTAATCAAAATGCACATTTAATTGGTTCTAGAGATTGTATGGTCATGCCAGTTTCCGCTCTCACAGGGTAAGCACTAACATTAACTGGTACTTTTTACGAGTTATTCTGTAACTCCAACTTTTTCAATCCTCTTCTGTCATTCACATTTCTGCAGAGAAGGCATCGAAGAAGGAATTAACTGGTTGGTAGACTGTTTAAAGCGCAATTCCGACATCAGACCTCCAAAAAACGACGAAAACAGTTAATCTCCGTGTACCGAACAGTGACTGGGCCATGTAACTCATCTTCAAAGACCAAACCCGCTAGCACATTTATCTCGTCTTCGTCACGGTCTCGCCCTCGCTGCAACTCCATTGTATCAATCGCTTTCAGATTTTTTAATAAAAAATACATTCCACTTATTATATGAATTTTTAATTTGTAACCGTTTGAACAATTACTCCCAATATGACAGCTACGTCACAAGCATCAACACAGTCGAAAAAATAGGGTAGTACATTGTTTCTTATACACGAAAATGCAAATTTTAACGTAGATATTTAACAAACAGACACCGAAATGTAAAGATACCTAGATCATTCTCATAATTAACTTTTTGTGGCTGTAGATCAGCTAAACAACGTTGGACGCCATCTCTTGGGTGTGTCCTGCTATTCTGTGTAATGTATACATCTGATTCATATGCCAACATATGCCAGTCATCGGCTCGTGTGTGTAGTACAAAGCAGATAGTGAAGCATTAATAATATAATATATAATTATATTGTATATATTACAGCTTCTGGCACAAGCAGATCCAAATAGGTTGAACTGCGAGCGATTTAATGAAAATCGGCATATTTTATGTGTATATATATATACATTATTCAGAGATTTTGCTGAATTAACAAACAGTGTGCATCGGACAGTTTGCCACATGTTCACTTTTATTTATTGCAGCGGAAGTGGATTTGCGACTAGTGGATTTTTGACATTCCAACCAATATATCCCAGTTAACCGCATGCTATTTTATATTTAATGTCAGAAATTGAAATGCTTTGATTGGGATCAACGCCTCTGTTCACGTACTGATTACGTCGCCGACGTACAATTCATTTATCAAGAGCAACTAAACATTATCAAGGTGAGTTCACACATAAGAATTAAATTCATCACTCTCACAATGGTGTACAGTCAAAGTATATTTTTAAGGGATATAATAACAGCTTTGTAATATATTTTGTTATTCCGATTTAGTAGGCATATATTCCCAAATGTTTGGACACCTTGTGAGGTTTGATCCCATAGAATAAGAGATCTTGTCCTGGGTTGATGCAGTACTTCATGTTAATTAACCATTGTAAATACCTGTGATTGTACTCGGGCTTTTACATGACCTGTAAATATCCGATCGTACATACTTTATAACTAACTTCACCAGAAATTGTGCTTGACTTGTTAACTAACGGGAGTTCAATGTGTTTTTTATCTTTAATAGCTCGCGTCGAGAATTGTGATTTCCAAGGAAGACAGCCGATAGATAAATATACAGACACTTATTGTTTAACCTGTGAATCTAAGTATAAAGATCGTATCGCTTTAAAAGAGTTACGTGGATATGTGTGACTAACTATTGGGCCGCCAGAGACAAAAACTGAGACGGTTTTATTTGCTGGATTGTGAAATTTTTGTATACCTAATAGCTCCTAACAATGGAGGTTGCCAATACCATCAAGCAAGCTATTAATGATGCGGTGGAACGAGGTAAGAAGCTTGAGAGTTGCTGTACTAACGGATTTGGCTTGTTTTGAAGCATTTTTTTATATTGTAATTTCTCTCGCTCATCATCTTTGAATGTCATTTACTAATTTTTAGTCAAGATGCCCGCTCCATTGAGACTCCGAGATTTGATTCGAATGATCCGAGCTGCAAGAACTGCTGCCGAGGAGCGTGAAGTTGTAAACAAAGAGTGTGCCAATATCAGAAGTACATTCCGCGACGAAGATTCCGTATGGAGATGTCGATCAGTAGCAAAACTTTTGTACATACACATGCTTGGTTACCCAGCCCATTTTGGTCAGCTCGAATGTCTGAAACTTATTGCTTCGCCTAGATTTACCGATAAACGAATCGGCTATTTAGGTGCAATGCTACTACTCGATGAAAGACAGGATACCCATCTTCTCATCACCAATGTACTGAAAAAGTAAGGCAGGAACCTGTAACTATTAATGGTTAATAGATTACTCCTATTCCAACACGTTACCGTGATGCCATACTTACCTGTTTTCAGTGATTTAAACTCAAACGCCCAGTTTGTTGTTGGATTGGCGCTATGTACCCTTGGAACCATTGCCTCCATAGAAATGTCCAGAGATTTAGCGCCAGAGATCGAAAAACTTCTAAAGTCTTCAAACGCGTATTTAAGAAAAAAGGCAGCACTTTGTGCCTTTCGAATAGTACGCAAGGTCCCAGAGCTAATGGAAATGTTTCTTCCTGCTTGCCGCACGCTAATTGCTGAAAAGAATCATGCAGTCCTCATTACAGCAGTTACACTGGTCACCGAAATGTGTGAGCGATCTCCAGACACTTACAACTATTTTAAGAAGGTAAATCAAACTTTTAGTTCTTCACGTTCGAGTTATAAACAATATTATCGTTAAGGTTTGAGCAATGAAAGACAATTAAGAGATCTATATGTATGTTATTTTTCTCAGATGATTCCAACCTTGGTTCGTACCATGAAGACGCTGATTTTGTCAGGCTATTCTCCCGAGCACGATGTATCGGGTGTCAGCGATCCGTTTTTACAAGTGAAATTGCTCCGCTTACTGCGAGTTCTTGGGCGGGGAGATCATGAAGCGGCAGAAGCGATGAATGACTTACTTGCGCAGGTAATGATGTGTTTCAAAATCCATAGCCTGATGTAGCCATAAGTTGGTTATCATTTATAAACTCTCCACACTATTATCACTATTATATTTGTCTAGGTTGCTACTAATACAGAAACAAGTAAGAACGTGGGAAATGCCATTCTGTATGAAACAGTTCATGCAATCATGGATGTTCCGTCCGAGTCCGGACTCCGGGTACTTGCAGTCAATATTTTGGGAAGGTTTTTGTTGAATTCAGATAAAAATATCAGATACGTTGCCCTTACTACGTTGCAAAAGACGGTTACCCTTGATCAAACTGCTGTTCAGAGACACAGATCTACTGTCCTCGATTGTCTGAAGGTGGGTAGTTACATAAGAAAAGAAACAGTTAATCAGGTCGAAGTGCTGGCAGTTTATGCTAATTGTCCTTTTTTCTCTGCAGGACCCTGATGTTAGCATACGGAGGAGGGCGATGGAGTTAAGTTTCCAGCTTGTTTTGGAATCAAATCTGGAAACAATGACAAAAGAACTTCTGAGCTTTTTAAGTCGCAGTGAACCTGAAGTCAAAGCCGTTTGTGCGTCTAACCTTGTATCCATTGCTGATAGATACGCTCCGTCACCGTCATGGCATTTTCGTACTTTGTACGAGATCCTAGAAGCGGTAAGCATTGGAACAACACTTCTATCTTTAATGGCGATTCCACGTAGCATCTTGTAAACTTTCAACTCTGACTATCTTTAGGCTGGAAATTACGTTAGAGACGATGTCGTCTCGTCAACACTTCAGTTGGTGTCTGATTCACCTGCTGTGCAGCAGGAAGCCGTAGAAACCTTGTGGGAATCCCTTAAATCCTTGAAAAACCTCGAAGATTACCAACCACTCGTGCAAGTAAATAACTTGTTGTTATTGTTATTACCTTTTGCCTTACTTTGTATTTACTTTACCGAGATGTTTGTATTGCATAGGTCTGTTGCTGGTGCGTCGGAGAGTACGGTGATTTGCTACAGTCAATGCCAAGTTTAAACCTAAACGAAATCCTAGATACATTTCAGCAGATACTTTGGTCACCCCATGTAAATATAATTACTCGTCAGTACTGCTTAATGTCATTGGAAAAGCTGTCAGCCAGACTTCCAGATACGACTGACCGCGTAAGGTATGTCACCGTCTATTCGACCCGTCTTTTAATATTCGTTTCCTTGCAACCATGTTATTATAAATACCGGAAATTGTTAAAAAACCACACAGGTCCATTGTTGCTGCATTTGCATCCCACTTGAATGTTGACTTGCAACAACGAGCAATTGAATTTGGTGCACTTTGTCGTTCATTTGATCACCTGCGGAAGCCAATCTTAGAAAAAATGCCACCAATGCCAGCGGAAAAGAACGAATCAAATGTTGCTGCAAACCCAAGCAGTATCATGGAGGAAGCAGATTTAATTAAGGGTATCGGAGAGGAATCTGGTGATAATGTAAGTACAAGAATGATCCAATTCATTTATTATTTTCAACGAGTTCTTGGTCTTATTTAATGGGGTTGAGACTAATCAAAGAATCTAATTCCTCACAGGCTGGATTGTTGGACCTAATATTGGGTCCGAGTGAGTATGGAGAATCTGATGCCACAGGTTTACAGTCGTTATCATTCGACTTAGGTTTAGGCTTATCACAGCCAAGTGGTACAGCACTGAAATCAAGTGGTTCCAGTCAGCCGGTCGATATAATGGATTTTCTGGGGGATCTTCAAAGTACTACGGTTTCTGCCAGTCAGCCAGTCACCGCATCGTTACCAGCGTTCAACGCGAGTTCAATGCCATTATTTTCAAATCTGTCATCGATTACCGGAGTCAATGGCGCAACCGACCTCACAAACAAAGCAAAAGAAGTGGAACTTATACCCGGCCAATTTTTTCCAACAACTTTTTTCACTTTGAGCAGCAGCGAGCAAATGTCTGCTTTAGCAGAGCGTGCCGAAAACGATGGGCTTATGGCTGGTAAGCTTATCCATTGTAATTAGTTTGAGCTGCAAACAAGCTAAATATACATTGCATGTGTGATCTAATAAGAATCTAAAATTTTAGAATACGGAAAGGCGATCTTGGGTTACCATGACGAACATATATGGATAACATTCATACCGCTGTTAGCTTACACATCCCAAATGAACATTGTTATGCAAGTTAGGGCAGGCGGACGATCCAGCGACGACCAAATCACCGATTTTATTTTTCAAGCGGCTGTTCCGAAGGTATGAATAGTCTACATCACGCTAATATACATTGTTGCAGGAGAATTGCAAAAGAAGAGCAAATTCTTACAATGTTCTTGTTTTGCAGTCTTTACAGCTTTCATTGGACCCACCTTCTGGTACCGATATGAGCCGAGGAGCAATTGTCACCCAAAAGATAACAGTTAGCAATCCATCCAAGGTTTGACTTTTATTTTTTATCGAGTAGCAAAGCCGCACCTTATCGCAAATTTTGAGTTGATATTTTAAGTATTAATTTTAATTGCAGGCTATACTGAAGTTGCGTCTGAAAATTAGCTATACTTGGAACGGTCAACTGCAAGAAAAGATACCTGATACTCTTGCATTCCCACCTGATTTCGGTTCATCGTAAAAAAAGTATTCTTTTAACAATCCGTCCTGTCATACCAAATTTAGAATCGTTTTAAGATCGCCGCACGGAATTCTTACTGTTGGAAGACGTATTATGTCAAACTTGGAACAAAATTCGAATTTGTACACTAAAAAAAGTCTCGATAACCAATTTTAAGTGCTAGCAGTTTCGACTGAATTATAGTTGTTGCTCCACGTGGGGAAAGCCTTGCGGTTTTTTACGGAGTAAGTTTTTTGAAGGGTTTAGACCGTCATTAAATGCGATCCTGTCGGATGATTTTATTTCGTTTATTTTTATTCCCATACCATCCTACTTGAAACAGAGTTAATAATTAAGCTTGAAAAACATTTAGGATAAAAAGTATCATCTTTATTCAATAGATTACTATGCCGAGTGTACAAAATTTACTCAGGGACTGTATCCGAAGAATTAGAAGTTAACACACACAAAATAGCCAGCAGAAATTCAACTTAACACACTTTGTTCATAACAAGTAACCTAAAAATTATTGTAGGATAAAACAGAAACATTTATCGGCCGCTTCCACATGTACGATCCTTGCAGTCTTTCACAAGCGACTTTGGCTTCGAAAGGAGTTTGAAATGCTACCCTTGCATCCCCAGTAGGTTTCTGATTATCATCAAACCTTCGAATTATCCTATTTCTTGCAATATCAACCCGAAGCTTTTCTTGCAAAAAGTTGAGGATGTCATCCATGTTAGCCTTGTAAGGCACATTTTCCAACGCAACGACGCATCCTACATTGAGCAAAAATCGAAAAAGTATCAGAAACACTCCATTCAAAATCCTCTTTCAATGTTCAACAGAAATACTAGTTTCTTATACCCGTACCTGGCTTATCAAAAATTGCCATATCATCTATACGATCCGAACCGTGGTTACCACGACCTTCTCTGTCATCGCCCATGCCAGCATTATTGTTAGCAGGAAATCTTGCCGGGCGTTCACCCAATGGCCCACGAATTCTATTATGAGATGCATTCAGCATAGGATTTGAAGCGTTCAATGCTTGCTGAAATGGGTTTTGACTTTGACTGCTTATTGCGTTGAATCGATTTCCCGCATTTGGAATAGTTGGCCTTGGACCAAGCAACGCAGGACGACCACCTCTAATATTGAACGGATTTACGTGCTGAGATGGAGCATTGAGATGGTTCATGGCAGACGATTGGGAATTACTTCTTGTTGACCACAAAGACACGGTAACAACAGCATTTCTTCCAAATAAAGTACCGTCCTTGCTAGTCGCACGTCGAGCTTTGTTCGCGTCATTAAATTCAACTAAAACTCTACCATCCGGTATATTCCGAGCATCGGTCATCCGCGACAGGTTTTGAGGTGTCAATCCGATGTCCGAAAAGAAGTCTAGGATATCTTTTTCCGAGGCATGCGCAGGTACGCCTGCAATGACAACGCTACTTGTTTCCGAATCCTGCAGACAATTAAAACATTAATTAGAAACCATTTTTACACTACAAACTGCATTAAGTTTTCAACTTCCAATTAGATTAAGTTGCATGCATTCATAACTGACGCACAAGCAAGAGTTTCATGTTCGCCCCATGCACGATAAGCAAAACACAACAAATTAATAATTTTCTCACACAGTGCTCAGAAAGTCAGTCAACAGTCAATTAACCAAATTATATTTTTAAGACTACACAGATCCATTTACTACGTTCTTAGAGGACAGGGGTCGACCGCTACCATCAGCAAGCAGTAAGTTCAGATACTGTCAACTTAAATGATCTGCGGCAACACACTATTCAAGAACATATGTAGATCTACCATAACCGAATTGGTTAGCGATTTAAAAGTTCGGTAAAAAATTAGTAACGCCAAGTTAATGAGGCAAAAGACTCTCGCAACTACTGCTTCCTACCCAATCAAGCCTAAAAGCCTTTAACCAAAACTCATTTTAAATATATCTGCATTCAACTCCAATAGATACAAGACAAACCATACCACGTACCCTCTCGCTAGGCATGTCGAAATTACGCTTTGCCTGAAGAATATCATCTGGTTCACAGAATTCGACAACATAACTAGAACCTTCCGAAGATTTAACAATCACATCAACAGACTTCTGAGCAGACGCAGACGAATCCAGTTGAATGTAAGCAGTAAACGTCGATCGCCCGCTTGATGACAACTGTGGTACGACAGCGATATCAACCACATTGATACCTTGAAAAAAATTTGACGTCACGTCACGAGCAGTAATGCCCGTCGGCAGACCCCTAATCGATATGCAGCTCGATTGTGATGCACCCCCATTAAATCCTGTGATATTACAAAATCCCGAATGTTTCATCAATTACCTATTAATTCATTCCCTCCACATTGTCTACCTACAATGTTACAATAAGCCTGACAGAAAGTAAACTTAGCGTACTAGAAGTTCTAGGCCGATCTCCTCTGTCCCGATCTCGATGGTCTCTGTCTCGTTGATCCTTATCCCGCTCTGACTGTCTCTTACTAGCCTTATATTCGTTCTGCCACACACCAGAACTCACACCCTCGATTTTAACGACCATCCCCCGTAATTTTTGTCCATTCTGTCGCATAAGTCTCCCAAAATCTTCAGGCTTGCTCAGTTTTACAAAAGCAATCCCCTTGTCGAAATTCCGTACTACCCCTTCCCCACCTCCCTCCACATCAACCCGCATGAACTCCCGTATCTGAAAGTTATCATATATTACATTACATCTAATGTGACAATACTTTTTACAACTCACGAACTCATAGATCCCTCAAAGATTCTAGAGCTTAAATAGTTTCAAATCAAGGAAAGTCGTCATCTGTGCACCTCCCCAAGCTTGACCACACAAGTCTTTGGTGCACTTTTGTAACATTTTACAAACAACGCCCTCTTTCACATAAAACCCGTTGCATCCCTTCCGCATAAACACACACAAAAACTCTCATTCAATAAATCTCCAAAAAAACCCCTTAACAATTACCTCTCGATAAGACGCCTCCTGGTGAATCCCTATTAGTTTCACACATGCGTAGCTGTCATCAGGTATTGTTACAACTTCAACATCTCGTCCAGCCCTTTTAGAGTCGAGGTCATTCATAGAATACTTGTTTCCATTCGAAATAGCGTGATCACGTCTTCCTTGCACGCCCGTTTTGTCTGGACTACTAATAGATGCATCACTTCGACGGCGTTCATCACGTCGATCCCTCGACGTTCTGCGGCTACGCGTTCGATCTCGGCTTCTGCTCCTCGACGTTGACCTTCGTTCGCGTCTTCTCTCCCTGCTTTTCTCTCGACTCCTGGAGCGTCGACGTGACCTAAGGTAGTTCATAATCAATTCCCATGCCTGTTAATACCGCCTTCGTTGCTTCTCTAAACGCAGCCTCCTTGCATTACAGCTTGACTGTGTGTGAATTTTTACAAATCCGTCACACAACTTATTGTCTTACGCTCTTACCTCGCTTCTTTCCTTTCTTTTGATCTTGACTGGCTCCGCCTCCTTTCATTCCGATCTCTATCTCTATCTCGTCCTCTAATCTCAGGTCTTCCACCCACAGAAGACGATTGATTTCCATTCGGCCCACTTGGTGACTTCCCAAAATTATTTGGACTCCTCTCCCCAAGTCTTTTCTCCCGGCTAACTGCACTCGTCGGTTGCGGCTGGCTCCCCCCGTTAAAACTGGGACGAATTCCAGGGTTTCCGGCCATTCCTGGAACTGTGCCTCCTACTCCAAGGTTTGAATTTGCATTTGTGGGTAGCATACTGGGCATATTGGGCATATTTGGGAGTCCCTGAGCATTATTAGGTAGACTGAACGGACCAGGATTACTATTCAACAGGGATACGCGCTGCGTCCCTCCTCCAGCGTACTGATTCCCATTATTTCCCATCGAAGACATAGTTAAGAAACTCGGATTCGGAAGACCTTGAATACCCGGAACGGATACGGCGTTACTAGCTAAGGAATTACTGTGCATACTCGGAGGATAGTTGATAGGAAGATCAGTTCCACTTCCGGGAGGAAAGGAAAACGGATTTGACTGACTCAACTGGTTAGCTCGTAATGGCATATTGTTAACCGCAGCATTCTGAGTCACAGGTGGAGGATGAGTGCCAAAAAGGCCCTGAAAATTCGGAGGAGGCTGACCTGCCATCATACTCGCAAAATTCGGCAAATTTCCAGATCCTAAGGATCCATTAAGAGCTTGGAATTGTTGCAGAGACGAATTAGTAGCTCCTCCAGGGATTGGAAATCCCATGCCTAAAGGTAACATTGACGACGAAGGTGGCGGAATTCCAAGTGGGAGTCCAGCTACATTTGCATTCATTATTGATGACACAGACGATGGATTCTGCTGCAGGTTTGAAGAGGCGGAATTCGAGTTTTCTCCGGGAGAATTTCCTGATGATGATACAGGCATAATTCCCAGTGCTTGCTGCCGGGCCTGTTCTATGACCTACGTGTCAAAATCATACACTTGTTTTTACATAATCCGAATTCCTCCTTTTTGCGCATTTCAACGATTTCATTCCCATCGCCATTTCATTTTTAAACCCAAATAATACTCTATTAAGAAGCCTGCCCCGTGCCAATTATTCACCATCTATGAGGTCGTAGTGCCATTTCCCCTCTAATCATGAAATCATAATACTTTGTTATCATGATAAGCAGAATCATCTTAGCTTTTCTCTAACCAGGAGTATTTACAATGCCAACTTTTCTATATCCATGTTCTATATATATGGTTATGCTAAATTTTCAGCCATCATCATATCATGATCACCTATGCTACGTTTTTGGCGTAATGACAACTATATACATCTTTCAAACAGTCATCATTGCTACTTTTACTACATTCTACTTTAGGTAATGCTGTGTTAACTTGAACTGCCCCGGCCATGATGTTTTAGATTTTAGACAGAGGAACATTACGAACGAGCGTATCAAAGACACTGCTGCTATCTTCTGAGCAAACGAGTGTAGCAATTCTTTCTATAAGACACAACGTTCAACACAGCCTTTCAACACAGCTTAATCAAACGGAAGCTGAAATATATTTCATCTGAACCTATATTCGATAGTGCGTGCTAGAGAAATTTAAAGATTCACCGTAAACAAGGTCATCAGTACGTAGCGATCGTGTAACGAAGCCATGATTGCGTACCAAAGAATATGTAGACCGATTTAAGGTAACGATAAAAGTTACTAAACGAATGTGTACTTGAAGGAATTCCTTTACATATGTACTCCTCAAGTTTTTGTTTTATGCCCAGTTTTAACGAAATTCGCATATACTTTTCACACAGGAAATACGATAATACCTTCACTACATATGCATAGGCGACGCTTCCATCCAACCTTTCCATCACAAGATTTCGTCATCTCCGCTACGTCATTCAACTACACATTCCGAAATATTGCTTTCCTCACGCACCACCTTTTCGATGAGCAGGGCGTTTCAACGTATATTTCAGAATAACTCTCTCGTTCAAGATGAGTAAAATGTGTTCCTTTATGATGAAAACTATATGATATTATTAGTAAGCTCAATCCGAAATTTAAAATGGACCCGAAATACTGCCGTATTGGCAGATTTTCTGCAAGGAAGTTGCATTTTAGTCTTTTTAAATCCAAGACTACATAACCCTCTGTTTAATCGTCTCTCGTTTAGCAAGTTAAGAGTTTTTGAGATATATTTCATGCTTCCATTCATGTTTGCCTTAGCATACTTACTTCTGAAATTGCATCTCAGCTTAACATCTTCTCATTATAGTACACAGAAACGATCCAAACAGAAGCAGGTCCCACATAATCGCACGCTTACACACATATAAGAATGTCATCATATCCCTGCGACCTTCTACGAACTAAGTTTTTTTTTACATTCCAAAGCTATCAAGTTTGTACTGGTGCGTGATCCCGTTGAAATTATCATCATAGAAACTTAAATATGAGCATTGATTGAATTGTCCGATATGTGAGAAAAATCGCATATAGAGTCGTTAGTTGAATTCGGAAACAAACCATTAGCTCATACTAACATCCTCAGCAGGATTAGGAAACGAATCACTAGCTCATGTTACAATTCCTTCGCTTCTCTAATGTACCATTCCGGTGTAACCAAGTTTATTTAACGGCCTTAAAAGTTTATATCCGAGAAGCGCTTTCAGACCACCCGAGGTAATCGCGATTGATGTTCTAAGATTAAATGGCAAAAAGTAATAAAATTGAGTATATGAACCTTGTACATCTCGTTGCGTGAACTCAAGAGCAGTTTCACGGGGGCATCCTTCAAACAAGTACCGGAGAGCTGCATCCCTTGCCTTGCATCTTCATCTGTACTAAACGCAATAAATGCATCTCCTTCCGCACCTCCAACAATGTGAACTCCTCCATCAGGAATACTAAGGCCACGGAAAAAATTTCTTATGTCGATCGAGTTTGCCGTCAATGGCAAGTTTTGAAGTCTAATTATCACGCTCATCTTCCAGATTCTAAAGCGCTACTGTGATCCTATGCTTAAAATCAATCAATACGGTGCCAGTATATTTTGTTTTACGTATACAACGTGGATCTAGTCATTTTAAGCGAATCCTTCCATAAAGTAGTTCTTAATTTCTAATTGCAGTTTCGCTCAGTACTGATATATATGTTGAAATCTGAAAACAATCGAGAGAGCCTTTCAGAAGAGCCCAAAAAATTCGTCGGAAGTGATCCTTATACGTTGCAAGCCTTTTCAAAGATTAATCTTTGTTAATTAAGCTTCGTCGCCCCTCCGTACCGATCCGGAATTGTTACCGATGAGTATTATTGGAATGTGCACCCAAAGATAATTCTTCTGCTCACAGTATAAACCTATTCCTTCGAAGCTCAGTGATGACTAATGCATTCAGGTAGCGCACATATATCTCAGATTCCCGCAAGCTTGTGGATCCTGGGTATTTCACAATGGTTCACAATTTAAGCACATCTAAGGATCCGTCGGAACCTTGTCACTGTTGCCTTAAGTTTAATCAATCACAGTCTTTAACCAGAGCTTTGCACACACCAAGTACCCTTGTATAACGACTATTACTTTCCAGAATGAAGATTGTAAGGGCTTTAATGTTGAAGGAGTAGTTGTTTCCGCTCAAGTTGGATCTAGTCCCTAGACCGAATACTGATTACGTCGATGTACTTCACCAGTGGGAACCTAGGAACAGAAAATAGGATAAGCTAGCTATATTAATACAGTTGTTTAATTCCTTTTTCAGCGATATCATTTGGAATAAGACTATGCATCTGTGAGAAATTCGATTGGTTCACAAATAATTTTAAAAATAATTAAACCCCGTCCGCATAACAACAAAGCACATTTATAATAATTTATAGCCTTTTCTAAATCCTGATCGATACGGAATCTACGTAATTATAAAAACCACGTTGTGATGGGGATTCTCATAGTTGTAAACACACTGATCATCTTCCCACGATAAAATTTCCTTCCATTATATATAGATAATATACAAGGTACCGAAAATGGCTAATTCTAATGTTGTTGAATTACCTAAACCTTGCCGGATAGCGGTATCCCATACATACCAGAATCAAAGTTGAAACAAATCCCAGCACGATTAAACAAATTTAAAAAATTCAAGTGTGGTTTAACATGACGAAGCTTTCCGTGAAAACTTCATTCCATCCGTACCAAACCCATGCAGCTTTTACGGGAGCACATTCACTTTCATGGACACGTATTTTTAGCCTTTTCAACGAAGTTAAATACTACAATAACAATAAATTTTATTTCATGACGGTTTATTATTTTAAATCCTATTCATGAAATTAATTAAAATTTTGTAAGTAATATATAATTTAGCAATCCAAACTTTTTATCTTAAACAACACTCGTCGTTGATACATAAAGCAGTCCCTAAATGAAGCACGACACGACCATACAGTCTCTCTCCGTGTATAGTATGCATCATCTTTTTCAGCTTCGACTCCATATGATTTTGGCTGCTATATACTCAAATCAGTACGCAATGCATATGCTCAAAAGCATGTATACATAGTTGTACCCAAGTATAAAACGACGCACACTTCGCATTCTATGGATATGATCCCTTTTAAATTAATCGTACATACGACTATATCTGAAAAGTGCGTGCGGAGTTCACATATTACTTGGTGCAAGAAGTCCCATATCCATCATAGCACGACCCCAAATTAAGAAGAAATCTGGTTTAAAAGATTTAAATATATTTCACCATCTATTAATCTTTCAATCAAACTGTATGTGCATCATGGCCGGCATTCTAACCCTATTAAACATAGTTTACTATAACTAGCTTTTAATGAGCAGGAAATTTAGGCAACCAGCGGCATTCTGGATTCCAAAGACTGTTTATTTTCTCCAGCCCAGCATAATATCATACATTGCAACCAGTCCTATGACACACCCTCTATGTACACTACGTTGAAGCATATTTTTATTTCGCCAGCATACCGATATGTACGTATGTTGTCGCGGTATGACAACAGTTTTCAAACTTCCCGCGTAGGTTTTCCCGTTCATTTTACATTGAAGCTACATACTGCTCAGCTATGCGTGTTCTGAAGCTTTAACGAAATTTTGCTACTATTCCAGCACTCAGTTGATCCCATGAGCGACGAATTTCCAGGAGATGTAAATTAGTCGGCATGTAAATTCTGCGCGAAAATTTTTGCGCAAAAGCCAGCTGATTCCCCTTGTGCCTGTGTTTTCCGCATCCTTGAGAATAATTTTATTTTTTAGCATACACATTCAAGTTCATTCTGACACTACAGAAGCATAAGCATATAACTTATAGATAACTTATTGATATTCTGCTTCTACAAGTCTTTACAATTGGCAATCGTACGCTGCGGAGTGTCAATGCCGAACCATACCACGATTTGCTTTTTTGCACAATTGACAACCATGGGCGCGCTGCAAGAGCTCAAGATTGACTGAAGACAATACAAAAAGGAGTTTCCATAATACCGAATCACGTAATGGAATTAGGTCACCCTCTGTTTACAAAAACCCCGGAGCCGTTTTTGCTCTGCTAGTCTAAGAAACAATACTGGAATAACGCAACCTTCAAAAGCTCAAAATGTGAACATTCAATGAGTCAACGACAAGCTATGGTTTGTTCACTTCGTTCTCACTTTTTCTCCTACGGAAGGACGTGAATAATGTCGGTGTAACATTCTTGAAGCAGGCAATCGCATTATAGTAATGGGTCTACATTTGTGCCTTTGTTACCTTTAAATTACAGAGCGGAGCTTTCAGTGAATGCAAATCAATTCTGGGTGTCTACTGCAACTTGAAACGCCCACGTCACGATGACCCATCCTGTGTTCGCTCTATAATTATCTCCAAAGACAGAAACTGATCCTCAACATGATTCCAAACCCTTCTTCAGTTAATTGACCCCCGTTTTTACCAGTGAGGGTTGTCAGTGTCAGAAGTGAAGTGGGGTCTTCAGAAAAGTTGCACCTATCACCTTTGGAGGAACTCTCGTGATGGCCAACCCGTTGCGACAGTTGCAGCTTTTGCTGTGGAAGAACTATCTGTTACGACGGAGAAACAAGGTAAGTGGCTAATCTTCTAGTCATTCTATCGGAAACTGCGTCCTGAAACTCAGACCCTGCTTTTATAAATGTCTTTCCAGATCCGAATGGTAATAGAGTTCTTGTGGCCACTGGTTCTTTTCATGATTTTGGTGTGGGTCCGGACGCGCGGGCTGAAGGAAAACAAGGCAACCTGTGAGTCTCCCGGTTCAGAATTATTACTACAAGGTTTGATTAACTGTGCAAAATAAACATGAAGATTGAACCAGTCATTCTATTCACAGGTCACTTAATTCCTAAGGCGCTTCCTTCCGTTGGCGGGTTTGAATTCTTTCAGAACTTTTTATGCACACTAAATAATACGTGCTATCGAACACACGTCGAAGATGATCCGCATCCATGGTCTAACTCCCAGTAAGTCCAAAATCCAACTAACTATTTCTTCCATGTAATTGCTATAACTTGAGTAAGCATGTAATTTGTCTTTTGTTTCGCCCAAACTAAAATTAGGTTCAACCGCATGGTAAAAGCCGTGACACCAATTCTGGAATATCTATCTGCTAATAGCGACGAAGCTAGATCTACCGTTAGCAACTTGTGGAGTAGATTGAATCTTTTCGCTATTATAGCGGAGGGCTTAAAAACCAGAGAGCAGTTTGAACATTTGGGTAACATGATTTTGTAATGAAAATCTCATTTTAGCAGCTTATCTAAATCCGTACCAGTATGAAATACTTCATCTCTTCGCAGGAATGAAAAAAATATCTGACTTTATGACACCGGAAAATCGAGTCAAGTTTTTGGAGAGGGCTGTTCGATGGGTCAGCATTGAAGCTTCTGATCTTCGAAGAGCATTGGATACAGAATTCAACATGACTCACGTTGATGCGAATTTTCTTAGTGACGTCTTTAATGATTTTCGCTCCGGGGAGTGTACTAAAATAGGGAATCACTCAGCGATAAACGCCACCCCAGAACTTTTGAGTGTGTGCAAACTAGGGCCGCGAAAGAATTTCCTCTTGTTGTATCTGTTTGCTGGCCTAATGGACGGGGACATCGTCAGAGAAGTGAGTAATTTTTGTCTTTGACCCAAGTAAAAACTATGTGCTTGTCATTCTTCAAGTGTATGATATAATATCATTTGGTTACATTTTAGTTTCGATCACTCGTGACGTTAGATCGATTGCGCAGCGGAACGGAAGGTTTAAATTTGACCATTGAGCCTCCAAATGAAAACGTTATAACTGCTTTCACAACTTTAGGGAGGTAAGTCATTGTATATTCATGAAAGTGCAACGTACTGATATGATTTCAGGTATACAATTGTCCATTCTTAAAATTGTAGAATCCTCGCGATCGAGGGAGGAAACTTGAGCCAACTAATAGTCAGTGGTAAGGCATTGACTGCAGCGGACACGGCCCAAGTTTTTTCTTTTATGTGCGGTTCCCCTGGTGGCCAATCCAACGATAGCATTTTTGGTCTCCAACCCGATAGTCCTAACAGGTAAGAAGTTTTGTTGACCTCGAACTGTAAAACCCATTGATCACGAAAGCCCTTAACACGTTACGGGTATCAAACAGGTATGATAGCTTGAGAGACAACTTAAAAGACTGGAATAATGACCGTCGTACATACTTTCAACTGGATCCTGACCTATCCCCTACGTGTAACGCACTGATTTTACGTCTCGAAGAAACTCAACTAGTGGCGCTAATATGGAGACAGATAAAACCATTCTTACGGTAGGCATTTGTTTTTTGAAGCAACTATTTCGTAGAATAGCACCAACATCTAATTGCGTACAAATGTGTGCATGACTGATGTGTATTTTGCAGAGGATCCATAATGTATGCTCCTAATAGTACGATGGCCCAAGATATAATGGCACGGGTCGACGCACAGTTTGAAAAAATTCGAGATACGGAAAAATATTTCAAATCGGTTGTGCTCATCATACATACAATTAGGCTGTGGCTTAGGAATAATTCAATAGAAATCAGTACTCTCAAGGTGAAAGGAGCTTACATAAATGCTACACAAATAATTTCGACTTCGTCAATCCTGTCATTGGCATGTGATATTCATGACGTGTTCCAGGTTGTCCTTTCCGATGTTGAAGTCCTGGAAGACATGCTTATTTTGATCGGTATCGGACCTGAAGTTCCTGATAGGAACAGACTTTTCGCCGCTGCCAAGTTTATTTCAGAAATTGATTTAGATAGCGTATTAGAGAGATTGGATTTCTACGCTGAAGTTTTGTCTGATCTGTTGCACGTAAGTCCGCATCCCTCCTTGTTTTCGCTACGCTAAGTCCTACTACAAATGTGTAGCTTGTTTTTTAATTCGTATTACATTGCAGTGCTTCAAATACAATCGGACAGTACCCTTCAGCACCGAAGACGAAGCAGTCGCAGCGGCTCTACCGCTTCTAGCTGCCAACAATGTATGGGCTGTTGTAATATTTCCTGAAGACATGGATGCTAACACTACACACCTGAAATACACGATACGGTTGGTTAAACGAGTAGTTTTATTTGAGGTCGCATCTGGAAAGTGTGGTCTTATGCTCTGATCATCACTTGGCAATGGTATTCAATTCGTATTGCAGGATGGATAGTGACAAAGTTGACAGTACCAGATTCATTAGAGATCGTTTAATATCGAAATCTCCTCGAAGACGCCCTATATATGATTTGAAGTACATAACACACGGCTTCGTTTACATTCAAGAGCTTGTTGAACAAGCGTGGATAGAAAAATTAACAAATGTTTCTGTGAATCCCTTTGGATTATATTTGCAACAGTTTCCCTATCCATGCCATATATATGACCAGTAAGTCATCCTGCTATCAAGACTCTATTTATTTCCTACCGATTATGTATGCTACAACCAGTCTGGCTTTCTGTTACAGGTTCATTAGAGCTATTTCCAGAACGTTTCCACTTTTTATGGTACTATCGTGGGTTTACGCTTCTTCAATGATTATTAAGTCGATAGTGCTCGAGAAGGAAAAACATTTGCGAGAAGTTATGAAGGTCATGGGGTTTAGTAATGGTGTTATCTGGAGCGGCTGGTTTATCGACAGTTTCGTTGTTATGTTTCTTTCGGCGACAGTCCTCTCTGTCATCTTGAAGGTAAGATACAAAATTCTTCCAGAAGCAAAGATACTGGTTCTCTAAGGGTAACTTTATTGTTTTGTAAATAGTGGGGAAAAGTAATAGAACATGCAGACTTCACTTTGATTTGGATTTTCATGATTTCGTTTACGATATCTGTAATCTGCTTCAGCTTCTTGGTGTCAACTTTCTTCAATCGTGCCAACTCTGCTGCTGCAGCGGGTAACACTATTCTTTCTATAGGCTATTTATTTTATGAAAGATATTTGCTCAGGAACGGTAAATGTAACGCAATATGTGGCTATATTATCTGAAGGAGGAATCTTATTCTTTGTCACATACCTACCGTACAACTTTCTACTTATCTGGGAAGAGCGTTTAACTTGGTATCATACAATGACAGGGGTGAGATTTCTAGATTATAATCGATATATGAGATTGACCAATTCAAGTTATAGACGACAGGGAAATCTAATTCAAAATTTGTAGTGTCTCTTTTCTAACGTCGCCTTCGGTTTCGGGTGTACCTATTTTGCCCGTCTTGAAGAAGATGGTGTAGGTGCCCAGTGGGATAGAATTACTCTTCGTACGCTTGCAGAAGACGAATTTAACTTGGGATATTCTATTTGTATGCTGTGGTTTGACAGTCTCCTTTACTTGCTTTTAACCTTGTACTGGGAAGCTGTATCTCCAGGTGGGGTTTCATTGTCAAGAACGGAGTGTATATAAATCTGAAGCAAGTAAAACTGTATATATCTCGTCTTCTCACTATTTCAGGAGCAACCGGAACACCAAAACCATGGTACTTTATCTTCCAGAAATCCACGTGGTGTGGTGAGAGAGAAAAACGGAAGATTGTTACGACGGAAGATAGGCAGCCGTTATCTAATACAGGTTCAATACTTGTTACACATTCTACCTACATGCTGGCATGTTAGACGTAGTTTGCTATGCTAGTTAGCGTTATTATTGGTGCTGATCTATAGTGAACTTAAATTTGAACGGACTGCGCTCAGATCCTTCTGAATTAGAGGAAGATCCACCTGGCCTAGAATGCGGAGTATGGGTCAATTGCCTATCCAAAACTTACTCAAACGGAAAAATAGCTGTTCAGGATCTGAATTTAAAGTTTTTCGAAGATCAGATAACGTCGTTTCTTGGTCATAATGGTGCTGGGAAAACAACAACTATGTAAGCTCATTGGATTAACTAAAACTTCGCAAAAGCAGGGCCCTTCATAATCATTAAAAGTAATTATTTGTATATCTGCCTTTTTAGATCAATGCTGACGGGTTTGTTCCCTCCTACCTCTGGAACTGCGTATATATATGGGGCAGATATTAGAACAGACATGGATGAAATCCGAAAAAATATTGGGATCTGTCCTCAATTTAACGTCTTATTCGATCGGTATGTTGTGTTGCTATTATCTCCCACTTGCAGATTTTGTTCACCAATAACATTGAATATGTATTGCCCCAGCTTTTAATTGGCAATTCTGTTTTTCATAGGCTGACAGTAGAGGACCATCTTCGTTTTTTCGCTGGAGTCAAAGACAAAAGTCAGGAGTTTATAGAAGCAGAGATAGATAGAATGCTTGAAGACCTTGGGATACCCGAAAAACGACACGAATTTCCAAACAATTTATCAGGGGGTATGAAGCGGAAACTTTCGGTGGCTATTGCTTTTGTTGGCGGCTCTAAGTAAGTTTTGCATTCATTTATAGTCAGAAAGCAAACTATAAATTCACTAGGTTATGAAACTACGGTTTATATACAAAGGTACATCTGTCGTAAATTGTGGGGGCCGTGGCTCTCCCGAACGTCAAATAATGAAGCGGATTTCAATCGACATTTAAACAGTTGATCCACATTTGGAATGTTTAATATCAAATTGCTGTGTACGATTTTCACAGAACAGTATTTTTGGACGAACCAACTTCAGGGGTGGACCCGTTTTCGAGGCGTTCCATATGGGATCTTTTGATCAAATACAAAAAAGGACGTACTATTATACTGACCACACACTTTATGGACGAAGCAGATCTGCTTGGGGATAGAATAGCAATAGTTTCACAAGGAAAGCTCAAAACATGCGGAAGTAGCTTATTTCTCAAGTCAAAGTTCGGAAAAGGATACTTTTTGCGCCTGGTACGTCGGAACAACCCTAATATGCCTGTCGACTACTCGCAAAAGCAGGAAGAAGATATACAACAAACAGAAGCACACAGAAATACGGCAGAGCTATCTGCCTTTGTGCGGCAACGTGTCCCTCGTGCCAAATTCGTGGATGACGTGGGAATAGAAGTTACATTTGCGCTGCCATACGAAGAAGGGTCCCTGTTCGTACAATTGCTTAACGATTTGGAAGAAAATTTAGACCAGCTTCATATTTCCAGCTTCGGCATCTCTGATACGCCTCTTGAAGACGTGTTTTTACGAATAACAGCCGACGACTTGAAACCTTCTGAATCCGGACGTGCTATTCAAAGGAAAAGTGTATTCTGTTCTTGTTTCGTTTGCTCCAACCGGGAAGAGACTGAACCTGATTCTAAAGATAATGAGATGTTGACAAAAGACTTGAATGGGATTGGTAATGGCACCGTTCCTGCACGAGAAGCTTTTTCTCCGTTGCCAATGACTAACGATGATGACAATAGTAGATTAGAGGATTTTGAAGTTAGTGACACTGTATCCATTCCTGGTATCGACGAAGAAATGAAGTTAAAGGGGCAAAATTCTCTTGAACTCTATCAAGTCAGTACTATTATCCTAAAACGTATGCGAAATGCGAAGAGGAACCTGAAAGCCCTGTTTTTTGAGGTAATACCAAAAGCAATACATCAAAACACATTTCAGCTTCAGGCTTCGCTTTGATTTTAATACGTGTACCTTTATTTTCAGGTGATTCTTCCAATTGTTTTCATCGCTTTCACCTTAGCTTTTACCTTAATTTTGCCAACTCCGATGGACGAAAAACTTCAACATGTAAATCCATGGGTATATCCGGATCCAAGATATATTTTTATATCTAACTCGGCGTATAATGGCTCACAATCACCCTTGGATTCCAGTGCACAAGCGTTTCAGTCAAAAGTCCAGCCATTATGGGATGAAATAATTGGACCTTTCGGAATAGGAACTGCGTGTGTCGACCATAAAACGTACGAAAGGGCTTGCTATATACAGTTGTAGAGCCGAAATTTATATCCAATTGCTCTACAATTTTCACTATTTTTTGTGTGGCAGTGCTTCTGAATATTGTTCCAGTCAATGGTCCAATGCTTCAGTGGAGGCATTCGAAGAATCTAGGCATCAGCATACAAACATACAACTCCCGATCTGCAGTTGTGATTCAGGTTCACAGTTATGCAATGTTGACACGGATAATAATCCACCACCTTCAATCACGGTAAGTTTCCGTGATTGGTTTTAATCACTTGTCTTGAAAGTGGTTATGAAATGAGAATATTTTACATAATTCCAGACACCAGTGAAGGATTTTGTCTTAGATGTTAGCAAGTATAGCGTTCCTGAATGGCTAGAAAAAACGTACAAAATATACGATGGACATCGATATGGAGGCTATGAAATTCAGCAGACTCAATCGTCTCTCAACTTGTCTTACGTTCTCAATTTGATTGCATCAATCATTTTGCCGAATGCAAACAACACAAGTGCGCCGACACAAGAAGAATATAGCGATGAAATAAAGGTACACTCCAATTCGCCATATGGAGGTATCATAGTTAAGTTGAAATTTAATTGGCTTGTTTTCCAAATTTGCAGATATGGTATGAAAACAGGGGATGGCTGTCATCTATAGCTTACTTAAATGCATATTCTAATGCTCTTTTGCGAGCCAATTTACCAGACGAGTTTTCAGACAGAAAAAACGAATTTGGGATCGCCCTGTCAACCCATCCGCTAAATCTTACTGATGCTCAGCGATCCAAAGAAAGTCTGTAAGTATGATAGTTGCTAGTGTCTGTCATCCTTGGTTTTTTAAAATAAAACCGTTTTATATTTTATCTTGCAGGAAAGTTTCTGCGCTTGGGGTTGTTCATGCTATCTGCGTTATATTTGCTTTGAGTTTCATACCAGCTTCTTTTACTGTCTACTTGATTGAAGAACGATATATTGGGGGGAAACACTTGCATATGGTTTCTGGCGTTAAACCTATGACCTACTGGAGTGCAAACTTTATTTACGACATGGTAAGATTGAGCTTACATGTCAATGCTCTGCCAAGAATTACGCAGAATTTGTTTCAGCTATTAATAATCGTTTTATTCGTTTGCAGATGAAGTATCTTGTTTCAGCAATCCTGATCGTCCTGTTGTTTGTAGCCTTTAATGCTAAGGCCTATACTTCACAGGATAGCATTGGTGCGTTTATTATCCTGATCGTCCTGTATGGGTATGTTTGTCAAGCAAAATTTATTCACTGTAATAATTTAGTTTCATTAGGAATGCATTCTTTTATTTTAATTATTATTTCTTTAGTTGGGCAACCATACCTCTCATGTATCCTGCCAGTCACTTGTTTGACATACCAAGCACTGCATTCGTGACGCTGGCATGTTCAAATCTTTTTATCGGAGTCATTACCACCGTTTCAACATTTGTACTAGAGCAATTTCGAGATCCTGTAAGTTACATCAAGTCAAGTACTCATGACTCATACTAATCAGACGGCCTGTATACTCTAAAAAAGGAAGGAAAGAAAATAATGAGTTCCCTCTATTGATTGTAGGAATTGGATAAGATCGGAAGCATACTGAAAGAGCTATTTTTAATATTTCCTCAATATTGTCTCGGAAGAGGTCTTCTGGAATTAGTAAGTCTGGATATCTTTGCGGTTGCCCAAAGCAGTTTGAGTAAGGGGAAATATATTTAAGCTACAATGTCTACTCCAGTCATGTTATACTATTGTGCTTCAATAACTTCAATATTTTTATTAGATATGCAATTCACGGAACCTAACCGATTTCTATGGAAGTTTTTGGGAAAACTTCATTTTTGCTTATTTGCTGAGGGGATCCTGCTATTTTTCTTGAATTTAGCTTTTGATTACAGACGAGCCGTATCCAGGGTGTTCAGAAGACACCAAACAGATGTACTGAATATTCGTTTTTTGTGCAAAATTTGCTGTTTTCACAATTAATTCAAAGCAGACCTAAGCAAACTAACGAATAATGAACTTTATTTTCTAGCCATTAGTTTTAAGCAGCGAAGACGAAGATGTTGCAGAGGAAAGGTCACGCGTTCTCCAAAATTACAACCCAACTACACCTCTTCATGCAGAAAATTTATCAAAGGTGAAGTACAATTTATGATGGGAAGTACAATTTCATTAAAGTTGATAGCTTAGCTGATAATGCATGTGTTTTCCTAGGTTTATCGAAGCAAACCCACGCCTGCAGTTTCCGCTCTGTGCTTCGAAGTAAATGTGGGAGAATGTTTCGGATTACTAGGCATTAATGGTGCTGGAAAAACCTCAACTTTTAAGGTTATGATTCCTAGAGCCACTCAAGCTCAGCACCCAGCTCAGTTGTATTGTAATTGCGATTAAAGCGGGTGACGGATTTTTTAATATATTCGTTTGACTGACAATTGCAGATGCTGACGGGTGACGTTAAGATATCTAGCGGAAAAGCAGTATTATGTGGATACGACGTTGACATAAATCGAGATAGAGCGAGAAAACATTTTGGCTATTGCCCTCAAGAAGATGGATTTGATGGATTGCTGAACGCATACGAAGTTCTTGAACTTTACGGAAAATTAAGAGGAATGACGCAAGAGCGATCGACAGAGGTAGTATTTAAAAATTTAAACAACAACCTTAGATGTTATGAATACTACGTTTCGAAGTAGGTGCGAAATAGCATACATGGTTTTTTTCCAATTTTGCAGTGTGGCAAGGTACTGATAAAACTTCTTGGACTGGCCCCGTACGCACACAGACGAAGTGGGACCTACTCAGGCGGTAATAAACGAAAATTGAGTACCGCTATAGCACTCATAGGAAACCCTGATGTCATCTTTCTGGTAAATCACTTAATTGATGCTAGCCATTCCATTACGGTCAAGTAAATCTAATAGCATGAATCTGTTCGTATTCGTAGGATGAACCTACCAGTGGGATGGACCCTGGAGCCAGACGGCAATTATGGAAAGTTATACTTTCACTAGTACATAGTAAGAAGTCTATTGTGCTAACCTCCCATTCTATGGAAGAATGTGAAGCGCTGTGCACACGTTTAGGAATTATGGTAAGCCTTTGATTGACATGCCATTTCAGGTTTGTAATTACATGAAAATGTGCAGCTGAAAGTCACTCAAATACTTTTTCACAGGTTAATGGTAGGTTTGTATGCCTTGGAAGTATACAGCATTTAAAGAACAGGTAAGCTTGAAGTAACTTGCGAAAGTATAGTATTCTTGTATTACTTAACCTTCTGTTTGCATGTTCACCAGCTTTTCTTTTCTTACAGATTCGGTCAAGGGTACGTGCTAACCGTAAAGCTTGCAGACTCTTCCGAAACCGAGTTCTTGGAGTATATGCGGCAGAAATTACCGAATGCAGTAATGGAAGAATCTCATTTGAAACAAATCAAATTCAGTGTGAAGCAAGCAGGGATCAAACTTAGTTTAGTCTTTAACACCCTGCAGAATGCAAAAGACGGAAGGATGATCGAAGATTACTCCCTATCTCAAACATCTTTGGACGATGTAATATTATTGCTCCGTCTTCTTGATTTAAACTCCATCGTTGTTGGAATTATGAATGTGATTCTCATTTTTTAACAGATATTCGTCCGATTTGCCAGTCACCAAAATGACCTGTGATCTCATAGAATATTCGAGCAACCAAATGCAAAGTTGGCTTACACAATTTAAGGTGCTAATCCTGAGGAAACTGATGCTGGGGGACAGCTAGCCATTGGTTTTATAGGATAATGCTTGTTGATAAAGCGTATTAACTTGAGTGCTATTATAGAAGCCTAGTAATGTTATGTATTAGTTGAACTAGTCTCTGTCAGTACCAAAGAATTTTCTTAATGATATGTATTATAATTCATCTTCATTTCGTTATGAGCAGTAAGTACGGCTGTAATTTGAACTGTGAATTGTAGCAGGTGCACTGTTTCTTTGAGAATCTGCTGTTGTACACTCTATTACACAGTGGTATTTCAATAAAACACACTGCTTTAACAGTTGCTTCCGTCTTATCCCATCAACATTAGGTATTCTTACGAGGCATGTAGTTCATTTGTAAGTATCGGAAAGAGGTTTTAAACACTTAAAGTCTCTAGGGTACCCAAGAAAAATGCAACAAACTTTTTCCGGTCCGGGAAAAGTTTTGTTTCCGAGAAACAAGGGCTCGTCCCTTAAAACTTCTATTACTTTCTTATACGATTTCTAGTATTGAGAAACTAAGACATTTTCGTCTCCGTTAATTAGCTTTCAAACAAGATTGGAGAGTCCCATTTTTACAAAAACTTGCAATCAGGACCAAAAGATTAATCCAAAACTCATGATCTCTGGCTCGCTTGACCTCTAAATACCCGGGAAGAGAGTTGTAATACCCGGGTAGCATCCTTTGCTTGTACTTAATGTATTTTATTCTAGGCCATAGGATGTTTTTCCGCAGGCAAATTTCCGCGTCACTTTTTTCTGCGGACAAAACACGGGCGTGTACACGAATTCGGCTACATCCAGGCTCCCGGGTATTCTGTCTAACTCCAAAAAACATAATTGGGACCTCCAACCGTGAGACATTCTTGATTATTACCTTGTGAAGTCACAAAACCCAAATTTCTTCGCCCTGCCAACTATGTTATGTACTGAGTTTCACACAAGTATAAAAGCACCCACAACTAATTAAAACCAATCTTTTACTTTTTACAGTCCTGTTCGAGCCTTCACTTCAAAAACATGGTTCCGATCATCATTTGTTCGTGAAGTTGGGTAATATTTTTACTTTTTAAAATCTTATGATATAAGCTCGCATGTAAAGAGCGCTTTCGACGGTGACAAGAAGAAGAAACACTACAACCAAACTACCTCAGATTGCTGTCATCCACGCCGTTGATTCAAAGGAAGAATACGGTAAGTACATACATAAAATTTCTGATATACTTTAAAAATGCAAGACATGCTAATGATCTCTTTACTCTCGCTTGATTTAAGCTTTAAGAAGATCACCTGTAATCTGAAGAATTTGAAAAATCCCGTTCAAGAGCCGCATTCACTACAGGATACACCTGCACAGGTGTAAAACTTTTTCAACCTTCTACACTCCGTATGTTGGAGTGATGCATCATTCTGAAAAAGATAAAGGCACCTTCAAAGCGTTCCATCAAACAACAATAGTAAATGCGGGATTGTTGGCATGCGGTATTGGCAGGTAAGGCTCGGGGCACGTTAGACACAGGTAGGGGTGCAGGAAAAAGAAGAAAGGTGGTGAAGAGGGAAGTGCCGTGCAAAGGAGTTACAAGTCTTACATGCACACCTTCCAAGAGATTTTCAAGAATCTTTACAAGACCTCATCTCATTCAAGTATCCAACTCCACGCCACACCTGGTCATTCAACTAGTTGTGTCTGCCTCGTGTACTCCACGCCGTTTTATGCTCCCAGCAATCAGCCCAGTCTTCCGTCTTTCAGAACACAAATTTCAGTTCATTACCACCGTTCAGATTGAGTTACGCTGTCACCGTTTGTCGTACCCAACCTCGCACCTAATTAAAGAGCAAGCTCACCTCTTCCCTAACAAGAGTTGTTGATTAAACCCATGGATTTTCAAAGTGTTCTTTCGAATTTTTAGAAAACACAGAATCGTGAACCCGCTGACACTTCACAGTCGCGAATCTACCAAAAGTTTACCTCAAATTCCTCTGTTTTGCCCCAGGAGTCAAGCTGCTCCTCTCGGAAATCCAAGTAAAACAAGGCTTACAAAAAGACTGCCTCCCTCCTCAGTTACTTGTAAATGTGCAATCAAGCTTTAGCATGTGAGCTGATCATGGGGATGAAAAGCTTTCTTCTCAACCCATCCTGCAGAGTTTCAAGTGTTACGATTTTTATACTTTAACCCACAACACTAATTAATCAAAGGAGGAGGCTTAACAAAATTCTTGAGGTAAACCCCGCAGATGCATACTTTCAGTTCTTTCACAAATATAATAGCTAACCTCTTTGTGGCTTCGTGTCAAGTGTAATTTCTTTTGTGGGTGTTATCATCTATACTCTTGTTTTAATTCAGATTTCTACAACAATTGTCTCAACCAACAGTGACTTTGGACTTGTGAACGAAGAAATCCCTCTACTGTACCTCTGTGTGTGTCATCAACTCTGATTTACTTCCCCGGTTTTCACGTTATAGCAAGATCGATAAATCCAAGAATTTTTCACAGTGTTGTAGTGTCAAGAATATTTAAACAATATCGGATCAACAACTTGCTATCGTTTCTATGCTGTGCGTGAGGATTCCTCTGCACAACATCAAATCTTCCTTCAACGTTCAAGACAAGGCTACTCTTCTGGCATCGACAACAACTCTGCCTTTTCTCGTTTCTCATGGATCTACATAGCCGCTTTTCCTGCAACAACTCCAATGATTGGACTACTC
Source organism: Sminthurides aquaticus (assembly GCA_906901655.1). Classification (NCBI taxonomy): domain Eukaryota; kingdom Metazoa; phylum Arthropoda; class Collembola; order Symphypleona; family Sminthurididae; genus Sminthurides; species Sminthurides aquaticus. The sequence continues at coordinate 13,330,994 of CAJQTT010000002.1, read as the reverse complement.
CCACCATCTGCAAATCGAGAATAACGCAAATAATCACCATATAGTGCGGCAAGCGTTCCCCTCAACAAAATATTCCTCTGCACGCCTCATCATTCCGTCACTCACCTGATCTTTTGAACCCTCGTCCAAGTTGACCACGATTCACATTTAATGAAGGCATTACCGAAATATTTTCAAAAAAGTATGATTATAACCCAGTTCTAAGGTATATTGCGGCATGTATAGAATATTTCTCTTCCTATAAGCAAAATCCATCCACATTTAACGTACTCAAAGAGAAATCCACAAAAATCGTGATAAAAATCCCTGTCCCTAATTCCCAGCTTGAACATGAACTGATTTTATCCTCGTGCCCTTCTTGAACATCCATCATACTCCGTGTAGGTCAAAACAGATCAATCAGATCTGAAATCAGTGAATGTGATTATATAGTTTCAATGTGAAGTTTCTAAAATCCAGTCAATTTTACCAAAAATCATCACCATGTCCTCGGATTTTGAGAGAATAAAAAACGTGTGCCTCAAGCGCGGGGATTTGTGGGAAGATCCAGATTTTCCTGCAGTTCAAACATCCGTCTTTTACTATCAGACTCCTCCCTTTCAGTTTGTATGGAAAAGACCAAAGGTGAGTATTCCTCAGTTTGAATCTCTCATGCTTTTCTCGCACTTTAGTTTCCGCTTCCCTTCAAATACCAAATGCGTCCCTCGCATTCTTTCGCGTCTAACAAGTGTGTGCTTCCTTGTATTGTCAATTCCCATTCTTCCCGAATCTTCAAATTCTAATGAATTTTCATCATAAAAAGGCCAACCCATACTCTCCAAGCGAACAGGTTTCTGTCTCCTCATGAGCATCAAATTAATTATTTTCACTTGCGTAACAACACAACCCAGTTAACAGGGCATTATCTAGACAAGGTAGTTCCTCCTTTGTATGTCCACCTACTCCTTTGGGGGATGGAAGCGGCGGCTTATTAGTTAGTTAGCTTACCATTTACGCATAACATCAAGTGTTCATAATTGGACGAACAGCATACGAGTGTTTGTCTGCTCTAATGTTTGCAGTTACTTAAACGGGCTGGTTAAATAAATAGCTTCTCGGACAATATATACTGGCTGTCATAGTTTGATAGTTTGTATTAAAATCACGTTGGTTAGGCAAGCACTTAAAAATGAAAGTTCCGCACTCTCAACAACCTCCCGTACCTGTATATCTTTACAACCATGAGCAGTAATTGCATGTCAGTCCACCAAAATTATTTCGCGGTAACAATCTTAATGATCTGCAGTAAACCAGTGGAATGTGCAAGCCTCAGACAACACAAAAGGTTGACGGGAGCACTCACCTGTTTCCACCATAAGCTTGTGTTCCCAGTCTTGCAACCTTTTTGAGGAAGCTCTTTCCGCAAGAGCACCACCTATGAAATCCATCATTTTTCACCCAAACGTGTCGTCCGTGTCTGCGCGCAATCCAATTTCACCTTCTATATACTCACCTATGTCAGAGCGAAAATCCGCAAAGATCAGAGACAACTTGATTTATCATTCTAATTTTGTACACTTATCGACTTATCCCTTTTCTATCCAATACTCAAGTGAACAATATTCATTTCACTCCACATTTCTTCTCCAAACACTTTGCATTCAATTTGCATACTCACGCTAACTAAATACTTCCGGAAACCTGTACAGGTAAACATTTACCTTTGCCGCTCCAACAAGATATTATACCTTTAACTATTATTTCGTTTCCTCAGGCTTGTCCTCCTTAATTCTCAAGAATTATGGCTCAGGATAGTAGTGAGATTTGGAATTATAGGGGATGCACTCTCACACATAGCAATTAGTGTCCTAGTTACATGTAAATATCATCACCAATCCACCGCATTACCTTTCCTTGTTTCAAATCATCAGTGCATACACGTATTTCACCCACAGAATCGATTTGCCTCTTGTTTATCCATTGCGTAACATGTTTTTAATCCAATTCTTGTTTATCATTTCATCTTTAAAGTTCTCTCGTAAAATTATTTGTTTTTAAAACCAAAATTTCCCAATTTAATTAGCAACTTCACGACTGTGACGCCTGCGATCAGTGCAGCGGTAACTTCACAAGCCTTGCAGTTTATCCTGTATTATCATCATATTAAAGTAAATTCTAAAAGTAGCCTCCGACTTAAATAGCAACTTGAACAATTAAACATACCAGACTAATTTTCTAGAAACATGCTTTTTCTTTCCACTTAAAAGCATGAGGCCTTTCAATTTCATATCCCTGTCGTCTTCCCTTGGAATTAAGATAAGACATGTATTCTTGCCAATTTCATTGCTGCTTTACCGACACAATGCTTTATGCAAGTACTCGTCGCCAATTCCGTTTCTGCTACGTCAAAAAGATGATTCCTCCCTCACGTGTGGTAATTTTCAAAGATTAGGAAATGTCGCTCGATAAAACTTGTAAAATTCATCTGTCCTTCTTTTCCGTACATACGCATGTCTGTAGCCATTCTAGCCAAGTTGTAGCACTTCATTCAGAATCAACTTCTCATGTCTTAAGTAATAGAACCAGCTTTTAGGAATTAGGAACAAGCTGTTCAGTTGCAAATAAACAACATCATACTAACTATGTTCACAGAATATGTGCTAGCAAATCTGGTAGCAGGTTTTTTCAGGACTACCTTCATTCAAAAAGCTGTAGGGATCATAGCTTCCAAAGATTTAAAATCCAGTTTCACAATAAAACAGACTCCTTGGTATCATTATTCTTTACTCATGTTATCATTAGACTCTAATTTGTTTGTATTTACTGATATACAAACAAATTAAAAGTAAAAGTGATATCATTAAGATAAACCGCTCTGTTGAGCACACAAACTAATATTAACGTCCTTACATTCATTATTCCTGAGTCAGGAATCCTGTATCCAAAATTTCTCCTTTCAAAATCCCAAACAATGCTTCAACATTATCCATCCTCTTTTTAGTTAGTTCTTATCTTCCAAATCAGTTACTAATTCCGTATTTGGCTTCAACTTTACACTAGAAACGCAAAATCCATTTACTAGGAAGTGAAATGCTTCACTTAAATCCCTGTACTTGAATGACATAGTTGGCGCTACGCTTCCATTATTGGGATGGAGCATATATCCTTTGAAACGTTGAGCGATTCCTTGCATGTTCACTAGGAGTACTGATTTAAGATAACCCGATTGAACGAGCTCCAAAATTTCTCGAAACCCTTGGAAAGCAATGATTAATATGATGACTCGCTAAAAAATGCAGATGTTTATAATTGTCCATACCATCATCATCATTTATACATGAAAAAGACGTTACAAACGAGTCAATATCCATCCCTTCACACACTGTAAATCAACCACTGTTTTAAAGGATTCTAGCTCATTCTCTTCATCCGAGATTCTCGATGCAAAAGAATGAGCTAGGATTGCTTCTTCCAAATTTATACTTTTTTTAATGCATCTTGTAGCTACATTTTACTAGAAAACCAATAATTTTATCAAGTATCGGAACGTAATTAATACTATACTTGCTCCTAGTGAGCTTAGCCAGCTTTCCCCATCAAGTAAATGCGGACTGCCACACCTGGAGTAGAAAGTCTCATCCGCCTCCCTAGCATCAGTAGCTAGCATGAACGAATCTGATATCGAGGAAACCAGAACACTAATTAATTACAGCCTACCTTACGATATCACCTGCCGTATACTTACAACTTCGGTGGGGAAAGCAGTACATAAGCTACCAATCTTATCCAATTGGCATCATCTCGTGAATTCACCTGTACTCCGCCAAGTAATTAACTGCAGAGAGAAGGGTGCCTAATATCAATAATTATCTCAGAGAAGGAGCGTCAAATCAGTTTTATATAGATTCCGCCCTCACCTCCGCTCTCAGCAGATTCTGCCACCAATTACATTTTACTCTCGTCCTAGCATGAGCATTAGTTTAGAATTAGTGTAGGACTTCTATTTTTACTATTAAGTCGCGGAAGGGAAATGCGCCAAGCCTTACACAGCCCTTCAACGTACACTTTTAATGTGGGTCAAGGAAGGAGAAGATGCTCGAAAGATATATACATATGCTTGAAATTCAGCGCCTTCCGCGTCCTACAAGCACATAGCAAGAAGAAAGAAGGGAAATTTGCAGGTGTTAGTTGGATTAAAATTATATGCTCTTTGCATATGGATTGTGCAAAGCGGCGGGCGGGGTGGAATCTTTTCATATCAACGAGTTCCACATAAATCCCAAATTCTCGGCACCATTTCCTAACCTGAATGCCAAAGATGCTCCCACTTTATGCAAATCCCTTTCACATCTCCCTCCATCACCTCACTAAAGAATACAGCAACGGAATCACGGAAACACACAGGACGAAATCATTTATCTCCTCGTAGTTGGTGTCATCGGTCACTTCCTTATGCCACCTTTAGTTAACTCTAACGCCTTACACCACTTGAATATTCCTTTTTTACAAATCCAGTTCCGCATCAAAATATTACCGTACTTCATAATCAAATCTTTCATTTTCCAAAACTCTCTGAAAAAAAAAAAAAAAGAGCTGAGCATGCAAGTAAAACACACTGTATAATTTACACTAATAATTATAGCAGACGTGAACCCAGTTTGCAATTATCCAATCCCTTATAATTAACGATCCACATTTTATTCTCTATAATTTTACTAATTACAGGTAGCAAATAAATATGAATTAAATCACTGGTTCTTTATAAATTCTTCTTTATAATTATCCTTCCTCAAGAAACTCAGATAAGACAGTACATTTCAAATTTTCCATAATCCCCTTCCCTGTATTTCACCGTCTACCGAAATGGATTTGCATTTAAGAGGATTCCCAAGCTTAACCCACTCACTTTTGGCTCACAGAAAGTGCAACCCTTTTAAATAAACGCGAATGCAATGGATTATCCTTTCCTCAATTTCCTGTCAACCTAGGCTTGCAAAACCGACTAAACTAAACAATATACAGACATGCATACCAGCCCATTGTCAGCCCACAATTTTACCAAACTCTTCTTTCAAGTTCAAAGTTTGTGTCCGTACAACTAATCTCCTTCCACCATCCGTAATCTTCTTTTGACTTTTAGCATGCTTTATCCTCCGAGCAACTCTTCAGTACTTTTCAGCAACAATCACATGAATGATATATCCCGAGCACTCCTTTTGCAGAATCACTACAGTCTAAAGAACATTCTTCGCAAAATGGCCTCCATACTAAAACGCATTGTAACTCTGCAACTCAAAGGCAAAAAAACCCTTGAAAGAACTCTCCGGAAGACACGCATTCTTCTCCTCCCAACTAACTTTATAAAACGCTTGTAGCTATACTATACAAGAATCCCTCTTTTCTTCAACTCATTTTCTCTGACATTGATTCATGTTCTATTGTTGTTCTTGTATTTTAGGAGCTTAGCCAAAGTCCCGTTTTTGTCAACAGTGGAAACAATCTTCAGTTTGACATCGTACCGGGAAAATTGGGTAAGTCCAAAACATTTTTTATCCTATCGCTTCCTCTCAATGTATCATCTTTTCCAGCACTCACGTTTCATATTCTCTTCATACAATTCACACCTGTCATGTCCGCATTTACCTCCGTATATGATCTTCTTCGTTCTTTTATTCGTGACTCTCCCGTGCAAGTGCATAGCTTCTTATAGTCCTGACTCTCCCGTGCAAGTGCATAGCTTCCTAATAAACTGATTATCTTCCTTGAAACGCGTTTCTACTCCATCAGGATTCTTCAGAGTGAGAGACATTCTATAGACTAATCTAAAAAAGCACCCAGGAAAGATTGATGCAAAGAAAATCAGGAGCGCGTCGAAATGCGTTAGACTATCCACAACTCTTTGAGGTCAACAGTGTTATTTCCTTTAAAGCGGAGCAAGTAATACCGTATCTTTCATGACAATTGAGAATGCATCAGCAGGGAAGGCGAGAAACTAAGTGTAGGACATGGCGTACGGGCTGAGGACACTTCTTGTCCCAGCCAAAGTTATTGTGTATTCCTCATTGTTTTCCAGTTGTAGGGCACCACTGATTTCCAAGGGCTGATTCTGGGGAATGACAGCGACACCCCACAGCGGAAACGCTCAAGAATAGGGCTGTTTATGTAACGGTACATTCGCACTATTATTTCGCCAAAAGATTATCCTTAAGCTTCCTCACAACAACCCACAACTTTGTCATCCCTAAGAATACGCTCAAACCTATCTGTGTTACATCCTCTGTTTTTCCCACCCCATCTCCAATCAATAATGATGCAAGAAATCATTATCAAAATCTTGTAGAGCGACCAAACTAGCATCTGCTTCACCGTAATTGTTTCAGCGTTATATGCGACACTAGAGACATCCTCGCAAAAAATTAATTCAAACCTAGCCATGAAGCTCCAAAATATCTTTGAAAAAAGCAATATCATTCCGCTAAATCAACCTTTCATTTTAGTAGCGTGGGAAATAATCATTCCCAACGAGACCCTCCCTATTGCATATTGCGTGAGTGCAAGTTATATTTATCTACGTCACAAGATTCTATAGTAAGCATATATATACTCCTATAATAATCTCAGGTTGATATTCAACATTTTTGTCACAGTTTTTGTGCAATTAATCCCCCCTCCCTCCAGCAGGTGTTCAACATTTTCAGCGTAGGTAGGTTTGCAATCTATGGCATAACTTTGGGACCAGTAACATAAAATTGTATGTCCTTGTAACAACCCTTAAATTCTTATACCGTGTAAGCAAGTCCAGCCATGTTATCACAACAAATAGTTTAAAAGAATGCGCTCAGAATAATTGTAATGACATTAGATATAACTGGTATAAACAGGTCGAAAAATTATTCCAAGTACTGAAAGTACCGGTAAACCTAGCAGAATTATTTAGTTGTACTACAAATACGTTGTTCAAGACGATTAAGGGCACAGTTTGCCAGTCGCTTATAGATGATGATGTAAAGAGTATGTTAGAAGGTAATACTTGGTATTCTCTTATTAAGGATAAGGCCACAGCATCGGATCTTTATGCAACCGGTACAAAGTGGAATCGTACGCTGCTAGTTCAGAGCTTGCGCAATGGCATACCGGTAGTTGTGATTGATGGTAAAAAGTTAGTTTTGAATGGAATTTGGAACTATTGGAAGTCAAAGGCAGCAAAATCACCATATTGTGACATCTGTAACTTGAGAAAGAACGAAGATATCTACCATGTAATGATTGAATGTCCTCAGTATACAAGTAATAGGAATCTATTAGCAGGATGGAGGGTATCTAGAACGAAGACGAAACAGGTATGTCTAAAGGAAGTCATTGAACACACCGAGCTATTAAAACTAGAACTTTTCTGGAGGTCAGTGCGTGTTAGGAGGAAATTTTGTATGGGAGAGTGAGCCAAGCGAATTACATTTTAAATTATAGATTGAATATTGCATCGTAGGATGATAAACCTTTGTATCAGTAACGTGTCATTGTCTGTATTGTTGGGGCTGAGCTTCATTTTGAAAGCGGCCATATCAATCGGAAATAAATTATTATTATTATTATATTATTATGGCATAACTTTAATGCAGGCGGTAACAAATTGTAACATCGTGTTCTTGAAATTAGCCAACAATTCCAAGGCCCTTCTTTTTCCATCTGTCATCCTGAGATCTTGAATGAGGGGTGGCTATGAGACAATTCCTTATTCAATATTCCACCAAGTCCACATCTTGTTCCCAACTTTAGTTCCTGCCCTTTCGCAAATTGTTTTAGATTTAGTCCATTCTTCCTTGATCCACTGAGATGTTGAATGATAATTGCTTTAATTTCACCCAAGAATTCCCTTCAATCTTTTTATCTTGTGGGAAGCCTTTAAAAACGTAATTCAATTTTTCGATATCAACCTTGGGATACACGATCGTAGCATTCTTGTTTCAAGCGCCCAGTAATTCCTTTCCTTGACAGTGGATTAAGCTCCTTGGATGTCAAAAATGTCGATATAAACTGTAGGTGTAAATATAACGTAATCTCGTCTTTTAAATGTATATATAGCTTAATTAATAGCATATACTCTTGGTATTTCGTATACTATTTACAGATGCTTCTTGCTCTTTTGCATCCAATTGAATATTCTTTCTCTTCATTAAATCTAATCGCTGTCCTTGCTGTGTCTATGAACGTTCCATCTGGAATCTTGAACAAATGGCAATTTATATTTCATTATTTCACATTGTCTATGATTTCACGCTAGACTTCCTTGCTCATGCTATAGGCCAAGAGAAAATCTTCGTGCATCATCAACGAATAGAAGTTTCTGTTTTAACAAGTTTCCCATCTCGTACCCATCTTAAAAACTTTCCTCCGTCATGGAAACCCGCACAAATTCACAAAAAATCCTCCACTGGAGTGTAATATTTCTTTTCAAATGTCATCTTCTATTGACATTAACCAAAGACCTATTCATCAATTTCCCTCCATTTACTAATATAATCAAAAGTTTCAAACTCAATTCCAACCATTTCACTCCTTCAATCAGCCCGCATTTATCTTCCTGTGACATTTTGGTGCTCAGTTCTTAAGAAGTATTGCTGAGTTTATATAACCTTTGTGTATGATTCCTTGAAAGAATCCTGTCCAAATTTATGTACTTGTTATAATGTATTGGGTCAAAGTTGATTATAGTTGAATCACAAAGTAACTTTCAGAAGTTTACAATCCATCACCCTATACATATTCTCTAGTTTATTCTTAGCTTGAGCTTGCCTTCCCATCTTGTAAAGATCAAGGGAAAGGACAGCTGTGCTGAGGTATTTTTAAAGAGATGGATTCTTCCGCAAAAATTACAATAGAAAGCGTTGTAGCGGAACAGTTTGAGCACAAGATAAACGATTACAGCAAATACTTGCGTATATTAAACATAGCTTCAATTCCCTCTTCCCCGACCTTCCATTTTAGAGAAAGCTTTTGCTTTTGTAGCCAAATGAGTGGGTATGAGTGCCCAAACTACAAGCACTTCTTTCTAGTTGTGTAGCCACGCTATATAAGTTCCTTTTAGTTATCTTCTTCCCAAAATGAGGCTATAGTTCTTCATCAAACCTTCAATCATCCTGGCATCAAAAACTGGACAGCACACCACACAACTTACACACCTTCTCCTATCCCCTCATTCCTGATAGTTAAAAATGAGGCCACGGATTCTTAAAGACGCAGGGCGGTTTGCAGCTTGAGCAATTTTGGTTAAATTCAGGCCGTAAACTTCAAAAATTCTTTTAATCTATCCTTTATTAGTACCAACTTTCCCTATTCCTGTGATTCTATTCTTATTGCCCGCTCTCTTGTATTTCATAGCTAGGCATGTCGTTGTATTTAAACAAAATTTATAATGTTCGCAACGAAAATATCCTTAAAGGCTTTCCTACAAACGCTACTACACAACTACTATGTCTAAATGTTTTGCAAGATATTCCATAGCGTTTTAATTCAACAAATAATTTCCCTTCCTGCTCAAAATGCTAGGGCTAAACTTGAATTTTTCCCAAGTTAATTTTCAATTTTAGTACAATACCTATGATTCATTTGAAATATAATTTATCATGACTGAATGTAAAAGCTTTTGGCAATCCCTCCGAGTAAATCAATAACGTTTCAAATTTCAATTGTAGCCGTTAAGTTGTTAGAGGAAATTACGTAGCGATTCCCTCAAGAGAAATGAGGCGTGACTATTGGTTCAAAGAGGAGTGGCTTACACTTAAACATCCAACATAGTTTCTCACATATTACCATAACTAACATGACCTCCTTCGAAAGTGAAAGCGATTGGAATTTAAACTAACCCTTGGAATACATTCTCTTTCATTCAGGTGTGTGTACAAGCCATGTGTAAAGACATCTCACACAAAAGTAGCAAAACTATTTACTCCTTCAATGCCTCGTATCAGCTAAATCCATTATTTCCTAACTTGAATAATTTTCGCAAAATCCTTCCACCCCAAATTGCTAATCCATGCTTCCGTAGTCTGTAATAAGATGCGGCTAAATATTTGGATGATCAAAAAAAATCTATTCCCGCATCACATTGTCGCGTATAATTGGAGTCAACCAGGAGACATGAATTAAAATTTTAAATCGCAGCATATACTCCCTGTCATCCGTGCTGCAACCGTATACTAAAAAAGTCAAATGTTCTTTGGTATTACAAAAGCCTTTAAACATACCTGGATGCTCGACTATAATGAAACTATGAATTGATTTTCAGGAGACCGTTGGCTAATATCCTGTTTAGGATGTATATGGCTATCACGTGAGCTCTTTTACCGAGTAGTCCCTGCAGACCAGGCCTTCACGGACAAGAATATCGTCAAAAATAGTGACGATTACGCTGGAATCTTCCGTTTTCGTTTATGGTGGTGCGGAGAATGGAGGGAAGTTCTTGTGGACGACAGATTACCCACCGTCAACGGCCGTCTTGTCTTCATACATTCACAGCACACGGATCAGTTCTGGGCATCCCTTTTGGAAAAAGCCTATGCAAAGTAAGTAATCAAGTTTTACCAAAATATTCACCGATTCAATTCAAAATTCCCTACCTTCTACCAAATATACCATTATTTTCCACAATTACTTTACATCCTTAGCGGTATAAGACGTGATGATGTTTCCAAATATATACATTTCTGCATTCGCTACAAATTATTACAAATCATTTACACATACTTCCCATATCGAATTATGGTATGAAACATAGTCTGCTTTTTCCTCTCTGAGAGGATCATTACACTCGCCACCAAAGAACGCAAACGTGTCATTATTGAGGAACATAACTATTGTATATTATTATACAGTTCTTATAAGTTACAAGACTCTACACACACTCTGCGATTACCATGGCTTTAACCCGAAATTCCCTTCTGGTTCCTGTGGTTAACCCCGACGACGACAAGCTAATAATTTCGCGAATTTCATAAAAGTAAGCAAAACCACAGAACTCAGCCTCAGAAAAATCCCGTTTTCACAGTTTTAAATAAGAGAATCCCTGTGTTTGGCTTTATATAATTTCATCCTGTATGATATATAACTTTTACCAGCAGCCGTCTTACTTTATATTCAAGCCAATTTTATATTCTTCCACATTCCAAACGCATTCAAAAATATTTAAAATCCCAACCATTATCACCACCACGTCTGTAATTTCTCCAACCCACGCAACGTAACATTATCTCCTCTTCAAACGGGACACACACACACGGACTCTGATTTATCTTTTGTCTCATACATAGTCTCATCTTTCTCTCTGCAGTTCCAAGAGATGATAAAACTCAAGTGGGCGTCATTCACACCAACACAACTTCCCCAAGTTCATGTATACCATTTCGGGTATTTCATCTGGTCAAGGAACTGAAGAGTATATCCCTAAATGGGATTCTCTAAGGCCTCAAGGCAGATGAACAAGTAATGGAGTTATTTAGTTAGGGAGACGCCGCGTCGAGCTCAGTCAGACTGTATTTTTGATTCCAATCCCTCAACAACCCTTCTTCTTCAACGTTCCTCTTCACTCTAAACAAGACATTATATATATTTACGTCCTACATCCTTGTCTTAGCAATTTTTTCCCCGCACAATGTAACGGTAGCTAAAAGTAAAACAATGGCTGACCACCACCGAGGGCTACCAACTCTGCCCAATTCTCAAACCGCCTCCATCCAATTTTTATCATCATCTATTAGCCCGGTTATATCATTACCGTCTCCATGACTGATGCTTCGTATGAGCATCACCTGCCATTATAGTACTTTAGTACGTACTAGCCAGCGTTGTCGTGATGATGAAAAGCTGTACGACTGTTAATTTTAAAGTAGTTGTACGAAGCTTCGTCGGTTTTGAAACTTGCATATTTTCAGAGCTTTTACAAGTTTCCCTCAGTAATTCATTTACACATCTCTATAAGCATTAACAATTTTTCCTGTAAATCCTTATGTGGTTCAAGTCCTAGCCATTAGCGTCGCTCAAGGCCTTAGTAGATAATTCTCACCTAATCCCTGATTCTGTTTTATTTTGTAGACTCCATGGATCATACGAAGCCCTCAAGTACGGTTCTACACTGGACGGCTTTGCTGACCTCACGGGCGGCATAACAGAGAGCATACGACTTCGCCAAGATCCTACATCCTGTAGCAAAATCTTAACAAAACTCTTACAAATGACATCAATTGTCACAGTTTCAGTACAAACAACAACTCAGGTAAACTCAAACGATTTCATTACAAGTTCAAAAATGTATTAACGCTGTCGCTACCAGCGCAGCTGCCAAAACAATAACGACGATAGTCTCCCTTGTTCACTAGCAGTCAAGAAGCACGCTTTTATAGCACAATGTAATCCTTAGAGTTATTCTTGTATCTTCCTTTACTTGTTATTTAAACTGAAATAACTCACAGTTGAATTTTATTCTAAGCAAAACTGAAAGCGTTTTCGAAAAACAGTTAAGAGAAATCCTCCTCACATGAAACTAAGCTACGTATGCAAGGAATGTAATTGTGGAATCATTTAGCGTCCAATATCGCATGCACAGCCGTCTTTTCCCCCAAGGTTTTCAAAATCCCAAACCATTTGAAAGTTTTTAAACAATGAGCAATTCAGACTGCTCTTGTGTTAAACAAGTTAAATTCACAGATAGCAGGATATTAATGTCAAGGACTTGGTGCACATTTTATTGTCCACCACCTCCTTTCCCCATTCTTCTCCTCCCCTCTCCTATTCTTGTCTTTTAGTCTACAAGAAAAAAAGTTTTGTTTTTCAACGAAATAATAGTTTAAAGCGGTGAAACTCTTTGAGAATGGCGAAGATACATGTTGAAAGCTGGGCTTGAGAACATGATGAGATAATCTTTGACATTGGTTTAAATCCCTTAAATATGCGGGACACATTTGTAACAGCAGTACCTACATCTGCATAACCTTTTAAGTAATCGAAGGATTTTGCTGCTTTTGTAAAATAATCTCAACATTTTTGTAAAATTATTTAAAATATCAACAATTATTAATAATCACTTTCATTGTTTTTTCAGTCACGAAGCCTATCCGAGAAGCTTGCCAACGGAATCCAGCTAGGCCTCAATTACCGCGTTTACGCAGTCGAGAAGGTTCGTTTCCCACAAATCCTTCTCCCCGTATCCTTACATCAGCCTTCGTTATTGAAAAACACAAAACTTATCGCCCCAAAATCCAAGAACGCACGCACTTCAACCAGTTATCTTTAATGCAGAGGAATGTATGTACAGGGTCCTCATTCCCAAAGGAAAAAAGCAGCGTCAACAAGCCTTTTATTTTTTTCACGTACAAAACAATAGAAAAACTTGTAAAGACAAGCACATCATATTACATTTTTCGCTTCCTTTCAAGTAAATTCAGGATACATACGGTAAAAAAGGACACAAACGCAGACTATATGGATTTAGGCAGTTTTCAAATTTTGCAAATTGGCTCATGTTAGCAAAGATGTTTGACAGGTGGAAGAGCGGATGTAACATGCGCTAACGGCCCTTTTTTACACTCAATCCTTTATCCCTTATCCTCATACAAGATACACAATTTTGAATGAGTTTCCCATCAACCTTACGGCTATTTTGTGGCCGAGAAAGTCCTTCATCATCCTTAGAGTTCCTTCCTTCCTTGAGACTCGCTAGCGAGCTCACAAGTAGCAGTGATCAGTCGTATCCCTTTCAAATTTCTGCAATGACAGAACCAAACCCATCTCGTTAATGTCTTCCTAGGAGTTTCTCAGTTACATTCTTGAATTATTGATGAGGAATATTATCTTTAAATGCTCTGTACACTCATTGACGCTTCCATGAAATATCAGAACAAATCCTTGCTCTTACGACATATCCAATGCATTTTTGAGCATATGAAAATTAAATAGAAGGGGAAAACAAGATGATGTGTATGCTCAACAATGAGGAGAACGCTTCTGTTTTCTAATAATTCTCTCTTGTAATAATAATAATTGTATTCTCTCCTGTTGCAGGTGGAAATGTATGGTGGTGAGCCGGTACAGTTAGTTCGGTTACGCGCTTCCGGATTGATAGCAGAATACGTTGGTGCCTGGTCAAAGTCCTCCTTAGAATGGGATGATGTGCCGGCGAGTGAAGTTGACAGGTTGGCGGTGAAGCAGATTGCCGATGGTGAATTCTGGTAATTTCATTTCTCAATTTAATTTACTCCTTGTATTCAAGCCCCTTCCTACAACCCAGCAGCTACCGAATCCCTTAGTCATCTCTTCATCTCTCATTCGTTCCGCTTCCTCGTCACCGCTTCTCCTCGAGCTCTTTGAGCATTAATTCCGTCTAGAAGAGGAGCGCAAAAACCCTCAATCTCAATATAACACTGTACAGGCTTCCTAGCCAGGAGCTACAGAGAGAGCTCTTCTCCCACCATTATTGCGTAACAGTGTCAGTTAGTTAGTAATCAGAAGAGCCGCTCAAATTTTAAACTTGTATTGTGTCCTCACAAGATGATTCATTAGCGACACTCGCAATTATTTTTATAAATTCCTCCCATTTCTTAATGCTCCACATTCGTCGTCATAGTTACAGCTCCGACCAAATACGGCTATTGTTTCCTTTACGGCTTCAAAGAAACATTCCAACTTAACATGACTCCTTATCATAATCGTCCCTCGTTATTTCCATCAGATGTTACAACATATCCACACTCTTATTTGGTCTGACAAAGAGACAAATAACGTTGAAATCAGTTCAAATACTTGCAATTATTCGTAGCCCATACACATGTATTTTGCATGTCCATTTTATAAACCATTCCAGTCCATTCGGAAGCCATCCACGACTTTCCGTCACCTGGTCACGTATCACAGGAGGTAGCCATCAACATACGATTATCATAAAATTCTCAAAACAATCCTCCTATACATGAAACATTTTCTTCTTAATGCGCCTATAAAGTTCAATCCAAAATTACTTAGCTAGCCATTAATATTTTTCATTATTCAATAGCCCCTGTACACGGTGGTCTTCTTAAAATGACAATCCTCCACCCTATCAAGTGTGTATACAGTACATTTAAACAATGGGCTGGAATGAGGTCACGGAATGTGTAGAGATTATCAAACATCGATTGTTGACACAAGGTAGTAGAGCGTTTTTCATTTCCTTCCTTTCGTAAGGATAAGCAAGGGGGACCGGAAGAAGCTCAAACAACAATGAGCAGATGGGCCCTCCGATACTCTCGTCAACATTCAATCAAGTATTTTCTTCCGCTCCCATCTCTGCATCAAGAATTTTACAACGCCTCCGGCCGTAGTTTTCTCAGGAAAAACCTTTCCATATGGCATACAAACGAGCGCATGAAATCTCTTGACCCCAGTTAAGCTTTGTCCACTCTTCCAGAAGAAATTATCCCAATTTTCACCACTTGCAAACAATACAGAGTTTTCCCCGTGTTTTTTACCTTCCTCTCCTTCAATCTATCGGAATATCCAACTCCAAGAATGGTAATCATCCTTACATCAAACGCTCACATATTCAACACCTCAGCAGCACCCGCGATTCTATAGATTTGCAGAAGAGAAACATAAATTCTCTAAATCCCTCTCATCCTCACCATTAAACATTAGCATTAAAAAGTGAAATCAAGCTCGCTACAAGAAATTAATCTTCTTGTCAAGATCTCCGAGTAAGTGTAATACGGTCTTGTGAGGATTATCAATTGTCTTACAACAACTCTTCATTATTGCTACTTGTCTTCTCATCTGTAATCGCCATTCCATTCTTCCCTTCTTCATCTTTGTCTCCTCACGTACAGGAAGTAACTTGCAGAGGCCCCATTATTGAATGAATATATTCCATCCCTTTCACATGGCGTACCTCCATTTATTACGTACAATCCCAACAACAGCTTCCTTCCATTCTTTTCAAAGATGAACCCTATCAGATGCTGGGAAGCAAACGTTTATCCCCGCCGCATATACTGTCTCTGACATCATTCCTTATTGTTAGTTCCCATTATTTAACTTCCTCATGTAAAAAACTACTTAATAATCCGTTATCTCGATCATAAGCTTCCCCTTACTTGAAACAACAGTACCCTTTCAATAAAGTCACAACTCTTAGAGCTCACATTTAAAAATCACCTTTTAAATTCACAATCACAATCTTCACATCCAGTAGTACCAAACACATAATTACCATCATAATACAGCTAAATCCATGTAATTGTATTGCATTGATATGAGGTGTCGTAAATCCATGTAAGCAATTGACAGATCACTCTCAGATCCATGCCATAACAAAACTATCAATCCATGGAGAATGTAAACTGGGATAAATGCTAAAATATTAACCTATCCAATTTGGGATTTCATCATAATCCTTCCACATCATTCAAATTTCTGAAATAATTAGCTAATTATAATCCCTCCAAATTCCCTCCAAATAAAATCCCTCCAAATAGAATCCCTTCAAATTCCCTACAAATTCCATCTAGACTAGAATTAGAAACCTCCGACTGATTTTTTCAGCTAGGCTACTACTGCAAGTATCGAATTATCAAATCTAACCCACATCTATTCGATTGACAAGATGACATTTTTCGCACAAGAGTTTTATATGCATTGCGAGCTTCAAAGACTCATTATTTTCCTCACCTGCATTGTCATTCCGTAATACATTTCTCCCAGTTCACAAAGGACCAGCAGGCCAAAGCTGCATGACAATACCCATAGCAATTAGCAATTAGAGAATCGTTTCCACTACTATGTTCGGACCACGTGTTACAAATGGGGAATGGTTAAAATCTCATTTGATTCCCTTTTAATTCTAATGTAATTGTAATGTAGAGAAAGTGTGTGAACTAATTACTAGCGAACCACCTGTATAAACATGACATGTC
Source organism: Sminthurides aquaticus (assembly GCA_906901655.1). Lineage (NCBI taxonomy): Eukaryota > Metazoa > Arthropoda > Collembola > Symphypleona > Sminthurididae > Sminthurides > Sminthurides aquaticus. The sequence continues at coordinate 13,314,081 of CAJQTT010000002.1, read as the reverse complement.
TAATCCAAAGAATATATTTCTTTTTTAGGATGCCCTACAGCGACTTCCTCAAAACCTTTACACACATGGAGGCGATTCACTTGGACGAAGAAACGAGCAAAGACGAGGTCACGCTCCGAGGAAAGACCTCGTGGAACGTTAGGCAGTATCAAGGTGAGAAACCCCCAGCGTTGTGTGTCCCCAAAATCTGGGACTTTTCGCGTAAAACTCTCTTGTTCATTTGCAATTAGATTGCTCATGGTACAGTAACAATTTCTCTAGAAATTTAACAAGGATTTAATTTAACATCTAGCTTGTAATAAGGGAAGCATTTCATTTACGAATGATTCGCTGAGGCAATTTGCAATTATATCTAGGATTGCATCGCGTATCCGATTCTGAGTCTGTCATATCACTAACTTTTTTCGTGTAGAAGTAATTATAGGATTTGGCCGCATATTTTTGCCAAACTGTGAACGTCTGACAGTTTCCTGCATCATTATTTAATTTATTAATCCAAAATTATTATCGCTTTTACAGGTTCTTGGATGCGTGGTGTAACAGCAGGTGGATGTAGAAATAATGCAGGTAAATATCACGTGCAACTATTATCTTACCGAATTAAAAATCCATGGTAGACGTAATTGACGTGTGCAAACTTTTAATTTCAGATACGTTTCACATAAATCCTCAGCTACATTTGCAGTTAAATGACATGGAAGAGGTGGTCCTGTCATTAAACCAGCATGCAATCATGGATCCAAAGGTAAGACAGAGTTTGTCGTGATTTAATTACAATTGCTACTGTGGCAAGGGGAGAAACATGTATGGGTTTCTTGATATGTGTGAAAGTTTTAATCAATTCAATCGCCAACAGGTAATTGGGTTTACCGTGTACCCTGGGGTGAAGACCAGCGCGGATTCCATTGGAAAGTCATTCTTTAAGAAAAATAAAAGTCTGATCAATTCTCAGTATACGAATAGCCGACAGGTGAGCTTCCAAATGCCATTAACTCCAATATAAAGATATCGAATACTAAAACCTGGACGATTCCTTTAATTTTATATGCCTTCCGCTCGACTTATTTTGTTAACAGTATCTTAAATATCTTTTAGGTGAGTCAAAGATGTCAGTTGGAACAAGGAGGCTACCTTGTAATGCCGACCACTTTCGAGCCAGGGCAAGAAGCTGCTTTTACTTTTAGAGTCTATTCAAACAAGCCGCTTAAGCTAAGGTATACTCAAATAAAATTAAATGCATTCATAATAACGCATTCCTTGCTAGTTATTTTAACTCTGCTCACTGCCAGATACCCGTATTTAATATTATCCTGACCGCGCCTTTTGGGATTTGATTTCGATTGCTGAATTGTCAATCGAACTTAATGAAATCCAACTTGATGAACACACTTCTAGTAGCTTTTAATCATTAATTAATGTATTTATTTTATGCTTAACCTATTTATATTTCCAGGGTTATTGACACCACTCCATCTTTGAGCAAATCAGCAATTATGAAGGTATTGAATAATAATTATTCTGCTTGATTTCATTCGGACGCCGCACGATAAATTATATTTAATAATTGCTTCTTGTTTCCTTCTTCTATAGGCTGCAGCCATTGTTGATGGAAAAAACTTTATGCAATACGAAGCCGTCTTTCTCCAACTCGCGGATGAACATAGAACTATCAGTGCTTTTGAGCTTCAAGAGCTCCTGGAGGCTTGTCTTCCAAACGGTAATTTGTGTACTAAATGTTATTTCCACCTCACAACTCCATTTTTATTGGATTATACTTAATCTCTTTTATGCAACCCCCTTAGATTACATAAAAAGCTGTGCGACAATTGACGTCTGCAGACAAGTGGTGCTTGCAATGGATGTAAGTTTCTGCCTTCTGTATCATATGAGCATCTGATTGTATTTTGTCAATATAAATTATCATCTTTGTATTTTTCCTTCCAGAGAACTGGTCTGGGAAGATTAAAATTCACACACTTCAAGGATCTGATGTTCAGCTTAAAATCCTGGCAGAGTACATTCAAAAACCATACCAAAGAGAAAACTGGTGTTCTCAAAGCCGAGAGACTCAGGGATGCACTTGCAGATGTTGGTACGTTCAAAAATCTGAAACCCCTCATTCTTGATTCTTCAATATTTTTTCTCCAGCAAGTCACTTATTTATGTTCTTTCTAGGATTCACTCTCAACAACGACATAGTCTCGGTTCTCATATTACGGTTTATGCGAAAAGACGGCACACTTCGATTCGGAGATTTTGTAGCCGCCATTCTCCATTTAACAGTTGCCTTTAGTAAGTCTTAAGTCTCTATATTCGTCACTTCTTGGCTTTCATTCCCAAATTCTGTAGACCTCAAGTAACATTTTTTAATTCATTTCAGCTTCTTTTGATAAGAAAGATCCCTTGCTCAATGGCAGCGTCAAACTTAATCTAGGCGAGGTACGTTATTATAAAAACGTTCTAATCAAATCTGTATCACTGCATATGTATTCCTAATGCTTCCGTTTGCTTTCAGTGGCTTAAGCTGTCTTTAATGTGCTGACGCAAAGCTCATGTCAGGATGACCGGATTCGTTTTCCAAGAGCTTCTACTACGCTTTGGATCTGAACATCTGGTATTTAAGGATACGTTATCGGCAGCATATCAAATAACGTCTCAGGATTACGCATCATCTGAATATATTTCCCTCAGAATATCGAGTCCATTGGTACCAGGGGATGCTAGAACTCTTGTGAGATAGCAAATGCAAATCAAGTGATAAAATGTGAATTTTACGTCAAAGGATTGTCCGATTGGGAAACGGTCGATGTCAATCCACTTCTCGTCACCGTTTACGCTCAGTTAACCACCTCATTCACAATTCCTCACCAAAGAGTGTTTCTAGCAGCAATTTTTGACATCACCCATTCACACAGAGTCCCCCTAGTTTACCCTGATTTTTGCTATTTCTTGTACTCAGGAACCTTTTACAATCCCTCGGATGTCCATTTTTTCTCCTTTTGCCTCTATCAATCCAACTCAAAATTTACACTCATCCAGTTTCGTATGCCAGAGATGTCTTGAAATTCTAGACCCGGTTTTTCTGAGTGCATGTAACCGATAAAAACAAGTTCAAAAGAAACAGTATTTATTCCCTTTTTTGGAGTCGTTCTTCCTTGTACTTTCCTTCTGTATTGTAAAGTATTATTTTTGAAGTCATCTTATGTAAATGTAAAGGAAGCTAGATTGTATTGAACAACCGCGCCGATGTAGCTATTCTAAGCTCATTTCGAAGTCATCTTAAGTAAGATTGAGAACCTATTCCGCAATTTCGCAATGCATGTCCGTTGTTAGGGCGTCATATTGCTTAAATAATGGCTAAATGTTTGCATAATAACGTTTGCTTGGAATTGAGTGTTTTTAAATATGACACGGGCAATGTGATTTATGTAAACCAAACTAACGGTGAACATAAGTAATAGCCAAATAATCTTTTTACGATAGCTGAAATTATGTTTAGGTATGGCTAGAAAAATTAGCTGTAGCAACTCAAGTTGCCTGAGTATGTTTATCTAGTAATATATGATAAATACCGGTTAGAAGGTGCTATAATGGTGCTCTATTATAGAGTGAGATTATCGGTGTTTCTTTTATATTGTAATTTCAAACTGCTTCCAATACTGAATGAGTTTGTATATAATTCTAGGTTTAAGCTAACTCAAAGAATAAAAGTGCAAACTCCTTTTTTAAGCTACGCTGTTTTAGTTCATATCTAATTTGATTTCGTATGTTTCATTGAACATTGGAAGCGATAAATCAAGAAGATTTAATACAAACAATGGAGGCAATGAAATTTTCTTCTATAAAATGGACTGCCTGAATGGAATATTGTTGTGGCAAGTTCATGATCTAATCCGAAGGTAAGGAAGTACAATCAATCACATAGTCTTCTGTAAAAATTTATTTGTACCAAAGTGTGTCTCACACTTTTTGATATTACAATAATACTTTCAGTAGGAAATACAACTTTTGCAGCATTTATAATGCAGTGCTACAACCGCATAAACTCATTCGCAATACACACCATAAGTCAATAGATACAAACGTTTAGTTAGTCCGCGTTAGTCTTATTCAGTTCACAGTAAAACCCAAAACAGGTTCTTCCATTCCAAAAACCTTTCATTTCTTCAGAAGACGGAAACATAGCCTTATTGCGTTTTTAAATTACACTGGAACGTACTTAACTCTTTTAAGTGATAAATGCAAGTTAGTTTGGCTCGGGGACAAGGATCACAGACGTGCTCCTGTAAATTAGCGAAACCTACAATCAACAAAAATAGCCTAAGTAATAGATACTTCTATGGGGATATCTAGTTGTAGTGGTAACAGTCAATTTGACTCGCTATATATAAAATTAATCCAAGAAGGTTGTACCAGCATTCAGTGGAAGTTTTAACCCTTTCTGCCCGACCTAGGAGGGCAAGTAATTCATTTTCCCAATGGAGGACACCAGTATGTGTAACTATATCCTGTTAAGGGCTGCTAACTTAAAATTTCACATTCCATCACTTTGGCACCCTTAAATTCGTCATTTTTTTTCTCTTAAGCAAGCACTACAGAACGCATACACTATGTCGCTGCATTTTCAGCAATTATCAGTTCTGTTCCAACCCAGCTACCTTATAAGAACTCTAATTCGTCGCTCTCGCCTCAAGGAATGCGCTTAAGTTCAAACATAAATCAAATCTCTAGCTCCCTCATCAGAAGCCAATGCTATTGTCACTACCAGCCTCACGCTCCATTATTGCTTATCGAAAATATAACTCATTGGCGGAATGACTCCTACCTGTACCTTCTCTCCGAGCAGCGTTATTATCAACATGGCCCTTACAAAAATATTCCAGGGATTATTCTTTCATGTAAACATCTAACTTTACCCCCATAAGTAGCTCCAAAAGTCCTGGCAACCTCGAGGTTATAAACTTTTTACTATTATGAAATACCATTATTTCGTCGCTCCATCAAAAAAGGCCAATATATAAATCCTACACGAACAATCTAATTCTACACATAGGTAGGATCATGCTCCATAATTATTTTCGGATGCGATTCGTACTGGCTCACTGAATCTTCCAGGGTTCGTTGAACAGATCTCAGTCCATCGTCAATGACACGTGCAATCGGCGCTTCATCAGATATTCTTTCTTGTAATATTCTCGAACGAAGTAAAAGCACGTGATCCAGTGACTTCCTTAGTTGTTCAATACTGGATGCAGCCACCGACAAATTAACTGAAAATATAAGTATGTCATTTTACGACCCAGCCTCAAACGCTACTACAGTCAAATTTTTTCAACCGACATCATAGTGCAACCACTATAGAGCATGCACTAACTGTATTTATTAACTTACGTGCTGCTTCATCCCCCTCTCCCTGTCGTACCCCTGTTACAACAGCCATTCCTTTGGCAATTCCAGCCACTTGCTGAGGCTTCTTCATATGAGGGGTGTTCATTTTACTCCTTGGAATCGGAGTATTCATTTTTGCTGATCCTAGCTTGGATAAATTTTGTTCGCTTGCAGAAATTCGCATACGGCCATCATCTTGGTCCCTCAGGTTTTCTAATTTTTTAAAAACCAGTTCAAGTAAATTATATTCTTGGCGTGCATTATATGCTCAGTAAGCTTAAACCAACATTTATTAACACTACCCAGCACTAAGTCTACGCTCTAAACTCCTACCTTGCGAATAAGCGGATGTTACTGTAGGCGGTTTTCTCCGCAGTTTACCCTGAGAACTAATTGTTTTCGACATGTAAGACGGCGTTACAGGAAGAGATTCTGGCTCCGAATCGCTCTATCAAAGAATTAAAAAATATAAGCATAAATTACAAACAAAACAAAACATAACAGTGGCACTAAAAACTAAATCCACGTATCTGCAGCTTTACCGGTGCATGATGAATCAAAGTCGTTACAGAAGTGCTTCTTGTGAGTATATTTTGTGGATCGAAAACCCCTGTCGTGCCATTACGGCTCTTTTCTGCAAAACCATCAGCAATTAGCCTCTTCCTTCTAACAATGTAGCCACTCATTTCCTATTTGCTACTTTTTATTTTACAACTTCGAATCAATCCGCTATGCAAGCCAAAACCAATAGTGCACACAGGACATTATTGAGGATCGAAACGACAAAAACGCATTGAGCAAGAACAGACATTATAATCATAGACAAACACACTAACACATGTACATTAGACACAGGTTAGCAGACATTTTGAACATTCCAACGGGTGTGCTTGTGCAGTGTTGTTACTGGCTGGCAAAGTGGGACATAATTCAATAAATTAAAGCGGTAGTAAAACATGCAACAAAAAAACTTAAATAATGACCATTTCGATGTCGATGGAACGATCGTTTACGCCGACCGGAAGGTCCATTAGAATTGTTACTGTTACTAGCAGGAGAGGCGTTCGGCATTATGTTCAGGTCCGAGAGGGAGCATGCTCTTCGAATCCCTTCTCGACCATCAGCACTTTGACCGTCGTCATTGTCGTCGTCAGAGTCATCATCCAGATACTCTACGGCACACAACACAACGAAAAAATAATAAAAAACTATCTCAACTGACTCTCAATACCATCAAAAACCGTGAAGATATCTTCACAAAACAACAGCCAAATCCGTGATTAAACTGAAAATGACCACTCAAATATTTGCACGGGTATGTAGACCTATTTAGATCCTTTCACTTGCTTTAATACAATCCAGTTAGCACCATGCATAAACCAGTAGCCTAATTGGCTGACCTCATTACTCCAATTTATCATTCATCTCCAAGTAACAGGCTATGGATACATCACAGTGACCACAGCACTACTACAACCGACGAAGGCATGCATTATATCGTCATTTTATACACGCTATCCACATCACCACGTTGATTAAAGAATACAAATTCCAAACCTAGTGGTGTAAAGTGAAACCTCGAGGGTAAAACGGTTTGTACGATTTTGTGCTTCCGTAAAGAGAATGTCGGGCCACTCGTACATTCAGTAGTAGTGTCTGTGCGAGTATTCCCAGCGAAGCCAACAAGATTTTTAGTTTGTGCGGAAACGGACGTGGACAAAATATTAGTTGGATACAAACCACAAGGGTCACATAACTTTTCTACTACACAGTCTCTTTTTGAAAGGGAATCGGGTGTAGAAATAGAGGTTGTGAGAGGGTAACATGGTAAATAATCAGCGTGGCGAATGCAATAACATTGACCTTCATCGAGATTCTGGCAGACTTCGGCTGCTGCGAGGCCCTCCAAAGCTGAAGTATTGCAAGGTGTAAAGAGTGGAGGCTGCTTAATTACCGGCATTGTGCGATTACGAAGAATCAAGGTGCTCAGCGAAAATACTACAAGAGTGAATTCACAATTATTCTTCAATAATCCAGCAACAGTTATAAACTGTTCCAAGGTGCAAACATTGACGCTCTCATAGCACGCCGGAAATAATTTAACTAAACCGTATATACTCTACGATATAAAATCAACGTAAGAACTGGCAACTCAAAGCCCAATTGGCTGAGTCTCAAAGCACGCGCACCAACTTTTAGCTGTATTTATCTTTGGAAACTTAAGTAAATATATTGACAGTTTCATAAGCGTATCTTCCCCAACCGCATTATTGCATATAGTTCTGGATTTTAGCATGAACAAAAAGTACGTACCTTTTCCATAAGCTCTGCTTAAATCGTTTGTCGACTGGCTCATGGACTTGTAACCGATCTATTCACACAGAAGTAATATATTAGAATCTCATTGCACGCAATCTACGTCCATAAGTAGATTCCATTTCAAACTTATTTAGCCACAAATTAATTAACTAATCTAAATAAACTTACACTTTGGAGTTTCTTTCGCGTTTCTTCAAGCCGTTTCTCCAGTTCGAGTCGACTCTTGGAAATTTCTCTATTTTTGGCTTTGACTGACATAATTAGTTCCGCATTTCTACTTCGCACGATTTCAAAAGGATGAGGTCCTTCTTCCCACAACTGTGCAGGCTTAGAAGACTTTGATCTAGTGGAGCTGCTTTCGTCTGTATCAGTATCAGACCGAGCTGCCCTAGGGATAGGTAGGCGAGGAGCCTCAGATGCTTCTCCGTCAGTAGATTTATTTACATCCGAATAAAAGTCTGTAGATTCTTCGTCATCCCCCTCCTGTAAATCATTATGCAGCAGTTATAATTAGATCTGGAAGCTCTGTCAGCAAAAGATAGACCAAGCGTTTTTTCATTTTTTTGGTCATGACAATTACCGCGTCACGTAGTATTTCTCTCATGCTCTCGTCGCACGTTTCGAAGCTGTTTTCTCGACTATTCCCGTTTTTATCTTCCAGTAATGTTCTTTTCATATCGCCACTATAAGGAACGGATTCAATGGACGTTAAACTTTCTTCTCTAGTTTCTAGAGAGGAAGCTTGCTCTTTCACTATGTGTTGGGGTTTGCTGAATGGAACAGGTACAACGGTATCAGAGTTGTAAAATGACTTTATCGTCATAGGTCCCGAAGTTTGCTCTACCCTTTCGCTCCATTTTCCTTTTGGTAGCGTCACCGGTGCCGGTTTTCTTGTTCTATCAGGAACAGATGTACTTGCTTCACCAGAAATCTGTTTCTTCGCCCAATCAGGAAGTTGGCCAAAGCTAAACCTGCAACCAAACAGATTATTTTTATGCAGTTCCAAGCATAATCCAGCTTTTCGGTGTAAAATCAGGATCCTGTACCTGTAATCCGCACGAACTGGAGACGAAGGGTTAGGCAGAGGTGGGGGTACAGCGTTTTGTACAATAGCTGGAGATGCTGAAGTAGCTGAAGTAGAAAAGACAGGCTTCGGTGCTGATGATCGTGATTTCTTCTCACTCATGCGAGCTTCCATAGTTATAACCATTTCCCGGTGAAGAGCCCAAACTATTACGCACGAATCGCCCCCGACAGACAAGAGGTTATGACAATCAGGGGTGAATCTCAGCGCAATGGCAAGATCAGAATGGCCGAGCTGTTACACAACATGCAACATATATTTAATGTTATTTGATTAGTTTGGAATTGATGTGCATGGTACTAAGTTATTTACCAATGATGCCACTACGTCTCCTTTGTAGTAATCAAATATTGTGATGGTTTTATCCGTAGACGCCACAGCTGTAACCAAATTGCAGGTTTTATAATCATACACTAATTATCTCGGTTAATTCTTTCCCCTGTGAAGCACAAAACTTACCAACGTAGTAACCACTTGGATCAAGTGTCACCTTGATAATTGCCCCCAGATTGGCATTACTGTTGTTACTGACGCATCTTAAAGTCTTGCTATGCTTCCCACTGGAAACGTTGTACACCCGCACACACGCGTCTTGACAAGCTACTAATACGTGCTTCCCACTCGAATCCGTTTCCAAATCAAATAGAGGCGTCTTGCTGGTGACTTGTGACACAACTTGGATTTCAACATTAGATAAAAAATCTGCCTGCATTGCGGCTTTAAGAAAACTCGTTTCGCTCATTTCTTCGCCAACACTTGTCTTCAATGTCATGTTTCTGAACACCAGGTTTTTATCGGCACCACAGGATATTAACTGAAGACCTTGGGGACTAGTACGTTCCGAAAATAAAAACTTTACACTTGTCACAGTATTTGTATGTTCCTGCAAACTTGCAACTTTTTCGACTTCGTCCGTTATATTGTATACGTTCACAGTTCCGTCACGCGAGGCTGTAGCCACTAATGTTCCACGCACATCCACCGAAATCACTTCTTCTTTGTGTGCTTTGATTTTTATCAGCTCATTTTTTGATTTACTACGACACACCCGAAGATTGCCCTCACGATCACCACAACAAACAAAATTGTATCCTATACCGACACAACGAACTCCATACCCCGGCGAAATCGATGAAATTGGAGTGTCCAGGTATCGGGTGGAAATGTACTTAATATCAAGGCATTCCTGTAATACAGAATCGACTCATATTTTAATTACCTCTTGCTGATAAACTTTATGCTGCAAACTAAATAGTAATTGGCAAGAAAAACTTACGTTTGAATACAAGTTAGCTTTGGTCTGCGATGTGATGTCCCACGTCCTAATAGTATCATCATTTGAGCAAGTTATGAATGAAGGCCACTGAACGAAATAGTTTTGGGAAGCGTTTGATGGAGGTATCAAGTTAGTATTTCGAGACATAGGTCTACCCACAGCAATATCCCAAATGCACCCGGAATGCCATAGAGATGAATGAGACAGACCAACCTATAGAAATGAAGTTACACGTTCGGTAATTTTTCAGGGAGCTTAAGCAAAATTACAAGTTAAACTAAAACATACAGTGTGAATGAAGCTGGTGTTGAACAACTATTGATTTGGTTAATTGGTAAAAATGGCAAACAACTTTCGTACCCTCTTGATGTCCTGGACATCCCATGTATACATAGAATGATCTGCATAGACAGCGACAACCTTTTTGCCTCCTGGAGCTCCAATAGCTACGACATTAGGAAATTTAGAAACTGGAGGATGGGAAGATAGGGCTGTAACATCCGTAGCCTTCGCAATCTGTTAATCCCATGAATTTGAATTTAAATGTTCATTCAAGTGAAGTGACTGAGCGATTTACTCATCTCACTATCCCATTCCATCCTATAAATAAAATTCAATACAATAAAAAGCCTTACATCGACACCTAGGTGATGCGGTAGAGGTAGGGTTGCAACAAAGTCCAGCCGACCAGACCGAAAACAACGTATAAGTCCATCAGCACATCCGATAAATAGCAAGTCGTCATCCATAGCTATGCACAACGCTTGTCTGGCCTATAAACATTATGAAACATTTTTACTTAGCTCTAAGTTCATAGGTAATTTGTTTTCAATTGACTCCAAACTTTTTCAAACAGGGAATATCGAATCATTACTTTCAGCTGAACCCATTTATCCAGGAATCGTCTTTCATCGAATTGGCACAAGGTGGAGGAGGCAGTTCCTTCAAAGTTTGCGATAGCATATGTTGCGACCCCATCGGTAAGTACGTCACGAAAGTCAGCATTTGAATGCTCGCTCCCTAATATTGCTGGTCGTCCGGTGAGAACACATTCGTTCTGCAAGCACAAATTTCATTGATAATCGATACCGTAACATTCAAAATGTAATCATAAAGTAACTTCAAAGACATACCTTTCCACATTGAAGATACCAAAACTTCAGGTGCCTGGTACCACCAGTTACGAAATAATTTCCGTCCGGGGAGAAGCTCACGCACGACACCGCTTTGCATGCCACGGAACTAGATGCCAATTTACGACCGCGACCTCCTCCGCTGATACCGGTGGGAGTACCTGCATTACTACCATTGCTAGTTCGGCTGGTTCCTCCATTCCCATTTAAGAGATTCTTGTAATCCCATACAGAAACAACCCTATCACTCCCAACGGTAACCAGTACGCCCAGCGACGTGGATACAGCCTACAAAAACAAAAGTATTCCTCAGTTTAGTATCACAGTCAATCTGCTTTTACCGGTAACTTAATCATTTATATCTATTCCTCATGATGGCATATCCACGATAACTTACGGTACAGATAACATTTTGACACGGAGATAGGTCCCTCACAAGACCTGACTGCCAGTTGTACACGCGGAGAAAATTCGAATCCTCTGATGCTACAAACAGCAAGGAATTGTTCTTCAGCTGCAAAGCACTGATACTTTTCTTTGTTTCTAATGGAATGTGAGATACTACTGCTCCGCTACCGGCATCGACTAGCACTATCGTATTCCTATTCAAATAAAAAAACATTAATGTTAATTAAAATTTGAAACATATTTTGAAACATTTGTGCTGTATGAAAGTATTCCAAAATCAAAGTAACAGTCATAAGTATTCAGCCTTTACTCACCCTGCAGGGTAGGCTATGAGCCCCGAGTCGCAATCAAAATGAGCATTGCTAGAAACCGAAATTCCTAAAATCCGTTCGATCCGAATCTAGATATAAAGAACAAGATTTAACACTCCGATCGAAATGAGAGCATGTAACGTAACAAGAAAAAACTATCACTAACCTTCTCATCATTTTCTTCCATTGGTATTCCTCCAACGATTTCTTTTAATATTGTTGATGGTAGTTGACCTCTACTGAGGACAGCGTCCGAATCGAAGTTACTTTTCCTCCACAGTCAGAAGATGATGCCAGGATCGGATCATTCTCGTTACAACTTTACGGTCCTCTTTTTAATAAATTATCCACTTCGTATCTCCCAGCAAGTTTAGTCCCAGTTCATTTATAGCAAATCATTCGTTGATACCGTAATATGACCACGTGCTACACTTCCAAGTTTTCTAAAAATACAAATACAAACTGCTTTAACATGTGTATAAATCAAATCCAGTTTGAGGCAGCAACGCACATTGTCAGTCGAAGGCCAACTAATCTGTTTTCATTTAAGCTCCACCCAACGATATATTTCATTGTTTCGGGAATACATCCGACAAAAACCAGTATTTTTGTCTTTCAAAGTAGAACATAGATATTGCTGATGCCACTAGCCACTGTCTAAACTCTAGAAGGTTATACATGATCTAAAAACCCCCAGCTAGCTTTTGCATTCCAAAGAAGCCCCTCAAATGAATCCCGATAAGACTGTATGTTTGGCCAAGAATGATTAGGTGCCATACACGTTTACATTCAGTCTTATTCCCTCTCTACTCTAGTGTTTTTCTGCACATAGTCGATCATCATCGCCAACTTTAAGTCTGTCACCTACGCTTAATTCTTTTAGAAACATCGATATCCTGCACTGATTTGCATCGATCATAAAATTACCACTATCCTTTGCCTTTAAACATCCTCCTCGGCCTAATCAACTACTCATTACCTGCCCTAATGACGGGTGATACCAATGTCAAAGCATAATATTAGCAGTTATCGGCCTGTAGTTAGCAAAACGCTTTCACATGCTTTATCAAGTTTTAATGTTTTTCCTTCGATATTTAGCAATTTACGAGGCCAATATCACTTAAAATCCCTACTATAATGAATAACGTGACGTTGATCAACAAAGAATAAGTGCTATCATCTTACTCTTAACTTAAATCTTAACATTCACTGTTCGATTCTTGATTAGGTGCACCTCTTTTCGTTCTAGCTCTGTCATCACTTCATTTTGTCATTGTCGACGACCTCGACGCAACCAATAAGGTTGCCTCGTCAATTATCCAAACTGCTTTTTTTGCAACCGGTACGTTAATCTTGATGGTCTCATCTTACAAAAGGAGGACAACATTTAGTTCATCAACTCACATATAGGTATAACCATACATAAACATAGTACTTCATAGACACCAAATTATCGTATCAAAAAACTTACCATCAACTCTGGAGACTACTAAAAATCCGTACAATTCGTCCAACCATAAAAACAGATTGCAATATTTTTTATTTTAGCATATTCTTCCCAATAAATCTCATTCATCCACATTTGATGAACTCATTGGTTGCATCCGGAAAAGCGATCAAAGAAGGCACTTTCACAAGAATCCAAACGTGATAGCGGAGAGCTTTGTTGAATTTTATTCCATCACAACAATTTATTTAATCTTCCACCATTTTATCGAAATTCATTCAAAATCAAAATATTTCTTCACTATCCCACAATTTCCAACACACTAGATTACGATTCCCGACACTTGGATTTCAAATTAATTTTATCCAAATTGTATTTTTAATTTGGCATTCCTTGTAAACTCCTGTTTACACAAGTATAGTTGAAATTTTCAATAATTTAATGTTAACCAGTCACGCAATCCTAATCAGTCATTCACAATTACAGAGAACAAAATCACAATTAACCGTTTTACCCAGATACGCACGCAATAGATGATTTGGCCAAAACACTATAATTATAACCGCGACCAACCGACAAACTGATCCAGAAATATTACATCCGATACAAAGAAACTTATTTGTAATTTTTTACTTATTAGCTACCACTTAAATTGCTCAACAAAATTTAATAATACATTCACTCCCTATATCGTACACTCAAGCTATATAATGTTCAACGATTAAAACGAGGTTTAATTCACATTTCAAGTAGGAGCCTAATTTCTAAAGAACGGCCCAACCAACCAAGTCTCACAAGTGCAGCTCTTTACTCTTTTCAGAGTTTCGACTTGAACGGCAAGTGCCTCTGTTTTCCTTTTAGCTGCTTATGGTCAAGTGTCTGAATGAGGCTTATGCATTCGATGCGTGGAGGAGTAAAGGCAAAATTCTCTTTACAGCCCCCCTTCTTCCCTAGCAATGCTTTAGCAATGCAAGCGCTTCCAAAAGCCCTAATACAACCTCACAATCAGCTCGCCAATTCAGCTAACCAATATCAACTGCATAGATACCTGAACAACACTCGCAGCGACGACAGCAGCCCACCAAATCACCTTGTACCTCCAGGCATCAGCGTAGGCAGATTCACGTAATTATATACGCGTCCCATGCATTCTCTGCCTATACTTCCTCATAGTTTCGCGATATTCTTCATTCTAAGCCTCTCCGGAATGCAGATTCCAACAGCCCTGAATTTAAAAAATTATTATATCAACACGTAAAATCCTTACATCTTTATCGCCCCCTCTTCTTCCTTCATCTCCTCAGAGTCAGCTGTTCAACTTCACTCTCATCATCATTCAACTCCTCTCTGACAAGCTTAAACGTGAACTTTTAAAGCAGCTTTAAACTCCAATCCACGCATAAACGTCCAAGTCTCAACGAAATTGAAACCACATTCAACATAAATACTTCCCACATGTATACACTCTCTCCCACAGTAAAATCCCTCACGCACCCATCCTCTTCTAATCATTACAAAACGTCAAGGGTTGCAATTCCATCGCTTTTCAATTCAGCGCTGCAGCCTGCAGCGCAACGCTAAAGCTTTCCGTAATTAGCCCAGAGGTTGGTCCTATTTCTCCCTCTAATCAAACGCTGGAAGCGCAATCCCATATTCCGCGTAACCAGTTTAACCCGGCATCTTAACTCCACTAACTTCCGGTTACGGAGAAACCAACATCGCTATCAAAAATCCTAGAACCCTGTACTTAAGACCCGCATCTCTGTAAGCTGCTTACAGAGATGCATACATAAATCCATTCTCGACCCTCATCTTTCCGCTTCAGCACCACAAACGTGCGACGTCCATCTTTCCGCATCCTGGAGCAGGAACAAACGTTTTTGTTTTAAGTCAATGTCACCAACCGCAACGTTTTTCCACGCTGCAATGCGTCCCTATCAATTGTCATCAGCAACTTCCTCCTCCTTAAATTCATCTTTCAAGATTCCCTCACAATTTCCAACACCTACAGCACGCCACGCCAGCTACTAACATAGCCACCTCCCACATCTCAATTCTTCATCCTCGCCAAAACTCAAGCTTTTTAAATAATGCATTACTCCCTATCAAACCGAGTCCACATAACAAACCTTACCTCCATTTTTTAGTCTGCAACAGCTACAGCTTCCCATTTCCCTTCCATCAAACAATCAAATCAATCACAATTCATGCAAACCAAAAGAGAGACAAATTCTCACGGATTTCAATTCCAAGAGATTCAAGAAGATGTTGACGAGAGTTTTCCATCCGGATTGTAATCCATCCCCCACCCAGCATCCCTCCTCCCCCAACACGTACATACATATTTCTAACGGGGGCACACGGATTCAAAAACATGCTTTCAATTCAATTCTCCCTCAAGAGTTCTAGATTTTCCCAGGATTATTACATTAAACAGGTGGGAGATCGGATTTCTGCTCACATTTCAACCAAGCTCATTCCCAGCCATGCAACCCTCCTCTTTTTCATTTAATCCACGTATTTTATTTACAGGTCGAGACTCCTTTCAACTCATCTCTCCTTATTCCTCGTCCAATTTTGACTCTAACATTAACAATTCAACCCGCACACCACAGGTCCATGTAAACATGAGAATCTTGCAATTCTTCAAAACTGCGTTAACAATCTTAACAACCTCAATCCCCAAGTAAATCCGGAAGGATTTAAGTTTAAAGCCCACAACTCTGAGAGGGTTCTCTGGGGAATCAATTAGGATTTCAACAGCTCAACCCTTCATAACAGGTGTAATTTCAGAGTATTTCAGAACCCAGTTCATGATCCTCCATAAATCCACCCTCCACTCATTCCCCCTGAAACGTGATCCCGAATAAACAGATTCAAATCCAACCCTTCCTATGCATTCATTATCTCTTTTCCCACTTCCATTCCAAATCCTTCAACTTCATGTCAACCTGCGTATTCTTCCAACAGAAATTCAGAGAAGGCTGGTAATAAGAGGAGAAAGAAACGGTGTTTGATTAGCCCCATTGGCCATTTACGTTCCAAACGGAAAATCCAATCACCCTCCTCATGCTAAAGCAGCTCAAGCAGTAGGGCAACACAAATCTTTTCTTCAATTCTTCTCCAACACTTCCACCACCCATCAGTCATTCAAACAAATCAATCCACAAACTCACGGCCAACCAATTTATCCCACATGTTTTCCTCTGTGGCCAAAACATCTTCCGACTCGTTCTTTTTTAAGAGGTCAAGTCTCAAGAGTAAATAACAAGTTTCCTCCACATTAAGATAAAATATAGCCAACTTTAAACATTGTCATATCAAGCTTAAACGAGTCTTTCTCTATCTTCTGCCAGAAGAAAGCATATATAAGAATCTATCATTTCTCTCTCTTCCACTTTTGAGTGTAAACAAGCCAGGACTAAACCATTTATCTCTGCAACCTCTCTGATTTAAACCAAAGCTCCAATAATCATTACCAAAGGACATGTGCGTGAAAGTTGGCAGTCTACTCCCTTAGCTTGAAAACTTGACTTTCCTCCTCATTCTCGTCTTACTAGCCCAATAACACCCTACACATAACTCCACTCATATATGCTAATCACCCAACGTTTTTTGTCACAATTTCCGTCCTGTAAATCTTCTCACATGTCCGTTAATTTCTACGACTTCATTCATGCGCAGATTCAGTACAGTGAATCTTATGTTTACAAAGATTATTTTACTACTGCCCAACAAATGGCCTCTTCTTTTGTCCTTCCTCTTCTTCCCCTCTGGATCTCATGTCTCCTCTTCTTAAGCTTATGCCTCTTCTTCTCCTTCTTCTGCCTACAACTGTATTAATTGTCTCCAGAGATTTCCTTTGTATGCAAAACAAAGTAACATGGAACGCATTTTCACCAATATTATCCTCGAGACTGTCTTCAACACAACTTTAAAACATTGATACGACTTACAACCATTTCAAGATGATCCGCATTTCCCTATCCGTGTCCGTTAGAATAGTTGGAAACCTGATCTTACCCACTTCCCCATTAAATTACAGAGCACGCAAACTCTCATCTCAGCGACCCAGGCTCTGGAAGCCATTCACAATACAAGGCTCACCGCTCAATCTATTAATCTCACTCTTATTAATATAATTGAAGGGTTCATCATATATCATATGTTATTTCAAATGAATTCCTCTCCATCTTCCAGTATCTTTTCTTCTCTCTCAACCTTGCTTGCGTCTCTCATAGCAGCCATAGAATATATTTGCAACATTACATTATTCCCACTCCTCTTACTCTCTTCCTCATTCTCTCAAAGCCCCGCTTATTTCACCATCTCTCTTATCTCCTGTGTGGGTAGCACCAAAAGCCGTTCGGGAATAGATGAACCGAGGAAGTATTAAAGCCAACACCTCCGAGCCATGTTCATCAACCGACCGGTTTATATAATAGCATATTTAAGTAATTATCCACTTCAATCTAAATGCGAAAATTCTTTCCTCAACCGGGCATCCAAGATTCTTAATTACGGCTCATCCAAATCAAACTACCTGTAGATAATCCCTCTTGTAAAGAGTGCCTTCGAGGAATACATTTTCTCAATTTTTAGACAGAGCCTCCAGCAGTTGCCTTGATAGTAACACCCTGAATTTACGGCAACTTCAGAATTGATACCCATTTTTGGCCCTCACAAATACTTTGGCCAGAATCGCTATTTTTATTTTTTTCACAGTTTCTGGTAAATTTCGGACTTTTTGATCTGAGAGCGGTTTCTAGACCAGAATTTTACGGGGAGTTTAGAAATGATAACCATTTTTCGCGCTTCTCCCCTGAGATATTAACAAATAACCATGGAAAAACACATAAAAATCCCCATGTTGCCCAAACTACCTTGCTAATGACTTAGCTTGGATTAAACTCCTTGGAGAACGATTACAAACACTAGCTATATAATCTCTTTAATTCGTTTCGTGAGCAATTGCCAATTTTAAAATTCGCTTCACTTCTATTCTGAGATGCAGAAATAATTGCAAATATTTCCAACGTATCCATCCAACCCTTTCATCACTTTGGTTTTGGTGGTGACTGTTTCTGGCCAACATCTGCCAAAAACTTGCATCTCTCTAACAATGTTGCAGATTTAACGATTCATTCCATTCTTTATTGCTACGATTAGTGTGACAAAAGCTGTGACGAAGAGCGAGACAATGGCTCTATTCCAAGTTGGACTATTATTCCCCTCCATTTGTATTTGTTTGCATCCGAAACATTTGCGGGGGTGTGGAAGCCA
Organism: Sminthurides aquaticus; assembly: GCA_906901655.1. NCBI lineage: Eukaryota > Metazoa > Arthropoda > Collembola > Symphypleona > Sminthurididae > Sminthurides > Sminthurides aquaticus. The sequence continues at coordinate 13,295,432 of CAJQTT010000002.1, read as the reverse complement.
TGAATTCCTCAACCTTTCAGCCTTCTCACCAGCCCATCCCCCCTATCATGTGTCATGACCTTCTCCCCCAAAGGAACCCAGATCAAATTCATTCACAAGGACTTTTGCAACAAATTCAGGCATTCACCCTCCCACCCTCACCCACCCCCAATCCTCCATTTAAAAGATAAACGTAGTAGTAACCGGCCACTAAATTTCAATCTTCTCTTCCTTCTTCCCATCCGCATCCCCATCTTCAAATCTTAAACTATTAGCCCACAATTCTTTACCACGTACTTCCAACAAGGTTCTACTTTAAATCTGCCTACCTCCTCCCACCCACCCATTCCTCCATGTATATTCCTAACAACTCACAATTTTCCCCTGGGTTAGAGATCAAATAAATACAACCAAACAGCAGGTCATCAATAAAACAACTCCTAGAATCAACCCTCTGCACCATACCTTTTCCTTGCTTCGCCATTCCTTCGGATACAGGGATTTGATTCAATTTTAATTTAAATCATTCATAACTTCTTTCCTCTGCAACCCAGCAACGAAGAAAACGAGAAACCCAGCAAAAATCTACTAAATCTAACGAGCAACAGGAGCGTCCCTCCCAAACGCCAAATACAGCCTTCGAGATTAGCCATTCCGATGAAACAAGATAATCCCTTTATTTTCCGCTCCATCCAAACACGTTACATGAAAATCACATCTGTCAATGCTGGCAAGATTGACGATAGCAAGTCCATACATGGGATACAATATCCCAGAACACATTCCTCCCATCATTTCCCTTCTGGATTAGTTTCTTTTCCCTCCAATCACCAATATCAACTTCAACCATGAATATGATACACATAGGTAATCAAATAGTGTCGTACTTGGATACGAAGCGGAAATACAATTGGATAATCCTCGATTATTTCCAAGAAACCCTTCTACTCCAACGCCCTGCAATTTTTGCAACAACATATTCCTCACCAGATGGAGCTACGAAAAGATAGAGGACTCAAGTTAAATCCTCCTTTCCTTCATCACTCTCACAATCACTTGATTGCTCTACAGTTTAAAAATAGCGTTTCACGAATCGTCAAACAAAACGCCGAACCTTGCCGACAGACGATCCGTTCAATTGCCGCCGTAGTGCATTTCATTGCATACTGCTAATTGCAAAAATGATTTATGCAATCCCCACGTCATCTCGTCCTTGACCGAAAATAATTTACGCTATTCCTCCGCGGAAGTTGAACCTTACTACGCTGTGTTTGTTTTTCCGAAACTTGGAGCATGCATAGTTCTGCAAAGAAACTCACGCTCAACCCAAACTTTATTCTTGTCTCTTCCTCTCTCCTTTCCTCCTTTATGGCACAAGGTGAGCAAACATTATATAAGTGTGCAAAGATAAAGCTTGTATTTCGTAGTTCGTAGGAAAATTATTTTTCAGTTCTCACCCTCACCAAATCGCGCACGCTACAGGTTCACATTTGAGCTGGGCCGCAGTGCCGCAGTTGGACATTATAGTTTTAAAGTTTTAAAAGCCACAGTATTTGCAAGTCTTTAGCACTATCTCACCAGCTAATAATCTTCAGCACATAAACCTCCTGTTCCTTGCCTTCTGTTTACAAATTATGGAAAGACAAGGAATATTATTCCTCTCCCATTATTTCCATGACCTTCCCAAAAGTCAGATTACCTCAAATGGCTCACAGCTAAAATAATTAACACAGGTATTTGGTTTCCACAATTGGCAGATGACGTTACCTTCCAGTCCATAATCTTCTTATCCTGTATTGCCGTCGGGGACGCCAATCCTCATCACCTCATCCATAATCCACCACAGCCCGTTTTCTCCTATAATCATTATTTCAAAAGAACGGAAATGGTCGAGATGAGGGCCACACAGAAGAGGTAGGCAGGGACCGCTCTTAATTTACAATCTGCAAATAAAGCCATTACAGATTCATCATTCTAAACTACGTTAATTCAAAAGTATCTTACATTTCCATAGACCAACACATGATGGACGTTTCAGGTACGGAGCGTCATTCTAAGATAGACTGTAGGCATTCTCAAACCCGCCCCTATCAATCCCACTTCCTTCCTACATAAACATTTCGTAGTCATGACCAAACTAAGAATCCGCCGCATTTATCCTACAATTAAACTCATCAAACGCTCATTCACTCTCTCACAAAATTAAAGAATACACAAATCCTTAAAAAAAACTATCCCTACATAAGAAAAATTTTTACATCCTGTTTATTGTTTACTTCCATAATTTTTCTATAAGAGAGTTCACAAGGTTCTGGAGCGTAAACCTTTGTAGAAATTAATGCAACGATTTCTGCTACCGACTCATAGTCTTTGATAGACACGCAGTTTTGAAGCCTGAATCTAATTTTCGATCCAGTCTTCATGAAATAGCAGCCATGATACCGCTTTATGACATATGCACGCTACCTAGTGACAGTTTCCAGAACCCAATCAGCATCACAACGTTTCCCCTAACACTTTTCCTGAATTAAACATTCTAAAGAATTGTTATGTTATGACTTTTTCAATTACATTAATACACAAGTAGCTTGGGAGGTGTGTCACCCTAATGCGCATTAAACATAACCTCATACGTTAATTATGCATGGATTTTATGTCATGGATTACCTAATTATGCTTTGACCTTGCTCCACATTTTAAGTGAAAGCTGATTCATCTCCAGGATCGACAAGCTATATCGATTACAATCAGTCAACTACGTATATTTCCGCAAATAAGTTAAACGTTGCATTCTCTGTACAAAGCTTACAATCATTTTATTGAGCATCAACAGCAGACTATACAAAGTAAAAATATTAATAATAAATAAAAAATTAAAATCCTCCACAAATAATTTAATACGGCCAAGGATGTGACAACTGTTGCTCTTCTCTGATCCATTTCTTGAATGCCGAAATCTTGGTATAAACTGAAGGTTGCTGTCCACAAGCAAACTTTGACCAGCTGGCTAATCCCGCCAAATATTGTCGTCCATCATCTACACAAATAGAAACAACAATTGTCACAATCAACTCCTTTAATTCACAAAGTCTCAAATTTCCAAAAGTCCAAATTAACTCACGCGTACAAACCAGAGGTCCTCCTGAATCTCCGCTACAAGCATCTCCAGCATTCCCCCCACCTTTCACAGATCCAGCACAGATCATATTTTCCGTAAAGCTCTGTTGCCTATAGCCCCTGATGAGCCTAGGCCTTTTATTGGAAAAAAAATTATCGTTGTAAAGATTCCCGCAAGTTTCCGCCGACTGAACCGGCACAAATGTATACAAAAGATGTTGATTAGTCTCAGGTCCATATTCTTTCGTTTTCCCCCATCCCGTCACCACACAACTAGCGCCATCCTTAACTTCAGCTGGACCATCCAAGCACATTGCTTCCACACTTCCGTCACACTCCACATCCTCCGCCAGCGTTACTAGCGCAATATCGTTTTCATGCGGCGTTCCCTTCCCACGGTGCTGAATGTAATTAAGTACCTGCTCCACCCTCCCCTTTCCATAAAGATCAGTTGACCCAAGCTGAAAAATTAATTCCACCAAATAATTATAGTATTGCGCAAACATTTCTATTATTAAACTCTATAAAAAACCAATCTCTCACCACAATCCTGTACATTGATTCATGTTTCGTTAAACAATGAGCCGCAGTGAGTACGTGCCGGGATCCAATTAAAGTACCCCCACAAATATGGTCCCAGGAATTCCTTCCCGTAAAATTAAACTCTTGTACACTAGCCTGCCAAGGGATTTGGCCAGGAGCCGCTTTCTTTCCCGCAATGATCCGCGCATCTCGTGGCAATTCCATTCGTTTTTTGCATGAAATCTCACAAGAGTGGCTTTCCATGCCCCCGCCCCCTCTGATCCGTCCGTGTCTGAGTGATGCCCTCATGAATGGCCCTCCTATCGTCAGTGCTTTTGTATTGCAAGAAGCCACCATCAAAGTCATCATTACAGCTCCTGCTGTTAGAATCAACGACGGAGGCGGTGCAAACAGTCCATACAGCATCCTTGAGGTATTGATGGAGGCTAAAATAATATCAACATTATTAGTCATATTATTTCACAAAACGCTGCTCTTCCTATTAGAAAAATCAGCTTAAATACCGGGTTAAATCGATTCTCAGCGTAACTGTGCTCTATCAGAACCATAAACTCTTGTAGACTGCGCAAAGGTAGATGGAGGTAGTGTCCGCTGGATTTCCCTGGAATAAAAAACCTTTTACAGAACCCTACTTGAAAATTATCTCACCAATATGCACTTGATTACCTACCTGTTGAGTTAAGAAGTGTTACCGTCCTTAGCATGCCTTTGAGTTTTTTTCTACCGAAACCCGTTCAATCCTCTCCACTTTTACACACCAGTACTATCTCTCGAATGTTTATATTTTACTTACAATAATTCCCATAAACCACCACAAAACTCCACGCTAGTTTCACAAATCAGATTCTCTCCTACTCTACTATTTTCTAAACACTCCAAACATCTTTACAAGCCGCCTCAGCATCTGATTCTACTGTCACAACTTGTGGAAATGAGCAATGTTTCCATCTCCCTTCAGATTTATATAATAATCAATCCCCTCCCTCCCTATCAATCATTACTCAAGCTGAGTGAGGATGCTTGCATGCAAAAATAGCCTGTCGATCCAATAGTCATCAGATTACTACGTAGTAACGTATATAAACGATAAATCACCTCACTCTAGCGTGTACTAACTATACCCTACCGTTTACCTCTGGGGGAACCTACGACAATCTTTTGTTTCCCTAAGCGGAAAGGCCCCTCCACCAAGTAACTGCCAACATTAAAATATTGTCTTACGTTCAGTTTTTGGCCCTGCACTCATAATTATCAATTGTCTACTTGTGACCCACTGTCTGCCCTCTGTAAACCAAGTGCTTATCAATATTATGACTCCGTCTAGTTTACACAGACATTCACTTTCCTCTTCCTTCTCAACTACCCCACTCATTATGGCTTGGCCCCATCTCACGAATCCCATAGTCAGGTCACTTTATAATCCCCATTCACAACAAACATCTCCTCATCCATTATGTCATCTGCTTTTAGTAAGTGCTCCCAGAATTTTTCAAGAATTAGATTCCCTCTTTGATTTCTCCTAGTGTACAGAAGAGACTACATCAATTCAATCTTTGTTACGCTCTATACCCCCCCTTCTTCCTCATGTATTGAGCAACTGATACGATTCCAATTCACGGCAAACAATCGATGATTTTGATAACCATCAAACCTTGTCTTGCTTTCACCGTCTCCTCCCTCTTTGCGTGATTCACGTACAAGTAAGGCAAATCATACCCGAGCTGGGATTTCCGCATGCATTTTTTTATGCAAATCTTTTATTCAACCCCTTACAAAAATTTTATAATACAGCATTCAGTCTTTCAAAATAATCAAGTACTAAACTCCCGTGATCACTTTTCCAAGTCAGTTTCAATCCGTTTCTTACCATCAACCAAGACTTTCAATAAATACCATTGTCGGTTAAAATATTCATTTACTTCCGAAAACATTTTGTGTGATTCCAGTTTATACATTGTCAAAGCATTGTCAAACTTTTAAATAGCAATCCCTATCTGGTCATTGTAAGACTTACAAAGTTTAACTACATGTAAGCACGTCGAAGGAAAGCATTAGTTAAGGAAAATGTATAGCTTCAGCTCCTATCGCAAATAACAATTGCAAATCCTCATAAAACCCTTCAGGGTTGCAATCGTCTGCATTACTTAACCCTGGGTCCATTTCCAGCGGCTTACTAACACAAATTTCCTTTTCGTGGAAACAAACTGCGTCGCGCAAAACTCTCACAGGCAGAGAACTCTTTCTTGTATCCATTTGTGAACATTCCAACAAACTCTTGCAGTTTATCAATACTACTCAATGAAAACTGCCGTAGACCTTATGGATTCAATTGCCGAAAATTTTACTGTAAGCCTTATGCTATCGAAATTATACTCGAGAAATTGCTGCATCCAAACTTAAGAGTGATTACCTGTAATTATTCCCATACGTTGCACCTAAATATATAAAAACGTTTAATTTTTACTTCTATGAACCACCTCCAGCCACTTGCAATTGCCAATTACCTACCACGCCATCTATACGCTATGTGCTGAAGCAGGATTCAACTTGGTGAATTGATTTATTGGAAATCTGAAACTAGAAAACCGACAACCAGTAGTAATCTTGCTCACACATGTCAAAAAAAGCAGACCAACAAAATGAATGCTGTAAATGTAACCTAATTGACTCCCCTTTTACTATTTATATGCTTATTATGATCATGTCCCTCAAATATTTATACCTTCCTGGGCATGTCCGCGTTTGTCTCCAGCAATTACAACAAAGAGAATTTACTATGAAAAAAATGTGCAGATATTTTTTGCTTGACATTCGTATCTGGACCAGTATTTTCTGAAATCGGAATCAGGCTGAACCGTTACTCTACCCTAACGTGTTGAACCAGAACACGCTAAAAAATTGCTGTCAGTGTCTTAAAAAGCAACTCTCCAGAGAGGATATTTGAGAAAAACTCGAAACTCGAGACTCGGAGGGTAGGAGATGCCCAGAAATGTTGGATATCTACTAGCTAAGTTTTTAAAGGAATTTCATGCGCGAATTTCACGCATCAATTTGAATGAAAACGAATTTTGCAAAAAATATATACAAAATGTAAATAATAATTATTCTACACATTTTAATTGAGTGCGGCTAATATACTGGATTAAAAAGGTTATTTTAAGGTAACTCATTTTTATTCATCATTTTCAGTGTTTGAAGGGATGATGGATGTAAACTATAATATGTGATCTCCGTATTTCCATTTTCCTGCATTGATTCGCTATAATTTTATCGCGATTTTATCTTTGTCGAAGTTTAATCTTTAAATAACACTGAACAGGCCTTTACTTTCAGTCAAGTCACAATGCACATCCAATAATAGTACTTGTTGTAGCACTCTGCCGGCAATGAGTTTGGAGTTGGAACACCTTATCGGCTAATAAATGTGAATGAGTATTCGCACACCGTTGCCATGACTGCCAAGTGAAAATAAAGGTAGAGCTACATTACATTGATTACTCCCAGTACGACTACATGTTTAGGATTGTTCGATTTTGTTCTCCTATTTTACTATTAAATAATTAGGTGCTATTCCAGTATTACATTTGTTTGATTTCTGTAACGTTTCAGGTTCCTGTTGCCGACAAAAACATTTTCTTGCTTGCCATTATCTTCTGCTCGGAATGCACTCAGCGTTCACTCTGTTTAAAGAATTCAGTTACATTAATCTAAGGCCTTAAAATGCCCGTTCTGGATATTGCAACGTGTTCTATCGTGAACAATTTCAAAGGTACGCTACGTAGTATATGCCATAATGTCAATATTTCATATTGTTGCAATACCACTACGAAGTACCATATGATTTCATTAGCCGCTTATTCTTTCTTCCTGCAGGAAGTCTTCGACAGCCCTCGGACTTATTTGCCTATTTGTTCCTACAAATTGCTGCGTTTTTCACAATATGGCATGGCGAAACAGTATTAATGCCCGCCGTTCTGAGTGGATGCTCAATGCCTGTCCGAATTCTGAATCATGCCATTGGTATGTGGATGTATCTTGGAATCGTGGTGAACCTGTATATGATACGTAATCGACATTCTTCAATCCGCAACCGAGTTTTGACACCGCCGGATTGGACGGGTGTGCCAAAGCCGGGTCAGCCAGGATACGCTAATTATGACAACGAAGTTATGGGCGACGTAGGAATGCACAGAAGAAATCCCGACTTCAAAGACGAGCTCAAGCATATAGCTGAACAGTTCACAATCCGACCTTATGATTCTAGTGACAATTGGCACATATGTGCAAGCTGTGAAACTTTTGTACCGCCTCGAAGCTGGCATTGCTTCATCTGCCAATCTTGTATTTTACGCAGGGACCACCACTGCATTTTTGCTGGATGTAAGTTACAAATACTGGAACGTTAATGCTCAGCAATCATTGCAATTTCCTGATGTGCAGCATGTAACATTTATATTTTTACAGCCTGTATCGGAGAAGATAATCATTCCAATTTCCTGGGACTGCTGGTGTACTTGGCAGCAGGGACATTGTACTCAACTGTATTAACTTTCATCGATGTTGTGATCATCCAAAACGTAGTATGGTGGGCCTGGCTTGCAAAATCTTTGCTAGCAGTGTACACAATTTTCTTTGATTTCAGTGCTTACTACTTAATGGCCACTATCAATTTTACGGGTTGCATGGCCGCAACCGGAACTTGTATCTACTACTTCCTTCTTGCTTCTAAAGGTTTGTTCCCACTCATGTAGTCTATTTCGTGATAACTCACTCCCGAATAAGCTAATATTATAAATGAATGAATATAATTAATAATTAATTCTTATGTTCCTAAAATCATTATTTTCTATTCGTGTAGGTCAAACGTCAGCGGATAGTTGTAGGAAAGTCAGCCGGAAGTTGATTGGAAAATCGGAATACTCTTACAGAAATTTCCGCGACTTTGTTGGACCATACCCGCTGTACCGAGTACTATGGCCCTTTCACAAAATCCGTTACAACACGTACGACAACCAAGAATCAGAACATCTTGTCAAGGTTCATTAGGCTACGGGCCCCCCTGTGATAGGAATAGTTAAAGTATTATGTTCTTTTGTATTTTACAGAAGCATTTACCAGGCAGGTGCCTTCCACAAATATCACGCGTCGTATGATATTTAACCAATAGACAAGTTTCCGTTTACTCAAATTTTGAAAATATTTAAGTCATTTTTAGCTAGTCACAAAAAAGCTATCAAGATCCCTTTAGTTCTTCCGTACTACCGTAGGGTTCCTCGATTGTTACCCTTGATAGAATCATGCGTACGCAGATGTACTTCCTTAAATCTAAAGTTAAATCATAACTGAAGCAACTGCCTCTTGACAGACTTTTCCTGCATTTTAGTTATTTCTAACTCGAAGTTGTTTGTAAGTATTTTGAATCCAGCGTCTTTGCTGTTCACTAGTTAATGAAGTTAATCATTATGTGCACAGAGTGCAGACCCAATCTTAAGGCTATTATCCCTCAATGTCGTGTTCAATTTAGCTTCTCCAAAACTTTCCTATCTAGTCGTACCACATGTATTTGCAACAAAGTTTTAACTTTTCACTTTTTCTATGTATACCAACGAAATATGATAGTAATTTAATGAAATTGTGGTACAAAATAAAATAAGTTTTAATCAACACACACCCATAAGCTCACACGCAAAATCTCCAATGGCACAATGCAAAATATCTGTAACTGTGAGATTTTTAAAGAGTGCTTATGAAATCAGTGAATAGCAAATGCTAATCTAGTTGGTTCTTTCTTCTTGTATTTTCTGAACACCTTTAGTATCGGTTTCCGTTCAATCCAAGAAAATTACCATAATGCAGCTCATTGTAACAAAACCAAAGTCACCACTAATCATACCTTGCTCAACAGCTCAAACTATTTCAATCCAAACTTCCTTTGACAAGCTGCTGTAGAAGTTTGTCTTACTCTTGACCCTGGACGACCTCCCAAGCTCCTTGTCAAGTCCAACTTTACCAAGTCTACGTGAGAAAGTTTACTTGAGGTGAACGGATTATTGTCGTCATGACGCTTCCCCGTCAATCCGCAGCAATCATACAGCATTTCTCTTTGGGGGCTGCTCTCCGTTCAAAAGAAACCCTCACACCAACTCGTGTATTCATTTACCTGCGATTCCCTCTACTCAAAAGATTACGTTGCAAAACGTTGAGGAAGAATATGAAGGTGTGTGTAATGTAACACATGCACCTGACTTCTAATTTCACTTTCCCTCTCAATCCTTCCTTTCTACTCATGACACGTTGTATTCCTTCATTGATAACTCTGTATAACTCGCGTGATCAATATCATGTTTGTGTGTAAACAGCAGCCACCACATGCGACTCATGCCACAAAAAAGCTTCTACCACGAAACCGTTTATATTCAATCTCAGATCCCAACTTTCATAACCAGTACCACATCAAATGCAAATTTTTTAATTGTATACGCTGCAGTCACGAAGACTCTCAAATGATCTGGAAAGTCAATATTCCCAAAAACGTGCGTCTTACTCAAAACTCGGCAAATCATTCAAATTTTGCCCTTCTTATCCTCACAACGAAAAAAATCTTCATTCTCTTCTCAAAAAAGTCTTGAAAACATTTTTAACCATTGAAAAATTTTAAATATCCTTTCGATTTTAATTAATAAAGCATTTTAGCCGCAATCCAACTTAAGAAACTACGCAAGCAACCAAAACTTGGCAGCTCTACAAGGCAATACCTTAAGAGGATTCTTCATCCCTATTTTCCGTATCCGTCTAATCTTGCCTTCCTTTCTTGGAGTTTCTTAGTACTCGGTCATATTATTTTCAAATGTATGATCCAATAATTAATTGCAAAAGAGTGCTCAGTCAATCGCCACTATGATGACGGCTCGCGCATTGCATCCGTAAGCATTTAAGTGAACGGAGCAAGGAGCCAAGGTAGGTGGAGCAGGTTTAAAATCTACTTTCTACAATCTTTTCCTCCATTAGAAGGGCTTCTTCGAAAAATGAAAATGTGAGTAAACTTCCTCCAAGCATGCAGTCTACTACATGTAACCTGCGAATCCATTAAAATAGGTCAAGGGAAATTATGAAGTTCGAGTCAAGGTCCTCTTCCATGCCCTCTTCCGAGTCTTCTCTTTTGCAGGAAGTTATTGCGAGCAAGAAGTTATGGCTGGGGAAAGTGAGCCCTGAGTCTATTACTTTTTGCATTCGGTGCCGACTTTATAAAAGTTGACATCCAAATCTTTTCCCTCAGTATCGCGTTAGGCTTCAATCATCCACCACAGACGCTTACCCATCACGTGTCCCACTACTTTCGCTTTGTGGACATCCATCTTTGCAAAAATAATGATACAACTGTGGAGTGCAATAATACAAATCTGTTAAGTTTCACCGAACGTTCCCACTGCACAAAGGATTGCAGTGCAAGCATCTTCTCTCTCTTTCGTCTCGGATCAATCCCTTTTTCCAGTGAACATGGTAAGTTTAAACATTTCCAGTTTCCACTATCGCTTAACTCTATCGTCATGCTCCATAAGCAATATTTTTGACAGGTCGCCGGAGCAGAGTATCCCACAAGTGTTTGTAATTTCCTTGCCTCTTTTTTCCAGTTTCCTAAGACAGTAGTCATGGCAATAGCTGTTGTTGCTATAGCAGCCTCCGCTCATGCCAGACCGGAACCACCATCCGAATCCCACAACGATCACGGCTACGGCAATTCCGATTCTCACTCATCCACCAAAGTAAAACCAGCAGGACCATCCAAGATATTCGGTTGGTTGGGTTCCCGATTTGCAAAAATACCGCAATACATCCCCCGATTCCCCCACTTCCCCAAGTACAACATGCCTCAAAAGCTTCCCGCCTACCAAGCTGTAATTCTCCCCGAACCTCCTAAAAGTGGCTACGGCACCAAAGGCAAACTCCCTGAAAAGGTCAAAATTTCCCCAATTCCGCAAACCTACTCTCCTGTGTCCTACACGCCATCCGGCTATTCCTCGCTACCCCCATCTGCCTTCGACATCTCTTCGTATTCTCCGATGCCATCAACCGGATACAGTGTCCAGTCTCATTCAATGCCATCAACAGGATACAGTGTCCAGTCTCATTCAATGCCATCCTCTGGATACAACAACGTCCAGTCTGTCTCCATGCAATCTGGATATGATTCCGGGTCCCATTCCCCATCAATCGAAGTTCTTCAATCCACCCTCCTCTACCACAATAAAGAAGTTTTACCCGCATCTCCAATTTCCTCTCCACCTGTAAACAACCATCAATCCGAATATTTTGCTCCGCAATCCCAGTTTAGCTACACAACCATTCCATACAACAACAAGCCAGAATCCTCCCACAAGTCCAAGGGAACATCCTCATTTGCTAATCAGCATTCATCTCATTCTTCCCATTATTCCGCCCCATCAACACAGTCGTACAAAGCCCCAGCGGCACCTCCAGTATCTTACACCCCGGCAAAACAGCAATCCTCAGGAATCGTTCCGATCGTCCCGCAGTCCATGGGCCCTGACTACTTCGACACCGCTTACAGGAGTCCAGCACAGCTCCAGGAATACGGACAAGCTCAGTTTGGCGCTGCTAATTATCAAACTGAAAGCTATGCCGACACCACCCTGCCAAAAGAGTTTCAATCCGCAGTTGAAATACCCATGAGCAGCTACTTCACAGCCTCCGAAGCAAATCAGTACACCCAGGTCAAACAGCAACAGCCCCTTCAACAACAACTCTACGCTGTTAAACAAAATCAGCCCAGCCAACAATATTCCACCGCTACTCAAAGTCAATCCGCATCTTATGAAGCCAATAACGACGGCTCAATCCATGCATTCGCCAATCAAGCATTAGGAAACCAACCACTCTCCAGCCTCATTTCCTCCATTCAAGGAGACGAGTACTCTGGACAGCACACCAGCTATGTCAACTATCCCGCCGCTGGAGGTCACAGTCAAGCTACCGATGACAACGGAGGATCCCGCTACACAGAGGCAGAAACTCCCGGAGTCAAAATCCTGTCCCAGGGTACTGAAAGCGGAAACCCGGTATTTGAAGTCATTGCTGATGCAAATGCTCCAAATTACAATGGTCATCCCTTCGACATCAACAAGCTTATCGCCATGATCGAACCCGGTGCGCAACTAGAATCCGCGGATTTGTCCCATGCTGCATCAGAAACTAAAGCTTCATACCTCGCGCCGGTAAACGCATCACCAGCAGAGGACGCTGCTGCTGCAGCACAGGCCTCCCAGCAATCCCAGTAATCAAACGGTACGTTCCTCACAGCGCATTAGCTAATGCCTATTAATATTTCACTTGCACTTACCTGAAACAGCCTTAATTTTTATCAATTATTATTCTAATTACAACTCTTCATTTTTTCAGCCGACAGAAACTAGAATCGTCGCCACGCCGTCAACGTAACCGATGACTCCTGATGCCGGAACATCGTTTTCGCAAATCCGATACATTCCATCCCTCACTCCTTTCCAGAGTTTTAAGTTCAGTAGTACAAACTGTGCAAAAATAGAAAACCATTTGTCCCAACTCATGTTACACACTTGTACAATTTTAGGGCGTCTGTAACTACGGCGACTGTGTCGCTCCCCTCTAGCCAGCTGCAGTATGACTGAATGAGAAATACTAGGGAATATGCATTTTTAACAGAATCATTTCTGTAGTCAGGAATTAGGCTGTCAGAGACTTACGTGTTGACAATAGAATGTAAGAGAGTGTACAAATCACGCTTAATCACTTATTTATTATTATTGTACGCCTAAGAATTGTTGGCAAAACGTCCGAGTTAATGTTACTACTATTTAAACTAACTACAATTATTGTTTCAACTCCTGTTGTATTTTTTGCAACTTGTTCCTAATGGACAGTAAATACGCCACTGTTAAATAGCAGCAAAAGTGAAAGCAGCACTCGTCCAAATTCATGCAAATTCCAACAGCGCTAATGATAATTTATTCCGAATTACATCTACATAATCACAATACCTTATAACAAATCATGTAAAACCAACTCTGCCGCATCTTCACCCACAAAAAACGCCGTTAAGACGTACATTGAACCTGAAAGAAACCTGATCAACAACTAAAGCGTATAAATCCCACACATTTACTACCAATGCCCTTTTCCTTTAAATCATTTTGTTTTATCAAAAGTTCTGTGTGCGGTGTGTGGATCAAGAATGGGGCATACGGAGAGAGCAATGTTCGTTTGTCTTGGACATTGCGATTAAACGCATGCTTCTTTAATGTTACTAACTTCCTTTAAATGAAGAATTAACTTACGTGGGCCCACGGTGGACCCTTATGGAGAATTTTGCATTGGCTCTTTTGGTTTTACCGCATCACTTTGTAAGAACATCTAACAATCGAACGCTTGTCAATCGATTTGTCCAATGAATTTGCATAGAGTCTATTATTATTACACTCAAGGTTTTTCTGCTCAAGTAGTATAAGAACGGTGCCGGTTCCTCCAAAACCTTCCTCTTACACGGCGCTAAGCATGTGTATTCAAAATCTGTTGTTTGGACATACCCCAAAAATCTTCGGATCCATCACGCTCGGAAATATTTAGAATCTATCACGGCCGTGCCGGTTTAACATATAATAATATTGTTGCTCATTAATTATTTATCAAACCGATTAAATCGGTTACAATAGATTTACGCAAACTGTAGCATTGATTCGTACGTACGTATTTGAGATTTATCTTGCTAGTTTTGTGTCCCTGGTCCACAATGTCAGAAACTTCAGCGCACACTTGCGAGACTGTGTCCTGCAATCTGCCCGCTAAGCTCCAGTGTCCAAAGTGCAAGGAACTTGGAATTCTAAATGGCTCCTTCTTTTGTTCGCAAGTAAGTAATAATTCATAAGAGTTTTTTTATTTTGTTACTAATGTTACGACTGTGTGCTCAGCGGCTACACAGAAGCATGGATACTCTTAGGATCTGGCACGGTTCAGCTAATTCGTCAGAGCATCGATAACAGCAGCTGACATAGCAACGCGTGCATTGTTTAAATGTAATTAGTGCAATCGTCATGACTGCATTACGCTGGATGTATCCAGATTATAAAATCCTGTGTTGAACGAAAATTGTTGTCTTTTTACAGGATTGCTTCACTAAATCATACGGGACACATAAAGTCATCCACAAGTTAGGTAGGTACGCCGAAAATTTAAAAACTAACGCTTTGCAAAAAAATCGGTTCTCATATTTGCTTTATATTAAACTCTTTTTCGTAGCTAAAGTGACTGCAACCACTACCGACAGCCATCAGTCGTACAATCCTTGGCCTTACTACAAATTCAGTGGTAATTTGCGGCCGTCACCCAAATCTGCAAAGAGGATCGTGCCAGAAACTATTCCAAAACCTGACTATGGATGTAACGCAGATGGCCAACCCATTTCGGAGCTTGCACTTCGCGGATCCTCCCATGCGATTAAAGTTTTGTCCGAGGAAGAGATTGAGGAGATGAGAACTGTCTGCAAGGTTTAATTTTTTGAAACTCTACACCATTACCTATTTGTCGTGGAACTTGAAGCTTTTACTTAAAGGGTATCATACTTTTGTGTTACATTACAGTTAGCTCGTGAAGTTTTGGATGAAGCCGCCAAAGTAGTTCAAGAAGGAGTAACTACCGATGAGATCGACAGAATTGTTCACGAGGCATGCATTGATCGTCAATGTTACCCCTCTCCACTCAATTACTACCGTTTCCCTAAATCCTGTTGTACGTCTGTAAATGAAGTTATTTGCCATGGGATACCGGACATGCGGAAGCTTCAAACAGGAGATATATGCAATGGTATCCACAACACATACATACATTTAGATATTATAACAAGGAATCCGTAAATGTGCCTAATTCCCTTTCTTTCTCGAAATAGTTGACGTTACAGTGTATCACCGTGGTTTTCATGGAGACTTAAATGAAACCTTTTTGGTGGGAGAATGTTTGCCGAATGCTCAGAAACTGGTGACTACCACATGGGAGTGCCTTCAAAAAGCCATAGACGGAGGTTGTATAAGTCTTCATAACTGCAATATATTTTAACAAATCTAAAAAGAATACCAAGTCAAAATACCGATAATCTAAAATTTGCTTTTCCTCCTTTCTGATATTTATAGTGAAGCCCGGAGTACGGTATCGTGATATAGGAAATATCATTCAGAAGCATGCCCAGTCCAGTAATTTCTCAGTGGTCCGGTCGTACTGTGGTCACGGAATCCATCGCTTGTTTCATACTTCACCAAGCATACCTCATTACTCTAGTAAGTAGTTACTGGATCATGTGCAAGGAGAATATTCAATAAGTGTGGGATTTAATTAATGAATTCCACTCTTTTCAGAAAATAAGGCCACCGGGGTAATGAAGTATGGTCATTGCTTCACTATCGAGCCCATGATTTCAGAGGGAACATGGCGCGACGAAACCTGGCCAGACGATTGGACAGCGGTCACTCAAGATGGCAGACTGTCTGCTCAGTTCGAAGAAACTCTTCTGGTCACAGACACTGGAGTAGAGAACCTTACCCGGAGAAGATCTAATAATGGAAAGCCTTACTTCATGGATTGAGGCAACCGTATAAAGTTAGCCAGTGGTGAACCCTATCCCTTTATACTATTTTCCTTCTAATTAATATCGCAGTGCATAAGGTGTCATGACCAGTGTAGAATATAAGCTCATTATGTTTACCATAATCGCTACTGCGCGTTCCTCATACCATTGATTTAGCATGATGATGCATAGGGGACTCCATTATTCGGGTCTACATTTAAAAATCATGAAATATTAGTGTTAACAAGGCTGAAACGATATCATAAGGTCAGTAGGGTAAGATTACTTAACTTGAATAGTATACGAGTATGTAGAGTATACTTTTCTCGTGACTATATCGTGATTGTGGTGGCAATTGCATTGTTCGAGTTGCATTTTCGTTTTCTGTAGAGCTCAATTCAGTAAGCGGGAGATTCGTAATTCCCACAGTTGATTTGAAAGCTGCGCGATTTTGCGTCATATTTAGGCGTGAGAGCCGCCCTTGTAAAAATTGAATAAATGAGCAGGAACGCGGGAAAGTTGAACGTCAACGTTGTTCTCACGTATGACTTAAAATTTATTAACTTTAAATAAGTTTTCCCTGCAAACATGAAATGCTGCGTTTCCTTGCACCCCGGATTGTTGTGACCCATAACATGTAGTTATGATTTGTAAAAAAAACTAGTAAAATCCATTCGCAATTAAAATGTCCACGGCATTTTAAGCAAGAAAAGAGGATTTAGCTTACACCTAATGTGGTGGGTGACACCATAAGTATGCTAGAACACGAGAGCAGCGGTCTAGAGTACAGCACATATCCCTAATGGTTGGTGACAGTAGGTGTGCGCTTACTTGAGACTGACCGAAATGGGTATTGCTAAACCTCGGACAGTCACTTTTTAGTCTCATCGAACACCGAGGAGCGCGACAACATGATTTCAATACTTCCTCGTCGAGATCTCCAAAACGTGCGCGAGAATACGGAACGATTTTACATTGTAAACACAAGGAATTAATTAGCCTCACAATTAAATATATAACGAGCTCCAAACCGGTAATAGTGTTGCCATCTCGTTGCAGGATAAAGTTCGTGTACTGTGTCTTGTGTGTGAAAACAATTGTCACTGGGAAGTTTTTGATTATAGATCCTCGTGCAGATTTTTGAATTAACCTTGTGCAATTTGGCGCACGTGGTAAGCAGAATTATTCAATTGCGATTTATTCGTTACATTTTTACTGTATATTGACAACTAGTCCAAGTCATTACCGTTTAGAAAAACTTGCAACTGGACTAGAAGAAATTTTTTGTAACTTCGGAAGTACTGTAGGCGATTTTTGATCTCATCTGAAATAATCGATGTTCCGAATCTGAAGATCATAATTCAGATATGATTACCGAAAATGAACTTGGCATTCTATCTTCTGCATTGGCTTTAAGAACGGACGCACGGCTAATCACCACAATATTTGCCTCTATAAGTAATTCTCTAGATTTCGACAACGCACGACTAACACATGCAAACTTAATAATTACAAGTGACAGGGAAAGCATCGAATATATAACTGTTTCTGATCTATTCATTTATTCTCCATTCCGGGTAGCTCAGTAAAATAATCATGGATATACCGACTAGGGTAGCATGAGGAAATCTGAAGATACTCTGATTTAAGTCAGTAGTCGATATTAGGTAAGGTCCTACAGATTGCGAATCTTGAACTGCAGAGTAATTCTATAAATAACAGCTATTAATTCTAATAATCTTTGAGCCCCGTCATGAGTACTTTGAGCATAAGCCCACCGAAGGAATCAAGTAAATTAAGTTGACTAAAACGTGTTTATCATTCAAAGGTACTGTATTTTTCTTAATTTAATTATTTCTCACTCCAACTTGTCCGAATTAGAGCTATGGATACATTTTAGACATGACTTTAAGCCGAGTATATATATATGACTACCGATGGGACAAACAACCTATTCTTGTTGTGCCTTCAAAAAATTGTCGTATGCGGCTTCATCCATTAGATCCTTTAACTCCTCTGGTTTTGTGAGTTCCAGCTTGAATAACCAACCTGTAATCAAAAACAAATTTTACATTTAAACTCCGTAACCCAAGCATGGTTAGAGATAATCAAGGGAAACTAGGCTCATATTTCTGACCTTTGTCGTAGCAGGATGAATTGATTAGAGCTGGACTTGCTTCGACCTCCGTGTTTTTCTCCACCACTTTTCCGGACAAGGGACAATAGAGCTCACTTGCAGCCTTAACACTCTCTAAAGCTCCACATTCATCTGAAACAAGTTTAGAATTAGTCAATAAACAGTCAACTTCGCCGTTCATCAAGAATATTAGCTGAATCATGGCAAAAATAATGCATGAAATTCCAATGCGTACAGATAAATCAATAATCCTTTACCCATTAGTCCATATTCTGTACCTACATCAGGCAATTGAGCATAGACAATATCACCAAGTGAATCTTGAGCATACTGCGAAATTCCTACAGTTCCAACGTTCCCATTCATGTCAACCCATTCATGTTTCACGGTAAATTTCTTTGCTGAAATGAAAGAGAGGAAAAATTTAATCATAAAAAATATCAGATAAAATCAGCGAATAGTTCACCGATTTAAATTCTCTATCAAAATTACTGCCTACCTGCCAATATTGAAGATGTAGAAATACTCTTTGCGTAGTGGTGGCTCTGTATTGAAGAAATCACTGATTGTAATCCCTTCCTCGATGAGTTGAAGACGATTCGGGATAGGGAACCCATTTTTCGGGCAGATCTATTAACACCCTTCTTGAAGAAACCGCACAAAGTTTGCTCACAGTTCGGGCAGTCCAAGTCAGTAACTGGATTCCTTGTCCTCAGAATTCCTTCTGCAAGGAGATCTCGCGTGCTTTTCCGTTTGTATTACTTGCAGTCTCAGTACTGGACCTAAACAGAAACAACAGTTTGCTTGTTAGCTGTAATCAACGAGGATCAAGGACTGGCATATAAGAGTTACTTAGGAGATTTTAAATGTTGCGTCACGTCTTCACGCTATAGTTGGTTACAACACAACATTGAGCGTTAAAACCGTTATGTCGCTCTATATCATTAAATCTCTTACAGTACTGCATCCTTCTCCAGTCCATGTACGCATACATCGCTACAACTTCGTAGTTTCTTACTTCGTAGAAGATACCTTATCATTTGAACCCTGTAGCCTTTGACGCCTTGACCCGAACAATGTCCACCGTTCTACAGCTAACAGAAAGTTATCCGTAAGGCGCTCCAGTATTTGTATGACCTGAATCCTCTTGTATTCCTTCCATTCCCATCACACGATATTAACAAATTGCTAATAACAAGCACGTTATATTTACAAACCTATTTAGAACCGTGCACATGTGTGCGTATGAATAATGCTTTTAGGTACCTCGGCTTTGTTGTCTTCAAACTTCAAGCTCATAACTATCTTTAAGTAGCGCATCCACTGAAAGGCTAAATGAGGAAAGTAGTTCTCGGGCCTTTACGCCACTAAAATACTGAATTATTGCACGATACAGGAATCAAGAAACTTCGGCGTACCGGTCTTAGGAATTTTAGATTCATGTTATTTAACAATTTTGATACGGTCAATCGGGAGGTAAAGATGTTGAACTTGGTTGAACACGTGGTTAAAATTCACTGATTTAATCACAATATCTGTATTCACAAATCAGAAATCGTTATGAGAATATTAATATTAACGAATTTCGGAATGCTCCCCGGTGACTTTCGCTGCTGCGTTCAAGGAACTTCCTTGGAAACACTAGAAGTCTCATCTCCAACACACACGGCAAGCTCGAAGGTTAGATATCCAATATCCAACACAGCGAATCCGATTTAAACGCATACCACTAAAATCGGGATTATTTAGGTTTCTTGTTATGTTAGCTGTAGCAATATCGTTTAATCTAGCAAATAACTAGCCATAACCGTTAATGAAGAGATCAGTCAAAAGTTAGTTGTCGAATAGTCCGTTGTATCGTTAGGTTGAGGCGGTAAGCTATAGTATGAAGTTATCCTTTCCCTAACAACGTTTTTTTTGTATTTTGCAGTATCATCCGTGACTATGGAAAGTCCAAATGGAGGCCGAAACGAAAGTGACGAGGAACTCAACGACGAGCTTGTTGAGGTTGTGTACGATGACGATAACGAATACTACGAAGATGACGACGACGAGGGAAACGAGGGAACTGATCAAGGTGACATGGCTGACGTTGAGGACGAAGGAGAAGAGACTGATTCAGCTGAAGACGGGGAGAACTTTGCGGGTGAGAGACCTGCTCTCGTCCTGAAGGGTCATCAAGGTATGATGCGCATTTTATGAGGAAAAAGATCCCTTCATATGGGGCTTAATGTTTATTTATGCAGTTGTTTTTATTAATTAGAAATATTTAATTATCATTCAAACAGATGCAGCAGTATTTTGTTGCTCCTTCGATGCAAGTGGGGAACGACTCATTACGGGTGGAGAAGATGACGTTGCTAACGTGTGGGATTCAACCTCGATACAGACTCATTTTCCCATCTATAAATGCAGGGGCCACAAGGTTTGTACAGTCGTAAACACGAAATTCCACACATTCTTTAATAATACCTTCTAATAAAAATACGTTTACAGGATTCCGTCATAAGCGCTGGTTTCAGCTTCGACACATCATATTTTTTTAGCGCCGACCTTTCCGGAGTTGTCAAAGTATGGAAAATGAGTACTGTAACAACAGCCAAACTGCCGGTACTCACGTTAGAGACTAGTGACTTGACGGTACGGCGGATATTTCTTTCATCCTTATATTATATCTTCTTTATTTCTTTTTATTCATTTATATTTGTGAAGTCACTTATATTATGTTCGCATTTCTTTGACGCAGTGGAGCTTCTGGCACTTTGGAAGCAACGTTTTATTTGCGGGTTGTGAAGATGGTTCTATTTATATGTGGAAAGTTCCCAGTGGAGAGTGCAAAATTCTTGCCGGTGATGGAACCAAATGCGAATGTGCTACGCTATTACCCGATGGTAAATTATTTGAAGAATATCAATGGAATACAACACAGTCAGTCTACAAAATACTGAGGATCAAGTACACAATCTGTTCGATTTTGTTTTTTTTTCAGGAAAACGCCTTGTTGCTGGCTACGAAAGCGGGGCTGTGAAGCTTTTCGAATTGAAGTCTGGTCAAGTGCAACATGTTTTACAGTCTCCAAGCCCCCGTACATGTGCCATCCTGTGTATAGATAAATCGAATACGCATCAGGTTGTCGCAACCGGTGACTTTAAAGGAAGGGTCAGCATCTACAATACGCAGACGGGAAAGGTATGCAAAATCTAAATGTTCAGATCAGCCTTAATCCCCTTTTTCCCAATTTAATAGCGTTTTTATTGTTTTCAGCATTTAGGCAATCTTCACTGCAGTCCAGCCAATGTTGGTAAAAGAGCCGATGGTGATGATGATGGGAATTCTGATAGCGTGGAGAGCATTGCATTTTGCCCGGATCAGAATATGGAATACATTGCAGCTGGCACCGTTTCCGGCAACTTAGCTATGTGGGATATTACGAATCTGGTAAGTACTTTCTAATGTGCTGAGATACTTTTTGCAAAACTAATACCACTAACAGTTCTGTTCTAGCACAGAACTGTGAAATCCAAGTATTTTGGACTCGAGCTAGTTTTTATTTTATTCACAGGGAGAGCGGGTGCGGTTAAAACAAGAAGCTGGTTTAACCAAAATTATATGGAATCCGACGGTGCCTCTACTTTATACTGGAGGCTTGGATGGAATCATTCGTGTCATTGATGCACGCACCTGCAAAATCGAGCGGCTTTACGGCAGACATCGATCCGAAGTTTTGGATTTGTCAGTTTCCAGGTCAGTTCATGGTTCATGTCATTCACTAATTCATAACTTACTTTAGTGAGAGCATTCATAGATTTATTTTTCGATCAAACACTATAGTTTGCTGTAGCATACATATTGTAGAGGATTAGTTGTTTGAGTGAAAGAATGACAGCATCTTACGATTTTTGTTTTCAGGGATGGTTCAAAGCTCGTTTCTGCGTCTGAAGATGGTTCTATATTTGTATTTACTTTATAATGACAAGGTATGATGTGCAGCTAGAGCTCAAAAAATATCTGCCTTTCCAAGACAATTTGCAAGAGCCAATTTTAACTCCATGCAATGATACCGTCTTTCTGGAGCAGATGTATGAAGAATACTGGTAAATAAAGTTCCATTTATTTTACATCAGGATTCGCAAAATCTTGCTTAACAGCAAAGCTCGCGAGT
This sequence comes from Sminthurides aquaticus, assembly GCA_906901655.1. NCBI lineage: Eukaryota > Metazoa > Arthropoda > Collembola > Symphypleona > Sminthurididae > Sminthurides > Sminthurides aquaticus. The sequence continues at coordinate 13,272,887 of CAJQTT010000002.1, read as the reverse complement.
GGCATGTAACAGTGGCATGCCTAAAAACTAATAAGTGCAATGCTACTGCCAGGCAGTTAAGTCGTGAATATAGTGACCGTTGCACCGTCATAAAACAATAATGGCTTGCACGGCTCAAAAATCTTTCCATGCTAATATAAACTGTTCCAGGCTAATATTGAGGGCGGAGGTAGGGCTATTAATCTTTTGACCGGTGATAATTTGTTATTGGTATATGCATTGATCATAGGAGCAGCTTACCTTATTAAACGGCAGACTTATTTTTTGGACATAAGTTCATTCAATACTCGTGGGTAGAGATGATGTCTGGATAAGATAACTGCACATAATCATGCAGTTGTGGCGGCGTCCACAGACTATTCAGGATTTCCAGCAGGATAGCCATGGAAAACCAGTGTAATAATTCAGTTTCTCAGCCCAAGTTTGCGTCCATCCGCAGTTCCTTATATAGCGATCGTAACTGCGGGATGATCTCTAAGATAACCCTATTTGTAATGGCATCCTAAATGTAAGAGATGAAGCCTCAGTTGCAGCAGCGGAGATGGGAAGTGGGGATAGCTTCCCAAGAAGACGGATACGTCTCGAGCATCAGAACCCTTTCGTAAGTCAGCACAGACGCTCGTATGGAAATTATTCCGCTTGTCCAGCATTTGGGATTGCAAGTCAGTGTACACGTGGACCAAACCCGTCTCCAGTCCAGTTACCTCAACAATTTTTTCACAACGGTTTGACCGGTAAGGTAACCTGTACACCTATTTCTGGGCCATCACCGTTACCTTACGCACATCACATGTCAGCGAAAAAACACCAACATACGGAAACATCACATTGCCCCTTTGACAAACGTTCTAATAATGTCAATACCTTGACAAACATGTGTTTTGGTGAACAGAGTGTACAGTAAACCTAGTCGACCTCCCAAATCCCATGAAGTTGAGTTCCACACCGTAGAAGCATTCGTTAAGTTTGGGAAAGCGAGGCACGTGCTGCGGTTGGCTGTCACAGATTTCGGATATCCTAAGGAAGCGAAACAATGCCAAAGAAACGGAACACTGCAGGAGGGAGGGACCAGGCACTGGAGCCTCTTCGTGACAAGCCCCGTCCAGCAGCTGTAAGTATCCCCTGTTATCATTTAAATATCAGAAAAAAACAATGTACAAAAAACATTGAAACTCATGTTTTAATTCTCACTTACCTAGGAATCTGATATGGAGCCAATTCAGTTAAAAAAAGAACTTGGACTCGTGAATGGTGTCGCCATAATCGTTGGAGTCATAATCGGTGCTGGAATTTTCGTATCACCGAAGGGAGTTTTACGGTACACAGGGTCAGTTGGGCTCGCACTGGTTGTATGGGTCCTATCCGGCTTAATGTCAATGGTCGGTGCTCTTTGCTACGCAGAACTAGGTAAGGATCAAATCTTAGAAGATAATTGCAGAAAGTGAAACACCTTTCAATGTGCGAATACTCTTGGTTTTATTTAAACTAGCTTCAACGCATGCAGTGGCTAAATGTGAGATTGGAATTCGTGCCATTTTTCTTAATATTCCTATTACAAGCTTGTAAACTTGTTATTTTCACATACTGAAAAACTCAGAGTGAATGCTACAAGCAAGTAACGGCTGGGGCACTGTGATTCTTTCAAAAGGATGTATGTATATTGATAAATTGTATTACTACTAATAATTCAATTCTTTCTTTTCCAGGAACCCTGATACCAAAATCAGGAGGTGATTACGCTTACATACTTGCCTCTTTCGGACCACTTCCTGCCTTTTTGTACTTGTGGGTAGCATTAATGGTGATTGTGCCTACTGGGAACGCAATTCTGGGTCTTACATTTTCTTCATACATTCTGCAACCATTTTGGCCCGAGTGCGATCCGCCAGAGGATGCAATCCGACTACTTAGTGCAGTCGTCATTGGTAAGGCAGTCTCCAGTCAAGCAACCAAATGTAATCCTGTCAAAATGCTTCTAAAGTCAAATCTCGGCGAAATTAATTTTTATCTTTCCCATCGTCGTGTCAGCCTTTTTGCCCATTACACGGATAGTTTGCTCATTTTTACAGCATCAAGCCTACCGCCATTAGTTAACCTCTTTGGAGCATCAACAGTAAAAAGCAGTCACGACGTCCTTAGAAAAATTCAGCGTATTACCAGATTGAAAAGAATCTTACTCGTTATATTTTATTACCGCGGCTTCAAAGGCGAATTGAAGAATTGTAGGGGAATATGCTTGATCTTGGATTTTAAAGGCACGTGACTAGTTCACGTCTGGAATGCTACACTCACGGAACCCCTCCTCAGTCCTGCGTGAACTCGGATGACTCTTCTTCATCTTACTCAGTCTCCCTAAACTTTTTTGGTCGTAATATCTTTGATGAGGACTTTGACAGCTAGTCTTTAAATAAATTAGTTTAATGCCTTCGTGCTTATCATCAATGGAAGCGAAAGAGAAGTGGAAAAAAGGGTTAATGAATACAAAGTAGCTTTGGGTACTTGTAATTAGTGAAATTCAACGTCCATGTAGTCTATATATTTCTTCCATTAGCCTCAACTTCTTTTCTAAAGGGTTTTCTTGTCCTTACACAGCAATTTTGACTGCCATCAATTGCTATAATGTCAAATGGTCAGCTCGCCTCCAGGATGCATTCACAAGCATGAAGATTCTAGCTCTTGTAGTCATCATAATAGCTGGATTGGTAGCCTGGTGTACGGACACAACCAACAATTTGAAGGATCCGTTTGAAGGCACTAAAACAGAGGTTGGAAGTATTGCTCTTGCCTTCTACTCCGGACTCTTCTCCTATGCAGGATGGTTTGTCTTGATTTCAGTTTTTTGCAACTCACCCTTTCCCTCTCTCAGCTCTCAGTATTAGTTCCTTAATTAATTCCTACATTTCAGGAACTATCTCAATTTTGTCACCGAAGAAATCAAGGAACCGTACAAGTAATTGGAATTTCGCAAATTTTACTCGAGAAATTCGCTAACTTCAATTAATCCATGAACCCATTTCATTATTCAATCTATAGGAACCTTCCAAGGGCTATTTGGATCTCGTTACCCGTTGTCACAGTCGTCTATACTATGGCAAATGTAGCATACTTTGTAGTATTAACCAAGAGCGAGGTCATCAACTCCAATGCTGTGGCCGTTGTAAGTAATCCTTGTAGTATTTTCCATTGTACACAGAGTATCAATTTGGAATTTAACTGTTTTGCAATTATTCATTGAGACTATTCTTAACGTATATTAGACATTTGGAGATCGACTTCTTGGAGTCATGTCATGGATAATGCCAGTCTTTGTTGCCTGCTCAACTTTTGGAGCTCTGAATGGAGCTATATTTGCGCCATCTCGCTTAGTTTTTGTTGGAGCTCGAGAAGGGCACTTGCCTCGAGCTTTAGCTCTTATAAACGTGGATACCTACACACCAATTCCTGCCCTCATATTTCTGGTAAGTCTTCTGAAAATCCTACTGTTTTAGTCGAGAGCAGCTAAATCAATGTGTTTTTCTACCATATTCCAGGGAATTCTGTCGATAGTAATGTTGATTGTGAAGGACGTATATGCCTTGATAAACTACCTGTCATTTGTCGAGTCGTCCGCTCTTGGATTATCAGTTGCTGGACTTGTTTGGCTACGTTACAAGGACCCCGATGCTCATAGACCAATTAAGGTACTCATAATTCATCCTTGTGTGTTGGTGTAACTTGTCCTAATAGATGCACGATTCTTGAAATAGGTATAATCTAATTTTTTTTTGCGAATTCCAGGTGCACATAAGCCTACCGATCCTCTTTCTCTTAATTTCTGCCTTTCTTATTGCGGTACCCATTGCAACAAATTCCGCGACCGAGATACTATTTGCTGTTGGAATGGTGCTTTCCGGTGTGCCATTCTATTTTATCTTTATTTATTGGAAGAACAAGCCAAATTGGCTGCGGCGATGGGGAGGTATGGAAAAATAAACACTATACTTATATACACGGACAATGTATACTAGTATCATGAGATATAAAAACCTTTACATTATTTTCAGATCGCGTGGATAGGTGCTGTGCAATCTTCTTTAAAGGTGTACTTCAAAACTAGGATTCAGTCCCCATAAATCTTGCATCCATACCTAAGCGCCCACCAACGTGTGATCCAACGTGTGATCCAACGTTCACATTGTAGCAGTCAAGCAAAAATCGCTTTCCTGGGAACCATACCGGCCACCGAGTATCCCTCATCAACATTTTATCATGTAAAGGGAAACATGTGTAGTGAAATAAGTGAAGTGCTTCTGTTAGGCAAAATCAAATCAGATTCAATCTAAATCTCAGTATTTGTATAAACTACATCAAGCATAAGCAATGTGTTCCACAGAGAAATGTCCTAGCACCAGATCGAAAACTAAATGTTGCCACTGCGAATCAAATGCGAACGTGGATCGTTTCGACCCTAAGGCAACTCATATGCCGTTGTGAATAGTCAATATATTCTTTGTAGAGCTACAGGAAAAGAAAATAACATAGATTACCGATAAGTGGTGACAGGATTCAAGTTTATTTAAAGTCCAAATATTCAGTATAGATTTCTCCCAGAAAAGGACTTGTTGGAAACGAATTCTCCGGTATGAGTAATTTATTAATGTTGTACTGGTTTTCGCTTAAAATATCATAGGTGCTAATTTGTGTGCATGTCTAAGTTAAAATCAGTCTTTTTCTACAACTTAGGCGTAAATCATGTTTACTATGATTGTGCTCATTTGGCACGGAATATTACAAACCCTATAACAGTCGTCAGATGTAACGATAAATATGTAAAGCCCGAAAAGTAACGTGAACAATCATTCTGAAACGAGCATCTAAGCAATGTACTTTTTAAAAAAAACAACTAATAATCAATAAATACGATGCTACCAGGGTTAAAATTTTAGGTAAATGAGTTCAGGTAGTTTTTAAGGCAATCGCAGGCGATAATGAAATTATATGCTGTTACATTATTCCAAAAACAAGATATAACCTATAACGTGCAGGGGGTGCCCGCGGATTCTCGGAATTCAGAATCGGCAACACCAATCAATGACTCGTGGTGAAATACCTTTAGTTGGCTACTCCCCCGATTGTAGGAAGGCCTATTCGTAAAGACTTTTTACAAGGCACTTCCTGGAATTTTTTGTATTTTTAATCTTAGAATTTGGATGTTAACTAGACTAGAGATGATCAGCCAGCCACAAGGCTATTGAAACAACAAGGGTTTACGATAAAACGTTAATTATGGATCAGATTCCCTTCTCACCTGACGCTCTACCTACTCGTTGAAACTCACACGCACACCGTTATGACACACACTAAAGATAACACCCTTTTCGAGTTCCGTAATTCCTTTGAATCTCTCCCGCGATTTTAGCTTCAATAAGTCTATTTTGACGTCTTATTATGTACGTTTGCTTAGTTTTATGCTTCTCTTTCTTTATTCCAGGCCTATGAACAAGAAACGCGTTGTCCAGTATCTTGAACCTATAGTCCAGGATGCACATGGCGTATCCCTAAAGAAAATGCAATTCCAGCTATTATTTCAAATGGAAACTGCAATGTACTTGCACAAAATCCCCTTACCTGGCTCATCTTGTCTCGAAGTCCTTCCCAAGAAAGCCTATCGTCGTACAAAGGCTCTGCATTAGTACCGATATAGATAGGCTCCCAGTACTCAAAAGGTTTTTGTCGTTTGGCAACGTGAAAAACGTTCAAAGACTTGCCCGAGTAAGGAGCATCTGCCCATTTCTTATATTTTGGTACTAGATGACACTCTGGGCAGACAAACTTATGAAACGGAACAGCCAATCCCGACTTTAATAATAGCTGAAGCTCGTCCTTAGTACGCGGTATAACTTGATCCTCCTCCACTTCAAACAAGGGAAGTACATAAACTTCCGGATTTTCCTTAATTAAACGTGACCCTCTTCTCCGCATAGCTTTACGGACCATCATTTCCAAAAACTGTGGAACTATTCCAACACTTGGATACAACTCAATATCCGAAGCTATAAGGAAATGCGTCCTCGACTCCAACCTAGCTATATTCCTGGCGACGTTGACGGGATACGTTAGCCGTGATAAACTTCGGAATGATTTTACCCCTTGTCCAAACTTGGGTTCATCAGTACAATTAACTGAAATCAAGTAAGATTAAAATTAGCATTGCTCTCAATTACAAACGTTCTCACTGCCCTCGTATCCTTGTTTTAGATGACCAGTACCTGGAGCATTGATTTCATCCCAATCAGGAATAGCAGTTACTTCCTCAAACTTGGAATCAAAAAACAAATGAAACGTAACAATTTCCTTAACGAGGCTACTTCCACACTCTCTTAGGAACTTTATCCGTTCAACAGTTTCCCGAAAATCCGTTCCCGGAGCATAGACCGCAATGGAAACGGGACCCTCCCACCGTTCCGCTAACGGCACCAAGTTATCCAAGTATCTATAATCTCCATGTGTAGTGTACGTAACGGATTCGTTGCAACCAAAGACCGTCGCTCCCGAAACATAATTCTTGTACACAACATATTCCTTATCGTAAATTTCTTTTAAAACTTTCCCTTGAGGAGCATCTTGAAATTCCACAGATGAGTTTCCGCTCGAGCAGTTGTACAACTTCTCCCACACTTCCTTATCCAAGGCCAGGGCTTCTGGAAGCCGAACGTGCATATCCTTGGGATGAGGATATCCTGGGCCACTTGAATAGTTTAAAGCTTTAAAGAAGCTTGTCCGCCCAAGTTTCCCCTCCATCCCACTTAACTCGTCTTCATTCGACACGGATTTCATAGCAACGTAGTTTAAAATTAACGTTGCACAACAGACAACAGCAAACAAGTAGCCACAAGTTCGCAGAAACATGATTCCTTTTATCACATCTCACAGAGCCTACCTTAAAAATCCATAATGAATCCCCCCTCCAGTACCTTAATTAAATCCATATAAACAACCATCATCCAGCTTAAACCGAAACTAACAACCTCTTCCCATAAACTTATTACTTCCGCCGCCTCCCCAACCACTCTAACCGAGCTCCTAAATGAGGTTATTCCCAACTATACTCCACAGAGCTAACCGCAAGAAATAAACAGCTTTTCCCCAACTTTCCAGCCACTGGAAAGCTACATGCTTTCAAAGAGGTTTCGATCCGACGTAAACGAGGTAAATCCTGGGTGTGATACTATATTCCCCCGATTTCGGCCAAGTACTTCCACTTCTGAACGATACAAAGGCACAAGGACAAGTGACGAGTGTACGCGATAATTGCACAATATAAGAGCCCAAACTTGGTGAAATGGTGTTTACCACGGAAAAGTGATGGACAAACAAGAAGACAAGGAAAAGTAGACTCTACTCTACCCTAGCACCAATTGCACAACTTGGAAATTGTGGTCGTGGGTAGCTTCTTCTTGCAAATATTGGGGCAGTATGAGCATGTCCTCGGATTCCCTCCCTTCTTTCTCCTGGCAATTCCCTTCCAAACCTCCGCTTTAAATGTCCACATATTCCAAGTCGATAAGCGTAAAAGAGCATTCAAAACATTTTACTCTAATCCACTTCTCCCTTTAAGAGGTACTCACACCTTTTCACCTTATTCAACATCGCTTCCACGAGTATTCCCTCATTTATACACCCGACTCCTCGTCCAAAACGGACAATCAAATTTCCAAATGCTAAATGCTCACCGGGATTCTACACTCTAGTGGTTTTCTGTATTGTCATTTCATAGAATACAAAGGAAACGGCAAATACTATCGTCCTGGCAGTCCTTTACATTCATAAACGCTTATATACAACAGTCCAAGGATGTATACATGTCAGGGACACCATCCACTGGACTCGTGTAGTGTCCATCCAAAAGTACTCATTCATCAACCGTTAGCCAATACTCATTATATTGTAACTACATCTTGGAATACAAAACATGCATTTGAACATCAAGCTAAAAAACCCTTGAAGTAAGTGCCTAAGGGATTAAGACATACAACCACTCCCTAGAGGGAGTACCATAACATCGTAAATACTCGTCCGCTAGAGGTCCCACAGTCCCACCCCTCGGCACAGTTGGGTATAATAATCCATGTGACTGATAACCTGAAACTTAGGTCACAGCTAAAAAAACCAACTCATCAGCAATTGCATGCGTATGAGATCAACCATGTCAAAGGTCAAACCATCCAAGCAACATTTCCCTTCATGACCCAACCCTCTCCTGTCTCACCTAACCCCATGCCATATAAGTGAATACCGTAGCGGTAATAAGGAATCCGGTAGTTTGTATATACATCAGGATATAACATCTTTTGCAAAGTAATACACGAATATTCAATTTAAATTATATTAACAAGTTCATCATCATTTTAAAAAACTTCGGAATCAACGTGCTAAATATTGCACAAAATCACAACACACGTTCAAATAACCTTTTTTCATCAATGAACGGGTTCTCCTCATGCGATTGTTGGATATCTAGTCTTTAAAATTCCTACGAGCCATTCGGGGAAGCTATTCCACGCGAACTTTACTCAATCTGTTTCGCGGGATGATCCTAAACTCAAATCTCGGAATCTACCGTGTGCGTGATCTATCAGATCCACTTTTAGTACCACCCGTGACCATGGCAGTCCCGTCTGGAATTTTGCATGACAGGAGTTTGTGATATTTCCAGCAAAAAGTTACACGTGCCTTAATCTTAATGTCAAATTTTGCAAAATTATGCATAGCAGATTCTAGGAGGTTCATTTTAAAGTGTGAAAGGCAATTGGGTAGCCTAATAAATTAATTCAAAGTGAATAGTGTAACATTCCACGTTTCCACCAAAGCCGGGAGCTCTGCCATCTGATCTGACCCCTCCGCCTCCAACATCTGCAACCCCGGTTTTAAAGGACTTCTTCAGCGTTTTCTGAATACTCCGAGAGCAAAGCAGGATTCTGAGCATCATCCCGGTAACAGTTTTTATCTGAAAGCCAAGATGGATAAATGCGAAAAGCTCATCAAAGCACATTATCCTCTTATAAATGAGGACATCTATTCGTATATTGAAAGTAAGTATTAATCATGGTATTGAATCTTCATTTAATTTTAAAATCCATCTCATGGTTAGTTGTCTCATACAATTTCTTTCTTTTTCCAATAAGGTGTTTTGACCATCAGTAAAAATGACTTTGAGAGCGCCGACGAAATATTCGAAGCAATTGGCGAAGTTCTATTGGAAGTTGCCGACGAGGGCACTACAGAAGAAAAAGTCAAGTAAGTTTACAGTAACATAAGGGTTGAGAGCATCTGAACTTTGTAAAACAATGTCATTCATGCTCGATATCCTTTTTTGAACCTTCTGCAACAGGACAACATGTGATCAGATTTGGAGCTTCCTCGGATTAACTACAAGTGTCAGCAAAAACGGTATTCGAACCCTTAGCGCGCCTATGCAAATGAGTACTTTGCTTGATTCTGGAACCGCCTCTGAAGAATCTTCCATATGGATGACCACAAGAGACGACAGTATGAGGCAGGTGGACTCAAAAAAGTTGCAAAAGGCAGAGGCAAAACTCCAGCAGAAGCTAGAAAAGCGGCAATCCGAAGTAACAAAAAATGTCCCAGGGCTCGGTCCAGATTGTCAAGCGAGCGCTGCACAGGTTAGTTATAAACTATCAGCAAGGCTACTCTGGGTCTTTAGAGTTTGTAACAATCGGTCAAACTTATTGATATCATTGATTTCTTCTTTGTGCATAGGTTATTTCCAAGAAAGATAGCAGACTGGAAAGTAGAGGAGTTGCATCAGGTCGAATGCAAGATATCAAAATAGAAAACTTTGATGTTGCTTTTGGTGACAAGTAAGTTTTTCCACACAATAATACAAAAAATCAAGTAACTTAACTTCTAAATTCGTCATCATGACGGAAGCTAAAATCCTTTTTAAAGCAAAACCATGAAAGTCTGGCCGTCACTATAAAACCCGTGTTTTCTAAATTTTCCTTAGAAATATTTTTGGTTGGTGATTCATTCAAATCGTTTATTTACAGGGTGCTAATAAGAGGTGCAAGCGTTTCCCTGGCTTACGGACGCAGATACGGTTTAGTCGGCAAAAACGGACTCGGAAAAACTACATTATTAAAGATGATAGCACAGTAAGAACGTTCATAATATAAATACAATGACCCAGCCTCATATGCTAACCGAAATGATATGATAACTCATTTAATTAACCATAATAGTGGTCAGCTGAAAATACCTCCTGGAATCTCAGTGCTTCACGTGGAACAAGAAGTTGTTGGGGATGATACTCCAGCAATTGAATCCGTTCTAGAAGCTGATTCAGTAAGGTACCACCTTTTGGAGGAAGAAAAGAGATTGAGCAATCTAAACAGTGCCGAAGCAGCTACTCAGCTTGCAGAAGTTTACTCTCAGCTTTCGAGTATTGAAGCTGACAAAGCTCCAGCAATCGCCAGTGTCATTCTGGCCGGATTAGGCTTCTCCGCCGAAGCGCAAAAGCGTGCGACCAGAACATTCAGTGGTGGCTGGAGAATGAGGCTAGCGCTTGCCAGAGCATTGTTTGCAAAGTAAGTTCATAAGAGACTTGAGCAATATATTTTAACAATATTCTGCATGTATATTGTAATTAAATGATATGTTTGGATTTCAGGCCCGATTTGCTCCTACTCGACGAACCTACTAACATGTTGGATTTAAAAGCTATTATATGGCTTGAAAACCATTTACAGTCCTGGGCGTCCACCATACTTGTAGTATCTCACGATCGGCAATTTTTAAATGAAACAGCTACAGACGTTTTACATTTACACTCTCAAATGATAGATCAGTACAGAGGAAATTATGATAGTTTTGTTAGAACAAGGACAGAAAGGATGAAAAATCAACAACGAGAGTGGGAAGCTCAGGAACAGCTTCGAAGCCACACACAAGAATTTATTGATAAATTTCGATACAATGCTAAGAGAGCTTCATTGGTTCAGAGCAAGATTAAAATGTTAGAGCGGCTTCCAGTTTTAAAACCAGTTGAAAAAGAAACTGATATAGTTATTAGGTTTCCGGAAGTTGCCCCGCTCAATCCTCCTGTACTGCAACTTGATGAACTGGTATTTGGGTACACATCGGATTCTATTGTCTTAAACAAAGTAAGTTTTTTTCCCTCATTCCATTACTCATCTCCTACCTTGAAGGGTAAGCTGTTTGTGTGGATACTAACAATTTCTGTATTCCATTTTTTCCGTCAGATTTCTTTGAGTGCATCGAGCGAGTCGCGAATTTGTGTGGTTGGTGAAAATGGAGCGGGTAAGACCACTTTACTGAAGCTGATATTAGGTGAGTTACAACCGAAGAAAGGACACGTCCATGCTCACCGAGGTATAAAGTTTGGCTACTTCAGTCAGCATCACGTGGATCAGTTGACTATGGACGTCACTCCAGTAGGATTGCTTCAGCAAAAGTTCCCAGGTAAACTAGTTGTATTTTCTACATTAAAATATGTGAAACAAGTTCTTATTCCGTTTTCTCTCTCAGGCGTCACGGTGGAGGAGTACAGGCGCCAGCTCGGGAGATTTGGTGTTACCGGTGACCTAGCCTTGCAGAGCATATCCAGTCTTTCTGGAGGCCAAAAATCCCGTGTTGCATTTACTAGCATGTGCTATCCTGGGCCAAACTTTTTAGTGTTGGATGAACCTACCAATCATTTGGATGTGGAAACTATTGAAGCGCTGTCCATAGCTATACAGAAGTTTAATGTAAGTAATTTTTATAAGTAGAAATGAGCTCCGACTTTGCAATGCTAATCTTTCATAATTGCTCATTTCTTAATTTCAAGGGCGGTGTCATTTTGGTTTCTCACGACGAGCGGCTAATTCGGAACGTTTGTAAAGAGTTGTGGATCTGCGGCAATGGACAAGTCAACCGGCTAGACGGTGGTTTTGACGAGTACAGGAAGGCAGTAGAGAAGGAACTGGAATGCGTGGTGTATAAATAGCTCGCATTATTATGCTATGGTGTTGTGAACAATTACTTTTAGTTTTCTAATATTTTATGAGCTCAAATTTAATTTTGAGGATCACTACATTTCGATCGTTTTCAAAGGTTAAGATTGAGTTTAGTCGGATAAACTTCATGTCATAATCATCCGGCATTTTTGCCGTCATATCCATAAGAAAACTTTGAAGTCGCACCTACGAATAAACAAGCTTCATCAGCGCTATCCGTGCCTCCATTAGTTATGCATTGTCATTAACTTAATATACTGGCATTCGCTGCAATCCTTGTGCATCGAAGGACATCCCAGCACAGCGCATCCCAGGAGGGTAACTTTAAAAAGCTTGTAGCTATCCCTACAACATGCAAGACTTTGTAAAATTATCCTCACGTTCAAGGTCCTTTTATTTAAATCGAATGAACCTATCTCATCCTAAGTGTCTAAAACACTTAATATCAAATACAAAACACCTGCCAGTTCCGCTAAAATATTTTGCTCTTTATTGTCGGATGTCTGCTACCTAGATTTGTCTACCCGCGAATGAGTGAAGATCTACAAATAATATGCACTCATAAACCATAATCAGATCTTCCGAATCAAATTAACGTGACACTTAAAATACCAAGCAATCAGCTAGTGCAGTTAGGGAGGTGCAAATATATATTTTAAGCACCGGTTGGTGCATACTTTATTTACTTATACTAGCTCAAGAATAATTTGAGCCACATGGATTCAAATCCCGAAGTGGAGTATCACATTGGAAGAAATGTTCCATGGACGAAATTGCCTGTCAAGGTTAAGGAGGTCAGAATCTTTTATGGTTACTGAACCTCATGTCTGTTTGTCGCTAGACTCATTGTGCATTAATTTCAAAATAACGTTTGCAGATTTTTGGCCAATCCCAGAAAGGATATGAACGGGCTATTATCACATACAGCATCAGAAATCAACTCAGATTCTCCGAGAATCTCAGTAAGTTTTTAGCGACGTTATTTAGCATTTAGACAAGATCTCTTACTTTGTTGTGGTTCCTTACTTTTCTAATTTTCAATGTTTACAGTTAAAACCATTCGTAAAGATGAAGGAAAATACTACGAAGACGTGGTCGCATACAGCAAAGAACATTTGATGCTTTATCCATACCACTTATCGGATCGTGTTGTTAAAGGTCTCAGGATCACGCCTTTTCAGTACTACACTTCCGTTCTCGAGATGATTGTGGATCAGGAAAAGAGTTATGATTCCCTGCCAAACTTCACGGCGGCTGATTGTAATGAACATGATACACTGCAAGGACCATAGAAAACATTTACAGCATTCACAAGTCTGGTTAATTGATTTTACAGGTTTGCGATTACTGGGCATTGGACGAAATCAGTATATCGAGTTGATGAACAAGTATCGAGCAAGTAGAAAATTGTTTCGAAGAAAGCCACCCAGGGAGTTACTACCCGCCAAGCCTGTGGACATAGGGATTGATCCATGGTTTGTTGTACAAGTAGGTTACATCGTTGAAGAAGACATGGCACTCGTGAAGACAGCTGAACGAAAGATTATTGACTATATCATCGATAATGGAGGCCAGCCTGCGGGTACTTTGGATTATGACTGTGTTCATAGTTTGTATCGTAAAGGGCTCGTGTACTTGGATGTTCCCATAACAAGTGAAGACTACATAGTGGTGCCCCCATTGGAGGGGTTTGTGATGAACCGAGTGTTAGGGGATTATTTTGAAACTCTTCTATATAAAATCTTTGTATCAATTGATGAGCACACGACCGTTGGAGAGGTAAGGTCAAAGAACAATGATTGAACTGTCAAACACTTATTTTCATTGTCATAATCTAATTGTACGAATTCTTTCATGTCCCATAGTTGTCTACAGTGCTGGATATAGAAGCTCAACTTATACAAAATGCTGTATCTTTATACTGTCGCCTGGGGTTTGCCTATAAGAAGAATATTGATATCGATTCCACACGAATGGATCCAAGTTGGAAAAAGTATCATGCTAAGAAGTAAAAATCAACCTTGAATCTTCTCAAACAAAGGTTATTAACCTTATGTATTGCTTACTTACCGCAATCGTTTCTTTACTTTCAGGAGTTCCTATGCACCACATGATGAGTCCTCGATTGTCGATGAACTTACTTCTGCTCTGGCTGAAACTGACGAAAGTGAGCAGTTGTCGGCAAACACTTCATCGGAACTGAAAGGTTCAACCGCTGCCGCTCACACATTTTGGTCTGGAACCACCAATTCAAATCTAGCGAAAAGAATAGCTTTCTTGTATGATTCTACTCTTACTGCATTTCTAATGATGGGCAACTTATCACCTGTAAAGCATCTTTCACTCACTGTTTATTATTGATATTACTGTTAATGAATGTGTAGTAATGGTTGTTTTTCTATTTACATTTTCGAGGGTCTTAAAAATCACGCAGTGACCATGTTTGAAGTTGGGAAAATGTCCGATGAATCATTGGATAGTTTTCTTTCGGAGCTAGAAAATATCTCTTGGACCGAGGGTGAGGGAGAAGCTCAAAGATACTTTGAGCACGCGAAAACACTCCGAGCCTCGATATTGTTTCTCCGAAATAATCCTGAAATGGGAAACAAATCCCTGGATCTACTACGATGCGAGAGCCTGCTGAACTTGGATACGTTAACTTGTTCAAGGCTGCTTAACAAGAACTATGAGTAAGTCCGCTTAAGTGAACGTGTAACTTAAACCGTAATGCACATACATGCTTTTAATGGACTAAAATTATCATAGGATTCTGGTTTCGATGGCACCACTAAGTTACGAAGTCAAGCCTGTATGTTCTGATACCTTACCGCATTTCGGGCCTGCAATCCCCCACGTTAACTCTATATGGTTTAAACTATTTCTTTATTCCGTTACGCAAAGTGGCCCTACATCCCTGCTTTTATCAAGAGGTAAGATACTATACTGATTCTACTATATAATACTATTTTAATTTACTAGCACTCTTTGTTGATCATCATTTTTTCCCCATTTAGGTTCACTCTTACACGCATTACCGCTGGAATTACAAGATTGTAACAAATATCTTGTGACATCCTGGGGACATGATTCCAGTGTCATCCCCGGAGCAAACGCGCTATTTACAATCAACGAAGCATTAACACATTCTGCTGTCTTCTTACAAGTAAGTTTCTATGCTCATTCCGGCTCATGTAAATCTACTTTCAGTCATCTAATGTGTATGGCTTCATTCTTCCTAACAGGCATACGGAACAGCTGGCGAATCTTCCACTGTCATCGTCCCGTTCCCTTTAACTCGATCCCAAAGTCTTTCATCTCCTAATCGGAGTAAACAGAACCAGTCTCCGTCTCATCAGATGTACGCAGCATGGGCCAAGCATCCCGTAATAATGAAACTAAGTGAAATTTTTGACCTGGAGAGCAATTGCGGGTTTATAACCATGGTCAATATACGTGGCTCAGCTTCTTCCGCGCAATCAACGTCTCTTAGGGATATGCAAATCAATCCAGACAGGGTCCGGGAAAATCGTAAGGGACACCCGCTGTTACCTGAGTCATCGCCGCTTCCGAATTTGGATGAAGAGGAAACCCTTCTAAGTTTCACGGAAGATCACTTAGTCGTAGATGATGCCGACCGTGCAAATGTCACCAGTGCTCCAGAGCCAAAGAATGGCTTTACTGATGATCACAGCGCAAAATTATATGAAGAAGAGCTAGCACATGAGTTTGAGGATGCAGGAACCAAGCCTACAGTGTTTGACTCTCGCAAGCAAAAAATCGAAACCCTCAGACTAAACTTGGGTGATCTGGACATCAATTCCAGACAAACTAAAACTCCGGGAGTAGAATTTCGAACCAGCTGTAATGGACAGCCTTCCACTATCCAAAACAACTTAGCCAAAGATAATTCCTGGTATGACGACTGGACATTACTAGATTGTCAATTCGGACTTCCACTATTTGATGCGGGAGTAAATCAAGTCGTATGCGAGCAACTAGTTGCCAAAGGTTTACTCAAAGGACATAGGTGAGCACATTTTTCCTCTATTCATCCATTCAATTTGGGATTCTTGAAAAAGTAGACCAATTAAACCTTACTTATGTGTTGCAGCCTCGAGAATCTGGCCAAATTCAATAAGGAATTAGGAAGATCGTTAACTGACTTTATCCGGACAAATCAGGTAAGAAAATTCTGTCTACTGCAGCTACCAACTTCATATCCGCTTCATGCTTTATCCTTCTATTATACTTTTGAAAGTGACAGCTAGTTTGCAGCTATTGATTTCAAAATTACTCCTTTTATTTTCTCCAGGCACCCAACTTGTGGAGCGAGGACATTCCCTTCCCGTCAAAGAGCTTTTACTGCTTAAACGGGAAATTACAAGAGTACCATTCGCCAGACTCTAAAAATAAATAATTATGTCTTCCTTTTAAAAATGCTATTATATAGTAAATACTTTGTGATACACTTCGCGCTTTGCCTCTCCTATCTTCAGCATGCAAAACTGGCACTCCTTACATGAGACTGACAACGACAACATGAGAAGCCCGCTGTCAAATCCGGTTTTATGGTTCTTAGTTTTACTAACTACTGCCGTCAAGAAGTCGTCAACTTGCACACAAGATCACCACCTTTCTGCGAACTAGATTGTGCCAATTTCCGAACTAGGATAACAATTAAGAATCTCCTCGTCCTGCATATATGCAACAAGACAGAAAGAGGAGGGTATACCAGTCTACTAATGGTGTGTTTCAAGAGGATCGCTATGGTGAGACGGACGATTAACTAAAATTTAGAAAGCTTCATCCTTTTTCCAAATAATATTGTTTCAGCATCGGTTTTATCCATGCACAAGGAAAACTGTGATTACTTATTTGATGCATGCCACAGCGTTTTCCAAACCATTCTGCAGCGAATGCTATATGGGGCCAAAAACTCAGGTGGGCAATTCAAAAGGTAAAATATCCCTCACAATTCCTGCTTGGACTTCCCGCCTCCGCATCATGTTGGATCACTGGGTACAACTGTTTTGTAAACTCGTTTATATACCAGTTTTCAGCCGATGTGTCGTGTGTGAGTTTTATCGTAACTGCACACAACACTGAAAAGCTTCCACCAAGTTACCTTCATGATCCTCTTTGGTCGAATAATATAATTTATTTAATTTTTTATTTAAAACTTAATTTTATTCCATTGAAAATAGTAACTTTCGACATGGGAACTTAGGACTTGACATCACTCCAAAAACCCGGTACGTTTCCAATTTGCTCTCATTTTATTTTCCTTCTGTCATGTGTATCACGGGTGACGTGTCACGTCAGTTTGTGTCATGTATATAAATGATATTATTACAGGATGTAATATAATATAATTAAGTAGCAGATTTAGGCTGTAAAATACTACTTTTACTGAACAACAATATACTAATTGAAAACATATATTGCAGTAAATGAGAAACTGAGGATCTAAAGCAATTTTTAACCATTGGAACCTCTGCACTGCGATAAGCAATCATTCAGGTATGCACGCGGTATAATTAAAACCTTTCAAATAATTACGTCATTATTACCTTGCTACAACCGAAAACTAAAACAAATTGTTAAACGTAGCTGTCTCTTTCTGATTGATCTATTATAAATGGAACTGTGCAGGTTTGGTTACTGAATATTTCATCCTAATCAACTGTCTACTAATTTTACAGAATGGGCCTCTGCAAATGCCCCGAACGGAAAATTACAAACATTTTCTGCTACGAGCATCGTGTGAATGTTTGTGAACATTGTTTGATGCACAACCATCCCAAAGTAAGTATCATTCGTTTTAGTCATTAAATGTCCCTCGATCAACAACCAAAAAAATGTTTTGGCTTTTTTTCTCTTTAGTGTGTTGTAGATACTTACAGAAACTGGATCACTGATTCTGTCTACACCTCCAAATGTAATTTGTGTGAAAAGGAACTATCAGAGGGAGAAACTGTGCGATTAATGTGTTTGCGTAAGTATAGACTACGAGTGAATCCATCCTCCTTCCACCTTCTAAGGTCAATGCAATTCAATAAATTTCATTACGCTCTCCGACATTATTTTTTCTAGACATCTTGCATTGGAAATGTTTGGATGACTGGGCTCGGACACTGCCCGCTACAACAGCACCCGCAGGATATATGTCTCCATGCTGTCAAAAGATGTGCCTGTTTCCTGCTCAGAATCAAATATCTCCTATAGCGGATGTCCTACGCAGTAAAATGGGAGAGGTTAATTGGGCAAGAGCTGGTTTGGGACTACCACCTGTAAGTTCATTTAAAACAACATCTCATCAAAACACATTGAAAGCTTTCATAGGAAAAACAATATGAATATTTTATTTTCCAATAGATCCAAGAAGATAGACGAGGGGGTTCATTAGAACATTCAGGGCTAGACGATATAACCAAGCCAGGTAGCTTTTATCGCTCAGCGAACGAGGTATGTTTCTGAACTGATTTCTCGTACAGCTTGAATCAGTGAGATAAAATATCATTGGTGGGTTGCGAAAATATTTTCTGAATTCTGTTGTTAATCCATGTGGTCGTAAATCTTTCATTGTAGGTATCTGGGTTACCAGAAGTAACAAGTACTGCAGGATCACAGTCTACGTCTGCACATTATTTGCGCCATCCGCCGGAGGGAATTCATTATGGCGTTAACAGCAAAGTGAGCCCGAATGTGAACTACAGCACAGGGAGTCAGCAATCCACACTGTTACCATCTTCTGGTAAATTTCATGCATTTTCAGTTTCAAATCATCACAGTATTTACTACTAACTACTATGATAATCTCAATTTTTCTGTCTTCTTGCCTTCTTAGGATATTTATCGCAAACAAACTCGAGGAAGCTGGTAAAAAGTGATAGCGAAATGCCTCTATTCTTTGATGAAGATGACCACAAGTACAGAAGGAGACCTCCTCTAGAATCCCTGACCAGATGGATAAAGTGAGTAACCTGAGATTTGTAGAATTATGTTTTAAAAATACTTTAGATAGATTCTGTAACTGGTATTAACTGCTTCGGCAATGTCAGGTCTTGATACTGTAATTTGTCCTTTCAGAAACTTTTCCCCGTTCTTGCGACGAAGGCCATGGAAACGAAAGTCATTCGGTATTTTGTTAGTGTTAATAGTGCTACTAATATTCTTTTTGGTTTCGATCGGACGCCGTGATTACGACGATGATGCCTTCAATCCTAAAGCGAATCCTAATGTGCTAATTGGTGATGGACCGGCACTAAAACTCGATGTCAGTTAGTCAAGCAAAGTAGTGCAAATCCTTCAGCGTAAGAGACATTATTCGAAATTTAAGAGGGTAGTTGCTTGATGGATTATTATCAAGTAACCCTCGACACACATTCCGTTATACAACACTTTTACATTAAAAATGTCGGATAACCCTTTTATTTCAGTTTTTTCGGATATTGGCTATTACAGTTCACTTTTCTTACTATTCACATAAGTATGTCGATATTTCGTGCTTCTTGAAGCTAAACGCGGTAATTGTAAATCAAATTCTGAATTCTTTCAAAACGATATAAAAGTTATTTCGCTAATAATATAATTAATACTGCCCGGCTTGGTTCCCGTCACTTCGGCTAACATAGAAAAATGAAAAGCACTACACAGTCACACACGAAAACAATCTCTTTCAGATCCGGAACTTCGAAAGTACAGCCCTATTTTGGTTTCCTCCCACAAAAGCTTAATGCCATAGTTTTCAGGAAATTTTCATCCCTACTGGTTTCTCAGCAAGCTTATCAAATATTTCTCTCTCTCGTTCACATATTTACCCTATTCCAGTCATTGTCCATCTCTTTTTTCCCTCTACGGCCTGATAATCTCAAGAGTCAACACTTATTTTTGAACCAACAGTTAGCGCTGCATTGGTACAACTGAAACTAGGTAACCCAGTTAATACCAATACGCCCACAACGGCTCCTTCCCTTTCCCTTGCATTGCCTCCTACGCATTTCCGTTATAGGTATTGGGAAGGAGGCACCCTGCAACAACCATCCTCTACTTTCTCCTACCCTTCCCCTAAAACGCTTTGCCGAGGATCCGTCCGGCCTGTCATCAATCCCTAGTAGAGACTGGGGCTAATCCTACTATTGGGACTCTTTAGCTTTCCTCAATGGAGGATCCGTCCGGCCTGTCATCAATCCCTAGTGGAGAGACGGGGGCTTGGAGTTCCCTACTTCTTTTTCCTTCTGGGGGACTCTTTGCTTTCCTCTATCGAGGATCCGGTCCGGCCTGTCATCAATCCATACTGGTGGACGGGGGCCGATCCTACTAGTTTGTGGGAAATGCACATTTTTTGCAGGAAATTCACATTATTATTTTCGGGAAGTTTTAATTTTTAGCGGGAAATTTAAATTTTAACAGAAGTTTCTATTTTTAGCAGGAAATTCAAAATTTTTTGCAGGATTAAATCGAAATGTTGAAGTCAATTAAATTGTTTAAAAATGGGAGGAAAAAATGTTGAAAAATGTTGGAAATGAATTTTTTCATTGAACAACCTAGTCTGTAATTGATTTGATTCAGGATAAAGTTTAAGTTTAAAGAAGGAGTTGTCTCATGAGTAAGAGTTTGAATATTTATGAATTTGTTTGAAATGTTGATCTAATGTAAGTGGAATCCAAAATTGCCCCAGAGCTTAAGAAAAGCCCCGAAATTCATTCTTTCTTGGTATTCTTCGCCTGTTGCCCTAGAACCCGCAACGATTGTACTGCTCACAGCTAGCCATCAAGAATAAATAAAACCATTGATAACACTTTAGCGCGCGAGAGATACACATGGACTTAGACAAAAACTGCCTCATAACCACGTATTTTTTTGCACGACATGGATTTTGTGAAAATATATTGAATTGATTTCATGTTAATGGTGTTAAAAGGAAGGTTAAATTCCTAGTTTCTCCAAAAGTGGCATTTTAATGATACCTACATTTTAGAATATTTAAGGTGTGTTACATTTCGTTATCAAATATTTTCTTCTGCAAATCAGACTAAAATTAGCTGCCAAGATCTTATACTCGAATCGCATGATTTTCGAAACATAATTTCGTCTAAATTTCGTCCTGAAATTGCTACTTCTGCTTGTGGACAGACTAAGATGTCGTCGGAAACTATTGAACAGGAAGGGATATCTGCTTCACAAGATAAAAACTTCATCTCCGCATACACAAGTTTGCCCGCGGTAAGCTCATAATCCTCAGTTTTTTTACCGTAAAGTAGTAGATAATATCAATTTTTCTAAAAATCAATTTCATTGTATCCTTCCGACTTAACAGAAACCGGAAACTACTGTACGGTTCTTTGAACGAAATGGATTCAACAATTCACTATATTACGCTGTATACGGAGTTGATGCGATCCTGGCTGGTAAAGAGCACTTCCGTTGCTTGGATGCCGTTAAGACGATTACTTCAAAGGACCTTATTTTAGAGAACGTGAATTTATCGAATCAGGCTTTTGTATCATTTGCGCGACATTTGTTGCTTGTCAAGCAGTATCGAGTCGAAATCTACACCGAAAAAGGAAAGCGCAGTGGTTCCCAAGGGTGGGCATTGGAACGCAAGGTATGTAAACCAAATAACCCTGCAACTAATGTTATTTCTATACCTTTTATTAACGTTGCAACCTTCTAGGCATCTCCGGGTAACTTGACCGACGTGGAAGATCTCATATTTGGCCATAACGATCCAAACATAAGCAATTGCGTTGTCGGTGTCAAAATCTTGGAAAGCCATTACACAAAGGTAATTTGTATGGATTAGCATCAAGTAATTGCAGGAGCTAAGGTTGTTATATCTTGAAACGTTCTTTACAGGTTGTAGGGCTGGGAATTGTGGATATTAACGATTGCGTGATTAGCTTAAGTGAGTTTGAAGACAACGAGCACTTTTCAACTCTGGAATCAGTATTAGTGCAATTAGCTCCTAAGGAGGTGGTCTTTTGTCCAGCGGGCTTGCACGAAAAAGATCTCAAAAGACTGTATCAGGTATTTGATTCATACATTGTATTAAGTGAATTCAGAGTTCGATCATCGTATCATAGTCTATAATGGGATGAATCTAGAATGCGGAAACCTGGTGAATAGTCATCACGTAACGCTGCTAGACGTGTCACATTATAAACCTTGAAGCGCCAGTGTATTTTATCGTATGATAATGTAACCTACTTATATTTAATAGGTTTTCGATCGAAACAGCGTACTGGTAACCGAGATTCCTAACATAGACTTCGATGCAAAAAACATCGACCAAGATCTGGCGAACCTCGTACGTCCTGTTGGTGGTCGACCTTTTAGTTTTACTTCCCATCCCGACCGTCTAAAAGCGCATGCCATTGCAGCCTTATGTGGCTCAATCAGATATCTGGAGGTATGTCCGTCATCTCTACTTGATGTAATTTCGGATATCAAGTTCTAACTTACAGCGGTAATTGATCTTTAAGACGGTTTTATATTATTTATGCAGCTGCTATGCGATGAAAAGTTTACCACACGCTTTCGATTGGAAATATTTGACATACATCTTCATGTGAAAATGGATGCCGCTGCTTGTCAAGCCTTAGATATCGGTACTGATGAATCCAGAACTGCAAATAAATCAACTATTATTGGTGCGATAGATAAATGCCGGACACCACAGGTTAATATTTATATTCAGTTATTCACATAATATCTTTGCCTGACTCTGTTGCACTAACAGTTCTTTTTTCCAATTCCTGTTTTACCCAGGGGCATCGACTGCTTGCCAAATATTTGAAGCAGCCACTGAAGGATAAGCAGACGTTGGAAGAACGGCTTGATCTCGTGGAAGCATTTGTCGAAGACACTGTGTTAAGACAGTTGCTTTACGATGATTTATTGAGAAGAATACCCGACTGTCAAATGTTAGCTAGAAAGTTAATGAGAAAGAAGGCAACTTTGCAGGACCAGTACAAGTAAGGATATGCACGGAAATTACGATTTGTGACCTTCTGTGGCGGAAAGTTTCTCTACTAATTTCAATGCTTTTGTTTATAGATCTTATTTATTTTGTGTGAAACTTCATCTACTTCAAGATGCATTGCGCAATTACGAAGGAGACAAACAGGCAGCTTTAACGACGCATTTTAGTCAGCCCCTAGCTGAATTAGAAACTGAAATCTCCAACTTTTGCAAAGAAATCCAAACAACATTGGACTTAGACTCCGCTGAGAAAGGAGTATTCATCGTACGTGCAGACGTGGACACAGACTTGATGGGTATGTGGCGGTCGCCGTGATAAAAATAAGGGTTATGTGAAGGAAGAACTGGGAATCTTTAACTCTGAAGTCGTTATAATCTAACCTCCGTGAGACGCTACCAGATTACTGAAAAAAGGAAGCTTAATTGACCTGTCTCTAGAACGCAGGAGCAGTCAAGCATGCATTGAATAGGGTTCTATGACTTGACATGTGTCATCTTTTACATACTATTAATAACTACTGCTATGCTTGTACTTCAGAAATATGGGACCAAATGAGTTCGCTGGAAGAAAAGATGGCTGAGGAAAGTTACAAGGTGGCAAAACTACTGAGCTTGGAGGCCGGCAAATCACTGAAGTTAGAGTCGAATTCTCAGCATGGGTATTTTTTTCGAATCACCTTAAAGGTAAGTGAATCGCATTGCAAATCGGTAATGAAAAACGGTCGCTCGCAAGCAATTCAAATTGGCAGTAATAGTGACCTTTTCCATTTGTTGATCTTAGGATGAACCTGCAATACGGAACAATTCTACTTATAAAGTCATCGACTCCAGCAAAGGTGGCATAAGATTCCGAAATGGTGCTTTGGAAGGGTTGAGTGCTGGATATGCGGCCAAATACGAAGCGTACGAAGAAAAGCAGAAGACATTTGTAAAAGAGCTGTTAGAAAGGTGCGGAAAGTATTGTTACGTGTTCGAAACTCTAAACACGATTTCAGCAAAGCTAGACGTGGCTATTAGCTTTGCTGTGTCATCGGTAGAAAACTCTGAGCCATATGTAAGGCCCAAGT
This sequence comes from Sminthurides aquaticus, assembly GCA_906901655.1. Lineage (NCBI taxonomy): Eukaryota > Metazoa > Arthropoda > Collembola > Symphypleona > Sminthurididae > Sminthurides > Sminthurides aquaticus. The sequence continues at coordinate 13,248,820 of CAJQTT010000002.1, read as the reverse complement.
TGCTCGACAACGGGTCTGGAATCATCACCTTCACCAATCTGCGACATCCGTGTGTAGAGCTTCAGACGAACGCTACCTTTATTCCCAATAACATTCATTTTGAAAAGGGTTCATCGTCATTCTACATAGTGACAGGCCCTAATATGGGTGGTAAGAGTACACTGTTGCGTTCCGTTGGGGTTGCCACACTATTAGCTCAAATCGGGTGCTTCGTTCCCGCATCAGATGCAGTTGTAAGTTATTTATCATAGCTTCTTCGTCTCCAAAGACTGCGTTCTCCATGACTACAAAGCTTTGTAAATGATTGTATTCGGTCCCCGTATAGGTCAGCATTGTCGATGCCATTCTTGCCCGAGTTGGCGCTGGAGACGCCCTTCAAAAAGGAATATCTACGTTCATGGCAGAAATGCTGGAAAGTTCATTTATTCTTAAGGTGGGGTTGCAGTCTTGTCCAGTTGCAGTTTTTTGTTGTAGTTATCTCATTAAGAAGCGTATCGGTGGGAAATAATATCTAATAATGTGTTGTATGTTCTGATAGACTGCTTCTAGTGATTCACTTGTCCTCATTGATGAACTTGGTAGAGGGACGTCGACCTACGATGGATTTGGATTATGCTGGGCAATATCAGAGTGAGTACATCTGCAATAATTTTCTTTAATGCCCCGAAAAAAGTCTCATCGAGACTATTTAATCTATGAGTTAATTCAATCAATCCTTTTTCTACTTTTATAGGCACTTGCTCAAATCTGTCGATTGTTTTTGTATTGTTGCAACTCATTTCCATCAGCTCACTGAATTGGCTCGAGCATCCAAGTCCGTCCGCAATGTACATTTTGTTGCCATTCCTTGCGAAACGGGATTACAAATGATGCACAAACTGCAACCTGGGTCATGTGATCGTAGTTTTGGAATTCACGTTGGACGCGTCGCGGAGTTTCCCGAACATGTTTTGCAAGTAAGAACAAAGCTATTCTTTATTTGGATTGCCATTATGTGTTGAATGACTGGTATAAAGTTGCGACTGACGTCTCAGGAAGCGCAATCTATGGCAGATCAACTCGAGGAAATTTCACCTACTGACGAAGACGATTCATCCGAAGGGGTCAAACGGAGGGAATCCGAGCGACACGTAAGACACAGCCTAATTTATCTTATTTTCGTGTTTATTATGCTAAAGGATATCTAATGAATTGACCTTTGAAACCTACTACATGTTGTGTACAGGCAGGATATGGCTACATCGATGAAACAATGAAAGAAATAATTTCTCTCGGAAAACGTTGTAACAACGAAACTGAATTCAGCGTCGGACTAAATGAAATCATTGCCAAGGTTAAAAAGACAGAATTGCCATACATCGAGCATCTTCTAAGTACTATGGCCGGGAAAGAAGAAAAGTAGATTTGTTAAGAGAATCTGCAGAAAATACTGCTTGAATCAGCAGTATTTCATTTATTTTTAATTTTGCAACTTTTACTCAGCCCCATTAAATTTTAATCTACCTCAAAACATATTTTTGAAGGATTCTTTTTAAATTGACTGGTCTTTGCTCAATCCACTGATCAACACTTGTATCCGATCGTGGAGCTTAGCTATATGAACTGAATTAAATACAAGTGCTTTCAGATTTGCAAAAGATAACAGTAAATGTAATTCAGCAAGACTATACTATATCACATTTCCGATATGATAATGTTAGTACTAAGCAGAGTCTACTAATAATTCACAAATTCATGTGCTAGGAAAATATACATTCGAAGTGGCCCACTGGTTTGAACTTATCACAAGCTTCAGTGTAAATTTATTGGAATCCCCGTATTCTCGCCAGGAATTAGATATGTATCTTAGAATTGTTCAATTCTAACGCTATTCTACGTTGGAAAAATAAGTAAATCGACATCACGAATTACACTGAGATTTCAGTGGAGATTACATCGAAAAGGTAACAACCTCTAAACTCTTATTTGATATTATAATACTTAGTTCGACATGCGTATCGAACTGGTAACTTCTCGTTTCGCGAGTAAAACAGTATCTTCGACCAACTAAGTCTCCTAAGGTATTAATAACACTAACACTAGTACAGAATAACCTAAGTATCAAAGAATATAGGCACCTTATAAGCCTTATTCAAACTAATTCCTGCTATTGCTTAGTAACACCGAGAGGGACTGCCTCTTTTGACTTTCTCACCATTCCTAGCGGAGCAAAACTTGCTTTTGGAGGGACAACATGCACCTTGGACGCAATATATACAACGGGGGCAAATAGACTTTCTCGGTTCGTAATTTCACATAGGAAGTTCCTTACTTTTTCTTTAGCTCCCCAGCTAGCAACGTATTTCGGGTCTACAACATGGTTCTGATTGTCGAACGGATTCTGTAATCCAATGGCAACAGTAACAATCTGTAAAACAGGAATCACTATTTTAGATCGAGTTTCAAACGATTTCCATTGCAAATATCATTTAATCAAATAGAGAACAAAGTGCTAGCCCCGGATTTAAAAATTATTTCAACCACATATATACCTCTCTTTTATCACGGTTCTTTTCAATATCTCTCTTCAACACATCAACAACAGCAAAAGACTGACTGTTGTTGACAGAATACACCAGGATGAAAGCATCTCCGGCGCTATACACTTGTCTTGGTAACACATTATCGGTTGCAATATCTTCTGGCGAACCGAGACCTTCTGTATCGTAGAACCGTAGAATTTCTCTCGTTCCCTTATCATTCAAAACGGTGGCTGCGTACATATCTTCAATCGTTGGATGAATGTCCTGCAATTATAATTTACATTTGGTATCAGCTTGTCAGCTTCTTATATTCTCTAGACTCAACCATTTTCGATTGAATCATATGAGTTACACTTAAAAATAAACACATCAAGTGGAGGAAAACTTACTTGATAATCCAATTTTCCATAAATTATTTGTTGCAGCATCGCTGTCTTCCCGACACCCTTCATTCCACAAACGAAAACTTTGGTAACTTTCCCCATCGTTAGGCAATTCTGCCCAAGCCCTACGATGGCAGATCCGCAACTGTGTAAGAAGAGGTCAACCCCGACGAATTCATTCTAAGCTTATTAAACTGAATCAATTACATTATTTGTATTCCATGAATTTTCAATACGTGATCTCTAAATAAACACATGTGTTGCGATTTAACCCCCAATTCTTCACTACTGGATCACAAAAGTTCAATGTTGTTCTTTTTTTGAATGACATCATATAAAGGCGGGAAGTCCAAACCTCATGCTTGTAATAATGACGTCATTCCACACTCGAATTCTGTATGCTGTACAATCTGGTTTCCGTGGTGTGCCCAACTGAATCCGAATTATGAGCGAGTGCATCAATCGTAATAATTGCAATTTTGGAGAAACAAAGAAACATGAACCCTAGCATTCAGGAAAACGTATCCAAGTTACAGACGTAGACTCAATTAAAACGGGATTATAATGTCGGAAGTTCTTTTATTTCCTTTTCTTGACAAACTGACAGAATGACCAAAAATGATGTAAACTTGGTACTTCCTGTAATCTACAATCGTCGACCACGTCGTCCTCCCTTCCTCCTTGTAGAGTCTGAAGGAATTGGAGTGACATCCTCAATGCGTCCAATTTTCATATTAGATCGGGCTAAGGCTCTGAGCGCAGATTGTGCACCCGGTCCTGGGGTCTTAGTTCGGTTGCCTCCAGTGGCACGCAATTTGATGTGAAGCGCCGTGATTCCGAGTGATCTACATTTTTCAGCCACATCTTGAGCGGCTAACATAGCAGCGTATGGTGATGCCTCATCACGATCAGCTTTCACCTTCATTCCTCCAGTGATTCTGGCAATAGTTTCCCTATATTACCACAACACAAATCATTAGTTTTCCACCAACATTAATACTTCAGCTTCCTTAAGCTTCTTCAAAATATATCTTCCATTAACTAACCTTCCGGACAAATCAGTGACATGCACGAAAGTGTCATTGAAACTGGCATAAATGTGGGCAACGCCGAAAACAGTCTCTCCATCCTTCACTTGCGGCCCCAATGAGACCTGGGCCTCTTCCTTCGGCTGCCTTCCTCTACGTGGACCCATGTCTTCTGAAACAAATCAAATGTTTAATTATTAGTCAACATTAGAGTCTGCTATCACCTACAGTGATTTCCGTCTCGAATAGCTGAAATCAAACCGGACAAACCCCATTTCCAATACAGAATCAAGACTTGGAGTCTTCACACTCAAACCCGGCCGACTTGATTCCACACACATGGAGTCCTTTCCAAACTACACTTTAATGCTAAAATTAATTGTTGTTAACTAGCAACCCTTTCATTACTTACCTCAATTGGATTTTCACACAAAATCTAAATAGATTTTAAAAAGCAATTCACAGAATTCACTGTCTCACACTTCACCACACGGTTCCCAATTCGACTACTCGTCTCGTACCGCACTGCACGTTCCCACAACCTCCGCACACCAAAAGAATTCAGAATGGAAAGCAGTGCTGGTGTCTTCACTCCTTTCCACCAGGTTCACCTTTTATCACTCCGACAGAATACGTATGCATAGCTCAAACGTCTATAGCTACAGCTCTAGCATATACCTATGCGTATGTTATGTACACACACTCACTTCTAAATAAGTATACATAACTCATACAGCAGCAAGGCTGCGCATCCTCTACCACCAGCTGCCACTACTCTCGCCTACACCAGAGACACCTATGAAACAAAGATTTCCCCACAGACCTAAACTAACCAAAACCTCCACTTGACGACAGAGAGCAGCCTGAACAATTTACAAAGATTGTCAATCGACATATGTATCGCAATAGTGTTGGATACTAACCTATGTACGTGAGTGTGATAATTAACCTGCTTAGGCAGAGATTCCTATACACTAGCACACTACATTCATCTGGTAACCATATCATTAAAGCAGTTCATTGCCTCTACCGTGCATAACTACCTTCTATAAACTATTTGTAAAACCATACAGAGAATAGAGAGTGAGAGTTGTGTTGTCTATACTTTATCGTGTATTGTGTACGTCGGGGTTGAATTTCCTATATCAAAACAAAAGTGCTAGTGACAGCTATACATACACCCCCTTGTAGGATCGTACATATAAACTTCCGAACAATAAATGGAGTGGCAACAGTAGCACCTATTTATTGGTTTCAAAGATTTCCAAAGTTTTGGAAACATAATTAAGTTTAATAGAAATATGTAGTTTAACTATGATAGACTTGGGATTAATGAGGTGCACATTTAAGTTTGTGCTTGGATTAAAGTTGCGGTTCCTTGCAGAATAACTCAAATCCGAGGGATATCCTGAGTAGAGAGACTGGAAAAATAGCACCTGGTGTATGTTTTGGTAAGATCATCCGATTCCTTTGTTCCTTCCCTTCTCCTAGCTCCAGTCAACTTGGATTCATCTAATTAGTTGCGACTTTTCCTCTTGATTCATTTGGAATTTAATTGTATCAAATTATGATTTCAGGTGGTGATTCTACCTATCCATTGTTATTTAGGAATGATCTCTAATCGCCACAGCCTTTCAGTTTATTACTCAGAATCCCTTTTCGGGAACTTGTTCACGGATCCAGAATCTGATTGATGGAGTACGGTTTTTGAGGATCCACGACCTTATGACTCACTCTAATTGACTTCCGGGAATCAAACTTTTCACAAAATGGCCGGACCCGTCCGTCTCCGCGACCAGTTCGCTGCGCTGGAACGTGCAATGAGAGATTGGGAGTTGGTTGATTCCGATAGATTTTCATTTGATGATTCCGATCATTTCGAAGAGGATTCTCTATGTTCATGGATATCCGAACCCGAGAGCTTGTGCAACAATTGGAGGGGATGGAAGAAATCTAATTTCACCGCCCCTACCGCAAGTGCTGGTCAAAGCAATGCTGTAGCAACAACAAGCGCAACTGCTCCCAATCCAGATTCTGCAGGTGGTAGTAGCTCAGCTGTTCTCACCACCAAACATGGAGCCGCTGGATATTCAAAGAGAGGAGGTGAATCTTCTTCTGGTCCTGAGCCACATCAAAACTACGTTAACTTGGTAGAGCTTTCTGCAAAAATTGTTGCATCTCATATACCATTTGAAATGGTTGAGAGGTTCTATCCGCCTGTCCCCGAGCAGTTGCAGTTAAGAATCGCATTTTGGAGTTTTCCTGAGCATGAAGAAGATATACGATTGTACTCATGCCTCGCAAATGGTTCCGCTGAAGAGTTTCAAAAGGGCGAGCGGCTCTTCCGGAATGAAAGTGTCTCTGACATACTTCAGATAGGTATGAACACTCAAACTAATCAACACTCGGATCTCTGGCTTGTTGCTAGAAGTTTTGCTACTTAGGTTCGTGAAATCCTTTAACTATTTGACCTGTTTTCATTCCAGGATTCCATTTGAGTGCTACAGTTAAGCCGAACATGCGTGAAGCCCATAAAGTTGCCGTGACTTTTGATCGACGTCGAGTAACCTCCTGTACATGCACTTGTAATGCCAGCACTAACTGGTGTGGTCATGTTGTAGCCGTTTGCTTGCATCGCATCTTTCAGGTAACCGCGGGCCTTTATTCTTATTTGTCTTCCTTGAAAATCGTTTCCCGAGTATCTTGGCCTACGAAATAATTAATGGGAAGTTTTCAATGTCTCTCTAGCGTTGAAACATAGTAAAAGAATCGAATTTCGTTTTGTGAGAGCTAGATCAGAAAGGGAATGACTTTCAGTTTACACGTGATTTTCATATATTTATGCTATTTTTCTTATATTACAGTCCAAGGATGTAATGCTCCGAGCTCCCGTCAGTGAATCTTTGTCTCGTCTTCATCGAGATCAATTACAGAAGTTTGCTCAGTATCTTATCAGTGAGCTGCCACAACAGATTCTTCCCACAGCACAAAGACTCCTTGATGAATTACTATCCTCCCAACGCTCAGCGATTAATACGGTATGTATAAATAAACTTACTTACGCTGAATTTCACATATACTTTGGCTTAGTACTAATTACATTTTTTAATTCGCAGCTGAGAGGAGCTCCAGATCCAACTGCTGGTGCTTCTGCAAACGAACAAACAACATGGTTTTTAGATGAACGAACGTTGCATGGGAATATACACAAAATACTTATTAAGTTTTGTGTGCCAGCACCTATTGTTTTTAGTGACGTAAACTACTTAAGTAGTGCTGCACCTCCGGCTTCAGCGGAGTGGAGCAGTTTATTGCGCCCTCTTCGAGGAAGGGAGCCCGAAGGTATGTGGAATCTTCTTTCAATCGTCCGCGAAATGTTTCGACGAGAAGATCGCAATGCTATCCCATTACTGGAAGTAATCACGGAGGAATGTCTAAACTGCGATCAGGTACACAAAATTTGATTTATTAATTTTACATGTATAATGTAGTTGCTAGGTTAAGAAAGAATAACATTTCTAACTCACCCCCTTAATTGATGCATTTTAGATCTTGGTGTGGTGGTTTAACACTAAAGTTGCACTCCACAACGGAAATTCCGGTCATGGGACGAAACATCATAGCGTAAACTCGAATGCTCACGCGTGCCAACATGCAGGTTCTTCTTTGTGTGATGAAATTGTGCTGTTGTGGAGACTCGCCGCCCTCAATCCGGGATTGTCTCCTGAGGAAAGATGTATACTACATAGCCAGTTTAAGGTAAAAAAACTATAATCGCCGTCAATAATACAAAATTACAAAGCATAGCAAAAAGTCAGATTTCAAACTTTGCTTAATTTTAATGTAGGAATGGCACACAAAGATAATTGAGAAGGTATCGAAATCTCGCAATGCATCGGTAGGTTCGAAGCACGCTAATAGTTTCAAGAATGACGTTGAAGTCTTCCCGGGTTTTCGACCATCCATTGAAGCTTGTTTTCTGACATGGGATGACTACGCAATCCCTGGTGTGACTTATTCGGACTCCAATCAGGTCTACCAGACTCCATTTATGTGCTTTAGACATTCTGATGGCCATTCGAGATCAGGAGATACGGGAATGATACATTCTTCTCATGCAATTTTGAATAATCCTGCGGGAGAACATCACTTGTTGCATTCAAGTGCCACGATCTCAAGCGTTCCAATTGTAAATTCAAATTCAAAACGGCCACGAAGTGTAGACTTTAATCCGGACAAGAATTCATCGAATGGTGCCGGTGCTAGTACAAGTGGAACTGGAAATACCGGAGATGCAACTGCTGCAGCCTCCACAGATTCGTCCGTGTTGCCCTCTGACACTCCCTCGACATCCAAACTTTCGTCAAAAGCTACCAAGCATCTAAAGAAGCACCCACGCGAGAAAGACGATTCGGAGATTCCTTCTACCAGCGCAGGAAGTAGCAAATCCCGAGCCCAGAAAGTAGCACCGGAATACTCGTCGGGTTTACCCATTAGTGCTAGTGGTTTGAAACTGAAAGCCAGCCGTGGCGCTTCCCTCGAACAAAGCTCTTCTTTTGAAGAAGATAACGTAGCATCATCATCCTCTGCTGGAGCAAATGCATCTGGAATGCTGTCCACACGGCATAAAGACTATCGATTGGCTCAAGGAAGCCTGAACAGGAAAGTGCCAAGCGTCAAATGCCCACCAGACCTACTAGTACTCCAGCAAAATGCTGTTCTAGCAACTGCAAGAAATGTGGCAAGTGATGGAAATCGGAGTTCTGTATCTTCAGAAGGTTTCTGTGAGCATGAGGGTGAACCCGATGTGGATACCGAAATTGTGGTTATGAACGGAAGTTGTGGTAGTATGACCGCTTCGAAGAAGGTTCAGATATCTGCCTCTGGTAACCAGGGTGCAGCAGATGAAATCGATGTTGAGCTTGAGGTAGATCTCGAATTAGACTCAGATTCATCCGCATCTGCGAGGGTTGGTGATGTGTTAGTCCCGGTCCTGACTTCTAAGTTCGATTCCTCCGATTCTCAACAAAGTGGCGACGAGTATCAGCAGTTATATTATTACGATCCAAAATCCGCTGTTCATCCGACTAAACGAGCTGAAGAATCAAGTAAAGATGCTTCCGGTGACGATGGGAAAAAGGATGCCGTCGGTCAGACCGTCGTTTCGAGTATCAAACGTGTGGAAGACCCTTGGGAAATACTTTTTGCTCGAGCTGAAGGATTACATGCTCATGGACACAGCAAAGACGCATGTACTCTGGGCGTCAAGCTGGCAGGCGAGTTGTTGGCTAACCCTCCAGATTTGACTATAGAAAACTTGCCTCCACTGACGATCGGAAAAGGCAAGAAACGGAAAATTAACCCAGCCTCACATCAGGTTTCATGTCTGGCTTCTGCAACGTTGGCAAAGTGTGGATTCTTGTGCACTGTACTTGCTGAAAATTCGGACTGCTATTATTTAGCCTTTCAAGTTGGTATGTTCGGCTTGGAATTGTCCCGACCTCCAGCTTCTACGAAGCCATTGGAAGTGAAGTTAGCAAATCAAGAAGCTGAATTGGCACAACTACTGAAACGCATTTGTATAGGTCAAAAGGAACTTGACATGATCAGAGCAAAGGCTACGTGTTTAAGGGATGGAAAATTCAAATCTCGTGGAGATGCATTACTTCCTCTTGTGCTGGCAAACTTTATTTTTGACGCGTTGGTAATGCCAAGTAATAGGGAAGGACGATGTGCACTTCAACAGGGCGTGTACCATCTGACCTCAGACGAGCCATTGGGCTTTGAAGCTGCTGTAGCTGCGCTTGGTTTGAAGGCAAACGTTTCCGAGGCAGATCACCCATTGCTGTGCGAGGGGACGCGTAGACAGAGAGGAGACTTAGCCCTGGCCATGCTTGTGCATTACAAGGACGATGCCGATAAATTGGCAAAAGTTATGGACAAATTATTGGACCGCGAAATTCACCAGCTGTACAAAGCACCGTTGCCTTCAGCGTACTATTCAAATAACCCACCCACGACGGCTCTCTTGGGAGCTACCCCATGTACGAGCGGCAAAATGGAGGCATCAGAGAGAGATTCTGTAGCAAGCGAATCTGGCAGAACTGATTCTGTAGATAAACCGCATACTTCTGGACTCGCGAATCAAGCCCAAGCTGCAATGAGTAGCGGAGACCTTGGAGCTACGCGTGGTGGCCTTCCTTCTCAGAAATCAGCAAACGGGGATAAAAACGTTGTGCCAAGTTATTCAGCCTCATCAACCCATCTTTCTCAAGACAATTCTCCTGCTGCCCATCAAAATTCTGGCAACAATAGTGACGTCGGCTTGCACGCAAATATGAGTGGAATACCGGCTACGAAAGAAGGTAACTTCTGTGGAGGCATGTCATCTTCATCGAAAATGATGAGCAGCAGCAACAACTTCGCGGCAGTCGGAAAAGCCACTGTACACGCTGTAAATAGTCCTAATTCTTGTGGCTCGACCGGCGGGGACAGTTCGGGAAGAAAAGGAATGGAAGCGAGTAATGCAAGCTCGGCTGGACACAGTAATGTCGGTAGTCCTGAGTCTGCTGTAGCATCGGGTGAAACCTCTTCAGCGGTTTCAGGAAACGGAAGCAGCAACCCCAACAATCTTATGACTGCAAATATATCTAATGGAAGCGTAGGAGGAGCTAGCGGAAGTACGGGTAAATCAGGAAGAGAATCTGGTAGATTTAAAGGAAAGCGGAATTACCCTATTCTGCCCAATCAACCCTCTGAAGCTGGAGCTCATTTCATGTTCGAGCTAGCTAAAATTGTTTTGGGTAAAGCTGGTGGATCCAGCAATCAAAGCCTATTTACACAACCCAGCACCGGGCAAAATCCTCGTGGACCTCACAGAGCACTACACATGTGTGCTTTCCACATGGGACTCTACGCTCTCGGTCTCCACAACGCTGTTTCCCCCAATTGGTTAAGTCGAACTTATTCAAGCCACGTATCTTGGATAACAGGTAAACTAGTAATTCATTATTTACTTTTCCGTATAATTTCAGTTTCAGGTCAAGGAAAATTATTCACGTTTCTGTTATGCGTTTAGGTCAAGCGATGGAGATAGGTGCTCCAGCAATTGCATTTTTGATCGATACGTGGGATTCTCACTTGACACCACCAGAGGCAGTAACTATAGCAGATCGGGCATCTAGAGGAGATGTGAACATGGTTCGTGCCGCAGCTGAACTTGCGTTATCTTGCCTTCCCTATGCGCACGCACTTAATCCGAATGAAATACATCGAGCAATTTTACAGGTAAGCCGCCGACTATAAGGAACATTGTATCGTATAATTGATAGTAGGAAAATGTTTTTAAAAATGCTGGATTTATACTACTTAATTAGTGCAAAGAGCAAAGCGATGGAATGTTGGAGAAAGCCTGTGTGACTGTAGAAACTGCGGCCAAAGGAGGAGGGGTTTATCCTGAAGTTCTCTTCGATGTTGCCAGGCAGTGGTACTCATTGTACCAGAAGGTAAGTTTTATTTCGTGATTATAAACAAACATTGCAATTAGCTGCAAAAAGATCATCCGAGACATCATTCCTTATCGTATTCTTGCAGCATTTGCCTTTGGACGTTGATCTCCTGAATGAAGATCTGAATCATCACGATTCTTTGCTCTCGGGACTGGAATCAGGTATGGATCCAATGAACGGGCATATGTCATCTCAGCCAGGAATGCAGTCGTTGAATCAGGGCAACGGACCCTCCGTTTCTGCTACATCTTCTACGCCAACGGTATCTTCCAGCTCTAGTATGATACAGTCTAATGTTAATCACTTGGAAATCATGGGAATGTCACCTTCGGGACCTCCAATGGCGCCTCATGGTCAAATGTATCCGCTTTCGTCGCCACAAGTCCCGCTCGCTTCGATACCGTATGGATCTAATCCATACGGCCAAGTTCCTGCCTACATACCAGCTTACAATCCGATTCCAGGAAATTTTATGTATGGACAAGCCGTCATATACCAAACAGGGACTGGTCCCAATAGTTCTCCTTCGGTCGTGACCACAACCTCAGGGTATTACAACCAACAGTCTCAACAGAATCAACCACAGAACGCTTACAATAACGTTCCGCAGCTACATCAGCAGCCGATCCATAATTTAGTATCACCCGGACCAGCGTTACAGTACTTTCCTTCTGTCCCAATTAGTAGTAGTGGGCCAACGCCCCATATGCGACCTGCAACGCAGTTTTATCCGGTCAGCCACATGACTCTTCATCATGGTGGTCATGGAGGCCTTCAGCAATCAGGCAATGCAAACAACGTTGCTGCAGCTATGGTTGCTGCTGCTGCTGCAGCTGCCGGCCATGTCCAGCATACATCTCATCCCCATCCCCTGAGTGCCTTGGCAAACCAAGGTCACATCGTCGCCATTCCTACAAGTGGGCCTGCAGTCAGTTGTCAACAACAGCAGCAGATTGTAATGGCAGCTGCCTCGAATATGGGAGGTCATAATTCTCATGCCGCAGCTGTCGCGGCTCACGCACATAACATGTCGATGTCGAACGGGATTCGAGCTCCAATTAGCCAATCTCAGGTAAATGAGAAATTTTTTATGCGTGATATTTAAATAATAATAGTAATTTGGCGTGGACTGAGAAGGTTGTGAAAAAATTAGTAAAATGTTATATTTATTTGGAATGAGTCTTAATTACCAATTTCGTCATTCTAGATTAACCTCGTGGGACCTATGCATTCACATAATGGAAACGGGTCATTCATGCAAGGAAACAACGGGAATCCATCGATACAAGGCCAAAACTCAATGCAGAACGGCATGAACAACAACATGGGACACCTAAATCCAGAAGGGCCAAACAATGGTGTAGTATGCCAGATGGGCAGGCAAGGAAATTTTTACCAGCGTGGGGACATGCTTGCTTGTAACAATTCTGCTGGTAACGGCGTTTCGTCCTGTACATCTTCTGGCCAGGCGTCCGCAATTAAAGTGAAGTACTTACTTTCGGCGTATCGCGTTGGTATGCTTGCGATGGAAACTTTGGCCAGGAGGGTTCACGATGATCGTCCGGCGGCTAAGTTTGCACGAAATCCACCGTATGGAGAAGATGTAAAATGGCTGTTGGGAATAAGTCGGAAGCTTGGAGCGCAGTATCTTCAGCAGTTTTGCATTTGTGCAGTATCTTCCATCGCAAATCCGTTTGTTCTTCACGAGATAATTTTAGACGCTGCCCTAATTTCGTCCAGAAACAACTTGGCTTGGGTATACCAAAATCCGCGGTCCCCATTAGCCCCTCTTGTGCAGAAATGTCAGCAAATGTACTTTCAGTGTCTGCACCAGAAGCTTTACCACATAACTTTATCGGATTATGAGGATTTTGTAAACATCGTTTGCACCGCGAGACAAGCGTTTCATCTCACTCCGGACGGTATATCCCAATTTAAGGAGTGGCTTCAAAATCTTCGAAGGTGAGCATTGCATAAAATTTGATCCAGTAAGTCAACCGTAGATTTTGTCCGAATCCATGACGAAACTGACTAATTATGATAATTTTTCTTGCAGATCCAAAGCGTGTAAGAAAGATCTCTGGGCTCAAATAACATCTGCTCTCCAAGCCAATCCTAAATGATGATGGTTAGTGTTAGGTTGGGGTGGTTTTGCATTCATCGGAGAGCGTCAGATATGTGTTCGCGAGACGCGCCTGAATATTTGTAATGTTATAAGTTAATTGTATAATAGGGTTAAAAGGGTCGTGTGTTCACAGAAGCATAGAAGTACGCGTACGTATTAACTTATTAATCTTATCGCGATTTCAGATTATAGCCGCATAATTACAGTACTCCGGTTTTATGTCGAAAAAAACTCGTAGGGTGACTGCTGGTCTGAGCCTACGACGTATACCGTATCGCAAAAAAAATATGTATGCTATGTAATGTAGGATTAGAAGACGTTAAATCGCGATTAGTTTGTTAACTTGTTTCACGCAGTTTTTTGGTAGCAGCAGCGCTCTGTAGCTTCATTCGAAGGGATAACGTGGATTGAGGCTTGAAATAGCATTGAATCCGTCAACTAGAGTGGGGGAATGCTGCAGGAATATCAGATGGCATGGCAAAGTTGTGTTCATGTCACTACTACAGATCAGGAAATCTCCGTCTTTTTTACCGGGTGTTTATAGCCGTCGGAATGTAATCTCGACGATACGATAAAAATGTGTAATTTAAAATATTTTCGCGTAATAGTGTTTGCTTGTAATTCATGCCAACGCCAAGATCCTCGGAATGGAATCTTGTAATAGGTTTAAGTGTTGTATTTACGAGTGTGGTTCTTACTCATTTTATTTATTACTTACTAGAAACTACGAAATTAGTGAATAAGGGCATCAAAAGTGACATGGCGAGAAGTCACATTTTTACTGCCTGATGCAGACGCAAACGGGTGCAGTTTTTTATTGAGGGATGTTTCACCAACAAAAACCAATGGGTTAGCATCCATTGTTTAGCTCGTATGTAATGCTAATGAATATTGATATTGTGTTAGAACTCTGCATAAATGTATGTGGTACAAATTGTTGAATCCAGTCACCAACTGCTCTTATCTTTTTCCAGCTGTTCAATCAACATATTTAACTTCTTACAACCTTTATTGTTAAATCTAATTTCATCTAATTTCCGTACCACAAATATTGGATATTATTCTCGCTTCAAAAACAGTATCTCATATTTATTGTAGCTTCAAAAACATTTACAATTTTTCTTCTCCAATACAAGATTCATAAATAATGCATATCGCAACTGTATTTCTTCATCTGTTTTTCTCGTCATCCGTAGCATGTAAGTTGAATTTAGATTTGGACTTATAATAATCTTTAGACTCCATGCACCATAAATGAATTACTGCAAACCATTAACTGCAGGATTCTAAAACTTCAAATGCCGATCGTTCATAATCAAACATACCATAATTAAAGAAACACAATCCAGAGAACATCATAAATGAAAGCATATTAACTACTAGCTACGAGTGTATTTAAAGTTATTCCATTCCTAAAGCCATAATAACGTGGGCTTGCAGACGCGCTTTCTGTGGCCCTTGCACGCTTCGATTTTCTAACGCCTGAATAGTGTTTACATAATCATACTCCAATGTTAAACCTAATACTGGTAGCTCATCAGGTGTCGCATCTTCATTCATCTTGACAGAAAAGTATACAGCAGCTTTATTGGCTTTCCGCCATACCACAAACGTAGAATCATCGTCGTAGTTAGGGGTTTCCGCAAAATCGTCAAAGTCGGAAGTTTCATCCTTCGGTGGCAAGAGTATGGTATTCTCTACATTTTCCAACTCACAATTTACTTTCAACTCTTCCTCCCTGGTAGGTAGCACATGAACTTCTTTGATGATGTGCGATGCAAGGCTTTGACTCGGATCCGTAGAAGATTCGTTGCTACCAGTAAGTACGGAAGTCTCGACACCGGCTACAAAATCACCAATCGCAGGCGAAACTTGTGAACGAGATGCAGGAATCGTTGAACCTTCAATCTTGTTCGTTGAATTCAATCCCGTGTAAGGTAAAAACTTTACAGTAGTTGGAAACTGAATAGGATTTGAAAGCCGCACTAAAATTTTCGTCCGCTTCCCTGGAGACAGCTTTACCAGAACCGGAGCCATTAATCGCACTTGTGGCACATGATAGAACGCATTAGACTGTATCTTGAACTTGATGGACACGGGTGAGTACTCTGGTTTGTGAATATTACGCTCGCACACTCTGCAACGCAGGGATCGTTTCACTAATAGCTGCTTATGGAGCGGTAACTGGTCCAAGGCTGACATGGCTTGAATCTCTACACCACCAAATCGTTGTTTAAGCGATGTCGCTGAAATGGATCAGAATATTCTTAAACACCGTACATACATATTTTCATACGTGTACAAATAATAAAAAGTATCAATCATTATTCTGGCATACCAGGAGCAGCATCCGAAATGCTCAGCATTTGGTCCACATCATCAGCTTCCTCCTTCCCGATAGTGACCGCAACATTAGCCGGTAGTGGAATTTGCTTACTCAGATCTTCGGGAGAGGCAACGGGAAATCGTTTCGGCAATAGGTGAGCTAATCCGTGTCGACCCTGTTTCAGAAACAAGTAATGATGACGCATTTCATTAGTCTCTTCCATACCATCCATTAAGCTTACCCGTAAATTTCAGAATTAAAGCTTCGAATTGTTCTAACTTACAGCAGCAAGGAATTTGCTTTTGTGAACGTATTTTCTTTCCTTAGCACATTTTTCCCTGCTTGCAAGGGATCTGAAGTATTCAGTAACATCCTGAATGCTTTTCGTCGTCTTAACTTCTGGTTCCAGCCATGGTCCGGAGGCACTCGAGCAGTTATCTATATTAACTTCCTTGGACGTCCATCGGCAATACCCACATACTAGGTAATAAGACTTCTTTTGAGCGCCCTTCGATGCATCTTCATCGCTAGCAGCTGGTACCGTTGAAGCTCGGACAGAAAGAGTTTGTTTGCAGCAAGGACAATCGTAGCACGAGTTACATCGATTTTTCTTTTGCTTCGCTTCAGCGGATGGCATGTTCTCCGAGCAATTCCCGCAATAATGAGAATCTACTTCATGAGACACACAAAATGGGCATCGCAATCGAAGGCAATGTCTGCAAAAATAAACATCGCTAATCCGTCTTAAGCTGCCGCAGCAACATAAGTAACGAACTGTATCACATTGAAATAAAGCAGCCATAACAGCTTCTTTAAATATATACACACTCTTATTTTCAACGTTAATTAGGAATACTCCCAAACAGAACAGAAGACGTGAGTCCTTCAAAATGTAAAACAATTCGGCCCATCAATCACCGAGACTAATGACAATCATAATTACAGATGTATTTAAAAAACATTCTCTCTTGTATCACAAAAAATTAATTTCTTAACTGCACTTTACGTTAAAGTTAAACGACAGCGAAATTCAACAGTGTTCACAATATTTTCTGCATTGTGTGGAAGTGGGTAGTTGACTAGGCAAGGAGACTCTCACTCGGTTTTATTTGGAGGTAGAGTGAGAGGCAAGTCTCTAATCTCCGATTTACAGAAAGTGTCGACTAGGGAGTTTTGCCTTTCTATTTGTGACGCCATATCCGGGCGTCATGTCAGCAATGATTATACTAGTGGCATGCAATTATATATAGCTGATAATGATTCACGTTCCTGAATAAGGAAAATAAATTCTAAGTACTAAATAATGAAATAATATACAGTGCAAATTCATTTCGTCATCGGAATATGTAAACAAAAATTGCAATTAAAAATAATAAAAATGTATTTTGAGTAATTATACTTTTATTATGTGGTGAAGCCAAATCCTAAGACGATCTGGGAGAATCCATCTGTTGGTCTGTCTGCACGCAAGAAAGCTCTCGAAGGAATGCACAGATATACATGGCACTTGGACTGCAAAGTATGAATGGATAATTAAAAAAACAAAATTTAATAATTACGTCAGTGATAATAATAATTAAATAAAGATTCCAAAATAAATTTAACGATGAGATTCTGTTGTAATTACAGCAAGAATATTAGTGAAAACGGGAATGGGGAAAAGATATTCGATTTGAATGAAAATTCAGGATTCAATATTTGAATTTCGCGCGATATGAGTTGTTGACGTTTGCTATACTCCCGCACTATGCGGAAAACTCGGCCGAGTTTTCCGCACGGGAGAGATTAGAGAGAGGACTAGTAGTTGACAGCACTCGGGGGGAGTAATCTACTTGTCGACGATTTTCATATTGTCCTTAAAGTTCACCGCCATCGCTTCCTAAATATTTTCCCAGCCCGATCTGGTGGAGCCATTTTATCACGTCAAAACGTTTTTAAGATAACTAACTAATGTGTCATCCTCCAAGTTTTCAAGAGAAGCCGCGGCGTTACAATTAACGCTACTAACCACACCGGTTTCACATTAGAGCCTTGCAGTTTTAAAGGGGGAGGGTGTTTTCGGGTTATACACGGCGTCGCGTTAACAGCGTATAAACTTTGACGTGAACACGTGCATTCTCCTAGTTCTTCTTTGTAGCTGTGCCTACGTCTTCGAACGATCCTTGACATGATACGTTTTCTTTGTTTCCTAGCACGTTCCTTTGTCGTCGCACTGTCTTCTTTTTTTGCCATATTAATCAGTATCATTTGATTCTTACTCAAAGATCCATTTATATTTTTCTTTTGCACAGTTACTTCCCACCTTGAGTACTCTCGCAGTTTCAATTCTTCGCTCTTACATATAGCTCCGCTAACGCATTGAGAATCCTCCGTACAGTATTGTTTCCTCCCAGCGAATCTCCGGCACTCCTCAACAATCTCATCCCAAGTTTCCAACTCGTTGGCACAGTCACACACGAAAACAATCTCTTTCAGCCCCGGAACTTCGAAAGTACAGCCTAATTTTGGTTTCCTCCCACAAAAGCTTAATGCCATAGTTTTCCGGAAATCTTCATCCAGTGGTTTCTCCGCAAGCTTATCAAATATTTCTTTCTCTCCTTCACATATTTCCCCTATTCCTGCCATTGTCCACCTCTCTTTTCCCTCTCCGGCCAGATCATCCCAGGAGTCGACACTTTTTTTTGAACCAACAGTTAGCGCTGCGTTGGTACAACTGAAACTAGGGAACCCAGTTAATACCAATACGCCCACAACAACGACTGCTTCAAAACTTATATCTTCCATCTCTTATCCACACACGTTTAAAAGTATTTCAAGTCTCTAGCCCCACAAACCCTTGCATTGGTTTTAGATAAGTTCTTAAACTATTTTGCCTTTCCCTTGGTCATTAAGCTGCCAATTCTGTAATTCATTTGATTCAGGATATAAGGTTAAGTGTAAGGAAGGAGTTGTCGTCAGTAACAGTTTGAATATTTACGAATTTGTATAAAATGTTGATCTAATGTAAGTGGAATCCAAAATTGCCCCCGAGCTTAAGAAAAGCCCCGAAATTCTAATTTCTTGCTGTTCGTCGCCTGCCTGTTGCCGTAGAACCCGCGACGATTGTACTGCTCACAGCTGGTCTGCCGATGGTGAACTTTACCTGTACAAAAGAATTGTTTATGTACATGTGCTTTTGACGGAGCCCCTGGGTAAAAGATTATAAGACGGAGTAACAATCGTAGTTAACAAGAATTATCTTTAATAAAAATAACCATGAAGTGATACGGGCCACATTGACTAACATCACCCTGGTACGTTATATTTACTCCGATGAAATAAAGAGTAGGTCACACGACTGAGGAAATAAAACGTATTCTTCAAGGTAATATTACTTGTATATATACCGGCTTTTTACAGCTTACACATTCAACACGATAAAATTATTCATTTTCCAGGTATTGAACACGTAACTATATCAACTTATTTGTTGCCTAAAAATGGTGGTGCGAGCCTACGAAGATGAGGTTAAATACCTCGAAAAGTTGACACCTAACTCTTGGAGGATTAAAAAAGGTTTCCAGCCAAACATGAACGTGAGTAAGTATGTTTACTGTGAATCCTATTCTCGTGAAAATGATGTTTGTCAAGTGTATTTTTTACCGATAGGTGGAAGGTGTCTTTTATGTAAACCAAAATTTGGAGAAGCTCATGTTCGATGAGCTCCGCAATGCCTGTCGTCCCGGAGCTGTGGGTGGCTTTCTTCCAGGTAAGGAAAGTTTAACTAATCTGCGTTAAATACATCTTTTCTGTTTTTACCAGGAGACGTCTGATCGATAGGTGCAGTAGAAATGTGGGACAATATCATGTTATGGTTAACAACCGTCGCGAGTGTCCCTGGAAGGAATATGAAAATTGGCTCTGTGCTATTAGTCACAACTTTCGTTTGACTTGAATAGGAATGAAGCAAATCGCTAATGTCGCAGCACTACCCGGTATTGTTGGCAAATCAGTCGGATTACCTGACGTTCACTCGGGTTATGGATTTGCAATTGGAAATATGGCTGCTTTTGATTATGATAACCCGGAATCTATTATATCTCCTGGCGGTGTTGGATTCGACATAAACTGTGGAGTTCGTCTTTTAAGGACAAACTTGTTTGCTAAAGACGTCATACCTGTGAAGGTAACCCTTTGTTTTCTAGATTTTTTGCACATGTGTCGTACTGTGCGCTCTTGAAGGGATTTTGATGTTCCTTTCGTTGAACTTCAACAGGAAAAGATTGCGCAGTCTTTGTTTGACCATATACCGGTTGGCGTGGGATCCAAAGGTATAATTCCGATGAATGCAAAAGATCTGGAAGAAGCTTTGGAAATGGGCATGGACTGGTCGCTGCGTGAAGGCTACATTTGGGCTGAAGATAAAGAACATTGTGAAGAATATGGAAGAATGCTGCAAGCTGACCCGAGTAAAGTATCAAGTCGTGCCAAGAAACGTGGACTCCCACAGGTATAATTGTAAATGCCAAACTATTCACAGGTATACAAACTTCATTAACGCTAATCGTTTGTAACCATTTCAATGTTTTCAGTTAGGAACCTTAGGAGCTGGAAACCATTATGCAGAAATTCAAGTCGTGTCAGAAATTTACGACAAGTACGCCGCGTCCAAGATGGGTATCGATGATATAGTAAGTCGTTACACGTATACATTAAGGTTTTCAATGATAGAAATTATTCAAGGCCTGCGTCGAATGATTTAGTCAGCTTTAGACAGCACTCATTGTTGCATTGTTTCGAAGAAGTAGCACTAATGTGATTCTGTTTGCAGGGGCAAGTTTGCGTGATGATTCACTCGGGGTCTCGTGGATTCGGTCATCAGGTGGCAACAGATGCATTGCTTTCCATGGAGAAAGCAATGAAGAGAGATAAGATAGAAGTGAATGATAGGCAACTCGCCTGCGCCCGTATCCATTCCAACGTAGGCAGTAATTTTAGATTTGGTTAAAATTAAGCATTTCACCTTACAGGTTATCAGTTTGTCCTAATAAGGAAAGGTGTATACGCAGGAAGGACAAGATTATTTGAAGGCAATGGCAGCCGCTGCAAATTTTGCATGGGTCAATAGGAGCTCCATGACATTCTTAACTAGACAAGCTTTTGCCAAGGAATTTAATATGTCTGCCGACGATTTGGATATGCAAGTTATATACGATGTCTCTCACAATATAGCAAAGGTTGAACAACACGTTGTCGATGGAAAACTCAAAACTCTATTAGTGCACAGGAAGGTAAACTAAAGAAAGATTACGCAGTAATAGTATGCAATGCAGACTTACAGCAATCAGTAACGAAGGTTTTGTTGATTATAACGCTTCTGGCTTGTTTACTGTAGGGATCCACTCGGGCTTTTCCACCGCACCATCCTTTAATACCTGTAGATTACCAACTCACAGGCCAGCCAGTGTTAATTGGGGGAACAATGGGCACTTGCTCATACGTACTTACTGGGACTGAACAAGGAATGAACGAAACATTTGGATCTACTTGTCATGGAGCAGTAAGAAACAAGCAACAGTACTCACATGTGCAGTTGACATGATCGAGTGGTTTAACAATGTTTTATTATGAACAGGGTCGAGCTCTATCTCGTGCAAAATCTCGGAGAAATATAGGCTTTCAAGAAGTTTTAGATGCCTTACAAGCTCAAGGGATAAGTATTCGTGTAGCATCTCCAAAACTGGTCATGGAGGAGGCTCCCGAGAGTTACAAAAATGTAATTGATGTCGTAGACACTTGTCATGCCGCAGGAATCTCCAAGAAAGCTATTCAGTTAAAACCAATAGCAGTCATTAAAGGATAGTAAGTATTTAAATCATCTATTTTTACGCTTGTATCCGCTACATGCGGGAATAAATCTCATTAAGTGCACAATTAATTGTTATTGCTTTACTGGTAGTAGTCAAACATATCCGGGATCGCGGTAATTCAGCAGTTAATAGAATTCTCATGCATTTTTAAAAGTTATTTCAAGGGTAACACCAGCTTTAAAAAAGCCCTCCAATCTCTATTCTTGTTCCTGCGCTGTCCCAGTTAATTTCCCGATCAGCGCCTCCAAGTCGATGCGCCCATTTTCAATGTCCATTTCACCTAATGCGTTATCTGCTTCTAGCTCGCTGAATTTTCCTTCGCCCGTCATGAGGATTTCACGAAATCTGCGCGAGTGTATTATAGAAATTAGAGAGTTACACAACGTTTAGAATCATTACGCTCCTGGAACTTACTTCATCGCATCCACGCATCCGTCTCTTTCCGCATAGCATCTGAATGCATTCTGGATGGTCACGTCATCGTCCGAATCCCCAGATTGTGACATCCTGTTGAAGAACAGTGTCAGAAGTTGCGTAAAGTTGATTGGTCCTTTAGCCTCGGCTATCATCATATCCAACTCTTTATCATTTGAAACTCGACCGATGGAATCGTAACAAGCTCTGATATCTTCTTTGCTAATGATCCCATCCTTGTCATAGTCGATGAATTGAAATCCCTATTAATTTCAGAAAATTGAGAATTAAATACACTTGAAAGTATTTTTTCCATCATTTCAGTAATCCAACTCTCGTTGTAGTAGGTAATTCTATCTTATAATACTCCACTGTCACTCACAGCCTTGAATTCAGCCACTTGCTCAGGTGTAAAGTTATCGAAAATGTTGCTTCCAGTTTTTACAGGTTTTTTTGATTCCCTAGTTTTTTTGACAGACTGCACTTTTGCGGCTGGTGGTGGCTGCTCGCTTTTCGCCGCTTCTCCCACATTATTTCCAGGTTGCTCTTGCGCTGGAGCATTTTCTCCCGCTGGAGGACTCTCGGCCTCTACTTCCACAAGCGTCTCAGCAGTTGGATCCGGCTTAGCCTCCTCCTTTCCAACCTTTTCCTTTTTCTTTGATTTTTTCGGTTTGGTCTCGTCACTCTATTAAAATCAGAGACAAAATATCAAACGTTATTGAAATCTTCAAACTATGTTTTAAATAACCTAATCGTTCTTTTCTTACCATATTGCAGATTTCCTGTCACAACAATCCTTTGAGATTCTCACTTAGTGGAACTTCAAGCACAGCCCAGGACTTTGGCTAATCACTCTGGTCTTCTCACCCCAACGCTGCAGGTAGAACTAAAAGCCTGGAAAGATTCTACAGTGTCAGGTAGAACGGAGATGTTCAAAATAGATCAAGGAAATCAATAAGAAATGCTGAAGTGAAATTCTCCAAACGATTGAAACTCCATTTTTTAAGTTGGTTTAGGGATGATCACCCGCCGCACACATGCTTTTTCGGATCCGGAATCGCTGCAGTCCGGACTTGTGCCATTCATTAATTAATCCCATCTGCTCGAAAGGAATGCGCAACAGCGACGAAATGGGAAACAGCAGCGAAACGACTCAGGCATCTAACGATAATCGGTATACCGTTTGGTGCACCAGCCTCTCAAAAAATGCACCGTCCTGTAATCAAGACATCGAAATTGTCCCTGCATACGGGGGACAAATGAACCGTAGTTTTAGCGGCAAGACTCCGGCTATAGACTTTATATTTTAATGAATGTTTTTAGGTATAATGCAGCAATGGAAAGATAAACATAGAACACCTTTTCGTACTTATGATAGCTTTAGTGTCCGTCCTTACATTACACTCATACATAGCTTTTTGAAACACAAATATTTACAACAAAACATCTTCACCCTACGAGAACTTAACGAGACTGAACTCTGACTTAGCTTTTATATGTACAAGGATTATAAAGAAGTTCATACTCGATTATCATAATCTGCATTTACACTCACACATCCTCTGCAGCAACCCAGACATTCCATCCGCTGACAACTCTGCCAGCTCCCATCTAAAACCTGGAACAACATTTACTTAAACTGACCCTAGTTTCTCAAACAAACCTTTCTTATTAGTTCTTGGCGATATCCAAAGCTGTACTTTAGAGCTCAAGCTCGTTACTCATCTAAAAGGATAATATAAATGAACACAAAAAAAGAATACAAATAGTTAAAACAGCAAAAGTCAACAACAAATAGAAGTTTACCAATACTACTTCCGAAATATGGCGGGTCCTTGCTTGAAAACAAATTCAGTTCCGAAAATCTATTTAAATACACAACTTGTAATTAGCGTATTTCAACATAGCTTACAGTTCATTTGTTCCAACAAGTTTTTGGTAACACGACGGTCGCAGTTCTAGCTACGAGTAGAAATGTTTCAACATTTGCATGTACTTTCCAGGTTAGATGTCTCGCTTTTCGGTTCCTCATCCTTAACAATTATCTACTACAAATAAATCATTGAGAAAAACTTCTTCATTCCGCAACTATCCGAGGTGCCCATAGCGTTCATTTACAGGCATCACTGAATCTGATAGCAGCTTGTGCTTTCAAACCGTAATCAATGTGCGCTAATCATATGCGTGTCATAGTAGCAGTTGGCCTGTAGTAGCATAGCTTATAAATAGAAGAAACATTAATTGGAGGCAACACCTGAAACCGAAAGCACCTCCTCATTTTCCAACAAGTCACATTCCTACCTTTGTGTCAAGACAGACATTAGAACAACCCTAATTGGTATACATTGCTCGACAATGAAACCCATTACGTGTACTTAATAGTACACTCACAAAATACCTTCTTTTGTTCCGCAAACTGTCCTCAACTGTCGCACTTCAACAGCTTACATCTTAGTCCCAATCTGCACACAACACCCCTAATCTTGACTCTTGTTAGAGTGCTTCGGATAGATACATTTTACAAAATCCCCATAAAATCCCATGAAGCAATCCCTAGTTTTTCCCTCTTCCTTTCCTTTGTCAAACTTTCACCCCATTCGCACTAACCCATCATTTTCACCTAAAATTATTCTATTACTCCGTTTCTTCCAGTTTCAGTCACACCGCAACCAATTACTGTACACATCCATTTCCAATTAATCACTCCTCTGTCTCCTCTCAACAACACTTATCTCCAATTATTTTCAGAGAAAAAGGAATAGACTTGCTCAATACAATATTACAATCCCTGCCAAACCACACTGCCTTAAGCAAATAGTGTTAATTACAAATTGATCTACAAAAAGTGCATACGATTAATTCGTATCGAAACATACATTTAGAGATCAATGGACTAGTGCTGGAAAATGTAATATGACATTGCAAATTTTATCTTACGCTCATTTTCCTCAATAATGAGCCCAAACTGAAAATAGTCACGCAATCAGAATGTAGAGGGAATGAAATAAGGATACGTTATTGTGAGTCAAAACGTATTTCAACCAGAAGGAGCCATGCTTGGGACTTTCAAAGCATTTTCAATTACTCAAGTGCTAAAATTGCTAATTCTACAGATATTTTCGATAGTAGCAACGGCTTACACATTTACGAGTTGGATATTAAAACATTTCATACGCGCATTTCCTTTACAGTGAAACGCTTAGACTCTAAACAACGGTATCATCTGTAATCCTCAACGAAAATAGCATATAACATTAGCAATAAGACAGTTTTCAATTCACAAGCAAACATTTTTCGGCAGTCGACTTATCCAAACTTCCATTAAATTCCAATCAGTAATTACGGGTCCCTGAATATCCTTACAACTTTCAAGTGTCACACCTAACAAGTCACCGCTAAATTCCAATCAAGTCTCTTTCCCCCTTCATCAGGTAAGTTCGTCAATGGTATTCCAACTCTGCCAATTAAACACGCTCCGCTAGTATTAACAGATGGGATCAAAAGCTATAGATGAAAGCCAACAACAATAGAGATTGGCTATAAATATAGCCCAAATTCATTTCTCCTCACACCTCCCCGCCCAAAAGATACATAATTGTTCCTGAATTCACCAAAAACTTTTCTATAGCGTTATTGGCAAAATCTCAACATTAGTTGCCTGTATTCCATAACTATTAGTGGGCGTAAATACATTACTAAACAATAAAACCGTCCACGATAATCCTTCACAGCTATGAATAGAATCTCTAAGCAGTAAAAAGCAATTTCCATTATATAATCATGTACGTGCACAATTCCAAGTGCAATAAAACCTACATCAAATTTGAAAAAACTGATTCCTGTTAACAGCAAAACGAAATAAAATGAGATACAGAAAGAGAGCTGATTAATTCCCGTTGGGTGACAATGCCAAATACACTCGCTCTTAACTACAGCTCGGTAACAATACAATACAACATTACTGCTATAATGCATGCTGTAAAGGAAACATTGACTTGGCTTAAGGGATAAAATCTAAATATCAGATTAACAATGTTTAGAAAAAACATCACTCAAACAACCCGTGTAACAAACTCATATACTGTTTAACCATGAAACAGAATAATATATATATATATGTCATGCTCATGCATAAGCGAATTGTTAAAACATTAATTCATTAATCCATTAAGAGCGTTTACGTATACCTAGTCAAACTGAACCAAAAGAAATTCCTTAATATTGTCAGGAATGATCCATTTGACAAACATTGCATTACATGTGCGCACTCAAATGAGTATACAGGTCACGGTTAATCGTAAAGAGCTAACAGGATGAAATCCATCTGTACTTCATACATCCCACTTGCATTTCGATTTCGGAGTAAATCCTCTCTCAGTTTCCTAATTTCATACCTATTCCTTATATTCCACGCATTTTACCCGCTTAAGGAACAGCAATAAGTAGAAATTTTACCTTATCGCTATACAATTTTACAGACGAGGTCTCATAAATCCGAAAAAACCGTAAAACATCAATCCAATCATCCAGCAGTCAAATCGCCAGCACGCAGATCTACAATCAAACTTAGGACATCCTCTTATTTGACTACATTACATACACTAACCTTCCTCAAGTGTTTCATTACCTATTCTTACCGTTCATGAAAAAATGCGAATTTTCGCATTTGAACTGTAACATGTAACTGCTTACATAATAATGCAATATCGGTCTGACATTAGTCACAGATGATTAAAACCCAGCCGACCTCAATCCACACAGTACGTAACAACTAGCCTCTCACACTAACGATATCTGTAAATTGAAACAATATACAATTCATTCATGCAGGCTTGATAGTTCGCATCAGATAATCGGCGGTCTGTGAAAGAATTAGCGGCTTCAAACTTAGTGCAAGTGAACTGGTGCGCTGAGGATCTAGATCTAAATGGCAGACGAAGAAGTACTGATTTAGAGTATATTCGGTGCTATGATGAAACAATTTGAATTCTTCCGTCGCTGTCCAGATATTGCAGCGTAGTAAGGAAAGGAGCCACTGCAGTCACAATAGTTTCACAAGTTTCACAAGCGTGTATTCACGGACCTTAAATTCGAACCACTTAATAAAGACCACATCCTCTCAGATTATTCGCGATGATAACATCGGTTACAGCATCAAAGACGAACTGTATGTTGGATGTATCCGTTGCACAAGTCATGTGGCAGTATATTTCCTTCGTCGTAGACTTGTTTTTCGCTTCAAATTGTGCTTGGATGTAAGCCGCTGCTTCACCATATTCTTGTGCTCCTGGAATAGAAAATGATGCATCATCGATAAATTATTTGACGTATCGATCTCAAAGACACTACTTTTGAAACTACTAAACACAATAAAATCAAAAATGACCCATATTCTCTAGTTGTACAGAATATCTTTGTACCTGTGTATTCGGGGAAACAGATTGTAAGAGGTGACTTCTTAATTTTTTCTTCGAACAGATCCTTCTTGTTCAGAAACAATATTATTGACGTGTCGGTAAACCACTTGTTGTTGCAAATCGAGTCAAAAAGCTTCAAACTTTCTTGCATTCTGTTAGTTGTCTCGTCTTCGTGTAAAACCTGAAATCAAAACCCATATTATTAAGCATCACGGAGTTCTGGCAATGACTTTTCCCCTACATATGTATTTGTATTATTTCAAAAGATCGTCCTTTACCTGGTCATATTCAGACATAGCAACACAGAAAATAATGGCAGTAACGTCTTCGAAACAATGAATCCACTTTTTACGCTCCGACCGTTGCCCTCCCACATCAAAAAGTTTGAAGTTGAGATTCTTGAAGGAGAAATGCACTTCAACTATTCCCGTAGTCTTCACTCGTGTGCGCAAAATATCTTGCTCTGTGGGTTGGTAGTCTTTGGCGCCCAATCGGTCCAAGTCATCCAGGAAACTGCAAGTTTACACAATAAAATTAGAACTAAGCATCTCGATAGTGAATGCAAACCCACAATTGTACAAAAATTTTGTAATCACAGTACTTACTATTTCGCTGAGTCGTTTAACTGATATTCATTAGATCGTCCGAAACACTCTTGAACTCCATTGTCCAGCCACAATCGTTTCATAGCTGCAAGCAATTCCTCTGAGAATGGTTCCGTGTCTTCCATCCGCTGAATAACGTCAAACACCATTTTGGAGTCGGACTATAAAAAGGAATTAATAATGTGTTAGTGCTAATCCAAACCGAGAGCATGTACTGGACAGATAGAAAATTCATAGTCGGTGCTCGTATATTTATATAACCATAGAGCAAGTGTTCTTGACTAGTGCAATCCTTACCTCCCTCTCGTTATTCCCGAAGTTGATTAACAAGTTAGGCATAGCCCTCAGAATAGCTACCAGCGATTGTATTGTGTTGCTATACACTACTGGTCGATATTGCTTGAAATCTTCTGATGTGAAACCGCTCTCGTGGATGATCCTGTATCAAACACAGAAAAAAGAAGAATCGTAAGTAAATTACGCTTAAAATCCGGAAAAAAGCATTCCCGCCGCCCGTATAAGGTTCTCCGACCGGTTCTAGTATTGCTACAACAACTTACTTCATTTGCTTAACAATGGTACTCTTCCCTGATTCACCAGCACCTAAAATTTATATTAAGTTCAAAATTTACTCTCCTTCAACACTCCACTTTAGCAAACAACAATGTGTGGCATATTATCATTTCAAATATTCTGATACTTACCAAGGAGAAGCAGTTTAATATCCTTTGCAGCTTGTATTCCATCTTCCTTTAGATTTCTTTCGATTTGCTTGGACCTGGCCAAGGCAGCTCGCTCTTCTGCTGACATAGCACAACCCATTTTGCCAAATATTTTGATCTAAACCAAGAAAAACAAAAAACCATCACAAAAAAATTCCCAATAATTAAAAACTCGGCAAATGAAAACTACCCTCTTATAGAATAACCAGGTCATCAGTTGACATTTGCAAGTGCAGAAACACTAATAACATAGTGTATACACTTTCCGTCTTATTGTACTATACTTTACCAAATTATTCCTTCTCAATATCTATTATTCCAACTAACACATAATTAGAAACATTACCCCAATTTTGCTGGTTATATTCCCCTGAAGGATTTCGAAATTTCAATTGTAATTGTCACCAGTTAAGGGTGTCTACCATAGTTTGCCAGAAACTTTCCAATAATCTATGTGTCGACAACACCATTCAAAACTACTCTTTTAAATTTCAATTTTAAGGTTATTAAAAACGTCCGTAGCTATACACAGGTTCTACTGGGGATAACGAATCACTCTTTTCGGTAATTAAGGTTAGCCAACCAGGAAAATAATTTACAAGTATTCAAGACTAAAATCAAATTTAACTCAGCCGATCCTTCAGACGTATCTACAGTTCTAGTATCACTGATACCATACTCCGTCCTTTCCTCAATTCTGCTCCTATTACACGAGAACGGCAGACCACTCCCTAAGCCAACATGGAACGCAAAGGGGAGAGTCGGGCACAACACCCGTTTTTTCTTTCACAAGGTATCCTTCTTTACAGTTCCTAACATACAAGGCCACCACCAAAGTCTGAGTCAGCCACAGAACACCCGGGTATTGCGAGCATTCTCCTCTTAAACGGATCCCCTCATCAAACACCTCCGCGCAGAAGGCACCGTCATATCTTTTTCCTCCGACCTATTCTTTATGCATTCACATCTCATTCAGGGCTTGCTCGTACTTCAAGTCTCACTATACTAACTCGCTTTACGCAGGTTTCCGGCGGATTCATTCCCGAATACGGAACAAACTTCCGATTCGGAGAAATCCCGACCCGAAACGAAAATATTCCTTCCAGCAGCACAACTCTTTCCGCCATCCACGATATTACATTCCCATCATTATACTTATCAAACATAATCTTTCATAGCACTGCGTCTAGCCCTTTTTCGTCCTGCATATGTAATATGCTTCGTTTAACAGCTCTTGTAATCGCGAAAATGCCAATCTAGCATGATCATGACGCGGTATGTTTGCACCGGGAATGCTCTGCACTTCTCAAATGCCTACATAAGGAATCCTATCCGACCAAGACCAACACACAATAAATAACAAGCACACTTGCTCAGCCTTCCTGTTATGCATCCAATTTCTTCACCATACTCCAATCGCGAATTTACGCGATTACTTCAGTGATGCATATCTTTTGAGCTCATCCATGTCCGTAAGAATCTGGATCATACTAATAAACTACTCATATCATGAAAGGCTTAATTCAACATTCATAAAAAACAGAGGATACCTGCCAAACTGTGATGAATTTCAAGTTTTTCATGTACGGTAATAGTTTATAGCATCTTGTCATATTTCCGTACTGGTGAGTTCCCTGTCGTCTCTTTGGATCTATATCTTTCGACACAGCCAACCTCCACCACACCATGGCCTCACACCTTTGAATACATGTGTTCGAACTAGGTGAAGCTCTCATGTAAAACCTTCATA
Organism: Sminthurides aquaticus; assembly: GCA_906901655.1. NCBI lineage: Eukaryota > Metazoa > Arthropoda > Collembola > Symphypleona > Sminthurididae > Sminthurides > Sminthurides aquaticus. Next base: position 13,218,171 of record CAJQTT010000002.1, on the reverse strand, counting down.
ACTGCTTCAAACTTCATGCATAACATCCTATATAAGGTTCCCGAATACTGGAACAAACAACGATGGTAGCAAGCGTCAAGTTTACACACACGCTAAAATTCTGCTTCAGAGTTAGGACAATCGGAAAATACTTATCTATTCCATGAATGGTATACCCTGCACTCAACTAAATGTTGATGTTTGAAACATGTATTTATGATTAGCCCTTATTCGCGTTTAATCGTTTAACGGTAATATCCCCACTGCCCTCCAAACATTTAAAAGCTATTGTTTGGTTACATTCTCTTCAAATCATCGTTTTTAGCCCAACCGAAGACTCCATTGTTACTCATCCGTAGGCAACCTGCCAGTCTAAAAAAGCACACAAAAAGTTGATTCAAAGGAGTTCAATTTAGTCAAGATGAAACAATTTCATGCCTCAATATTTGACACGTCTTAAATTCACCTCATTATATCCATTCCATCTCACTATGCTCGCTAAAAGCCATGAAACATCTCAAAAAATAATGTCACTACCATGTAACCATTCTCGCATATGTATGGCTGATTACTACTTCGAAACTCTGAATGTACATTCATTGATAGGTATATAATCCTTTACGGTCTCGAAACCCTCAGAACTATGTTCTGAGGGTTTCGACTCTAAAAAAACTCAACTCTCAACTCAACTCAACGGTCTCGGTAATACTTTGCACCTTATCATTTCATGAAACAGAGGGTTAACAAAACCCATATTTAACCCGTCTCGTAAATCGGATACTTCGCAGCATACAATGTAGAAGATCGGAGATATATACCAGATTACCAAAAGAGCAAGACTCCGACTAAATCAATAATAAACGTATACTACCTTCAAAAAATTGTCGAACAGTAAAAGGCCGTCTATCGCCGTCAATTAATTCAACAACACTGTTTCAGCGCCAGCGAACAGACAGACGCTATAACGCGTGACGCTTGCAGCGAGGGCAGTTTATGAAACCCGGTGAACGTCCACTCAAACGCTTGGGATGCACAGATATTTTCCAACGATGTTCACCATGTCAAGCGTCACTAAACTCACGTCTTAACGACTAGTAAGATTATGTAGTTGTATTGTGCCTCAACTGCTAAATGCCATAACTTCCGATTCTTCTCATTTTCAATAACACTATAACTGATAACATGAGAACTACTCACACAAAAGACGACTTTCGATTATTCCACAATTTGGTGTACAGGTTAAAGAAATTTAATCTTGCAAAGAAATTTTCAAAAACTGGATCAAAACGGAAACCAAAGAGCGATTAAATTTTGCCGTTAAATAGGAAGGATAATATATGGAGGGAAAACACTTTTGCGAATTTTGACGGTAATAAATTCAAATGGGCCCGCGCAAGCAACTCCAACCGACCTCCCCGCCACATATAAAGCACCGTTCCTATACTATGTCAGCCGGACGTATTTAGTCTCAATTACTATTTATTTTAATAATCATATCGAAACGCTCCGGGAAAATCATTTCAATATGCTCAAAATTCATTAATAATCTAATCCGAGATGCATTCTTTCGTTTTCATAAAACTTATAAATAAGAGATCGTTCGTATAATATATCATTCATGCGGGAAATTCGGACCACTTCATTGTTTGGGTTCAAATTGGCCCCAATACCGCGTACTTCATTTACTGGATATGACGTCATTCCGCTAGGTTGCCGGAGTACTCGACTTTTCTATTACAGAGCGTACACGTGCGCATGGATATGCTTGAAAATAAAAGCCGCAGAGTTTTTCAACATCATAATGAATTATTTATGCATTGTCTGAAGCAGTTAAAGTTTTAGAAGAGATTTTATTTTTAGCCTGTAATCAATATATTCTGATTTTACTGAGTTTTTGTGGGGATTTGTATTTTATTGCTAACAATCTTTCTATATTGCTAGTCCATAGTCAGTTCATCCGGCGATTTCCACGTGCTTAAATAAATTTTGCCTTTTTGAGGTACAAATTAGCACTTTAATTATCAGATTTTTAACTTCTGCCATAAATGTAAAGCTTTGATTGTCAGGATTTGATCATACTTGCGAAGTCATCATTTCAGGAAACCTTCGTACACATTTTACAAGCGATACCCTGTGTGAGTTAACCAGGAACGAGGTCACGCCTGTCGGTTATCGCTTAACTGGTTGTTGTGTGGGTATATATATCATCATGTTGTCTCTATTACCTAGTTTCATAATTATGTTACCTGGCATGGCGTCCAGAATGAGCTCATCCCATCGTGTGACAAACCGTAGCTTTTCTTTTACACAACCTTCTTATGTTTATCAGTCTTTGAAGTTCTGCATCACTCGGAAATTGTGTACCAGTAAGCACAACGAAGGGTTCCTAACCTCGGAATTCAAGAAAACTCTCATCAAACGCAGGTTCTCAGAAAGAAACAAAAAACTCAACATTCCTCCAGCTATTTTTCGGAATTCTGTTACAGGAGCAGCTGCTAAAATACTTCAAAAAAAACTTATCATGAGCGCGAAAGAAACTTCAGATGCTATCGTTTGGATCGACTGTGAGGTGAGAATACGAAACTACCTTGATCATGTAATTCAACATTGTTAGTTTCTTTAATGACATAGTTTCCTTATTTTCCAGATGTCTGGCCTAAATATAAATAAGGATACGATTCTAGAGATTGCATCCATCATCACGGATCCCAATTTAAATGTGGTTGCTCAGCTAGAACCTATAATCATTAAAACACCTGACGAAATTTTGGATTCCATGGACCCTTGGTGTGTTCAACACCATGGCGAGGTCAGTATTGTTGACTTATTGGTATGATGGGGTATAAAGCGTATGCGCTACTTGAGTTATATACGTCTGGTCTATAACATGTTAAGAGCGGTAACAAAGAAGCATTGCTTCCAAGTTTGGAGTTTACTTTTAGAACGATTGAGTATGTCTATCAAATCGTGCCTTTAAGTATTGTCATTAGTGTAGCTCTAGTTTGCAACAGTATTGGTGTGGTATTGATAGTATTGTATTTCCTTGTAATCCAGAGTGGCCTTACTGAAGGTTGTAGAAGAAGCACGATTACCATTGAGGAAGCAGAGGACATGGTATTGAAGTTCTTGAATTTGCACACTGAACCAGGTAAAATTATATGCATCCGTTAATGTTACGAGCGTTTCCAGACAATACTAGAATTAAGATAAGAAATTTCATGCAAAGTATGTGCTCTTTATTGGATAATAGGCGTCTGTCCCATGGCAGGAAATTCCATTTATATGGACCGTATATTCATTTCCAAGTATATGCCTAAGGTTTTTGCACATTTGCATTACCGAAATATCGATGTAAGCACTGTTAAAGAACTTGTCCGACGATGGTTTACCAGTGAGTACACTCAATCACCGAAGAAACTTTTCAAGCACAGAACGCTATCTGATATTGAAGAAAGTATCGGTGAACTCAAGTATTATCGTACCGCCGTGTTCAAATCTAGTTAGCAAATATATATGTGATGACAAACTACCACAATTACCGAATGACATGTGATTGGTCAACTGTTTATTTTTAATGTGCTTCGGACAATAACAATGTATTAGATATTCAACTTTATCAACACTGGATTACTCCCACTCACACGAAAACTAAACCTTTGTTTGGTAAATACAGAAGCACTTCGAATAACATGAAACGAAATCTTCATAACATTGAAACATAGAAAGAAGGTTAAATTTGTTGGCTGGGCACTTAAAAAATAAACCTTGTACTTGGAATTAGTTGATCACATAAATTGGCATAATAATTGACATACGCTGCAGCGCGTCGGGAGCATGAATCAGGTCATCCGTTGATGAATACGCTTTTATGACTGGTTGGTATAGAAAATTACAAATCTAACTTAATCTAAAGACTACATGTTCACCAGATTCGCGGTAACTGCGGCAGTATCTGTATTTTTAAAAAGTTAGCCTATCGTTATATTTAGCACATGACATATGCACGAGGATTAACAATGTTATGTGGCCAAAAATTAAATGTTCAGGTAAAACAAAAACTGAAAGTAAATAAGCACCACTCCTGAACTAACTGACCGCGCCTTTGACTGACAGTTAGGTATAAATGCTAAGAAAAAATGTACAAAAGAGATACAAAAGTGCAGAAACTACACCAAACAAGAAAACCTTCCTAAAATACAAGCGATGAAATCGAAGCTCGTGTCCATACAATGCGATTACGGATAAAAACTACTGTATATATCGTCCTTAAGAGAATATTTCTTGGAATTTCACTAGTCTTTGGAGGAGAAACACAAAGGAACAACTATGTTGGCCATTTTCTCATTTCATATTTCAGAACGATTTGTGACTCTTTTCCTTCGCACTCGCATGATCCTTGCGAATAACCACTGCCTCCTTACAACTAATTTGAGGGTAATTATGTAAAACTAGAACCCTGAAACACTGCACTGCGTAATAAAGAAGTTCCTTGCTAGTGCCTTACAAAATGTGTACCACTAGTAATTCCTCACTATTTCGAAAGTGATCGCATTATAAAAGCTGATTGAAATATTGGAAAGCATAAAAGCAAACGACCAAACGGTCGTTACTGTAGAAGTTAAATGGTTTTACCGCATCTGGAGTTTAAACAACGAGTTTGATTGGAATGCCTACGGAGCTTGTACCCAGCAGTAAATTTCATATTTTCCACGGCATCATGCGTAATTGCACCGCAGTCGTTGACGAATCGAAAATTAGACTATATGGCATTATGCAGCGAGAAGAGTTTTGATTTGCTTTGGGGTCGAATCATCGTTTAAATGTTTAGTAGTGTATCTGTAAATGAAACCACTGTTAAGAGTCTGTACGCAGTTTGTAAATTTATGAGCACTAACATTGCTAAGCTCATAGTAGGTACCTGAGCGCATTTAGAAGCCCTTCAGATCGCGCCGTTGGCTGCTCCTTCAATACCCGTATGCAACCTTTGACCTAAAAAATAAGGACATTATAAGCGGTATTCAAAGTAGGATTCATGCATCTGTTTTTCTGCATTCTTACGTCTACGTCAGCAGCCTTCACAAATGCACCTACAGGATGGACATGGTCATAAAGAATTACAAGTCCAACCATCACGCGCAGCACGAAGGATTGAGTTTCCTCCCGACGAAACCTTTGTATCAACCCTAAAAAATCAAGTGCGTTTTTGATTAAGGAACCCTTATTACTTTAGCATGTATTGTCGGAAACGTTAAAAGCATCATTATTTTGTACCAGGAGTTTCAAGCATTTTTTGACAAACTTGAGCCATGGTTCCTAAAGTTGCTGTTGTTTGCTGAACATCATCTTCATTGCGCCCTTTTACAAAACGTGACGTGGCTTCACTCAATACACATAACATAGGGTTTGCTTCTGCATAGAATAGAGACATAAGACTCGCAAGGTCTGAGCTGACGGGCATTTCTTCAGACGATGACAAAACAGGAGTGTGTCCACCGGGACTTGTTGGCGAATCATCAAACCGCTGCCGCGATAATGCTCTTCTGTAGTAACTCAAATCATTCTGAATAGCTGGAGTATTAATCTGTAATTAAGTGCACTTCGATTAGTATATATAATACTGCATTCACACAGCAAGCGACACGAAATAATGCTTTCCACCATATGAGCACAACAACGCAACAATTTTTCATGGAGTACCTTGTAATCATCAAACTGCAATGTGAACTCTAAAATCTCTGCAAATTGTTTCACCAGGGCCTGCTGATTTTCCAAATGCTGAGTTGGAGTTGTCGGGCCCCCACACAGTTCCAAAAGAATTTTAGGAACCAGCTTTTCTGCATTAAGAAAATATTCACGGATTTTATTTTAAATCAGTTATGCCGTAATCAAAATGATCTTTTCTGGAATACTCCGAATTGTCCGAATACTTACCTAGTTCTTTGGAGAAGAGGTAGAAATCTTTCAGTTTCGATACTAGTGGTAGTACAGCTTCCCAAGCATGCTTCTCCGAGTCTATATCAGAAGCGGTTATCGCCTTTCGGATTTCCTGGGATGCACCCTTATTGTAATCCTGCAGCTCCTGAAGAATTCGATGTGCTCGTTTCAAAACTACTTGAGCTTCATCAAAGACAGCTCGTTCTGGTTCAGTCGGCTGCGCATCTAAAAAACCAAACAAATTAAGCGGAACGGCTCTGCATTTAAATGCTTGAATTAATGTATATTAAATTTACTTTCAAAATCCAGGAAAATGTCGTATTTTTGCGGAGAACAGCAATCATCTCTTGAAAGTAAGCGAAGTAGGTTTCCCATCGTTCTCACTTCTCTGAATCTTGTCTACGGTATATAAATATCAAGGGTAGGCCACACTTTTTAGGCAAGATGCAAAAATTGTTTACTTCATTGTCCCACCCTGAACGGATAAACAAATTTTATTCAGCGCTCTCCGCACACCCGAGAAATTGTTAGCTTAGCTAACTAAAATTAGTCATAGATAACTAGATTATTTGTTCATATCTTCACATTTTGAACTAAATAGGATCATGAGATCTATGAGATGAGTAATTTACTTCAGCCGAATCTTCTCTGCGTAGCATAGGTAATCTCAAATAGTAAAAGCGTATCCGTTTCAGAAGAAATTCAACAAAAGTTACTGTATTTCCAATTCAACATTCAGTCAGTACCGTCCAAGAATCTCTTCCTTAACTGTCAATCAAGTAACGGAGAATATCCAACAGCACAGCAGCAAAAATTAAACGCCCCGATATACTCAGACTCTGTAGTGCATCTACCCATGTACATTACTTTCTGATATGACTGAGAATGATTTTGATATCTGCTCACCGGAAACGATCAACTTGAATAACGTATATTACTTAACCGCAATGTCACAGGGCAATATTTTTACAGTTGTCTACCACCAATAGATACAGTTTACTCGTCACACGAAAACTCCCTGATTAAAATTGGGTTGGATTCGACCCGAATCACGCCAATCACTAAGAGTAATATGTAACTATTGACATCTATAATTGTTTTTTCGCGACAAACTTTTGATCCCATCGTCACAAGTCACAACCGTTTTAAAGTACATATATATCCGTTCATGCACATTTTAGTACCAATGTATGCACGCTTTTGTATTTTAGACTGCTATACAACGAACTATACATCCCACATCCACTTAAACCGGATGCAGGGATATGCTACGAGATTTCCAATATCCAGCATTATCTGCATAGGTTTTCAACAAGACCGCACAACTCCCTGCCCACTATCGGCTATTAAATTTACCGCAACTATTATGAAGTATTTAAAATTCGCAACAAAAACTAAAATCTATAAGGTAATGCGGGCATTTTTAACCGAATACAATTTACGTGCTATAATTTCTGAGCACATTATCATTTTCCCATCCTAATTAATGGTATATACTATCATCACTCAAATGCAGTCACAGTCATATAGTAGTAGCTACAGTATGACGTCAGTTTATCTGAGAAAGCTTGCCAATAGGATTTCCATCATTTGGCATACAAAATGACGTCATCCAAGGATGGAAATTCCTGTATACCTTGCCTATTTATTTCAAATTTCCCGCTTTTCTGCTCCTACTTTTCCTGGCACCGTTCGTGTATGATCTCTACCCAAGGGCAATACGACTGTTGAACCCCGTGAAGATTGTGCGGATTTCCGGGAGATTAGATGATTGCTCACCAATCTTATTTTTCTAACATATTATCGGAACGCTCCCCTCAGACGACGGTATAAGCATCAGTGGAGGTATATATGCATGCTAATAAATGGCGGGGTAGTATAGATATACTAGTACCATGAAATGAACGGTGACAATTTACGATCGAGGGCCAACATATACAGCTGTTGACAGTCAAGATATATGTATACCGGTGTATAAAAAGATCCGCACGGCAACACTTTAGACTGCAATCTCCAACATTGAACGTACACATATATGTTGTACTATGATCAGGGATTGCATCTCACTCACTAAACGCGATTCCCTCGAAAGTGGAAATCACTTTCCATGATATATAAAATACCACGGTAAATTCGCCCTAGGACCCAAAATATGACAGTTAATTTTATTTTAATCCTGCTACAGGCCCCTTGACATTGGTAACTTTGATATTTTAGTCTCATTAAGTATTAGTCTAATTATAAAAAGGGTTTATGTCAACCGTAGACAATGTGTGAAAAAGCTGTTTCCGCTCCTCAAACTAATAGGAGTTGAAGCATTTAGTAGGTAATAATAGTCTTCAAAATGCCAAGAGGCATTCAAGTTTTACAGAACCTCTGATTCAGTATTTGTCCGTGTAATTATTGCTAAATGTTTTCTATCAGAAAGCGGACAGATATTATTGGTTTTTCACTAGATTTGTGATTGTAGTTTCCTATCTGCCTCTAACTAGAAACGTCTTTGCAGTTACTTTACTGACTACGTTTTCGTTTTTCATCCCATTATTGTCTACAACACCTCTACAGAGTAGTATAATAACAAAAAGTTATAACGCCAAAGAACTCACAGAGCTAATTACTCGCAAATGCTGGCAGTAAGCTTGTCGGCGTGGTTGCCGAATGATGGATTTAATCAGATGAATATTACCCGTGCTGTTGAAGTAATGATATTGACTATGATTTTTCGTTACACAGGAACCAAAGTGGCTTCAAGTACTGCTCACCTTAGATTGAGTGTCAGGCTGGTGATGGTGTCGTCTAAGAAGAGAATTTCAGCCTATTTCGTCGATGTAGTCCAAGTATCTGGATATGGAACCAGATGTTCCGAAGTTTGTTACACACCACACAGAATGGAGCTTACTAACGTCTGATTTAGAGCTTCTTCCTCATTGTTTGACACAGTGATTTTTACCACCAATTTTAACAGCAGCTCCAAGAAGCACTGGTGAATCTCGATCAAGACTGTGCTGCGTTTCTTGATGCTGTGATAAGACTGGAACTGGCGATGAATTTGTGTCAATAGCTGACGGAAGAAAGTGACAATTCGTCAGACTGTGGTTAACATTTTTACTTTGTGTTCCTGAGTTACACTTAAGATACTCCAGAAATGGTAGTGATGCTTCGGAAGCTTCTAAATCCCTTGTTTCTAGTCCGTCGAGTGACCGATGACAGTTTTCATTACTAGACCAATTCGCAATTTCACCGTACTGGCACGTAAGAGTCTCGACATCTCCGTTGTCCTGTACATTAGCTTACCGCAGGCAGACCACATCCGCTCAACGTAGTATTTGGCTTGTGGCAACATAACTAAGGACTCTTAGCTTCTAATACTGCTTCCGATGAATACTTAATGCTAAACGCAACTTCAACTGACCATGGTATATTCAATCTATAGTGCTGAATTAAGAGAAGCGTGGGTAAGCTATAGTCAAATAATAATAATCAGAGAAACAAATCATCCGACTCTTGATTTATTTTATTAATAGAGAAAGGAGGTCTTTACACTTGAGATAACAACATTGTTTTTATTTACAGGTAGCTGGACATTTGAGTTCCCCACTATAGCGGACTCATTATGGATGGTCCGCGCGCTGAAGATGTTTTGGCGTTGCTAAATGAACGTCTCGCCATAGTCAGTGGCGGCCGTGATAAGCGCGGTGGACCCTTACTGCTCTTCCCCACTTCATCGCGTCGCGATAGAGTTCATACTGAGGATTTAAAGCGTTTACTCCATTACCTTTTCTATGTACCGAGGTTAGTTACACTTTGTATGCTAAAGTTACTTCCGTCCAGTGGAGTTGCTTCCACAAGTTTCATCATGTAGTTTTTTGAAAACTTAGAATATTTTGTGTGCATCATAATCTCTCCAATAGTAGGCGGGTATGGAAAAAACTGTGATATGGGGTGTCTGTTAATAACGTTTTTTTCAAACATTTTTACAGTGAAGAGACTCGTGACCGCGGATTTTCTGTTGTCATTGATATGAGAGGAGGCACATGGACTAGTGTCAAACCAGTTTTAAAGATTCTCAATGAACATTTCGCAAATTTTGTTCACCACGTTTACATAATAAAACCTGATAATTTCTGGCAAAAACAACGAACTAGTCTTGGGAGTCACAAATACAAGTTCGATGTAAGTTTTGATTTTGATATGAAACCATCCTTTATTCTTTCTCCAGTAGTAACCTTTTTGGAATTTTTTACAGACAACAATGGTGGGGTTAGATTGCTTGTACAAAACAATTGAACCAGCTCAGCTCACATCTGACTTTGAAGGCTTATTTCAGTACGATCATAAGCATTGGATAGAATCTCGAATTGTAAGTGCCAGTTAACGTTGCCAAAGCGTCAAGGATGATCACAAGGAATCACCACATTATCGTAGAGTTGGTTTACTCCAGTTGTCTTTAATGCTTTAAATCTTTGTATACGAAGGCTTTAGAAAACTTCTTATGGGTTGCTGGAGATTTAATGGACCGTCTAGAAGACTGGCGAGAAGATATTACACGAAACGATTTTGCTGAAGATGTTAATGCTGTCAAGCATTCCATGGAGGTCCATGAGGAGATGCAAGAAAAAATTATGCGGGCTCCGTTCGACGACATTGACGCCATGGGGCAGGAACTCCTAAAAAGGTACAGTGATTCAGATAGGGTATTTTTGTAGTCTACTCGTGCTATAATATTAGTTGGTTTTAGTCATGGTATTATAAAACGTGGTACGTAATTGTTTTTTTACTGTTACATTTATGCAGATTGAGCTTCGAGTGCTCCGCTAACGGTTCTGGCTATGACTCAGGCTACTCAGGTCGTAGTAGCTCTTCCAACTCCATCGTGTTGAATCCAGATTTGCAGGTAACATATTAGTAGAAACTTGGATCCGCATCGATTAGATTAGTGATACGAAAGAACTGAAACTATATTTGATTGTTTAATTTGTTTTTATAGGCAAGTGTTCCAACTATAATGCAAATGGTTGAGCAGATTCACGGGGCAAAAGATCAGCTACTGCAGTTGTGGCATGCAAAGAAGATCAAACTAGATCAGTGCTTCCAACTTCGTCACTTCGAGCAGGATTGTAAAAAGGTCGGTAATATTATGTTAGACTATCTAAGGTGCATTCGTGGACGGGATCGAGGATTTCTAACGTTGCAGTTTTTTGTACAGATGTTGGATTGGATTCGGCACAGCCATGAAGCATTTTTGACAACATATGTAGAAATTGGGCAATCCTATCAAATAGCTAAAAGGCTAAAATCTGATCACGAACAGTTTACAGTGAATCTCATGGTAATTACGCTGGAACAGCCATATCAGGTCATTTATAAAAATTGATTTGTGCACACAAATGAACATATACAATGTTTTATGCTTTCAGAATGGATGTGTAAGTATCAATAGAATATTGGCAATGGCAACACACATGGTAGACACAAATCACTACGCCGCTGCACACATTCGCAATCTCGCAGGGCGTATCAATCAAGCGTGGAAGGAACTAACATGTGCTTTAGATGAAAGGAATACGCTACTCGCACTGTCTGTATCGTTTCATCAAAAAGCAGAGCAGGTATTATAATATAGAGTTCTTCACTTAATCATCGACATTACCTGTTCATGAGAAAGTGGGTGTACTTAAATAATATCTTCACTAATGTAGTACGCCGAAAAAATTGTGAGCTGGAGTCAAGCTTGTGACACCATGAACATACCGGCGGAGGCGGCTGTCCTGGAAACATGCATCCATCAGCATCAGTCCATTTATGAGTCCATGTGCCAGGCATATACGGAGGTAAGCGTCTTTAATAGCATACTTTAAATGCGTGGCTTGTGTAGTTGATATCATTGTTTACAATGCACCACGAGTTTCTAAATGCTAAACATATGATTTATCGCTTAAACCATTTTGGACAGTGAAGTATTCATTTTTAGGTAGTAGTAGAGACATTTACTCAAGCAAGTAGCTCACACCCAAACAAAAATTAGCTTCTGCACTGATATTAGCCAATTCTGGAAGTTTTCCGTGAAATCACGCAACATTTATTGCGTAATGGCGACACAAAACTGCTCAGTATAATAAATAGATTTTGCTTTGAATTTCAAGCCATCTCTCTCTCTTTCTCTCTGTCTCTCTCTAGCCAATTTGCACGAGGTCGTTTGTATCGATTAAGCTTTAACCACTTAGCACTTTCGTACATGTAGACGCTTGCTTCTCCTTCTTTAAAATCTTTCTGCGACAATGTCATTGCTTTGTTCAATCAACTCTTCTTGGTTTGGACCTTTTCTACTCCGCAGCCAACTGCAGTACTGCCAAACTTTGAGGAGGCGGAACATTGTCTAGCCAAAGTTGGAATTAATTGATTCTTCATATATAACAATCTTTTAGCAAAATTCATGCATGCCATTGTATTGTAACTTGATCATTAATTAAATCCTACATGAATTGCAGGTCCATAGCACAAGCAAGAAATTATTGTATCAACTCGATCATTTGGTTCACGTGTGCAACCAGCCTGGAATGGAAATTCTTTCTCAAAAAAATGTGGTAATATTCAGTTTTCTATGAATCATATATAAAACAGCATTACAAAATCTTATTTGACTGATCATCATTTTTAGATGGACGAAATGGGACGGCCCTTACGAAACACTGACCCAGCAGCCGATTACTCCTCTGGAGCTAAGCACGTTCTTGACGTGATTCACGAAATACTTGCTCGTCACCGTACACTTGAACAGAAATGGACGTCCAAAAAAGTCAAGCTACATCAAAAATTAGCTTTGAAACTGTTTAAGGAAGACGTGAAACAAGTTTTGGACTGGTTAGAAAAGCATGGAGAGCAGTTTTTATGTAAAAGTGTGGGGATCGGAAGAACTATGCAAAAGGCATATGCTTGTCAAAAAAGTCAAGACAATTTTGAAAAAGTTGTGCAGGTAATGGAGATACATACTCTATTATTACCAATATTACTGAAACTGAAACTACCGATTGATTCAAGTTTTAAGATAACTAAACAGAAATTGTTTTTCTTATATTTCAGAATACTTACACCAACACGGAAAAGCTGCTAATGGCTGCAGAAGAGTTGGCTCGAACCGGAGAGTGCAATGCCGATGAAATCTATGCTGTAGCTCACGAGCTGGATTCCGTCGTTAGGAATTTTGCGACTCGTGTTCAGCAACGACGAAGACTAGTTGACTCTGCCGTTCGCCTGTACACCCAGGAGAAACAGGTATAGTGATAATAGTCTTCCACTCATTACTATTTCTTCTGTTCTACACATCATCATGTGGAGAAAGTCGGCTGTAGATTAGACCGCATTCGCTCTAGTCAGCAACGCATTATTGACGGAGGTCACATTTTCGGTTCACGTAACGTCAGTGATTGGTTTAGGTTAACTCGGCTATGCAAATTGTTTCATAGTAGCGTTTCTTTTGCCTGGAAGTAAAAAGAATGGGCCAGAAAAGAAGAGTTTCACATGGAGTCCATTATCGTAAGAAAATCAGCGTAGTTATTGCAGCCATTGGAGTTATGTATGACCGGGTCCGTGGTCCGACTTGTCGATAGAAATATTTTATTGTAAGTAGTAGGGTTGTACAGAAAATAGTGATGTTGGCCGTGTCCGTGTGTTACGACTTTACAAACCGAGACGGCTCTTTCAAAGCGACTATTCCTGTATTCAACCTGTTATTCATGCTTGAAAGAGCAGTTGGGTTACTACAGCACTGATTCTTAGTCCATCAGCTACTGGATACTCCTGATGATGCTGGAGCTCCTGAAACCCATGTAAGGATTGCATTCCGGGTAGCATCGTCAAATGTCATCGCATTAGTTCCGAGTTATGATGCGTGACCTGCTATAGGTCAAATCCTAGCTTTGTCGCTCGCCTCACTGGGAACCATATTTACCATATCTAATGATGGAGGTTGTGTAACATCTCAATGATCAGGCTTGGCCGGAATTTTAGGGTAACTCGTAGCTAGTATAGTCTTCACCTCTGGCTCACTCACTCGTCCAGCAAAATGTCAGATTATGTTTAGGATCATTTAAGAGAAAGTTAGACAGAAATTGCATGCGACTCTAGTAAGATCGAACGTAGTAAGATCGAACATCTATGTAAATGCGCATAGTTCACCTAATATCTTCTTCTTCTATTCCATATAATCTTCTTGAGGTACGACACGGAAGGATTGCACACGATAGAACGATCAGTGGAGAGACAATACGCTTTATCGAATAGCTCATTAGTAATACTCCGTCGTGTATCCCATCTCAATCAGTTCATAGTTAACTCAGAAGGCTGTGGAGGTCTCAAAACGTTGCTGTGCACTGTGCATGGGCCATTGTGATCTCTGTTTTGGAGAGGGTCTCAAAACCTCTGTAATAATTCTATTCTGTGTAATGTGTAACTCCTATTTGGAGGGTTTCTTCACAAGTAATACCGCAAGCAGTTAATTTGCATTTGTGTTTCCTTCAAAATTGACAAGATAGCGGATAAAACACTAACTAAGACCCTGCATTCCCAGTTTTTCCATACAAAACTTCCTTGAGAGCTTTAAGAATGCCAATTTGATCATCTGAATGGTTAAAAAAAAGATTAAAAGCTAGCAACTAAGTGTACATGTGACATATGCCATTCGGCGAACCTTAAAGTTACTAAAGCGTAAGAACAAGTGTATTTAGTGATGACCTTCCAGTTTAAAGCTCAACAAACCATCAAATGAAGGAATAGAATAGACACGGCTCGCACACGGTATAATCAGTTTGTCTTTCGATTGAATTCTTGAAAATGTTTATTACAGACACAAGGTGCTTTAGGACTAATCTAACTTCATGATTTGCTTTATAAATTCATGCAGTCGTGTGTAATAGAATGTTTCTAAATCTGCCTTCATACTCCAGAAAAATTCGTATTTTGTATGCATGAGACGAAAATGGTAAACTAGAATAATACTGGCTTTTGCCTAACTAGCTTTTGAAACTTTTGTCGCGCAGTAATGATGCTTCGTAACGTTGGGTATTAAGTCATTCCGAATGACCCAATACCCAACTCATTCGGTATGATTCATTAACCGAACCAAAGTTTGATAACTGGCTCGCATAGCAGTATTGAGGGGCGATGTAGGAGCAAATCTCTAAATTCAATCGCCTCTTCACGTGTGCAGCTGTCATTAGTGTCCGACATAATTACTTTTGGAGAAACCTAAGTGGCTTGCTAGGAAAAGAAAAATTAGGGGCACTTATAGAATTTACAGTATGTTTGAATAAACATGCAACTGGCATAATTGTAGATTCCAACGAGAAGAGAACTTTTACCGTTACGTCTCTTAGAATGGGAGCTTATAAACTATCAAGTGCAGCCATTTGGATGTAAATCAGTATTTTAAAAACTTCAATATCCCAGCTCCTTACATATTAGATACATTTCAGGTGTGTAACATGCAGATTCTGTACATCCTCTGGTTGAAACATTTAGGAAAGGCATTCCTGCGTACATTTCCCATAGCTGGTTGGAGCATTAGCGGGAACAGATCCAATGATGATCTGACAGACATATTAATGCTCCTGCAGTTTTTCTTTTGGCAGTAAAACATGTTGCAGGGAGCCCCTTCGGGCTTCATAGTTGTGATTCGTGAACGGCGATACCTTTTTAGGAAGTTCTTTAGAATTTCATACCGGCTGAGAGCGGAAATATGTGATGAAGAAGCGATATCAATCATTCGGAAGCAATGACCAAGCCATCTCTCAAAGACAAGCTCTGCAGATTGCTAAGAGATGTCTCCTTTTTTACATGCAAACGAATACGCTCAACTCTGTCAATACGGCTCTGCATTGTGTGAGCAGTCTGTCTACTGGCTATCCACTTCTATCCCAATCCTCTTGTCATATCTTAAGCTTCTGCCGTAGCGTAAATGGTGGTAGACGGGGGGCAGGATGAAACTAATTTACGAAATGTAGTTGTAAAAAACACGGATCCGCAAACAGCTACATCAAAGCTTTACTCTGGTCAGGTCTAAAGTTGGTCTACATTTTCACATTCTTACTGTCTTGTGGATGCGGGTATTTGCAATTTACTACGTCCGGAGTCTTCCGGTTGGATGGGTCGGTGCAAGTAAACAAACTAGCTGTAGATCTCACCACTGTTAAAATTAAACTATGGGAACTTTGGTACTTGTGAAACCACCTGACAGTCATTTAGTCGCACAGGACTTGCCTCAAAGTGTTTTACACATTGCAAAGGTGAAATGGGTACTTATTTTGTCCGAATCCCAATCAATGGAGGAAACCAAAGTGACCATTTGTTGTTATCGAATTAGTGTAAGAGAACCGACTCACCTCAAGACTGGTGAAAGTGGGTAGTTTTTTTTGGTGAAAGTGATTCAAATGCGAATATCATGTGTATTCTATGTTTTTTGACGCGTGTATTTTCTTTTTTCATAGATTAACAGCTGGTTAGAGAAATGCAGAAAGGAAGCAAATGCAGATGAAGCCCCTGAAAATATAGAAGCAACTCAAAGACTTATTGAACAATGTGAACAGCAACACGAATCCATTCATCAGTTGTGCATTAGCAACAATGCTGAAGGGCAGAGATTAATGCAGGACCTAAGGTAAGAGTGAAACGTAGGCATTGAGTATCCAACCGTTGCCTATACTTAAATTTGAAGTGAATCGTGATTTTAATTCATTCAATTCTACCTAACGCAGGGGTTCTGGATTGACGATGGAGACTGATAATACGGGGTCATTCGAAGCATTGGATGCCGCCATGAGGACGTTGGAAAGGCAGCGGAACGAATTGGAAGAACTATGGGAATCTCGAAAAATGAAACTTGATTTTTGTCTCCAACTTAGGCTCTTCGAGCGGGATGCGCTGGAGGTGAGAGGAAAGCATTGATCACTGAATGCTCTAATAATACTAATTTTGAGTCGTGCTTTTTACTAAATTCCTGCTTTTCCATTTAGATGACCACACAACTTGATAGCTGGCAGGAAAAGTTGCAGCAAGATGAAACAGGTCGCGAAATCACGGAAAGCCTTTCCCATTACGAACAAACGATTCGAATTCACTCAGACAATATCAGTAGATTGCATAACTCTGTCGTACAAATCCTTCAACGGGGACAGGAGTTGTTTCAGGTAATTTTCTTCCAAGGATTCCGTCGTATTTTCTTGTTTTCTATTACATATGTTAGCATGTGAATGTGATTGAGGATTAACCATATATTTTTCACTTCAAGATGTTTGAAAGGTCTGGCTTAACTTTAATGGCAAGTAACCAAATAAGTGCTCAAACACGTGTTCAAGTTCTACTGGAATACGTCAACGAAAAACATATAGATTTCGAAGAACTAGCAGAAGGAAAACGTTCCCGCTTACAGCAAATTATTCAATTGCTCCAGCTTCAGAATGAAGCAAATCAGGTAAATTTTCTACAATAAGTTATCATTAAGGCTCTAGTCTATCAGAATTCGCAACTGATAATCTACCCTTTATCAAACTTCAGGTAATATCATGGATCCGCAATGGAGAAACGATGTTAGCGGCAAGCTTTGCATTCCCAAGTTCTCTGCAAGAAGCAGAACAGATGAAAAAGGATCATGAAAAATTCCAAGTTGCATTAGAGGTATGTCATTTTTAAACTATTGTCATTAGATTCATGAGTAACCATTCGCGTATTGACTTTTTCATTGTTTGTTTTAATTCCAGAAAACTCACAATTTTGCTGTCCAAGTTAATTTAAAAGCCGAAGCATTAGTTGGTGGCAATCATTACGATCCCACAGCTATAAAAAAGATTTCAGACGAAGTCGCGTCGAGGTGGAGGCAACTCATACACGCTGCCGAAGAAAGAAATAAGTTATTCACAACTGCCTTAAATTTTTACAGAACGGCTGAACAGGTACGATTGATTTATTATTATCACTAGGATGGCATATCCTATCATATTTTGAACGGAAACGCAGGTGGGATTAGGAAAAATTTATTCATTTTACTGCATTCCTTAGGTATGTTCCGTTTTGGACAGCTTGGAGCGAGAGTACAAACGAGATGAAGATCATTGTGTATCGGTTACCGGACCTGGAACTAAAAATGGTCCTATCTCTGTGGGACCTGAAAAAACTGCGCAACTTAACATCACTATCAGCAAGCACCAAGAACAAAAGGAGGCGTTCATGAAGGCGTGTACTCATGCTCGCAGTACTGCTAGAATATTTTTAAAGATATGTCAACGAGCTTCTTATACTTTTCACGTGGAATCGGGCGTTGCTTCACCCGAAACTAAAGTTAAAGGTACGAAAAAAAAGTATAAACTGGTAGAAATATTTAAGTTTTAAATTGTTGTGTTCTATAACAGTTTGTCTAAATAAGTCAGTAATTATATTTCCAGCCATCTTAGACAAGCTTCTTAATCAAGAAAACAAAGTCATGGAGTTCTGGACATCGCGGAGGAAGCATTTGGACCAGTGTCTACAATACGTTATGTTTGAATGGTAAAAAGACATTTTTCAGTAGAATGCATGGTGGAAAGGGGCCTGGAAATGTATAAATAATTACTAGATAGGCTAGGGTTGACGCAACTAGATAAAAGCACCAAAATTTATACGATCTTCTTCAGACGTTCTTTTCAAGAAATTGACCAAAAAAATCACAAAATAGCAATAGTTCCACATATCTTGTAGCCCTAGGATTCCTTGTCAATATCAATAGAAGTTCATAAATTTGAATGGAATATTTTAAAGGTCTGCAAAACAAGCTTTGGATTGGATTCATGATACCGGTGAGTTTTATCTTTCTACCCACACGCAAGTTGGACAGAACCGGGAGGAAACGGAGAGTTTATTGCGGGAGCACAATGAGTTCAAAGCTACTGCTAAGGTACGCAAAGTGGTGATAAAATGGGGATCGAACTTTGGCTTAAGGTTACAATTTACGATTTTGTAATGTATCCTCGGGTTTAGGAAACAAGAGAAAGGGTTAAGCTGCTTATCCAACTGGCTGACAGTCTAGTCGAAAAAGGACATCTCCATGCGAACGATATCAAGAAATGGGTTGCAGCTGTTGACAATCGCTACAAGGATTTCAGCACACGTATGGACAAATACAGGTAAGAACGAGTGTCGCTTATCACTATAAAATCGTAAATCGTAGACACCTGTAGAGATAGGTGTATCGATTCCGACAAGTCTCAGTGTTGCTGGTAGCAGTTCATGTCAACTTCGTTAAAAGGTAATTCCAAAATCTAATTGTAACACACTCTTATTTTGTTAACTCAGATCTCAATTGGAAGAAGCTTTAGGAATCCAAGGAACTCACGATAGTAAAATTGATCTTTCGATTGATCGAAACTCTGATTCAAGCTTGGAAGGAAAAGTTAACGCTGACGGCAAAGTACTCAAGGATCTCAACGCCGAGCAGTGTAAACGAAAGCGTCGTCGAGAGTAAGTTCAAGTTCATTGTAAATTTGATTGACCAGTCCACATAATTGGAGTTCGCGAACATATAAACAGATTAAGATATTGTCTATGAACTGTGTTCTTCAGAAAATCACTCAATTCGATGCATCATCTACTTTTCAGGTTCATCATGAGTGAATTGCTTCAAACTGAGCGTTCGTACGTGAAGGATCTTCAGACTTGTATAAATTTTTATCTTAAGGAACTTCGTCATAGTCCAAATGTACCTAATGGCATAAAAGGAAAGGAGAAGATAATATTCGGGAATATTGAAGAAATACATGACTTCCACAATGATATATTTGTGAAAGAGCTGGAAAAATACGAAGCAATTCCTGAAGACATTGGGCATTGCTTCGTAACTTGGGTAAGTGTTAATTCTTCTCAGCTTATCTCGCATATAAAATTAATTTTCGGTTAATTTTGACCACACCACATTAATTTCAGGCTCACAAGTTTGATATGTACGTGCAATACTGTAAGAATAAGCCGGAATCCAACACAACCATTATTCAGAATGCTGGAGTGTTTTTTGACAATATTCAAAAGTCGCACAACGTAGAACATCCAATTCCAGCTTACCTAATTAAACCCGTCCAACGAATTACAAAGTATCAATTATTGCTTAAGGACTTACAATCTTGCTGTGATGAAGGCCAGGGAGAAATAAAGGTGAGTTCTTACTCCCTGCAATAGCATAGGATCAGGAAATGAATCAGAACCTTGATAAACTGTATTTACATTGTCTGCAGGATGGACTAGATGTGATGCTCAACGTGCCAAAGAAAGCAAATGATGCCATGCATCTTTCTTTACTCGATGGAAATGATGTTCCCACAGACAAACTAGGAGAAGTAATTCTTCAAGATTCATTCCACGTTTGGGATCCTAAGCAAATAATAAGAAAGGCTCGAGAACGACATGTCTTCCTCTTCGAACTGTATCTCTTATTCAGTAAAGAAGTCAAAGACTCAACCGGCACAACCAAATATATATACAAAAACAAACTCATGGTGAGTACCACTTTAATTTATATTTTTATCTTTACATTCAAACCGGCAATAATTGCAAAAATTTCTTTTCTTTAGACGTCCGATCTCGGTGTCACAGAATGCATTGAAGGTGATGACTGTAAATTTGCTGTATGGACTGGTCGATCTGTTTTAGATTACAAAATAGTTATTAAGGTAAGAACTCGTCATTTACCTTTTCTTTCCTTTTTTTGCTGCTAGTGTAGTCGAATTACTAACTCGTGTTGAACTTTGTTGACAACAGGCCTCATCTGCGGAAGTCAAGCGTCTTTGGGTGAAAAAGCTCAGAGAAGTGATTCAGGAAACGTACTTCAATACCGCCCTTCGGCTCAGCGCTCCTCGAAGTCCTTCAAAATCTGAGACTGGCAGTCATCGATCTAGCAGAGACATGGAAGATACTGGATCTGCAGACGAGTGTTTTGAGCTTAATGATAGAGCTTCCGAGGCGTCATACGGTTCAGGGAACAGCGGCGTTGAAGTTGATCGGGTAAGTACCCTTACAAGCTTTCTTTCAAAACCCCATCGAGAGTCTAGCCATTTTCTATGTAGTTTTACTTGGCATTGTTAGTTCATGGTGGAGATGCTCACAAAACTATCTGCCCATCTCCTGGCGAGATGAGATAATTAACCGTCTCTTACCTTTGTTTACATGAGATCACTATCAAAACAGTCATAGTACTACTCTTCCGGTTGCATAATTCATCAGAACATTTTCATTCATCATGTTTCCATCCCTTCCTTTGCTAGGCTATCACACATCTCTTCATATATTGCATCTTTCCTTGGAGCGAACGGATACCTGATTGTGCAGTGTCGAGCAATCGAGAGGAGCTTCTCGTGTATCTCCTTTCGTAGATTATCCCAGTAGTAGTAAGCCGCGGTGTAGGAAGCGGGTGGTGAAAGCATATTCGATAGCACGGGACCTGCATTCCTTTCTCCCAGTAGCAACCTATTACACTCCAGACTCACATCAGGAGAGGAAGAAAGTTGGTTTAGATGAGTTTCCGCGAGCTTCTTCAGAGAATCAGTCAATCCGAGTCAGGGAACCAACCCAGTTGGGATGTGAGTGCGGAGTGGACGTAAGGCTGGGGTTGAACATCAAGTAGCGCACATGTATGAAAGGGCGATGATGTGATAGGACCGCATAAGTGAGGTCACACAAGAGTGCTCCAAACAGGAGAGACATATTTTGTGATCTTCTTCACTCCCATCAGCCCTAGCTAAGTATTAAGCAATTAATATCAACTAGACAAAATATAGTTTACCAGTACAATCCCTCGATCCTCTGAATAACAAAAAGTCCATACAACCATTGTGTCCGTGATTTCAAATACTACCTAGTGATGCTATTAGTATTATAGCGCTAAATCAAATCAGTGACAATTAAGTGGTACCATATTTTCTTAGAGCGTAAATTTCGCAATATTATTCGCAATATTGCCAAAATACTAAAAATTGCGTACTACCCCGGTTTACGGCATAGGATAACCTACAAAAGACTCAAGTATAAACCCGAATCTCTCCTACTCCAAATATCTAAAAGAAATATGATATTTCCTGGAAATATGTACAAGTGATCTTCAAAGCAGGGACGTGTGCTTCAAGGAGAAAGTGGTGAAACCTCACCGGAATCACCTTAGCAGAGCCATGGGAAAATCCTGAAAAATTAGTCTTCTCTTTAGACATAACGCGTTTATAAAGGAACCTGTCCCCATTATTTCCATCTTGGACAAGTAAACATGAGTGATAAAAGTGCCAAAAGCAATCAGGGAAGTTCCAAACCACGTCGAAAAATCTCTCTCCCTTGGTTTCGCCAAAGTTCTTTCAGTCCTCATGCAGCTCTAGCCAGGCAGCATACAATTGATACTCCCGGCTCCCATCGGTACACATCGTTTGACCGGGGACCTTCCCAGGTACGTACCGTATCCTCAATCCCCTCATATCGCCCGCTATTACTACCAACTCAAACCTCCTCAAACCTCTTGTAAACTCCTCAAAAGTAGTGCACACACCGTTCTGGCTCAAGATTACAACCACTCTTCCATGGCTTAGATTCCATTGCGATTGCCCCACTCTCATGGCCACGTTTTTCCCCCTCAATTTCTCCCTTCTTCGGAACTTATAGCTTCTTTTGAAGCGGCACACGGCCAAAATCCCTGGAGAGATATATATGCTTGAGCCGAGGAGAAAGTAGCATTTACAATTCCCCCGCTTTGGGCCCACCATCTGCATTCCTGGATCCCAGATGAGAAGGTCAAAGAGCATTACTCCGGCCGTAGTTTCCTTTGATTTTAGGCGTTTATGCAATAATAATAACGGCATTCATTTCGATAAATATTACAATCAGCAACACTGGAATTTCCAATTCCAACCCCATATATACTCTTCATATGGTTCATTGTATTTAGTTAAGATACATATAAGCCTCCCTTAAGGAGCGGCTGGGGGAGATCCCCGGAACTGTTAACATTTTCCCGGAAGGAAATAACCAAAGGCTCCAACCACAAATGACATTATCTTTATCCTAACACACATTTACTTTATTACAGAGTTCCATAGATGTGACATGGGTGATAAGCGATTACACGGCCACCCCCGGCACCCGCGACCTCACCGTTCACAAGGGTCAGCAAGTGGAGATAATGGAAGTTTCCTCCAGTAATGCTGACATGTGTTTGGTTCGACTCTTAATCTCAGGCGGAGATGCTCAACCGGAAGGGCTGGTACCTGTTTCCATTTTGAAGCAACTTCCGCACAATCGTCTCCGCTCCAGCGGGGATCTGGAGAATGGTAAGTCCCAGCTCTCTCTCTCGGTTCCCTTAAACTCCTCTAGTTTTTCCTTCTTCCAAAAGATTGAAGCGCGATCACATGTCACTACTCTCTCCAAGTCTTACTCCCGCGACTCGCGAATCTCACTCGGTTTCCCTCCTCCCTCGACCTCCCGAGCTCAAGTCCATGCCATCTCAACTACACATAAACCTTGCTTTACGTAGCATAACATAAAAATATGGTGATAATATCCTCCAAGGTAACACTCAAAACTCCTTCTCCACAACTTGGAACACCTAGGGTCGCAAAATTATTCGCAAACTTTTAAAATACAGCCTGGTAACGTAGATCCGTCAAAATTCTCAGGAAATCTGTCATACAGTCTTCAATCTGCAGCTTCTTACAGCTCTGTACCGCCTCTCCTTTTCAAGAACTCCTTTTGTCACCCTTCATATCATTCATCCATCTCTCAAATCGGTGACAAGGATTACCTCCAAAATCATTTTAGCACCATCAAATCCTTCACAAGTCATTTCGACCATACTAGTTTTTATTGCATTATCCAATCGGGGAAAAAGCAGCTAGGAGCGTAGTAGTTATTGTTTCTAAATGACGTGATAGTCGGTAGAAAATGGCACAAGTAAAGAAGGGGCGGTAAATGAGGGATTATGAGAGTATATATATATATATGCTCCGGCTATCGGATTCCGAGAAGTGGGCAAGACGAAGCCGAAGAAAAGAAAGCTGTGAAGACGCACAAGGATTGGCAACTTTGACCGAGTATAGCTGCGCCGGCGTTTCCTCCAACCAGATTACACAGCTTCCTCCTCTTCCCAACTCTCTCTCTCTCCCATCCTCTCCTCCCGATAATCTTTGAATTCACCTATTCACCAGAAGAGAAAGCCTCGAGTTGAGGGATGGTGAAAATAGAGCACCACCAGATCCTCAATCTTCTAGTTCCATTTTCGGGGCAGGGATAAAATCCTTGTACGCAACATTCTCCCAATACTATCTCTTCGCTAAAAGTTCCATTTTACCCACTCCTTCAATGACATGCTGTCGTCAAAGCCAACATCCCTCCCATCCCGTTCTTCGGCTTCTTCTCCCAATATAGCCCAAATCACAGATTTTAGCAACCTCCTCTAGTTCCTCGTTGACAACTGCCAAAGTAGATATATTTCCATTCATAATCCTATCACCAATCCAGTTCATATCTACTCATGTATTTTCCTACACTTCCCATAACAGCCCCAACCAACACCACTCTCACATAACCACCCAGACGTAACATACCTGTTACTCTAATTGTTCCCTAACTCTCCAGTGCCACCAGGTTTGTAGTGTGTGTGTATTTCCAAAAACTACATCCGTACCAAAAACTAGTGCCCCCGAAAATCCCCGCCCTTCAAACTATCCCATTCCTCCTCCAACCCATTATCACAACACATTTTATTAGATAGTCAACACTATCGCTTAAAATGTCTTCGTAATAGTTCCGAGTCATGCACTCATGACCCAAACCAGTATATGGAACTTGCAGTAGTGTTTGTGATTGGGTCAAAGGATATGTTTCTTAAAAGTATAGAATAGAAAAACAAAGTATAGAACTCATCCTTTCGTTATCCTTACAAGTGTGAAATTAATTCCAAAATTTCAAAACTCCATTCCTCTTCGTAACATCTCTCATCTCAGGTATGTATTCACCATCAACTTTTCACTACCCTTTTACCTTTATCTAGCCGTAGTTTCCAGTTGTACTCCTACTTACTTACTACCAATTATTAAGAGTCTTAGACATATTTGCTTTTTACTTTAGTTCCCTTTAACCCTGTCATTGTATGTGTCTTCACCAGTAGATGTTCCATCCCGCAGCATCTTTGTCAAGAGAGATTTCACAACTTTTCCCATGGCGCTCACTCTTGGAGAACGCTCCAAAAGTTTGTATTAGAAATGTTCCTTGAACCACTCGATCTACTCACACCAATGTACGGATGCGAGGCCTTTATAGGAACGTTTCCGGAAAGATAATTCGATTTTTTTTTCAAAACAAACGCGTCAAAACCAAAATAATTCCCTCAAAATCCTTGTGAAATCTCCCATAAATCCCGTAGTATATCATTCTCGGACTCCAGTGATTGATTGAGATCCTATTCAAGCGACAAATTAGGACCGCATTTGCAGCTCGAGTGTTACAAATTTTGGATGCTGTCTCATAATCTGTAACTAAATGACTTGTAACGACAATTAGCGTATACAACTAATTGCATGACGTAGTAGTTCTCTTCCCTCCCCTCTCCACTCAGCTTCAACTCTAAAAACGTTTTCCTTACCTCAACTACAAATTCAAGTTTGTCTTGGAGGGAAATCTGTTTCTTTTCAACCTTCCCAAACGTCTATAACACATGCTGTCATCATCAAAGGGGGTTTGTAAATAAACATTCCGAGCGAAATGGGTGCGGCAAACCACAAGTTTGGGCTTCTAGCAAGCGAGAGCTCCCGAGATTTACGAGAATCCCTGGTAACATATTATAATTAGGGCGGCAAATCAAGAAACAACTCCAATAAAATCTCCCACATCTCAAGTAGCAGCATTTCCGATAGTATAAACAAGTTCCGCAAGAAACCAATTCCGAATGTGCTTCATCATTGTGAATGTGAACGAAACATGAGCCTCTGAATCCTAAAATATTCTCAAACACACAGTCAATCCATTTTATACAGTGTTAACGTTAACCAGCGTAACGAAAGGCGAGAAAGGGAAAACCCTTCCGTAAACTGGTAGTAAATAGGCTGTAAAACATAGACAAATGCAGTTTTATCCATGAGAAACTATTAGAGTGTTAGCTGGAATACGGATATTGTTTAGCTCCTATTCCCAATATTATTTATTGTATGCGCTTTCTTCTTCTGACGCAATTGTATTTAGCCTATTAGGTTGATGAAAGTAATGGAGAAAGGATTAAGACGGATTTCCATGGATTTAATCCAGGATAGCCCAGTAGTTTAGCAGAGGAGAGAAAGTTGCATCAAGTCCGGGTTTCTGCAGAGGTGTGTGTGAAGCATGTGGGTGTGCATGTATAAATGTTATCGATCCAATGTGTTCGAGATGAATGCGAGTGTATACTGCATTTCTGGGTCGTCGGAATAACTCGGTTCTCTCTCCTTTTTTGCCCCTCGCGTCCACATATTGAGCATATATATATATAAAAAACTTTCTGCTTTATAGTTAAGATTATTATTACGAAGCAGAGTGAAAGCAATTTTTTAAAGGAGCTCTAATTCTTTTCCGGTCTTCCCAATCCCGTTCACCTTTAATTCTCCCCAACCCTTAAATATCAATTCCATCCATGCTCGTATCATCTCATTGGGTTTAACCTCTAAAGTAGTAGGCAATGTGGTTATATGATCATGAACATTATTCGCTTTGTGACGCACAATACAATTTAAAAAACTAGTTCCGTTTAGTAGCTTCATATCAGGGAACGTTCCTGAAGGTGTATCCATCATTAAGATTATAAAAAATACCGTGTGGATATCGCTGGGATAAAGTATAAATACATTTGGATTCCATGTTTACACTGTATATCGTAATATCTTCCATTAAGATAAACACAGTGGTCATAGAGTAAAGCCACGGTAGGTTAGCAGTGTACGATTTAGAGTTATTCATTTCATTAGTTCCCAGATTATTTTCCTCATAATCTTCATATTTTATCGAATTAATTTTCAAAGAAATGCCGGAGCTACTCCTCCAAGTTCCTAAAGCATGTCCGTTACAAACTAATTTTTACTATGTCATCGTCTTGAACGATTCTCATTGAAGAAAACAACCAAGTGAATAAGACATGGCTTGGTCTTTTATGTGTCTCATCATATCAAAAGACAAATGGATTCTTGCCCTAGCATTCTCAGTAGTAGCAGCTTCATGTTAAACACAGTTATTCCTCTATGTCATTGTCTTACCACCTTTGTTTTTTCAACCTTAATTCTCCTCGGTATACTACCCAAGCCTATAAATATTTTCCTTAAAATATAGACACATATAGTTGCAGAACAGTTAGTTTACATCCTGATTATTTTCTATCATCATTGTAGTTTCCCTAATGTTGGAATTCTAATACTTGAGATTCCAACTTACTAAAGGGTCTAGCTAAAAAACAATATGTGGTCAATAACGGCTGATTAATGTCTAGAATCACCCTCAACTCTTCATTTCACAGTGGCCTAAATATCACATCTTGGACACACTTCTGTCCTCCGCGTGTTTCAAGTCAACAAGTGAGGTAGCACTAATTAAATAAAATGTGGGCACCATGAACAATGGCTGGCATGGACCGCTGGCGTAAAGCTGCCCGTAAGGTCTTGAGATCTGGGGAGGCTTCAAAGCGTTCTGGTGAAGGTAATAAATCTGTTTATCACCCTCTTTTTAGTTTTATTTACCAGAAAACCCCCTAAGTTTCTCTATTTTACCCCTCAACTCAAAAACCTGTAGCCCAGTCTTGCAAATTGAATAATTTTAATACTACTCCATCTAAAATTGTTATTTTACCCTTCTTCACTCCCGATTTAACCTGGAAAAAAGCCATTTTTAGCAACGAATACCCTTGGGTTAAATCATGTTAAACCTACGTATCGTCAACAACTATTTATTGGTATCACACCAATCTTTCTTAAAAAATTACTCCGGCACCGAGTTTCTATCATCATTACCCATCTTCTTCCTGTAGGACAAGGTTGTTTATTTTCCATCAAGTTTGTCATACCTCTTTGAGCGCGAGATCTATAGAGATTAATGCTGGTACGATTTTTGCTGTCTATAGGTATTCAATCATCTCAATTTCAATACAATACCCGCTCATTCACAACATCGAAGCTCGTTCACGAGCCTAACGTAAACTTTCTCCACTTCCTTGATAGTTTAACGCAAGATAGATAGGATTAACATCTTCACACACAATTTTGCACAAGTAAAAATATCCGATAAACACATAGAAATAAAAAAGCTTACGCGGAAATTATAGGCAACTGCCTCTTATTCCAGCACCCGCATTTAATATCTGTAACCGAGCTATCCCCAAGTAACAAATCCGCCAATTTAGTCAACCAACTCCCTCCTCCTTGTGGTTTAGTGAGTAATCTTACAACTGTGTACACCACGTCTTTGTTTATCTCCTATTCTAATTCAAAATATTCTCTCAAGATGCACGTTTCCAGATGCTTCAAGAGTGAGTACAAGGGCTATTTTAAGATGTTGACGCGCGTACACTCCTTCTTGACTTGAACGTAAACATTTTCATCAACAAGCAAAAGAAGCTTGATTCAAATCCTAATATCCAATCAACCCAGCCAGCTAGCAAGCCAATCCCTGTATTTCCTCAATCCAAGCTAATTACATCTACATGTTCGCACCATCTTTAACCTGCTAATGATAAGCCCCCTTTCGGTGAGTAACCGATGCGATAGTGTCATGCCGGAAAGTGCCAGGGGCATTTCCTTTCAATTCAACCTTTATAATTATTTGCGGTTTTCAAGGTGCGTGTGTGGGATATTTTAGAATAGACACGACTCCCCGTACAGCCTCAAGTATGTGAGTCTAGATAGAGCTTGTATTCTTTATCAGCAGCATGTGATAGTGAATACTATGATGCGGTTAAAGTTACAACAGGTATTACATTGGGGTGACGAGCGTGTGTGCTTGTGAGCAAGGCAGCCGTTGAATCCAAAGGGAGTGAAGAGTGGAGAGTTAAGATAAAATATTCTTTGGCGTCACTTCCCATTCTAATTGGGATCTCCAAGGGATTGTCACATTTAAAGTGGTGTAGTATAGTTCTTTGCTGAATCATATGACTGCCACGCATAGTTTTTTTTTCAACACTCTCCGTGTTTTGAAATATAAGACGGAAACCCAATTTTCTTTTGTCTGATCATGTGTTTAGTTTCCGAAAACCGCGAGTCGCGGTCTAGGGTAGCAGCAGTGTGTAAAAAACATTTTGAATCCATCCTAGATCGCAGAGTCATGGAAGAGGCACAACGGTGTAGTTCTGATTAAATATAATTACTTACTGCATAAACAAGTATTGGCATTTTGGTTCTGTGCTGTGTTAGAGAAAACTGAATCTGTTCCTTAAGAGGTGTAACTGATCGCCCGTGTGTTTTCAACCCTGTTTCAAAAATATTCCTCCAAACCAAGTTGGTTTTCAGTGTAAAATAGTTGGGCTGTGATTACCTCCTCAACTTAATTACTCTCTTCTCTTTGCTAAATCCCTGTCGGTTAGGTTGTGATGAGTGAGCTGGTGCATGATACCCGGGTTTTTCTCGGGTCAACAAACCGTTTGCCGAGTGAATTCTTTCAAGTTAGGATCATAGTGTAACCCTAATTGATTCTTCCGCAGATACGTTTTGGATCTACGTTCAAAATATATCAATATTGTATATACTGACTTAATTGAAAATCAAAAATATACAAACGTTCCAGTTTTCCGGGTTCTAAAGATCCAGTCCACTTTTTAAAAACTTGAGTCACTGCTGTCATGCAGTTGGAATTTAAAATCATGTTTCCGACATCCACTCTTAAAGATTTGAATCGTATCTTTCGGCGTCCCAAAAGCCGGGCAGCACAAGATTATTCAGGTCAATTTCATTTTATTTTCGTTTCTTATTACTCACTCTCCCTCTCATCCACTCTCCTCCTCCATCCTCTCCCGCCCGTCATTCCCCTCTAATCTAAGAAGCAGCCCCGGATCATTGCAGAATTAGCTCACGGACTTGATTCACATCCTTGCCTCAAGCTACACGTTTATTTTACGTGGGTCTAAATTTACGCTTGATGAACTTACCCAATCCAATAAGCCTGCAAAAAATAATTAGCCTCATCCGGAGCAAATGCAACTCTCTACGTGTGAGCAATGACATGTGCCTCGCTTCCCTAACTTGACATCCCATGACATCCTTATAATTGCCCAAATCATTATCGTGAAGCGCGAAAAACAAGGACAAACAAAGTAGCAACAAGAAACTTTCCATTTTTATCCATTCGTTTATTTCCCTCACGGTAATTACAGATTTTGATTTTATGCTACAGTTTATTAATATTAATATTTTTCCCATTCCAGATAGTGGTAGCAGTGAAGGAACCAACAGTACTGGAGCCCTAACAAGTAATTCCCCTGTGTCCAAACGACGCGTTTTCAGCGGGTAAGTCCAAAATTAATTCATACAAAATTATAATTATTAACACGTACTAGTATCACACAGTCTAGTAGATTTAAATACATTCCACACATGCAATGGCTACGTCAAAGGCACAGCAACCATTTTAGTTATATCCTCATATTTTGCATCCCTTCAAACGTTTAGCCCTCAACACTCCATCTTATTCTCTTTCTTCTTAACACCAAGTATGCAGGGTACTTTAGATTATGGTAATATGACAGTTGCATTCCCATTTAACGTTCGCCGCTCTTACATTTATCGACCATGAAGTTAAGGTTACGTCTACGCTCCATCAGCAAAGAGCTATACGCTATGAATAATATTAATGAGGATGCCCTTACAAGGAGCATGGAATATTTTTTCACCAACTTACTGTTTCAGAGCCCTCATTGATTAAGGCTTGTCAAGAGTACAAGGTCTAGGACTTCCCAATATGGCAACAAAAAGCTGATCCAAGAGCATGTCAGTTAGCGGCAGCTTTGCGCTGTAGATGATTGTAGCATTGTCATCTTCCCTAACAAATGTATCTCTATATTGACATAGGATATGCTATCGTTTTAGCCAATTCTCTAGAAACAAGTTTTCATAAACCGGGAGCGCAGAAATATTCCCTTGTAAAAAACTTCCAAGGGCAACCAAATTAGTCAAAGTAAAGTATCAGGTGCAAAGAGTGTCACTTAGAGCTGTCTTCTTAATCTTTTTTTTGCATTTACAGAAAATGGCTTCCTCCACCCCTTCGGAAACTGAGCCAAGGAAAATTGAATATGAACGATGGATCGGGGAAATCAGCTTCGGTTTTGAAAAAGACCTCTTCCGATAAGAAACTGAAGGTATGTGCTCTCTATGAATCATAATTATGAATAATTACCTACACGACTCCCCCCGTATGAACATTGACTCGTTAGGTAAAAATTGGCAAAACATGCTTGCTCAGTCAACTATGACGTTTGCAACTATTAACATTTTTTTCTTCAGCCTGTAGTAAGGTTTAAACAAGGAGCGTTCCACGCTCATAGGTCTCTGGAGTAGAAACCATCTTCCAAGCTTGTTTTAATTATACTAGAAGAATTCCGTAAACATTTTCATCCTCCTGAGATACGCATTTGCCTACTTGCCTCGCTTTGCCGTATCAAAATTATCGGAATCCTAAAGAGCACACTATCGGAATCTGCAAGAGCAGGCATAACTTGATTCTTCTTAAGGATATCTTGTGGTAGTTGAAGGCCATCTGCCCTCACATTTCAATAGTACATGACCTATATGATTCTTTTTTTTATTCATAAAACCGAGAACATTCTATCCTTTGAATTTTAAATACGCCAAACGTAGCGCATTTCTAAACCTTCCATTATACTCATGCTTATCTTCATCTTCCTTGGACGGAATATAGACCTGGATTTCGACTGGATTCTAACGTAAATTCCCGCTTCTTTAAAGTTCCGGCTTCTCTCTCTCTCTCTGTGAGCGTTCATACCGTTCAAGAGAGCTTTGTAATCTCAGGAACGATTCACTTACCATACAACTTAATACTGAACACCTTCAGAATTGCCTACATTTTGATGCAGTAGGTAATGGCAATCTTTCAGTTTTATCCGATGATAGCTCAAGCTATTTCATTCCTAGAGCTTTCAAGGCTTGCTTAAACCTACAATTAAAACAAGCGAGTAAATAAATGGCCAACGCTAGTATTTTACGCCAACCTGAAAAGCATCTGAGCCACAGCATGGTAATTTCAAGCTCATGGAGCCGTGAAAGCGTGTAGGTTTATACTTCACGGCTCTGACATGGTCTGATGACAATCTTTGTGTAGCTGATTCAAAGGTATTAAATTTCAATAGAAACTATAGGCAAGTGTATGTAAATGTATTTCATGTTCAAAATATCAGAAACAACGTTTCACAACATCCTAGCTATGCTATAACAATTCTTTCCCACGTCATCCAACCTGATTTGTATCATATTCATAGAGAACAACTCTTCTTTCTCAACCCAGTCCCTCTTCCAAGTCTCCTCACTCTAGAAAACAAATCTGATACTATTAGATCTCTGTGTATGTATAAATGGGTTAAATTGCATAGAATCTTTGAATGAAACTTGTATAGCTTCCATAACTTGCAAACTTCTTCAACCAATTAATATGCGCCCGTCTCCCGATATTCTTAACTTCAAGGCTTACATGCAGGTTGTATGTAACGAATTTATCCCACCTTCCACATCCATACCGGACGCTAGCCAGGCTTCGAGATATGACAGCATTTAAATCAAGAACGTATAGAGGGGAGTGTCCAACACGTTTATACAACACCTTGTATCACATCGTTTCCGGCCAACAAGTCGTCATCATTCATTCATATTATTCTTCGAGTGGATAACAGTAGTGATAGGTGAAACTCTCTGGTACTAAAAATCTATTAGCCGAAACCCAACCCAATCTTAACGACATAGTTCGCTCTGCAATCCTTAACTCGATACGATAAACTCGATACTAGTTAGTCGATGCGATCATGGTAGAAATTTTACGGACGCGACTCAATTCTTTCTAGAAGCCGTTCTGGAACGACTAGATTTGATTCTTGTGTCCTAGAGGTTAAGACTCTGTAATCAGAAATAATAGCACTAAATATACACGAGACTTGTGAGATTCTTCACGGCTTCCTGAACAAGTATTTGCCGATAATCCCCGCGATTTCAAAATGAGTCACAATTCTGATCGATTCAGAACCTCAAGGCTCCAATCAAATCTCCACCCAAAAAACCTTCGCATCAAAGTGAACAATTACATTCATCAAAATTTACTGCGGGACAATCCCGCTCCAACCTTAGTGAGCAATATAACCCGGGCTTTATGTGCAACAGCAATGGGAGCTCATTTTGAGGTTGACAGCTCAATCCTACTTGGTTTTATTTTATTATAGTACTATTATTTCCTTATATCCGTATCCAATCCATAACTAACTAAAGTAGCACCTTGTAATTTTATAACTTAGATAAGAACTATATATGATTCAAAATATAAATCATTATTAATTTTTGTGTGGAGATGAAACAATCTGTTTTTTTATTTACAGCTACCACCAACCTCCCCAACTGCCACTAGTAGTATCAGTGATATGGGCAACCGGCCTTCCGGTCCGTCCGAAGAGGAAGAGGATAAAAAACCCATAAGGAGTGTAAGCGGGGATGTCACTCTGACTGAGCATAACGGAGCTGAAGAAGCTGAAGAAGAGTTGGTGGATATTCCACCACCTATGAAACCCTTATCTGAACAATTACTTGCTGCCACTGCAAACGTTGTGAGCGAGGAAAATCAAGCTAAAATGGTAAGTGAGCCCGTCTACAAATATGAAATAACACAAATCCCAAAATTTCAAAATGAGTGTTGACCACTGTTTTGGCAAAACCCCGTCATAAAATAATGATAAAATCTTAGAATATTTGTAGTGAATACTTAGCACACTTGTCTTAAAAGAGTAAAACAGGCATTGAGTGTTGTGATATTAATTATGGGTTACATGTTACATTTCCGATTCATAGTCCTGTAGTTTGCCTATTAAAGGCAATGAAGGATCGAGTACTGCCGAACTAGCAACAGAATTAGAGCAAATCGTCCGGGAAAGAATGGTTTGTCCTAACTTTACCATTATAAACATATGTGTGGCTTCAAAACAGCCTATACTATCCTCGCGGCTTGTAGATTTTGAAGCCTCGTTTTTTTGTGTGTCATACCCGTGTGTTTTCCTTTGATTTTGTAGGACTAAACGAATTTTATTTCGGCTATTCTTTGGTTTGCACGTGCAAGTAGTTGATGATTTTCATTTGCTGAGAATCTCAAGCGGATTTTCGATTAGTGATATCATGTTTCAGTTATTGAAGAACCATTGTTTTCATTTTGTATTTCCTAGCTTCATTATTAAGTTTTATGATTTGTAGCTTCATGACAGTACACCTTGAGCATGTTGTTGCTACTGTCAGAGGATCACGTTCTCAAGTATTTAGCATCATTTTTCCTCGCCCAATCATAAGCTCACAAATAATAATACATTTGCCTCTTTTATTCCAGGAGCAACACTCGGAACGGGATACTATGGAGGGTTTACGCAAGCTGAGTTTAGAGTGCCGAGATGTAGATTCAGTCCTTAGTGCTGGAGGACCATCATCGTCAACGTCGCGTGAGATAGAGCTCCCTGGGCTTAGCAGTGTGATCAGTGATAGTGACTCTGGGCAAACAGTTAACGAAAGTGAGAGCGCAACAGCAGATAGTGGTGGTGCCTGTGGTTGCAGTAGTGAAGCTGACGAGGTGTCCACTGCCGTCAAAAAGCGAATGTATGTCGTCGAAGAGTTAATCAAAACGGAGCAGGACTATGTTAAGGATTTAAAGGACGTCATCGAGGGCTATATGGCAATTATGCGGGATCCTAGTAGTGACATTCAAATGCCGGAAGATATACGAGGAGGACGAGATAAAATGATATTTGGAAATATAGAAGCAATCTATGAATGGCATCGAGAGTAAGTCGGATTCAATCTTAAAAAATGTACACACAGCTGCTCAATCCACATCTAGACAACTAATACCAACTAATACCCTTGATTCCTTTTTCAGTATCTTTAGCAAAGCGTTAGAAAAATGCGTAGATCATCCGGACGAGCTCGGACCTTTATTTAGAAAATATGAAAGAAAATTGCACATGTACGTCGTTTACTGCCAGAATAAGCCCATGTCAGAATTCATCGTATCCGAGTACATCTACACATTTTTTGAGGTAAGTCATTTTATAACGGAAAAGGATTTGTATTAGTAAGGCTGAGCTGTAATCGCAATTTTTTGACTTTTTTATAGGAAATCCGTCAACGCCTGGGCCATAAATTGACACTGTGTGATTTGCTTATTAAACCCGTGCAAAGAATAATGAAGTATCAACTCCTGCTAAGAGATATACTCAAGTACACTGAAAGAATTGGGATTCAAGAAGAAATCGATGCGCTAAAACAAGCTTGCCATGTTATGCACGTCGTCCCCAAAGAAGCCAATGATATGATGAATGTTGGAAGACTACAAGGATTTGACGTAAGCTTTACATCACTTACACTCAGCCCTGTTTTACTAGGTATAAACATTACATTTTTTCTCGTTGTTCCAGGGTAAAATCACTGCCCAAGGCAAACTGCTTATGTTTGGCCCATTGGTTTGTGCGGAGGGAACGTCCGCTCTCAATTTTAAAGGGAAAGAGTTGCAAGTTTTCTTTTTTGAACAAAGTATTATCTTGAGTGAAGCCGTTGGAAAGAAGACTCAGTTCTCCAATCCACGATATGTTTATAAAGATCATATTCAGGTATGGTGAAAATTATATTAAATCCAGCAACAATACTCGAATGTATCACACTTGTCAACTTGACTAATCTCTTAAATCTCGGTATAGGCAAATAAGATGTCTCTCTCTGAATCCGTTGATGATGGTGATCCCTGCAAATTCATGCTCACCTCTGCTGACCCAAATAAACCTGTAGTTTCTTACATTTGCCAATGTACCGGAAAAGATAACAGAGACGAATGGGTTGAGAACCTGCGGGCAATTCTGCAAACTCAGAAAAATTTTATTGCTGCTATTCAGTCTCCAATTAAGTATTACCAGAAAACTAAGCAGACAAAAGATGTGTAAGTTCCGTTTTACGCTGTTACAGCTAGTTAATAGTTCAAAAAAAGCTAAGGTATAATGCGAATAGAAGGTCACAATATTTGCGACTAGACTTGTAATTCAATTCAAACGCGCTTTTCCATCGTTCAAGCTAACATTTTAGTGAATTAAGACTTTAGTGGCTCGATGTAAATATCAAAATGTAATGATTTGGTTATATCAAGAGTGATTGCACATACTGCACACATGAAGCGATTCATCGATGAGACTTAGTAATATTTCCAAGTAGAGTTCCCAAGTCCTTGTTGTAATCTTCTTAATTTATGAAGGGACTGAGAACTGCTACTTGTTTATAAAATTCTCATGTAAGCCTCTGGAACCGTACCAGGCAAACCATAATGTTCCAGTGCGAGGAAAATTCACAGAAACGTTTGTAATAAGCATAGTGCGTTAGTGTTTGTCAAAAACCATGTGCTCTTCAGGATATAATATCTCGTAATGTCTTGCTTCCAACTTTAGAAACATCGATGAAGATGTTACGGGATGCTAATTAGTGCAAAACTATCATAGAACTAACTGGCATCAGCATCGAATATAGTTTTTCGTAACAAATTCTCTCAGCCAATATGTGTTATTATCCCGCAAGCATACTAATAGCGGAAATGAGCTACTCTCGTACGTATTAACTTATGGAGAAAAAAATGCTTGCTGAAAATAGGCTCTTATTCCTCTCACTCTTGATCTTCTGACAATATACACATTATACATGGTAACTAAGTATTTGCGCACGCACAAGATTACCAAACAGTCATTTGGCAGGCTTTTATTTTTTTCTCTGTTAGACATTTGCTCATTCCTTCTGGGATGGCTTAGTATCGAAACAAATGTATTTCAAAATTATTGCAGCCGCTACTTTTTTGAAATAGTTTTAGTTTATAACTTAAGACTGTCGGAAGCATTTCTGAAGGTCCTTCCCTTGATTTATTGTAATGGTGCTGCGTTGCTGCCCAAGTTATGTATAGTTGAATTTAAAACTTGAACAAACTTGATGAAATAACCAAGTTACTTTAACGATCGCTAAAATAGTGTGAAAGGGATTTGTAATGGCTAACTCAGTTTGAAAATGGATGCAGTTAAACGGTGGAGTAATAAGTAGATGTGTCGTCCAAGCCTACTGTTGACTGTGACGATAGTTTTTCAGCATTCTGCCAATTATTCCAAACTTATGGAAAGCTTACATTCAGTATTATCAATACTGTATTGTTCAGTTTGCACGTGATAGAAACGGACATATGCGAGCCGCTAACTAAAGTCGAGGTTGTGTTAGTTTTTAAGCCACAGTATATACATACAGTCAACATTGTAATTAGTTCAGTGGTATTACTATGCGCTAAAACGGAAAGCAAAAATGCGCTTTTTAGTCAGAGGTTATATCTTTCTAAAGTGACACGAGGCAAGATACTTGACGGCTCAGGTTTTGCGCCCCTGTAACCAGTTAAATCTGGACAAATCTGAGCTGTTTACACGTAGATCGTTGGCTGAGTTGAGAAGATATCCGTTGTAAGCGCTCAAGCGTATTGAGCTTCACTCGGAATGTACCTGCTGTCGATACGATATATTGTATTTTTATTCTTTTTATCTCTGTAACAGTTATATTTTCCGTAAATCTTCAAATAATTTGTGTCCACAAAAGTAGCAAGGCATTAACTAGCTGCCGTTCTTTCGATAACGTGTACTATATGCAAAACGTACAAAATCCAATTTTCAATAGTTCATTTCAACTGTTATTAGCCAAAGACTGAAATTAAGTGTAAATCCAGCACAGTTACCACCACAACTATGCACTCCTTGGAATCCATAACGTGAAACTCAACTATAGGGATCCAAACCGTGTCAAATTACATTTAGTCAAGCTTTTTGGGTATGAGTCTTTCGTACTAGTTTCTCATTTAAGCGTTTTTAAACCATTTGTCGGACTTGAATCCACTTGAAAGCTTTGAGCCCTGCAATAACATAAGATTATTTCAAGCTAACCTTCTCATATGCTCCCCATGTAACGATTAGGCGGAAGTAACCCTTCAAGAGCCCACAGTCAAACTTTTACAAGTTAAAGTAACATCTAGGGTTTATCAGATTCCGTCTTTCCGTCGTAGCCAAACGTAACTCTATTTTCAAGTATAGCTTTTATCGCCATTTCGTTAACAACTCTATTCACAATTCTTGTCCACTTATTCAGTTTTTTCAACTTTCGCTAAAACTAAACAATAGCCAGATTTTATGCATACATTTCTTACTACACGTTATGTTTAAAATAATCTAATATTTACGTTTCTGAGCACTTTTTCAAATGTGCACTTCGCTAATCATCAGTTCCTATATACTGATGCAACTGAAGCCAAATGTACTTTTACTGTGAGTAGAGCTATTGCTCGCTGGATTTAAGCAAATAAGGTAGCTTCTCAGGCGAAGTCATACTGGTAACGGCTGTGAAGATGAAAGCGTAAGTGGGTACGAGATTTTTCCTAGTTTATTTATATTTCCTTTCCACATTGGTATATCAAAATTAACACATAATCATTGTCAGATAGCTCAGGAAGTCCCGGATTCAGCACACTGCTGTCCAAATCCCAAAACTTAATGAAATCAAAACCAATTTATTTCCCCATCCGACAACAGATTAGCTCCAAAATATGTCATCATTCTGATATGAATCCACTCGAGAATTCAAATGTTAATATAGGATGAGATCATGTCAGATTAGCGGCGGCGTTCTAGTATATATTATTGCTTCTTATCTCCAGGCTGCTGTGCGCTTGGTGGTAATTAATAAATGTATGTTGAGTAACCAGAGTGAAAGGTCCGCATGCTGGTGACTTGGCTTCTTAATTTTAAACAAGGATAGGCTATACGAACATACGAAACAATAACGAAAGA
Source organism: Sminthurides aquaticus (assembly GCA_906901655.1). Taxonomy (NCBI): domain Eukaryota; kingdom Metazoa; phylum Arthropoda; class Collembola; order Symphypleona; family Sminthurididae; genus Sminthurides; species Sminthurides aquaticus. Next base: position 13,179,179 of record CAJQTT010000002.1, on the reverse strand, counting down.
TAGTTTTAGTCATATTTCAAGAGTTTATCAAATTGAGTAGACCTTGTCATTACACTGTGTTTAAAAAAAAACTAACGTCAAACTATATAATGTGTAGGTGTGTGAACCTCCGTGTACATGAAAGCGTCATGTCTCTATTCCATGTCAAAAAATAGATTCTGTGCTACATGTTATAAAGCCAAGTTAGTTGCATTATGTAAATCAAACTATGATTGTAAGTTTTAGTGATATACATTATGTATGTTTGTTAAAAGCCAGAGAATATATTGACTGATTTTTTTAAAATACCAAAATATTTATAGAATCAAACAATCATTTCTCCGATTAAGTCACCATTTAAATATTTTAATCCGTATGTATTTTCTACAGCTTAGTTTTTGTGTTCAAGCTTAGTTTTCTTACTATGTTTCATTGTGCTAAAGTGTGAATATCCTTATTTTCTACTGGTTTACTACTTAGTTTACGTTTATTTTGGATTGTGTTTTAATTTTCTCTAATCGTTTTCTAGCTAACTTCTTTATTATTATTTGTGAGCGTACTGTGTTGTGCATTGTGACTCTTATTAAGTTTTTTTTGTTTTTTTTTTGTATGCAAAACGTTTTTAGTTTCTGTTCGTATGGCTTTAAGTTATAGAAAATATTTGTAACTACACGTATCCGCTAATTTTGTACTTTAACTCCAAGTCTATCCTACGTCCGCACGTCCAATCCAACCAAATACGATTCCTCCTTGCAACTTTCTTCTTCAATGTATAGACTGCTTTGCGCTTGATAATTGTGTGTGATAACCCATGTTTGTGTACCTGTCTGAAAATTTGTCTTATGTTGCTTCTTCTCATGGTTTTGTACAGTAGATCTGATATCTGGACTAATATTAGTTCCGAGAAACACCTCAGCACGAGCACCCCACCTATCGATAATCTAGAGTCAGACTCCGCCCCCTCCTGTCGCACAGATGCACTGCACAATCCCCACCAGAGCCTCTCTTATTCCCATCTTCTGGGTCACGCTTGTAGTGGAGATTCTTCCCACCTTCCTACCGATGAACAACGACACTTGCTTAATCACTCAGACATTAATCGCCGCTCAGATGACCCCTCCTTCTTCAAACCTAGTCCCTTGTCACTTCCACAATTCCCCATTCCTTCCCCCCTCATCTTTGACTCTAACAGTAAAGCCCTCAAGAAAGTCAGTTTAAATGGCTGGAGAACCTCTTTAAGGAATAAAGGAAAGGGCTCTGCCTTTTTAACCCCACATAGTGCGCCTGTTTCCCCTGACGAAGCGCTTCATGACATAAATCTGCCAAGGCGATGGTCCGAATCCGCCGATGATGCTTCGACTTTTAAATTGGTACATCAATGACATCATTTTCTTTCCATCCTCCAACTAACCCAAAACTCCCTTCGGGACTTAACCGGGCGGCGCTCAACAAATGATACAATAATACAACATTATCTCACTAGTTTAATAGTTTCTATTCTACCCTATCGCCGCTTGGGATTAGGGTAAGTGGTGTGAATTGGTGATGGGCGTTTTTCCTAACGGTTACGGTAAATCTTCCTTATAGCTTCTTTATTCGTTTCAATTGACTAACTAACTAACCATTTTAAACTCCTTTACTTTCCCTTCCCCTCTCGCATACACACCTAACAATCCTAATTACAATTAATGCGTTTAATTAACATGTTCAAACCAATTTCAGCTAAACAATAAGTATTAACCACTACTCCATGTAAAAGATTTACCAAGAATTTAATAATACTTAACGATGCATGTAAGATTAAGAAAATCTTAAATTAACCTAACTGTCTTTTCTTTGTTTTTCCAGGTCACCGACTTCCCATATTCCGGTTGCAATCAGGCCGGGAAGAGCCACTTTGCCACCTCCAAAGTCATACCCATCGCGCCCGGCTCAGTAATCAAAGCAATGTTTGATTTTCAAGCCCTCAAATCCGAAGAAGTGTCAATATGGAAGGGGGAACTAGTCAAAGTCCTCGGAATGAATTACCAAATCGGGTATTATTATGTAAAAAAAGTAAATCTTCCCCAGACGGAAGGATGGGTTCCTGCAATCCTCCTACACAATTCAATTATCAGCTCTAACATAACCGAGGAACATAATCCCAGTACAATCATCTCCAAGAAACCCTGGTCTTTTCGATTCCGGATCAAACCCCCAAACTTTCACCGTCGGGCTGACAAGGAACTGACTCACCATTCTCCAATCCAAACCCTTGGATCCGAAGACGTCTTGGACTTGATGCAAGACCATTTACCGACCTTTTGCGTTGAATTGCAAAACTCCAAATATCAGAGCGGTGACAGGGTTGTGCTTCAATGTCAAGTTAGAATGCATCGAAATGAGTTTGATCCCGTCGAGGTCAAATGGAAGGATGCTTTCGGTCATAGTCTTCGCAACGGTAGTCGACACGAAACTACATTCACTCCCGATGGTATAGCAACCCTCGTCATTCATGAATCCAGAGTTTCAGATGCCGGAAGACTGACCTGCACGGCAACAAACGAGGCCGGAAGTAACTCCACCACGTGTTTTCTCAGCGTCACCGGTAAGCTCAAGATCTTACATTTCTTAGTTTATATTAACAGTATAGTGCAGGAAATTATTACTTGTGACAGTAGTCAGTTTGTATCTCTTCCGAATTCTCATTACGTATTTTGTATTTTCCAGCTATTCCACCACCAAAGCCAAACGCCCCGAGTATTGCCGCGATAGACTGTGATTCCGTAGACCTTCGATGGGACAGCGCTGAAGTTAACTCCACAAGATCTAACATCGTCATCAAGTTCTACACGGTACAGCACTGTATTGCAGAAAGTTGTATTTGGACAAGCTGTGCCGTCGTCGCAGACACTCAGTGCAAAGTTCAGCATTTAAGTTCCGGACAAATGTATTCTTTTCGTATAATTGCTCACGGAGAAGGAAGCACACGAAGTGAACCTAGTCAACCCTCAGATCCTGTAATCATCCCATCAGATTCACGCCTCAGCCCTAAAACTCCAACTGGACAAAATCCCGATTCTTTCACTTTGTTCAGTCCAGAAATCCATAACGACACATCCTCAAGCCCACATCAACCCAAGAATGACACGGATTTCTACAAAAAATACGTTGAGCTTGAAGACATTGACCGTGGCCGCTTTAGTGTGATACGTAAATGTCAAGACGTTATGAGCGGTGAAGAATTAGCCGTCAAATTCGTTCATCGAAAAAGGTGGAAAAAACAGCTCATAGTCAAGGAATTTCAAATCTTGCAAGCAATAACACACGACCATGTTGTCCAAGCAAGGAGTTTCTGCGAAACAACCATGTATTCCGCAATTGTCATGGAATAGTAAGTCGGACTAACTCAATAATTCCCTCTACCATTCTTAATCTTATCTTTATTTAAATAACCTTTTATAAATGACTTAATTCCTTTAATTTTTCCAGTGTTCCAGGCGTCTCCCTCTTTTCCTATCTCTGTGAGCAAGATTTTTACATGGAGTATACCGTTGCCACTTTGATGCAGCAACTATTTCAAGCCTTGGATCATATCCACCGTTTAGAAATTGCTCATTTGGACATAGAGGTAATGATCTTGTAGTCGTCAACTTACCATATTCACTTTATTCAACTTCCATAAAACAATGTACGTAACCTCTCGTCTTTTTCCAGCCCACCAACATTTTGGTCAACAACACAGTGCTTCCTCCTACGCTCAAGTTAGTCGATTTTGGCGATGCCTGCCACGTTGCAGAAGGATCCCCTGATTGTCTTCCTCAAACCCTGCCCTCCTTTGAGTTTGCTTCTCCTGAAGTATTATTGCGCCAGAAATGTACCGTTTCAGCGGATATCTGGAGCTCAGGAGTTTTAATCTTTCTTCTTATAAGGTACCCCAATCTCTTTTCATTTTTCTTGCCTTTATCATCCTTTATCATTACCAGACACTCTTAACGTCGCAACTCTAATCATCTTCCTCTTTTCTGGCTTGTAGTGGAACGTTTCCTTTCCTCGATGAAAGCTTTGAAAAGATGAGTGCCAATATCATCAACTGCCACTACCGCTTTGAGATGGAGTCATTCAAAGGAATATCCTACGAAGCTAAAGAAATCATCAAAACCATGCTCCTTTCAGACGCTGCCGAAAGAACTACAGCTTCTCAATGCTTGCTTTCCCCCTGGATTACTCAGGTACGTAATTTATTTCAGCTCATTTATATACAAACTATAACAACTACAACTCTATAATAATATCTGTGTACCATCTGTTCATTTACTTGTAGGCGAAAAAGTTTGTGACGCCATTACCAAGAACTAGACTCCAGCAGTATATAAACAGCCGAACAATGGAAAACGGACTCCGTCGATTTGCTCTAAGAACCCCTTCAAAATCCATTAGTCCCTTCACTTTACGAACCTCCGAATTGCTCAAACACTAAGTTCACCTCGGTGTCCCGTGTATCCAAATCAAAAATACAATCACCAGGAAACAAGCATCCTTTTTGCTTACCTCACAGATATGTATAAATTTTCTACAGTATTTTACCATCATGGAGACCACCTACCTTTATTCCATGACCAACACTCTACGAGGGCCTTTGCTAATGAACAAAAGACTTATTAGATATTACATTTTTGTGTTCTCAGTTAATCATTTTTTTTACAAACAAAAGACATTTATTGTCATACTACTCTAGTTACCTATGACCTTGCGCTAGACTCGGTGTCTTGAGCCTTTAGCTCACAACAGACCCGTCGTGTATAAAACATGTATTACATCTCGCACATTCCAATAATTTTATTAAATACAACGGTTTTATATTTTAAAACTCAATCTTTTTTACAAGTACCCAAGAGATCAGGTTTTATCATCATCAACCAAGTATCCAAGAGATAAGATTTTGTCATCATCAAAGACTTGTAAATAATTTGTCGTATAATAAATTTTCAAAAGTTTCATGCATTCCTTCTAATCATATCGCAGGCAACTACACGTTAACTGTACAGAGCCTTCACGGAGCCCGGGAAAAATCTCCACCGCCAACATTGTTATAATCAAGATCATCGTGTGTGTACCCAAATACCTGGCTGCTTGCGGTTACCGGTGAGAGCCACAAGCCACACTCCCCCACACCTTCTTACACTTCCACAAGATCACAACCCATGAAAGAAGAGGAGCACGTGCCATGAGTTTTTTACCTGTAGGCGCACGTACCGTGAGTGAACACTTGTGCATCTTTGAAACCGGTCCTTCTAAATAAACAAGGCCTGCTTTCCGTAGTTTTACATGACCACATGGCGTTTTTCTTTCCTCGCTTCATCTCACAATCTCAATCTCCTTGTAATTCCTATGAAAACCCACACAGATGCCTCTTCCGCTATATTCACTTAAAGATCCCTCCGACCCAATGAGAGTGAGAGTAGTCCAACTTCATACGCTCCAGCTAAAATTCACACCACCACCAGCTCTTTAATTCACTACCCTCCTCATTCCAGGTAAACCGGGAAGAGCAATCATACTGTATAAAAGCACGAGCACAAAAACTGGATTTAAAGAACAGCCGGTCAGACCGGAAGAAACTGAGTTCCGAACTCTTATCACTTTCCCTCTCCCGCTAAACTTATAGCTCCAAAAACATTTCTCCTGTCTGAATGCTAAAGGGTATTCAATTCTGCGCCATGCGAAGGGAGAAGTCCGTTGTAAAAGTGGCAGTTATATCCTTTGCATCAATTTATGTACGAGCAATACCTGTTCTGTGCTAAGCTTTTCCGCCTATATTTACCCTATATCCTTAGGAAGGGGTGGAAGTACTATGAATTCGTCATCCTGTTTCCGGTTTTGTCTTTGGAGAGAGAGAGAGTAAGTGGGGAATGTCCGGTCTCATCCCCGGCCTTCCTCTTTCAAATACATTAATTCTTTTACTCGCTCATGTATGTGGTGAAATGTTTCACTCTTCCCCTCCTCTCTCATCCCTCCCACAACAAAGCAAGGAAATGCGAGTAGAATTTCTCAAAAGTCAGATTCCCCAGGTGTGATCCATCCTTCTTCCCCACTCATCGGAGCGAGTATACCATCCAAAACAGATTCAGTAATGTTCATACATCACCCTCCAATGACAAATCCAATCCTAGGAGAGCATAAGTACTTGAACACTACATCAAGAGGATGAATATGAATCTGTCTCTCTCAATACTCTGATTCAAAAGAGTACGGTTACTAACTATAGCAGGTCCACAACAGGTAAGCTCATCTACCAGCTACAACCAATTTTTAAGGGCCGGATGATAGAGAGGATGAGGTTGTGGGGGGCGGATTAGCGGAACGTAGTCAGGTATACCAGTAGATCATTACCATCCCTTTGAAATAGGGGGTAAGACAATAAGTTGACACACGTACCACAAGAGTACAACCCGCCTAACTTTTTCTATATTAAAACTGTATGCTCAATTTTGCGTGTGTATCACACAACATCCTGTTCTATTTTTTACCGTATAATTTTATTGGAATACGTCCGTCCAGAGCACTCGTATCCCCCACACTTGCCACACACTCCCCAAATCATCCTTTTCCAGCAGAGCTCCTATACCTTCCTTAGGATTCCTTCCCTCCATAATAGACTGTAAAACAGTATTCTGGAGATATCCAGGTGGGTAGCATATGCTCCACCGACTCAACTTCCTCCAGCAATCAATTTATAGACCCACTCCAATTCACCTCCCTCAACTCTCCCTGGATGAGACGAATCCAGTTTCATTCCAGCCTTCCCTTGAACAGTTTGAAATATTCGGTGCTAAAAGTGCAAACCCTTGGCGTCACTCCAAAACGTTTTTCCTGCAAAATATTTCCTTTTAAGAACACGCAATTTTAACCCGGGATCAGCTTGTCAACCATCTTCTTCGTACCAGCTTCGTTTCACTCCTGGATTCCCAGGAATGAGTGCTTCAGCTTCTAGCATCTTTTCCCGTGCTGTGAATTTACACAATTATCCACAGAGTAACCCCCATTTCTTCCCAGCTTAGGAGTTTAAAAGCCTCAAAGTTCCAGTCACAGCCAGGCCCTCGTCATGACCTCCGTGGACCGTCTGCGTCGCCCTTAGAAACTAAAATGTGTATGACATTGATTCTGGATTACTGGGAAACAGTTTCGCTCACAGCCGGATGTAATCTCTACTCGACACACTTCCGCCTCTGTGTCCTCACCGTTCGCGGGGCTCATCAGGCGGGTAACGCTAATCCTCTGCCCGGCCCCGCTCTCCTCCCCCCACCCGCTCGCAAGGACACCAACATGTATTTCCGGGAACGGGACAAGCCCGTCGTCGACGCCGAAACATTTCTAGCCACTTCCGTCCCGAAAATCCTCATCGCGAGCCTCATCATATTCCTCAACGTTGTAGCGATAACTGCCATGTGTCGGAGTCACAAGTGGGTTTCCTACGGTCGTCAGAAAGGTTTTTACATTTTGCCCCAGTCAACCCAGGGTCTCCTCCACAGCCTATTCGTCGCCTACTTAATCCTCGGCCTTCTCACCCTCTACTCCCAAGTCTCCCTCTCCCTCTTCGTCCTTGGCGAATACCGGATTTTCGAAGACCAGGGAACCGAATGTCTAACCGTCAACAGTTTGTTAATAGCCCTCAGCCTTGCCATAGCCCTTCACCTTGTGTCCCTCTCTGTTGATCGAACACTAGCCTCCTACCTTCCCTACGGTAAATACACATCTCTCTCCAAAGGAACCGTCCCGCTCTGGTTGTTGTCAATTTGGCTTCCGTCCCTCATGCTCGGAGCGCTTCCCCTCGCAGGCTGGAAATCAAATTTTAGTTTTTGCATTTTCATGCATCAATTCAAAGATGACTACCTCAGATTCGTCTCTGGTTTCTTCCTAACAACCATCTTCCTAATCCCCTGCCTCTACATCTTCTTCGTGACCGTACTAAAACCACGGCAAGATGTCCGAATCCTCTACAGATGGCACCGCAAACTCCAGGCTCATCACCGCCTCACATTTGCCCTAGTCCTCGTCGTCAACATCATTTGCTGGACACCCTTTCATTCCTACCTTCTCATGGCTTGCCTGTCCTGTTCCTACGCCTACCTTGCCAGTGGCTTCACCCTCGAGTACTTGTACATGCTCGCCCTCGTCCCCAGCATCCTCATCCCCCTCATGTTCTCAATCCGTTCCAGTTCCATGGACAAATGTGCCAACAAAATATCCAGATGTGTTCAGTTCCTCGAACCTCCAAATCATAATCCCCTTGCAAACCCTTCAAAATCTCCACTCTTTTCCATCGACGACGCCATTCAGCAACACCAACGAGAGCAGGAAGAGAAACGGCAAAGAGCGCTCTCTTCCGGCACCCACACAACCCCTTCCAGCCGCCCCTCCTCTAACCGCCAGAAACCCCTCCCGCCTCCCACCAAAAATACCCTCCAAACCCGAATCCTCGCTAACGCCCGCTCCAAGAACACCAACAGTTTGTCCAACTCCAACAACTTCTTCACAACCCCGTATTTACCACCCCTCACCCAGGACGAGCGGAGACGAAGAGATTATGACGAGGAGCTCAAGCATAGCGGACAGTATGCCCTCGGCAATAATGAATACGCCAACGGTTCCGTCCGCCATCAACACCATTCTCAGCTACGCACCAATAATGATTACTTGTACGAAAAGATCCGCACGGACACCATCCGAACACCACCTTTCCGCAACTTTTGTGCTTACCTCAATTCAAAAAACGCCACCAACCAAAGTGCACTTAGTTCAGATAGCAAGTATGGCTTCCCGATTCTTCCACCCCGAACCCGCATGGCCCCGCCAATCCCCCCGAACCAGAGAACAAATAATTAACGTTTTATAGTCTGAATCTAGTGTAAACCAAGTGAACCAACCCTGGATATGTACATGTAAACAAACATCTAATTCATCCAACAATATATTTATGTAATTTAATATTATTCTACCAATTAAGCCCTTACCTCTTGACGATGGTTTTAAATTAGGTTATCATATTCTAAGCTTTCTCAATGTCCCTTCTTAAAAGAATCTCCTTAAGTTTTAAAAAGTATTATTGTAAAAAATAACCATGTGCACAATAACCCTTACCATGTTTTCTATTAACTTATTAAACTTAACATTTTTGTACTATTAACAAGAACTTCTTCTAATTCCATTCTGCAGCATGTCTACTATAGCCGCAGCGCATCAAAAAACGCTCCTATGCCTACCACTCACGCTTCCAATAGCATTTAAATAGCGGGAAATTGCTTCCGACACCAATCCCAGAAACACGTGACGATAAAAGAAAATTTCCCCTTATAACCCAGTCTATACGAGTAAACTCTAATCTCGCTTCAATAGGTTATTTTTCATAACATTCACAACATTCATTTCAACAAGAACAACCAGTAACCGACAGCTACAATTATTTCCATCAAAATTTCAAAGCTTGTGCTTCCCAGAACGCAAAATGCATGTGGGATACAGTCCAACACAAGTAATTCTAAAATCTAGACTCTTATTCTAGTTCTTCCTACACTTCCTAGCTAATGTAACAGCATGGAACTCAGCATTATCTTTCAATTATCAATCTTTTACTCAGGCTCGCGATACTGCTCTCATCAGCCAAGCCGCAGTCATTACTATTCTTCAAAAGCGTTTCGAAGGAGAACTCGCCAAATCCAAGGGCAATGAGACCAGCGAGAAGAATGGCGAACCTATTCCATATGGCGCTCCTCCATCGAAAACCCGTCTTCAATCGGAGAATCAGATATCCAGATTAAGGGCCGCGCGACGCGCTCTTCAATCCGTGACGCTCCACTTCAAAACCCTGAGGACCACCCTCAAATCAATTAAGCAAAGCTACGATGCAATGCTCAGCCTCAAAAATTTTCAAATCCACCAAAAATACAAGCCGAAACGGGACTTGCATCAGGCAGAGATGGCACTAGACAAGCAGCGTTTCATTATTCTCCAAGAGGGTCATCAAAGAATATGCTCCGTCGAAAAGCAATGCTTCCTTCTCCTCCGCCATGTCGACAAGCAAGGAGCTGCAATTAAGACCATGACAGATATTCTCAAAACGTAATCATCAACCGTTCCATTCATTTTTACATTATAAAATATTGCACGACATCTAACATCCAAACCACGATATCAAAAACCAACGCTCTCATCTACATACCTTCATTACAGTTTAGAGTCTGCTTTGGAAGACGAAAAGGACTTGAAGGCCGTATCTCAAGATAAACGTAAAAAGCTAATAACTGAGATGAACGATTTCCGACGTCAGTTTATCCAGGCCACTACATTCAGCCCAATCCAGGGTCTTCAAATCAAGGCCAAGAGCGAAAGGGAATCCAGCGTACAAGATGTGGAAAGCATATTTGACCCCGTAATTCTCCGTAATGTTCTGGAAACTCAGCGTCAAAAATTATCAGATGCACAGAAAAAGTATTGTATTCGTGGATAGCAAACAAAACTTTCAATTTACCTCCGCCAATCTTATATCACACTTTCATCACACAGATCAGTTGAATTTGAAGCCGATTATTCTGACGTAGTGCCGCTCCAAGATTTCAACGCAGTTGAGGATATTTTAAAAGCTGAGGAAAAGCGTCACCGGATGGAACAAACAGCCTACGACACTCTCTACGAACGCCTCCAGTCTTTCCGAAACCAAGTCGACGATATTATTTCCGATCGAGATGATTACGAGGACATTTACAACGAGTTACAATTTAAAGCTACTCCTAAACCAAGCTGGAGCAAGATTGCAGAATACGTTGATAACGAGCAGTGGCAAGAAATCTACCAGCGTAAAACGACAAAGGATCTCGTCAATGCAGTCAGAGAGCTTCTAACAGGTCGGAAATCAGAGCCACCAACGTTAGTGGCTCCTGACAGTGATAGATTGGGTGGGAACGAGCTATTCCAGCCATATGTTGGACCTGTTTACGTTCGTCAACTTAATAAACGAGAGATGGCAGTTTTAGTCAATGACATTCTCTCCTTGCGCTATCGAGAAATCCAGCTCTTGAAACAAGCCACCCTCGAGCCTGGAACTTATGGAGGACAACTCCACGAAATCCAGCGCTTCCCAGCCTTCTTCGTCGAGTACATTCAGAACCGCTTTCCTTGGCCCAGCCTAAGGGAAGAATGGATGTATGCCTTCCATAACGCATATATAACGAATCCAAATCATCACCTCGCCTCCTTGTTTATGAACATATTGCAAAATACCACTGATGAATATATTTTTCTGCAATTCTTTGACGAAATGTATCGCATTCGTGATATTTTTATTGCAGCATCCAAGGCTGGTAAACCTCTTTCGTTCCAACTTAAACCCCGCTTCTTTTCATCTTCTCACGTTGTTTAACGGACTCTTATTGTTATTATTTGAACAGGTGGACATCCCCAAGGGTCATTGCCGACGTCTAATTTTGTTACAGCCTTGCGAGAGGCATTCGGACACAAATCAGAAGCAGATGTCCAATCCTTAGCAAAAGCTGCTGTGCCGTCTGGAGTCGTAGCGCATTGGTACCTCATTAAGTTTGCCAATTGTTTCGATTCAACCGATGAAGGCTTTGTGGGTCTATTTGCTGAAGAACTTTGGCGTCAAGAGGAGAACGATAGAATCAGTCACGTCACCTTTATTTTGAGGGTGCTCCTTTCCGAACTTGGCGTTTCACTTGAATCCGCAGAACGAGAAAATGATCCATCTGGCGAAACAGACGTGTCCATTCAGCAGCTCATTGCTGCCATAACCACCGTCAGCCCTTCCTTAAGTAAGTACTGTCAGAAATAAGACATTAGTTCACACCAAGTCCTACAATCTACACTATTTTTCATAAAATTTTATACAAGGTGACGAGAAACTAGCCTGTGCGGTACGATGGATATTCTTTGGGGAGTCCACATTCCCATTCATGCCAGTCAAGGGTCTACAGCTGGTCCGCTACATTAAAGACAAACTCCGAAATCCGATGATGAATGCTGACGATTCTGATGATGACGAAGTAGGAGACACTGTCCTGGAGCAAGCCTTAGAGGAATTCCAAAGTACAGGTGCCTTGGACGATAACGATGACACTGATAGCGGATCTCAAGGTAAATCCTCCAAGAAGAATCAAGGTAATATTCCACTAAAATATGTTGTGACGAGGCTCAAAGGAAGTTCATTAGTATGGCTGAAATAAACTTGGAAAATTGTTAAATATAAGAACATTAAAATCACCCAGTTATAAGCATGCCACATAATTTCCTACACATCTAATTAATTCCGAAGCTGCGCCTCATCTTTGAGTACCGTTCCGAGTAACCTTCTCGCATTACTGAAAGAATCATAAAATGGCCAAACAGGTATCAGCAAATGCTCAATACAACGGCAACTCTGATAAATACAGACCAGACCCCCAGTCTTGTTTTATTGCTTCCCTCGCTTTTAGCAATTGATTGCATTATGGTTCACATAACCATACCAAGTAATAATATAAAAAATCCATATTACTAAAAATATGGACAGTGTAAATTTACATTTGTATCATCGGAGGGGCATAATTATGTTGAACTTGTAAAATATGTGTGGCCCCTGGTGGCGGATGATGAGAAACCGAATTAACCAACATTCTATGGCTTTTAAGCTTGTGAAGAAAAGCCTGATAAAAATGTCGAAACTTAGCATCACACATGTCACATTCATAAATACTATCACAATGATTCCATAAATAGTGACAATAGTACGTTAATTTCTTCTTGAAACCTCGACGTGCACACTTGGGTTTGTGACATCTAACCCTGCCCCCTTGAACTTTCCTTAAGAGGACGTATTGATTGTAAGTGTTTTTACGAAGCACATGAGGTTCTTGAAACTTAAACGCAGGAAGTTGTGTTACTGAAAACGTTCGACTGCGGTAATATCGAACAGGTTCTTTGAAGCAAGAACGAGGAGCAAAATCGAATCCGACAGGGATGACTCTCACTTCTATAAGCTGTGGCAGGAATCGTAGATTTGCACGCTTCGCATGAGATGTTTTCAGAGCTGTGTTGTAAATTCGCAATGCTTCGTCATCTTTCATTAGATTTGGTCCCGTAACGGATTTCTTCGCAACGTTAGAAACATTTTGTGGCGATCCGTCATAATTTCGCAATGAGCTTGAGCTGAATGGATTGGTTTCATTTTCGGGAAACTGTCGCTGCGCAACGGTAGTGGCATATGGGGGACACAGGTCATTAGAATTTGGTGTGGCTCCCTCGGGGGGACAAGAGGATACATAGGAAGGATCACCATCTTCATGATTAATACTTTTTCCAGCCGGATTCATAAGTTCATGGATTTCAGCCTCTTTCATACCATACTTGATTTTATATACGTTGACGCATAGGCTACATACACTCGCATGATGCAATTTCCAATGTATCGAAAACAAGTTCATGGCACTGATACCCATACCGCAATGAGGACATCTGAAACATAATCATATTTTGTTAGTGTTTCACATAAAACACAATCATTTTAATTCGAGTAAGCCTTTAATCGGACAGACAAAATACCTTATTACGCCACCGCTTGACTTCGGATTGTGCTCCGACAGTACGTGTTCTTTCAGATTTACATCAAACGGGCTGGCGTACGAACAATTCTCAGCTAAACATTTCACAGAGAAACCAGTGTGTGTTCGCAAATGCTGAAGGATGCTTATTTTCGTCGCACAAGTATATGAGCATGTACTGCACATGTACGACCGATTAAATCCTTTTGTATCACGATCAAATTTCCCATTTTCTGACATATTGTGCACTACTTCGTGCCTTTTGAGAGTTTTTTCATCCGAAAATTCGCACCCGCAAGTCTGACAGCTTAATGATTCTTTGAGGATCTTCCCAACAGCTGCTTCAGTTCCAAATGAACCGTCCATCTTAGAACCCATATTTCGATCATTACTGCTGGCTGCACTACCTACAACGGTATTAGCCATTCCAGGAGCATTAACTTCATTCCCTTGATGTTGTGAAGTAGGTGGATTCGTATTTGCATTCATTGCGACCTCCAGTGGACCCGCTGTATTGGCCTAAGCGCATAAAAATTCATGAAAGATACGTGGGTTTTCACAATCGCAATCAGATGATGAGTTATTAAGAATCTTACCGGCTGAGATGACACCGCTGCAGCGGCGGCAGCCGCTGCTGCTGCAGCAGCAACTGCGCCCGTACCTGGTTGTAAGTTATGTTTGTCCCGAAGATGAGATTCCATACTCAGTTCATCCGTCGTGCGGAAATCACATAAATCGCATTGTACAATCACTTTTTGATGTTCCAGGATGGCATGAGCTTCCAAATCAGCCCTTAGCTCAAAATATTCTTGACAAACGTTGCAATTAAATCCAGTCTTCACCAAAGGATTTTGGCTGTAAACCAGGCAGAAACAAATTAACATAACATGACACAATAGAGCTTATGACAATCACACAATAACTCCTAATACTACGCCTTCCCTATTCATCTTAACTTACTGATTTTCTTGCACATGTTGGTGAAGGCACTGTAGGTCGTCAGCAAGGAATGAACATTTATAGCAGACTCTCTTATTATGAACTTTAAATACATGTGTCGCCAGTCTTTCACTCCGAGCCGCCTTGTAATCGCAAAGGGCACATAGGAAAGGCTTGATATGGGTATTCAGATGTCGTTTTAGGCACCAATTATCAACTCCCTGCCACGGACAATAGGAGCATGTGTACATCTTCTCGTTCAGTTTCTTCTTTTTGAAACCTTTAGGCTTGACTGTGGAAAAGACCATATCAAAAATCAAAAAGCTGTACGCAACGAGTACTAGATACCAGTATCACATGCTCAAGCTTTTTTTGGAAAAAAAATTCTTACATTCTTTTTTAGATTTTCCACTTCCTTGTGCTTTAGGCGCAGGTACCGGAGCCTCTTGTTCCGGTGAACTAAAATAAGTAATCTGAGGGATTTGTGGCATCATCGCATTTTGGGCCGCTACATTTTGAAACGATAGCGACTGTGGCGGATCTTGCGAGGTATCATTCATATCGCTATCACTCATCATATCATCCATATCTTGTGAATCTTCTTTTCCTCCATCCGACTGTTGTAAGTAAACGGGGATAGATCCTCCATGCATTTTCATACCTTTCCGTATTTTGTTGATATCATAGGACTGCTCACGATGCATTCTAAGAAAGTGCTTCTTCACATGGTCAGCTCGATTAAACTGCTTGTCGCAAATATAGCACTTAAATGGTTTCTCATCCCGATGAATATTTTCATGCCGATTAAACAAATCCCTTCTATCCGTAGCATAAGGACAGTATGGACACGTATATCGCTTATTAAGGGGATCACACGATTCCGTTTTTTGTTCCACTCTCGTTTTCAAGGCATTTAGAAACTTAGTAACCTATTAAAAATAAGCAATCACACAAATAAAATCTTCATGTTTCTCGTTCCCAATTATTTAAACAAGTGTCTGGTTCCGATAGATCAATTCTGATCAAATAAAATGTACATACCTCTTCCAACACTGGATTTTCCTTCCAGACATTGTTATCCGACAAGGTTTCTCCATGCTGACGGGTCAGATGCATTCGAACACATCGTGCCCAGGCACTAGTATAAGGACATCGAGGGCATTGAAATACCCTCAAACTGGCATGATTACCGAGCCAATGCTCAGCAACACGGGACAGAAATCCCACAAAATCACAATCTACACACCGGAACACTTTTTGCACTGGATTATATTTGGCTATTTTAGATGTCGTCCAAGAAAGCACTTCATCACTATCGAACCATCGTTCCTCGATACACGGCATAGACACTGATGCCGCAGTGGGTTCCGTAATTTTATCTTCCAAAGTTCTTCGTTGCAAAACAATTGTGCCTTGCGGGAATCCATTTCCGCCTGTTGTAACCAACGTAATTCCACTCGATGCAGCTGCTGCTGCTAATGCATTAGAATCACCTTTATATGCCTCCGACTCGTATAAAATATTCGAAGACGCCACACCATGAGGGTCCACAACTTCGGCCAATCCATCTTCACCATACAGTTTCTTGGTAATTTCTTTGAACATATCCTCGTAGCAATCCATCTTTGTAAATAAGTGCAGCGATGCCGCACTGATTCTCTTCCAACTGTAAAAGAGCTGTAGGTCTGATAGAAAACATCTACAGTGAGCCTGGAAAGTTCTGCCTTATATGATTATCTTTTGCGAGTAAATAACGAGTTGTATAGGTCGTCATCAGCTCTTATATTTTAACTCCAATCCAGGTTTTACAAACTGAGCATCGGTGTGCTCCTGCGAGTCGAGTTCAAGGTCCAATTCCATCAGAGGCTTCTTATTTCAAAATCCCATTCCGCCGCTTCCTTGTGTCTAGAAACAATCAAATCAGAGTAATTTTAGATTTCAATTACATCAAAACATTTCACGTCAGCAGCTTATTACATTCGTATTTACAAAACTAATTGTAAACCAAGAACCAAATATAGAATAGGTAAAACTGGTTTCAACCACAAATTTACCTATCAACACATTTACATTTACTTTATCAATCATTATCGTATCAATGATCCCAGCTGTTAAGATAATTTTATCTACAAGATTTCAGTCCTCTCATTAAGTAAAAATAGTGCTCGATTAATCCAAGAATGCGATTATTAATAATTTTGGCGCTGTACTCCCATTAAAGCTGCCCGCTTTCAAATTGTCTTACCTCAATCGGATAGTTTAATGTCAAAACGGATGGATTTTTGCAGGATAACACTTTCGCTAACCACTTTTTAAACTTGTATTTATCTCCTTAATGCACTTACATACTAATTCTAAACGAGATCCAAATATAACGGTACTGACAAAAGGGTACACGTATGCATTTCTAGGCTATACTATGATCCCTTGAACTTTTTTACATACATATGTATGAATTTAGTATAGACCGTACAATAAACCGCCACAGCCAAGTCCTATCCGAATCATTCAATGTACATACGTACGGGTATGCATATGCTAGAAAGACAGTATGAGTATGCAGTATATTCATAAACATCAACTAAAACTTGAGATGCAGCGCACGGTTTAGAGCTACAACAACTAAAATAAAGTACAATTACTAAAACATTGTAATGAGCCCTGCAGCAGTGTTCAATCTTTAGCTTAGTTGACGACGCTTTTAAACGTTATTACTGCAAGTTTGAAACTACAACGATTACTTACAAGTTTCAAACTAGTCATAATTATAATGGAACAATGAAACACGCAACCGGTGACCTAAACATGCTTCCGGTGCATCATGGCAAGAGTAAGCTGATGATAGTCACTGAAATTTAATTTTATGATGATAATTTCTCCAAACCATCAAGTCAACTGGACCGATTACATGTAGGTATTAATGAGATAGATAAAAAATAATAATGAGGATTGCATCACTCCTTTCATTTGCTTTTCTTAGAACTTTTTTCTGACTTTACTGCCGCAGCACCTGACGCTTCTTCCGCTGGTGTGTCTGGGGCCGCTTCCACCGCAGGGTCTGGAGCAGGGTGATCTTCATACCTGCAAAAAGATAGTCAGTTATGTCACATCATCATAACTTTTCTACATCTTCTCCACGATAATTCATTCGGCACACTTACTTAAACAGTGCCTTTAAATCTCCCTTGACGAGTGCAACCAACAATGGAACGCCAATGCACGCAGGTACCAGGTACAATAGCGCCGGTTGAGCATGTCGATAGACATGCATGACTAACATGGTCAGCAATAATCCCAGAATGTACGCAATAAACGATGCATTGAAATAAGTCCTCGAGTTACGGCTTAAGCTAAAACAATCCGTAAAATTGGTATTAGTGATGACAATCGCCTAATGCAGGTGGTAAACATAAGGCGGAAGTAAAAATCAACAATCTACGACTCACTGAACGTCAAATCGGAGGAGCAACGCAATAAAAATTCCTGGTAGTACAATATCTCCTAGCCCCAGCATTGCGAAATTATTAGCACCTAATCCTTTCTCCAGCAAATCTTGTGGGAACACCACTGAAACATGGAATTGGAAAAAACTTTTTAATAATGAAATATCCTAGTTAACTTCAGGTGTAATTCTTTCCATAAAAGTAAAACTACTGTTTAATCCGTCAAACTCACATTTGATTGGGGCTTCGAAGGACTTGGCTACGGTGACCATCACATTCGTTCCGAACACCCAGAAAATGTCGTAAAAGAACAGCCCTCCGAGCAAGATACATCCCGTTACAACATTATTCAGATGCAGCAATTCAACTCCATTGATTGCAAATGCCATACCGAAAAGATTGTTGGCAATCCAGTGCTAGAATCATGAAACATTTTCCTTAGTGTCACTCTTTTAATAACTACTCTGCCCGACTTTTACCGTAACGCTATCAGCTATAAACAATTCCTTGGAATCGTAGCATTAATAACTCAGATCATTTCCTCCTCCGTGATTTACATCGTCCCCCTTCTTGTTTAAAAGTATATCCAAAATTGAATACCCTTACCCTACACAGTCTTGTATCCAATCGTCAGATAAAATAAGACTAAATTACCTTTTGCACAATGTACCACACTCCGACGACCGAACAAAGCGCCCAGCAGATCACATCATGTGATGTAAACGGATAGTCAATCGCAACTTCCGGCTCTTTATCCTCTTTATATTTCTGGGTGAATGTCACATGGTAATTCACCAACGGAACTATCGATGGAATTAGTTTCGTGATCGTAGGACTAGAACAGACCAACAGATAGATAACTGAGCATCTCAGATATTACTTCAGATACATTTTCTTACAAGCATACAACAACTTGACTTACCTTAGCAAATGAGACAGTGCTAATACTCCAAGGAAGAAGAAGTACACCGTCAGCAAAAGATTTATATGATCTTTAGAAAAAACCTACAAAAACCCAAAACCAGTAAGTTCAAACATTCCTCCGCCTAACAAAACGGGATTTATACACAAGCCATCCACCGGTACTGTCATTATCTGACTTACTTGGAAAAATATATACAATCCAAAGAGTGCACAACTAGCAATGAGTGGAAACATAGCAGCATCTTTGTGCGACATCGTATCTGGCTTCTCTCCTGAACTCTATCAAGAAAAAGCAAACGTACACAATTTTATATACTCCCACAATCAGCAAACTGCCGCCAAAATAAATTATCATCCATTTACTCGGTAAACTTCTTTCTGTTCCTTGTGATGCTTGACAGAACGGAATGCACCAAAGAAAATCGGAAGCAATGCCATAATGACCAAACTTCCGTATGCCATTGCCATTCCTTCCGGAGTGGCTATCGGCTTTCCAGTCCCATTAGTAATGTTTTTCTCCCCAATCACTTCAGGAAGCTCAATGTCTGCCATTGTTATGTGCGCTAAACGTGACGTGAGCTGATTCTTGAAATGAAATCTAGACTTCCAGTCTATAATCTTCTTCCGCGGCTATATGAAATTGCCTGCAAATGAAAAAACAGAATACAATTAAATTACATCACTAAGTAACCACCAGTCAGTACGACAGCATAACACGCCATATAGACAACCCACACCAGGTGCTACCTCAGAACAGCTATTAATTGCAATCCGTTTATTAAAAGCGCACACAATCCTGAGACACTTCTGTCATTAAATATGTATCAATCATCCTTGAGCGCTGATACTCAAATGGCAATGAAGAACAGTAAGAAAATACGCTGAAGTTTACCGCTGTGCAGTTCGTAGCGTCCACACGAGTGATTCTCAGGAATGGCCAACGTCTTCACTTTCAGAGAATGAATCTGCGACCAAGGAAACTTAAATTCTTCTAAATGCTTCACAGATCAAATCTTAATCTTCCTCCAGAGCGATTGGCATATGGGACTCCAGAATCTCAGACACACGTATGTGATAAAAATTGAACACGCTTCGGCGATCGTCAGAAAGAAACAGCTGCCAATTCTGATTCTCCACGGAAAACTGCGATCAGCGATTGCGGCTGTCGTGCTGATGACACTGCTCAGCAGAAAAAGTTTCGAGCATCCCTATATGTTGCTAT
Organism: Sminthurides aquaticus; assembly: GCA_906901655.1. Classification (NCBI taxonomy): domain Eukaryota; kingdom Metazoa; phylum Arthropoda; class Collembola; order Symphypleona; family Sminthurididae; genus Sminthurides; species Sminthurides aquaticus. Next base: position 13,159,104 of record CAJQTT010000002.1, on the reverse strand, counting down.
AGGGGAATCAAAGCAGGGATAAATATTTCTGCTAACTTGACGCACCCAAGCCGCAGTGGTCCATGAATGTTTCAAACCCTTGATGCACACTGCCTGCTGACGTCATTAGGCGGTCGAAGCTTCAAATCGGACTGCGCTTCAGTCCTGTCCTCATGTCAAAGATGACGTCATACACAAGCACGTTAACAACTTCCAACTTTGCCAACTTGAGATGATTAGTTGGTGACTCGGCTTGGACCGTAACTACAATCAGCCGCTGTATTAACCCCTGAAGGCAGGAAAATTAATATAGTGACAAATATAGTAAACTTAAGCATATTAAACATGTATAAACATGCACATTAGCTAGTGTCTTCCCGAATGTTGTGTAGTTAGTGATTAAAACCTTGCTTGATTTCCGTTCTCAATTACTCACTAAACAAGAAGGAGTGGTCCATTTAAATTAAATTGATACATGTAGTGTCAAACCAACTCTATTTATTATTACCACTTGGAACTGAGGAGTGACCTGGTTAAGTTTAGCAAAACAATTTTCAAAATCTTCAGCTCTGCACAGCATTCCAGAAAATAATGGTAAGAAAATATTCTAAAAGTCCGTACACCACACCAAATTTTTGAAAATTCATCAGATATTTAATAGTTTCACTTAATTGGATTTACAGGCTTACCATTCGCAGTTGCTCAATGCATACAAAGTAGTAGGAAACACGGCTTTGTTGCCATTGCGAACCCAAGTCCGAGGACCTGCTATGAAGGAGACTTCTGATACAGATATCATCGATGAAGCACTCTTCTACTTTAAATCCAACGTCTTCTTTCGAACTTACGAAATCAAAGTTGGTCAAAGTTGCTTCAACTTTCAATTCAAGCTTGAAACTATTAGAAACTTTTTAATCGGCAAATTTTATTTACAGAGTGAAAACGACCGCCTTCTGATTTATGTTACCTTGTATATCTCGGAATGCCTCAAGAAACTGGCCAAATGTAGCAACAAAAACCAAGGAATGCAAGAAATGTATTCCCTTGCCATCAGTAAATTTGACATTCCAGGAGACCCAGGATTTACGCTCAACTCAGTATATGCCAAGCCTGGAAGTCCCCAGGATGCCGGTATACAATAATACGCACAACAGTCAACCATACAAACCAACATCAAAATATATCACCGTTTCAATCATTATTTCATTTCCTAGAACTCCTTCGGCAATACATACTTCAACTTCGTCAAGAATGTGGAACAAGGGTATGTGAAAAAGTTTTCAACACTGAAGATGGTCGACCATCCAAGTGGTGGCTCTGCTTTGCCAAGAGGAAGTTCATGGATAAATCCCTGGCTCCTGCTGGTCAGTAAGGTAGTCCGACCCTTGTCGCCTTCTTCCGGTACATTACAACCTGTACCCTTCTTGTACACCCTTTCAATACCCCGCATATTTATCAACTTAATATCCATGTCCCAACCCGTTTCATACTTTTCCCCTTTTTACGCAAAGTGCTGTAATGCAATACTTAAACACGAAAATAGTCTAGTGTAAGGGGGTCAGAGTAGAGTTTAACAAGACCCTACTCAGTATTTATACTTCGTGGATATTATGAATTTCGATTATGCAATTTTTCACCGTAAACTGTAGATGCTAAATTTTAATCTTTTGAAACCGTTTTTTTGGATTCGCAACTCGGGTTCTACTGCATTAAGCAAGTGAGGTTCTTCTAATAAAGAGCAACACCGATATCATTACCAAAGCCTTCGCCATAAGCGAGACGTAGTATTTACTACTGCTATAATACCACATCTATTCATCGCCCGTAAAAATACCTTTAAATTAAAATATTCCCCCGAGTCACATGTAAATTCAAAATTTCCCATTTTTCCCTTTAAATTTTGAATTGAGTGATATTGAATATTTGAGTTTATAGTATACATTTAAAATTTATGATTTATTCGGCTCTGAAATTCAAATACTTCAAAATTCAATTATGTCAAAATTCAGATATTCAATTTTTCAAATTTTGTATATCCGTTCAGATAACAAGCTGAGTCTAAAATACATAGGCTTTCCGCTAATCTCTTATTTTATCAATTAACTCAAGCATATTGATGGCGTCCCTAGTTTTTGTAGCCGTCCTTTCGTTCAAAACGCGTTGGAACGTTTTAGTAGGCTCTAGTTTCTAGATGATGATCGAGGAAGACTATTTTCACGGCTTTCGCGACGTCTTGACCAGATGCGAAAAACCATCCCTCATCTCGACATGTATTGCACTAGAGACCTTTCTGGCGTATCCACATTAATTTAATCTCAGTCATGACAGCAACAGGAAACATGAACTCATAAAATAGTGACACAATCGCATTATTACAACTGCGAAACTACAATCCGAGCAAACTGACAATGAGCGTCATGAAGCCGTACTACCTCGACTAGAACCAAGACCTAAAAGGAGAATCTGTACTCTTGTAGCTTGGGGTTAGTCACTCTGCAAGCTACAGGTGGACGTTAGCTTCCTTCCTACCTGTGATTCACACAGTTCGTTACAATAGGAAACCCCATATGTATTTCCCACCAAAGACACCCCCCATAAACTTTTGATGCAAGCAAAAAGATCTAGGGATTCATAATTCCCCTGTATGCCAGGTGGACAGTTTGGATACTGGTTTTCAGGATTAGAAAGTGCATTCTGTTGCACCGTGGCGCCCATATTGCATCCAACCATAGAGATTTCTTCCGCATCCAAGAATACGGATGCTCGGGAATCTGAAACTGTAGATGCTCATATATCCTACTTTCCCCCATTCTTTTGGATGCCTAGTATCTGCATGCTCATAGATCGCGCTGTGGTCATGAATAATGTATGCACTAATCCGTCGCATTGGGATTACGAAACCATAATTTATTCACAGTTAATTAAATGGTGTAGTAATTATAAGACCTCGTATTTTATATTTACATGCTGGTAACGGGCTCGTATGGCGAAAGCAGCTTCATTAATACCAGTGGTTCCTTTCTTCCTCTTCATTTCATTCAAATCCTATGGTTAGGTTGATAACTGTGGATTAAGAAAGTCAAGGTCAAAACTAATGTTAATAATAACTCATCCCCATTTAAGCTTATGCAGCATAAGATAGATCCCTATGAATCGACGTATATCCACGTACTCGCAATTAAATTCATACAGAGAATTATCTTTAGCTTACATTTTGGCTTTTGTTGCTCCTTCCTTGTGATAAATAATTCTCCATCCTACAACTTTAATAAGCAGAACCCGACCTATTAAAATAGAAACACAGTGTTATTAGTGTTACAAATGCAAAATTAGGAAAGCATAATTATCTCACCAGAAAAGATTAATGAAACTCGTACTTACCTTTAATTGCTGTCTTTACTTAGAAACCCCATTGTAATACTCACGGCCACGGCTGGGACTTAGAAATATTTTCCGGTGAAAATTGTCCTCAAACGAAATCAAATTTCCCAGAATCCAAGGAGCTCTTCAGTCGACAGAGTTTACTGCCTATGCTTAAGGCATAGGAGCAAACAATGCCAAATTTCAAGTTTTCCCACGTTTTCTGCTAAATCACGCGAATTACTGTACAATTTGATTTTCGCGGCTCCCTATGTTGCACTTTTCCCCTTCATTCCGATTTCTGGATGCCTTGGGAATGCTGGGAGAATATGGTGAATATGGATTCCCTTCGCGGGGATACGCTGCAATGCTAAAAAGATATGGGTGTATATCGGAAGCCGGATCCTCAAATAAGGATGCTATCGCATCTTCTTTTTCGGATCTCGCCGTATCCAATGTTCTTCTTTAGGGATTATAGGGGACTCCCTCATCCCTCCTCATACAACTATACACCTGTAACGGTGATGCATTCTTTTCCCCGCATCTGGGCAGGGCAGGGTTGTATATATGGTACTCATATGAGAGAGCTCTTGCATCGGATCGGGTTTCGTCATGAGATAGAAAACATATATACAGATACATGTAAAAAGCGGAAGACTGACACGGGACGGGCTTTGGAACTATGCCAAAGTTTATAATATAAACCTCAAAACATTTATTTATTCATAACGGGGCTAGTAAACATAGGATCATGTTAGGGGAGAGCGCTTATGCGAGAGAAGTGATGTGCTAGTTACTGGTAACTCCTTTTGGATTCTCCTTGCTAAAATTCCATTGTATTCCCACAAGTGCCTCATTTGTCTCTTAAACAGCTTCAGATTGTTATTGCATATACGAACCATATAGTTTCAAACCAGTTTTGGGCACAACAGAGTAGCCAACAACACATTGGCTACACAGGTAACTTGAGACGAACGATATGTCAGCTTCAACCAATTCTGATACCTTTCCCATTCCTGTGGACGCTGGTACGGTTCCCTTGTGTGAAGAAATTTGTCAAAAGTACGATAGGTCATACCGAAGAGACGCTCAAGAGCTGGTATCGCTTCTTCGAGCGGAGGAATTTATGGTAATGTGTGTTTGTATTAAAACGAAATGCCAGAAAACATTCTTACGTATTCATCCAAGGATTAACATGGTTTTTTACTTTTTAGAGTTTACTCAAGGCACACGATTCAATTGCGTCCAAAGTTTCTACCCAAGGGAAAACTGGAGCGGCCAAGGATCACAACTCTTTTGAAATGGAATTAGAGAATCAACAAATTGCGGACCAGACTATCAAAATAGTTAGATTCTCAAAAACACCTGGACTTCCTTTGGTAATCATTACAGTGATTTTCGCAAAAAGCCTAAATCCGCTTCTTACCAAAATACTAATTCGAGCATTCGAAATCATTTGAAAATTTTCTCTTTACATCAAAATTATGTATCCTTAGGGAGTAACTGTAGAAGAAGAAGATGACCATTTACGTGTAGCTCGAGTATTAAGTGGAGGCATAATTGATAGAATGGTAAAAAAATTCATGAATTACTCCTGTACTAGTGAAATTATTATAATGTAAAAACTAATTGATGAACTTTAACCTTACAGAGGCTCTTAAAAGTCGGAGACATAATACTGGAAGTGAACGGTACGGAAGTAGCATCTCCAAAGCAGCTCCAGGAAGAAGTTTCCAAGGCCAAAGGCATTATGAAGCTCAAGGTTGTATCCGCTGCAGAGGATCAAAGTTTAAGCGGCAAACAGGTAAGCTTCAAGCTAACGTTTTGTAATGTATTTCTCGTCGAATTTCATTCAACATTTAACATAACTTCTAATCCGCTATTCTTTATTAATTTCAGTGTTTCATGAAGGCTCTCTTTTCTTACGACCCAGCTCTCGACACACTTCTCCCCTGCAAGGAGATCGGAATCAAATTTCAAACCGGGGATATACTAAATATTGTAGACCAGTCTGACCCTAATTGGTGGCAGGCAAAAACCGTACGTATTGTATGCGAGTGATTCTCAAAGAGCTCAAGTTTAGTCAGACAGATAAACCGACAATAATTTTTTTCTAATGCTTAGGTTAATGGAGGTGTTGTTGGTTTGATACCATCACGCGAACTTGAGGAGAAGCGTGCCGCTTTTGTGCGCCCTGAAGCTGATTTTGTTCATTCAATAGGTATTTAGGACCAAGTTATTTATTAGTGCATGGATAACTAAGACTAAGGAAAGTTTTTAAAATTTTACAATTTCTCTATAGGTGTCTGTGGAACCCGTATCGCAAGGCGAAAGAAAGTTTGTGCATACACTGCAAAACAGAATACAGAATTCGATCGGGCTGAACTGGTTTTGTACGAGGAAGTTGCCCGGGTCTCTCCCTCCGAACTCCGAAGAAAGGTCTTAGTACTTGTGGGAATTACTGGTGCAGGACGAAGAACTCTCAAAACAAGATTGTTCAATTCTGATCCTCGGCATTACGGGACTGTAATACCAGGTAAATTCAAAGTAACCATTTTGGTAGATTGCACTCTTCACTCTTGTTTCCGGTTAGTCTCTAAGCCGTTTAATGTATTCTCAGTTACATCAAGACCGCCCAGAGAAGGGGAAGAACAAATGCAAACATACATTTTCGTCTCTAGAGAGGAATTCGAAAGTGGTCTAAGGAGAAATGAATTTCTAGAGTCTGGAGAAAATGAAGGCCACTTGTACGGAATCACATACGACTCAGTGCGAGAGGTTATCAAGTACGTCATTGATTTTTCTCTCTAGTCATCCAGTACTGTTTACTAATAGTCCTTAGTCTTTACCAGAATTGTCATTATGAAAGTTATAAATTAATGAATCGTGTCATTTTTCTATGAGCGCAGTAGTGGAAAAATGTGCGTTTTGGACTGTAATGTATCTGCATTGAAGATTCTTCATAATTCCGCTGAATTCAAGCCTTTCGTAATCTATTTGGCTTATCCTGGAGCAGATATACTCGAACAACAAGATGCGTTCGAACGGCAGCACGGGTATTCTTCCCGCACCTGGAACGTAAGTTGTTCTGTAGCGAAGATCCAAGAGTTCATTTTCACATAGATTGTTAGATCTATTTCATGGATTCAATGCTTGTCTTTTTTCAGTTTGACCGCATGAGTTCAATCCGTTCCAGCTCCAGACGAGCTAGAACCTTGGAGTCATTTGCATCACTTTGCGAGGTTTGGTTAATAAAGAAAAATGGCAAATCAAAATTTCCTTGTACTCAAGTCTAATTTTACATTCTTTGAAATAGGTTGAGAATACCCAATCCGTAGAGGAATCTCAAAGGCTGGAAAAACTGTATGCTCCTTATTTTGACCTTGTTGTCGTCAATCAAGACCCGGATGACACATTTCGACGAGTTGTCCAAGCTATTGAGGCTCTTCACACGGACTATCAGTACGTTCCGGTTTCATGGGTGTTTTAATAACAACCCTTAGCTGCGTCCATGCACGATTTAGGTCTTCACGTCCGGGCGGCGACCTCGAACGGGTAACGTTCGACCAGACATGTAGGCACGCTTATATAGTGCCAACAATTCAGTAACTGATTTATTATTCGTGCCCTAATTATCTGTGCCCTTTATCGGAGCCTGAGGGGATTTTTTACAACTCTTCCAGTTAATAATTCTATTACGATCGTGCAATTTTTTATCACCTTTAACTACGTCTTCAATCTACAATGTGGTGGTAACTTCCGCGGGAATGGGGGATAAAGTGTATTTAATCTGCCCCACAAAAGACGAAAAGATCGCCTTAATTATCTGTCTGTGTTTCAAGGAACCGGTGAGTAACAGAAGAGACAAGTGAAATAATCTTAATTTCAACCAATCGTGATCCTGCTAACGCACTCGATGCATTTCGGTTTGAGCTGCTTTAATCCCCAGCACAAAAATTAAAGTAGAAAACATGTCTCCAATAAGTTATTCTTTGTACGCGATTTACTATCAAGCACAACTATTTAGTTTTATTAAGATATTCACGATGTGCATACTATTTTACTTACGTAACAAATTATCACAGCAGTTGCAATGGGAAACTGTAAGACCTTGTTATATTGTATCCGTCCTTTATGAGATTTCAAGTGTTAGTAATTTCATAAGAATAAATATACTTTATACGCGAATAATCTAAGCTGTTGGGTGTACCAAGAATACTTTGGTCGCCAAGCTCTGAATTATATAAAATCAGCTCCAGCTAACGGTGTTTAAATCTTGACCAAAAAGATTACTAGAAAAGTAGAAGAATTGCTAGGCAAACACCCTTTTTCCCGTGTCAAAATAGACATGTTACATATTGGATTTAGTATTTTTACAATATCACCTGAATTCGGGGATTCATCAGGTAGAAAACTACACCCAAAAACATAACGTTACGAACCACTAATTTGTATTCTTTCGTGAATAGTTACATGCGATACGCATCTCATGAGGATTTCATAACCTCTGGCATCCACCACACAGTGGAGGGTATCTAAACTTCGATTGGCCTTTGAAGCGCTACTTGCTAATATTTTCAGAGTATATTCATATCCTTTCATAAATACAAAAATAAAAAAGCTATACGAAGCAACATTACGATGCAATTTACCAGGTCAGGATTACCCAAAAGGCAAAAAGGATTTCGAGTAGAGAGGTGAATTAGTGAATTCATGTAAACATCTTGAACACAGATTATAGAGTCCTTGGCTCTTGGTGTGCCTGCAACATTCTTGATAGGGCCAGCCTCGGAGCCGCCTCTTTCCGGTTGGGGGGCTTTGCCACGCTCTGGGTAGAACCAAACTGTCCCCGGGCCTCGCTTTTCAACGCAACCTCAGATTTTTCTTGCATTGGCGCATCTTGAACGCATGATGCAATGTTCCACGTACGTAGGTGCTAGTTACCCGAGTTTCGATCTTTAATTATTAACTCCGAGCGCTCCCCGTCAGCACTTATAGTTATCATCATCCCCTCCGATTCAGCTTCGTCAAGGTCTCCTTCGTTGTCTTCCATGCAACCCTCTCCGCGACTGGATTCATCCTCACCATCGACATCATCTTCACAATTATCTGCATCTAGCGCATCAGATTCCTGCACCTCCTGCTCAAATAATAGGATACACAGGTCAGTTTGTAATTTTCAGAATGTAGTGTAAGTAAAATCAAATGAATCTAGTCTAATCACTTACAGTCTTGATTAATTTGCCTTCTACCGCAATCTTGGATGGTGACCCCCCGTTCACACCCTGCTCACACCTACTCTTGCTATGAGTCTTAATATGCTTCGACAGGTGGTCGCTCCTCATAAACTTCTTCATACATTCGGAGCACTGAAACCTTTTTTCACCCGTGTGAGTTCTTCGATGCCTCTGTAACTCGTCCGATCGAGTAAAGCGCTTCCCGCAGAAGAGCCACTGACACACGAATGGGCGTTCTCCAGCATGCCAGCGAAGATGTGCTCGCAAATGTGATGTTTTCCCGTAAACTTTTCCACATCCAGGTATATGACACAAGTGCTGTTTTTTCTTTTCTCCGTTGTTCCTATATGAACAGTAATGACAAATTTCATTTCCATTCAATCTAACATGAGATTGCATTTAACAGTTCTGATTCCAATTTTCAGCTTACCTTGCGTCGATGTCAGTACAATTTGGACATGTGCAGGCTACCCTTCTCAGCCTAGTTTTGGGCTTATCCAATTCCGTTTTGATGGTGGCCATTGTACCATTTGAAAGCGACGTGGCAACAACTAAGGGAGCTTGATTCACAACCTGCCATTTTGTGGGATCCAACGGATCCTGCTGAAGTTGTTGAGTCCCTGTAAAATATATCAGTTATTTATGGTTCCAAGGTACCCCTTTACCCCTACCGGTATCTTATATAGATGGCTCACAAGAATTACCCATGCCAATATTCTGCAATCCGGTAACGATAGGCGAGGATCCTATCTGAAGAATCTGCTGCGTATTTTGAGTACCTTGTTGCTGCAGCGTAACATTTTGCCCTTGCCCAGCTAGTGTTAAAGTTCCTGCAGGAATAAGTTGCACATTTCCCAATCCCGGTATATTTTGAATGGTCGGAATTTGCTGCACGCAAAATCACAACAATTAAATTCTTGCCCCATTACATGCATTGTTTTATATTTTCCATACATTCTTTATCTTAATCCCCTCTTACCTGTCCAAGTGTTTGACCCAGGGACGACGTTGGAATTACAGTGAATTGCTGATTCGAACTTTGGATAGTGAGCTGTTGAGAAGGTTGTGATTGCGCCGTAACTATCGTCTGTGTAGCCCCAGTACCCCCACTTGAAGCTTGGGTACTTGATGAGACCTGCGTTCCTGAATTTCCACCATCGTTGTTCCCATTTGTCTACATGGTAAAATATCAAACATTACATTTCCTCCTTCACAGCACCCATTCTTCTTCAAAAAAACCCTGTATCATACCTGTATCGTGATAGTTCCATTGGCATTCGTCGTCCAACTACTCGTTCCCGTTTGACCTTGGTTATTATTTTGTGCTGGTTGTATTTGAGCTAACTGAATTTGTCCATTTGGAGTAATAACTTGAGCCAACTGATGTTGTTGCGGAAGCTGTAAATTATTAAACTACATAGTCGCGAAACATAAGCCTGGCATGTCCAACTCAGTGTATAATAGTATTATAATATATTACGCCCTCAAATCCTAACCTGTGTGAGCTGAGGCTGTAAAACTTGTATTTGCCCTCCTTGAATAATATTCCCATTATTTGGAAACGCAGTCGCGAGGGTCTGTATTGGTATGTGAACTGTTTGAATAATAGTTTGTCCATTCGACGTGGCTATCGGAATTTGTACAGGAATAGTTTGCTGAATCGGAAACTGCAAGACTTGCGGCCCTCCATTCGATCGCACCACGTTTTGCCCACCTAAAAAACCCACCACACGACTTAATGAACTTCCGTCCAATCCAAATCAAAGCAGCTTTTTCGACCAACTTTTTACGTAGGTTTATAGTTTTACACTCCAAACTTACCGACGATTGCTCCACCATTCTGAACCAGATTTGACGCCTGCAAAATATTTTGAGCTCGAATAAACTGTCCGTTGGGTGCAATAAGAGCTGGTGAGCTACTTATTTGCACAGTTTGCTGATTGGCCATCTTCATCCCAATTTTCTACAGTATCTGCAATCAAACATAGATGATATTCAACCTCTTAATCATCTAACACAGATAGTTCAACCAACCAAGATTTCCATCACGTCCAATCCAAAATCAAATATTAAAACTGACCACCTAATAAATAAATACACAATAACACAAATCCCAAATTAAACCAGGGGTACGATTTCCGATCCATAATACCAAATTAAACCAGGGATACGCTTCCCTCCCGATACATGATACCAAAATAAACCAGGGATACAATTTCCGATACATACCAAATTAAACAAAATATTTACTTACTAAAGTCTTTCCTCCTCAATCGTCTTCCTTATCAATTCTCCTCTAGTTCTCTTTGGTTTTGTATTAATTCCAAAAAAATGTTTATGTTCTTGTCTCAAATTTCCTTTTTGGGGGAGGGACTCCAAAAACGGGAGGTGTTTATGAAACAGAACAAATCCGCGCCTTATTCAACCTGTCTATTTCCCTGGAACGCCTCGGATCAAATTTAGAGGAGGATGGCTGAAGACAGGGGGAGGAGAGGACAGAGTCGGTTTTAAAATAGATCTTCGACAATTTCTTCTTTAAAATACACTATGCAATCCTGCGAACGAGTTTCAAAATCGACCGACAAATTAAATTACGCAAGGCTCCGCTACGGACTCAATGCTTGGGAACACGGCCTAAGATCCAATTCCAAGGAGGATGAATTCGCGGAGGTGTGTCCAGAGTAAATTCGGAAATTATCAAATTCTTCCCACAAAATCCGAAACATGCACCACTAGCACATACACTGACCAAATCTGCTCAATTAGATACGTTTCTGAAAGGTAGGTTGAACCAAAGGAGGCATCTCCCCACACTACTTTCTTCCTGCTTCCAGATCACAACGCCTCCATTACTCCTCTCAGCTAACCTGGCAGCGTATCCGCTCCCTACCGCTCCCTCCTATCCCACCCCAAACACATCCCAAACCCTCGCCCGCCCAATGTACTCCTCCGCCTAGTCCCCATCCCCTGGCCTCTGTATTATAACCTTCCTTCCGCCCATCTCTCCCAACCCACTCACAGATCCACCCTCTCCCCTCCTCCTCCTTCCTCCACTCTATCCTTTTCCCCTTCCTCCCTAAAACGCCCATCCCCCTCACTCATCTCAATCAAGTCCCAACGCCCAACCCCCTCAGTCTCCAATACAAGGCCACACTCCTTATGCATATCCCATAATAAGTAAACCCGAGAGGGGAAAAAGGCTTCCGGGCAAGAGCCCGACTTAAGGTTTAGTAGAAAAGTACTAACACTCCCAAAACAAGAATCCCTAATGTGGTGTATCATTTCTACGTATCCACAGATCAACCAAATTTTGACCACGCTTAAACTAAACTGCGCGCACCGTTTTCATGAAAACCCTGATCCAATAATATAATAAACTTTTGACCACGATTATTCACAACTGCTAATTAGTTTAGGATAGGATGTACATAGTATAGGATTAGGGCTTGCAGTGAGAAGGATGCACGCAGTTTAGTTAATCCTGGTCAACAGTTTAGTTGACCTGTGCATGCCCCTAGAAATTACCCACCACATTAGGGATTCTTGTTTTAGAAGTGTTAGTACTTTTTTAAACTTTTTGTGAGGGTTTTGCACAGAATCCTTTTTTAACTCTCGGGTTTTTTTTCTCGGGTTTTATTTTGTAATTTTTGGTGTCACGTACTAAAAACCATACCCAAAATACTGCCTAGAATGTCCGGGAAACGTGATTAAAAGTGTGCAAAGGCTCCGGGTAGTAAAAGCTAGGGACCGCGCACAACGTTTTGCTGGATAAAGAAAGTAAGAGCATGTAATAGGAGGCAGAGGTTGCAGGGATTATCTGTACGACGGCTCTTAGGGAAACTGGGAGCTGTCTGTAGGCAAGGTAAAGGAAGGAGTGAAGAGGGATGAGGACTTGAGCTCCGCACAGTCCCTTTTAGAACGAAGGTACCGGGGAGAGGGAGGATGCTAGCTCACGAAGGGAGAAGACTGGGATGCGTCCACAGGCTTCCTCTCGTTGGTTTTGGTATGGAAAAGGTTTAGAGAGGAGGCGAGAACCTCATAACGCAATGGGAGATGTCCCACGTGCATGTTTTGGATTCCCAAATACCGAAGAGAACTAAACTTTTTAATAAACTTTTTAAGAACACAACAATCTTTGTATCCGCTCCTCTCTATAGTGCGCAACCCTTGTATTATACTTTCACCCTCCATTAATTAATTAATAGCTTTTTCTTGGTTACATGAATGCTATGTATTATTAGTAAACACGATTCGTCCCATCATCAAATTGAAATTCCATTCATTCTACTCCTAATATCCCTAATTTGTAAAACACCTGGACAGACTTGCAACAAACCCCACAAATTTTTTTCCTAATCTCCAACTCTTGTCATCGAGTATATAAAGCTGTCTCTTCGGTGGCTCTGCCGCCTATGAACCACCCGGAAATAACCCTTCATCTCATTAGCTCATTGACACTTAATTATCCAACCCTTGACACAATGGATCATTGGTGGATTGTCCCACAACAATACTTGACAAGAACCCATTGATTCCTCTCAATCCCACACCATTCATCAAATCATTTCCTCATACGCCTCACTAGGGAATCAAAAACAGATTCATTCATCCATTGAAACCTGTCATAGTTTGAATAAGCTCCAACCGCCTCCTCCTGCTTTAACGTACTCTCAAAAGTCTCAAAGCTCTTTCAAGGTAACACTCTTTTCTCCTATTTTTCCAATAGCTAATTTTTCATCAAACATGGCCAAAGGATTTCAAGCAACAATTCCTAATACTCTTCCCCCGACTCATGTCGCTTTTCAGAAAAAACAAATCCGTAATCCGTCCCTGCTTTAGCATGCAGAGCTAGAGCTTCTCCAGTTTCCGAATGCCTCGAGGGCTCAGGGCTTTCACCCTTGCTTTCACCCTCTTTACGCTCCTGTCCGTATCTATTGCGAAAGGAGGTGACGACGCCCTCTGCGTCAAAGAGATTGAAGCTCCGTGTGGGGACGGACTTCCTCCCTGCTGTACTTTGCATTACTGTGATAAAATCAAAAACGTCTGTGAAGTAAGTATTCCAAGGTTATTTTCCACCGTCTTTTTTTTCAAATGCGTCTCTCAGCACTTGTTTCTTTGTCAAATAGCCTATCTACTACGAGCCGCTTAAAGAGAGTCATACTTGGATAGATTATAAAAAGGTCATGGAAGATAATCCTCCTCCTACTCGTTAGCCAAATCACCCTTCGGTCTGAATTCAAATAAAACGACCTACGGCAGCTAAAACTGATAATGCATCTCAGAGTGATTGAATTCCAATCAGTCTGATTCATAATAACAACTAAATGATGCACGGAAAGTTATCTCCTTTTCCTCCTTTTGATTTTTATTCATGTTCAAATTAAACTGCAAGGTATTTGTCATTTAACCACAGGTTGTTTTTGTGAAAGCAGAGAATTTTTTTATTTGACCAATTGAAATTAAATTGTGATTTGACCGGTTTTTTCATCAATTACAATCCTTTTTCTAATTAAATAAACATATAATGTGAACAATTCATAGAGAATAATTACAACCTCTTGAAATAAAATTTTAGAAACAAATTAAATTCATTACTTTAGTTCTAAACACGATGGCTAAAAGCTTTTCTTCAGTAAGAAGACGTAACTTGGCGGATCCAACGAGTGAAGGCGCCCACTTTCGTGTAGATGAATGGTACACCAGGGACGCCGCATCCCATGGGAGAACCATGCGACGAGATTCCTACCAATTCTTTTTTAACTGCCAGCGGTCCACCCCAGTCCAATCGGCAGGCCGTCTTTCCCGGACTTGCAGCGCATATTTGAGTCTTCCTCTCAAATTTTATTTTATAATTTCGGAATGCTTCTTTGCAAATTTCGTCGGGAAGAACCTTTAAGTCAGCTTTCAGATGACGATCCGATGTTAGGTGCAAATCACCAGAGGGATGAGTCACGCCCCACCTACTAACGACCGCCGTTTCTATGAAACAAAAGAAAAGCTATTAATGAACAATTAACAAGATTTTAAAACGGAATAGGAAAAGAACATGAAACGCAATCAGAAATAAAATGTTCATGAGGCTCTTCCTGGAAATCATGACGTGCGTCTCATTGATTATCTTGACTTAAATAAATACTGCCTTGTATATATGAAAATATAACGTTACCTCCGATTATATTCGTCTGTTGGGCCGGTAGGCCAAGGATAGGCCGAACATTCTGTGAAAATATAAGCTTTCCCTTAATCCGAACCAGAGCAATGTCACTGTGGAGGTTGGTTTTGTCGTAATTAGGATGAACAACTATTTCAGTGGTGTTGAATTCTTCTTCGTCTCCTGTGACAGAGTGAATTCTAGAAACGTGACCTGCGTGAACTGTAAAAAGATCTGGGCGGTTCTTAGCTTCGTTCACACACTGAGCCGCCGTAATGACCCAGGTCGAATCATAGATAACTCCGCTACATTGTAGCAAATCTCTGCCCTTGGATTTGTCATGGAATCCTAAAAACACTTGGTGCGGGAATTCGCCGACGGCAGCTTCCTTCCCTCCAATTATTCGTCCAGGAATCCTTGCTGCCCCAGAATCGCCTGCATCAGTCATGGGAATCCCAAAAGCCGACCCGATAACGAGACTTGCGAAGATTGAAAAAACGAAAATATTCGCCATGACGAAACTCAAAGACAACTTCCAAATATTCAAACACTCCTCAACTTTATTTCACAGAAATTCTAGAGGAAAAACCAGGGTAGTTCAAGACGTGTTCTGGGTAAATAACGAACGGGTATTCAAAATGATTCTCCACCATTTGCACTAGCTTTTATACTTGCAAAAAATTTAAATTTAGTAGAGGTTGACTAAAAACAGAAGTGAAATTAGCCCACATGTTGCGAAAAACAAGGATGAATAGCTCCTCTCCCATTAAAATTCTAATAATATCCAGGTCATCAACTCTAAACAAGGATACAGAAACACAATCTGCAGAGCAAAGATGGTCGTAAAACTCTACTTTCTTTGGGACGCCACTCTAAAACGTTGTACTTTGTACTGGATTTAACAAATGACAAAGCAGCGGGCTCCTCACTCTAACTTCCTAAACGACCTTGTTCAACATTTCTCAACGTCCCCCACATCCACACCTTCTGTATAAAACTTTTTGTTTTAAAACTATTCACTTCCATTGTCATTCAATTAATTTATTCAGTTTCAAAAGATTCCCATCGCACCGATCCAGACCAGAGAAATCCTGTGGAAAATAATAGAGTCAATCAAATGCGTCTCTTTCCACTCCCATTAATTAAATGTAACTATGTCGAGGATGTATTTGAATAACATTTGGCTCTAATAAATAATAGCTCAATTAATTTATAGCTATTATTTTTTAATTATTTATAGCAAAGCAACACAAACTTTCACCTCAACTCAGCTTCCACTTCCACCCGATAGTGTTTTGACAAGGGCCTTCAACCACGAATAATTAGCTGTTTCTTCTCCATTAAAATTCCCCATATGCTTCTTGTAAACTCATGCTTTACCATGCTCACCCTACAAGAATCCAACGAAGACGATTTTCTTCAACTTCCTTAAACACTTTTACTAGAAAGAAGGAACTCTTCTTGTCATGTGACACATATGGATTGTTTATGAATTACACTTTCCACAAGAATATTTTTCGATTCCCATATGAACTTCGTCACTGATAATTTCGTCCCACCGAATTTCGTCACCCAATATTCAGCACCACTGAAATTGGTCACAACTAAATTCACCACGCATACAAATCATCACTGTAGATTTTCGTCACATAAATTCGCATCACATGCCTAATTTTTTAAGTCTGACGATGTTGTCCAAAATTGGAATGAAAATGATAGAAGTTATACATATCATATGTTTCCGAGTATGAGGAACTTGATGAAGCTTTAGCTGCCATTCTTCCCGCTGACAAGGAGCTCATGGGATACTGTGTCTAGGGTCAGGAGGGCAACTGAAGTAGATAACACAAATTTTAATACTAGGTTTGATATAACAATACCGGGAGACTCAGCTACAGTTCAAGGAGAAAATTTTGTACTGTACGATTTGAAGATCATGACCGGATATAAGTGTTTTCTACGGAAGCGAATATCCGAAATCTGTCAGTTTGTGGAACCTGGTTCGATCGTGGATGGCAATTTCAAAACTGTTCCTAACTTAGTTCAGCCTACAGTAAGGAGGATGGCTACGTCCTCCTAACTATAGTTATTTTTTATATTATGAACTGTTTGGTCAACTATCTCAGTTATATAAAGACATGGACACGTACAAATTAATAAATGGCTGTGATACAATTTCATAGTGATGATTATCAGTGGTGCGTATATTCAGAGGTGACGAAAATCGGTGGGTGCATTTTAAGTGGTGATGAATATTGGATGACGAAATTCGGTGGGACGAAATTAGCAGTGACAAAGATCATCCGAACGATATTTTTCGCGTGCAACTTCTCGCTTTCCACATCCCGCAATTACTGAATCTTTTTCCACTTAACTTTTCCCTTTCATTTTTCTAATCTTTATTCCTTTTTTAATTTCATGAATTATTTAGTTTTCACTCCGAGCATTTATTCTATAACTAGATATAATTCTCAGCCACCTTAATCTTAATTCTCACACTTTCCCACCGCCCCCCTCCGCTACTCCAGTTAACTATCGTTAACTACGATGAGATCCAGTGTCCGATACATGTCCAGCGTATCTTCAAAAATCCATATTCAAGATTGCGACTGGTGCTGACGTATGAGGCGGATCAACATAAAGGTACCATTTCCGGTTCGTAATGTCAAACATACCTAAAAGAGCGTAGCATCATTGAGTATATATAATCATCTCTTGCACCACCTTGTCTATATACCAAATAATTCAAGTCTAGTTTACACTAATTCCCATCCTCAACCAACCCTCTCTCAGTACTCTTACCGACGGCAACAGTTTTGACGTAATCGGGTTGTTTGGCCCCTTGTCGAAATACGGGATACTCTGTATCGGACTGATCACTCAAAATTTCCATAATTCTTTCGTCCGTATTCGGTCGGAGGTACCTTGCAATCCGCTTATGACGATGATTACTGCTCTCCACCGCCAGGTCGCACCCCTCCGTCAATTTTAGTCGCAAGTACCTTTTAAAAATAATCCGCGAATCACAAATAAATCTTCAATCATTCCGCATTACAACCTCTTTCCCGCTTACTTATTGCAATGAACATGAAAATCTCCATGAGTGAGTGTTAAAACGCTGAGCTCGGACTCATTGATTTTATCGGACCCACTCGACGGACCCACTTCGATATTATGCATCACAGGAGACCCTTCCTGCTTCGCAAACGTTACATTCACACTGAATCCATCCGAAGACCCGCTTCCAGTGTCCCGAAGCAGTTCCAAAGCTTGCGATAAATTACTTGTTCCGAGAAGTGCCCTCGTCAAGAACATTTTAGCTGCAAACACAAATCCCTCCTTCAATTCCCCCAACCTTTAAACCTTAATTATAATCCTTAAACGAAATTAGTTGCGCCCTCTTACGAGTTCTATCAGCAAGTATATCTTTGGGAAATATTGAATTAATGGAATATACGAGCCCATGCACGTTAAACCCCATACTATATCCCGGAAGATTCCCAGCGTACGTTAAAGCTGCAAACTTTTCTAGCCTATCCCCAGCGTCATTAAGTATTTCCGCTGAAATGACGTATACGTTGTTTAAAAACTCTGGAAACGCGTCTTCCGTATGACCCAAGATAACCTGCAACCACATCATACCTTTAATTCATTCTCAATCCTCCACGTTAATCTTCAATCTAATCCGCCAAATTAATACCTTGTCGGTATTCGACATGATCGTTGTACATCCCGTATTTCCCCGTTTAGCAGCATAGCCGTCATCACAGTTTGGAGCAATTATCGTATCTATGTGAAGGAGAAACAACTGCGAAAAATACAAAACTGCAATTCAAATAATTCCTCAAAAACAATCCTTCCACACTTTCCCAACGCCAAAAATACCTTGTGGAACGGAACTCGAGCGCCCTCTGCCATCCCTTCCAGCTCTTTTACGTACATTGGAAACTTCTTCTTGCACAAAGCCAAGCTTTGATCATAAATCCCTTTCCCTTGAGCGCTCTCGTAGGCCGGAACCAAAACATTTTTCATGTAATCCCAACTGTTTACAAGATTCCCAATCACACTTCCAAATTGCCTCCCCTAAAAAAGCAACCATTTACCCCGTACAAAAATAGCATTCCCGCTAACTTTTAAAATCATTTTACTATAAACTTATTAAACCCAATTCTTTCTCGCAATATTTTAAGCTCACCACGGAAAATCCGCACATGTAATGCGTCCCACGCACATGGATCACCGGGATCTGTTGAAGCCTAGTGTTTTCGTCCACCATTATCTTCTTTTTGGAAAATTTTCGAAACGCTTTCAATGCACCCCACGGAATCCTGAAATCTTTTTTTTAAACACACCTTCCCACACTCTCCTCCTCACCTTCACCCGCTCCTTCCACTACACTCCAACTCACCAACTCCGGGTAGTCAGTCAATAAGTTTGCCAATTCATCACAACCATCAATTTCGCACATGTGTACTCAAATAACCACCGCGTCTCCACCAATCCCTCAAACACCTCCAGTAATATGGCTTCCATCCCGTTCCTAATCCCATCCAACTCATCGCATAAACTTTGCCCTTTATTCCTCATAAGTAAAATCAGCATGCGCTATTACATATTAACGTCATGTATTCTTCATCAGAATCCCCCTTATATTTTATACCACTAACTAACGCTCACCTTCCCATAGGTTATACAATTTCGAACCAAGTGTGAACGTCTAAGAAGCGTCGTCGTTTAATAGTATATTTCAAACCGTCGTCTCATTATATGTCTTTCTCAAAAGCTGTGCAGCATATTCCCGAACATAGTTTTAAAATTAACTCTATTTTGTATTGGTACATCTGTAGTTTTATGTACATGAGTCACAGATACCTCATACAAGTCGTAGCCCTGCAATTAAAATTCAGCAAACATAGCTAAAACCCCTTCTTCCAACTCATACAAGTTCAAATCATTATCTTTATTTAACTAACCACAATTACCAGGGTTAAAGTGCAGCTGTTTTCGCATCTGCTTATACCTCAAACCAACTCTTCTCTGTCTATCTTTAATTTTTAGCTTAATTGGGTGTAATGTGGACATTTTAGAGAATAACCAGCCATGAACCATGGAACTTACCTTTAGCAAGAGTTGCGAAAGGTTCCATACAATTCTTACATGGGTCAAATGTATAGCGCATATATTTGCAGCTCTGGATTTCAATGAGACAACCCTTTGCCTAATCAATCGTTATTTGGAACAGAAACTAGCCTAGTGTTTTCTACTCCGCCTTCTTCATATGAGCTTAGCGGAAGCCGTATCTTGACGTACGAATTCATTTAATTCTATTATAGTTACCTCCAAATCTCCCTCGCATTTACACGGATTCCTTTTCCCAACTCTTCGTACGAATTACCCATTCCTTCAACCCTTGAAACCAAAATATGCATGTTATGGCTAAATTAATGACATTTGTAGCCTTGACTATAGTAAATACCTTCAAGTTTATTAAATTCCCACCCCGCCTCACTGCTAACCATCCAACGAAAAACCGTAAAAGATTAAGATCTAAAATCTGTCAACTTTTTCGCTTTCACCTCATTCTCTTGTCATGGTAACGCCGCCTCATTCAATCATTCATAATACCTCCTCACAAAGTGGCACAATCTCCAAAACGCCTAGACTTTCGGTTTACTCCCTTCTCACCGAAAGCACAGCTAATGTTTTCGAAAAAATGACACGTTTCCTTCAAATGGAGTCCAAGTACTGCGGCAGTGTGATTATAACACTAATTTCTATGGTTAGTCTCATCAAATTATCAATCCACCGTCTCCCATCAATCACCCTTGTACACTACCTGTAATTCTTCAACTAACAGCGCCATCTGGTATCCATCTAAAGTCCTGTCCTTCAGGTTCTAGGTCTTGCACTTGTCCACAGCGGCATCATGTACGCATACTACAGTCTATCTCTTGATGTGGATTATGACGTCGTACAAGATTTTTGTACACTACATCCACACGACAAATTTTGTGCATCCCGTAAAGTGGCCATCGTCTTGACCATCACAGCCATTACTATTGGAGCAACTCAATTCCTCTCTTCCCTCTCCTGCATTATTGTAAGAACGAATCAAACAAAAACGTTTCCGCTTCATCCCAACCCGCTCCCCATTTAGCACGCTTAAACTGACTCCTTAATGAATTTCCCAGTGTATCGAAAATATTTGGATCATTTGGACCGTCTGTCACATACTTGTTGTCTTTGGTAGTGCTGGAACAGGGATTCTTGTTTACCTTCGCGTTTTAGAGATTAATCTTCAAGATATAACCGTCGACTCCGCTCTTCCGGAAGCTAATATATCAATTTGGCTCATAAAGTCTAAACTGGCAGGATATGATTTAGAAATAATTGCAGTCGTAGATGCCGTATTCTCTGTTATAGCTGTTACCTTTCAATTTTTAACCAATTCCTGTACTATTTGTTTCCCAGAACGTTAGCGATAGGGACTTAACGATGGCATAGTGTCAGTTTATAGATGGTTTTCGTTGGGTGATATGAAAGTCGGTGTATTTGAAGAGACTCGACTGTAGAATAATTCTTGCATTTAAAAATAGTTATAAAAAATAATATTACTAATGTGACTATTTGTAGTTGTGTATCGCATGTATAAATTTTGTCTATCACATACACACATTATCAAACGGGTAAAATTATTTTTTTTACCTATTAGACATGTTAAAAAATACTTGAACTATACGAAGTCTTGCGTCAGAAACTAAAAAACTGTATTTCAAAATTCTTTAAAAACATTTACCATAGTTTATTTTTTTCTGAATAAGTCAAATAATCTCTGTTGGGGGTTTGAGTTGAGTAGCACCATATGAAACTTCACTAATGAACCATACCCGGAAGTTCTCCTTCATCTCATTAGCTCATAGACACTCAATTATCCAAACTTTAACTCAATGAAACACTCATGGATTGTTTAACAACAATACTTGACACGTATATATAATTATTCCTCTCAATCCCACACCATTCATCAAATCATTTCCTCGTACCTCCCACTACACTAGCGAATCAAAATAGATTTATTCATCCATTGAAACTTGTCACAGTTTAATTTCCAAACGCCCTCCTCTTGCTTTAACGTACTTTCAAACCTCTTCCAAGGTAACACTCTTTTCTCCTCTTTTTTCAAAAAATAATTCCCAATCAAACATGACCAAAGGATTTCAAGCAACCAATCCTAATGCTCTTCCCTGCATCATTTCTGTTTTCAGAAAACACAAATCCGTAATCCGTCCCTGCTGTAGCATGCAGAGCTTTCCCGGTTTCCGGATGCCTCAGGGGCTCAGGGCTTTCACCCTTGCTTTCACCCTCTTTGCGCTCGTGGCCGGAGCTGTTCCGAAAGGAGGTAACGACGACCTCTGCGTAAAACAGATCAACGCTACGTGTGGGGAAGGACTCCCTCCCTGCTGTACCTGGGGTTATTGCCATAAAACCTTAAAAGTCTGCAGAGTAAGTATTCCAAGAGTATTTTTCACCGTCTTTTCTTTTGTTACAAACGCATCTCTTAATACTTGATTCTTCATCAAATAGCCTATCTACGACCAACCGATTAAAGAGGATCTTGGTTGGGCAGATTGGGAGCAGATAATGAAGGATAATCCTCCTCCTACTCGTTAGCCAAATCACCCTTCTGTCTGAATTCAAATAAAACGACCTACGGCAGCCAAAACTGATAATGCATCTCAGAGTGATTGAATTTGTCACGATTGTGACTTCTTCTTCTCCAACTTCCCAGTCAGTTACCTCTGTTCAGCTCCAGTCCTGTAAAGAGAAAATTAACATCAATCGATTAACATTATGATGCCATGTAAATGATGCCCTCTTCTCATGCTTTCATTCCAGGATCTCCCACTTTATCCCAAATAGTCCCAAAGAAGCTAATCCCCTTTAAAACTATCTTCTTCTCCTGGATTTCGGATTCTAGATCCAAGACCTCATGGCTTTCTTGAAGCCATTTTCCAAAGATCAAAGACAGTCCAGTCCGAACATCTTTAGGATCAACATCTCCCTAACTCTGGTCTCCTGATCCACCTCTTGCAGTTCAGAAATCCTCGGAACTTCCTAGTTTTACTTACTTGTCCTCGAAATCCTCGTTGAATCCCTGAAATCCTCGGTTATTCTTGAAAATCCCTGGAGTGAGTTTAACTCAAAATAAAGTTCAATCCCTCATCCTCTTTCTCGTCTCTCATCAGAACTTTATTAAATTCCAATCAATCTGATTCATAATAACAACTAAATGTTGCACGGAAAGTTGTCTCGTTTTCCTCCTTTTGATTTTTATTCATGCTCAAATTAAACTGCAAGGTATTTGCCATTTTGTTTTGTTTTTGTGAATGCAGAGATTTTTT
Organism: Sminthurides aquaticus; assembly: GCA_906901655.1. Lineage (NCBI taxonomy): Eukaryota > Metazoa > Arthropoda > Collembola > Symphypleona > Sminthurididae > Sminthurides > Sminthurides aquaticus. Next base: position 13,135,975 of record CAJQTT010000002.1, on the reverse strand, counting down.
CTAATAGACCATTGAAAATAATTTGTGATTCGACTGGTTTTTTCTCATCAATTAAAATTCTTTTTCTAATTAAATAAACATGATGTGAACAATTCATAAACCTCTTGAAATAAAATTTTGGAAACAAATTAAATTCATAACTTTAGTTCTAAACACGATGGCAATAAGCTTTTCTTCAGGAAGAAGACGTAACTTGGCGGATCCAACGAGTGAAGGCGGCCACTTTCGTGTAGATGGATGGTACACCAGGTACACCGCATCCCGTGGGAGAACCGTGGGACGCGATTCCTACAAATTCTTTTTTAACTGCCAGCGGTCCACCCCAGTCCAAGCGGCAGGCCGTCTTTCCCGGACTTGCAGCGCATATTTGAGCTATCATATTTCTGGTCATACTTTTGGAATGCTTCTTCGCAGCTTTCGTCGGGATGAATCTTCACGTCAGCTTTCAGAAGACGATCCGATGTTAGGTCCAAATCACCAGAGGGATGTGTCACGCCCCACCCACTAATGACCGCCGTTTCTGTGAACCCATCAACTATTAACCAGATTTTTAAAACGGAATAGGAAAAGACCATAGAACTCAATTGCACAAAAAGTTTTTTGAAAGTAAATCTTGACTTACAAATAAATACTGCCTTGTATACATGAAAATTAAAACGTTACCTCCGATTATATTCGTCTGTTGTGCCGGTAGGCCAAGGATAGGCCGAACATTCTGTGAAAATATAAACTTTCCCTTAATCCGAACCAGAGCAATGTCACTGTGGAGGTTGGTTTTGTCGTAATTAGGATGAACAACTATTTCAGTGGTGTATTGAATTCTTCTTCGTCTCCTGTGACAGAGTGAATTCTAGAAATGTGACCTGCGTGAACTGTAAAAAGATCTGGGCGGTTCTTAGCTTCGTTCACACACTGAGCCGTCGTAATGACCCAGGTCGAATCATAGATAACTCCGCTACATTTCAGCAAATCTCGGCCCTTGGATTTGTCATGGAATTCTAAAAACACTTGGTGCGGGAATTCGCCGACGGCAGCTTCCTTCCCTCCAATTATTCGTCCAGGAATCCTTGCTGCCCCAGAATCGCCTGCATCAGTCATGGGAATCCCAAAAGCCGACCCGATAACGAGACTTGCGAAGATTGAAAAAACGAAAATATTCGCCATGACGAAACTCAAAGACAACTTCCAAATATTCAAACACTCCTCAACTTTATTTCACAGAAATTCTAGAGGAAAAACCAGGGTAGTTCAAGACGTGATCTAGGTAAATAACGAACGGATATTCAAAATGATTCTCCACCATTTGCACTAGCTTTTATACTTGCAAAAAATTTAAATTTAGTAGAGGTTGACTAAAAACAGAAGTGAAATTAGCCCACATGTTGCGAAAAACAAGGATGAATAGCTCCTCTCCCATTAAAATTCTAATAATATCCAGGTCATCAACTCTAAACAAGGATACAGAAACACAATCTGCAGAGCAAAGATGGTCGTAAAACTCTACTTTCTTTGGGACGCCACTCTAAAACGTTGTACTTTGTACTGGATTTAACAAATGACAAAGCAGGGCTCCTCACTCTAACTTCCTAAACGACCCAGCCCAACACTTGTCAACGTCGTGCATCCACACCATACGTGAAAAAACTTATTGTTTTAAAACTATTCATTTCCATTGTCATTCAATTAATTTATTCAGTTTTTATGGTTCTGCGTTCTACATGTGAAAATCCCAATTTTAAATACGCTTTACTGAGTAATATAATTTAAAAAATTCAAGAAACGAATCTTGTGTTTTAAAATAGAATCAAAGCCTAGCACAGGCTTTTCATAAGATATCTCACAGCAGGAGCTAACAAACCCGTGGTTTTTTCTCTCCTTTACCCGTGTGAAATGAAAATGAAGCTTCTAGATACAGTATGAATGAATTATCCGCCCTTCCAGAGGCTAATATAGATCTGTTTGGTTAATTAGGTCTAAACTGGCAGGATAAAATGTAGGAATTATTGCCGGTGTAGATGCCCTATTTTCTGTTATAGCTGTAACCTTTCAATTTTTAACCAATTTTTGTACTATTTGTTTCCCAGAACGTTAGCGATACGGGCTTAACGATGGCATAGTGTCGCTGGACAGCTTTCGTTGGATGATAAAAATAAGGCACGGTTGAAGAGACTGAACTGTAGAGTAATTCTTACACGTTTAAAAAAATAATAAATAGTATTTATTTATAGCTATAAATTATTAAACGTATTGACAAACGATTAATTTAGTTTAATCCCTATTTTTAGATAATAATTTACTTCTTTACTAACGAATCCTACATCAGGTATTTAAATAACTATAGGCTCCCATATCCTCTAAAAAACTAAGAGTAGTCCGCGAAATATGTGTCCGCGTCAGTTATGTTTCGTTTAATGTATCCCACATATTTCGGCGGTGGAGGTACGTTGCTGTAATATTTCCCATAAGGATAAACTAAACACACCCAAATAAGTGCAATCGGCATAAGGAGAAATGGAATAAGAACCACAAATATGTTGATATTAAAATACGGAGGTATCCAAAAGAAAGCTCGAGCTATTTCTTCCAAATTCTGTGATTCGTCCACGAACATGTCCTGTTGAGAGAAATAAACCCAATGTCAACATGTCCGCTCATTATAATTCTCTTAACTATACTTTATGCTCGCTACTTGATTTAAACAATGGCTTACGAAAGTTGTATCGTATATATATATACGGATCCAATGTTTTTAACAAATGCACAAACAACTTGTCAATTACAATTTCCACTTCTGACTCTGACTCTGATAACTTATTACTTCCCTATAAAATTTTACTTCTTATAATGGGACTGACAGAATCTTAGCGCGTTTTCGGTTGTAATATTGATATTTCACCCTTCAAATACTATCCAACGCTGTCAAACTTCAGTAGCTATCTGAGAAATACTTTAGACTACAAGTCTTAAAGCGTAGTCATTCAATATACTATTCCTTCCTCTCCCATAAACATAACTGTCATGAACGTCATAGACTTGCAAATAAGCTCTGACATTTCAACCGTTACTCATACACGCATAAATAGAGCAAGACTATTTAACGGCAGAAGGAACGCTCCGGTTCTTCCACGTTGCAATTAGCATCTTAATCATAGTCTTCACAACCAACTCGCTTATACTTACCCCATCATTTCTTGACTCATAAATAGCACCCCCTCCAAAATTATATCTTTCCATCTTGACCCGTGCCCACTGCTCATAGTCGAACGCCAGAACCATGTCCCACACTTAACAGGAGGTGGTCATAGTCCTTATTCGGGTCAGAGTTACGATGTAGAGTTGCGTAAGCATGAGATAAAAGTAAGGGGGTTTGATGTATCAGCGGGGAATCCCGAGACGGTAACTTGTGATCCTGGATGCTATCAGAAGCACTTTTGTTGTCTTCAGTTCCAGTCGACGTTTCCATCTCCGTTGCAACGCACATAGTAAGTTCTTGTTCCTCATAAGTTTTTACGTTACTAATTAAAAATATACAAAAATCCCCCATTTAGAAAGCACCTTATTTAGCATAAGCTATTAATACTAAAAGCATTTCTCAATTTCTTACTGGTCAGTCCAAAGAGGATTATCCGTTGCCAAGTCTTCCATAATATCCGGTTCATGTGAACCCTTTGCCCGCCTACTCACTGACGGAGTCCCTGACATGCTCTCGTTTGGATGAAGCGGGTACTTGAGTCCTCCTTGCGAATTTTCTTTTTCAGATCTTCTACTCGTAATTAAATGATTTAAACAGCAGCACACGGCAAGCATGGCGGCCACGGACATACACAGCAACGCTACTAGAGCTACAAGACCCGCAAACGCTGTGTCAAAGGAATCCGTATTTGTAAACAAATACTCCACGCTGTCAGGACTGCCAACAGCTGGTAGGGCGCTGTATAGCTCAACGTTTTTATTCGCTTGGTAGAGCTTGTCATGACCCAAGTCCAGAGCTTGAAGAAACTGGCTCACAGGTACTACCTTCATGGTTTTTCTTGAAACCGCTGATAAAAATACATCACTCCTGTAAATGACAAATAAAAAGAATTATTTTTCATCCAACATTTACCCTGTTTATAGTAATTTGACATGTCGTTCTTCATGTTTTGACTGGATAGGATGCGTACCATTTATGGTTAACGGTCAGATCTTCAGAAACATGTGGTGTTACTTTGGTGACCAGCACTATGGAATCCGTTATGTTTGACAAAAGTTCCGTCAATTCTTGAATAGTGCCGGGTTCCGCCTGGCTTTTCACCGTTACAATTACTTGCTGGTTCATGTCCACTACCCATACATGTGCCGTTGCTTTATCTTCATGATAAGGAGCAACAGTTTCTTTTACACCAGCCTGCACCACGAATCTATTGTTGCCCCCGCCATATTGTCGTACGGCCGTTGAAGAAATACAAAGTCGACCGCTTGTTTCATCTACACGGAACGGGGAAGGAACTAGAGAACCCCCAGACTGAAAATCGTTGACAATCAGATTCGACCCATGAAGGAAAAACTGCATAGCTCCCTTCGACGAGGAATCCACGTCTTCTACCGTAAAGTCCAGCACAGCTCTTCCTGGTTCAGCTTCCGAGTTAACAGCAGCGTAATATTGTTTCTTTGTAAATTTTACAGGGTTGTCATTTTCGTCAATTACTGCACCAAACCAAGAAAAATTAAAACGTTTTCTTCCATTCTATTCCACATTATTCAAAGCACCTATTCCCCGATACGAACATACCTTTAATCGTTACGATAGCAATGGATTCATCCGCAACTGCCTCTTCCAGCGTTATTTTCTGTGAAATTTTCTGTAAATACAATCAACCCCTTCAATTAGTCCTTGCATTTTTGCGGAAAAAATCAAATAGCATCGGATTCCATTCCTTACGCTGACTATCGGTGAAGGTGAAGCTCGAACAAATAGCTGATACTCAGCTATTCGTTCCTTGTCCATGACACCTTGCGACAGAATTTTTCCAGTTTTTATATCAACCCTTAAATCTTCATTTTTGTATCGATTAGCTTCATCTGAAGCGAGGAAATAAAATATCTGCCCATTTTGTCCAACGTCCTCATCATGAGCCGTAACTTGACCGACAAAGCTATTCGTAGGCGAATTTTCCCGGATCGAGAAATTATAGAATCGTTCCTGGAAATGGGGTGCATGATCATCTACGTCATGAACTTCGACGGAAAGCACGTGTTTCTGAATACCCGCCACAGGTTCGCCTCCATCCTTGGCTGCTACAACTAAATTATAAACATTGATGCGCTCTCGGTCCAATGGTTTAATTTGCTGAATTTTCCCCGTCGTCTCCTCCATCCTGAATTCCTCCATCTCAGTCACTAATTTGCCTTCGGCGTCGATGAAAAAGTAGCTCACTCTCCCACTCTCCCCATCATCTCCATCAAAAGCTTGCACTTCTCCGATAACTTTCGAATACGAGCTATTGGCTTCGAATCTCTTCATTTCCGTCAAATCCGATTCAATCGTGTGCACCGTCCAATTCCCCTTATTCGGGAATATAAACTCGGGACGCATGAGATTATTCCCCAGTATTTTTACAAGTACCTCAGAGGTAGCAACAGTAGAATTCAAAGGGTCATCAGTAGCTTCCACAACCAACCGATACTCTCCCGTCCGATCAAAAGCCCGGCTTACACGAATAATCCCAGTGTTTTCCTCCACCATAAAGATATCGTCCACTTTAGTTCCCGTCACCAAAGAGTATTTCAGCTGATCAGTATTCGGCAAGTCTCCACTCTCTCCATGAACTGCGCCAAGCTGTTGCATAGCAACCAGGGGAGCGTAGACGGATATAACGTGACTTTTACGCAAAATCCTTGGTGCTACATCATTAATGTCCCGAACAAGCACAGTTACCATTGTGTATCCAACTCGTCCAGAGTCTTTAGCAGACACACCGAAAGTAACAAGCCCTGACTCTCCAATAAGCTCACGGTCCAGCAACTTGACCCCTTCGTTTGTCACCGAGATTTGTCCAAGCCTGTCGATTTGGAAGGCTCGCGAATACTTCCCTGGCACAATATCATAAGACACAACGTCCCCATCTTTATCGCTGGCAAACACCTGTAGGATCACTGTATCGACTTTCGGATGTTCGTTCCATTCCACGTAGTATTCCGACTGATTGAAGGCAGGTGTATTATCGTTGATGTTGAGCAAATGAATAATAATGGCGGCAGTTGACGACAGAGGGGGTACACCAGAGTCCACTACGACAACCGTACAGTTGTAAACCGGCTTTTCGTCATAATCCAACCGTCCCGCCACCTTTATTTCTCCAGTCTTGTTATCCACGCTGATGTAGCCATCCCCCTCCACCACCGTATAGCTCAGAGAATGTCCCTTTTCCGGGTCTTCCGTGTCCAGCGTAACTATCGTCATTCCGACGGGTAATTCTTCTTCCACTTCAATTTCCATATCGTCCAAGCTTGGCGGACTATCGTTAACTTCGTACAGACTCAAAAGAATAGTTCCGTACTCCCGTGCATGTTTTTCGCTGAAACGAGACGTTATAACCACCGTATAGTTTAGAACACCAATTAAATCTCGTTTAGGCGTTGTTCTCGCTATCACTTGTCCACTGGGAAGGATATCAAACCAGTCGTGGAAGGTGGAAGGCCCGCTACTCAGCTTGTTATCCACCGTTCGAAGCTCAACAGGTAGCGTAAGATGAAACTCGTAGCCCGAACTATTCTTAAATGTTCCACCAATTGTTTCCACTTGCATTACCACATCCCCTTTCTTGGTCGACGAAGATATTTGAGCACGTTGAACGGGAGGATTCATTTTAGGGAGTACTTGAAAAACGTTCAACACTTGAATACTGATAGTTATGAAAGAGCTCAGGGACGGTTTTCCTTGATCGTAAGCTCGTATCTTCAGTTTGTAGAAAGATCTGTCGTAGAAACTCAATTGCTTGGCTAGCGTGATGATTCCCGTTAGTTTATCGATGGCAAAAAATCCAAATGCTCCTTTCTCTATCGAGTAGTACACAAGTCCGTTGTTGTTGAGATCTTGATCTGATGCTGTTACAGCAGTTACTTCCTTCCCAACTTCATAATCTTCTGGAATCATTATATCCTCCTCAATATTTTCCATGTCAAAAACTGGAGAGAAGTTGTTTATATCCGTAACATTAATGGCAACCGTGGTGTAGGCCTTGTGAACCGAGTCGGAGGCTTCCACCCGGAAGCTGTAATTTCCAGGGGGTAGCACTTGACTTTTAATCAGTAACTCTCCTGTGATCTTGTCCATTCCAAAATAGGCTGGGTACGGATCCAGAATTCTGTACGTTAACACAGCGGTGTCATCAACATCTTCAACTTTAACAAAGAATCGCGGCTCAAACTGTTCAGCATTTTCCATAATTGTTCGCTGAAACTTGCTTGAAAAAGCTGGGACATTGTCGTTGCTATCGGAAAGCCGGATTTGAAGAGGAACGATTGTGTGAACAGATCCGTCCAACTTTTGGTTATCGTGAGCCTGGAAGGAACAGTATTTAATTTTTCATTCTATTTTAATAAATTAAAGAATAAAATAAGCTAGAACAAACCATACGTACCGTAAGCAGCAAGTCGAAGGTATTCTGCGCTTCGTAATCAAGACAATTTGGTGCAGTAACTCTAGACTGGTTAGCATTTCCTGCAGAGCATGAATTTAAGTAGATGTCACCAGTCTTCTCGTTGATCCGGAACCTATCAATCAATCCAGTAAAACAAATTAGCCGATTCTATACAAGTACAAATAGGTATCCTTACTAGCTAAGAGTTTTTTCATCACTTTGCTAGTTCACTCACTTTTTGCTTCCAACACCAACTAGTTGATACCGTAGACCTTCTGTTCCCAGTTCTTTGGAATCCGAATCCTGTGCCGTTATCGAGCCTAGCAAAGTCCCAGATGGAACTGATTCCGGCACCGTAATCGTATAAACTTGCTTCTCGAACTTTGGAGCGTTATCATTCAAATCATTCGTAATAACCTTAAAAAAAATTGAAAGGTTATTAACCTACCCCATCGATTCTATTTTTACATAGTTCGATCAGAATCACAATAATTCCGATTCTTACCGTGATTGTCGCCGTACTAAACAATTTAGGATCTTCCGTGTTTTGGGCGATGATCTAGAAAGCAACAAAACAATGCATTATTCCACACAATTATTAATTATTCGCAAAAAATCCTGTAAGCATGTTGTAAACAACACTGACCAGCAGTAAGAACTTTCTTTCATTAGGGTTTTCAAAATCAAACTTCTTCTTCACACTGATTACAGGTCGAGCAAATCCCTTTGCAAACTTAGGTTGAACATCAAAGTACTCCGATAGCGGTCCATCAACTCGGATCGTAAACTCAGCATTCGTTCCCTACAACATAAGTTAACAGTAACTTCATCAAATTATTCCAAAGACTTTTACTTTAGACTTTACTCTTTTCCCAAAATTAATTACCGAGTCAAGATCCACTACTTCCATATCAATGTCTGCTAGGGGAGTACCGATATCTGCATTTTCATCAATATCAGTCCAGTATTCCTTTCTATTGAATTGCGGGGTAAAATCGTTTACATCATCAATTAAAATTGTGAGATTTTCAACAGTTTCAGTGATATCATCCTCTGATTGCTTGTCTCCTCCTCCAACTATTTCTTCAGCCTTGACCTTTAGCTCCAGTACACTGCCTAGCACTTCACGATCTAGTGGCCTTGTCGTCGTTAAATGTCCCGTAACACTATCCAATTGAAAGGCATCCGAAGGATCTATGAAAGATATAAAGCGTTCATTATGTAATCAATTCAGACAATATCAGGTACACAATACTCTACGATTCCTCCTTGAAGTCCACCGATGCTGTGTAAATGCTTCTTACTCTTGAGCAACGTGAGTTTGACATCTCTGGGTTTTCCCTGGTCACCATCTTTGGCCCTAACCACCATAACAACAGACCCGGCATTAGCTTGCTCTCCAACACGCCCAGACATCGACCCCGTGAAATAAGGTCCTGTGTTTTGGTTGTCTTCTACTTGGATCAGTACTGGTGACGTACTTGTATGTTCTCCATCCTGAAATAAAAGTAATCCTTAAAATAAGTTTTTGCAAGCGTAGTCTAAATTCGGATTAACACTTTTAAGTTATATAATGCAATATCAAAAATACAGCTGTAATCCTTACCGAACACGACAGTACAAACTGGTACAACCGTCGCTGATTGTAATTTAGTTTCCTCGCCAGTTTAATATCCGCACGAAGGAATCCAGCAGTAGATTCTTTAATTTCCACGGCAAAAACATCACACGCTTCTGGAGACTATAAATGATAGAAAATGAACTCAACTTCCTCATTACAACATCCAGTTAGGTCACAATTTCATTATAATTCTTCAAACTTTGAACTTCCCAAACCCTTACCTGTTGCGTAGGAGTACAATTGAGTCCCAGCGCCAGCCCAGTCATATCTGCATCGCTTACGGAAACGGTGATTATTTTCGATCCGACTTTTGTCTCTTCAAAAACAACGATGGATTCTAAGGAGCTCTGGTTCAGAAACACGGGCGGGTTGTCATTCACATCAAGAATGTTGACGATTACCGGAATCGTCACAAGATTATTCTCACTCCCGTCGTTACCAACAACATCCTCTACAGTCACGGAAAACTTTATCTTGTTTGCAACCTTAAAATAAATTATTAAATCAATTGCAGCCTCAATCAAACCACACAGCCAGCTACACTCCGTATTGCTAAATAATTCCTCATACCTCGCGATCAATTGGTTTATTCACAGTAACATGACCAGTCCGTTCCCCAACGCTGAATTTATCAGTTCCCATAATCCCATACTTCAAAGGGCTATCCTCCGGATCTGTCGCCCTTAAAGTGTAAATTATACTTCCCACAGGTGTATTTTCCGTAATCACATAGTTGTTAAAATCCGAAGAAAAAACGGGCGGCTTGTTCCCCCAAACTCCTGCAATACATTCAATTCACCGCCGTTAAACAACCTCAATAAACTCTTTCCATCCAAATAATTACATAATGTATTTCTTTATACTCACCATCACAGATTAAAATCAACCAAAATATCCCCAGTAGCGTCTTCATTTTCACAGATCAATTCCGGTTTTCTCCGAATGGTCCAGCCTTTACTTTAGCTACTTGCAGACCGGTGACGCTAGTTCTACTAGCGAAACGTTTAAATTAAAAAATAGCACGCATTCGTTGCATCAATATTCCTTCAGCCTAAAGGTACACTTGTTGATTTCTAAACACTTTAGCTTCTAATTTTATTATAACTTCCACTCTTGCTCCTTTACGTCTGTATTCTGGTCAGCTTTGCTGTAACTTTTATTGTCCCACACAAGTCATCACAACTCCCATTACCCCATATTTCCCCACATTTCCCACCAGTAGCCAACACTTAATTGTTTTACTCTCGTTTACTCTCATTTATTCCCTCTTCAATATGTTTAACCATGATTAAATACTAGGCACTTGCACTTACTACTCCATGAGAACTATACATTTAATTTCTGTCTAAACTTGAATTCATTCTCACGATTCCCTTTATAAATCCACTAGCCTAGAAAATAAGGTAGCAACACTATGCTCACATTTCAAAATCCAACTTGTAATTCTGGCTACATCGGCTTAGTCTCAATTTCTCAAACAACGTCTTACACACACCTGTTTCACTCCCCCATCTACATTGTTCCCCCTTTTCCTAGCAGCATCTCCTTCAGGTGAGAATCCTCTCAATGACCCGTCTCAGCCCAGGCCGGCCTAGTCTTCCATCCAAAGAGATTCATCCCAAGACAGAGCTGTAGGTACGGCAAGCAAAGCTTACACTTTAGCGGGTCATGAACCAAGTCGCCCCAGGCTCTTCTTCCTAACGGTAACCCTTCTTGATGCAGCACTCACCTGTATTTATATTCTGTAGGCAAGACACATACACACTCGTCATCTTCTTACATATGAAAGCATCTCCTACTACAAGCAATACAATCTCGTTTAACTGCTCCAAGAAGTAGGGCTTTTGACTGTCAAGAAGCACAGCAGATTCATACCTGACTCAACGTTTGCTCAGCTTCCACAAGTATTGAAACGTAATCGCAGGTAGTGGCCGCCTAAAGCATCCTCCCAATTAAGGTCCACCACCTTAATCTGTACAGCATCGCCCTACCGGACAGAGTTTCATAAAGCGTAACCGTCTGAAATACAAATATTCATTCCATAGTTTTAGCCCAAAGCATTATGTCACGCTTATTAAATGTCTTGATGCATTTCCGCATCTTCTGCACTCCAAACCTTGAATCTTTGCAAAACACCTCCTATTCCCTCTCAACTACGCCATAGATGGTTAGTCCTCTCTCTAATCTCTCCCGTGCGGAAAACTCGGCCGAGTTTTCCGCATAGTGCGGGAGTATAGCAAACGTCAACAACTCATATCGCGCGAAATTCAAATATTGAATCCTGAATTTTCATTCAAATCGAATATCTTTTCCCCATTCCCGTTTTCACTAATATTCTTGCTGTAATTACAACAGAATCTCATCGTTAAATTTATTTTGGAATCTTTATTTAATTATTATTATCACTGACGTAATTATTAAATTTTGTTTTTTTAATTATCCATTCATACTTTGCAGTCCAAGTGCCATGTATATCTGTGCATTCCTTCGAGAGCTTTCTTGCGTGCAGACAGACCAACAGATGGATTCTCCCAGATCGTCTTAGATTTGGCTTCACCACATAATAAAAGTATAATTACTCAAAATACATTTTTATTATTTTTAATTGCAATTTTTGTTTACATATTCCGATGACGAAATGAATTTGCACTGTATATTATTTCATTATTTAGTACTTAGAATTTATTTTCCTTATTCAGGAACGTGAATCATTATCAGCTATATATAATTGCATGCCACTAGTATAATCATTGCTGACATGACGCCCGGATATGGCGTCACAAATAGAAAGGCAAAACTCCCTAGTCGACACTTTCTGTAAATCGGAGATTAGAGACTTGCCTCTCACTCTACCTCCAAATAAAACCGAGTGAGAGTCTCCTTGCCTAATAGATGGTGTATCCTTCCGCATCTTCTCACTCTGAGCATTGCTGAAGCGTGCCGCAACCTTAACGAATCCTTATAATTGCAACATCGGAAAAGATAATCTGGGGAATTCGAGACTTGAAATCCTCTAACGTTTTTGAAATACGCTCTGTCGCACTCCATCGTTCACTTTCCAAAGATGGCCTTACAATCCTACTTTAAGTCAGTCCCAACTGCGTTTACTGCTAAGGTTTTTAGGTAAGGACGCTGCTGGAATAACTCGCTTGCAACGTTTTAGTCCTTAAAAGTCACCAGAAGAACTAATGAGAACGGATCCGAGTATGCCGACCAAATTCTCCCGTCTCACACAAAGTGTCGATCACAGGTTTTGCACCCACCATCTGCTTGCTGCTGTTGATTTTAATATACCCGTCTTGTTTTGTCTGTACGAAGCTAAAGATAGAACGAGCAATTGTTATTAGCGCTAAATCAGATTGGATTGACGAGGATTTTTTATATATTTACAGCAATTACCGTTGTTGTTTGGAAAGCTTCGGAACAAACTTTTACTTTCGGACTGGTCCAGTGTTCAATGTGATTGTGCTTTCACGAGCATCACTTAAGCTCATTTCGAAAGTATTCGGCTCGAAATGAGTCGACACCAAATTCCATCTTTAATTAATCGCTTTCTCCGATTAGCTGATGTACGGCCGATCGGACCGGCCTGTATCCATAGACGTCATTTGTCCGTTTCGAGTACACTATGCAGTCGTTATCCCAAGTACTACATACATCCCGTGTACGAAGAAGAAGAGTTAAAGCAACTCAAGGAAACCGGGGAAGCGGATAAATTAGCATTTGTCCCCGTTCGAGCTGCACCAGTCAATCAAAGTAATTCAGTCTGGCATGATCCTCTTCTCGTAACCTTCACTAACATGGTCATGAAGGAGGGACGCAAAGAAGTCGCACGATATGAGTTAGAAAGGGTAAGACAAGTTAAACCAACCTCTTAAGTACCCCCGCATTTCGAACAGTATACATGACCGAATTTGGAAACTAATATCTGAAATGGTTTTTTTCACAGTGTTGGAGGAATCTGAAACGAATACAGTTGAAAAAATATTACGAAGCCACTACAGACGCTGAGAGGGACGCCGTTATTCTGAATCCGTGGGAGCTATTTCATAGGGCTATTCAAAACTGCACACCATTGCTTGAAACTACACCAATTACCAGGGGAGGAACGAGATACCAGGTTCCCGTACCCGTTAGCGAACAGAAAGGAAAGTTTCTCGCCATGAAATGGCTCATCGAAGCTACAAGGAATCGAGAGAGGAAAAAGTTTATCTTCTTTTATGAGCAGTTGGCATTTGAAATCTTAGACGCTGCAAATGACACGGTACGTTCTTATCATCAAACAAGCTTTATGAAATCCTCTTGAATAAGCTAGTAATCCTAAACTTAACCGTTCTTTCTTCCAGGGGAAAGTGGTGAAACGTAAACAAGACTTGCATAAAATATGCGAAGCAAATCGAGCCTTTGCACATTTTAGATGGTCGTAAAGCTTCAACTGCAGTTTCGGTTGCTGAAGCATCTGCGTGAATGTTATCAAACATAGAACTGTCGCTAGATTTTTTTTTGTAGAATAACAACTGAGCTAAGTCCAATTCAGATAACGACTTTCTTGTCTTATTTATAGTTCAAGGCGGTACAAATAATAAAAGGATTGCTTACAAGCTAACGTTGGTCTTCGTCCCAATTTTCATATTGGTTGCGAACTTATTAACGTCTCTATATTAGTTCTACAAATATACTTATGCCGAACAGGTCCCATGGATATTAAGTTGTCATCGTTAACAAGAAGAACCTCCTGAAATTATCAATAATTATTTCATTCTATATTCTCAAGTGGAAACTGCTTACTCATAATGGCTTCTAATAACATACCTGATGAAATTCTGCATGAGTTCCAGGTTCTATGCTAAATTCGTTTTCTCCAACAGTTAATGTTATAGCCCCGTCGCATGGAAATTCAATGCTTCCGATAGGACCTTCAGGAAAACTTGCTATATCAGATACTAATTTCGACGATGCTGCTGCTGCTGTATCATCAACCACCTCTTGTTCTTGCATTAATGGCAGATTTCCAGGTACCCGGAACAGCATCAATGTTCCAGATGTACTCGACAGCTCAAGCTGTTTTAACAGAGGTGAAATATCTTCCGCTGCAATTTACATACATAAAGTCACAACCTGGTGCTGCCTATAATGCTGAAGTACTCAAAATGGACTAGAAAACAAAGCTTTGCTATACCACTCATAGGAATCATTCTCGGTGAATAGTAATCATCTTCCGTTAATAATCCATCCGTCTCCATCCTCGAATGCCCAGGCTTCTTAACAATATCCTTTTTAATTGCATCTTTCGATTTCATCGACGACATCTGCCCTCTAAACGAACTGGCACCAATGGCTGACGAGACTTTTGTGGCCATTTTTCTATCGCTTAGACTCTTGGTCCCAACCCCGTCTTCAAATATAGCTCCCTCACTTTGTAATAGCTCAGTTTTTCGAAACTCTCTTTTCCCTCCACGACTATTATGCCCGCCTCTTTTGTCATCTTTTCGCCTTTGTGGGTAAGGTTGTCCTTGATTACGTTTTGAATCGCCACCACCTTCCTTCTTAACAGCCGAATCCGAAACGTCCCGTGATACCGCTAAGTTAGGAGCAAAAACTCTTCGACCAGGTACAGTCACTCGGCTGGGAGCAGTATTGATTTTGAGTGCTCTGGGTCCCTGTAAATCCATGCAATTTTGTTAAACACGATCGTTGAAACAAAACAGCTTGTCAATCACATTAAATTAAAACCTATCCATCTACAAATTCAAGAAGCTTACCGAGAAACTAGGCAGTCGATGACTCTTGTCTGCTCCATCACCATCTTTTGGCTCCATCGAAATAGTATCTCTTAGTCCTAGCTAAAGTAGTTTCTTCCTTAAAGTTTTTACTTTCGCTTGACTAAGTTTCGCTATAACGCAACAAATAAATTTGGCAAAATCTTAAAATAAAAAGTGTAATATGCGTACTAATTCAAACTAGCACTGCTTCAAAATAATTCAAGCAACTCAAGTGAAAGTCGAAATTAATTGATTTTTTGCTATAAATGGTTTTAATTAAATTAATTCTCAATTAAATCACTCTTTCAACTATGGTTGTATTATATCCCTTTAAAAATATAATGCAAAACCGCGGCGGATGAGCACGTTAACTTTTGAATCACGCGATTCCCGCCAAATCTTTAGACTACCTTTTTCTATGACGGATCTTTCTATGGCTAACGTAAGGGAATCTGTAGCAATATGCCCCTAGACGCCAACTAAAAAACGTTTTACTTGTATAGAACAGACAGATTAATCAAAAGCAGATTTTATGGATTATTTCACTTTTATCCAATGCATGGCTTGCACTACTCGAAAGAATGGACTAAACTTCAATATTACATCACTTTTTATGCATTTATTTAGTAAATGTTATTCTATTATATATTTATAAGTAACAGTGGAGCATGGCAGATTGGAAAACTTGGTGCAATTTACTCAACAACTTAACTTACACATTACGCGATATCCTTACAGCTGAGACGTCAAACCTGTAGACGAAGCTGGACAAATTAGACGAAGAACGTAGAGAGCCAAACCATAAAAACTCGTAGGGGTACCCGGGAAGTAGAGCTACCACCGTTCCCTTTAAGCCCATCCGCCATCCTAGTCTCAGTGGTATTTAAGTCTAACTGTTTACTGATTTGATCACGTCCCTTCCCCTTCTTTCGAACCAAAGGTACGTACGTTGTGGTTATCATCCAAGGTAGACCAAGAAATTGATTCCTTGCCACTAGTGGATTCATTGTGCTACTAGAACTTCCAAAAGTTGTAAACTCAATTTTGTTCTGGCTGATTTCAGATTTTGGAGTACTCGTTGATGACACGGCTTCCATGACCTTCGAGGTCCTTCGGGCTCCCTCTGTCGTTGTCGCCAAAGTGGTAGCCATTACAGTAGGTGCTCCAAAACGTTGTGGCACTCCTTGACCTCCGGCTACATTCGGTATTATTGGATCCACAGGACTAGCAACAAAAAAGCCTTCAGATCCACTAGAAATATTCCGAGTCCTACCTTCCGACTCTGTCAAGTACGGATCTAACTGATCCAAGGATCTGCCTGCATTCAGCCGGCTGCCATTTCGTCTTTCCAGTTCTGTCGAATAATTAAAAGATGACGCTCCATGACCGGATGCATTTACAAAAACCCTCGTAGCCTCCAGCGTAGCCGAACCCGTTTCAGAATCCTGAGCCTTGCTAAAATTAGTATTTCTTGTTGGAACTGGCTTAAAATCCTTCATTGCTCCTGCAACTCTCTCCTCTTCAGATCCGAGCTTGACATCCGAAGTTTTTTCTTGATCAGGAGCGGTAGAATAGCCTCTATTATAACTCGACGTTCTCGGGATTTGTCCTTTTCCAAAAATTTTTGTTCTTTTGCTTCCAATTTCTCCCATGTTTGTGACATTAACTTTCCCCCAGTGCAGCTCATGATCCAGAGGCATCAACAGCGGCCTGTGCTCCGCTAAAGTTGCCAGCGTTTCCGCATATGCCAGAGAATTGACCGATCCTTCCTTGGTAGGAATACCATGGTGCTCTCCATCTACAAATTGCAAGGCCTCAATTTCTGCATCCTTTGTATCCGAACCAGTATGAATCGTGGAGTCACAGCCGGCTGACCTGTAACTGCAATTTAAACGCACATTAATTCTTATTTTCATTCAAAGGTTCTGCCGGCACAGTAGTTAAAAACAGACAAACCTTTCTTTGTCACAAGAATGCATTACAAATGCCAGCAAAGATTTTTCCAGCGCTAAAAGCGTTGTGCTCACTACGTCAGTCTCCGCGCTTGTTTGTCCTCCACAAACGCTTTCCATGTTTACTTTCGTCACACAATCCTTAAAGTTTTCCAATGCACTGAAATTGTTACACGAGCAAAGATGATTATTTAAAGTCAGTGTTAATTATGCGAGTTTACTATTAGACAAACGTAATTACATTTTGTAGCATATTTTATCATTATAATAATTGTAACCCCACTCACCAGCATATATTTTTTACAGCGTTCGTGCTTGCACCCGTTATTTCCGAAACAAGGACCTTGTATTGCTTTCCACAGAAATTCTCTTCCATTGAAATTCTTTTTATACAATTTGCTTGACGAAAATATCCTGCAAGACCAAGACATTGTTAACTATTAAATTCTCTGTCCAGTTTTAAACAATTATCACAACAAATCAAACACTTACTTGCTGTCAAATTCCCGTTTGTACACATTACTATCATTGATGTCATGGGCACCTCAAAATAATTATGAAACTCGGTAGTTTCCTTTGCTGTGAGGCACTTTGTTGTGTATCCGTGAATGCATTCCGTCATATCGATCCACATCCTATAAAATCAACTCTATCATTACTAAACTCTATTCTGTACTTGCAATCATTAAATTCAAACCTTTTATCCCATAAACTTACTTGCAAACCGAAGTCAAAGATGATTCATCCGCAGGAAACGTTAGTTGAACATTTTGCAAGATGGCGTCCGCTTCATTCAGGCATCCTAATAGACTTTCTCCTTCACATGTTTTAAGCAGGGCTCCATCCGTCAGACCTAAAATATATAATTCCACGAAAATCAATCCAATTCAGTTAAAACGCTTCTTACAAATAGAACACTTCTTGAGAGATAACTTTCCTTACCTAAAATGTAGAAACCCAAGATTATAAAGCCCAATTGTAAAAACGCCATAGCTAAAAGCTCTGGTTAGAAACTTTTAGCATTATGCGGGGCCAAGCTTTAGATTGAAATATTACGAAAATCTGTGCGTTCAAACCGCTGTTAAATAAAATAGCTACGTCAATTACAGCATTTTAAAGTAAGGTTGTCAAGTCTCCAAGGAATTCGCGATAGGTTACCTAAATATTTGCTTGAACACGACAGCTCCAAGTGCACACTCTTCATCTGTATCGACGAACGCTCTTCTGAAATCCTGAGAAACACCAAAACGCTCCCACCTCAAGTTCCTCTCCGAAGGCTGCTGCGGCTAAATAGTCAAGGTTCCACAAGTAAACCCGAAGAAAAGCCTTGCGTATACAATCCTCATAAAATGTTTCCTTAACTCCACCAACACTCTTTGACCATTGCTATTCAAATCAGATCTGAAACTGTATGCGTGCTTTTAAGATTCAGCAACTACAGTTTCGGTAGTAAATTATAAACCCTTACAAAAATCACCAGTATACAACCAGTTCCCTTAAACCCACACTGTACAGCCGTGGCATTATTAGCGTACGCTATACCCCGCAGTCCTCAAACGTTGCAATACCCGGGAGAAACCGCAAATAACGTGCATACAATTTCCTCTCATGTTCGTTATCTTAAATCTTAATCTCCTTCTTCCACCTCTCCAGTCTAATCTGGATGACGCCAACTTTCTCTCCGCTTTCTCCTCCTCTGTGATGTTGGCGGTGTTGCAACATGCTATCCGTATGGGTTTCATCCTCCGGCTCAAAGTTCATAGTCGAACGGTTTGTAAGGTGTGAACTCCGGTCATCTAAAGTGTTTCAATCCTTGGCTCATTCGAAACCTTGCTGGGCTACTACTTGTCATGGAAGCTATAGCAAATTTTCCAACAGTATTTACGTGTATTACAACCCAGGCAGGGCCAGTTCTTTTCCTTTATAGAAAAGTCCAGGAAATAAAGACATGCATCATGCCAAATCTCCATCATCATGAGCATTAAGCTTCCATATATAAACATCGAAATATAAAACACGCGCGTACGAAAATTTTATTTTTACCACCGTACATAAAACTTGGTATTGGATAAAAAACTTTGGAGTATGGTTAAACAAAAGCTGATTGCAAAAACAAAGTCTAACATACATAGATAGGTGTGAGGTAAACGGTCATAGTGTGCATGTCTAAATCCCTTACATGCAACCCTCCTTTTTCATACAGTAAGCTTCCCTTCGTCCTGCAAATACTATGTCTTGTCAAAAATTAAAGTAAATTATGTACTACTGTAAGTACCGAATAGTGCAATTAAATTGCAAAACATTAAAACATCAATTATTTTCAAATAAATAACTTCACCGGTTACTGTAATTCCTATATAAACTAGAAGTAAAAACAGTCAAAGTACACGAAATCCTAATCTCCTCAAAACAGAGCTAGACGTGCTTTTCACAAAATCCACTTTCTGCATCCATTATACATATATTCTATAGCGCAGTGTTACTGCAAGAGATACTCAAACGTTATACAGTAAAAAGGACGGGAGTTCTGAGAACAATATTACACATTTTTCTTTTCTTTCCCTTCCTACCTGATGGTAAACTGTGACGACTCCAGAAACTTGACTCCTGGAGATATCAAGTCCATTTCCAAACTTCAACCATAAACCACCAGAAAATCTTCGGGACTATAACAATTTAATTTCTAACCCAGCTGCGAATACTTCCTTAACATGCGTCATCATCCTTTTCTCAACAATACTAAACTAAAAACAACCCAAATGTTATTGCTTCCAGCAGGTTTTGACAAATCTGGAATATTTTGAGATTCATCCTAAATACACATGACACAATTATCACAGTAGGAAGAGAGAAGAATTCATCCTTAATTCGACTGCTACTAACACATAAATACAAAGGTCATCCCAAAAGTCTGCTAATAACAATTCATACACCGTTCCAATCAGATCTGTCGGTTTGCTAAGTCATGTTGTAACTTACAAAATACATATTGCGTTTAGGTTTTCAAGTCCAACAAGAGAAATAAGAGAGAGCCAAGGGTCTGCTGAAACTTGCTTGTACTCAGCAACGTGAGGGTATCTTAACTTGATAAGAAAAGTTAAAAATCATGTGAAAAACAACATTTGTCAAAAACTTACTCACTATAGCCTCAAACATTACAAAATTGTAGAAAATTACTCAGATATAATCAAGTAATATTAAAAGTTCATCAAGTCTTGTATCTCTCAACTTGAATACTTTGAGAGCTGCGCCTGTTCATTTAGATAAATGGGAAGCGTAAAGAGCCAAGAGCTTATCAGGACGAGTTTGAAATATCCTTTGAGAAATCAAAGAGATTCGCTTCTATCCTATAGTCATGTAGCCGTGCGTAATTGAAAGAGTCTGGTTCACTTAAATTACAAAAAGACGCGTAATACATGCAAAATTTCTAGTCAGTAACTCCGTCTCCAAGCGGAGATATTAGTTATCTACAACGTAAATTGTAAACTCTGTACTTGAAATGGACACGCTTTTGTCTACTCCAGAAGAAGCTCTAAACCCAAACTAATTCTGTAAACAAATTAAAAAACTTAACACCTATGGCACACAATAAACTTGCAGTCACTATTGCAACAGAGGGCGTTATACCCCACCCTCCTGCAAAAATCGGACAATAAGGGCATTGATAACTGCCACAGACTTGGCATATGTCCAACCTAAACGTCGTAAATGCGTCGAATATCGTCTCATTGAAACGTTCTGGAGCGTAGTAGTCGTAGACTCGAATCGGAAGGTACCTTGTCATATTAGCCACGGGAAACCATCTTTCAATCGTAAAATTGACACACGTGTCGTAAGTGTCGAGCTGTAAGTGTAAAAGTAACATAGAGATTAGCGTCCATACTCCTTAATTATTTGGTAATCACGAAAGATTTCATGGATAAATACTTACATAGTCAAAGTATAGCACAACTTTATCCCTGTAGTACTTAGCTCGTTTCAAATTACTAACTTGACGAGACTGGACGTAAGCATCGAGCTTTGGCTGGTGGACGAAATAGCCTGTGGGTATTTTGACTTCTAGCACAGCCATACCTGAGCGTTCTGCTTCTTCCAGCAAAGTCCATCTGCAAACAACATGTATATTGTTACCTGCAATGCTTAACGTAAGAAACACACAAATTTGATTCCGGCACTTTAAAACTTACCGTTGACAACTTAGATAATGTATCGACGAAGAGTTACGGCCCACAAACTCAGCCCGAGTCTGTATATCGAATGCACGCACAGGTGGTTCCGTGATGAATCGGTCAATGTCAACGCCGAATTGTGTTCGCATTTGAAGGATAGCGTAACCAGCTCCTCTTGCTTCGACTTTCACCGTTCCGTAAGCATTCGGAATCTAAAACAAGAGATATATACTCAAAAATGATAGTAGCACACTAAAACGTTATTTTGCAAAGGCTGAAAAATCTCTTACCTTCCAAGTTTGCGGCGTGGCCAGATTATTAGGATTCACGTGGAAGGTTTTCACAATGTTAGGTAACGCAACTGCTTCAATAGATACCGTCAAGTTCGTTACATCTCGTATGCGAGACTTGATCGTATAGTCGATAAGAGCTCGCATCGATACAGCTGTATCTTGCGTGGAAGCCCATCCTCCTTCGTAGAGCCTTTGAGCATTTAGCCATTTCACAATAGCATCTGTTTGCAACTCTTGGCGTTGAACGTAGACATGAAGTGCATAAGCAGTAGCTTCGATATTTTCAGAATCAAACCGGTATGGAAGACGTGGCAGTAAGAAGGGCTTATTGTTTTCCAGTTTGAAGTCCGGAACCGGGACACGAATCCGCCCCCAGTAAGCTAACCCACCTGAAATATTCGCATTTGATATGACAATGGAGAAGAAAATATTTAACTCTCTGACCAATCAATACGAAAATTTTTCTAAACACCATACCTTCGAATTTCTTTTGCTGTGATAATAACACAAACGCTGTGTCTGCCTTAGGACTCTTAGTTAGCATCAGAGCATAAGCAATTAGTGCGGTTTCATAGGGGCGAGCGTCAGAATATCTCATTTGATCAACCTGCATTTCCAAGTAATAGATAGCTCGCTGCCTTGCCAGATTAAGTTTCGGTCCAATTTCCTGTAGCAAAAAGTGAGGAACCTCATTTGAAAAATTTATAAATTTATATGGCATACTAATATCCATATAAAATAAAACTTACGCCTGGCAGATCTTTCACAGTATGAAGTGCAATGAGAACGTGAGATGTCAATGTTATGTTGGGATTGCGTACTTCGAAGCCGTACCTACGTGTGTCATTTAGTTTCCAGTTTGTCACGTCTGACACCTCGTAGAATGATCCTTCATTAGTTTGAAATTTGAGCAACCAGGATACAGCTTTGGACACCACCTGGATATTATAAAATTCATCCGCATAAGAACAATTCATAATGAAACCAGATCCATTTTTATATTTGCACTTTCTATTGATTTATAGTACATTTAGATCGATGTAGAGAAAGTTCTCCCACTCATTAAATATGGATTCGGTAAAAACTCTAGCGCAATAGGCCGTCACGTATACGCTTGGAGGAGAATGTTTCCTGCAATAAACAAATAACACCTTCTCATAACCAGGAAACATAATAATAAACATTCAAGTATAAATACTCACCAGTCACTACGGAAATGGCTGAATGACCCATCTTCGTTTTGGAAGCTCAGTTGACGTTGAAGCAAAATATTTAAATTGTGAAATGCCTGCCGATACGTGTGGCGATCTTTCTGGTTGGTTAATCGAAGGTACCAAAGTGTGTAAAAATTAGCAGCAAAACTGAACATGTTTTGTTCCGCAGATTCCTAGAATTCAGGATACAGAATAAGATAATGCAGCTTGAACCATGCTTATCTAAATTGCGGACCCCTTACCATAGGCTTGTTCAATAAAGATGTAGCGTTGACAGGCATAGTCGGAAACGCCGGTCCCACAACATCACCCACAACACTAATCTCTGCCAGATTCGACCCGTATACATAGTATCTTGTGTATTCGTAAGGTATTATTGGTGATTCGGTGACATTGATATGCATATACTGAAGCACAAAAGCCCGATTACTGAGATCCAGTAGCACAGACGTATGTCGATATTGTGGAACTCCGTCGGGCTGTAAATAAAAAAAATTATGCATGGTTATTCATTAAGCAAGCCGACACCTTCATTATAAAAATAGTTCGCAATCTAATCCAAACTAATGAATGAGCTTGTTCACTAAAATTTACCTCAACTCGTAGATTTCTCGTAACTTCATCTCTAGCAATTTGTGAAATAACCTTGATGTTGACCTTGATATCACCTAAAACCGTTGCAACGATTGGCAAATGCACTTGCACAGTGTCTTGCGGTTTGATCCATATCAAATGCTGATGCTCGCCCTGCGAGGTTCTGGGACCGTAACTCTCAACATAGCCAAAACTTTCCACATGAATGAACTTATACGCTGGAGAATTCGCTAATATCACCATTGCCTCAACAGGCTTGATCATATAGTTAAACACAGTTACACGTATTCCAACTTGCTCTCCCTGTCGACAAGCTTCTGGCATCTCCACATCCATAAATAGCGGTCGGACGCCAGAATACTGCAATAGTATCAGTCAATTATTGGTGATTAAAATGATCAAATTGCATTTTATTTATTAGTATATTTTACTGAGCTTGTTTTAACCTGGATTGGTGATCGAAGCAATCCGAACCCCGCTTTCGGACTAACTCCCAAAGCAGAAATCATCCATAGAGCTGGTCTCGGTGGAACCGGAAGCGTAAAAATGAAATGTCCCTGCGGTCCTATATTGATATCTTTCCACAACCAAACGTTTTCATACAGCCTTAGCATACGGTTGATGCGGTTCAATTTGAATTCAACTAATTCCGTCTCGTTATAAAGTGGACCTGCAAAACATATCCATGAATTACTTGTGTGATAATAGTAACGAGTAGTGCAAATATTTCGGTGAGAATACAAAGGACAACTTACAATTTGATTCATCACTTCCATCAGCACAGTCTCTGAATCCATTGCATTTTTGGAACAAATAAAAGCATTGGCTACCAGTTAGACAAGGATATAGGCCAGCAGTTTGGTTACAATAACTTTCCTTTTTTGGAAGTGCTATATCAGTGAACACAACCATTCCAGAATATCTGCAAAATTTTCAAGGAGCAACGATTAAAACTTTCTGATTGGTAATTCTTCCACATTCGTCAATACTGATTTTGTCAACCATCTAAGTTGAATTAATTAATCTAACTTAAACTAATCAATTTTACTTACTCGAACGTGCGGTTAGCGTCGATTCCGTAGGAATGGAATGGGAAATACACAACATCATCCGGGAGTCCATCCCGGGATCGCCATTTGTGGACGAGGGTACCATTAGAGTCCTCGTCGAATGTTATCATTTTACGCAAAACCTATATCCAGCAACACCAGTTAATAGGACTCCTACACCGTGAGAGTAACTGTAGAATTTTAATTCGTCGCTTACCTCTGCATACGAGATATCGTTTCCAGCTTGCATCGTGTAGAAGGCAGCATCCAAGCCCGACAGCCCCACGTACGCTCCTGGTTGCCCCCGAATTACTACCTCGACAATATTATTAGTTTTTTCCTTCTTGTTATTAATGAGAACAGTGAACTGGAAAGTAAACAGGTAATTTAAATATATTGATGAACAACTTAATCATTTGCAAACGATGCTATGAACCAAAAACTTATAATCGTAAATCGTACATTGTTCCGAGAAATCCCGTTTACTGGAAACGTTAAGGAATCCACAACGACGTCCATATACTTTGAAACGTGGTACACAACTATAGTCGCTGCAGGCGCCATCTCCGGACTTATTGGAATCGCGAAGGTCCTTATGGAGGCTTCCATATTTTCTGAGCTACTTAGTAGCATGACTCCTTTGGCCATGATCACGTAAGAAAACTTATCCATTTTGAAGTTGCCCCGGACGTGAAAAATAATGTATTCTCCGACCTGAAAAATGATTTAATGTCATGTTATACCCAGAATAAATTATTATAATATTTAGCACTAGTATTTACGATACCACTCTACAATGCAAGCAAGATTTGTATTTCACCTTCGGCATAGATGTAGACGAAGTAACTCTTATGTGCCTGTTTTTAGGGGAATAGTGCGAAACAACATCCAGTGTGGCGGTCGCTGTCTCTCGAAGCTGATTCGAGAACGTAGCAACGACACGCAGTGCTTGAGTTTCATTTATCGATTTAGATATTTCCCAGGTCGAACCTATGAATACTTAATATTTTAGATACGTGCAATGTGTCGTGGTCGTGATTTATCCATGTTAAATGTGCGGTTGCGTACCTTGCTCGCTAGCAAGCTCTTGTTTCAAATCGAACGTTACTTTCCAGATCCCTGGGTTATTTGCCAATTGCCGCACGGTACGAGCCTGTAAAGTTCGACCACCCCCTGATCGAATTATTTCAGGCTGAATTACTAGATCGCTGCTGAGAAGATGGAAGGCAGGTATCGGTGACCCATCATGGTATGAAACGGTGAGCTGGAACACCAAAATGAACTTATATTCAGTTGCACTTTTACAAAATATACGATAAATTGTTAAAACATGAACAACTCCTTACATAGCATGTAAAGGGCATAGACGGTTTGAAAATTTGGGGAGATCCTCCTAAGAACTGCAATCGCAACGTGGAATTGTAAACTCTTGCTTTAGAAAAGCCGTCGAGTATGGTGTTCCAGTAGGGTTCCCCGATGCTTGCAGTAATAGTTATTTCCATGTTATCCAGTTGTGAAAATCGTTGTCTCAGTTCCGTCATCAAGAATCGAAACTCGAAAAATCCATTAAACTGCAACAACATTTGAACGTAAATACTTTTTGCACATACAATAATGGATCAAGGCTTACATTTGCTACTTCCTATCCTATCTATACATACCTCAGGGAAAAAGTCTTCAATAGTAGGGTCGTAAGAGGGTCGCGGTGCATCAGCAGCTACCTGCCATCCGATTGGTCTTACAGAAACTCTGAGAGTGAGATTTCCATACACTGGAGCTCCGCTAGTGTAATTTGCTGTAATCGTACCCCAAATGTATTGGTCAGTATCGAAAAAAAACGCTGGCGTCGTGACATTGACCTACAGAATAGCAATAAAATTTTCACGTAAAAGCAACTTCCAGGATCCAGAATGAAATTATTGGTCACACTACGTTGCCAACTTACCTCAAATCTGTTCTGATAGTACTCCTCTACCCAGAATCTTTTCTCTTCAATTTGCTGGAGCGCCTGAACCCGTATGGTCCAGTTTCCATAGACAGGTTGGTCCGAAAGTGTGTAGTTTAAGCTTACAGCGCCAAAATTGGACTGAAAAATTCAATGAGCATTTTAATAGTTAGAATAAAAAGTAAGTTTTAACCCGACTCACACGCTTGAAAACAATTTGTGTTCCCTAAATACTATTCCATTACCTGCCGAGAGAGCCACCTTCTGACTATATTCCCCCTTGGGTCAATCATGAAAACATCAACCGCATCGTCGAAGGCCTTTAGTGCAGTGTTAATTGGGATCGCCCGGAACCTCACTGAAGTAAAACAACAATGATTTCAATTTCATAGTTTTGCACATTCTACTCTCACCAAAACTAAGAAACTTACCGGTTTGTTGTTGCATATACACAGGTTTATCCGTTTGTATAAATATCGTCATGGAACGTTGCGAGAAATTCAAGTCAGTCTCATTCACAAACGCAGTTCCTCCCACCAATCCATTATCGTTGCCCTCTACCCGTAACCTGTAGTTTCCTACCACACTAGTCCGAGGAATCTGCAATCATTGTAAAGCGTTAGAATCAACTTCCAATAATTTCACCTCGTAGCTCGGTTAATTGACCTGTGTAAAGATACACTTAGAGATAAGATACTTACCTTGATTGTTAATGTTTCAGGTGTGTTAGCTAGGCACACACGAGTGTCAGATCCAATATCCACACCGTTCCTTAAAATCGAAGCTCTAACTTCGATTTCAGAGTTATGACTGGCACTAGGGAATATCGTCACCGCCACACGATACACTTGCCCCGGTCGAATGATTTTACCCGCAACGATAAAGTATCTCCTGAAAAAGAGGCATCACACCATGTCAAATTTATCAGACAATGTCTTCAGATTTCCATACATCAAACTATAAGCTATAAACTACTTACGGTTCACGGATGACCATATTTTGCAACCCAGCCTCTTGCCTTCCAGGAGGGAATTCAATCGGAGAGCTCCCAAATCTAGGGTTTGTATTTCCTGAAGGAAAGTTCGGCCTCTCTTGACCTCGAAAGCGTGAATTAATGTCACCATTGCCAACACCCGGTATTGCTGTTGCTGATGACGGAAGGAACGGATTATTATCGAAATTAGTATTGCCCCTCACTCCCGGATTGCCTTCGGCCTGAACTCTTCCACTTCCAATAAACAGGCCCTGAGAATTTCTATCCCGATTCCTATTTCTCCCCCTGTCCGAACCATCTAATGAATTAGCGTTCTGAAAAAACTCTCCATCTCTTCGTCCATCGGTATCCTGATTTCGGAACGGCGGATTTGTTTGGGTACTGTTATTTCTGAAGTCAAAAGGCCGCCTATCCACACCCAAACTAAAGCCACTGCTATCAGTTCGTTCATTCTGTTGAAGTCGTCGGTCAAAATCTTGAGGTACTTGAGCCAAAGTATATTGAAAGCACAAAACGAGTAAGAGAGTTATTCTCAAGTCCACCATCAAAGGCAACACTCTCGCCGTCCCCATTGTCTTTGATATTTACTTCCACACTATCTTCACCATTTACTTCTCTCCCACAACATTTTCACCAAATCGATCCTTAACTTTAACACTTATCTCTCACACAATCCTTACCGGCACAAATTCCCAAAAGAATCAGATCTGCAAATCAAAAAACAAGTTTCGTAATTCATCAGCTCACAACGACGACACGACTACATCAAAATTTTAACTAAACTACAAAACAAATATTCACCAACCTTTTCAATATCCAAAAATATTCTGCCACAGCACGTGTAAACGTTGTTAAAGAGGGAAACCTACGTTAGATCCTCCAGCGGGGATTGTCAACAAAGGCATTAAAATAAACAATATAGAAATCGATAAAAATAACTTAAACCCGTATCAAATCCTTATCTTCCACCCCTGTCAACGTGTGCACGTAAGGCAATGAAGCGGTTGCAATTTCGCAAATAAAGCTCATAAGAAGCGCTGACCGTTTCCTCAAGCAATCAAATCTCAGCCCCTCCCGTTTGTCTAAAACCATTAAACAACATCAGGTATTCAGCAACTAATGCAAAGGTAAGCGACGAGTAATGAGTAATAAGTGCGTACGTATATAAACATAACATTGAGAATCATGGGGAATCATGACAGTACTGGAGATAGTGATACCCACACCTCCAGTCGGCAAGGATACACTGCCACTTCCAATCATGAACATGTAATGTACATATGTATCAGAGCCCCTTTTATACATAGACGAGATAGTTTTGCCGGAAGCGTACCTGGCACAGGCATCTTCTCATCCGGCCAGAGGGTGTGAGCCATCTTCCATGTGAACCAATAGCTGACTATAGCCTGTCCAGTACATTACATGCAGTACCATTCCCTTGTTCCGTCCGAATATCCTGATCGACTATACCGAATAAATATGTATTATGCGATATACTGGGAAGTAGTTAGGATGAGTAAAACCGCCATTTCCACGGACAGATGCGGCATACAAAGGCAATCCTATTACCTTAGCGACGAAATATCTTACCGTTGAAACTTCGTCGAATTTGACAGCGGCTCCATTTTAATGATGACAGTTTTAGCATCATTAATAGTGATTAATGCAAATTAAAACATATACTATTTTTCAAAATTTCCATACGAAAATTAAACTTGAATTTAAGAGGAATACCAAAATATTTATAATGCATTTGCCCTTCTCGTTCAAATATGCCTAATTGCAATTACTATTGTTAAGACAAAAAAGCCTTTCGATTGAAGTTCCCTTAACTGGTTACAAATACATGCCGGAAAAGCTGATGACGCGTTTCTTCGTTTTAAATAGTATGCATTAAAATCATTAATTGATGTAATTCCGCGTTATAATCGTAAATAACCCATAACTTTTCTTTTCGTTGCAGACCTCAGCGGTAGCGCCAAATTCAAAAAAGCATACGCTCATCTGCAAATTATATGGTGTGGGAAGGGATATGCTGTAGTAGGTTATTGATAAGTTCAATCGTCGTTATTAGATCATCAGCAAATCCTACGTCTTCAGCCGGAAGATTGAGGAATTCTTTTGGAAGAAGAACCTAAATTATTGTTGAATTCTCTGTTAATTGATTCCGGTTAACCTTTAAATTCCAAGAAATATTCATTCCGAAGGCAACAACACACAACGAACGGTAATCTCAAATATTAACATTTCTCAGTTTTCGCATCCCATTAGAATACTTGACCACTAAGCAAATGAAATTAAATATCCCCCGTAATTAGCCTATTGCGATGGTATTCTCCATAGAATCGCTGCTAACTACTCAACAATTTTAAACCTAGCACTTTGTGCTGTTAATTTAGACGCGTATGTTCCCTGAGATCATGGGTTCAATTTGTTAGCCTGTTAAAATTAAACCCGGTACAAGTACTAAATTAGTAACCGTGGTCAGTTTCTCTTTCATCTTCTACATACTGAATGTGGTTTCTTCATTCTAGGTGTTGTAAACCAAATTACGTCTCAGCTTTAAGCGATAACGTAAATTTCTGGGAGCGGTTTGGCGCAAGCTAGTTCTAAACATTCATAATGTTGATCAAAGTAAAGGTACGTATCACTAGTAACTTTTAATGTTCACTTCATCTATTAATTGCTTCTACATCTACATTAATTGTATTTTATTTATTTCAGACGCTAACGGGGAAGGAGGTAATAACAGCGCTAAAACGCATGTTAGCAGAACATAACTTCTACTGTTCTTACTGTAGTGATTGACGTACAAATTTTTATTCTTTCCCAGATCGAAATCGATATTGAACCAACTGATAAGGTAGAACGAATCAAAGAAAGGGTCGAAGAGAAAGAAGGTATTCCAC
The DNA here is from genome assembly GCA_906901655.1 of Sminthurides aquaticus. Taxonomy (NCBI): domain Eukaryota; kingdom Metazoa; phylum Arthropoda; class Collembola; order Symphypleona; family Sminthurididae; genus Sminthurides; species Sminthurides aquaticus. The sequence goes on along the minus strand of CAJQTT010000002.1, from coordinate 13,105,851 downwards.
CTCAGCAGCAGAGACTTATATTCTCGGGAAAGCAAATGTGAGTACGAACGAGCCGTTGAAATTAGTTACATGATTTACATGACTGTAATCTTGATTTATCTGACTTTTGCATTACGTGTTATAGGAGTGATGAAAAAACTGCCCAGGATTACAAGGTGCAAGGAGGATCTGTATTGCATCTCGTTTTGGCTCTTCGTGGTGGCAGTAATTACTTAATTAATAATTAATCGCACTTTTAAGAATCATTAATTCGTGGCTATGTTGAAATTCATTGTCTTACTGATCGTTAGGATGATATGTATCTCTATTATCTAATGAAACCTTTTGTATCCTATAAAATTCATTCATTCTTATCTTCTATTCACCGCCGAAACCAATTATAAAGTCTCAGTCATGTTACTGATCTGAATATTTTCCTAGTTCTTGTAAATCTTATTTGCTTGTAAATACGACCAGCAAGATATTTATGCGCGGTTAATACCTAATGGTTGAGAGTCAATGAAGTTGCTTCCGCATTAGCGTATAAGCGGTTGAATGAAGCAGAAAAGTTTGATCAGCCCATTTTTATTGAAATCATCGAATTTAGTCAGTTCGCATGCGTTGATCATTTTTTCTTTGGATCCTTGAGTCCGGCACCAGCATTAAACTTAAAAAATATAATGTCGCCATCGTCGACGACATAATTTCTTCCTTGCTGACGATATTTCCCGGCAGCCTGAAAAATAATTTTAAAAGATCAATACAATATAGAGCTTCCCACTAGTTTTCGTTTTCAATAATTGCTTTTTAAGCATTACGGCAACTCACTTTGCATGCAGCTTCGGATCCTTCTTCCTTGAAGTCGTCAAACTTCATTACTTCGGCCATGATAAAACCTTTTTCAAAGTCGGTGTGAATTTTTCCAGCGGCCTGAGGAGCTTTCGTTCCCTTCTGCAAAATCAACCATCCGTCATTACTTTTACGTCAACACAGACATGTCTTTGATCTACGTAACAACCAGCTACTGCATACTATTTGCATTCGTGTATAACTTTGCAACTACAAAAAAAGGAGTTTCGCACCTGAATCGTCCAACACTTTACTTCATCTGGCCCAGCGGTGAAGAAGTACTGAAGTTGCAAAGCCTTGTATCCTTGTAGGATAATTTTCTCCAGAGAACTATGAATGGATAACATAAACACATTCTATCATTATCAGACACATTTTTAAATCAATGATAATTCAACACTTAAAACTTGCTGCCAAAAGCTACTTCATACCTGGTTGTGCCTATTTCCTTCAAGTAGTTAATTCTTTCATCGTCCGGCATATCGACAATTTTCGATTCCAAAGCTCCCGAAAAAGGTATCAAGACTGCACCAGGGTCCATTTTGTCGATCCATTCCTTGATTTTGGCTAGCCTACAGAACAATTATTATCACGTATCCGATGTAAATCCGCAATCCGATTGTAATATCTCTACGGTTTCATCACTCACCATTTGTTTTTCTTTCTAATATAATCCTTCTCGGACAGATTAACCAAGTAGATAACTGGCTTGGATGTGATGAATAGGTGCTTGTTTAGAACTTCAACCTAAATTTAACATTACAGTTCTACAGTTCGTAACAATTAAACCTGCTTAGCAGACACAACGTACCACAATCTTGTTCCTTACCTCGTTAACATTCCACTCGTTCATTCGTATTTGCTTTTTCTCATCCACCAGATGAGTTTTAACTTTCAGCAAAATATCCTGCACAAATCAAAACTGACATTTCTATTCACAACACTTTGATACTACTTAATGCTGGAATCCCTTCAGCTAAAACTTACGTATTCAGGCTTCAGTTTCTTGTCACTTCCTCGAAGTACAGTTCTTTCATATTTTTCCAGTGTTGCCATAAGATGTTCCTCATCCTTTAACCGGAGCTCCTCGGATATCGTTTCAAGATCTCGAACAGGGTTAACCTCTCCATCAACATGAATGACCTCGTCATCCTCAAATGCACCTGAAACAATTAAATACAATCATCCAATCTAAGCCCCGTTTAGAACAACACAGTCTCTATAAATACCGACTTACGTGACATATGAAAAATTGCATCACAAGCACTAATGTGAGACAAAAATGCATTTCCCAAGCCTTGCCCTTCTGCTGCCCCTTTCACAAGTCCTGCAATATCCGTAACATTGAGGAAAGCGGGCACTTTGCTGCAAATAGAAGAAAATCACAATTCATTTTCCCTCCATCAACACTTTGATACAATACTCTTAATATCCAGAGCCAACCCGAAATAGTTACCTTAGAGGCTTATGAAATTCACATAAATAATCGAATCGTGCATCAGGGACGGCCACCCTGTAGAATTACAAGATTTGCAATTAGAATTCCTGTACTAATAACAGCTGATGAATCGTAAAAGAAGCAAAATATATCAACACTTACCGATTTTCATTAGGGTCAATCGTACAGAAAGGAAAATTTTCTGCTGGTATCGCACTCTTGGTCAAGACGTTAAAGAATGTTGATTTCCCAACATTGGGCAATCCAACGATTCCGACCTTTAAATTGGTTCCCACACGACCGATTAAAGTCTTCTTTTCCGCTGGTTCTTCCTTTTTGGGTGGCATGATTCCAATTTATAAGCCTGTAATGTGAATTAAACAACCATAAAACACACGCTTTTCCAACCAGTAACTCCAATTCCACTCAAAGCAAAAACACAACACATATATACCCGGTTTTTTCCGATGTTTCATAAAAATCCGAAAAATACTCAAATATGCGAACCCGGCTTAGTTCGGAACGGAACACGCGTATGGGCAGATTGGGACCACTCGAGTCTATAGTTGGCACAGTATACTGCTATAGAGTCGTCCCCCTATCAACATACCTGTCCTGCATATGTGCAACAATTTCAAATCTACCTCCAGAACAGTGCTCAGCCCATAACCAAAGCTGAATCGCATAGATGGCTCTGCTTGTAATCTTTCCCAAGGAAATCCTAGGGATGGAATTCAAAGGCAAATTCAAGTTTTCCTAGGGATTTTCATCCCCCAGGATCCGTCCACATCTTCCTTTGAATTAATTCATATTAATAATTCCAGCAAATATAAAATAATTCAAACTGTATCAATTCCTGCTCACAAGCCTCCAACATCCTCACAAGATTCCACTACCGCAGTCCTAATGCTAGTTTAGTTCCTTGGTTGTTTTCCTGCTTGCAGACGGAATCCACAAAAAACCTTTTGTAACTACAGACAGAGTAATTATTTGTTTTTCATTCTTCAGGTCAATTAGAGCGCGTATACCTTTCCCCCAAAGACCTAATTTATCTACACCAAGTATATATGCGCAACCTTTCCAAGGAAGCCGCCGCCACCGCCGCGCTTTCCTTCCACGTAAAACTTTCTCAACAACCGCAATAAATTCACAGCTCGGACAAGTACCAGGATCACGGCTAGCGTTTCCCACTTCCGCAATACATTCACCGCAGTTCTATCCAAACTATGGAGCGAGTGGGTGGCGGTATGGATCAAACGGTGGTAAAAAACCATCGGTCAGTTCCTGAATCCATCTAGCAAGAACGGATGGGCCAGAGGGCGTGGTCCGGAGAGCTTCAAGGGACATGGTCAAGTAGCATAAGGAGAAAAATCTCTGGAAGCACGACATTTTCCTGGAAATACGTATAGTACCCCATTTTAAACACCTTTTCTCCGGCGTCAATCCTCATCATCATCATCCAATCCACGCTCCCTTCTTCAAGACATCAAGAACAATACTTCTTCCTTGAGGTTCCCTTCTTATTTGTCTGCCCTGGAACTTTGACAGAACTCTCCTTGGCAACAATCCCCATGTACACTCCTCGCATCCTAAAGCTTTGTCGATGGCGTAATGATGGCAAAAACATTTTCTTTCCGTATTTCTCCTCCTCGTATTTACTTTCAACCAATTTCTACCGTAGCTTGTCTTCAAATCACTCCTAGAAGCTAAACTTTAGCAACGAGATTTTATATAGCTCCTTCCCTCAATACTGAATCCATCAATTTCCGCTTTCTGCAATCCATCCCAGATACATCCCTATTCCCATTACGTTTCTAACACAGCTCTCTAAATACTCTATCATCTTCCAATCCATTACAAAGCTAAAGTTCCCGATACCAGAGACAATCTTGATGATGATAAACTCCGGGTAGCTCCAGATTCCCAACTCGCATTAACTGCACAACATCCAGCAAGCCTTACACTATTTCTCTTAAAGTTTACCTGAAATTAACCCGATCATCTGTTCTCCAAAACTGCATCCCCCCCCTCCTCCTTATTCCACTCCCTCACGCCATCCACAAACTAACCATGTCTCGATTTCCTGCCCTTCCTCAAGCCAGCAATGAGTCTGTCTGTCCGCCCCCGGGATCTACTTCCAGTATTAATATCTTTAGCTTCCCATCTCTTCGGAATTGATATCCTCTTCTTAGTTTTTCGTTTAATTTCCATTTCCTTGTTCAAATCCACCGCCGCCATAAAGTAGTTTCCAATTGTGAGTAATTTTAATTCACCGTGTCCCTAATCTCTCTTCTACGTGTACTATTCCGTAACTACACTCATTTGTCGGACCTTCTCTCCTCCGCTCTTCCACTCTCTTCCCATCCTCTTACACACTCCATAGTACCATAAATCTGCAAGAATAATTCTTCGGATCATGAAATCCATGCTACAGTAGGAGGAGTCCTCAGTTATTTATCACAAACTTAAAAAATCTCAACTCATTTAAGCCCATCCCCCTCCCCTCCTCCCTTCTTCCCATCTCACGCACCTTCTTCCCCCCTCCACCCCCACCACCACCGCCGCCGCTAACAGCCGAATGCATAATTTTAATGGCGAGCACAACAACCCGCCTCCCGTAATAAATAATCGCATCCCGCTCCTACAACATCCATTCCTCAGACTCTCTCAGCACACAGATAGAAAGTCCGAAACAAAACTTCTCATTTCCCCCCATCCATCCCCCCACCCACCAACATGCAATCAATAACAACAAACATAGCCGATTCCATTTCTCCCTAACACATAGACAAAATGTACCTTCCTTAACAACACTCTTAATTGGAGCACCAAAACTTACCCCAAATATAATAAACCATCACAACATTTAAACCCAACTTTCTTCCAAACCAACCCGCCCACTAATATCTATTTAAAGCCTCACCCAACTCCGCTATCCCTCCCCCTTCCACCCGAGGAGACCATCTCTCATTACCCACAACAGACTTCTCAGCACAATTACACTCATTTCCTCTTTATTATTCATCATTCCCGCAATCCGCTCTCATTAAGCCTACCTTTGCAAACACCTTAACCTTCTCATTTCCCTCCATACCTTCCCCCTCCTTTTCCAAAGAGATCCCAAGTGAAGAAGCAATGATTCTCATTTTCATAAAAATCACCACAAATCTCTCCCACCTTCTCATCCTCCGTCCATATATACATTTTCACTATTTTTAAAGAATCATAACGAGTTAAATAGTGAGCAGAGGGATGAGAGGGAGAAAACATATAAATCCATGTCCGTCACCCTCCTCCTCCGCCTCCCCATCCACCAACTATTCCAAGAACAGAGGAAAAACTCTCTCAAATAATTACAAATCGGCTAGATAAAGAAAAAGAAATTTATTTCCCGGATCCACCCACAATCCACCAAACTCCAGCTCCTCTAACCCTATGATTTCTCAACCTCTCCAACCTCAGACATTGCTTCCTTTCCCCTCCGCTAGTCCTATCCTTGTAACTACTTTTACTTTATCCCCACCACCAAAGTCAACACTAAAAATCTAACAGCCGAGAATACAATGGGGAAAGAATGGGAGAGAGAGAAAACTTATTTAACTTATGTCCCGCCGGCTCCTTTCCTCCATCAACTAATGTACACCACTATACTAAACCACCTTAAACCCGGCCTAACCAATAACCAACTCAATAATCCCCCGTCACTTTTACGCATCCACTTAGTTAGTCAGTTAGTTCACACAAGCACACAAAACCAAAAACAGCCGCCGCCGCATTGATAAATAGGTAAACATAACCTGGAAGCTCACTTCTCACAGCGGGAAACTAAAAACCCCCTCCAGAGCATCACCATATTTCAAAACCAACAAAACTATCATAACATCACGGCTTCACTTATGAACCTTGTAGCTCTCCACTAAGGCAAAACGTCTATATTCCTCCTTCAGTCAGGATTAGTCTAAGCAAGCAAGCAAGCTAGTGAAGCTATTAGTCTCCTAGGGATTTTTAACCCTTAGACGCAACCAAATCTTCCCTTTTCACCTATACACAAAACGGCTATAACACATACTCTCAAAAATCTCTCATTTTAAACCTACTATTCCGAGATATTTCCAACCACCCTTATTCCGAATTTCACTCCGATCGTACCGCCAACTACCGGAGCAATCCCTAACCGCGAGCGTCTCACTTATAGTATTTTATTTTCTTCCAAATTCTGTAGTTCTCTGCCATTATAAAAAATTAACTTAAACTTATTTTAATTCCTCGCACAAATCATGACTATCCACCGGGGCAATTAAATTATTTTTAAATTCAAATCTTACTCCTTTTAGAAACACACATATTTTATTTATTTCTCCACATTAAATACCTTAAATATTTTCATTGAAAACTACGTTAACAAAATTCTCCATCACCTTCTACACATATTCCCGCTAAACATAAGCCTTTGGACTTCTTCTCGAAACATTCCTCCTTCCAACATTATGATTCCAAACAATTTTCCAAACTCCGGGACGTTATAACCAGCTTATATGATTTCCTTCATTCATTTTCCGCCTCTATTTCACAGCACAAAATTCTTCGCGATATATTCTCACCCAAAATCCTCGAGTCCTCCGCTCCTTCCTCCAAGGGTCCCTTTAGGGGTCCCCATTAATGCCCGCATCCTTACATATATTATTATTCCCTTCATCCGCAGCAGGAACAGGGATGTAAAAGTTGAGAGTCACATGCTTCCATCAATTTCATGCTCAATTGCAACGCTTCAACACGAACCATGGATTATCCACGGCCTCTCCAACTTAACGCCTATCTCCCCCCTCTCAAAATATTTTGCCACCATTCAAAAAAGTCACCCCGTAGGCTAAATAGCACATCTGCCCATAACTTTCCGTTTCCTCGCCTCCCCCCCCCTTCTCTATATAGATTCCATCTGTGTACTCCAATCCCGCTAACTATTTCTCAACTTTATAACGACAACTTCAAATTATCCCTCCTTGCTCTCTCCAATCCTCTAAAACTGGAATTTTTAAATTTCTATTATACTCAATCACAGATGCAAGCATTCACCTTCCCAAATCTAGCGCTCCTACCTCTCTCTCTGCAAAGCGTTTAGCTCTTTACCAAAACAAGATCCCACACCGGGATGTGTCCTAAATATAGGTTATGACACAATCATAAAATCCATTTTTATCCATTTCCCTACTACTACTACTACTACATCTTCCAAACAATAATAATCCCTCTCACACTCACTCACTCTACCATAACTACAACCAGACCTCCCTCCATCTCTTTTATCAAATCATATCACCTTCTATCACAATCAAAACCCTAGGATTCCAAAAGGGTTGAGGATAATATTTAGTTCAGAGACGCATCATAAGAGTCCCATTTCTTGACATCCCTTCCTTCTCACTCCATCACCACCAGCCTCTAAAATAGAATTCAAAAAATAAAGGCGTATTCATAGCACGAGCCTAAATATTCCCGGCTATTCCCGGGAATATCCCCCATTCCATAGGATTTTCGCAAAGAACGTCCCGGGTGCATATGAGAACCTGAATTCCACATGGCCAGGTGAACCGTCACCTTCTTCCCTTAGAAATTCATTATTCTTCCGTCTTCCTTTGTTCCCATAATTATAGGAGAGAACCCGAGTTGCATCACCAAATAACCCTTTCTCTTCCCCAACGCATTCACGTTCTTCTTCTTCTTCTCCTCCTCATCATCATCATCATCATCCTCTATTCACCCATCATCATCAGCGAGTTCAAAGAAGCGCACAATCCGAATCATTCCTATTTTACCATTCCTTCCCCTCATCTTCAATTCAACCCTCTCCGCATCCAACTTCCGGGGAATTGATCCTTAATTCCCCCGACCTAAACATTAGCCAACCCATTTACAAAACTCCCTTTCATCTTCCACTCTTCTGCCCCATAATACCCGCCATACGCTCCCGCTCCCATACAAGTAACTCTCCATTTTAAATTCAATCACAACTCACATTGTTCCTCAAAGTCCGTATAAATCCAACAACAAGACATAGCAGGACCAACGGCAGCAGCAGCCAGCTTAATCCACCCGTTTCCGCTTCTTTCTCCATTTCTTCATTTCTCTATTTCCTACATGTGTATTCCAGCCCTTACACGAGACCATCTCTCAAATCATCCCGGATCTTCATCACCCTTCAGCTTACAAAACTTCAAACAGGGACCACGCTTACGTCCCGTCAACCTCCCAGTATTAACCGTCCTAACAGTCACCCATCAACTCCTTCAGCTCCATACATGATATAATTCCCTCATGAAAGCTTCATCAAGTATATTATTCCAAATCCTTCTCCATCCACACCAGTTTCTCATGGCACTCAACTTTTTCAAATCCGCACTTTGTAAACTTTTCAAAAATCCTTTAAACTATTTTTTCTCCAAAACCTTGTCGAATATTTTCAAAATTTCCATCACTATGAGCAAACAGAAGCATTTCAAACCAAAAGATTCCACACGGTCTCCGCAATCATTCCGCAATCAATATAATTCAAAAACACTTACAAAAAAGATACAAGAAACTGCATCCAGCAGTAGCTCATCCTATTCATATTTCCACATCATTTGTCTCCACTTGAATACCTTTAAAATATTTTACCCGATTTTATCTCAAACTAACAGCTCTTCTAAGGATTCCCTTTATCACTCCTGGCTAATAAAAATCTTGTAAATCCTCTTTAACAAAAGGCTTCTCGGACATTGATTTAACATAATATCATGCTCACTCTCTCTCCTCGCCCTTCTTATCTTCCTTATCCTCCACGCTTGAGGACATAATCTTTGAATGAGCGTGTCCACATGTTTACATTTATTTTCCTAATGTCATCTCTATTCATTCACCTCCACAGCTTTCCAGAGAGAAGGACATGATGTAATTCATCCTCACCTTTTATTCCCCCATTTCACACTCACTTCAACTACACAAATCCATCCATTCAATCTCAATCCCTTGACTCCCAAAGCTCCCTTGTCCCTTGTCCCTGAGTCAATAATACTACCTTAAATTCATCCCTCTACACCTATTAACGCTCCCATCTTACACCTAACGTCCTACCATCTTTTTCATTCTCAATACACCTCACATTTTCCGCATCACTTCAACCTAGCCACAACAAATTCCCCTCATGTCCTCTTCTTCTCCATCTGTATGTCCGACCACCTTCTATAGTCTCTCTTTTAACTCTTCGTCTTTTTTTTTCATCGTCTTTATCGACCCTGTCCCCACCCCCCAACCCCCTTCCTTTATCCAAAAATATATCCTCCATTCAAATCCCTTGAATCCGAATCAATTCATCTACATCCAGCACAAAACCTTTATCCATTCCCTTCAACTCATCTTCTCCATAATAGCATCATTCCTACCTCACAGACAGGCTACCACCAACCAAAGTCAAACCCGAGGAACAATAACAGACACATTTAAAACTCACAATTCTACACCCGCTCCCTCTCGTCCTCTCAGTCCTCCTCGTCTCCTCTTCTGTCACACTAGATTAACTCTTGGAAAAAGTCCATTTACTCCACCCTTACACGCCACAAGTTAGTTAGTCAGCCCGCACACCCGCTCTTTTACATTTAACCTCCATCCAACCATTAAATTTCTTCTATGTTTCTCCATCTCTCACGCCATTCCCTCACCACACAACAGTCCACACACACACACACATCCCCGAAAAAATCAGCCCATCATTCATTTTCAAACACAATTCCACCATTCTCCCATTTCCTCAAAATCTCTTTTTCTCCCATCCTACACACACACACACATCTTCTCAATATAGACTCCACATACCTTAACATAATTTCAACAAAACCCATTCCCCATAATCTCTATACTTTCCTCGCTTATCCGTCCGTGAAATATGCAGATAACTTCCACAAGACATTTCAACTCAAATTTCCAGTCTGCAAAAACCAAAGCATTTCCGACTCTGAAAGCTATCGAAAGATTCAACTTCTGCATTATTCCCCATTATTTCACCTCATTCCCTCCATGAAACCCGGCAAAACCTCGCTCTCCTCTATATACCCTTCTTTTCTATCCTTCCTCCGAGTTCTAGTCATCATCATCACCACGAGTTTTCTACCTTCTCATTGTGCCATTTTCGGCCATGCTATCCCGACTCCCCTCACCACCACCAAGTCATACAGAAATCTATTTCCATTTCTATAAGATCAAAACTTCCGTGATTCACATTTTATACACATTTACTACCGCACCCGTCGCTTTACTTTCCTAAAACTTCACTCATGAATTATGTATTTTTCCCAAACACAATCCCCATTACTATTATATTCCTACCTTCTCTCTCTCTCTCTCTCTCCACCAAGGTGTGGCTCTACACACGCACAAAACTAACCCTCCATCCCCACACTCTTTTTGTTCACACACACACACTGGAGAAAGTACGCAAGCAAAAGTAACCGAGACATTCACCAGAGTTCCATGTAACCCACCAAACAATTTCTAAAATCCAGCCCCGTTTTACCATTCGCTCCTGCCCTCAATGAATGTTATGTACTGCCTTCCATTTTTTATTCCAACTCCGGCATAAACATATGAATGCTCCCATCAAGTTTCGCATAACCTAATATACAATCCCCTCCACGCTTTGACTCATACTATCTCCTCCAATAACGGTCTTTTATTAGCTAGCTGTGAGAGGAAACCAGAGCTCCAACCATTTCACGTCACTATGGCAACCTCAAACCTAGAAAACTATCCATTCCCCAGAACATCTAGAAAAACTCTGCCTTTAGTTTTTCCTCCTAAGGTTACCTACCACAATACGCCATAGTGGAAAACCCAAAAGGTTATAATAATCTTATTGCAAACATTTTATAATTTTCCAATACAATTTTTAAACCTGAAAATCCAATTTCAAATCACACTCCACTCCCAAGACATTTCCAATCACAGCACGAATCATCCTCCAGAGGGCGCACCAATTTCCCGGGCCACTTCCCAAGGAAAAAAAACTCCTAATTACTTATCTTTCGCTCCCGCTCGCTCCACCATTCCTTTCTCTTCCATCTAAATAAGCCCACGCTACATTTGAACTTCCTCTCTCTATCCTCGATCCTATTGACTAGTTATTGTAACAAGCTTCTCGTATTTCATTCCAACGTAACTCACCCCTCGGCTTTCTCACTTTTACGCGCACGTGGTGTCATTTTTATTTTTAACGACAAACAACCCTGAAAGGGACTATGCATGTAATTAAAGGACTCGAGCCGTAATTTCCCATCCCGGCAACAACAACTTCTTTCTCTCTTTGACTTTCCGCCACTAAAACTTTCCCGTCTTCCCTCCTCCCTCCTCCCCCCATAGACAAATATTGCAAATCCAAAAACTTTAACCCTCTCATGTGATTCCGAGAGCTTCTTACACACAGAATCCGTCGCTCTCCAACAAGCCAAGTCCTCCCTCTGAATCTCATATATTAGCTTCTTCGGAACATGTCGTTGGGAAGAAAATATATTTTTTCCCGTTCCGCATTTCGTTTCATCTCCTCCGCTCCCCGCTCGTCTCCAATGTCCCTCTAAATCCTTGTTGTGTCGTTCCCTCTAATTCATTTCCGAGCAAAGAAAAGACACTACCAGCTCATATATACACTCCACCAGCAAGCCGAGGAAGGAAAGACGATATTGGATGTAGAGGGTGCGCATGTAATTTCCGACTCACTGCTCACCCTGCCGCGACGGTCTCTTTGCCAGCGACAACTCTCCCGGATACAAATTTGTCATCAAACCTTCCTATTCCTCCTCCTTTGAATTTATATCAATCCCATCCCACCCCCCTCCAATACATCCAAACCAACAACCTTTGTTCTTTCTCCCTCCTCCTCCTCCTGTCCTCATCTTTACCCATCCTCGCATCTCATCCGCATCTTCTTCTTCTCATCCCACCACGACAAATCTCCCAACATACACATAACAGCTAAATCTAAATCCAAACTGTCCTTCCTCCTCGTCCTCCGCTCATCCTCATTCTCCTTCCTTTCCAACGACATCTTTCCGCATCTTTTCCTCCCGCACTTAATGCTTCCTCATCCCATCCATCCAACTCCTCCACCCCCCCTTCCTTATCATCCTCAACAACATTTACAAACCCTCTTCCGCACTTTCCGCTCACAGATCAACTTCCTCCCTCACATCCTCACACACACATACCACATAAAATATTAGCAACCTTCAATTACACAACTCCCACTTCAACAATCCCCGACCCTAGCTACCACCTCGTAACATTTCCACTACTCACTACCCATCCTTCACAACCTTTCCGACCTTTCCGACCTTTAAATTCAAACTTATTGTATATAACCCTCCATTTAAATCTACCATTTCCAGCTCCTCTTTTAATTCAAAATTCAAACCGTTATATACCGACTGTACTAAACTACCCTAACTTCGCCCAGTCAAACGAGTCGCCACGTCGCCAGTCTACCAAAAGCGCCATCCATTCATGAACTTCAACTCTACCGCCTTTCAATCCAAATTCACCCCTATGCAAATCACCAAGGAACCCCTTTTCAACGTAGCCCGTCTTTTCTCGGCTCACTATTTCTATTTTCTCCCTTCTCAATCTCTTCTATTTCTTCTATTCCTTCCTCACAAAGAAAAGAATCAAAAGTCGAAATATCAACCTCATTCCAAACCAGAATTCACCAATATCTTCCCAATAAAATCCAAATCTCACCTCCTAACTCCTCTGCCTACCACTTAACTTTCACCAACCCTCATCTCAAGCTCTTGATCTTATAATCTTGATCTCATCATCTTCATCTCATCATCTTCCAAATCTCCAACATCCTTCCACAAAAAATTCAATTCATCTCTCTGCCCTTCAACCCGCACCGCTCAACGACATGCCATTATCGCATCATCCCTCTTATCCTTCCACAGATTTCCCCTACCAATGTGTCCTCCAAAGTGTGGACAAATGGACCACACCACGACCGGGATAGTTTGTCCTTGACATTTAACTCCGTCATCTCGTCCACTTCATTCTCATAATCCATATGACCCGCCGCTTTCTCCCATCTACCGCAGCTCCTTTCGCATCTCCACCATCCCTAGCTTATCCCATAACTTTCCCAGCTTTCCCCCTCCATCTCTCCACCGACTGAGAATGACTGGATGACTGAGATTCGTCTTGACAATGTCACCCTTACACCGTCCGCTCCAACCCGGAGGTCCTCTCACCAGCCCCAGCCACCCTCTCCAAACCCACCCTCCCATCTAAACCATAATCAACTCTATACGTTCCTCCTCACTCTTATCAAAACTCTCTCTCCACAATTTCATCTTCTCCATCATCAATAATAAGTCATAAATAACAGACACTCACACAGTCAACTATCCGAATCCAGTTTTCTGGTTACGGGTTACGGCCCCGAGAAAGCACACAACATTCATCATCAACTTTCCCCCCAACAATTTATCCGCGAATCATCTCATCTGGTGGGAGCAAGAATCATCCCATTCATGATCATCGCATTTCATTCCAAACCTCATCCTCCTCTCTCAACCTCTTCATCCCTTCTCTCCCCATTAATCTTCATCGATGCCACATTTTCCACTTGCCTCATTACACATAATACATCAACCATACACTTCCCGCAAAATTCCGCCAATCCGTCCCCTCCGCTTCCTCTCTCCTCATCTCCCCTCATCCCCCCTCTGTCTCTCCCATTCCAACCATCTCAAATTTAATTATGCACCACACACAGGATCAGCGGGGAGCTTTTTATCGCTTCCTCCCCCAACTAAACAACCCACCACCCATATACTTTCTCTCCCCCCCCAGTCACATAGCTAACCAACATTATCCCCATCTCTTTCACCCCCCCCCCCAAACATAACTCACTTAAATAGCGGCTCCTTTCTCCATATTCTTTCTAGCCACCACCACCATCCACCACCCTTCTCCTCAGCCATTTAGATGCATCTCCAATGTCCTCAACAACAATCTCAAAAATCAGCATCATATAATCAAATCATCCCCATTCAATTTCCCGCTTTCTCCCTCTACCCATCATCCCCGCCTTGTTCCTCTCCCACCACCCTCCTCCTACAAGCCCTTCATTAGGATCAACAACAAATCCACTTAACCTATAATAAAATCCCAAACCAGTCAACAACCCTCCTCAAATCCCTGTAATAATCCTCTAATTAAATTATCATCTTCAATATATATATATAGGTTTTAATTCTTTAATTCTGGATTCATCACAAGGGAAAAACATTATCCCATCAATCTCGTAGCAATTCCAGAGGGATCAGCTCTTCTACTCTTTCCCCATTGCCTCCCTTTAAATTCAACTCCGTCTTACCCGGGAGGGAATAGCCGAAATATCCGGTATTCCCTCCCGCGTATTCACTTTCCATATTGCTTTCACTATGCACATCATCGCCTCAACTTCCGTATCATCCGTTCCGCATCCCAGTCTACGAACTTACCTGCTGCATCCTCCATCCAGTTTCCAGTTCCTTCAATCCTTAAACCTCCTCCACACACACTCCTCTTCTTCCTGTCCTCCTCTTCCTCATCCTCACCCGCTAAATTAATCCTTAATAGCTCGACTCATTATTGGAGCCATGTCCGAGCAAAACCTCCGGACATTTCTTCCCCCCAGGGCTATTAGTCCTCCGGCAGAGGTAAAGTCAGTGAGTTGATGGTACTTAAGAGCTTCTCCGAAATTCATGATCACCGTCCTTCTACAACATACACGATGATCCTTCCAAAAAGCTCATCATTCCCCGCGATTACTTTTCTCCCGACGACCGGAGCCACCATTATTATGTCTCATCTTAAGAGCCAACTACAACCCCTCTTCCACCACTATAAATAAAGATACTCTCTCCTTTTCCTCCTCTAGCCTAGCTCAGCAATCTCGTCCCAAATAGATTTAGCTATATAAGAGAGCGAGAGGATGAGCGGATTTACACGTCCCTCTATACAATCCACCGCTCCCGAGAATCCCGACGCTCTTCTCTCCAACTCACTCTCACGGCCCTCCTCCAAGAAAGAGGATAAATTTCAAAAGGAATCGCTTAAAAACAAAGGGAAGAGAGCACATCTTGAGGCTTTTAATGGGCCCCAACCAAAGTCTGCCGGCTCTATAAGCCCAAGTGTGGGCGTGTCTCTCCGAAATTTGTCAGCTCTCTCCACCGCTTTAGGGTCATGTATGAGAGGGGCCACAAAAATCCCTCTTTTACCCGTCTCTCTCCGTTCGTCTTCATCCAACAGTCAATTCCAACTTGGCCTCATTCCCAAAGTGCATCTACCAGAGTGCTTCTTCTTCTTCATCCCATCATCATCCTCCCATTCATCCAACCACCGTCCACCAAAAGCCTTCACTCCACCCCGCCTCCACATGCATTAAATCCATACACAACCCGAAAGTCCACGAACAACACTTCCATCCTTCCGGGTATAATCCCCCATCCCCCTCACGGTCAATCTCATCTCCAGCCTCCAGTATCCATATACACCGCGCGCGCATATCCAACAAAAACTCAAATAACCCGCGCCCAACAATATGATTTACGTGTCTCCACTATATCAACTTTCAAACTGATGCACAACCAGGCCAAAATCCACCCAGTCTCACCCCAGGGTTAACCTCATCCATAGATTTCTTTCAACCAAATCTTCAACTCTTCACCTGAGTCTTCAGCAGTTGATATCCATTTCCCAGCCATCACAAAGCGTCTCTGAATTCACCTCCAAATTGCGAAAACACACTTTCTCCCGACTTTCTCCAATAATAGTTCCCAACCTCTCTCCAGCCTTATCCCCGCTAACCTCTCAACCCAAGTTTTTCCCGATTATGAATTCCATTTCTACACATTTTGTCTTTCCGTCTTCCACTAACCATCTTTATCCTCCTTCCACCTATCCATCCTCCCTCCTCAATCTTCCTCATAGCAGTCGCATTAAAATCCACATTTCCATACTAAGCAGCCTCATTACAATCCACCAATTTCCCATCCACACACCACCCCAATTACCGCATTATTTAAACAGTCCCTCCTTAAATCTCCACTATAAAACCCATAACAAGAGCAGCCCAACCCTTCCAATCCACTTTTCCGCTATATCCTCAACCATCTTCATCCTCGTTTCCTTCCTTCGTCTCTCCCAGCCAGCATCCCTTCATACGTTTGTCCCTCATAAAGACACGCTTACTCCTTTACCAATATTCCAATATGAACCATATAGCTCTTGCATCTTTCTTCATCGGCAGCCACAGCGCTTCCCGCGCGCAGAAGCAACCCTCCAGCTTTCTCCAGTTTCTCCTCCACGCCGGACTTTCTCTTCCTGTCTTCTCCATCACGACGACTCCCATCTTCCATTATTTGATTCCATAGCAAATATTTCCAATCTTCCTCACATATGCTTTCTCTTCTCAAGGACATGCAATCTAGTATTACAATATCTCAATATGTTTCTCTTCTCAAGGATATGCAATATGCAATCTAGTATTACAATATCTCAATATGCTTCTCTTTTCAAGGATATGCAATCTATTCCAATATGCTTTCTCCAACAGGAAAATAATATGCAACAGCTCCTAAGTAAAAGCATCAGTTTCAACTTTCTCCGAGTATCCTTATCCAATAAATTAGCACAAATCCACCATTATGCACATATGAAAAAAACCCAAGAAACATCCACTCAAATCTTTTGAACACTTAAAAAATTTTATTCTTTTTACTTCACCCTTCTCACTATATAATAAACATTATATTGGGGGGTAAATGATATAGCGGGGGCGGGCAAATCACTAGGGTATTAGGGGGGGGATTTAAATGTGTTCCATATCAGATATCTTCCTACTCATAGCAGCTCCTACTCGTAGTTGATAATAATAATAATAATAATATTTTCAACATTTTCTTACATATTGTACACCTTCATTCTTTAAAATCCACACATTATTATTTATAACAGACACACACACGTTTTATAACTTAATCCTTACAAGTTACAACTCCTCCCTACTGTATCCATATATACAATTCTCATTCAATCCATCTCCCTCTTACTCTATTCCCTACAATTATTACTCTCTTCTTCCCTGTCTTCCAATTAAGCAAATTTTGGAGGAGCAGTCCGCAGGAGCAGTCCGCAGTGATGTTTCTCTGTCAAGTTACGTGTCCGTCAGTACAACTTTTATCATCTACAAAATAGGGGTAGTAATCAAAGTCTAGCGTTATATCATTGAAGCCGGAATTTCACTGTCCATCTTATCATCCCCCCGACTAATAATGTCTACACTCATTCTGTCTCAAGTTTTAATTGTCTTTCTACTACTAACTAGCAATTCCTCACTATCACCGGCAAATTCATGATTATATAGTTTCTTTTAGTCTCCCGATATCCCTCCTTTCACCGCTCCTTTCTCTCCTTCATCTCCTCCCTCTCTCAATTTACTCATCCGCTTTTAAACTTACAAGGATGTTAAAGCAAGCCTCAAATAATTTTTAAATCCTCCTCTCTTGTACCACTCTTCTCTTATTCTTCTTGTTCTCTACACTGAATCTGAAGACTACTACAACAACTACAAGCCTTGTTCTCGCTTTTCAACATGTTAAACCCCGTGTTCAACATCATCGCATCCTCCTCCCTCACTCACCTTCTCCCTCATCACTACAAGAACCACATCATGTATCTTTGATTACGGACGAACAAAGACACTAAGAGAAGAAGAAGAAGAAGAAGAAGAAGAGTCGTTTAGTAGTAGCTACAGCATTCCTCCTATAGTCCTCTCGTATCCATCGTGTACTCACTCACATACTCTCCGTCATATACCGTCACAATCACCCAACTCCGTTACCAACCGTAGGACTATAACAACACTAGTCTTTTTTTTTAATCATCATTCGAGATGTACACAATTTTCCTCTCATCTTTCTCCAATGTGTTTTCTTGCACTCCTCCGCTTCCTCTCTTTTCCTCATCCTCATCTGCTGTCTCTCGGGCCTTTGAAGCAAGAGATTCTGTCTTATTATCTAGGATTCAATTCAACAAAAAAAACAATTTTCAATTCGCGCCCCCCTTATTCATCAACATCCATATCATAATTATAATAATTCCCTACAACTACCTATAAATATATATATATATATATATATGGAGGAGGAGCTCATAAATAAATTTAGCAGAGGACCACACTATCTCACTACCTGTCATACAAGTATATTCATCATTATTAAAGTCTATATAGCAACGATAATAATATTAATATAATAATAGAGATAATCGTTTTTTAGAGATAATTAGATTAAATTGCTGGTTTTATGTCTTGTGATTGTAAACCTAAGCCAACAGAGGGGGACATAGCATGAGGAGGGAGGGGAGGGGTTGTGACGGAGGACGCAGGGCTGTTAGCAGAGTTTGCTTCAGACTGACTATTGTCCTCATCGTCATCATCTTCCGATCCGCTTCTCTTATGATTACCGCTACCCGAACTCCCGCTTCCCGTCGAATTATGCGTCTTCACATGCTTTGACAAATGATCCGACCTCATAAATCGCTTATTACAAACGGGACACGCAAATCGTTTCTCACCCGTGTGAGTTCGGAGGTGTCGTTGAAGCTCATCTGACCGTGTAAAACGTTTCCCACAAAATAACCAATTGCACACAAATGGCCGCTCCCCCGTATGCCATCGCAAATGCGCTTTTAAGTGCGACGTCTTCCCGTATACCTGCAACCACACAAAATCCACAAAACAATTATATATTAGCACACATTACATCCTCCCTTCACCCCCCCCCCACTACCGTCATTCAACCCTTAAAACAAATACCATTATTTTTCTCTCTCTCTCTCTCTGTCTTCCTTTTCAATTCAATATTCCTCCTATAAAAACCCTTCATTTCTCCTATCCTCTCCTCCACACGCTTCAATTCAACGCACCGCACCACCGCTCCTCTCTCTCTCTCTCTCTCTCTCTTGTATTCACAATCTTGCAATCTTAGTTAAACCCTTCCAGTACACGAAATGCAAACAAATTCTCTTATTCCACCAAATACTACAGTCCACCTTCACCCTCCCTGGAACCCAAGGAGAAAGCACTCTTGCAAACTCCCCCTTCTCTCGCCCCTGGTCAACCCTATATAGTCAACTCCAAGCCAACCATTTCTTTTCAAAAACACTCTTTCGGAGCCACAAGAAAAAGTTTAAAAGAAAACAAAGTCACACGCAAACATGCTCTCTCATTAAATAAATACACACACTGTCACAGCCAAATAGCTTCTCAAAACCCTTAGAAACTTACTTATCCCGCCCCTCCCGTGCCACTCAACAGTCCTCTCCACAACTTGCCACCGACGGCCATCAAGGAGCCAACATTAGCACAAGACGACTACCACTTTTTCACTACCCCTCCTCCCCCTAGATACCTAACCCCTAGAAAACTTCAAGACACAACTCTTTAATTACTATTCTTTCTTCCCATTATCCACTCTCTCTTTTGTCTTCTCTCATTTGCCACACACCGTGAACACCAGCTCCCGCATCCCACTCACTACCCACTATCACGCTAGTCTATTTGTCTACTTGACTATTTGTCCTCCACCCCTACCTCTCTTAGCTCCTGTCACTCCCTCACTCTTTCATCCCTTCGTCCAGCGCCTATAGTTTATACCGTTGTTGGATAGTTTTTCCTCTCCCGTTTTTTCCACCTCCTTTTAAAAAGTTTAGTTCGCTCCTATATAATCTTGCAAAAATCCTCTACTTTCTCTCCACCTTTTCGTTTATTTTATTTTACCTGTCTCCAAACTACAATTTCCTCCTACAAATTTGTGACAATTCCACACCACCACACACATTTCCCATTCGCACTAAGCATAACCTCAAGACACAAGACTAGTAACTAAATACTTGAAGGAAACAAGGAAATGACGGAATTATGTATACAACAATTAAAAACTGACCTTTCCACATCCAGGTATGTGGCAAGAATGAATATTCTTCTTCCGAAGATGCGCACCTGCAGGCCCAAGTCTTTCCGCTTCTTGACAGTTTGGACAATCACAAGTTGCTCGACCGGTGTATCGCCGCTGAGACCGCGGTGAAGGCACCTGCTATCCCCGCGGGCAAACCAAATTCAATTTTAGTCCACACACACAAATTAGAGCATCCTCTCCATCCACTACCATCTCTACATCAAAATTAGACTCACCTGTGGCAGAGATGCTTGACCTAAACCAAAGGGAGATGCAACACTTGAGCCCACGCCTTGAGATGGTAGCATTGACTTGTACGTGTCCTGAAATATAAAATCCACCCTCAGTCAGTTTAATACGCAACATTACTCATTTCCTCCTCCTCCTTACATTTCTCTTCTACTTTTATATATTACTCCTTCTTCATAAGCAAATCATTTCCCACTTGAACCAAATCCTCAACTAAAGGTCCTCCTCACATACCAAAAAATTACTCAAAACGGCAGCCCTCTCTCCTGCCCCATTAACTCATCCACAGGATCTTAACTCAGTATACGACAAACTCAACTCATACTTGAATTAGCTTTTCTAAATTCAAAAAAACTATTACACTAATAAAAAATCCAGAATTACAATACGAAAATTATTCTCCCAGTCATGACTTCATGATTCACGACATTCCCACCATTATCTCCAACACTACCTCCTAATCATCCCCGACTACAACTCCATCATCTAAATCCCATTCACTCTCCACTCCTCCTCCTCCAATTCCTTCTAAATATTTTATTTACCTAGCTTTTTCAAATCATATTTCATCTTCTCACCATTACAATAATTCATCAAATTATTTCGCATATTCATCAATCAAAACTTTCACCCGTCCTCACTATTATACCGAGCCTCTAAATCTTAAAACTCGTCCTCACCACACAACCCTGTATGAAATAACAGGATCCAAGGCATCCCCTCATTCAAACCTACGTCTCTGTCAATTTCACAACATCCTTCTTCCCTCCTTACTCCTCTTCCCAATCAACTCACCTGCAAAAGATGCTGACCGGAGGATAAAATATGAGGATTAGAGGCAGCCAAGGAGTGGGTCAAGGAGGAATAATCATTGTAGTTGGACATTTGATGGTGGGCATGATGAGGATGATGCATCCCAGCACCCGGATTAATCCCACCCCCTCCACTAACATCTAACCATCCCGTTCCAGCCGCAGCTCCATGAACAGCATCCCACCACGACGATCCATTCATCCCGGACATCTGCAATAATCAATCCCATCATTATAGCATCTTAGCATAATACCTCATATTCTCCCGCC
This sequence comes from Sminthurides aquaticus, assembly GCA_906901655.1. Taxonomy (NCBI): domain Eukaryota; kingdom Metazoa; phylum Arthropoda; class Collembola; order Symphypleona; family Sminthurididae; genus Sminthurides; species Sminthurides aquaticus. The sequence goes on along the minus strand of CAJQTT010000002.1, from coordinate 13,084,234 downwards.
TCCTCCTCCTGTACACTTACATCCGGTTTAATTCCACTATGAGCTCCAGACATTGCGTTGAAGGGCCAAGAATCGTACGCCACCCTTGAATACACCCCAACCGCCCCAACCCCGCCCTCTACCTTCCCTATAAAACCCGGAGGACTTTGGTCGCCACAAGAGCCAGAATTCGCTGACCTACATCAACAAAATAAACACAATATTAAACCCGGCTTAAATTCCTCACCATTACCAGCAATCCCAGCACATCTTTTCCCTCCAACTTCCAAAACCCCGCCTTCTTCACCACCGCTACAGAGAAAGTCTCCGGAGAAAGGAAAACAAACTTACCCGTGGAAGTAAAGATCAGCCCCGTAAGTGGGCGTGGTCGAACAAGAGGAAGATACTGGAGTTCTATTATAGGAATTATGATTGGAGGACGTGACACAGACGGAGGATGCGAGAGTTCGTTGAGCAGCGCTGAGAATAGAAACTCCCCCATGGGGAAGCGAGTTGGCAATAGAGCCGCCGCCACCGCTAGCTCCGCCACCCCCACTCCCACTCGTCGGTGTCGTCGGAGTATTTGACTGCCCTCCCGCTCCTCCGAGACCCATAGACGGCGACTTCTTCCAAGGATGAAACCCTTTCCCCACGGCAGCATCTGCCAAAGGTGGAGGACTCTTAGAACTAAGCTTATTACATTGAGCTGCCAGCATGGCTAAAGGTGTTCCTCTCAATCCTGGGTGGTCCTATATAAACAAAAACAAAACAATCACATCTCCGCACAAACTCACATCATAGCCTCTCTTGCCTTACACTTACAGCAACTTAAAACCTAGATGCAGTCATCCAACCTCATCCTCTTCTAGCTTAGCATTATAACCTCTATATCCATGGCAAAACGGTCAAATGGCAAAATCCACCCTGTCCAATTTTCTCACACAGTCATCATCTCCGCATCCATAACTTATTTAGTCGCTACATAAATGCATCTATTACCTCGCCATTATTCCCTCCATCTTTCCCCTAAAACAACACTCAAACTCCTTATACTGTCCTCAATCACTTCCAACCGCCCCTTCCTCCCCACCCACAGTCAAAGCTCCTTTAAAACAATCACCCCTCATTTTCACCTCTATAATATTGTCACAGTCTCACAGCTTCATCCCCAAAACCATACAACTATTCATTAACAAAAAAATTATAAATATTCCACAGTCCTATTATTCTTCCGCAACACAAAAAACACACAATTCCTTGTCCTCATCACCTTATCCACAAACCACTCAATTTCCCCGTCCACCTTCTATAAAACACTGTCCATAATTTAAACTCCAACGACCATAACCTACCAACCACACCACCCTCATCAGCCACCACCGAATATCCTCTAATCCTCCAAAGGTGTGTCCCTCGGTTATATAATTATGCAAACCTCCTGTAGCCATCTCCCTAAATCCTCAACAATCAACAACAAGCTCTTCCTTCCTCTCAACCTTCTTCCAGCCCCCTCCATTCATTCTTCCACCCCTTACTACTTTTTTCTCCCATTCAAAACATTCCAATTTAAACACTACAAACTCAACACCTTTAAATCCGCGAATCCACCCCGCCCCTCCAACGCTCCACCAACAACCAACCAACCCCCCTTCACAAATCTACACACTCATCCTAGTTTTACATCCAGAGAGCCGCCCGCCAACACAACTCTCCACTTCAACAATCCCCGCGTAACAACGCCCACGCACATCTTAAAAGAGAAACTACCGACGCTATCCCATCCCGCCAGTCCAGCCACAAAACGCGAATACCCAACTCTCCGTGACCCTGGTCATTCAGCCATCAAAAACTCAACAAATCTTCGTCTTCACCCCATTCTCCATAAACACGGCAAAATACAAGCTTCATCTTCAAAAACAATCTACAATACCTCTTCCTTGCTCTACAACCTTCTCTCCCACCCTCCTTCCAGTCTCTTCCATTTCAATCTGCACACCCCTTTCAAACACCTCAATTTAGATCAATCCCTCTTATCTCCACCCTCTCACCTCTTCCACATTGTAAAGATCCGTGTAACAACTCATCACAGCCTCCATCATCCACCGCTTTCCCACCACCACCCCCACAAACCGCTAGCAATTCTTCTTAAACCATCACACGCTGTAAAACACACAACACACCTCCAACCTGTAATTCACACTACATTGCCCCAACTACACGACGACAACAAATCCCACTGCTCACAATTCCCACGTCTGCTCCTTCTACCCGCTACGAATCCTTTGATACCATAACCGATTTCGGACACATTACAAACCTTACCGGCCCTCTCCACCTCATATCATCCATACTTGGATAACTTGACCAAACAAACCAGCAAAACTCCTCTATAATTTCACCAAACAATCCAAAGGATAAAATTATGACAAAATTATAAACCCTACATCTTTTAACCCACAAAATCCTACTCATTTCCAAACAAAATCAACATTCCCAGTATTTATTTTGTAATTATCCAAAAATCCCTCCCCCTACAGCAACCCTTGAATAAATACAAAGATTATTATGAGTGTCTACTCTTTTCAATTTTATTCCCTCCCTAAACACCATTCCCTAACGCTTATAAACTCTCTTCTTGTATCAATTTTTAAGCTTAACCCCTTTAAAACCTTATGAACCTAATCAAATAAGCCCTTCACTACAAAATCTCACATTTCCAATACCAGAATTTAAACGTAATTAAATCATTTTCTCCTTGTCATCAATATCCTCCGCCCCATAACCCATACAATCCCCGTCCACCAACTCTAGCCAAAAATATTCCAAAAATAATATCTTTTAAATTAACGCCTTTATAGCCAGCTCAGGAATTTTTATTCTTTCTTCTTAGGCCATGCCCACTACACAAATTCACAGAATAAAACCTCCGAAATAGCTCTTATTCAACCCCCCTTTTCTACAGTCCAGCTCCCACAAGACTCGAGCATGGACGACCACTTTCCTCGGGCATGAAATATAAAAAATCCTCTCCATCTTCAAATCTCTCTCTCTCTCTACGTAACGACTCGCATAATATATACAGATTAAAGCAAAAAATCAAATTCTTCCCACCATCCCTATTCTTATCTATCCCCGTCCTATTCTCACCTTCTCTGTACCTACCAACCAATAAGCTTCTTTTCTTTTACCTCCAACTTCTGTTTCCATCTCTTCCGAATCCATATGTATGTCCTATCCCAAGGATTTTTAATTCCCTTACATACCATTTTTTATCCGTAACATTAACAATTTCCACCCTTGTTCTTCTTCTTCTTCTTCTTCTCCTCCTCACTACTCACCATCTTAAACCTTACCCTTAAAATATCCTCCCACAGAGCCCTTATCCAATTCCTTTAAATAAAATCCAATATCCAAGCCTACTACCTCCACTACTACACATCCAAGCAAAGCAATACTAAAAGGGGCGGGTCCCTCATCTTCTACCCCTAATCACGCTTCCAAAGGGTAGGCCCGTCACAGCATTTCATTTATCGCCAAATCGCCTATCAATTAATTCCAATTCCATTCAAAATTCACGCCCCGTCACAAGATTAATCGCCACCAACTCTAGTAAATCCATTCCCTCACTCCCTAGTCCCTAGTACACAACTGCATGAACACTCCGCTCTCTCCCAGGAATCCTGGGCCAGGTTCCTATATATATATACTCAATCATTATATTCCCAATCCGGACCTATCATCCCTCTTTGGAATTTATAAAAAAAATTAAATTTATTCCATACCTTTATAGTACAAACCTTTCCCACCACAACCATTCCAACCAACTCCAATTCTTCCATTTTCTTCAATTCCTCATCCCCCCCTCCAGTTCTAGCTACCAGGCAACAACAACGCTCTCTCTAATCAACCCAATCCTCCAGCCAAAAACTAAATATTTCAAACCTACTTTCTCTCTTCTACTGTCTCCCTACTACCCGCTTTCCTCGCTGTATTTTTTCCCGCATCCTTCTTTTCCTCCACCCGCGCCAAGTCTCCCAATTTCTACATACCCTTTGAATCAAACAATATTAAAAATCCAAAACTTAACAACCATCCTAAAATCATCCATCCCAAACCTCGCCTTCTTAACTGCAAACTCTTAAAAGCCCTGACTCCATCCTGACTCCTTCCCATCTTCCCATCTTCTCCAGCTTAATTCATCGCAACTCCAAAACTACTCAACTTACCAAACCATCATAAACCACCTACTAAAGGGCCCCTCTGCCCCTTCAACTCTGCCCCAAACCAAAAGGATCCTCCCGCGAGACCATCAATCATAGAGACCTGCACACTTTCCCAGTCAAATTATGACACTCTCTTATGGTTAGTTCCGTAAGTCATAAAATCCAGGCGACAGGACCAGCGGTCTCGCGTCACAAACTCTGTCCTCCCTCCTCCTTCTACCCCTCCTTCCTACAACTATACAACTACATAGCACCACTAATCAATTTGTACACACGCTCGCAATTAGTCACATCTGCTCCACCAATCCCACCGAACAAATTACACACTCAAATATCTCCAGACCTCTTCTTCTCTCCCTCTCTCTCTCTCTCTCTCTTCTCACCTATCTACCATCTATTCCCCCTTACTCCATCCATCTCCAAGAGATGAAACCCCACCCCTCCTCCTCCTAAATATCCCATCATCTTATTCATCTTCTCCTCATCTCTTTCTCCTACATCCCTCCAGAATCTCCAAACCTCTTATCGCTCCAACTCTAATCGCTAGTAGATTAACCTCAACTATGAGACCGCTCCTCCGAACCCACTCTCCTCCTCCTCCCCTCACAATCATTAGCCATCTCCTCCACTTTCTCAGAGAAAGATGAGAAACAATCTCCACAGCTTCCTCCACAGAGGCCAACTCTTTCTCTCCAATTAGACATATGACCCCCAAGCACTTTCCCACCACAATCCCGCACTAATTCCAGTCTCCATCCCCTCCACACCAACATCATCACCCTTCTCATCATCATCATCATCCAAAAAGCCTTCATTATTCCCATGAACGCCACACATCTCCTCCATTCCTTCCACCAAGAAGAAAGCACCATAGTTTAGCTCCCCCCGTAAGATAGTCTTCCCCATTCTTCATCCCCCTCCTCCATCATCTCATCAGCTAACAGCCAACTAACGACCCTTAACCCCGTAATATCTTCTCTCACCTTAATCAGCCATCAACTAGAAACAATTAGAACCAGTTTCCTTGTAATTCTACGTAACATATAGCTTCAATAAATCCATCTTTAAAACCGTCTTCAATAAATAAAATCCCTGGACAATCAATCCGACCGACGAATCAAAAACAAAACAGTCGCTAACACACATCCACCTAACATCCAGCCACATTTAAACTATATATTTTCCCCCATCCCATCCCTCATTGTTTCCCCCCCCCCCTCATATTAAAACTAATGTCATACCAACTACCAGCCACCCTCCCCAACACGCTTCCAGTCCTCTCCAGCGCATCCCAAAACTATCCCATATACAAATCATTCCAGAGATGATCTCAATTCTCCGCAACCAACCTCCAAGCTCTCACTCTTAGCGCATACTTGACACAGCAGCCACACTAACTACAGACTCGCACTACTCTCACTACAATCCATAAAGACAGCGGGTCATTACGTTTCCTCCAAAATAACCATTCATGTCCGACTCCTGCTGGGTTACAGACCTACCGACCGCCAAAAGGACACAAATCATCCCTAAAACTCCCGTTCTGTCAACTCCATCCAAACCCATTCACCCTCTCCCGCTGTAATAAGAGACCCTTTCCCTTCATCATCTCCCCGAGAGCTACTACCACCACACCTTCCACTCTCCCGTTACCCGGCTACTTACTTACAAATCCACAATCATTATACGCCAAACAGTTACTCCAAACCCAGCCATACACGCTACAAATCCAGTCAACTTTAACTCCGAGAGCTACTCAAAACTCTACAAATTACTCTCCCTCCAATTTCATCCCAGGCGTTAGACCATATATGAAACCCATACACATCTTCCGCCCGTCTTCATCTCATCCAGCAGCCCCAACATCCTCTCCATTACCTCCACTCCAAATTCATTTCTCAAAAATACACATTTATTCTACTCAGCCCCCCCTCTATAACCCAACCTCAACAACGTCTTAAAACAAGCAAATAACAAGGCACTACTAGCACACTTGAATCCACAATTAATTCCTTCATCTGTCCGCACCAATCATACAAATCATTTCAATATCACATCTTTATAAACAAACAGTATTAAACCCCACTCACTCCACTGCCTCCTCCACCATACAATATAAAAAGCTTTCACAATTTTCCCACCTACTTTTGAACTTTATTCCACCCTCGCCACACGTAATTTTACTTTCTCCATCCCTCCTTTCACCCCAGAAGACGCTCATACATACATTCCATCCCATTCTCATCTCAGCATTTTCCCATCCACCTCTAGAACCAGTCCCAATCTCCCAAACCAAACAACATCCGTCCTCCAACTTCTTAAACCTGCAATTCTATCCTTTCCTGGCTTTTGTCCTTGCTCTTTTAAAACATTTCATTCAATTCCCCCCATTTTTTAAGCACCAAAATCATAAATAAATCTTCCCGGAAATCCAAAACGTCTCCAAGGAAGAGAACACTCCAAGAAACAAGGGAATGAATCCACTCCTTATAGAATCCTGGATGAGCGGAAATACAACATAATCATCATCTATCTCTCACACAACAGCCCCACTTCCTTCAACCCATTTGGAATAAGACACCCAAAAAGCGTACACGTAATTTGATACGCTCAACTACCTCGTCCTCCTAGTTACACGTGTGGATCCTCAAGAAAATACTCGCCATTCACCCCGTCCTCTTCCATGTGAACGTCCAATTCCAGTCCAATTCCAGCCCAATTCCAGCCCAACTCCACAATATAGCCATCTTCTCTTGCATATATAGCTTCCAGCTACACAGTACTTTAAATTCCTTAGATAGATCCAATCCGATTTCCGTTTCACCATAAATAATATCATGTACATTTTCTTCTTATAAAGAATCTTAAAGAATCTTTTTTTCTACGTATGGACGCCAGCAAAAATATTTTCATTGTCCTAAACACTGGATTCCAACCCCCGCTCTACATCATAATCTTTTATTTCACATCCTCTCTTAACGTCCTACTCAGTCCATGTAAATCTCCTTGCACAATTTTTCCACAAAACACCTCCAATCTTCTTTTTTAAAACTAGTGAGCACTACTTTTCAAAATTCAACTATACTTTTAAATCATGTTATGTGACTGTCTCCCGGTTTCTTATGAAACCACTCTTTGAAACTGGCCGAGTCCTCCTACATCATCCCCTAACGGTATCTCTCATTACCTCCCGCAACCCGCTTCCGCGCGTACAGGTTAAAAGCTCAAGTCATTAGACATAATCACCATCCAAAAACCCACAGTCCAAAACAACCTTCGAACTTTACCCTCTCAGCCATGTCTTCCTCCCCTCTCCTCTGACCCTTCTAGAAGAGTAATTTCTCTCCTCTTTCCAGAATTAAACGATTCCTTGAAACTCCTGTCTTAGAAGATGCTCCGAATCAATCACCGGCCACGGCCACTTCTTCCCAAGAGTGATATATTAAATATTGAACCATTAAATCCAATATTGTGACTATACTTTCGGACCGACGGTCCTCCTCCAGCACTCGAGTAAAATAACCCAGACGGAAATTCCTCCCGCAAATCCCACCCTCCTCCGCACTCTTCTAATCTCGTCCACAACTTATTACCTAACCCTACAAACTTCATCTCCTCCTTCTATTCTCTTTCATTTCCGCTAAACAATATATACCCTCTCTCACCTTCTTCTTCTGGCTCCACCGCTTCATTATCCTCCATATACGCCGACAACATTAGCCTTTTACCCAGAATTCCCCCCGACCTCTCAAAAACGGACATTTACGCGCTTCGTCTTATTCTCAACTCCTCTTATTTACTTTCATTTAAAACCTTAACTCCTATTTAGTCGTCAGTCCTCGTCCACTTCATCCCCCACTTCACCCGCACGCACAACAAATCCACCCAAAAGCCCTCTCGACCAGAGTATCATTTCCTCACACTCACAGCTAACAGCAAAACCTTTGACTTAAAACCTTGTAATCACAAGTGCCCACTCCACTTCCACCATATCCTTCCCCTAATCGCCTACCCTTCTGTCAACTTCAACCTTGTAGTCTCTCAATCCCCAAAACACCCCCAACTCCTGTCGGCTTTTTAGAGCCTCATTTCCCGTCCAACTTTTAGTACTTTTCCCCGAATACTTTTATTTTTTTCAAACCAATTTCCTCATCATCCTCCAGCCTCACCGAAAACAGCCAATCTTTTTTTTTTTTGCCTTCCTAAACCCTCCCGCCTGTAAATCAGGAGCTAAACTTTTTCACATCTTCTCTAGATAACTCGCCAATTCCAAACCCGGAACATAATACTGCCTAAAAACAGCACATAAACTGTAATTCCGACCCCGCTCCAGATGCTTACCCAACTTCCAGACAAATTTTTCACCAATGTACAACATTCAAAAACTCTCTCCTGAAAAACCTTCCAAAATTAATCCATTTCTTCCAAAACTCGATATCATTTTAAATTTAAAAATCTCGACAATTATCAAATCTACCAAGGCGCCCCATTTCTTCCCGCATCTCTCCAAAAATCTCCCTTCATCTTACCATCAAAATCTTCCACAAGATATAACCCTTTAATTTCCTTTTATTCTTATTATTTTCCTCCGCTCCCTCCCTTTCATCCCTTAACTCTGTCAGTCAGCCTCTCAGCCTTCTCGTCCAGGACTTTATATATATATAAACTAAATATCTTCTCGCACCCCTTATTTTTCTCATCAAGTATTTTCCTAGGTCACTTCGTCTACCTTCACCGCCGCACCGCAGTGCCCCCACCAACTCAAGGCCTCAGAACTTTATTCAGTCACTCACTCAAGTCAATCTAGTCAGTCAGTCAGTCAGTCAGTCGTCGAAAATGGCTCAACAACATTTCAACTCTCGCACTTTTGACATGACAGCCATCATCACAGAGAGGAAAAAAATCTTGCTCCTCCGCTCTCTCTCTCTCTCTCTCTCTACCAACAAGTCTTTTCTTATAAATCCCTTTTCTTCCTCCAACAATCAACTTATACCTCCATAATAATTTCCAACCTACAAATCCAACTGCAAAACACCAGCATATTTCCTAAGAATCCAACTTTCCCCCAACAAAACCCCATCTCATCTCCCTGTCTTCCTTTATTATTAAACCCTGCCGGAATTCTCCAAACGTCCCTATGACGCCAAGCCGCCCTCCCTACCCTCCCTCCCGCCACAACTAGCTATAAACCAATTGCAAAATTATATTACCGTTAACCCCTCGTCTAGTCAGAATAGCCACCGAGTTTTTAAACTCCTTTGACTAGACTGTGTGCAAAAAAGCCATCATCATCTTACACCTCGCCCACAGTCCTCCAATCTTCCCTCCAGCTTCCTCAAGTCGCCTTCTTCCTTTCATCCCATCTCCTACACACACCTTTCCACATGGATAGAGAGAAGGACGGCCGCCGGACTCACAGTAGTATCACTCACTTTTCAATCCCCGCCGCCACTAAAAAAACATTCACATCATCCTCCTCCTCTTTGTCCACCTTGTCAATACGAATCCACCTAATGGCGGCATCATAAATTAAAAAATGACACATGATTACCTCCATATTATTCTAACACGCATCCATTCACATCATTACTTCCAAAAGTCTCTCTCAAAACTCTCCGCGTCACACACACACAACGACACAACCCTCTCAAGTCTCAGACGACAAACTTGCTCATCCATCCCTCCCTAACATTAATATTTCACGTCCTCTGTATCATAAAACCACTTTCTTCTCTCCACACCACCTTCCTCCGCTACTACCTGTCCTCGCTCACCGTCCCAGCCACACTGTCTACACCATTATTGGCTTACGCTCTCAGAGAAAGCGGACAAGCGCAAGATCATCATCCTCTGTACGCTCCTCTTCCTGTCATACACAATTACTTACCGATTTTTCAATACAGCCACACAGCTCCTTGCGTACAATCCCATTCAAAGCCAGCAAAGCTTGCAAAGCCAGCAAAGCCCTCCTCCGCCCGCTCCCATTTCAAAGGTTTCCCTATTCCCTACTCAAACACGGCGGCAAAACATCAAAGGGATTTCCCCCCTGTAACAAAATCCTTCCAATACAAGGCTTCAGGTAAAAAGACACATCTCTTTACTCCCCACACCGCCAAAAACCTTATCAACAACGGCTCATACACATCCTTCTCCAGTCCCGGAAAAAATCCATAGTATTCCCTCTTCATAAAGCCCTATATGCAAACTCATCCCAATCCTCCTAACGCAATCAACAAAATATCCCATCATAACCCTATTAGTCCCCCACCATCCCGCCTTCCGGAATCCATGTCATACTACCCGCTAGTAGTGTCCGATTATAATTCCAACGACGGCTTTCTCTTTACACCGCACCTTAACTCCGTTCTCCTTCACATCTCCCTAAAACTCCCTTTAATCCACCTACTTTTAACCTACTTGGTCCACTAGTAAAACTAGCCAATTCCTCCACCACTTCCTACCAAAGCCTCCTACAAAATATCACCTCCAAAACAATCCATTCAAATAATTCCACAAACCCAAAGAGAACATTTTCTTTCTTTTATAGTCCTGACTATCAACTCCATTTCAAGTCAGAAGCCTAATCTCCAAGGAAAAACTAGCTACTACAACTCGTCCTCTTCACCTTCCTCTGCTTCCCCTTTAATATAAAACATGTCTACATCCCACACACACTTACTCTTAAAGAAATTTTCATTTTACTCACAGACTCTTCTTCTTCCCATTCTACTCTTCCTCCAGTCTCCATCCAACAATCCAACAATCCAACAATCCAACCTACACTTCCACACAATCCTTGCATTGTTTTTTATTTAGCATTCGTATACCTCGCAGACTGTTCTACACCCTGTCTCACAGCAGCCATAGCAGGCAGCCATATTCTTGCATAAGAAGACCATGCACTTTTTTACGACATAATTATTCCTGGAATCTCGACGGCCCTCCCTCCACCTACTACCTCCACCTTAACATTATATATACGCAACAAATCCCAGCTCCATTTCTTCATCAAAAACTTGCGCGTCTACTACACCACCCATTTAACATGGTGGTCGGCCTATGAAGGTCAACCTGCCAGGTGGATGTGTGCTTCTCCCTCTCACCTCCCTCCATACCATTCTTCTTCCTCTAGTACTCTTTCTGTTCAGACAACCTCCCTTGACTTTATATCAAACCTTACATCAAACCTTACTCCCTACACTCTTTACTATATCATAATCCATTATTTCTTTATTCCTTATTACAGCAAGCTCTATCCAACCCTTTTAGCCAACTCCACACACACACACACACAGTTTATATTTTACACACAGGTATTCTTCCAACTTGATCCTCTCTCTTGCTACTACTACAAACCAAACTCGTTTCTCTCCTCTCATCCCCGTCCTCTCCAGTTTTCCAGCCAAAATATTGTAACATCCAAGAAACCATTCTCTCTCTTTCTGAAAAAACAACTAACATTACAAAGCTATGAAAAATCCCACAGCTCCTTAACCTTCAAATCCGTCCATTCAACCACTTGAATAATTAAACCATATGGTAAATGAGAAAACTTAATTGAAATCATTACAATCCCCTACACATGTCCTTTACAAACCATCACCACCTTATTCTTATCCCATTTACATTCATCTTCTCTCTAAAAACTCCAACATCCCTCTAACTGTCTCACACCAATCCATCGCTCCATGCATCAACAACATTCATGCACTTTAATAACTCCAGACGCAATGCACAAAATCCCCGTTTATGAGTAAACACAAATCCACCGAAACTCACCGTGTAAATAATCATTTCAACAAAATATTCTTACTCAACGAGAAATCCATTCTTACCAATATTTCTTTGTCACCACCAGCCAGTTTACTTGCCTTATCAAAGCCCAAACTTGCCAAACTCCCTCCCGATTCTGACATTTCACCCGATTCCTGCACACACACCACCAAACACACCATCATTCCCAAATCCCGTCTTCTTACCGTAAATCCTAAAATCATCCTCTATTCTTCACCATCTTTCTTATGCTCTTTGCAAAAAAATCCACACAATTACTTAACATCCTCTCCCAACTTTACAACCAGCCCAATTCCTTCTAGTCTCCCTTTTTCTTCTTCTTCATCTTCTTCCCTATGAACTCTAACCCTGGGCTGTCAGCACTGTAAGTGACAAGGCCAATTCCCCGACCTTCCTTCCTCCACTCAACTTCACTCCACACACACACGCGGAAAATATTACTACAACTAATTATTCCCATAACTATACCCATACACACGTCAATTAGCTTCCTCTTCACAACGACCGTAAGTCCCTTCACAGCCCCCACGTCTCCGTCCCTTCTTTTCTCCTATTCCTCTTCCCAACCATCCTCTCCGCTACATTTTCTCTCTTTCCCTAAAAAACAATACCTTCATTCCCTTCATTCCCTAAACCTCCTAAACCTAAGCCCTGTGTCTCTTATCATAAACCCTATTAACCATCTTCATTATTTATCCACCTCTTAAATATATAATCTAATTTATCATCAAGTCCTCCTCCGACAATCCTCCACTATCACACAAACTTTACAACCCTTTCCGCATCCGCTACAACAGAACATATCTCATTACTTTTTACACCCAAAATTTCACCCAAAACTTCCGCCTTTTAATGAGAGCTTCTCAATCCTTCCTAAAACTTCCCCCCTCATCCCTCCCTTTGTAAATTTCAATAAACATTTCTCTCTTATCTCCTCCACAATCCCCTCTTTTTCTTCTTCTTCATAATTCTCATCAAGATATCAACAAATTTCTATACTTATTAAAATTTCCTTCTCTCTTATCCGCTCATCTCTTTATTTTTCAACAATTATCCTAATTCCCTCAAATTCCCAATTAACTTTCACACACTACAGCTAAAACTCATCTTCATCCTGGCTCACTCCTAGCCCGAATTTCTTAAAATCCCACTCACATTTCTCTCTCTCTCTCTCCCTCTGTCTCTCTCTCTGTCTCTTTCTGTAAACTAATTAGGTGAGAAATCCCGGATTTACCACTACTTAAAATACTCAAATTCCAAGTGTCACCCTTGTACAAATATTTTATTTCCTCCCCCCTCATAAAAATCCTAGCTTCCAACTCTTCTACCACCAATCACCATCCGGACCTTTCTCCTTCAACCTTATAGCAACCCCATCTTCTACTTCCTCTCTCCTACCCACACAGCAGCCCATCCAACATAGTCTCAAGAAAAATACCAAGTGTCAACAGTAGTACACGAGCCGCAACAATCCCGAAACACTTGACAAATTGCAGACATTTCCAACCACCCCTTAAACCCGGCTCACGCATTCTTCTTCTTCTTCTTCCTCCTCCTCTCATCATCCTCATTGTCCTTAAAAAAGCATCTTAATCTCTACCCTCCTCCCTCTCCAACTTGCACATCTTCCACAGAGACAGCAGTCTTTGAAGCCTTCACCACCTTCCCCACATCTCCATCCACATCCAGCCTCATTAAATCCCAAGAAATTCGAGTCCATGTCATGAATTATGTCCCCTCATCCCCGAACCAAACACCATCCAAACGAAATTGTCCCTAGGAGGAATCCATACCTTATTTCCTTCCCCCACCCTCATCCTCATCCCTTCCATTCTCTACCAACTAAACATTCAATATATGCAAAGCTGTCCGTATTTTTTAAACCTTCAAACCTTCCCCCTTCCTCTTCCATCCAACTCTCTTCCCCCCACCAAACACCAACCGATATATAGTTACAAAATCCAGCAATTATAAGATACCGCCACATCCTCCGATTAATCCGCGGATTAATCCGCGGATTAATCCTCGGATCAAACTCACAATAATTATTAAATATTTTATATATCACCCGCTTTCCCTCCATATTTTCCCCATTTCCCTCTCTTACACACCTCCACTCTCTCCCCCTCATTTCTTCCCCGTTAAACTTCTAACCTACGCCATCGCCAACGGCACGCAAACCCGGGGTAATTACCTGGAACAAAAATCCTCCAGCAGCCATCCACAAACTACAGCCTTAAGCTACACAAAACAAAGCACTCTCTCTCTCTCTCTCCGCTCTATTCCCCAAAACTACAAAACATGCTAGCTAGTTACAGTCACTACAACGAGAGAACACAATAGACCAAACAACAACAAAACACATCATCACCACCACCCCTGAATTTACAGCACAACTCCCTCCTCCTCTAACCACAACTCCTAACTCAAAACGAGAAAATAACCCTGGAAATCACATCGTCGAATAAACAAGAAACACTACTACTACTATAATAGTCTCTCTCCATAACTCCTAAAAACCACCTTCCTCTAATCTTACTCCGGATCCTTAAAAACTAAAAGTAGCCTCCAACTACAACCCTCAAATCCAGATAACAAAAAAATAAACACATTGCTCCAATTCCATTGCATGCACAAAAATCATTATTATATATATCCCCTTTTTTCCTACGCTCTCATTCCAAATCCTCTTAAACCCACACCTTATCCACCTCCATCATAATCTTTATCCTCTCAGCCAATCCTCCAAAAACTGCATTTACAAAACCTATAAAAAATAGCAAACTCTTTCCCTTTTACTTTCTTACAAATATACACAACCTCTCTCTCTTCAACTCAAATCCCTCCCTATTCTACCATTTCTCTTCCAAAAATTACCTAAAAAATAAGTCGTCATCCAAAAACAACACATCTATCCACTTCAACCCTTCCAGAATCAGACCCCATTAAAACCCTCATTACCTTTATTTCTTTACGCCAATAAAATCCCTGCAAATCCCCCCACTTTCTTTTGCAAACTAATCTTCCAAAGAAAAACCCGCCTTAAAACCTTACTTAAACCATGTCCTCACGGATAAATCCAATTCTTCCAATTCTCTGTCTCTCCTCCTTCCTAACCTTCTAACTAATCCATCTCGTCATCTTCTGTATCGTCATAAAAAGTCGGTAATTATTTCAAAAAATCTTCTTTTTCTCTCTCAATTTATCTTTGCCTTCTTTTCCATAATAAATTGCAAATCCCCTTATTCATTTTACCCAAAGACAATCAAAATAATATTTTAGTTCCGCCTCCCCCTTCTTCCATCATCCCCCCATTAAAACATTAAAATTTCGCTAAAATCTCAACCGGCTTCCACACCTCAATAATACTACAAGCAGTCAAGCGATGCAGTCAAGCGATGCAGTCAATTCATCGCATTCATTTTAATTTATATAGAGTTCAATCATTTCTTTCTCATCTCTAAATCCTATTCTATGAGCCCAACAATTCATCAAATAAATCTCTACACTCGTCCACTTCCTCTCCATCTTCAATCCATCAACCTGACCTCCAAACTAGTTCAGGAGCGATGCTTTATACTTAACTCATCTCCTCCGTATCCACCAGGTGAGACTTCTCTACAGGTGTGCGTAAAACATGGATTCCTTCGTCTCCTCTACCTTAACAGTCTCAGTCCTTCCAACCTCCTAACCTGTACATACTCTATATTCCATCATCATCAACATGAATTCAACCTCTGAATTTAAATCGCCAAAACTAGAATCCGGCCCGTCAACTTATTTTTCTAGCTCACAGAGACTCAGCAAGCAGCGCAGCTCCGTCCGTATAATTGTTTTCTCCACCAGCTGATGATGATGATGATATGCTTTAGAGTCTTGAATAATTAGCTTCATTCATCCACCTCTCGAAGGAATTGAAAAGGGATTTTTAATCTCAACTCCTCACTCTACCCACCACCATCACCACCACCACCCTACATGTGATCTTTCCAATCTTCCGTCCAAACCCCACATTTTTATACACGGTGATGATATGAGGTCACTGGGGAGTCAAACGAGCTTCACAGCAGGAGTTACCAACATTTCCATTTTTCATCCGAAAGGGAAAGGATGAAAGAGATGACAACAAACGGGAAACTCTAAGCTTCTTCCGTACAGAGAACCCCCGCGTCGGAAAGACCCAACAACCCACACTACTTAACTCCTTATAACTAATACTCCACTTCTTGTAAAAGTAACAAAAACCATCCCTAACTCTTGTAAACCGCTCTGTAAACACCCATGCATCACAACCACCACCACACCGATACTACAAAACCAACTAAACTCATCCTTAAATCCCTTAATTCATCAACAATCCCCTTCTCCACCATCTTCCCATATTCTTTCCCCTCGTAACAATTATATATATATTTCACAGAGAGCCCTATTTTCCCAACTAGATTACCCATAACATCAGCCCGCTACTATAACCTACCACCGCATCATCAAACATCTTTTCATCTTTTAACAACTCCCTTTAGTCCTCCGGAACAAATCCTCTCAGCTTCCGTAAACTTCTTACAAAACAAATCCCCGCACGCTCCCCATAACCCTCCATCCATAATACACTTTATTTTTATCCCAACTATATAATCCTACTAATTTACACATCATCATCCTACCACGCTTGTCTAAATTAATATTCTCCCTCATATTTCTCCCTCAAAAGTCATCCTTATAATTCTACATCTCTTCCACATCTCCTTCATTTTTTCCCATCTAGCCCCATCCTTGCTTTCCTAATACCCGGCTATTCTGTCTAGCTCCCCCCTTCCTCCTTTCCTCCTAGAAATTACAATCTTCTAGCACATCTATACCCGCTTCTCAAACTTCTCATCTCTGAACTTGTAGTACTTTTTCCAACCCGAGCTACTCTAAAAATCAACCCTTCCTCCTAACAAATTCCATTTCTCTCTCCTCACAAATTCTATTTCTCTCTCCTCGGAATATTTATTAGTTTTTAAATTCAATTCTCACCTCCAAGCCTTTAAACATAAATTACCTCCAACTCCTCACTTCTCTCCTCCTCATTACCACAAATATATTTGCAGCCAACTAATTATCATAACTTTTATCCTAAACATTTTAAATCCCTAACCCTTTCTCCCCTCATTTCTCATCTTCCCCTCTGCTCTCATTACAACTTAAAGAGATTCTTCTCCCTTCTCCTCAATTATGACTCCCTAATCCAATCTAATATATTTACCCATAGTCTCCTTAAACACCACATTTCCATCACATTTAACACCACCTCTCTTCAAACAACTGTATTTCATATTTCATTAACCACCTTTCAACTCCCATTAAACAACTCCTTATTCACACTCCTTAGTTATTCTAACACGCTTACATTATTACTCAAACTCTATAGTCTCTGCTCCTGCATGAAATAAAGCGCTAAATCTCAAAAATTTCATCCCTTACCGCTCTTTCCAGGAGACTTGTTTGAGAGTGGTATAGATCCGGCCGAATTGCCGGGTTAATATCAGTCGTCAGCATTATTTTCAAAATTTCATCCACCACAAACTCAGTCTTTCCGTCTATAATCTTGTAACTTTTTAAACTCTTTTTCCGTAGCCTATCTCAACTCAATCCGCCGCGTACCATCCTTGTCGGCTAATTAAAATGTACTCCCTCACACACAAGTACACACACTAATTGCTATCTGTCACGACTCCTCCTCACATTAAATATTGACTCTGACAAATCCCCGAATTACTTTCACCGCACCACTTTCACCCAGACCACTCCAGCTTCCACACAACTTGTCCACAGAGTATCAATTAAGCGTACTAGTCTCTTAGTCGCAGCTTTCTCTCGCCGTTATTTTCATATATGACACTGAGAACAAAATTGTTTCGTAAATCACCCCACGGCAGTATATTCTCCACCTTTCACCTCTCCCACAGTCTCCTTCCTGTCCCGTGTCAACCCAATCTTCCGTCCATCTCTTTCCCCAATTGACCACTTCTCCTTTTTTCCAGCACACTATACTAACAATTCCCCTTCATGTTTCACAGCGTCCTCTACAAGAATAACAAGATCGCTCTTCTTTAAAGATAAATACACACACACACGAGTCCCACCACCGCCGGAGCCCTTCTTCAACACTTGTTAATCCCGAGACGTCCTTAAGGTAACTTCCCTCATGGATCCCTTATCTCCTCATCTTCTTTCCTCCGGCTTCCTCCGGCTTCCTCCTATTCCCTCTCTCCCTTGCCACCAAACAGAGTTTCCTACCTTTCCCAATCTACCTCTAAGCCCTCTCCGCTCCGCCTCCTCCTCCTCTTCAGGGACCCCAGGGAAATCTCTGGAAGAAGAGCCCTTGGCCTACGGCTCCAGGGCCTCCAGAGTCCACCTCTCCAGGATTTTTTAAACGTAGCCCCACCCCTTCTCGTCAACAGTGTAAACTTTTACTCAATCTTCTTTCAATGATGGGTGGGAGTGGGAGGGGCGGGCAGTAATCTCGTTGCAATTCCGCGGGAGCCACTCCCTCTGGCTCAAAAGAACGCTATCCGCTCTTGAATAAAGGGGAGGGCAATATAATTATTAAATCCCCGTATATATTTTCCCAAATAACTGGGATTAAACTTAATTGAAATATTATTTTCGCAAATTCACTCTTAACGCACTTCCGAGGACTGAGAGTCTGCTCTCTCAACTCAATCCGCTCCTTGTGATGCGCTCCTGGTATAGCGCTCAAGCGCTTCTTGACTTCCTTTCGCGATTTCCCTCTTTACGATTCCATAAAATCCCTCCTCCCTTCCCAATCTGGACACTGTATAATAAAGGAGTCTGTGTGAGGAGCGTGCTTACTTGCCGGAATCCCAGCGAGAACAAGTCGGCTGGTTGACTCTGTGCGGAAAACTGCGAGGGATCCTCCGCCAGCGCTCATCCCCTCCCGCTTTTCCAGCTTCCACTACATGTGTAAATGTGGTTGGAGGGGTGTGGAGGCAGGCTGGTCAAAATGATGGGGTGGCCAAAGAAGTATTGATGTAGGTGTATACTCGTAGCCGCCCCCTCCTGCCTCCAAATGTCACGCCCAACAAAAGTAGACTTCACACAACTATTCTCCTTCGAGTGGGCCAACCGACGAAATATCATCCTCCTGGACCCACCCTACTATCCCAAAGGTGGAGTAGCACACCCACTTCCCATCCCATTTCCCTCATGTCTCCCGCACAACCACCACTCCTCCTCCCCAAAACCAAACCCCGTATCACCCCATTCATCTTATCCTATCGCATCTCAATAAAAACCACTCCGACTACGCAAATCATACACAAATTCGCAAACATACAACAACAACTCGCCAAAAAGCACAACTATTCCCTCAATTTCCCATCTCCTCCAACTCAACCATTCTCCAGCCATTCTCCATCCTTTAGAATCCCATGAATCCAAAACCGGACACCAAATCTTCCTCACATAATCCTAGCCTTCTTCCAATACTCTGTTTTTCAACACTTTCTCCAGCACCGTACTTTCTCCCCAACTTTCACCATCACTTTAATTACTATCCGCATCCTAAACCCAGCCATCTCTTCAACCAAAATCCACCAACCTCCCGCTCAATATTAGTGTATTATTACAGTTTCCCTCAATTACCGAGGATAGGAGAACCCAGAAGACGAATCAAATCTTTTCAAACTCCGCCGGATTCCCGCAAACGCAGGAGGAAACACCCGCTTTCTCTTTAGCCTTTCCCCAATCCTCACTCCCCCTTTTCTCAACCAGCCTGCGCTTCCGCTCCTTCCAAACACATAATTCTCCCAAAACCCGGCAGCCCCCCCCCCCGGCTCTCCCTTTATTATAGCCTATCAAAAAACACACACCTCTTCCGAAACTCACCAAACCCGCCAACCCTTCCCTCTGTCGGATTAAACTTGTAACTCACTCCCCTTCTATCCTTATATCCATACACACACATGAGTTTATGCACGATCCCGCAGACATTCAATCCTAGCATCAGCAACTCCACACGCCTCCGCCAACCTTGGCATATTCTCTTTTAATCAATCCCTCGTCATACCTCATAATATAATTATTGAATCATTAGCTAATTATTCCGACCATTAACTATTTTCCTTCAAGCCTCAACCACGCACAACCTTTTCATCTCAACATCAATCCCACAGCATTCTTGTAATTCTTCTTCCAATAATTCCTCTATTTCATGTAATTCTCCTACAAAACCTCCTTCTTTTAGCTTCTTCTCTCACCTTCCCCCCACCTCTTCTATCGCGTAAATCACACCCCTACGGATTCTATATAGATTCTACAAGGCCCATGTTCCAGCATCTAAAATCCCTAATTATTATTATTAAACCCGCAACTATATACTCTGCACATCTTTCAACTCCGCAAAAACATTCTAATCCTACAAGCTGAAACAATCCTTCTTCCAGAATCTCAAAATAGATTCTCAAAACAATTATTCCGTCCTCGCTCCTCCCAAAATTCATCCAATCCATGTTTTCCGAGACCGAACCCTGTATTTTCCCCCTTTCTTAACCACCGCATAACAAAACTATAATCCACACACACACCCTATAATATTTTGCAAACAAAATTCCCTCTGTACTCAACCATCAATCTCTGCGTACTTGGCCGAAATATAGACATTATAAACTTTCCTTCCTGTCTTTTCCCTCTAATATTCTATTCTTGCCCTCTTTTCATTTCAATCCAAACAACCAATTAAATCCATTTCACTTATCTCCTTTCCCCGCCTGTCCTCCTCCATTATGCATTACCTCAGAGAGGAATCTTCCTAAAAGCTCTCACAATTCCCACATATTAGAACCACCTAATATTGAAAATCAGTCAGTCCAACTCCACCCCTTTCACTCTCTCACTTTATATATATACTTTCAATCAACTCCTCCAACAAAAAATATTCAACATGACACCTGCCGCCGTATCTACCTTCAATCAGTATATGGCTTCTCTCCTATTAAATATAACATTGCAATATTTCATTTTCTCCTTCTTTCCCCACTTGTCATATTTTTAACCAACTCTTTCGCATACACTTCCCTCCCAATCCTCCTTGAACTCTATCAAACAAACCTCCGCCTTCACACACACACACAAAGTTCCCCTTGAAACCAACTTTCTACATTTCTTCTACTCCTCTCCTTCCACCTTTCTCCACCTTGCTTTCACATCCTTCCATTTTTTCACCATCCACAACTCCTCTCCCTTGCAGCAACTCATACAAATGCACCCGTGCAACCAAACCCATGCCCCCTTCACAAGATCCAGGACATTTAATCCCTCCACCCGTCTTAATTCATATATAGTTTCATGTATACACACACCCTTCCCTAGTTTTTAACATTTAGTAGACAAGTTTCAACAACCGCGGAGCCAGCGTCTCAGGCCCGGGCATTTTCCGAGCACGCAGTTCCAACCAACCAACTGGAAGCTAATGTAACATGCCCATAACTTTTGTCCTACATGAACTGGGCGGGTTTGGGTGTTGAGAATTTTTACATATTTATAAATCTCATCATCCACCCACCACCCTCTCCACCATCTCACAAATCATCCTGGCAATCCTCTCAAAATTAACAATTCACCCACTACCTATCCACCACCCTCATCATTTACAATCCTTACATATTCTCTTATTACAATTTTAACTAATTTCAATTTTTTTTCATTTACAAATACTTTCAAAATATTAACCGTTAGCCTAAAACATAATTTCAACCGATTCCCAGCTTCCTCTCACTGCATCTAACCTCAACAGAAGCTTCGTCACTCCCACGGTTTTTTCCTCCTTGCCCACCAAAATATCCTCCTCATTACGCCATTCCAACCTCGCGAATTCATTTATAATTCCATCATTCACACGCAACTCAAGTTTCACCTCCGCTCCCTCTCTCTACTGTCCCCTCTGTATCCGCTTTTCTCCTGTACGGCCACCACAACCCGAGCTCTCCGACTCTATAGTCTCTCATCTGACCAGACCACTCCAACCACCAACCCTGTCTTCCTTTACCACCCGAATCACAGATAATTAATTATGACTGATAACCAACAAAGTCCTGGGTCATTACACGCTCACCCGGACACACACACACGCACAGTCATATAATTCTCTGTACACACATCTACCAACCCTCAAGTATTCCAGAACAAGACAGCAGAATTAAAATAAACACATGCCACCTGCATTATAAATGATCCAACATTCCAACATCCATTTCTACGTTAACAATCCTAGACAACTTGTTAGCATCTTTACACACTCCCAACAACTCCAATAATTATCTCTTATTCTACTAGTGCTCTAGTCTACGTCTTCTCCCACCACCGCAACACAAATCCATCAATTCCCAAGCCTATACCTGCATACCTGCCTACCTGTCTCTCCCTCTAATCCTCAGCAAGCTAATATAAATGACACACAAACCCCACAATAAACACGTTATTGTCACCGTCTTTAAATCATCAGCTATCAACGCTAATTCCCTCTCCAAATTATCATTATTAGTCAAACAATTCCCCGTAACACAAGTATCCAATTTTATCCATTACACTCCTCCTCCTACCACAACATTGTATCCGCCCCTCCTCTTCCAAACACAAACTCATCCACCGTCGCCCTCTATTTTCGCACATATTAGTAATTCAAAATTTCCCTCTCATAACCCACATCAATCTTCCCCGTATTATTATTCCCAATTCTCCATCCTCTTCCTCCTCCTCCTCCTCCTCCTCCTCCTCTCTTAAACAAACACAAATGATTCATAATAATAGCCAAAAATCCTTAAGGGTTTGCGCTTCCCTTTATTACTTATTTCTCGGACCCTTACCACCTCCACAAGTCCCCTTCATTTCCGTCTGATATTTCCCACACCACACGCCCGCCTCCACCGGGCTCTATACACAGTAAACAACACGGAAAACTCACTCCATCTACGCAGGGGAAAGCAAAGCACTGCATCAGTCTCCTCCAAACACACACACTCACACATTATCCTTCCTTAATGAACTAAACACATGCAATCCCTCTACGCCACCATCATCCTCCAGCCCCTTTGCTCCACTATATTTACAAAGGGTTATATCAAACCAAAACGCGTCCCCAATCAATCCAACAATAACAAAACAATAAATCATTTCACCCTGATCAAAAATACATCTCCCAAACGCACAACAATCATCATCCAAATTACTCCCACCTTTCTCCATAAAATCCCATAATATTTCCACCTACCAACTTTCCTTTGTCTAGCCTCCGTACTAGTTTTTCCCAAACATTAGTCATTTCATCCAAACAAATAGTCCCCTCGCCTATAGTCCTTCTTTTAGTCCCGTCTATATTATTTATTCTTTTTTACTTACCACCACAGCAAACAGTCTGCTCCGCGCACGGGCCTATCCCTCGTTTTTTTAAAACAATCTCTCGCTTCTTTGGCTATCCTTGCTTTCCCTCTCCCTCAGCTCCACAGCTCTCCTCCACAGGTGTAAATGCAACTCCGCATAAATTAACATCTTACAAACACCCCATTCTCATAACCATACATCCTAGTCACAACTTGCCTCCCCCAATAAATTATACAACATAGCAACCAACCAAATGAATACAAATTCACCATTATCCAGACAATCCTTCCACTCATTCCTTCTCTCACAATAACTTATAACCCGCCTCTCCGAAATATCCGATCCAGGGAGGCCCCCCCAACAACCACTCCACATTCTCTCTTCTGTAATAACCTCAACTTCCATTTTCGCCCTCCGTCTTCCTCCCTTAAGGAATCAATAAGTTTAACACCAACCTTATTAGCTCATTTCATTCATTAGCTCCCAATAATATTTTCCTAATAACTTGTAGGAGTCCCTTCAAACATGTTACTAGTTTTTCCTCCAACTCCGACAGTCTTAGCTCCTCCACTGATTTCTTTCATTTCTTATCCAAGCAGCAACAGCAGGCCAGCCGACCTCCTTTCGTGTCCCTCTATATATTTTTATCCCTTCATCTTATATTCCATCGTAGTCCATCCAACGGCACAGATGATAAATAAGAGACACGCCAGTATACCAAGACAGAGGGAAGGAAACGACTATCCAGCCCAGCGCATATATGCTAATACCTCTTCACAAACTTACACGGCCAACTCCCATCAACAACCCCACGATCCACCAAAAAAAAACTAACAACATCGGGACGGAAATATTCTTAAATCGTGTTCCACCCGTCATCATCAACTAGAACAATAACAGTCGCCATTTATTCCCCACAAACCCTATACACTATTTACTCACACACTATACCAAATCTAAAGACACACACGCACTCCCTCTCTCCTTCCATATCCTCAGCGACACACACTTTCAGACTGATTTTCACCAAATTATTTATATTTGAACCAACTATTAAGCTCGCATCAGCAGTTCAACAGTTACAAGTACGCGTGTATTTTCCTGTATGCAGCAGAAATAAATTTCACGGTAGTAGAACACTCAAAGACGCACAAAAATCTGCAGGTTTATATCCGCTACCGTAAGAAGTATCCACAAATTCGTAAAAACAGCATGAATACGAAAAACTCCGCTCAAATCTAGTTAAGAAAGGCAACAACGGCTTGCATTTCCAGTCGTTTCTATTTTATTGAGGAGGATTTTCAAATACAAGTAATTATATATGTTTAAATTTTGGCGGGAAATTTAAATATTCAAATTTAAATATTCAAATTCAAATATTCAAATTCAAATATTCAATTTAAAAAATCAAAATGTTGGCCGCAAAATCAAATAATCAATTTAAAAATTTAAATACTGCGCGAAATTCAAATATACATTTGAAAAATTAAAATGTTGGCCGGAAAATCAAATAATCAATTTAAAAAACTAAAATACTGCGGGAAATTCAAATATTCAATTTAAAAAATTAAAATATTGCCCGGAAATACAAACCTTCATGTTTTAAATAAAATGTTGGCCGGAAAATCAAATAATCAATTTAAAAAACTAAAATACTGCGGGAAATTCAAATATTCAATTTAAAAAATTAAAATATTGACCAGATATACAAACCTTCATGTTTTAAATAAAATGTTGGCGGGAAATTCAAATGTTCAATTTTTGATGAAAATCTTCGCGGGAAATTAAAATATTCATTTTATTTAAAATATGTTGGGGGAAAATTCAGATATTCAATTATAAATTAAAATGTTGGCGGGAAATTCGAATACTCCTTTTTAAATTCAAGTACAAGTAATTCAACGTAACTCAAAATGGACCATGTCTTGAAACTAGCTCCTTTGCCCTTAATGCATCATCTTCATACAAGCTTATGATTAATCCACCTCATTCCCCGCCATTCAAATTTTTTCCATATTTTCTCTACCACATTCGGTCACCACCATCTTTACCACATGTATCGCAACAACTTCAATTCATCCTCATCAATTATCCTTCCATTCCCGGCATTTTTATTGTTTTCTTCATTTGCCAAGACAGGTTCCGCTTACAAGGATCCTCCACTCATCCAACCCAAATCCTCACTTCACTCCAGTACCTTAATCCCTATTTATTTTACCGCACATTTAAGTAACGACATCCTCCCCTCCCCCACCAGTCCACTTCTGTCTCTCATTATAATCTTGTCAAATTTACCCACGCCCCCACGCCTTTACTCTCTCCATCCTCCTCCCATCCACTTCTCAACTTTGCACAATCCCCTATTCCCGACCTCACATGAAGCACATTCATTAAGCCCATATTACCCTAGCTTTTTACACAAAACCAAACGCCAGTTTAGCTCCTCATCCACCATATTTTTCGCCAATTAAAATCCTAACCGCAAATCCTCCACGGATTAATACAAACCGTCATCTGCCCCTTCATCAACCGCCTTCCGATCATTCCGATCCGCATTAATTTCCAAACGTTTTTTACCCCACACTGATCGTGAACAATTAAACAATTTTTAATCCAATACCTTTTTTCAAATTCCAACCTTATTTCTCCTGCAAACTAGTAAACCAAACGGTTTTTTTCCGCCACTTTTACATCTCGCACTTAATTGAAAAATATTTTTTCCACAACCATCCTCCACCTCTCCAACCCGACTTCATCCCCATCCACTTTACTTATAGGACTCCAATCATTATTATACACTACCTAGCAGAAACAACAGCGGGCAGCATCTGAGCAAAAATCCCAACAAATTTCGCCACCCATCTGTTCTCCTCCTCCCATTCCCATCTCATCAATCTGCTATCCGCTAGAACTGCCATCTCAAAACCAGGACCAACTTCACTCCTCAAACTCCACAAATCCAGCAGAACAGCCTTCCAACTTTCCTACATTTCACCAACTCAACAAGACAAAACGTTTATTAGCAAGCGCATTAGTTAACCAAAATGCTTCGTATTTTTATCAACTCATCATCATCCCCTCATCCAAGCACCAAACCGGCGCTAAATCCTCAGCAACGTCAGAAAATCCGTAAAAATCCAACCATTTTTCCAACTTTCTTAACGTACGTACGTTAATTTTTTCTTCATCTCTTCTTCTTACGAGTAAAAACTCTTGAGATTCCTTCAAAATCCTTTCTTCTATTAACTAATCCTTCCACCATTACCCATTAAAGTCGGACATGGATATCGAGTGGGTGGTTCTCTCTGAGTTTTAGTATTTAAATTCACTCCGAAACCAACCTGTAATTATAAGTTTGTAAATCAAAAAATTTATATTTCTCCCCTTGCCGCCCTTAATCACCTTCAAATAAAAAAACCCATCCAAACAAATCATCCTCTACAACAACATACCGTCTCATATTACCAAATACTGAATAAATACTAATCACCAGCCATGTATCCAGTCTCCCATCTCTTCCATCTCCTTTTTTATTTTCTCAAAACTTTTAACTTTTACACATTTACCCACACACCATCCTTCCCTTTCCAAGCTTCTTCATTCCAAGCCCTTCCTCCCAAGTCTTCTTCATCTTCTTCATCTTCTTCTTCTTCATCTTCATCTCTTCTCCATACCTTCATTTCATCCAAGTCCCACTCTTCCACCGACCCTTCATTAAATCTCTCACGCCCGTCATTTTCTCAGCAAACAACAAGTCAAATAGAAAACCTACAACCCACATCCATGCATTTCCACGTTAAACGTACATGAAATTAATGTTCCTCGCATCTCTTTCATCACATTCGCCAATATTCGCAAACATCCAGCCCGCATTCCCATCCCCGCTTTCTCTTCCTACTTTCACTCAAAAGGCGCACACACCTTCCAACTGCATCTCTCACCCTCCAACACTGTACTCAACCGTCCATAAAATCCCTTACAAACTTGACTCCAATCATTTCCCCAACCCTTTTCAATCTCCCCGCTTGTCATCAGACCCACAATTGAATTTAAATCCTACATACAAATCCATCAACGAATCATCTACCCCGCCCCTTTTATATTGTATCAATAGTTTCTCAACAAGCCTGCCTCATTTACAGCCTTAGCTGTCCATCCCTTCTCTCGCGGCTTACAACCGCCTGTATTTCCCATCCCCAATCCAATGATCCTTTAAAATCAAAGACAATTTAAAAACCATCCTATCAAACCTCCATCAATTCCTCCCCCTTGAGAATTTTTCTCAATCCATCAAATCCTCACAAAGCCAACAACATTAATTAGAGTGATTCTCAATTTGCCGACAATAGATTTCAACGGAACTCACTACGCTAATCTCTCTACCATTAGTTCACCATAGTTTTCCCTATTATTCAATTCTCTTTCATCCCTCGCATCATTCCTCCTCTCACCACCACTTTTATCATCCTTTCTCTCAACTCCAATTCCTCTCCTGATTACAATCCAAAAAAGCCAACACTTCTCTTTCTTTCTCTCACCATCTCAGACGGCGGCAGACGACGCCACCGCATAACAATACACCAATTCATCCACACACACAATCCCCATCATCCTCATTCCCGCATCATCACGTCCAAAAGTTCCGATAAAACCATGACAGTTCCACTTCACACCTTCACAAACAACGCGGAGAAAGCTCCGATCACGTTCCCGATATCATTCATCCTCCTCCAACAGCCGCTCTCCACACAGAAAAAATCATAAAACACAAATATAATTCTTCCATCCCATCCCCCTCCCCCTCATTCAAGTGTCAAAAGTAGCCATCCTGTATTTGCCGGCCCCTTTTCCAATTCCTCTCGGCCGCCGCCGCTACCATTTCCCAGTCCGCTCTCAACCCTGTCCCATCCCTTCATGAGCCCATCACACACCATACACCATAGCCCAGTCCATCATCCTTCATACATACACATCCTATATGTGTGTCTAATGAAACCACGCCCCCAAGTCAACTCCTGCTGAGAGGTCGTGCCCAGAGTTAAGGCCAAAAAACAATCAAAACGTCCAAGTCTTCCTGAAAACTTTAAAAAGTCCCAAATCCAACATAGTCTACCTCAAACACTGTCTACTATAGAGACTCCATCGAAACAAAACTAAAAAGACCGTGAAATCACGCCACCGCTCCCCGGCTCTCTTCATAATATCATCACTTAATTGAGTGAAACAAACCTTTGGCCTAGCACTTTACCCCCTCTTATATACCCTCTTTCAATCAACACGTCTCCTCGCCGTCATTAATTACCACGTCTAATCCTATCAAAAAAGTCTCCGAATCTTCACATCTCGGATTCCACCCGTCCGTCAACTCATCTCCATCCAGCCTCCATATCTCCCTCCTACAAATCCACAAATCACTGTCAGCCCCGTAAATCCCATCCCACACATCTTTTCATCCCTTCAAACACCCTCACCTTGCCAAAAATAACTTTCAATATAGCACCCATAGCCGCTAGCACTTTCACCGCCATGCTTTCTCCTCCCAAAAACCACCAACCATCTTCTTTACTTTCTCTGCCATGTAATTACTGGGATAAATTCCCCAATTATCAACAAAATTCGCCAATTTTCAACAAAAACCCCTTTTTCAATCATACAACTATACCCATATAGCACCACTCTCAACCCCCTCCCAGCGTAAGCCTTATCCTAAAAACCATAGATATTCTTTAATTACAGCCAATTACCTTCCGTAACTCGCTAAAATGTCAACAGGTTTATATTATACGAGTCCAATATCCGCAAAACTCCCCCCAAAATTCTCAATATACACAATTCGCAAAACACTCCCATTTAAACCTTTTTCACAATTATTATACCAACCTATAATTTATCATTTATTTTCCCAAAGCCCCTCTATAATTCCCTCCATATAATCCCAATGTTTTCTCCAAAACAACCTACCCTTTCACCCCGCCATTTCCCTCTATTCATATTTCCCGGGCCTCACAAAATATTTAATTCCATAATACCGCTATAGTACTACTGCTTTCTCTTCTCATTAATTCCCACATTTCCATACCACCACATCCTCCTATACTCACACGCCTTACCCTTACCCCATACCGCTTTCACCTCACCATCCCTCAAAATCCGCATTGCTAAATTCGCTACCTTTCCTCCCTGGGTGCAATTTTAATTACCGTCTCCTTTCCTTGGCCTTACATACGGCTCGCTTTAATAGTTTCCCCGCTTCCTCCACAACCATCCCGCTCCACGACGATGATACAAATAATTCACCTCAATTACAGCCCGCCAATTAATGTTAGCTCAAATCGCATACTACTCTACTACATGTTCAATCCTCACTCCTAATCCTTATTCACTTGACATCCCCTCCATAATTACAGACGAACCCGAGGAACATAAACTTGTAATTATTCTTAATTCCAACATCCACCCAACATTTGTTCAACATTCCAACAACTTTTCCTTAACTTGCCCCTCCATCACAATTCCTCTTCACCTCTCAACCACTACTCCAGACGACCCTTCATATATTCCTGTATCTCTCCTCTTATCCTCCTTCATCTCTTCCTCCTCCTCCTCCTCCCCCCTCATTCCCTTGGGTAAATGACACTAAATACCTACAACAAGACTTACCAATGTAAACTCGGCTCATCATCCCCGCTACATAATCTTCCCCTACTTTTCCACCATCTTGCTCATCCCCATCCCTCTATACTAAATCCAGAGCACATTCACTCACACTCCATCTCATAATTATTCCCATCACATTCACAATTCCACAATTATAGTTGCCACTTTAATAAGCTCATTTGTTTCCCATCCCCCTCCTCCAAAAACATTAGTCACTACACAAGACTCATCTTCTTTATAATTCCTCCCAAGACACTGCTCCTACATTAACTTCTTCTACCCCCTCCCCCTATTCTCCTATTCCAAACGCGTAGTCCCATTCAAAATTATTTTTTTACATCATAGCCACAACTACTGCCAAACCAAAAGAGTTATATACGCGAAACAGTTGAGAAGACCATGTCTGGCGTACACACTCCTCCCCCATTGTATTCCTCCTCTACATACACAACAATTACGAGCAAATAAAATATACCAAATCCCACCATTTCTACACACGTATATAATAAATATCATTTTTATAACTCGCTACTTACTAACCACTCTTCCATGTACGTAGTTAATTCCCTCCCTCCTTTCTTCCAGTCCTTCCAACCTATATTTATTCTAATCATTTCATCGGATAACTCGAAAATATTGTCTCAAATATCATTTCTCCTCCTCCTCCTCCTCCTACCCACTCCTCCTCCTCCTCCGCACCTTTCAACAACTACATAACCTCCGTCCGTCCACCGCTCCACCTTAGGATCCGCAGCAATCCCATTTATATATATCTCATCCCAACATCTTAGCAATAACCCCCTACCACTTACTTGTTTTACTTGTATCACTACACTACTACCGCATGGGCACTAAACCATTTTAAAAGCTACTTAAACCTCAACTATCATTCTTCTATCACCAACCAAAATCTTTGACCACCCCATCCAACAGCTTTTTCCTCACCCGCTTCCGATGAAAGCCGACAAATCCCAGAGCAGCTTTAGCCAGCTTTACCATAAGCTTTACCCATCCAAAGCCAGCCAGCAACGCTTCTCATCAATATTAGATTACAACAACTAGTATTTAATTTACATCCACTTTTTAATCTCCAACAATCTTTTCCAACAACCTCCTCTCTTCCCATCCTCCTCTTCAATAATTCTTTGCAAATTCCAACAAATATAAATTATCATTCAAAACTCCAAATCCCTCACAACCATCATCAACTCATTTCCAAATCTTTCTAAATCTTCCAAATCCCTCCACACATCTCATCCCATCTTTCCTAACCTTCACATACATTTCATCCCCCTAAAACCCTCCCTCCCTTCCCGACTATATCTTAATCCAAGCTTGTATGTCACTTCATCCCTCCTTACACCTGTCCCGAGTGATTATAAATATTAACTCTCCCTATAATTTAAACATACTCTTACGTAAACCTCAAATCCGGATTCTTTGAAACACCAAACGAAGCTCCACTTACTCTTCCTATTGCTCTTGCTCCTCTCCAGCCTCATACTACCCGTACATAAACAAAGTTGCAAATTCCGAACGCAGGATTAGCCGGAGTCACTCCCGCTACCCGCATAACATGCACATCCAGGATTAGCACACGAGTCACTCCGGCTACCTTAGTCCCCGATCTTTCCATATTTTCTCCCCGATTGCCCTCATCATCTGACTCTAAGCTTGTCCACACGCTCCGTCCGTCCTCCTACTTATTACATCAACTACTGTGTAGCAACTCCATGCATCATCCCCCTTTACGTAAGAAGTTCGGGTTCCTCCTCTTCCCTGTTCTCTTATAATCCCACACTCTCCATTTACCCTTTTCACAGCTCCCGCACAAACACAATAATCCCTCATCAATCTGTCCACTATTAACGCTTCTTTTTCATGTCGTCTCTATCTTCTGTCTCTCTCTCTCTCTCTCCGTCTCCCTCTCCATCCCAGCCGACTCATTCAACCATCACAATCATCAATGATCATTCCGCTCCGTATCATTAGCCATAATTTCTCCACACTGAATAATCAATTAACTTCCTACCAGTCCCCCGGCCTTCCGTCACAATATCCCACTAATTTCATTTACTCAACCGCAATTCTTCCTCCCTTTCTTCTTCACCATTTCTGCCATACCACTTCACCCCAACCGACTAAATTACCCAGACCACAATTAGCCTCATGCCGAGACTCTTTTTCCTTCCCAAAAAACATAGCAGCCCTATCCCACATAATACACAACATTAATTCCCACCCCCTTCCCCCTCCTCACCAACCACTCCATCCCCCCTTCCCCCCGCACCTCATCAACCTTCCACAATACTACTCATAATCCCATGCAAATTACCAATCATTTACCCCTAAGCTTCACTTTCTAAATATAAACCCTATTTTCTCCGCATTTTCCACCCTTCCCACCATTTCCCACACACAAAGTATTCACCAACTCCGCTATATACTTTTTCCTACTACAACTACTTCTTCTACTTTCCTTCTTGTACTCTTTTTTAATTTTATTTCCATCACCTCCCATTAACTCCGTATAGTCCTCGCATCTCCTCCAAATTTCCTACATTTTAAATCTCATTCCCACATACTTTTCACCCCATTGCCATTTATTCACACGCAATAGTTTTCTCCAATCACGCCTCACCACCCTCCTTCCATCATCCCTTCTCTCCATCACAATTTCAAGTCGCGGAATTCTATATATGCTTTCACAACTTTCCCGACGGCCAAATCCCAAGTAAATCTTGCCTTATTTACCCCCTTTCCCTTTCCTCTTAGCTTTTACCTGTATAGCCAATAATAAGTCTAGTTTTTACTACCAACAAAATCCCTCCCTACTCATCCCGTTGTCAAGCTTCAGAAGCTACTAAAATTTGCAAAACTATTCAACTTAATACACCAAGTAAAGAGCCACCACTTTTTTTCAAGTACCCCCCCTTCAACTACTTATCCGCTTCCCTAACAACATAACGATACAAACGAATCCAACTCACAGAGAGCCACATAAACACGCCCTAACCTTTGACCACAATCTCTTCAATTCCTAATTTTCCCTAACCTCGTCTCAGAGTTTCTCCTTGTGTAAAATGGCGGGTGTGCTCCTATAGGGTATCATCCACTCCTCTCCTGTAATTTCATTTCTAATTCCATTCCCCATTATAGTTTCCACTTAAACTTTAAATAATCCCATTTTCCTATTATTACACCACTCAAATTCCCAGTATCCGACCGAATATCATTATTATTATTAGAGCAAAACCCAAAATTGATACTCTGACGCCATTTCCTCCAGACGAATCATCTCTTTAGCTTTACTCTTTAGCTCACTATTTCTCTCCTATTCCCGGCATTATTCTTTCTCTCAACTCATTCCTCTACCATTATTTCAATTCATCCTTCTTCACTCCACCATTCTCCTTCCCTACTCTCATACAAGACTTACTAAAATACTACAACACTTCCAACACGTCTCTCTTCATACCTGCCCTTATTCTTCCTTCCACCTCCGCCAAATCTTTATCCCTCCAATAATCACATCCAACTACACTTCCAACCATGCTCCCCTCCTTCTACTAATTGTTATAGCGAATCTAAAACTTTTTTTATCCTCACTCAAATAAATAATTCACATTTTTAATTCATCCCTTCAGAGATTCTTATTACTATATCACTATTTTTTCCCGCACCCAACCTCAACCTCCATACACAAACTATAAATACATAATCCCGCGAAAAATCAAAATCATTTCCCTCCTCCACAAATTCCAATCCATAGCGTTAAAAAAAACTTTGCAAAATCCGCAAACGGCTACCATAGACCGGAACAATCCCAAACATTTGTATTCAACAGCCGCATCACTCCCACCCTTTCCACCAACTCCCAATCTCTCCTCCTTTCCACCAAATCCAAACCAGCCTCATTAAACCAACCCCCCCAATCACAACTATACTCTCACCATTACAAATTATAATTACCCTAATCAAAGACGTACAATTTCCAGACTTATAACCACCACACACTCTAACGCATCATCCCTTATCGCCCATCCACAAACTCTATGCTTCCCGCATACAAAGCAACATTATCGCAAAGACCATCAACTCGTAGTCAAACTACAAAGTCTCATCACCTCAATTACACACAATTCCTTCTATCCTTCTATACCTCTCCGCATCCTTCATCTCCTTCTTTCATATCTTTTATTATAATACCTGCCTTATTCACTCCATCCTCTACCTTACTGCCTACTACCTGTGTACATGTCCATTCTCTCCTCTTTCCTTCATCATCCAACAACTTCCAAGCTACCCATCATATTCCATCTCCTCTTTCACACTCCTCATCCGTTCTCCTCATCCCTATTCTTCAGGTATTCTGTAGCATCTTCAAAGAAACAAGTCCCACATTGACCACATTAGCCACTTGCACTATTCTCTCTTCATCCTCAACCTAACTTCCTCGCTCCTTCCTTTCCTCCCTGTATTCATTCTCATATATTCTATCATTCCCTCCTCCTATTCAACAGCTACTCATTCTCTTCTTCTTCTTCTTCTTCTTCTTCTTCTTCTTCTCTGGACTTTCTTCCTTTTCCTTCAATCCATAGCCTCCGCCTACTTGTATTCTAAGTCAGCTCCCTGCAGCCCACAAGACTCAGCCATAGACAAAATGGCAAAGAAACTCAAAAGAATCCATCATCACACAATCATCATTCATCCACTACAAACCGTCCGGACACTACACTAACAGGACAAAACCTCCAATCAAACCTCCAATCACAATCCAATCCCCTAATGACCAATTCAACACATCATATCTCAAAAAAAAATCAACCTAATTCAACTACTCTCCCTCCATTTCATCACCCCCCCTTCCCCTCTTTCACCACTCACCCCCACTTTGTCTTTCTCTCCTCCAAATCATCTCTCTTATAATAACACTACTTACTATATTAACCCCTCTCTACACTCTTATATACACACACACCTAAATTCCACTAATTACATCCCCAAAGTCATCCCTTGATAATTCCAAAAGTCACGCTCCCACTTCAAACACGACCAATCATACAATCATCCTTTAAAATCCTCTCAATTTACCTCAACAACCCGGCTTCCTCAGTCATCCACTCTTCCCGTCAACTCAAAACGCACATCCTTCTTCAACTACACGAACCTTATGAAAAATAAAACCCGCAGTAGCGCCCAACAATTTACTTCCCTCTTCATCATCACCTTCTTATTATCTCCTTAAATCCTCATCTACAATTAATAAACCAACTCTCACAATCCCCTTCCTCCTCCCACTACTCCCTCCGTCTCCACCCCCCTCTCATCACAATCACTCTCCTCATTCTCCCACACACACACTTTAATTATACTACACACACACACACACCAATTCAACAAAACACCCTAAAAAATCCACAACAATTACTCCAACAACTTAACCATTTCATCATCCCTCCCCCAACCATCACACAACACAGTATCACACAATCACATCCTCTCATCACCTTCAGCTACTAATTCAAGTCATTCTCCTCAAGCCCCCTTCTCTCCATAAAAACCTCAAGTCCCACATAATCCACCATTAACAACCATCTAATCATCCGAATCAAATTCTTCAACTACTTACTTCCAACATCACCACAGTCTAATTATTTTCATTCCCCATCAACTCCACCTTTGTATAGTTAGCATGGAAAGCATCTCGCATTCCTGGCTCCCTCTGCCTTATAAACAATACAAAACTCTCCGCTGTATACCCGGGTCTCCTAAAAGTATTTTATATTCTATGACCAACACCAAGACGCAAACTCCTGCAAACTTCTTTACATATTTTTCCACCAGTTTCCTCATTCCACGACCTTGGATTTAATTTCCGCCTCCATCTTGTAATGTCCCCGGCATCCTCTTCCGCTTTGTATTCCCCTCGCAATTTTCCTTTCCTCAAGCAATCTCAACATTTCTAAATCCTTTCTCCCGCAATTTCTTCGTTTCTCCTTGCACGGATATCCAACTGTTCCAAATCCATACCAATACACTTTCATTTTTCCTCTCCCCGCCAAACCTCACTTTATCATCAACTACTTAATCTAAACCCTCAAAACCTACAGAATAATCTTCTCTACAAGCTCTCAGCTGCTAACAAACCCGCTATCACCAGACTAGCTTAGCCTGAACCTATATCCGATTTCATGCTCCAATCCTCTCCACCTCTTTTCCCTCCACGACCGAATTCGTTTATTCCTTCCGCGAATTTTACCCAGGTGCGTGTTCTAAATGTATTCTGCACCGCCGTCGTAGCTGATTACAATTCTCCCTTTCGCTCCTTTGATCAGTACTATATGATTATGCTATAGTCCTTCTCCAGCCTACAGATAGCCTTAGCAACCCCAACCCCATTCTTTTATTTACCCCTCTCTCTCTCACTACTCACTACCACCATTCCCACAACATTCAAGTCTAAAGTTTTATTTTAGTACGAGAAATAGCTATTAAGGAAAATGTAGGAAAAGTACTTTTGTATTCCAAACGACACACTTCCGTCCTCCTCCTCCTCCCACCAAGTCTAATATCCCATTCAACGAGAACAATGAAACCTCCAGAATTTTCTCCATTCAAAAGACCAAAGGATAAAATATATCCGAGGGGGACGGTGGTAGAGGAGGACAGACGGAAAAATCCAAGAGTTCACACACGAAACAAGTCTCTCCAACATACACGAGTCTCCCTCAAAAAAGCTCAAATGGCTTCATAGTGTGAAAAACTACACGAATCGTGTCCAATTGTCCAAAAAGAATCGATCCAAACTTTCTCCATCACCTTTTCTCCCCTACCTTTCTCCGAGTCTTTCATTCTCCTCTCTGCCTACAACCATTCCCCCTCATTTTTTCCCTTCACGCCAAAAACCTTTTCATTTATTTCCCCACTCACGCATCAACCATTTCCCCCGCCTCTTCTTTCCCTTTCTTCCACCAAAACACCTTTCTCCTTCAAACTTTCTTCCCCCCTCTCTCTTCCTCTCTCCTCAACACTAGTCAATCTATACCCCAGCCAGTCTCCGTACGACTTTCTCCTCAAAAGAACGCTTCACCACCTTCACCATCCTTCATTTATTCCTGTCAGCCCATGTACCCGGGTATTCTTCATTCATTTCCCCCTCGCCAGCCAAAGCGGAATCCTCATTCCAATTTTATGTATCCTTTGAATAATTTATACTTTCTCCCAAATCTTGACCAAAAAGTGCCATCAACCAAAAATCCTCCAAGAACAGTAGTCAATATTTATATGATAATCAAAAAAGAATCGCGTGCGTCCCTAAATTTATCTTCATTATCGCATTATCATCATTACCATCCCTGCTCTCTTAACTCCGTCCTCTCCCGTCACCCCCTTCCCTCTACTCTCTTCAGTCCTCCTCTCTAATCCTCTCTAATCATATCATTAGAATTCAATCCAACACAATAGAATAATTATTCCTATTTATCCGCCACCACCGTAATTTCCATCCCTGTCCCCGTCCATGAATCAATCAATACACCAATTCCAGCTTATCCACCAGCTTACATTATCGCCAAACTTGACTCTCACAATTCCTCCACTCAATCCCTTCAAAACCCCCATCAAAATTAACCGTAGTTAACCCTGCCCAAACCCTTAAACTCCATCCCATCACCGGCGAGACTCAAGGGATAATTTCTCTTTGAACAAACTCCATTTCCCCGAAATCTCCCACCAGACTGCATAAACCTCCATCCGAACAAATCCGACTTTTTCCAGTCCTTCAAGTCCTCCTTTACCCATCCCTTCATAACATCTCTCCAACCCTCCTCCACCATTACTTCCTCTCCCCTATAATTATCCTCCATAACGTCTTCCAAAAAAGTCTACGTACCTTAAAAACAACGCAACTTTCAGCCTTCAAAACGCCGCCAGTCCTCTCTCTCAAACTTTTCCTTCTTCTTCTTCTTCTTCTTCTTTACCCTCATGAATTATCAGTTTTCACCTCAACGGATCTTTATTCCACCGCATTTCAAAGTATTTAGCCTAGGTCATGCCATAATCCCGTCGCATCATAATCTTCCCCCCGCGTCTGTCACAAGTCAAGACAGACTCATCCTCGACCTTATAGCCTCCATACTCGAGTCAGAATCCACCAAATGAGGCCCTTTCCAATTTAAGGGCATCCTATAATTTCCGCTCTCCTTCCTACACTGGAGTTCCTAAACCCTACAACAACAAAACGCATAACGAGCACAAACCTCTGCGTCTTTAAATACCTGGAAAAATTAACAGTACCGTCTTCTTTTCCCTACAGCATCATCCCTTCAATGACTCATCCTCCGCCGCCGCCATACAGGGACTCAAATCCCAAATACGGCTCCAACAACAAACCATATAATCAACATCCCATCATCATCATTCCAAAAATCCTTCGTAACCAAACCGGCCTATAAACTCTTTCTTCCTATCCTAATTCTTCTCATTGTCTTTGCCACACATCTCTCTCAAATAATCATCCAAATCTCTTCAACAGCCCTTCCTTCAACCTCCTTGTATGCACACTGCACACAAGTCTTAAATGTATTCCCACAATTCAATCAAATTACCATCCACAAAACTCCATTTAAACTCCATCGAATTATCATATCAGCCAATTATCAATTATTATTTCTTTTTATTTCTTATCTCCTCCATCTGCTCCTAACCTCAACCAGCCCTCGGGTCATTAAGTCATTTTAATAGTCGTACAATGACAACTGAATATAAAACAGCCCCGATCCACAGTTGAACAAGAATCTCAGAGAACAACATCCTCCAACTCATTTAAATATCAAAACCTTCAATTTTTAATCACCTCCAAAACCTCTAGTCGCCTTCAACAACCAATCATTCCGTCCACGTACTTTCCAAACCGACTTTTTCTACTTCTTCAACCCTATCCAGTCTTCCTAAAAACCAACTCAAGCTTCTCCACTCTCTCGGACACCTTTTCATCTCCTCCAAGTCCACCGACTCCCCAACTCCCCTCCCCTACCCGCCGCCCTTCACAATCAACAAAAATATATATATCAGACCATAGCCCAGAAAATATATAGCCCTAGCGAGCCAGCCAGCCAGCCAGCCAGCCAGCCAGCCAGCAAACACCACCACTCAAAAGAACATGACACACAAGAAACAGAGAGAACCCACAGATAGCCATTGTCTCAACGCTACCCTGTAATTTTCTCTAAAAAACTCAATAATTTAATGGCTCATCGGAAATATATTTCTTACTCCAACAACTTACACATGTCAAATCCAACCCAGTTTGCAGTTGGTCCTACCCAGTCCTACCCAGTCCTACCCAGTTCAAGACCGTATCTATCCTACACTTATTCCACCAAGTCCCTTCCAGAGTCCACAGACTCCCACCAGTCCCGTCAAACCTTCATCCTCCCGCCAACCCCAGCCCTCTTTCTCCCCCCGCTTTCATCCAGTAAATCCAGTCCCATCAAGTCCTCTCCAGACAGACACACACACACACTTTTCCCCCACCGTCCCTTCAGTACCAAAACAACAAAATCTTCTAGCAGCCTCGCTCTGCCTCCATCAAATCTAAACCTTCTTCTTCTCTTACCTTATCCTTACACACACCCCTCCACCCGCCTAATTAGTCCAAATTATCCCCATTCCATAAATCCTACTTCCCATCTCTCTCCCTTTGTCTCAGTTCAATCCGGAGAAGCAGCCACCAATTCCGCCCCTCCGTCCGTACAGATTTAGTAGTCATCCTCAAAGATCCCTCCTCAACCAATCTCACTATTCCCCGCTTTTCTTCCCACCCCACTTTCTTTTCTCTTCTTCTTCTTTTTTCAACGTTTTCAGTCCTTGCAAACCAATGGCCTAAAATAGCTTTTAGACTATAACTACTATAAATGTAGCATTATCATACTCAACTCCTAATGTAAGTCCTTAAAAATTTGTAATTTGAGCATTCAGATCCATTCCTTAGCTCCATACATTTCGTATTTCAACAAATTAGCGCGTGGCCCTAGTAGCCATTCAACTACAGATTTTATTTTTTACTCAATTTATATGCTGCTAATTTTATGTTAATAGAAAAAAACCTCATTATTTGCTTCTGCTCTTAAATCCATAGAATCCAAAACTATGCACACTACCTCACCGAATCAAAATTTACACAGCTATTTTCTAACATATTTCCTAAAAACTCACCCTTTAGTATATTATATACATTCTTAACAGCCATACAAAATACGATAGATACAATACGACCAGATAGCCTGTTTGTCCAATACACAAAAGTGCACAGTACTTAATCAAATTAATACCATCCGCCGATACCTTAAACGATAATCACAGATTCCCCATAAGACTTTCACTCTATCTTCTCACAGTTTTCAACACACTCACACACACAATATCGCGTGCCAGCCTTCCAAACAAATCCCATGTCTCATCCTGCATGATCCATCCCAATCTTCGTCCTCTAGACTTCCGAACCCCCTCCAGATAACACTGTCTTATGCATCAACTATCGCAACCGTTGACCAAGCTATCCATCCGCCGCATGTATCCATCACAACCCTGTTCATCCACATTCCAGCCAGATCCGCTTAAAATTCCGCAAATCGCATTTTTCTACTCCAAAGCCTATAATAGGCTTTGGAGGCTGGAAATAGGCTGCCTATTTCCAATAAAAACGACTACGTGAATGAAAATAATTAAATCATTTCACAACCCTTTCAGAAGCGTCAACATACATTATTCCCACATTTTGTAAATTTTTTATAAGGATACTATATATTCATCTCTTTCATCCGTTTTTCTTTCATGGAAAACTGAGATGGCACTTTCTTCATATTTCTTCTTAAGCGTTACCAAATCAACCCAATATTCAATCCAATTTTTCCACCCTAGCATGATTCACCTGATGAAATAAATCCGAGCTTTCTCTTTGCAACAACAAAGAATTTCCATCAACCTGCAATAATATTCCTCCTAATTCTAATTGAACCTGAAACCCCCATGCAAAGAACAAGTATTCCAAGTTTCACTTACATTCATTTTGATCCAAGAAAATCACCAAACTAGAATTTTTCAGTATACACAGTGTATCACTCCAAAAGGTATCCTTCCGGTGTCGTCCTTGTCTTCTTAATTAATTTAAGCTATATATTTAATAAATATAATTATTTAGTAGCACTAAGTCCTCGTGATGATCACACAACGACGGAAACAGATTTCCTATGACCGAGTGCTATTTTGGAAGCCATTCCCAAACGTTTCCAACATTCCATCATTATTAGTATCACAAAACACAAAATCCCCGTTCCTATTTCAAAATAAATATTGAGCTAAATCTTCTATCGCTAACGCTTCTCCCTCTCAAAGATACCGGCTCAACTCCTTCTTCATTTTCACCCAATACTTTCTCCTTCACACCTTTCTCCGCCACGCCGCTATTCTTCTTCTTCTTCCTCCCGCTTTCCTTCCAGTCCTCCCTTGTACCCCCTTATTCAACACGTCTCTGCAACTCGACACACTATTCCCGGCAGGGTTTCAAAAAACCCGGAGGTGGACGCTACTAGTTACTACGAAGCGGAGATGATGAGACGGAGTGAAGATTTGCAATGTCCATGTTGTAATCCTACGGATTCCACACACATCCCCACACAACCCCACTTGATTTCTGCTACCTCTCAGCCAGTCAACAAGCTATTGGCAAACCAACTCCTTTCCCCGCACCTATTCCACTCAACACCAACCCACACACTACTCTTCCACACTCCAACCCAGTCAGTCCGCCCGCCACCTTATAAAATATCCCGTCACCCCGCCACGCAAATTTATTGCGAATCAAAAGATTATCAATGAACACTCGCAAAAATCCTCCCCTCAGCAAGACGCTCTTCTTCCAATCCAGTCCAACCAGTCACAAAACCCAACAAGAATGGCAACAAGTCAAATATTAAACAGCAGCCGCCACTACTAGACTGTCCAACAACACCCAGTCAACCGCCCATAGCTCTACAAGTCTAACCTTAAGCCTTCTCCTACTTCTGCACTACTACTAATATTCCATCCACACAATACAATCCCCTCTCTTTCCTCCTCGAGCCAAGAACAATGCAAGACTGTAATCGAAATGGACAGCTGATATTAAATTCAATTTTTTTTTGCCATCCACACCAAATTATAGGCTTTGGTCAACCCAGCTAGGGAATAATAAGTCTGCCGCCGCCTTCCTTCTTCTTCTTCCTACTCATTCCTCATATACCTGCCCAACCACTACTAGCCTCATATACTATCATCAACGCATCCCTTATACAACCCTACAATAAATTCCATCCTATCTCTTCTTATATCCTCAATCCATCTTCAATCTCCAAACAGTTATAACCAGCTCATCTTCCATCTGTCTCTCCATCCTCCCTAATAATTATGCACCTAACATCAATCCATCATATCAATAGATCCAACTCTCTTCCATCTACTAGTAACCATCACCCACCTTCCATCTCTCAGCTTCCATTTATTAGCTTTAGTATATAGCTTCTTAGTTTTCCATAGTCTTGGAAATTACAAATCCTTCCCAACCCTTTCTCATTACATCCCTATACCTGACACGATCCTCCTCCATCTTCAAATTCCTTATTTTACTAAAATCCCTAATTATTCATCCCTCTGTAATTCACCATCTCCACGGTAGTCCTCACTCCTTGCTATAACATCCACCAAAATTCATCTCCCTCATTACGCACCTTCTCCTATATTTCATCTGTATCTAAAACCAGCAAGTTCCTCTCTATAACTTTCTTCCTCCATGGCCAAAACTCCCCGTCTGCAAAAAAAAAACCTAGCGTATTCCAAGCTAGCTCCAAACCTTCACCGCGGACCACTCACTCCAACCATTA
The DNA here is from genome assembly GCA_906901655.1 of Sminthurides aquaticus. Lineage (NCBI taxonomy): Eukaryota > Metazoa > Arthropoda > Collembola > Symphypleona > Sminthurididae > Sminthurides > Sminthurides aquaticus. The sequence goes on along the minus strand of CAJQTT010000002.1, from coordinate 13,041,279 downwards.
AATATCATGCACTTCCGTAATCCTCGTATCCTCTTATAACCGTCCCTCTTTCCCCTCCCTAATTACCCACCTCAAAATAACATGTACTTAAATCCTTCCTCCCCTCCAAATAACGCAAATATCTCAAGTTATCATTCTAAATTACACCACTCAACTTCTTTTCTTTTTCTTCCTCCATCTTTTCATCAATTTCCCTCATTTCCTCCCACTGCCTTCAACCCTTTTAAAATTAAATCATCCGCTTCAATCAAAGCAACATATATATATATATGTAGCCTTTGCAAAATAAAACCTTACCACGGACAACCCAATCATCTTCAATCCTTAATCCATGATCCTCAATCCATGATCTCGATTAACTAAATCCACCTCTCCCTCCACCAACTCCCATCACTTTTCAATCAATCCTTCCAAGACTCCCTATAGCTTATTCCAAATATAAAAATCCAAAGGATAACTCCCGCCTTTGCCTTAACCGCGCCCTTGAAAACAATTTTAAACCAACGCTCCTTACAACTATTTAAACCAGATCCTCTCACCTTTTAAAAGAATCTTTTTTAAAAAAATGACTAAACGACTATACGCTCTCAGAGAGCAGCGCCCTCTGGAAGGCTACTTATAATTTCCCCTTAATCAATTCCTTTCAACCCATCCCATAATCCTGCATCACATTAAAAATTTCACGTACATTTCACATACACATACGGCACGAGGCTAACAACCACATCCACTCCCCCTGCATACACTACGTATCCATAGGCAACAATGTTATTTGAATCTTTTTACTTACATGCTCCGCGAACACCACTAAACGGATTCGCCACACTCCACGCTTAACACACACATCTTAATGCCTTCACAACTCCGAGTCTAATCCAGTGTATATTTTTTATATCAATATATAGCCTCCTAGTACTTGAGGGCGTATCGACCACGATAAAGTATGATTTATTAAAACCGTAACGGCCCACCTAACCCACCACCGCCTATATACATCAAACCCTGTCCTACCCTGTCCTCCTGTCCTCTCTTTTTCCACACACACACACCAGCCATCAACCTCATCTTCATCTCGCATCTTCTAAAAAGCGCAATCACACACACACACAGACAGACACGAGGTTACGCTTCGTGTATATATTATTATTGCAAAAATCCCCACACTCCATTACCTCCGAATTTACTTCCCCCTTATTATGGGATTCATGTAGCAGAAAATCAAATCCCAAAAAATCACCCACGATTCCTACAAGTTTTACCATTTTTTCATAGCTTCAACAAACTTATACTCAACCGACCCTTCTTCCAAGTCCTATTCCGCTCCTACAGTCCCTCTTCTTCTCTCCCATAGTCCATAGTCCCCTCTACCCCTTCACTCCCAATCAAATCATTATTATGAGCACACCTTCATTTTTTATTCCACGGGCTCCAGCTTAGTTGAACCATCCATTATTCTCCTCCATTTAGTACCCATTCCTCCTTCCCTAGAGATCCAGCTCCTCTCGTCCCGGCCTTCTTCACGGATTTTACCGGCCCTACACACAAAAGTGAATAGTAGTCGGCAGTAGTAGTTCCAACCCCAGCACCACCAACAAATAATAAGAGAAACACAACCCTGTCTCTCTCCCCCCCCCCATTTCTATAACTTTTTCTCAATGAAAAAAACAGACTATAATTCAAAATGGCGTATTTATTATATATATTTCCACAACCTCCGCCTTTGTACATTCAAACATACCATTTCCATTAGTCCCTCCTAATCTTCTATATACAAAAACCAGTCGAATTACAATTCAAGATTGTCATCAAAACTCACTTCCATCCAGAATATTGATGAGGCCACAACAACAGTCCATTCCTCACCTTGTCTCTCTACAGTAATTATAGTGTATTAGAAATGATACTCGTTCTTTAAAAAACTTAGACTCGAATCTCTCAACTCTTCTCCTCCTTCACCTGTCCGGTGACAAGAAGGATTGACCACTAACGCTCCCGCTGCTCCCCTTCTCCCACCATCCAACGACCCATTACAAACGTTATTTCCTCTCGCTTCCACCACCAACGCTGGATTCAAATTGCAGCCCACAAAACTAACATTTCCCCTCCCCTCCTCTTCTGCACTTAATCCAACTCCACTAACCGTATGAACTGGATAACTGTGAGTAAAACTATGCATTTCTAATTTATCTTTTCCGCCATTCAATCCAGGGTACATTTCATAAAATCCTACTTTCTCCTCTACACTTTGATGACTATCTTCACAACTCCCCTCCAGTCTTCCGTCCCCAGCTCCACCATGTCTCCGACTTTCTTCAGCATTCCTTAAATCCTCGATTTCGATAAGCGTCGTCTCGTCCGAATGTAGATCACCACCACCACTCTTCCCGCAATATCCGCTCCTAGCTTCGCTATCGGCCGGTGATTTTCCGTTACTGTGCGTTTTCACATGCTTGGATAAATGATCCGACCGCATAAACCTCTTGCTGCAAATCGTGCAAGCAAACCGTTTTTCCCCAGTGTGAGTCCGCAAATGCCGCTGTAACTCATCCGAGCGGGTGAATCGTTTACCGCAAAACAGCCAATTGCAAACAAAAGGACGCTCTCCCGTGTGCCACCGCAAATGGGCTTTCAAATGTGATGTCTTCCCATAAACCTGCCATCAAAACACAACCACATTAGTTTCCTCCTGTCTTCATGAGCACTCTTTCAAAAAATATCAAACATCATTCCCAACTCACCTTTCCACATCCCAACACGTGACAAACATGCATTCGCTTCTTTTTATCCCCACCTGTAGAAAATCATATAATTAGTACCTCTTAATTAAATTATCCGCCCATCATATCATCAAAACAACCAAATTCAATTTACTCACCTCCCCCCGCCGAAATCCCTTCCAGGCAATTTGGACACCGGCACCTCCTTGATTTCCTCTGGTAAGTGCTGCACTGCAATAGCCCATTACCCCCGTTCCCCCCATTCCCGTAACCATAACTCCCCCCCTTTGACTCTCCTCCCGTTGATTTATCAATCAGTGCTTGATGCACTCCTCCAAGCGTCCCAGAATTATCCATTCCCCACCACTGAAACCCATCCTTCCCGCCCCCACCCATCCCTCCAACCCCGCCCATGCTCCCTTGACCCGGACTAAGGGCATGATGATGTCGAACAGCCTGGTAGTGACCACTTAAACCGGATACGCTACCCAAGGAGGAATGAAACGACGCCATTGCAGCATGTGGCATGTGTGGATGATACGACGGCACTTGGGAGTACTGCAAAAAACAACATTTCATTAGCCAATCTCCCAATCCTCTGCCCCATCAAACCCACCCCTACTATACTGACCGCACGTCCAAGCGCCAACCACAAACTAACCTAATTAAATTCTCAAATGATATCCCTATATGTCTAATATTCTTCTTACCTGTGATCGAATGCTTCCATATTGATGATGATGATGCAGTCCGTTAACTATTAATCCTTCCATTTTAATCACGTCAACTCCGTTAAACTTTAACAGCACAACACACTTTTTAAAACACTTCAACTTCCTCAAACTTTGATGTCCACCACTTTTCCCACAAACTTCACTTGTAGAGAACTTGTCCAGCTTCTCCCAAAACTTGTGTCCTCTTCCAACGACACAAACAAAATGATTGTCATTTGACTTTAAGGGTGCTCTTTACAAGAAAATCCCAAGAAAGGACAAGGATCAATATCTGAGCCCTCAATTCTCCTCCGCTCCCTACCCATCTCTTCCCCTCCCCCTCAAGTCCCTTCCCAAAAAGGACTCTGACCCAAACGCCAAGAAAACTCCTAGAACTCTAAGGCTCTTCCTTGTCTTCCTCACCAAAGGTTCCTCAAAGGTTCCTCATAGGGTCCTCATAGGGTCCTCACATAGGTTCCGCCAAGTTTATTATTACAACCCACCATATATTTCCTCCAGAATTGACATTTATACAGCCCCCGATGACATTTCGGCCCGGTCAGGGTGGCTTATTCTCTCCTCTCGGGATTTCCTTTGTGTACACAGATTAACAACAAGTCATGAAGAGATTATCACAATCCCATCCACAACTATTACCACTAATCCCTCTAAACCACTCACCCCTCCCTCACACACACATACAACCCCCACCTTGTCCAACAACTACCCTTTCTCACCCCCCAACAACCACCAACTATTTATAATTACTACCATAAATCTTACCACCTCCCTCTACGAGTAGTACTATTCCTCAATAATAACACGATTATTTCAATTCGCAACCACGTACTAAGTGCATACATTTAAATTCCCAAAATCCTCTCCCCATCAGCCTGCAATTCTCCAAAGCTCCTCTCTAAGCCCCACGCTGTAGCAAACCCTTGTACAACTAGCATCAAATACTGTCAACTCGTCTACGCCTATTCCCTAATTTCGCTCCCTTTTTCCTACTTTTCCCACCTTTCCCCTGTCCCGTCATCAATTAATAAACATTTCAACAACTTTCACTTCCCGCTATTCAGTCCCCGCACCATTACTATCATACTTTCCGCAAATGTTTTTCACATGTACACAACCTCACACGCAATCTTTCAAAACTTGCATTTCCTTCTTACTCACAAAACCCTGTCAGACTCGCCTCCTCAAAACATTTACAACCGTTAATAATAATCCGCAACTTGTACAAATTATCTTCACGCACAAACTATACCGACTCATATCATTCCCAGCCACAGCCCATCGTCTCGTCATCCTCCCAGACATGCTCCAAGCCAGTCAGTCCCGCAAACTAAGTGTGTAAACACACTTTTTTTACACACTTTTTCATTTCATTCACAATTCAAACCGCTCTATTAAAATTTTCCTCCGCTTCAATTCGACTCTTCTTCTTCTTTCAACATCTTCTTACGCTTCACCAGCCTTGAAAAGCACGCGAATTTCTTCCAACATCCTAAACTACACACGCCACCACTAAAAACTAACCTCGTATCATCTTTCACCTTAATATAATCATTACCTTCTGAGACCTTTCCGTCTTCCACCGATTCTTGGCACCTGTGTCTATACTAATTCCATCTTCTTCTCGCTAATCTTCTTCCCATCTTCCCAACTCCTCACCTACGTTCCCTCCGTCTTCTTCCTAAAGCCTAAACCTGGCCCTTTCTTCATTCATCCTCCTTCTGGATAATTAGTTTAGAAACTAATGACAAAAGTCTAATTGAGCCCGTAACCTGACAGCCTTAAATTGACAGAACCATCCCCGTTGCTGACATAGGTGATTTCATTAAACTTATCTTATCCCATCCGACAGATCCAATTAATTACAAATCCCTCTGTATATTCAACTATCTTGTTTATTTTCTCTCAGGGCTACCACCTCCCACCTCATCTCACCTTTAACTCACCTCCATCCCCACCCCCTTACACCCTCAGACATCCCTCTAATTCTCATTATTTAAATCATCCTTGACGTCCTTCTCTTTCTTTTCATCCAGATCAGGCAGAGGTCATCCAGGATGGAGAATCCAGTTCTATTTTCCATCCCATCAATGTCCCTCTAAAAACTTTTAAAAACAATCCAACCCGGCACCGCTTGTCTCTCTCACGTAATTGATACAAGAGAAATCTTCTACGCACAGAACCACCGACCTCCGTTTCACAAGAAGGCATACATTTCAAATCCAAGGGTCAACCCACCAGGGGTTCTCCAACGCACCCTTCACCCCGCAAGTCCACCCCAAACTCATCCAGACCAAACAATATCCATCTTCTTTTCAACTTTTTCCACAAAAATATATAACGCTTCCACTTCTCTCCGGCCCACTAAAACATACATGTATACACGCTCATCATGAGGGCCTATTTAAAACCCATTATCTTCCTTTTCGGCCTGTAATCTTCTATGTAAATATACTAAACCCTAGCTATATACACTTCTCCTTGACTCTTCCAGCTTCTTTTCTCTCCTTTCTTTCCACAAACTAGAACGGAATCCTCTCATTCTCACCACCTTTTTCAGGCACCCCCGGCGTTAGGGTGATACCGCTTCCCGAGGACGCATCTCTCTAATTGTCACCACGTCGGCGTTCATCCATCCTCAAAGATGATCCTCTCCTGGACACTCTACACCCACTCCTCCTTTTTCTTTACCATTATCCACACTCTCCTCCCGGAGGCAATACATTTACACCCTCCAATTCATCTTCTTCCATCTCAATACCTTTACACAATCCTTCTCAAATTCTCCCACACAATCCCCCATATAGTGTCCCCTCTAATTTACGTAATTCCCACAGAGTACATCATCTTCACAATCTACCTGCTTCCTTATTTCCCACCTCCAAGTCTTCTTTTCATTTTTTCTTCCTCGTCTTCCACTATTCTTCTTCCACAATTCTTCTCCAACAATTCTTGGTCGCCCCCCCCTGTCCTCCTGCTACCAGTTACTGCAAACTCTCCCGGAAGTTTCTCTCTTCTTTCCTGTCAAAAGAAAAACAGTATTTCGTCATTGCAAACATCAAGAATATAACAAAAAACTTAAACAACATATGCATATATATATCATTCATATGCTAACCCCTAAATGTTCGTGACAAAGCTTCAACTTAATACGACCAACACTTTCTCAACCTTCTAAACGTCTACAAGTTTCGCTGATGATCAACTTACCACTACATATTGTTGGCTAGTTATGCTCTGCTGACTCTTCTTTGACCAACTTTCTTCCATATTCCAGCTTTAAATTTTTCAACTCGCATGCTTATCGAATATATGATAACAGCTGCTTTTACCAGGAAAATCATCCAAATGTTGTCCTTCGTTACCGCCAACGCCTCGAGCATCAAATAACAGCACGCACCCTAAAAGATTTCTTGTTTTCTCCTATTCTACCGTGTCCGTTTCACCATTTCTAAATCGTTTCCACAATTCCACGTATTACGAGTTTCGCCTTTTCCCAAACTACTACAACTGCGTGCGACCCATTTCGGGGAACATCTTCGGTTTCAAATTTAGCTCTTCTGGTCACTCTGTACACTAAAACCCTTCAAAGGTGTCCGATAGCTGGACATGACTTTTAGAACGTGCGGGATGCTTTTAGCTTACAAAAAACTTTTCAACTTCAGCTGGTCAACACAAGCTAAACCCTCCCGATGACCTCTTAATACGCTTCCGATAACCGCATGCTTCCACCCATTTGCTCAATTAAACATTTTCTTGTCTCCCTAGATACTGTACAACGCATCACGTTCTTCTCTGGACCACAAGGGCAGCCATCCAATCCATCCTTGGGTGTAACATGACCCTCTTTGTAATCCCGTCTCATATGGTCTTGTCCCAAGCTCCTTCTTCCGTCCTGGTGTCTGTTTAGCTCCTTTTGCAGTCTCTGTGGATGATTTTGATCCGCAGGTCGAGAATGAGCTCATAGTACTGATGATAAGGCATCCTATTCCATCCTCCAACACACCGGATTGTCTCCTCTTCAGTCTACCTATATAATTAAGTGTATTTTCGGAGTTTTCAAGTCCTGTGGCCAAAAATAATAGCTGTGGTCAGGCAAGTGTTAGCAATCCTAGTTGTTTCATCTTGCAAAACGGTAAAATATTAACGTCAACCTACATACATTTCCTTCTTTTGTCTCTCAAAAACCTTCAATCAACGGATTCCACTCCGCGCTACTTACCAACTAAATCCCCTATTTTAACTTGAGCCCACACGAGTTATAATACCTTCATGTTGGGACAGCTACCTCTCATCCTCCATGCTACGCTTATTCTTTGAGTCATTATCTCCTACTAAAGTCAGAAATCTCTGTGCAGTCAAAAGGTGACGACTAAAATATTGTACCACCTACAATTTACAACAATATCATTCGCTCGAGCATACCTCCATTACACCCTGTCTAACCCCTCATCGTGTGCGGTCGTCACTCTTCAACCAATCTCCAAATAGATTCTCTTTTGTTAACCTACCCTCCATCACTACTTCTCCTCATTCCCCTCCACGCATTTCCTTACTTTAACATGTCCCTTCAAAATCAGCGGACATGTACTAGTGTCAAAACAAACAGTCGGCACGTCTCCTTCTCAATTCTAACACAATCTTAACCTCTATTCTTCTTAAATCAGAACTTCTTAAATCCACATACACACCTACCATTATTTTGATTCGGCCCACCCTCCGAGTTAGCCACTCATCCTCCCTATCTACTTGTATACCTGTCATACAACCAAATCAGAAGCCTGCCTGTCCAAGTCACATTTCTCCTAACTGCAACTCACACAGGAGCGCAAATAAGCAGGAATTCTGTAAAACGACTTAAGCTTTATTTTTAACACGCCCAAAATACGACAGAAGAGAACTACCCATACTAGAGTTTCCGATATATAAATACTGTAACAGTGAGATTGAAATAATACTATTGATTCCGAACCCATCCATTTCCTCCATATATGCGTAATACTAAGAAGATCCAAAGAAAGCGATACACCATCCTAAGGCAGAACAATTACTCCTTAAAACAAACAAACTACCCCTCCTCGAGATCTCCATAACGCACGTCAATATAAATTAGTACTGACTAGTTAAAAATTACGTTGACAACATTTAACAGAACCAAGCTTTGACGAATTAGCTGGTATTTGCATTATAGTTAGAATTTCCCTTTGTAATTATCGGGTCCGGCTTCCCTGCTGCTTGCAGAGGGACCAGTGGAACGCCATGCGTATTCGATCCCGTATATTGCTTCCCAGTCGCATTCGAAAGTTTTACACATTCGTCCAAAGTCTTGATGAAAGTATCACAAGTGGCGGTTAGCAAACTCGAGCATTCGTCCAGCTTCTAGTATAAATTACAAACAGAAGCACTAAGCATACAAAATTTAACATCAATTACAATAAGTAAACAAAACATCGACAGGACTCAAATATGTCAGTCATAAACTTTTCTAGTGTCTTACAGACATGTCGGGGCCTCCAGGTGCATTATACGCCTCCTTCACGGAATGCACTTGCTGCATTAATAGGTCGCAATAGAGTCGCAATTCGGATTTCTTCGTCTTCAGGGAATCGGGACAGCCTGATGAATCTACAAAACAATCAGTACAGGATACGCTATTATTTCGCACAACTCCATCTCTTCTCATCATATTTCTGTACCAACTGAATCTGCAATTACCGGAAGGTTTTCTATTTCGAACGGCTGCGTCCAATCCCTGTGCCTTCACACTTCCCAAAGCCACAAGCCATTGTTGCCTTTCAGTTGTCGATGCCGCCCTCACGTAAATATGCTGTTCATTTGGTATTACGATATCCAACCTGAGATTATCTGTCGCATGCACTGCAAATTCATCAAGCATTACTACTGCGACCACGAATCACACACATGAACGAATGCTATTAGACAAAAGCTAGTAAAACTTTTAACAAACCGTTAATATCACAAGCGGAAACACATACAGATCCTTTACAGCCTTGGGTAACTTCTTCCTCTGATTTGTAATATGATAGCACCCCATCCTCCAAAATGAACCATCTAGGCTGCCAACCTGTAATAAATAAAATATAATTTGTTATTCTCAAATCATTGATGCTTATATTCTCCGTACAGCGCACAGTAAGAAAAACAATAGAACCTAACTTACCATTCCAGTAGTTCGTCCATTTCCATAGGATACCCTTGTGTGACATGTTTCCACACAATTAATCAGCAGTCATCTGGGGCACAACACAATCATGCAGCAATCTCTCAGACCTGCAATGAGAAAATCCAATTAACAATTTCTTAATTCTTCCAATTTCACATCATCAACTCAAGTGTCATCAAGACAGCCACCAGAGGCTAGACAACCTCAAATGACTTGTTTAACTTCCTGACACGTCATGTTGGGTTGACTGGAAATTGCTTTTACTTGAATAGATGCCCTATTATCACATTTGAAACGAAACCCTTATTAAAAATATAATACATAAACTATTCTGTCATTTACTAACCTGTTTCTTTCGCTCGTTGCTCGTTTTCCAATCATTCAATATAGCTTTCATTTCACGATGCTTACATCAAATTGATCTAACCTTACGCATTTAAGTCGGAAATCAAAAACATCAATAAGTTATTTTGCTAAAATCAATGTTAGGTTTTGATCTGACATAGATGAAAACTCACATGTAATAACCTAATGATAACTATGATTGCGAAGACGACCAATAATTGTCTCTATTTTCTAACTGCTCGTTTGATTTAATGAATTCACAGACTCGTGTTAACTACTGCTGCACTGATATATTTTTCGGTGGGACATTTCGCACTAAAATGCGACGGAAACGTCAAATGTTGCGCGCAGCTGTTGTCTGTTTTGGACTACAGTGATTCTTCCTGGTCGACGAGTCTTATTTTGGGTGCGAATAAAGACGTCGATAGTTTTTGAAAATCTCGAACTAGTTGTTTTGTGATTAATTAATCAAAATTAATTTACCGACATTTTAATCGGTGTATTGAAACAACTAAATGCGATTCAAATAGTCACCAACTCGATTACCAACCCCGGTTGGTGTGCAACAGCTCGTTGCTACGAGGAGACATCGAGTCTAAAATATTTAAATATATATATTTCATCATTTTAATTAATTTTCTATCAAACTGCATGTGGTGCAACATGACTGTCGTGCTAGCCCTGTTGAACATAATTTCCTAAATAGCTTTTAATGAACGGGAAATTTAGACTCACAGTTTGGGATCCGCGCTTAATAGCCTCCCAAATTGTGGCCGTCGTCAGTTTATTCTACTTTACTTATGGGTTCTTGATAATCGTCACATCCTTCGTAATCGGTGCTGATATTACTCTCCGCAATGTATTCCATTTTGAAGTAAGCTTGATGAGCACATAAATTGTTAAAAATGCTATCATAATAGACAAAACTTGTGTTTTCATGGAATGATATACTATTGTTCTCTTTGTTGCAGAGCGTTAACATCAGGGATCGCGAAGGTATCTCTGTCGTATTTTGTTATGTGATCAACTCGTTACTAGGGTAAGTCAAATTCGAACAAGTAACAAATTTATTCGTATTCAAAATAATTAATCAAACGCTGTTTTGCATATATATTCTAGAGCCTTGGCCCTATGTCTGATAGTGAAGAGAACCAAGTTATGTCTAGACTTTACCGCTACAACTTACGGGTTTCATCTCTTATTTTGCTGGATTTTCAGCGGATCCTTTCCTATCGCATTCTCCTGGTGGATATTTACTATAATTAGTGTAACGATCATGTGTGTATCTGGTGAATTCTTATGCCTCAAGTATGAGATGGAAGATATCCCATTACTCGGTGCGAGAGTCAATCTCTGAATTCATTCTGGATGCTATAATAGCACGATCTGATATCCTTAATCCCTATCATGGTTTTCTGACCGCGTAAGTCCTTTCGAGCTAACGACTAACTAAGACGAGGTAGCCGATCCTACAGCTCGACAAAATCGACTGTGCCTTCATCCTGTTATATATTTTGGTCCAGAAGAGACTAAATGAGAGGTTACTCGTACAGTAATGTCAGAATCCCTTGTCGCCAAGATTAGCTTGTTCTCATGTCAAGAGTGCAACCAAACGAAATTATTTCATGATGAGAGCTTTTTCTGAATCCCACTTATATTTGATAGCAATTTCCTAATAAAAGATATTCTATAACAACAACCGCTTCCTTACAATCTTTAAATGCATACAAAACCGTAAAAAATGTAAGAACAAAGCGTTCCCCCTAAGTTAAAAATTGGACGGATCAAGTAAAGATAGTATAACTTCACGATATAAATACTGCCAGCAGATCAAATAGTAATAATAACAGAATGAAGCTGCATTCCCTCAAGTTACTTACGAACTAATCTGAGATACTTTCCTGGACGGATTTGTAAAAATTGGATTTGTCATGAATTCTAAACTAACCTTGTTTCAATTCCACAAGTACGTTCAGGTCAACGAGTTTTGATGATTTAGCGGAGAGCCTCAAAGCTTAACGCTTCGTTTTAGCAGCTAGTACTTCTGCCTCTACAGTCTTAACAGTTCTAAAGGCTTGCCCTGATTAAAGCTAGATTAACATTTTTAAAAATAGTAAAAAATGCTGCAAAAATAAACGGCCTACATATTAAATATATCCCACCGGGTCAAGGAAATACCAAGTCCAAGCAACTTCTTTCGGAAACTGATACTAATATTCGCATCATAATACGTTCAAAAAATTCTTGTTCCCATCAAGTACTGCGAAAGGATTACAGAAACTGTTCCCGCTCCCAACAGAATCCATGTGGCACTCAGAGACCCCGCACCCATCTGCAAAAATACCAAATATTTCTTTTGTTACCCGAAGTCTAACATTTCATAACACAAAGATATATGAGATAGTACGTACGATTATGTAGTAGTTACACCGATCTCCTTGACAACACTCTGCACACTTCCAATCCTCGTACCACACCCTGCGGCAGTACGGTGTAAAATTTCCCACCAGCTCTTTGCATTGAGCTTGTTTGGCACATCTCTTCGTAACGTAATATTGCTTCTCTGCACCCTGAGACCAATAAGGAGTACCTAGAGAAAATAAATTCACATTGAAAACATCAATGAAATGATTCCTTTCGACGGTTTACTAATGGACATAAAGAGAAAGAAAATTCAGGAATCTTAAAATTGCGTACTTCCCCATCGAAGCTCAGTTTGACAGGTATCTTCGTCACTTTCGCAAGTTTTCGTAGTAGAGAGACATTTTTCCATGTTTCCTTCTTGTCGGGTGCAAACATAACATTCCAATCCAGCAACCGTTTCTGAAATAAAACCCACCAATTAAGTACGATAAATCTACTCACATTTACCGAGTAAATCAGTCGTAATCAGCTCATACAATTGAGTACGAAATCCCTGGAACTAATATTTCATAGATTAAAGCACGAGTAGGTCAACTTTAATTGCGGTTATCTCTCAAAATAAATTGCACTAATGAATCAATGCATTGCAAATTTATAAATAACAAAAAATTTACTTACGAATACTCAACACCCCAACAAGGCAGCAAATCAAAATTGTGTGTAAAGTTGGCATCTTGATTGCCGATTTTACATAATTATCTTAACCAGCATTCAGAATTCCAAAAAGACTGTTATTTTCTTTTCTCCAGGCCCAGAATATATATATATACATATATAGGTCTGGTTACTGACACACCCCACAGTGTGTATACTCACATACACGTCTAACCGTCTATATATACGACGTACATAACAAAATTTTACTGCCAGCCTATTCAGTTTTCCCTGAGCGACGAATTTCCAGGAGGTGTAAATTAGTCGGCATGTCAATTCTGCACGAATATTTTTGCGCAAAAGCCAGCTGATTCTCCGTGTGCCTATATTTTCCACTTTATAAAATATAGAATTTTATTTTTTAGCATACATATACAAGTTCATTCTGACACTACAGAGGAGTTAAGATTATAACTTAAATACAGTTTATTGATATTCTGCGTCCACAAGTCGCTACAATTGGCAATCGTACGCTACAGAGCGTCAATCCCAAACCATGCCACGATTTCCTCGTTTTTGCACAGTTGACAACCATGGGCGCGCTGCGAGATTGACTGAAGACAATACAAAAAGGAGTTTCCATAATACCGGATCACGTAAATGGAATTAGGTCACCTTCTGTTTACAAAAACCCCGGAGCCGTTTTTGCTCTGCTAGTCAAACAATACTGGAATAAACGCAACATTCAAAAGATGAAAATGTGAATATTGAATGATTCAACGACAAGCCATGGTTTGTTCACTTCGTTCTCACTTTTTCTCCTATGTAAGGACGTGACTAACGCCGGTGTACCATTCTTTAAGCAAGCAATCACGTTATATTAATGTATATTTGTGCCTTTGTTGCTTGAAATACAGAGCGGAGCTATCAATTCTGGGTCTACTGTAGGTCTACTGCAACTTGATACGCCCACGCCACGATGACCTATCCATTGTTCGCTCTATAATCATCCCGAAAATTGACAGAAACTAATCCTCAACATGATTCCAAGCCCTTTTCTGTTAATTGACCCCAGTTTTTACCAGCGAGGCTTGTCAGTGTCAGAAGTGGGGTCTTCCAGAAAAATTGGACATATCACCTTTTGAGGAACTCTCGTGATGGCCAACCCTTTGCAACGGTTGCAGCTTTTGCTGTGGAAGAGCTATCTGTTACGACGGCGAAATAAAGTAAGTGGCAGGTCTTCTAGTCTTTCTATCTGAAATTACTCCCTTAAACTCAAACCCTGCTTCTATAAATGTCTTTCCAGATCCGAATGGCAATGGAGTTCTTGTGGCTACTACATAGGTCTCTTCAAAGCAGTTTACGTAAGTGGAAAAACATGTATGCTACAATTTCCACTCCATTCATATACGATACTATTGTGCTTTAATTACTTGATTATTTTCACAGTTAATTCAATTCAGACCAAAGCAAACTAACGAATAATGAAATAATTTTCTAGCCTTCAGTTTTTAGCAACAAAAATAAAGCGGGTGACTGATTATGTTAATATATTCGTTTCATTGAAAATTGCAGATGCTGACGGGTGACGTTAAGATATCGAGCGGAAAAGCAGTATTATGTGGATACGACGTTGACATAAATCGAGATAGAGCGAGAAAACATTTTAGCTATTGCCCTCGAGAAGATGGATTTGATTGATTGCTGAACGCATACGAAATTCTTGAACTCTGCGGAAAATTAAGAGGAATGACTAAAGAGCAATTGACAGAGGTAGTATTTAAAGCATATATCCATAGAATTTATGAATATTACGTTTAAAAGTAGGCGTAAAATAACATATATGGTTTTCTTCCAATTTTGCAGTGTAGCAAAGTACTGATAAAACTTCTTGGACTGGCCCCGTACGCACACAGACGAAGTGGGACCTACTCAGGCGGTAATAAACGAAAATTGAGTACAGCTATAGCATTCGTAGGAAACCCGGATGTCATCTTTCTGGTAATTCACTTGATTTATGCTAGCCATTATATTATGGTCATGTAGATTTACTAACAACGAATCTTTTGTAGGATGAACCTACTAGTGGGATGGACCGTGGAGCCAGATGACAATTATGGAAAGTTATACTTGCACTAGTACATAATAAAAAGTCTATTCTGCTAACCTCGCATTATATATGGAAGAAAGTGAAGCTCTGTGCACACGTTTAGGAATTATGGTAAGACATTGATTCAGACCACTTCAGAATTTTAATTACATGAAAACAGCTGATCTGTTTGCATATTCACCAGCTTTTCTTCTCTTTCAGATTCTGTCAAGACTACGTGCTAACCGTGGTCAAACTTAGTTTAGTATTCAACACTGCAGATGCAAAAGATGGATGAATGATCGAAGATTACTCCCTATCTCAAACATCTTTGGACGATGTAATATCTTTACTCCATCTTCTTGATTTAAACTCTATCGTTGTCGGAATTATGAATGTCATTCTCATTTTTTAACAGATATTCGTCCGATTTGCAGTGACAAAAATCATCTCTGATCTGTGATCTCATAGAATATACAAGCAAGCAAATGCAAAGTTGGTTAACACAATTTAAGGTGCTAATCCTGAGGAAACTGATGCTGGAAGACAGCTTGCCATCGGTTTTTTAGGATAATGCTTGTTGATAAAGTGTATTAACTTTAGTGCTATTATAGAAGCGTAGAAATGTTTTGTAGTAGTTGAACTAGTGTGTCAGCACGAAAGAATTTTCTTTATTGTCAGGATATGTATTATAATTCATCTTCACTTTGTTATGCGCAGTAACCACGACTGTAATCTGAACTGTGAATCGTAGCTAGTGCACTGTTTATTTGAATATCCGCTGTTGTACTCTGTATTACAGTGGTATTTCAATAAAACACATGGCTTAAACAGTTATTGCATTCGTCTTACCCTTACGCCATCATCATTACTGATTTTAGGATGGTTTAAACCCAAATTCGCTATTGAGGCGTAGTTTTGCAAAATGAATGCTTGTAGACGTACTAAAACTTGCGTACTTTTTAAGGCGCGTTGAAGGTGCGTTTAAACGTTGTAAACATTCTGCGCTTAATTTCGCAAAAGTTGTCAAAAACTTATACGGTTGCTAAATGGCGAAACGTTTTTAAGGATTATATCAGGAATAATTATTATGTAATTTACTCGTGTCACCCGAAGCTTAAAAGGATCTTCAATAGGTAAATTTTACGCATATCTTTGTTCTCTAATAACCCGGTATTATGTGTTGACACCAACCCATGTCCTCAACTACGCATTGTTTCTCGTTTCAATTACGTACTTTGTTTTGGTATTTAGCAGGGTAAGCGGTACGGAAATACTATAGTCATAATCTTGACCAGTTATGTGAATTTACGTAAGTAGCGTTTAGTACTAGTAGTAGGGCAAGTCAGTCAGCTTATTCAATCGTTGGTAGTCGTTCGTGAAATCATCATCAATTAAGTTATAACTGAAAATACAGATCAATCAGTCAAAATGAATTCACATTCCCACGGATCTCCAGACACCGATAGTGAGGACGAATTGCCACCCGGTTGGGAGGAAAGGATCCATGCTGACGGTCGTGTATACTATGTTGAGTAAGCAACTCATCTATCAATATTTAGTAAATACGGTTTCATTCTCAAGTATCTCCATATTTATCTAAATAGTAAACTGGGATACTAGAGTTACTACCCGTTATGTTCAAAACTCAGTAATAAACTTTTGCATTACCTTACAGCCACATCAATCACGGCACACAATGGGGTCATCCTGTATCCGGTCGGAAAAAAATTGTGCCCGAGAGTGAGTCACAGTTACTTTTTAATTCAATGTTTTCTTGATGTTTTATTGGTAAGCACTCATTATTACCATATTTTCAGATTTACCGTACGGTTGGAAAAAAGAAGACGACGAAGACGGTCCAGTCTTTGTCGAACAATTTTCTCAGATGAAAACAAAAATGGATCCTAGATTAGCCTTTGCAGTTTCAGCAAAACAAGTGTTGTACGATTTTAAGCAACGCTTTGATGCTTCCTCCACAGCGTCTCAAGTACTAAGAGGAGCTGATCTGACGTCAAAAGTTGCGCTTGTCACAGGCGCTTCTTCCGGGATAGGTAATTAACCCAGTATGCTATTACTATTGATGCTGTACGGTTTTATTAAAGTATGTATTTTTTAAATGTTCCTAAAGGCTTAGAAATAGCAAGTGAGCTAGTCAAGCACGGATGTGAGGTGATATTCGCATGCCGAAACGAGGAAAAGACTCGTGCTGTGATGGCTGCAATCAACAAGGAAAGGCCCTTCGGTCTCATGACTTTTGTCCAACTGGATTTATCCTCCCTATCAAGCGTCAAGGCTTGTGCGACTGAAGTTCGACTCAAGTACAGGTAAGTATTCTTACCAGCACCTTACATAACGATTAGAAGTATATTGTTCACCCAACCTTTCTCCATCTTTTAGTAACATCGACATGCTGATTCTCAATGCTGGAATATTCTCCGCTCCTTACGCTTTAACCGAGGACAACTACGAGCAAACATTCCAAGTCAATCATTTGTCCCACTTTTATTTGATGTTGTTGCTTAAACCAATACTACTCAGCAAGTCAACAAATCGTATCGTGTCATTATCCTCCGAAACTCATCGGTAAGTTTTAGAATTAATCCTAGGCTCAATATGTGTTTACTCAACCGTTTCATAAATACTCGGTATTACTAGCCCTGTTATGTGAACGTTATGATTATTTGATTACTGATATGTTTATCCAACCAGCTTCGCTACACTCTCCAAGGAGAACATAAGCAAAGACCACTTCTCACCACCAACATCAAAGGATTTCATTTCATTCATTGCTTACGGCGAATCAAAGCTCTGTGTCCTCCTCACCGCCATGGAAGTAAACCGAAGATGGACACAGAAAACCGGAGTTACTGCAAACACCGTACATCCCGGAAACATGGTGTACACATCCATTTCCAGATACTGGTGGCTCTACCGTCTAATATTTTTCCTATGTCGGCCATTTACAAAATCCGCCGTAATGAATCTATTACACATCCTCCATTTAACACGCTTTGTACTACTTCCCCTAATAACCACTTTTATTCCCATAGAGTCAAGGAGCCTCTACCGTAGTTTGGGGAGCCACTGCAATGGAATTGAAAGGAGTTAGCGGACAGTATTTGAATAACTGTTGGCTATCAAAACCGTGTGCCCGTGCTGAAGATACAGAATTATGTCGGATGGTATGGGATTTAAGCGTCGAGATGATTGAGAACGTCATGGGACCTATTTCAACTCTCAGAGACAAAATCGACGATTCAATCTCAACTCTTAAAAGTTTTTAAATCCACAAACCAACCATAATTCCATAATTTCACTACATACTTGCGGTAATGTAGACAAGAATTATTTTAACCGCTATTAAATCCGTTACTGTCTCTTAAAATTTCAGTCCATAGTCCACACGCTCTCCGTGTGTACAGCAAAATCGGATCCTGCGAGCCCAAATTTCACCCCTCCTTTGTTCCTCGACTAACAAACGGTTCTCAAGTCAATATATCCGAACCAACCTCCAACTTTTCCAGTATCTTCATTTTTATCCCTTCGTCTTAGCTCTCTTCTAATCCGACCACAAGCGACCCATATTATTATGCATACTCAAGGACCAGCTCAAGGATCGTCCTCATTCTCATCCGAATATCTCAGCAAGGTTGAGACGCAAGTCTCCCGTCCTTTACTTTCAAGAGCGCTCTCAGCTTTTACATTTTCCGAAGGGGAGGGAGCGGAAAGCAATCCTATTATTTGTTTGTCCCAGTCCAGGAACCAGGGGAAAGCATCTCCATCAACATCTTCCTTCCTCTTCCCGCTATCCCTCCCGGATCACCCCATCCACCTTCTCTCCCTCTTGAGGACGGCATCTCCAACTCCCAACCTTCATATCGCGGTTACACATGCTTAAAATTCAATAGCCCATTTTATCCTCCGTGTGTCAATTAATGCATATTAATGACTTCTTTCTCCTCTTCAAACAGAGAACCCCATCCCGCTTTCTTCCCTTTTACTTCCTTTCTCCCTGTCTGTCTCTCCGTGAAACTGAATTTACAACACTGCTCTCTGCATCACCTTCTTCCTTACACAAAATCAAATAGGATAGGATGACCCTCTTATACCCTGTACAACCCTTACCTCTCGACTTGTACTTTCTCTCCTATCGCCGTCCGTAATTCCGTCTCCATCCTTCCAAATCTCTCCTACTTGCTCTCCAACGTCCCTGTCACATAGATAAATGTCTTCATAGCGTACTCCAGTATCAAACCTGTATTTATGAGCTCCTAACTCAATACCTCCTACATATCATCCCCTTTAATCATCGCATTTCTCTTCTCCCCGCCTTATCTCTAACCTCTACCCGCGTCTCCTACTACCCCTTCCTTTAAACCGGGCTTATACTGTCTCCCCATGCTTTCTCCACGCTATCCTAATGCTTTCTCCACGCCCGATTTCCTCCTTAAATGTTTTATCCCCGACTCCAGCTTCTTTCCAGCAAAACCTTCTCTTTTCTTTAACCAAGGCTATTACCTAAAGACCGGTCCGATTCTTTTCCCTCGTCCACACCATGTCTTTACGTTCCTCTCAATTAGTTTTTCTCCTTCTACTTTCTTTGAACTTTTACGCCTTTTCCGTAGACCCTTCCTTCTCATTCATTACCACGTTTGCTGTCTCTCTCTCAGCTATTCATTTTCTCAATGCTTTTTTAATTTTCTAAACATTTCAACTCGATTATTTAACAACAAACATTCATTTCCATCAACTCCTTTCTCCTCCGCAAGTATTCTTCCCTTGTTTCCTAACTATTTTCGTATCCCGAATTTCCTATTCCTTATTCTTACCTTAACCTATCCTTCTGTTTTATTTTTTTTTCAACTCCTCTTACGTGCTCAGCATTTCCCAATCCGTAATCATCTTGTTTTCATTTTACCTAAATAACTTCCCTTAATCCTCAAAGCTCCTCATACAAAATCCTCTTCCGCTTCAATACGTGTGTACCCCTCCTCCAGCATCCGCTACATACCCGTTTCATACCGTTACAACTATACCCGTTTCCCTAATACTCTTTTCCTACTTTCTCCTTATTCTCCTCCTTCTTTCTCCCTATACTTCCCCCACGGAATCCTCTCCAAAATCCTTCAAAAGCACAGCCTTCAGCTACAAAGGAACTGGAACACCATAAAACGACTCTTGTTTGATTTCCAACTTACTTTCCTCCCATTAAGCCACACATATATATGTTTTTTTTCAACAAAGTTTTTTTAACTTCCAACTTTCAAACAATTCATCCTCCGACCCCAACCCCGCCAACTACCTTCTTCCCATACTCTTCCCTACTTTTCCACTTTCTCCGCCTAAAAGTACTCTCAAAATTCATCTTACTCATTATTGTATTCTTGAAAAGACCCTCTCTCTCTCTTATTTCCCACAAACTTCCCAAAAACTCTGGTCAAATCCACCTCTCCCCCTCCACACACACAATCATCCCAACCACCAATTGGGCCAATCACTCACAAATCGCTCCCTCCAACTTTCTGTTTATCTCCACCTTCTCAGCCAATTTGCCATGATCACACCAACCACTCACCTTCCCAAACCAACTCGTCCCCCCTTACTTTCTCCCTTTAAACTTTCTCTCACCAAACACTTCTTTTAAACAACTCCCTACAATTACCCGCTCACGTTAAACTCTTTTCACAACTTTCTTCTAGAACCGTAACTAGCACACGCTTCTATAGAAACTCCCCAATTTTTTCCCCGCTCCCGGATAACCAGCCTCCTCTAACCAGCAACCTCTGAAACATCTTTACACATGCAACATTCTATCCATCGTGGCGAATGGATTTACCGGGTAAAACCTGCAAAGAATCCGGGTAGTTTGCTCTCACCGCACAAAACAAAGTCGTAACACTTCCATTCCCTCTCAGAATGGATAAAGATAAATACGGGTTAAATAAGTTATGAATAAATTTCCCAAAACTGCCTCATCTTTGATTTCCTCCAGTAGAACCTCCCGATAATACCTTATATAATAATTTTCTTTGCTCTACCCTTTGCTAGGAAGAAATGGGAGCTCGTGCCAAATACTTGTTGTTTTCCTCCCAAAATATTCCGTCACTCATTCACCCCTTTTGTCCTTCAAATCCGATATATTCTATGTCATTTTACCCGGGTACTCCGGGAGGGAACGTCAGAAGATGAGGCGTGCGAGCCAAGAAAAATATTACCGTGTAGGATAAGAGGTGGTAAATATTTCTTAAATTGTTCCACTCTTTCCCCCGCTTTTCTTCCCCTCCTAACCAGGAGATCAATGAAGATTATATGAAACCACCGACCGAACCCACTACCGAACGTACTTTCTCCAGCCAACGTCCAGTCTGTCCACCCTCAGTCTCCTAAACCCATCCACTGAATTTTCACACTATCCCCTCTTCTCTTCATCTGCTTCTTCCTAACCGGTCAACTGAATCAAGTCAAGATAAGATGCAATGTAAATTTTCTTCTTGATTCATGACCGCCACATGTATCACACCCTAGTCTCTCTTTGACCGTCTACCAAAACCCCATTTTCAATGTCAACATCATCCAAGATAACCCGACACGCAAGAAACTTGTGCGGAAATCTTCCACATATTTTCAAACAGGAAAACCCATGTGCATCGCAAGAAACTTTTCCCTCCTACACTCCTCTCTCACTTTCTCTCTTTTTCTCTCTTTAAGAAACGGAAACAAAAAAATTCCCCCAGTCCATCCCCAAACGATTCAGACTCAATCTTGTCCAGTAATTTTACAATCCCCCCTCGCTGCTATATATTCCAGCTTGTTAGAATCCTTCCAAATCTATCGGCCATCAACTCCCCTCCACCTTCCCTATTCTTGAAACCCGAAATCTTGGATTCAAAGCAAGGAGGAATTTGTGAACCCTATTTTTTACACACCAATTCAACACCCGCCCGTCCCATTCTCAATTTCTTTCCAAACCCCGCAAGCTTCCCTTGTTCTTCCTCCTCCTCCTTTCTCTTCCTCTACTTTCTCCACACAGTCTTGACCATACAATACACTTTAATTGCACAAGTAGGCCGAGCCCTATAGCAATGCTTCATTAAACTCACCAATTTTCAAACTTTTTCCTTTTAATCTTTTACCAGCGTCATTGCTTCCTCGTATATGCGTAGCTGACATCTAAAAAATTCTCCCGCCTCAAACTGTAGCTTTCTATGGAAATTCTCCCGCTAAAAAATCCCCAACATTATTCTTCCCCCATCTTCCCTTACCAAATTCTTTCACCGCAATCAATCTCCCGCCAATGTCCACCTCTCCACCCGTCCGAACCAATTCTCTCAAATTTTCCTAACCACTCATCAATTCCTCATTTCTCTTCCTACCTTTCTCTACCGCACTGCTTATACTTTCTCCTCATACAAAGACCCTCATCTCTCCTTTACATTCAAGTCTATCGTATTGTCCTCCAGCGGTCAGCAATCTTCCTACTACTTTCTCCATACTTTCTCCCTCCTTTCCATGCTCAGTTTATATTTGTCCTATACAACGTCAATCTTAACTCCATCTAGAACCAACCGCCTCCCTACATATAAATAGTCTTCTCCATTAACAAGTCTACATAGGAATAATAAGCTTTAGTAAAATACCACAATCCCTCCTGTAGATTCCTTATCATCCTATCTGATATTACCTCATAGGTTAACTCAATCCAGCTCAATGAGCTCCTCCACCAGCTCCACAGGCTTCATTGACCACCAACTCGTCTAAAAGGCCCTCAATGCCTTCTCTATATATCCCTCCATGACAATTTCTCCAGTTCACTTCAGTTGTCCGCAGTGTAACGTCCACTTTCTCCCAGCTTTCCCCAGCTCTGTCCAGCTACATATCCACCCCAACATTGTCCCACGCTCCCATTCATCACCCCAAATGTTCTCTTATCGCCTTCCATCAACCTCCAACCCGGAGCCTTTACCCAAGTAGCCCCAAACATTTACCCCCACCCCTCCTTTAACTGCACCCCCAATAATGGCCACGGATTTAGAAGTCACTGATTAAATGATCACGATAGAAAGGTCACAACATAAAAATCTCAAAATCCTCAATCCTCTACATCTTCTTCCCTCCGAAAAAAAAACCCAATTTCTCTCTCTATCCCACCCCATATCCTAATGCTCCATCTCTCTTCATCCCCCCTCCCCTTGGATTGCCCATCTTTTCTCCGCTTCTTCCGTAAATCTATCATTTATGGCGCTATTTCATATTTACCTGCTTCTCCTCCTCCTCCTCCGTAATGTAACTCTCTTCACCCACTCCTAAAAATTACCTTTATGAACTTGACTCCATTCACAGTAGATTGATATCCAAAATACCTTTCATCAGTTTAATACTAGACACTATACTCATTATAAAATCATATTATTTTAATCACGAGGGTGTATACTTTGTAGACTTCCTCATCTCCTGCTTTTAATTTTTTAATAAAATTCCCAAATTAAAATTTCAAAATCATGTACACATAAGAATTTTGAAGCTGTTTCCTTCATGCTTTAAAATTAAGAAATCAGAACTTTTGCCATACAGCTCTCGCCTTAAAAATATTAAATATGCGAATACAAATTACATGCCCCTTCTCTTTGAATTCTCCAGCTTATGCTTCAGGGCCGCTCTAAAGAGAGACTCCAGTGCAAATCACAGCTTCACCCCCGGTTCCGCATCCTTCTCACGCTTTTCCCAATGTCCCTTGACTGATTTAAGCTGTTGGGGAATTAGTAATGCCTGAAAAAGGGAGGGAGACGAGAATCATAGAGTCTCTACTACTCTTCGTCTCCATTCCATATAATTTGACTCAGCATTTGCATCCAAATTATGCCATTAATCAGAGAATTCAATCTTATTAATAAAGCTGTGTGGTTGCCCGCTAAAACTGAGTGCTCCTCCGTAAATCAGTAGTATTTACCAATCCAATTTCCATATTTTTGATTACCTAGCAACTTCTCCGCCACCCACCCATCATCATTTCAAACCACCAAACCCACCAACTATACACTCTCACATTTATCTCCCCCCAAACATAACCGCTTTAAACTTTCTCCTCAACTTTCTCCCACCTTCTTCCAAACCTCGTCCCACATCCGTCCATATAGCTTACACTAAAACTCATTCCAATTACCCCTTCAACCTTCATCCCTCCTTAACTTTCTCCATTATATTTTTATAGATTTTAAATTCCCTTTAAATATATCCTCCACTTCAATTCAATAAGGTCAATACCTGCCCGCCTCCTCCAACCAGAACCTATAATTTCAAAACCTCCTTAATTCCCCATCTCCATTTCTCTTCTTCTTTCTCAACTCCAACTCCCAATATGAACCACACACTATACATGAATATTACTAACGTCCGTCCAACTCTCGTATCCGTCTCCACTATCCGTAACTTATTAACTCCCAGTTCTCCTCCTCCTCCGACTACACGCTTCCTTGTCTTTGTCAATTCTCTACCACCAACAACATCATCACGATTCACCGAACACCCCGAAAAACCGAATCCACAAACCGAAACCAATCTCTCCTCTTTCATTTTCCCTCTCCTCCCCCCTTTTAATTCTTCCTCTCACCAAACGCGGCGGAGATGCTTCACTTCTTCTTCTTCTTCTTCTTCTTATCTCTTAAAATACTCCGTCTCATCCTCATGTCATTAATTACTATTCAAATCTGTTAGTGATCCCCTCATTTTCAACCCAAAATAATTCTCCAACCCCGCACTCCTTTATACACTTTATTACAACTCATTAGGGGCCGATCATGCTGCCCTCTTGCGACACAGCGCCTCTCTCCTTGCCCCATTAATATCCGCTCTTCTTCTTCCTCCCTCCCAAGCATTCTCCCATACGTTTTCCGAGCCTCCATTTCCCGGGAATAAATCAAGGAGCCGGACGGGAATCTTTTCCTAATTTCCAAAGGAAAGCATAATTGTATTTCCTACGCACCGTTTCTCCTTTGTCTCACTAGACTAGTGCCCAATCCAATTTTATAAGACTCCCAATCATCTTCCCGTCCAACTTTCACCCACCACCACACAACCAACCTTCCATATCTCACTCCTTTCCTTCCGCTTCTCTCAATCATCTCAATTCCATCTTCCGGCCCCGTCGTCTTCTTCTCCTCCCTTGTCATCCAACTCTTCTCTCCAGATTTCCATGTATCCTCTTCTCAACGCTTCACACTCCCACAGATCCACATCAAGCATTCAGCCCTCTTCCCATCCAACCCTTATATTCATCCCGTCAATAATTCTTGGATCATTTAAGAAAATCTTTCCAATTATTTACACTCCAACATCTTTGTCGCCCTTAAATTTCAATACAGAATCATCCATCTTTTTTCCCTCTCCCTCTGATTGTCAACATGATTTCCTCGTATCCCTCACCGCACAAATTCAAATCACACACATGTAAAATCCATCCTTCAATCAACCAACACAGGTTTGTCCGCTGTCCCATGTGAGAATTACATCATCTCTTTGATGTCAACATTCCCGGAATCAGAGCCCTCATTCTTTCCCTCCGCTTCCTCCTCCCCTCCTATCATATTCAATCCATATTCACTCAACCAATTATAATCATACTTCATCTCCCAACATCACTCAAACATTAAATATCTATTTCCCCTATTCTCTTCCCCCTCCTCCTCCTTCTTGTCTCTCCTTAAACTTTCTCCTCTTTTATTCTTCCTCCCACACCATCCAGCTCACACTAGACGCAATATACATATGCGGGCTTCGGAATCCTAGCCCAAATCAATGCCAAACACTCCATCTTCTTAAAATCCTTGCAAAATAACCAAAAAACTGTCCTTGGAGACTCCCCCGCTTTCTCCGCACTTTCTCCACTTACTTGATCGCCCGCTCTGCCCTTTCAATTCTCCTTTTTCAATTCCCTCCACCGCTTCTCGCATTTCTTCCCCCTATACACCGCTTTCTCCCCCACTTTTTGGAACCACTGGAACAACCATACTGCCTCCTTTCTCTGCAAGACAATGCTTCATTCTGACATTAGCTCATTTCTTTCCTTCAGTCTCCTCGCAATTTTTTAAATTTCCCTCAAGGAATTTTGATGACGACGCCTACTACATAGTGGGTAGTATCAATTCCATCCGTAACCTCCCCCCACCCGCCTTCTTCAAACTATATACACTGCCCCCCCGAACCATCCAACTTTTTATTCAATTCCCCAAATTCCATTTCCCTCCCTAATCGAATCCCCTATGGTAATCTCCGGGAAACAAGTACACATGAATACAAAATATAAGGAAATCCACCACCTCCTCCCCTCCCTCCTTGTAAACGTTTATCTTCCAACCAAAACTTTTCAAATCCCTTCCCACTAAATACTTGGACAACAACTTCCACAAATCAATTATAAGTCCACCATTACTGTCGCTTTATGTAAAAACTTGCCACATATAATCCCAACAAAAACCCCCCCATCAAATATCTCACTTCCGCCCACCCACAAATCCCATATCCCATACACCACCACACATCCACAGATACACTCCTTCCTCCAGTAATTCACCAACTTATTCCATCCTTCGGGATCAATCGACCACGAATACAGGATACAAAAACGCATAGATTACTCAAACCTGCTCACATGAAACGGAACACACTTCACCCTTTATCGCCACCACTCGCTCTTCAATTCTCATACCCTCAACCCTTGGTCCATCCATGTCCCTGTAATCACGTCCATCCCCCTTCCCCCTCTCCCCCCGCTTCCCCCTCTACAGTACTCTACAGTGGCATCATAATGTCTTTTTTATTTAGAGCATTCAACCCCTTCTCACATTACATCTTCATAAACTTTTACAACTTGCCTAATTACACCTCCTCCTCCTCCTTCCCCGGATCAACTTTCACAAAAACTTTAACCTCCTCCCCCTTCTTATTCCATCCACTGTATCCACCACTAAATCTATCCCTCCTCCTCCTAGTCTTCTAATCCTCCACCAGTCTTATTTTCCTATCATCAACCTGCGCCCCTTTGCCCCCGAAGCTAATCACCACTGACATTTAATCTCCCCACGCCAAACATTGTCATCCCAGTTAAACTGACACGGATACCATCACGTCCCCGTTTAAACCCAACACCCCCATCACCCCTGTCGCTATTTATTATTTTCTCAACTCTACTAACATCACAACTCCTTAATACTCCCTTATCTCCGTCTGTAATTATGCAAAAGTTTCCTAGACGCTTCTTCCTCTTCTTCTTAAACTACGACACCCTCTAAAACATCATTCTCCCACTCTAAATGATACATGTCCCTTCCGAACACTATTCCCACTCACTTGTATCTTCCTCAAAATCCTTTTCTAAGCTACGAGCTTCACATCCTTCTCCACTGTATTCTACCCTACAAAACCTTCCTTCACTTCCTGGACCCTGAACTATACCCAGTACCGGACCGTTGAAATATTCATAAAATCAAATACTTTCAAATAACCCCGCCAACTTCCCTTTTTCTTTGACTCACACAAAACCCCAGCGCCTGCACTAACAATCAAACTCAAACCTAATTAAGCCCCAACCCTCAACCACCATTCCCAGCACCTGTAGCATCACCCGGGAATCCATCCCGTCAAAAAACCCAAAGAATCCCCGCAAACGGTCAATAATCCCCGCACTTTTATCAAACTCCGAAACACTTCCCCGCAATTTATTTCCCCACTATATGAATAATCCCTACCACCAACCCACCCATTCTCCCCCTCATTTGCATTCTCTCTCCCACATCTCCACCCCATAACGTCTTCCAAACACATGTTCCTCATAACCACAGCTGATGTCTATCGTTTCCCTCACACCATTCTCTCCACCAACCACTCTTCTCCTCCAGTCTTCCTCCTCTTTGTCCCACACTCTTCTTAGTCTGGACAATGGTCTACAAAAAAAATTCTCTCTTCAAATTCTTAAGAAGCTTCCACGGGTTCCCTGAAAAAACCGTAGATATTTACAGGTCAACCTCTCATAGAGTCTTCCTCCTTAAACGTTTTTACAAGCCAACAGCTCACCCGCCATAATAAACAATCCAGACGTAATATACTACCATAAGGTAAAGATGATTTTTATTCAATGCCTCACCCAGTTACCCATCCACTAGTACCACAACTATTCAATTTCCCCCATTCTTCCACCCTTCAAATAATCTTAATGGTCCATTATTCATCTCCAACACGGATATTTACGCACTTAAAATTCTAGCTCTTCCAACTCCAGCCCATCAAACTCCCAAACTCCTCACTATCAACTCTCCTCCTTATCGCTCATCACACAAATTATAATTAACTGCTCTCAAAACTATCAAATTACATCCAACTTTTAAAACAATGTTCTCCTAACGTCATAACAGTCTCTTCCTACCTAACATCGGCTCCGCTTAGCCTTCATTCCTCCACTCCCTGTCTCTCTCTTTGCTCCTCTACGTGCTTGTGTATTTATCTTGCGGTAAAACATTGTAAGCTTTTGCAAATGATTCGTGCCTTTAGAGCATTTGAAACATTTGACGCCAAATCAAGTAGCCGCTCCCGTGTCGCACTTAATTCCCATATTAATTTATTTTCTCTTCTTCAGTTTACAGACCCAGTTATACTCTGCTCAAGAGCAAACATTCTCATCGTCCCACATTCTATAGTCTGTCCACATCTAAAAGCTATCCTAAAGACTTTGCTTCCTGCCCGACACGACTTTTTTAACTCCTCATATAATTCCTCTGTATCTTTTATTGTGCAGGTCAAGCTTGTGAAGGTAAAATCCCCTGCCGATTAGCAATTCCCCACACAAAATTCTACAAAAGATTCCTCACTTGTATATGCTGCTTCAATCATATTGGAATTTTATACGCGTTCCACCTTTCTCCCCATCCTTTCCCCAACTTCAAAGCTCATCCTTGCCCATCTTCTTATAGCTCCTCCAACTCAATTCCCACATCCTCGTTTCGCTCCGATTCCCTTTAGAGAAATCACAATTGGCCTTTTTTTGGAAACAATACTCAAATCACGAGATTACCCCAACGAGCCGTCCTCTTTTTCTTCGCTCTATAAGATCCCAACACCATGTTTTCTCCCCGCTTTCCTCAACAACAAAAACTCAGCTCGTACATAGATCCTCGGACAGATTTTTATTACAATTCCCTAGAAAATACACTCTCCTCTTTGCCTTCTTCCACAATATCCTTCCCAAGTAACTTTCTCCCTTTCCGACCATCACATCCTCCACCCACCCAGCACCCATCCACCCATCCCTAGCTATCCCTCCCGCCTAGTATATCTTCTCCAGAGCTTCCAACTTTCTCTCTCTCTCTCACACACACACACACATGTATTGACACAGGGCATTCGAGTCGAGATAAAAGATAGCCAGGACAGAATAGAGATTACAAACCGGCCTCCTTCCCCTCTCCTCCTCCACTCCCTCAGCTCTCTTCTTCTTTTCTTTCCTCTATCCACGTCTCTCTTCCCAGCATCCCCGCTCTACATTACATAATCATAGGACCCGCTATGAATACACAAATCCCTCCTACTACACATCCTCCTCTATATATACTACTGTCCTCTCAAAAAGACAAAGAAAAAAAAAACTTGGAACATGTTGAACAATTTTTTCCACACTTATTCTCTTCCTTTGAACTCAGTTATACTTTATTGACAGGAGAGACACATGAGAGAAACATAGACTTCCCTCCTATTACACATTACACTCCCCCTCACACACACACACACACACAAATATCCTCTCTTCCTTCCTCCCTCCCCACTTTAACATCCTAACACAAATGCATCCAACGGCCGCTCCGCTTTCACTACTTTCTCCACACACACACACCCAATATCCTGATATTTCAACAATGCCAAAATCACTCCACACTAAACCCAAACGCCCTCCTCTTTATGAACATTCGAACAAGTCCCAAAAATCCCAGTCCCGCATTACACTTTCCCAAATGTCTCCTCATAACAGAGTTATGCTTTTTTATCAGTCCATCCCCATTTCCTCAATCCAACTGGCCACCTACAGATGCATTCCCAGCTTCCTCTCTCTCTCTCTCTCTTTCTATCTTGCTTATCCAACTTCCAATCTTTATCTTACAACCCGCCTTCAATCCTCCATTTTACTCTCTTTAAAAATTATCTCCTTTCTCTCTCGCCTCTAATCCGACCCCCGCACTTTCTCCTCTCCAATCTCTCTTTTTTACCATCCCGTAAAACTTTCCTCCATCTTCACGCTATGACTTAAAACATCAAACTACACTTTCTCTTAATCCTTCAATTTCTAAAATTTCTCTACATTCTAATACTCTCCTCTTTTAACACCTCCTACACCTGCCCTAGGACACCGCTTCCCTTAAGAAACATATTGACTCTTTAAGCTTGCCGACCATGCTTGCATTTATATTGCTTTCCCATCCGCATCCTACCCTCGTCACCCAGACGATCAAAACACATTTTATTCCAGCTGACAAACCTTGGGGTTTTTTTCAAAATTATTTTTCAAAATATTATAATTCAATGTTGGATGACAAATGTTAATTTCATTGTATATTTTACGCATCTACTACCCGAATAACCCAAATATCATTCCGCTTCAGTTCCCCACCTCTGAATTCAAAAGTCCCACTTTCATGACTGAATTCATGACAAATTATCAAATAATGTGCAACTACGAGTTTTAAGTCCTTGCTTAGAAGAAAGCAAGCCTAAAAACATCCGTCTTCCCTTCCTTTCAAAGAAATCATGTAAATTCCACATCAATCCAAATCCCACACTTTCTCCAATTCATATCCTCCCCTATATCACTTTCTCCACATGATTTCAAATTCCCCTCATGTCTTCATCTTTTCCCACCACCAACCATATATACACCGCCCGCCTCATTCTGGAATTCGTTTTAAGAGTACCAAATTTTGCAGCAATAGCAACAACGATTGTTCTTTTCAATTCACTCCCACACCATCTCCCTCAACCGTGTTCCGAATACTAAACCCCACGTTTTCCTCTCAATCTCTCTTCTTCTCTTCCTCCGTCCAGTATTTTATCCCCCACCTCCTTTCTCCTATCTGCCCATCATCCATCCCTTCACCCTCCTCTCTCTCTCTCTCTCTCTCTCTCTCTTCTCTAATGAATGATAAGTTGTAAGACACAATCCTTTGATTGTAACCTATGATTATTTATCAGTAGTTTATATTTTCCCTCACAGCATTCATATTATTCTCATATTAAGCATTATTATCAGTTTCCTTAACCTCATCTTCCTCCTTACATTTCCCCCTTCTTCAACCGTCATCTTTTTAGAATTTCAATCAATCCTCTCCCTCCTTCCTGCTTCTCCTCCATCCTCCATCCAAACCCCATCTCTAGTTTCCGCATTATACAGCATTTTAATATATGCATCTCTCAAGTACTTTCCAATTGTTTGAATGCGAATCGCAACGACGACGACGGTGGCCCCGTTACATGTGTCAACATGAAACCCGCCAACTTTTTCCCATCCTCTTTCCATATCTCCACCACTTCCAGGCTTTACAGCAGAAGCACATCCTCCGCGGTATGGATATTCCCACTAAAGAAACGGTCTCCTACCATCCCTCTTCGACACAACTCCAACCCTTGCTCAAAAGACTCAAGAGCTGGAGAGCCGGGTATCCGAATGAATATATGATCCTAAGAGCCGATAGAGCACGATTACTCCACACTCGAGACAACTACTACTATAACCAGCTCACACGCCCATCAACATCCACCGCAAACCCGAGCCGCCAACATCCATCCATCCTCCTCCCGCCAACTCAACCCCCCCCCCTTCCCCCCCTCCACTACGTGCCTAATGAACTAATATGCTAATCTTCATCTTCTTCTCCCCAATATTCTTTCAAAAACAAAAATCTTTCCATCACAGACCACCACATTCAAACATCCTATTCACATCTCACTCTCCCCGACAGACAACCAAGCCAAGCCAAGCCAAGCCGAGAGAAAGAGCCAAACCCTCCTAAAAATCAATCCCGCTTCAATCCTTCCCCTACAAAAAATCCCATTCACGTCAATCTATCTAACCGTTACACATCCAAAGAATCCATCCCTCCCTCATTTATCACACCTAGTTCACTTTCACTTTTCCCTTCATCCCCCGTCTTCTTTTCTCTCGTCAATTCCACTGGTCAATTGACCCCCGCGTCTACGTGATAGAGAGACTTTCTCCGCTTTCACTACACTCACCCTCGCATCCCCCTTCTTCTCAGCTTTCACCGAGCAAAACCATTCGATTCAAATCAGGACAGCGCCTGGGGCCATGACAACGCTCCTCCCTTTCCCCCAAAGCCCAGCTGTGTGTTATAAAGATTATTTTATTTTCAACAAAATTCTTCCAAATCCTCTCTTGAACATATCCCTAACATATGAACAACTTTAAAATTAATTAAATCTCATAAAAATCCAACTTACCTTTTCCGTTACATAACCGCAGCATTCATTCTTCATCCGTCAATCAGAGGGGCCTCTCTCCGCTCATTAATTTTTCTCCATGTCTTAATCTTTTTGTTGTTGTCAACCTTTTATGATTCTATTAAAGCGAGCTAGCTTCAACGTTTCATTCTTCATACAAACCTTTTCCTCGTCAGGGGTATTTTATCCGACCTTGCACTCGGAACTGTGTCACCCATTCACGTTTCATTCATCCCCCCTCAAACTGCAGCTAGAATCCTCCCATTCCCAGATATCGAAAATGATGATCATAGCATTATTTCCGTATCTTTATACCTTCTCCACACTATTCCTCAGGTCCTCCATTCATTCCTCCTCTCACCCACCCACCCCCCACCTCTCCAATCCTCCCATCATCCTCCCATCCAAACTCCAAACCCCTCTGCCCTTTCCCCATTTTTCCAACCCATCCTCACTACTTGATTAACCTTCATTAACTCACTGGCTTCACCTCTGTATTATTTACCAAGACTCTTCTTGTAGAAAGAAACAAATCCTTCTTGTAATTCATTCCATCCCTTCATGCGCAATTTTCATTCATGTCCCTTTAATCCCAACTCACAGTATTCAACAATCATTGTTTTCTTCCTCTGGCTTTTACTTTAATATAAATATCATCACCTTTGACTCACCTATATATTTTAAATACATTCATGCTGCCTACTCACCCTTTCTCATTAACTATATTCACCATTCATAAAAATTATTCCAAACTTTTGTCCTCTTAATCCTTACTTGCTCATCCTTCTTCCGAAGAATCCTCAAATTCACTACAATTTCCTTAATATCAAATCAATAAATCACCAATTTCATATATTTCCTACACACTCTGTACGCTTCTGTATAATAACTAGGTCATGCTTTCACCGCTTTCTCTTTCCGCCATCCTCAACCCTATATCTAGCTACATTTCAAATCCAACCCCCTCTCTCTGTCCAACTTTCTCTTATTCTTCTCCCTCTCCTCCTCCCTCTTTTGTCTTTCTCTTAATCAACCGCAAAGCCAACAAAAAAATCAAAACCAATTCGCTTTCTTTTCCTCCTCCGCCCGGGCTTCTGTATCTGTATTCTCTTCCACACGCCCCCTGGCTTTTAGTAACTACATACATCCTCGGGAAGCGACAGGAATCTAAATCCAATTAGCACGCCACTACATTAACAACCAGTCTGCCTACTTACTCCACACACACATGTCGTAGAGCCTGTAACTTTGTCCAGACTTTCGCAAGTATAGAACCCAATCCCATTATCCATCCCTCTTCCTTTTTTACGGCCTTTAGTCCACACTCTGGATTCCGGCTTCTATTCCAACTACACTTCTCCTCTACACATTCCGACTCTCATCTTCCTCTCCTAACATATGTCTCTTCTTTTAAATCTTCAAATATCCATCCCTTCTATCCGCTCATCCCAATCCATACAATGTCCGCGAGTCCAGCCGCGTCCTTTTGATCATCACATGCATTTTTCTCTTTAACTTCCACCAAGTACGAGCATACGGTCCGCTTTCCTTCCCTTGTCGTAATCTCTTCTCTCTTCAACGACCAGTCTCATCTCTCCCCCCTTCTTTCTCTATCTCTCTCTCTCTCTCTCTCTCTCTCTCTACCCTCAGGATCTGGTAAAAGAGGAAACGATCCAATAACCCACCGATACCCATATTTCCCCGATCCTCCGTCCGCTACTCCATTTAGTGAATCCTCAAAAAATAAAGTGCCCAGCTCACTTATCCACATTCACCACCACATCTCCCATATTCCCCCGGAATTCTACCAAATCCTCCCTGACAAATGAATATCTAGAAAAGCAAATAAATTGTGACACCCAGATAAAATCTAATTACCTCAACTTCCCATACCTACGCCTATTTCCTTCACATTCCAACCATCTCCCAATCTCAGTCACATTAAGTCAACGACAACTTCCTACAATCCACAAATCACTCCCACTACCACTGTCTCCATCAATTCCCTTGCCCTCTTCCCAGCTTTCCCACCCTTTTCTCCCTTGACCATCCGCCCCAAACCTTCCCCTCCTCCAATTGTCATCATACAATGAAAGTCTCGTTCCTATGCAAATTCTCGAGTTTCAAAAAAATCCAGTCACAACCTGAGGAGAAAGTTTCAAAAAATTTCAGCCACAACCCCCGGAGAAAGTTTCAAAAATGTCCATCCACAACCCCTGGAGAAAGTTAATAAAGCTTCTTCTATCAATTCCTTCCTGCATCTATTGTATTTAAAATGCAACTTTAGAAAATACAAAATATTTTACTTTCATCATTTTAATGCCGTGTCATAAAGCTCGAATACAATAGCAAATTCAGATTCATAAACTTATTTATTATCAATGTACACACTCCCAGAGACATATAGCGCCTCAGGCAATTAAAGAATTTAGCACAACCCCCATCCAACTCCTATCCCTAATCCCCATCAATTGTAACTCGTAACAAATTCTTAATTATATTAACCGCAACACTTTCAACTTTAATCATGGTTAGCAGGAGCTTGTCTTGCGGGGGTATATATAATATAGGTTATTTTTCTCTCAAGCATCACACTTCATAACCATCCTCTTAATTAATATAACAATTTCTCCTCCCTCCTCTCCCCCCGTGTAACTGATATTTAACTGTATCAAGTCGAGCCTTAATTATCCTATAATTATATGTTAATTATATAGGCGTTTTAATTAATTTCGAGATTATCCTCTAACAGAAAAGATTATAGCAAACCTTACGCATGTCTAGCTGTACCACAAGTATTGAAAGATTGCATAAAATCCTGGGGTCGCTCCGCCCCAATCCTTAACCGTCAGTAATAATTCTCTGGAGAACTTGGATTGCTGCTGTTTGTCCGTCCTGAAGATACGGAAGCGTTCATAGAGTTACTGTCGATTCCGTGATGACCGCCGTGCACCCTGCCGTTCATCGCTAGCCCGCCCTGTGACAGAACACCAGAGGGCGCTGAAATTACAGAAAATAACCTTATATTAGCAATGATTACTAATTTTTTAATTTCCAGGAACGCTTCCAGGATTTCATCAAAACCTAAACCCTGCATTCAATTTCCTAATTTAAAACCCGTTACATGCTCTACACGGAATATCATCTTCCTACCAATCAAACAACCACAAACACAAATCATAATGTCATGTGCTTTCACTCACTTACCAACCACATTCCGGTTCACTCCATTGTTGTTATTGCAATTTTGAGGATGATTGTGTCCAGGCTGCGGCTGTTGACTCCCATTGTTGAGATTAACACCTCCGTTACTACCTCCATTGTTGTATCCACCGTGGTATTGTTCATGTACTTTTTTGAATCTCTCCAGCTCGGACTTGAGTAGCCGATTTTCGTTCTTCAGTTTATCGTTCTCGTTGACCAGCCTCCGATTTTGATGTTCTAGTTGATTCCTCTGCTGGAGTCGTTTAGATCTACAATTTTGAGCATAACCCCGATTTTTCAGCGTCCTCCTCTTCTGCTTCAACCGAACCACCTCATCCCGGGGTCGCCCATGTAGCAGTTTGTTCAAGTCTCGGACGGACATTGTTGTCAACTGATCATCGTGGATATCAACTTCCGGGATTCTTGCAAGGGCTGACGAGGATGTATCCCTCAAATCCAAGCTGTGACTCCTACTCCTGGGTTGACCGTGATGATGGTGATGATGATGGCCGTGATGGTGCTGATGGTGAGGCTCCATCATCTCCATATTATGATGCCCACCCTGATGATATTCCTTCCTCAACCCCCACGACACCTGATCCGGAACTCCATCCGGGTTTCGCAAATCCAGTGCTTGATCTCCCCACCCCCTTCCGTGAGCAATCCCACCCCTCCCGTGTCCACTCCAAGTGGCAGGAGGCATTTCATCGATATTCATTCTAACCCCGCCCTCGTTACCACCAAGGGGTGGGGACTGCATCCGCACAGTTGAGACGGAATACATTGAGGGAACGGGCGAGGCTGACATGTGACCATGAGGTGAGCTTTCATCAGGAGGTGTAAGAGGGCTATCCGGACTCATCATCTTGATCATAGGTCGATTCGGAATCCCTCCATTTTGGTAGATCATGGGCAAGTGCCCATGAGGCGCTCCTCCGTGTCCATGATGATTTTCACCGCTCATCTCCGAAGCAAGTACAATCCCATGCCCACCCACGTGACTGCTAATAACCCCATGACCCGAACTACTCTCACTGTTTCCCAAATGCCCGCCCTCATTCCCACCCCCGCCGTTACCACCCCCTCCTCCACCCGATCCGCCATGGGGTTGCAGATTAAAATGTGAGGGGAAAACTCGGATTTTTTCATCCCCGCCGCCGTTATCAATGGGTTGTAACTGATTTATATCAAATTCGTCAACGTAAACACTCTCGTCCACAGCCGGACCACCTTCGTTTGCAGTTTCTAAACCCTCTGCAATCACACCACGGGTCATTCGCATCAGAACCATTTTCAACTGACCCTCAAACGTGCGACACAACAATTAATATACCCCCACTTTTCACTTTCAAAAATCCTTCACACCAAACTTTCCAACCCAACCTTTGAATTTTCCAGTTCTATCGTCCCAAATTTTAGCAGCAGTCTACAGCAGTTTACATACACGTCGCTAATAATTACCCCCGAAATCACGTTAACCTCACAGTTTTCCCCCACTTTCACAACAACTCAAAGAGGTATCCCAAGAATTCACACCCAAGTCCCGCCATCATCTTCACACCCTCCAGCAACGACACAGAAATTAACGTTATCCGTCGATCACCAACCGTTAGTTCAACCGTTACTCAACACTTCTTCAAACAGTCTCAACTGGATCTTAGCGGGGCAATGGAAGACGAACCGTGTCTCGGATCAAACGTTTGAGAGGACGGGAGAAAACCGTTTGGGAGGTTGTACACTACATCCCGTCCATATAAACCCTCTTCACCACCATCCACACATTTCCCATCTCCCTCTTCCCTTCAAATCCTTCCTATTCTTATTTCCCTTCATCTCCTCCATTTGAATCACTTGCACCAAAAGACTGGAGCTCACCATCTCAAGTCCAACCAAGAAGAGGCGGAGAAAGCTCACCCAAGCCCTCCCCTTTTTCCCGAATTCCAACCGTCTTCTCCTCTCCCTGCATTCACAATCCCAACTACGCAGCTCCCCACCACCTCCCTCAATTTCTCACCTTCAAAGTCCCTCCCTCCAATCCCAGGTATGCACCAAACCTCTACTCCCTCTCTTTACCAACTCATTTAAATTAAACACCCGTTACTTAACAATTCTTAGTCTTTAATCCTTGTATTACTTTCTCTCCCATCTTCACCATTACTTCTCCTCCTTCAAAACCTCTCCACACTCTACTCTTCCAATCTTCTAAACCAGGAGAGCCATCATCTCCTTTATAATGCACCACCAACCATTCTTCATACAAATCTTATCTCCATCAACCTCTGCACATATTCTGCACATATTCTGCAACATATCCTCCAACCTGCATCCACTTGACTCATCCTATCTTCATCCTCTTCTCTTCCTTATCGAACAAACAAGTCAATACTTTGTTTCAAAACCCTACATTAGTTTCATCAAATTCCCTATCTTCTTGTTATGCACTCCTTGCATTATTCTCCTCCACTTATACAGTTTCTCTAGTTTTCCGCGCCGCGCTTCATCCCTACACGCATAATCCACTTCACATGATTCTCTGCGCCCCTTTCCTTCTTACGCGCATAGAATCCCCAGCTAAAATTTCGCGCTGTAAAAGCCCTCTATGCATTTCAAACCCGGGAGCTTTAAAAAAACAACCTTTCCGCACTCTTCCTTGTAATTCCAAGAGAATAGTTTTTGCAAAACTCTTTGCGAATTTCAAATCAGTCATTCAATCCCGCAACGCATCAACTCTCCTCTACAGCTACACTCATTCCATTCTTTGTATGAAGCTCTCAGCTGGAAATGCAAACTTTCCGCCGCATCCTTCTTATCACTTTACCACCGCATAATGAATGACATTATCTCTCCACTCCAGATAAACTTTCTGCACTTTTCTACATGACCACCAAACAAGCGTCATCCTCTCTTCAAATTGCCGGAATCAATTCATTTTTCTACCCATTTTACTGCAACTAGCATTGATAAACTTAAGGTCATATCCATACCAACTCTTCTTCTTCTACTAACTTTGTATCACTTCTCTCAATTGCATCCATCCATCTCTCCGAATCCAGCGTTATTCTTGACCAGATGGATCTACATGTATCCCATCATTCCATTCTAATTCTTCCCTCGATATTCTTCTGTACTTGTTCATCCTTAACCATCTTTCTTCTTCTGCTTTTGCTTCTTCTTCCTCTCTTCTTTCTCTTCTTTTTCCATATTTCCATTATTAAACTTTGAATATTTTCCCCCATCTTCTGCCAAAACTCATAGCATCATCCCGTCATCTAATACTTTCAATTAATCCATCATCTGTAAACAAAGCTACACGACATTAAAATCAGAATAAATGTTTCTCTCCCTTCTTCTCCTTTTGTCTCCATCCGTCCGTCCGTCCATCCACCGTCCACCCCATTGACTATTGACCATCCAGCTTTTTTGCTAGTTTCCACCAAGAATACCATTTTCCATAATATTCCCATCTATAGCTCTCAGTTTGTCCTTTAATTCATTATTTAAAAAACTCGTATAAATCTCATCCCAAACTATGTATCCTTGCATGATCCACCCTTATTTTTAATAGCAATCCCATCCCAGTAAAAACTATGCTTGTCCATTGTCCCTTCCCAGCTGTCCTCTCATCCTCCTCTACATCCGCCCCATACAAGCGGAACAGCAAACAGCTTTCTCTGACGATAAAAAAACATTCATTGACGTATAGCTCCCTCCAATTTCCGAATCATCCTCTTCCACTTCTTTCCCTCGAATAATAAAACTGCCATCCCACATCACATAATATATCCCGAAGGCAAACCCTCCTACCCGGCTCTTATATGTCTTCCCCTTAAAGCCCGCTCCTCCATTCCTCATCCATTCCAAGCCAATACACGTAATTACTCTCCCTTCCGGCTCACTCGATTTCCCTGAAATTATTATTCTTCTCAGATTTCTTCAACCGTCCATCCCTCCCCCCATTTCCCTCCTCCAACTTAATTTCATATCCTTCTTTCCAGGCAAGTGTATTCATTTTTGGCTTTAAACTTTCTCCAGGCCACTTTCTCTCCATCAATACATCTATTGACCTCTGACCTCACACTTCCAGGTGTTTCATTACATTAGCATGTTGTAA
Source organism: Sminthurides aquaticus (assembly GCA_906901655.1). Taxonomy (NCBI): domain Eukaryota; kingdom Metazoa; phylum Arthropoda; class Collembola; order Symphypleona; family Sminthurididae; genus Sminthurides; species Sminthurides aquaticus. Next base: position 13,001,387 of record CAJQTT010000002.1, on the reverse strand, counting down.
TATCTCTCAAATCTACGCACTATTCCAAGCTTTCACTTCTAGCTCCACACTAGAGCCTCTGCTACTTTCCCCAGCTTTCACTTTTCCAATTTCTCCATCTACGCGCTCTCCTATAAATCAAAACCATCATTCACTAATTATGACATATGACCATAAAGACGCTGAACCTACTCCTCCAAACTTTTCTCGTAAATTTAGCTTTCATTATTTCAATTAAGAGTTTTTCTTACGACGCAATAAAGCTTTTGCAGCGCCCCCTCTTTGCTCTCTTACTCTGAACTCTACTCAACTTGTTTCCGATGCTCAGCTCCTCCACGAATCACCTTCACCATCCCCAGCAAAACGAAAATAAAAAACAAAACCAGCACAATTCCCTCATTGGTCGCAGCTAAATTAATAAATCCCTATTATTAATTCCCTAGTTATTTTAGGAATTCCGCGCAAACAATATCCGCTCCATCCTTTCACACGAATAATCCTCTCTACTCATCACTTACACTCAATAATATCATCTTACATTCTCTCTCTCTATATCCCATTTAGCTTCTCCCAATCCCGTTACATCATCAACAAATTCTCCATTCTCCTTCTACTAACTACCTTCTCAATCCGAATTCCCAACCTAAGCTATTACTTGTTGCATTATTCTGAGCTAAGCATAAATATTTATTACAACACTTTTCCACGCTACCATTAAAAGCAAACATGACAACTTTCCAACACAGCATTCCAGTCTCCACTTCCCTCAAAGCCTCCATCTTCTTAATTATTTTATTACCCTCCTCTAACACAGCCTCATCCATCCTCATCCACGTGCAATTCTGCAAGCTAATCACCTTTGCTTCACTTGCATACTGTATCACCTTTCACTTCTCATTTCCTCTATTCCCACATCTCTCACCTTCTCACTTTTTCCCAACAATATCCACTCTTGTATCCACAAGCAATCCAAGCTCAACCATCCCTCTAAAAATCCCCCATCTTTGATCACATTTATGCAGTCTCCAATTTCGCATTAGCGTCTATTTTTTCCGATGCAGTAGAAAGTACCCGTTTTTTTCGCAGAATCCCTTGTATCAGCATTTTCTTCTAAATGTCTTCCTCCACCAAAATTGCACATGCACCGGACAGATTTTTTTTTGCAAACTCCATGTTATGACTACGCTCCGAGTTCCATGCTGCAATTTAGCATGTGACATCCAATCCTTGATTCATGTAATCTTTTAAATCTCGCGTAAAGAAATTAAAAGCTTCATATCCTTACTAGAGCTAGTGATGATACTCATTTTCGATACCCGCTTTTGATACCCGCTTTTGATACCCGCTTTTGATACCCGCCCGTAAGGGAGCACAACTTTACAAACTATTTAGGAAAGCGCGTAATACGACTCCAGTCTTTCTCTTCCCTAATCATTTTAAGATAACAGCCACTTGATTAATCTGACAACGTCTTAATTCACTTCCAATAAAATCCCATTATCATTCCCAATCCTCAATCCTATTAAGTCCATCAACTCTCAAGTACTTGACATCCATGTATAACACGTCTTTAAATCCCCTCCCAACATCTTGTACATATTATCTATACACCATTCAACAAATCCGCCCTAACCACCCGTACACAAATACCCGGCTATCGGGCTATCTCCCTTTAACGCCCTTCTCCTCCACCCTCCTCCCAATTCCCATCTCCCTTTCCTTCTCCATTTCCCTCTCTCACTTTCATATCCTTGCCCTTTTGATTCCCTCCCTCCCTCGTGTCAGGACGGACTCTTTTCTCCAGCTTCAGCCCGCTCCTCCAGCCCGCTCCAGCATCCAAAATTCCGATCCGCAATGGAATTGAACCCAACCATCTCACGCTTCTCCTCCTCCTCCTCCTTCCTGTCCTTACATGCTCTCTTTTGCTGAGTCGATAAACCGCTAATCTCTCTACAGGGAATCAAGGTTAATACTACCATGTCGCCCCGTCAAATCCTCACTTGTGCCAGATTAGCTCCAATAATAGCCCCCACATTAAGCACATCAATAAATTTATCCTCCTTCAGGCAACTCCTTCGCACCCTCAAAATCATCCCCCCGCTATCATCATCCCCCCTCCTCAAATCCCTCTACAACACTAACCGTCCGTCGCAACCCCAATCCCGCACCTCCTCCGAGGACGTCTTAAATACAAATCAGATCAGCGTCTTATAGCGTCTTAAGTAATCCCTTAAACACTCTCAAGAACTCTGGGCGGGAATTTCTGAATTTCATCAATTTTAAAGCGCCTTCTCCTCTTCCTTCTACCATCCAGTCATCTACTCCCGTCACTTTGATTTCTCACAAAATCCAAAAATAATCATGTCCCGACAAATTGACATCCTCCCGCCAACTCTACCCCGATCATAAATGTCAACGTCAACCCCTGACACCAACTACGTGTCAAACTAAGCAACATCTTCTCCCTTGAAAAAACATGTGCCGGTTTAAACCACCTACACGCTCCTCGCACTACCCGGCCATCCCAATCCCGCATCACCCACTAATGATCCTGTCTACATGACAGCCATCCTCTTCCTCCAATTTCTCTTCTTCCTTCTCATATATTCCACTACTCTTTTTCATAAGCCAAAAATCCTCCACCAACTCACAACTGTCATAGGTTATCAAGTCATTTCCATCATCAAATCATAATCTTCCACCCATCCACCCTCTCCTATTTATTATTTCTCGTCTCCCTTCCGTCTCCGTCACCATCCTCACACACTCTGCAATTAAACTTGCCTAATTTTCACACTACCGTCCACCTCTAGAGTAACTTACTGGTCCTAACTCTCCTTACGTTCAACTACCGCCGGCCCTTTCTAAAAAAACCCGGGTATCCACCATCCTACCCGGCATGCACCATCCGCTATATCCTGCCTTTGGGCTCGCTACTCTTCCTAGTTAGTCTAGCAAGTACATAATCCACACACGAACTTCACCCGGGTATCAAACATATTCTCTCTACACTTTTTTCTCCTCTCTCTCTCTCTCTCTCTCTCTTCCCTCTTCATTCTCTCATCTTCTATCCCGTGCTCCAACTTCCTCTTACCCGCCTCCTACTACCAATCACCCAGAAAGATTTCTACAAAAAACCCAGCATTCCAATCCACCCAATTCCACACACATCACTGAATCATTCCCCCTCCAACTTCCTCTACCTTCTCCCAGTGTCACACAACTTTTTCAACGCATCTCCCTCAATCACCCTCCACTTGATTCATCATTGTCTTTTCACCCTCCTCCTTCCACCATAACATCCGCACACAACATTTCCCCCCACATCCCATCACATTTAACTTCACCTCCAACCAAACTACCTCCTTCCCAACATTATTCTTTAACGCTAATTAACTCACCCCCACCTTCCTTTATCAAATCAAACCATTGTCCATCCGCTTCCTCAAACCTCCTATACTAGCCCTCCTCTTCCTTTCTCCTCCTTTCTCCATGCCTCTGCCCTTGCTTTCTCCGTCTTTCACTCCCCCTTTCCCCTCCTCACTCACTGTCCCATATAATTTTTGTCTCACTATCCTCCTCCTCACCTTCACTTTGGAACAGTTACAAAATTCCCTTCACGAACCTTTAGCTTCCCTCTAATCAAATCCCCCAAAATTCTCTCACTTCAAACATTCTCCTTTTACAACAAAACTCAACTTGTATTGTCCTTCCTATTATATTCCACCAAGTAAACATCTCAACCTAACGACAAATTACTTCTCCGACGTCCGCTCTCTAGAATCTCATCCCTCTCACTCAACTACATCCCGGCAGGGAGGGGCACAAGAGTATGACCATTATGACGGGGGTCACGTCGTCGTAACCCAAACCCGCTTTTACGTTCCTTCATAGACTTTCCCTAAAATTCCGGAATCAATTCAAAACTGTTCACTTTCTTCCTATAAATTCCCCAGTCCCAAAAGCCCCAAGTCCCTCATCTTAAGAGTAATAAAATAAATTCTATACTCCGTCCCATTGACCCCACTCAACTTTAACAATCATATTGGATTACCCACTGAGCTTCCTAGGATTTCCTCTACTAGATAATTTATTATCCCATCCTCCCAACAATTCCCTCAAATCCTTCCACCACGTCCCTTCTAAAAATCTTATCCCCCCACAACAAGCTCAACAAACCCCCACCCCCCTCTTGTACAACACACAACTAATCATATCCATTCACCAATATACAATTAGCTTCTTCACAAAAAGTATCATAAAATCCAATATCATCCTCCTTTACTTGAGTAAAGGGATTATTACAATCCCTATTCCGGAACTGGACCGGCTACGCAAATCTGTCCCTCCTACTTTCTCTTTGTAATACCAGCTCATATATATATATATATATCGCTCCAAGATTATTTCTAGCTTCAACAATACTGTTTCAACATCTTCTTCATTTCCATTACTTCCTTCCAACCTTGCCCACTTCACCCTACGTTTTGGAGTCCTTGCCCTTACTCCTTTATTCCCTATTCCCGAAATCTCCTACCCGGTTCACCATGCATATTACAGTTTTTCCCTCCTCAAAATAAACCACATTCAATTTTTTATACTTTTTCCGCTTAGTGCACTTCTATGAAAACTAAATCTCGGATTTTTCAAAGCTCTGACTTGTATTCCTCATACTTTCGCAACATTTCACAAATTATAATCGGCTCAAAACCATTTTTTCGCCCATTTTATCCGCAATACAGATAAGACGCAGAGCTATTTGTAAATTCACAATCCTTCCTTTTTTCCACTCAACCTCAAAATAAATCCTTGACTGAAAAACCCCAAAATCCCTCCTTCGGACCATATTACAAGTTTAGCAATAGTTGTAAATTATTATTTTTAATAATTGCTAAACGTAACAGAATCCCGAACCTCAAAAATTTGCAATTTTATTCAAATATTTAATTATAAACTAATCTACAATAAAACAAATAAATATATCAAACTCGCTTAAATTTAAAATCAAGCTTAAACTTTTCACCCAATCCACATTCAACCTACAATTTCAACACCATCCAAATTATAATCTACATTTATCACTAATAACATGCTTAAAAATACAAAAAATCCGTTCCGCTCCCCCCCCAGCCCAGCTCACCTCCTCACATAAACTTGATCCACTTCCATGAAATCCAATCACTGTATTATCTCCTCATATAATTTTATTGGTATTTCTAGCAGTATAAAACCAATTCCTTCGTAAAGGACTCAATATATACTCAACAACTCCTCTTCCCCAACCCTCCTCCTCTGCCCTCCTCCTAAAATACGTAAAACTTTAATGAAATCCAGCATTATCGTAATAACTGGTAGGGTAAATACCCCCCTCCCCTTTCTCCTCCACGTCCTCGCCTCCCCTCCTTCCCCTCTTCATCAAAGTCCACCAGTACTCAATCCCGCACATCACCCAACTTATAAATAATCCAACAAGAACGAGTACAGCCCCCGCCCCTGTGTCGAATATTGTAACTTCAGAGTATCCGCTGCTGAAGCTATCGCAATTTTTCCTCTTGGGGAGCCATCGAGATTTTAAAACTTTTATAACACCGGATTGAAACATTTGTAAGAGCCTGTGGAAACAAAAGATGTGCATAAGATTCAGCTCTCCCTTAATACTACATTAGATCCAATAGATAATGGATAATTCCGCTAGTAGTTTCATACTCACTTGTCATCGATTAGTTTTTTTATCGTCAAGTTCTTGTTACAGGCAAATGCCAAATTTGATGACAACGGCTCGCTCTCCAGCTCGTAAATACTGCAGCCTTCAACGTTTGTCATCTGGGTCATAATCACATATCTCGCTCCCGTCATTGTCGTAATAAACGCAAACTGTCCCCGCGACAAAACTCTCCGAAGACCTTCAATGAAATTAGTTGGCAAACTTGATTCTATCGGTGCAACTATTCTGTTCCAAGTGCGCGTCAGCAGTTCACAAGGAACGTTCCGAGATCCCGTCCCCCTCGACGCTCCCAATATCTCCGGACAAGTTTTCTGTAATTAAACCATCCATCCCCTCCATCAGTAGCCCCTCATTAATTACATTTTAATCCTCCCCCTCCGCCATCGATCCAACTCCCTCCCCCTCAATATCCACCTTAACCTTTCCGCCATTACCTGCATGAAGATATACGTAAAGTCTCCTCTTATAGGCCCGCCCTGCCATCCCTTTGACTTTGCCAGCCCGCCAAGATCACTAAACGGAACTTTTAGCGGCACCGGCACCGAAAGCTGCGAAATCAGCGTTGCCGAGTACCCGCAGTAAATAATCAAGCACGTGAAATAAGTCAGCAAAAATATCAGCTTTGCACTTGGACCCCGTGGTGTCTTTTCGCTTCCTGCGTCAAACACCCGTAAACAAGATTTACGCAAACCTTTACTAAAATCCAGCCCCTAACATAAACTTCCATACAAGCTCCTTCGACAAGCATTTAACTTTTCCAAGATTACTCCCTTACCTTTCTGACAAAGAGCGGCAAAAGTCACCCAAATTGAATCAGCTAACGATATTTCTGTCACTCGAGACGGCTCCAATTCAGAAAATCCCCATAGCATCACAGACAAAACGACAGCAATGCAAAAAACAGCAACGTGTACCATCGGTGTGAACGGATTGAAAAAGAATGCCCATTTTATCTTGTTCGCCTCAAAGGCCCGCTTAATGTACATCCGAACCCTGTATAATTTTCCAATTAATAAAGTTATTTCTTGCGACTTTCCAACCCATTCTTGCAATTCATCATCAAGATATGCGTTATTTAACTTTTGTAATCTACACTTTACCCAACAGATGCAACCGAAACTGAGAAATCCACGAATGCTTTCCGATCAGCCGCCAACGATACTGGGCTCATTGATATATTTACTTCTCCATAGGTCACAGCCCCAATGATCCCATCCCATCGTTTCGTTGTTTGGTTAAATTTCCCAAACTTGTATCCATCCAATATAACTGGAACCAAACTAAATTGTGTACACCAAAAAATTATTTTTTAGCAATTAAACGCTATTTAAAATAACTAAATAAAGTCTCATAACTAAAATGCTGATTACTTAACCTGAAATTCAGCTGCCTTGCCAGAGTTCCCATAATTTCCGCCCACATCCCGCCTCGTATTCTCCACGTTTCGTTTTCTCCTTTTAGAGCGTCAATGTCAAATGGATTTACCTAAATAATACAATCATTTAATCGTCACTTTCCATCTCATCTATTCAGCCCGTTTACCATTCACATACATAACATCTATACGGAGTAACTCACATTAGCGCCGATAGCACTTAGTTTCAACCCACGCATGTTCCCTCTCCGAAGTGCCTTATCCAGTGCACACGCAGGATCCGGTCGCCGCGATACCTTTCCAAGATCGAGGTCGCAAATTTTCGCAATTATAATCTCACACGTACTGCAAAACTGGTACACTTCAAACATCTGTAAATTGATAAGTTAATCAAACATAGTTCGCTTTCAAGCTGATTTTACATCCTCAGATTTCATATAATCTTCTGCTACAGACAGCTACGAGTAAACGTTGTGGTACATATTAATCTCACCCGTATTTCTGTTCCGTTTAAACCAAACATTCCAATATAAATATCCCCGTCCACAGTAATTCCTAGGCTTGAATTCTCCAGCTCTCTTTTCCATTCTTCTATCCATAAACTCTCATCTTCTTCAGTCTCTTTTTGGTCAAGAAAAATCCATCGATTCACAGCTCCGTTTCTACCCACCTGTAAAACGTACATATGCTAACATCTTTGCGAAAAAGACTGATAAATCTGTTAAAGTAAAAAAAAAACCATCACGTACCCTCACGAGATTTGCCACATAATTCAATTCCATTGGCTTAATCACCGCTACCAGGTTTTCACCTTCCTCAGAATAAACAGACTCATTCACCGTTGTTCCTTCCGCATCAAATTCAAAGACAGCAACGCCATCTTCCGAAATTCTCTCGCGCTCAAGGATTGGTAAAACCAGATGGATTCCTGGACTGCTTTCTCCTAGGATAACTGTAAAACTCGGCCAATGAAGCACATCTATTGGATAATGGAGAAATAAGTTCCTTAATAACGTACTGTTAGCATAATATCCGTTCAAACCGTCCACCTCACTAAACACAGTGTAAAACAGTGCCATAAAGCAACTTTGAAACTGAATCGCCTTATAGTTTTTCAAAATCATAGCGACGCTGTCGTCGTATTCGTCCCTCACCTTCACGTAGCAGTAGCAAGTCAGAAACTGTGAAGAAACTTAGTAAACGATACGGGGTGATCACTCAAAACACCTTTTTGTACTACTTTAAATCAAACAATAACATGTCGTGGAGGAGATGTTTGCTTCGAATTCAAACGGATTATATACATTTTTCACGGCATTCGGAAGCCCAGTCCACCTAACCTTCTCAGCAGACTCAAGTACCCCAAACGGTTTACAAACGGCGTTAGTTAAAGTGGGAGAAAGCCTATTCTTACACAACTCAACACTATTTTATTCACTGATCTTTTGCAATGATAATGATACATTCTCATAAATCGCCTTTCAGCGCTCCATAAGAGCTCGGCTTCTAGAATTACGAATACCTTTTGTGTGCCTGGAAATTTCCCACACTATTTCATGAACACCCGGGAAAAGAGAATACCATTAATAATGGAACCGAGCAATGCTCATAGTCCCTCTTTCACTTGTCTCGTCAATCTTGATTCATCACACTCGTTTTCATGTTTGCAGTATTAATGACATGTCATTCATAATATCATTAAGAAGAATGCACTTCATGTTAAGCAGAGCTAGTACCAACTGGACATGACGTTAAAATAACAACCTTTATGCCATCTGTATCTCATGCCCAGCTGAACTATACGCAACTTACAGTTCCCAATACATACTTCCCCGTTTAAAATACACACCGCCGGGTCTAATTTTCATGTTTTACAGCGCGAAGAAATCCTAAGATGCTCCGATTCGATTAAATTGACAGGTTATCAATTTGTTGATTTCTCCATGACGACTTAAATAATCATTACTCCTGCGTTATGATATGTGCAGCCTCTAAAATTTGGCCCAAAGTATATTTAGGTCTAAGCTATTAGTAGCCAAAGTTTCAAGGAAATCAGTCAACTATAATAGTAATTAGTTGACAGGTATTCAATTTGCCCAAAATTTCTTCACGACGGCTTAAATTATCATTACTCCTGTGTTATGATATGTTCACAATTTTGCGAATTTTCGCGGGGTCAAAACTTTGAAACGTTTTGAAAATTTTAAGTTTTGACCAAGGAACCGTGTTTTCGATCCTACACTTTACTAGATCCTAAAATTTCGTGAAAATCCCATTGCGTTTTCAAAAGTTATGGCGAAACAACCAAATATTTACTTCCCCGTTTAAAATACACAGAGCCGGGTCAAAATTTTGAACTTTCCAGCGCTAAAATTATTTAAACTGTTGCTGATTGTGATAAAATTATCATTACCCACTATATAAGCTATGCTGAACACGAATCCGTCAAAATAATAGCAAATTTTATTCAATATTTTCCGAATTTTTCGGGAGTCAAAATAGTTTTTGGACAATTTTAAGTTTTGACCTTGGAGGAGGTTACTCCGTACAGGTTCAGCAGAGTTTAAGGGAATACCATCATGTGGCCATGTAACCCATGTATGGGAGTCCTCAAAATCTGTCATGGAGCTTGGTTTAACGCCAGCTTTATATGACTAGACGGAAACCACGGGGATAAGCTCCAAACGCTATTCCTGCGGCATTTCGGACAGGGCTACCTGGTCGAATAAAACGGTGACGGGTCGTGGCCTGGTCTGTTACTCTGACGGCTTTCGCCAGGGTAATTTGACTGGCTATGGCGTTACCATCACTGATTACGATTCTAGGAGACACATGAGATTCTGTGGCTCTCTGGATCGTTACGCTACAGTATACGACTGCGAACTGGAGGGAATCTACCGTACAGTTTACAAACTGGCGGGAATGGCTCCTTCTGGTAAGCAGATAACGATATACTGCGACAATATGAGCTGTATTAATTCCTTAGACAAGGATTATACAAACTCTAAGCTAATACTGGAAGTCCATGACCATCTTCAATCGATTGGTTCTACCAACGAGGTAAGGATAGAATAGATTCCGGGACATGAAGGTCATGCTGGGAACGAGCTGGCCGATAAACTAATCAAAGAAGGATGTAAAAAACCCTGCATTGGCCAAAAACCCATGTTGCCACTGCCAGAATCCTCTGTTACCAGGGGCATATGGCGGAAAATGACTTCAAGCTGGGCAAAACAGTGGCGAATACGCCCTGATTGCAAGCTGACAAAGCTGTGGATTCCCGTAGAGAAAATAAAACGAAGTAACTCTCGTGTCAGGAAGTTGACCAGGAGTCAACTTCGGACGTCAACAGGGCTAGTGACTGGTCACATAACCATGAATAAAAATGCTTGACAGTTTCTGCCTATACAGTACTTCGAAATTCCATCAAAATGTGCTCAAAATTCGCTCAAAATCCGATCCCACCAAACCCTTAAATTAGATTGCTCTCTAAATAACCTTAAAATACTATCGAGAATGAAAATTTATTTCGTATTAATTCTCTTCACATCTTTAACCTTTAAATTGACACCACAATCAGTCCATATTTCCATCTAATGCGGTCAAAAACTGATACTTCCGAAATCCATCCAAATTCCCTCCAAATGATATTCCGTGTTAGTTTCACTCACGATTCACCCCAAAATGCAGCTTTACATCCATTTCATGCTCTTGACAGTTTCTGCCGATACAGTATTTCGAAATTCCATCAAAATGTGCTCCAAATTCGCTCCAAATCCGATCCCACCAAACCCTTAAATTAAATTGCTCTCTAAATAACCTTAAAATACTATCGAGAATGAAAATTTATTTTTTATTAATTCTCTTCACATCTTTAACCTTTAAATTGACACCGCAATGAGTCCATATTCCCATCCAATGCGGTCAAAAACTGATACTTCCGAAATCCATCCAAATTCCCTCCAAATGATATTCCGTGTTAGTTTCACTCACGATTCACCCCAAAATGCAGCTTTACATCCATTTCATGCTCTTGACAGTTTCTGCCGATACAGTATTTCGAAATTCCATCAAAATCTGCTCAAAATTCGCTCCAAATCCGATCCCACCAAACCATTAAATTATATTGCTCTCTAAATAACCTTAAAATACTATCGAGAATGAAAATTTATTTCTTATTAATTCTCTTCACATCTTTAACCTTTAAATTGACACCACAATCAGACCATATTTCCATCAAATGCGGTCAAAAACTGATACTTCCGAAAGCCATCCAAATTCCCTCCAAATGATATTCTTTGTCAGCTTCTATCATGATTCACCTTAAAATGCATCTTCATATCCTCTAAATGCTCTCCCCAGTTTCTGCCTACACAACTTCTCGAAATTCCATCAAAATGTGCTCCAAATTCGCTAAAATTCCTATCCCTCAAAACCCTTAAATCATATAGCTCTCAAAAAACCCTTAAAATGAATCTAAAATTCTAATTCATGTTCTACACATCTTATAACTTCAACTTGACACAAAATTCGGTCCGAATTTCCAAGAAATGCGGTCAAAATCTGGTCCTTCCAGCATTCCTCCAAATTCCCACCAAATGATATTCCGTGTTAGTTTCACTCACGATTCACCCCAAAATGCAGCTTTACATCCATTTCATGCTCTTGACAGTTTCTGCCTATACAGTCACTCGAAAGTCCATCAAAATGTGCTCAAAATTCGCTTCAAATCCGATCCCACGAAACCCTTAAATTATATTGCTCTCTAAATAACCTTAAAATACTATCGATAATGAAAATTTATTTTTTATTAATTCTCCTCACATCTTTAACCTTTAAATTGACACCGCAATCAGTCCATATTTCCATCAAATGCGGTCAAAGACTGATACTTCCGAAATCCATCCAAATTCCCTCCAAATGATATTCTGTGTCAGCTTCGATCATGATTCACCTTAAAATGCATCTTCATATCCTCTTAGAGCTCTCCACCGTTTCTGCCTCCATTACTTCTCGAAATTCGATCAAAATGTGCTCCAAATTCGCTAATATTCCTATCCCTCAAATCCCTTAAATCATATAGCTCTCAAAAAACCCTTAAAATGAATCTAAAATTCTAGTTCATTTTCTACACATCTTATAAGATCAACTTGACATCAAATTCGGTCCGAATTTCCAAGAAATGCGGTCAAAATCTGGTCCTTGCAGCATCCCTCCAAATTCCCTCCAAATGATATTCCGTGTTATCTTCACTCACGATTCACCTCAAAATGCAGCTTTACATCCATTGCATGCTCTTGACAGTTTCTGCCGATACAGTATTTCGAAATTCCATCAAAATCTGCTCAAAATTCGCTCCAAATCCGATCCCACCAAACCATTAAATTATATTGCTAGCTAAATAACCTAAAAATACTATCGAGAATTAAAATTTATTTCTTATTAATTCTCTTCACATCTTTAACCTTTAAATTGACACCGCAATCAGTCCATATTCCCATCCAATGCGGTCAAAAACTGATACTTCCGAAATCCATCCAAATTCTCTCCAAATAATATTCGGTGTAAGCTTCACTCATGATTCACCTTAAAATGCATCTTTATATCCTCTAAATGCTCTCCACAGTTTCTGCCTACACAACTTCTCGAAATCTCATCAAAATGTGCTCCAAATTCGCTAAAATTCCTATCCCTCAAAACCCTTAAATCATATAGCTCTCAAAGAACCCTTAAAATGAAACTAAAATTCTAATTCATGTTCTACACATCTTATGACTTCCACTTGACACCAAATTCGGTCCGAATTACCAAGAAATGCGGTCAAAATCTGGTCCTTGCAGCATCCCTCCAAATTCCCTCCAAATGATATTCCGTGTTATCTTCACTCACGATTCACCCCAAAATGCAGCTTTACGTCCATTTCATGCTCTTGACAGTTTCTGCCGATACAGTATTTCGAAATTCCATCAAAATCTGCTCAAAATTCGCTCCAAATCCGATCCCACCAAACCATTAAATTATATTGCTAGCTAAATAACCTTAAAATACTATCGAGAATTAAAATTTATTTTTTATTAATTCTCCTCACATCTTTAACCTTTAAATTGACACCACAATCAGTCCATATTCCCATCAAATACAGTCAAAAACTGATACTTCCGAAATCCATCCAAATTCCCTCGAAATGATATTCTGTGTCAGCTTCACTCATGCGTCACCTTAAAATTCATCTTCATATCCTCTAAATGCTCTCCACAGTTTCTGCCTACACAACTTCTCGAAATTCCATCAAATTGTGCTCCAAATTCGCTAAAATTCCTATCCCTGAAAACCCTCAAATCATATAGCTCTCAAAAAACCCTTAAAATGAATCTAAAATTCTAATTCATGTTCTACACATCTTATAACTTCAACTTGACACCAAATTCGGTCCGAATTTCCAAGAAATGCGGTCAATATCTGGTCCTTGCAGCATCCCTCCAAATTCCCTCCAAATGATATTCCGTGTTAGTTTCACTCACGATTCACCCCAAAATGCAGCTTAACATCCATTTCACGCTCTTGACAGTTTCTGCCTATACAGTCACTCGAAAGTCCTTCAAAATGTGCTCAAAATTCACTCCAAATCCGATCCCACGAAACCCTTAAATTATATTGCTCTCTAAATAACCTTAAAATACTATCGAGCATGAAAATTTATTTCTTATTAATTCTCTTCACATCTTTAACCTTTAAATTGACGCCACAATCAGTCCATATTTCCATCAAATGCGGTCAAAAACTGATACTTCCGAAAGCCATCCAAATTCCCTCCAAATGATATTCTGTGTCAGCTTCTATCATGATTCACATTAAAATGCATCTTCATATCCTCTAAATGCTCTCCACAGTTTCTGCCTACCGAACTTCTCGAAATTCCATCAAAATGTGCTCCAAATTCGCTAAAATTCCTATCCCTCAAAACCCTTAAATCATATAGCTCTCAAAAAACCCTAAAAATGAATCTAAAATTCTAATTCATGTTCTACACATCTTAGTACTTCAACTTGACACCAAATTCGGTCCGAATTTCCAAGAAATGCGGTCAAAATCTGGTCCTTCCAGAATCCCTCCAAATTCCCTCCAAATGATATTCCGTGTTATTTTCACTCACCATTCACCCCAAAATGCAGATTTATATCCATTACATGCTCTTGACAGTTTCTGCCTATACAGTATTTCGAAATTCCATCAAAATCTGCTCAAAATTCGCTCCAAATCCGATCCCACCAAACCATTAAATTATATTGCTAGCTAAATAACCTAAAAATACTATCGAGAATTAAAATTTATTTCTTATTAATTCTCTTCACATCTTTAACCTTTAAATTGACACCGCAATCAGTCCATATTCCCATCCAATGCGGTCAAAAACTGATACTTCCGAAATCCATCCAAATTCTCTCCAAATAATATTCGGTGTAAGCTTCACTCATGATTCACCTTAAAATGCATCTTTATATCCTCTAAATGCTCTCCACAGTTTCTGCCTACACAACTTCTCGAAATCTCATCAAAATGTGCTCCAAATTCGCTAAAATTCCTATCCCTCAAAACCCTTAAATCATATAGCTCTCAAAGAACCCTTAAAATGAAACTAAAATTCTAATTCATGTTCTACACATCTTATGACTTCCACTTGACACCAAATTCGGTCCGAATTACCAAGAAATGCGGTCAAAATCTGGTCCTTGCAGCATCCCTCCAAATTCCCTCCAAATGATATTCCGTGTTATCTTCACTCACGATTCACCCCAAAATGCAGCTTTACGTCCATTTCATGCTCTTGACAGTTTCTGCCGATACAGTATTTCGAAATTCCATCAAAATCTGCTCAAAATTCGCTCCAAATCCGATCCCACCAAACCATTAAATTATATTGCTAGCTAAATAACCTTAAAATACTATCGAGAATTAAAATTTATTTTTTATTAATTCTCCTCACATCTTTAACCTTTAAATTGACACCACAATCAGTCCATATTCCCATCAAATACAGTCAAAAACTGATACTTCCGAAATCCATCCAAATTCCCTCGAAATGATATTCTGTGTCAGCTTCACTCATGCGTCACCTTAAAATTCATCTTCATATCCTCTAAATGCTCTCCACAGTTTCTGCCTACACAACTTCTCGAAATTCGATCAAAATGTGCTCCAAATTCGCTAAAATTCCTATCCCTGAAAACCCTCAAATCATATAGCTCTCAAAAAACCCTTAAAATGAATCTAAAATTCTAATTCATGTTCTACACATCTTATAACTTCAACTTGACACCAAATTCGGTCCGAATTTCCAAGAAATGCGGTCAATATCTGGTCCTTCCAGCATCCCTCCAAATTCCCTCCAAATGATATTCCGTGTTAGTTTCACTCACGATTCACCCCAAAATGCAGCTTAACATCCATTTCACGCTCTTGACAGTTTCTGCCTATACAGTCACTCGAAAGTCCTTCAAAATGTGCTCAAAATTCACTCCAAATCCGATCCCACGAAACCCTTAAATTATATTGCTCTCTAAATAACCTTAAAATACTATCGAGCATGAAAATTTATTTCTTATTAATTCTCTTCACATCTTTAACCTTTAAATTGACGCCACAATCAGTCCATATTTCCATCAAATGCGGTCAAAAACTGATACTTCCGAAAGCCATCCAAATTCCCTCCAAATGATATTCTGTGTCAGCTTCTATCATGATTCACATTAAAATGCATCTTCATATCCTCTAAATGCTCTCCACAGTTTCTGCCTACCGAACTTCTCGAAATTCCATCAAAATGTGCTCCAAATTCGCTAAAATTCCTATCCCTCAAAACCCTTAAATCATATAGCTCTCAAAAAACCCTAAAAATGAATCTAAAATTCTAATTCATGTTCTACACATCTTAGTACTTCAACTTGACACCAAATTCGGTCCGAATTTCCAAGAAATGCGGTCAAAATCTGGTCCTTCCAGAATCCCTCCAAATTCCCTCCAAATGATATTCCGTGTTATTTTCACTCACCATTCACCCCAAAATGCAGATTTATATCCATTACATGCTCTTGACAGTTTCTGCCTATACAGTCACTCGAAAGTCCATCAAAATGTGCTCAAAATTCGCTCCAAATCCGATCCCACCAAACCCTTAAATTATATTGCTCTCTAAATAACCTTAAAATACTATCGAGAATGAAATTTTATTTCTTATTAATTCTCCTCATATCTTTAACCTTTAAATTGACACCACAATCAGTCCATATTCCCATCAAATACAGTCAAAAACTGATACTTCCGAAATGCATCCAAATTCCCTCCAAATGATATTCTTTGTCAGCTTCTATCATGATTCACCTTAAAATGCATCTTCATATCCTCTAAATGCTCTCCCCAGTTTCTGCCTACACAACTTCTCGAAATTCCATCAAAATGTGCTCCAAATTCGCTAAAATTCCTATCCCTCAAAACCCTTAAATCATATAGCTCTCAAAAAACCCTTAAAATGAATCTAAAATTCTAATTCATGTTCTACACATCTTATAACTTCAACTTGACACAAAATTCGGTCCGAATTTCCAAGAAATGCGGTCAAAATCTGGTCCTTCCAGCATTCCTCCAAATTCTCACCAAATGATATTCTGTGTTAGTTTCACTCACGATTCACCCCAAAATGCAGCTTTACATCCATTCCATGCTCTTGACAGTTTCTGCCTATACAGTCACTCGAAAGTCCATCAAAATGTGCTCAAAATTCGCTTCAAATCCGATCCCACGAAACCCTTAAATTATATTGCTCTCTAAATAACCTTAAAATACTATCGATAATGAAAATTTATTTTTTATTAATTCTCCTCACATCTTTAACCTTTAAATTGACACCGCAATCAGTCCATATTTCCATCAAATGCGGTCAAAGACTGATACTTCCGAAATCCATCCAAATTCCCTCCAAATGATATTCTGTGTCAGCTTCGATCATGATTCACCTTAAAATGCATCTTCATATCCTCTAAATGCTCTCCACCGTTTCTGCCTCCATTACTTCTCGAAATTCCATCAAAATGTGCTCCAAATTCGCTAATATTCCTATCCCTCAAATCCCTTAAATCATATAGCTCTCAAAAAACCCTTAAAATGAATCTAAAATTCTAGTTCATTTTCTAATCATCTTATAAGATCAACTTGACATCAAATTCGGTCCGAATTTCCAAGAAATGCGGTCAAAATCTGGTCCTTCCAGCATCCCTCCAAATTCCCTCCAAATGATATTCCGTGTTATCTTCACTCACGATTCACCCCAAAATGCAGCTTTACATCCATTGCATGCTCTTGACAGTTTCTGCCGATACAGTATTTCGAAATTCCATCAAAATCTGCTCAAAATTCGCTCCAAATCCGATCCCACCAAACCATTAAATTATATTGCTAGCTAAATAACCTAAAAATACTATCGAGAATTAAAATTTATTTCTTATTAATTCTCTTCACATCTTTAACCTTTAAATTGACACCGCAATCAGTCCATATTCCCATCCAATGCGGTCAAAAACTGATACTTCCGAAATCCATCCAAATTCTCTCCAAATAATATTCGGTGTAAGCTTCACTCATGATTCACCTTAAAATGCATCTTTATATCCTCTAAATGCTCTCCACAGTTTCTGCCTACACAACTTCTCGAAATCTCATCAAAATGTGCTCCGAATTCGCTAAAATTCCTATCCCTCAAAACCCTTAAATCATATAGCTCTCAAAGAACCCTTAAAATGAAACTAAAATTCTAATTCATGTTCCACACATCTTATGACTTCCACTTGACACCAAATTCGGTCCGAATTACCAAGAAATGCGGTCAAAATCTGGTCCTTGCAGCATCCCTCCAAATTCCCTCCAAATGATATTCCGTGTTATCTTCACTCACGATTCACCCCAAAATGCAGCTTTACATCCATTTCATGCTCTTGACAGTTTCTGCCGATACAGTATTTCGAAATTCCATCAAAATCTGCTCAAAATTCGCTCCAAATCCGATCCCACCAAACCCTTAAATTATATTGCTCTCTTAATAACCTTAAAATACCATCGAGAATGAAAATTACTTTCTTATTAATTCTCTTCACATCTTTAACCTTTAAATTGACACCACAATCAGTCCATATTCCCATCAAATACAGTCAAAAACTGATACTTCCGAAATCCATCCAAATTCCCTCGAAATGATATTCTGTGTCAGCTTCACTCATGCGTCACCTTAAAATTCATCTTCATATCCTCTAAATGCTCTCCACAGTTTCTGCCTACACAACTTCTCGAAATTCCATCAAATTGTGCTCCAAATTCGCTAAAATTCCTATCCCTGAAAACCCTTAAATCATATAGCTCTCAAAAAACCCTAAAAATGAATCTAAAATTCTAATTCATGTTCTACACATCTTAGTACTTCAACTTGACACCAAATTCGGTCCGAATTTCCAAGAAATGCGGTCAAAATCTGGTCCTTCCAGCATCCCTCCAAATTCCCTCCAAATGATATTCCGTGTTAGTTTCACTCACCATTCACCCCAAAATGCTGATTTATATCCATTACATGCTCTTGACAGTTTCTGCCTATACAGTCACTCGAAAGTCCATCAAAATATGCTCAAAATTCGCTCCAAATCCGATCCCACCAAACCCTTAAATTATATTGCTCTCTAAATAACCTTAAAATACTATCGATAATGAAAATTTATTTTTTATTAATTGTCCTCACATCTTTAACCTTTAAATTGACACCACAATCAGTCCATATTCCCATCAAATACAGTCAAAAACTGATACTTCCGAAATCCATCCAAATTCCCTCCAAATGATATTCTGTGTCAGCTTCACTCATGCTTCACCTTAAAATTCATCTTCATATCCTCTAAATGCTCTCCACAGTTTCTGCCTACACAACTTCTCGAAATTCCATCAAAATGTGCTCCAAATTCGCTGAAATTCCTATCCCTCAAAACCCTTAAATCATATAGCTCTCAAAAAACCCTTAAAATGAATCTAAAATTCTAGTTCATTTTCTAATCATCTTATAAGATCAACTTGACATCAAATTCGGTCCGAATTTCCAAGAAATGCGGTCAAAATCTGGTCCTTCCAGCATCCCTCCAAATTCCCTCCAAATGATATTCCGTGTTATCTTCACTCACGATTCACCCCAAAATGCAGCTTTACATCCATTGCATGCTCTTGACAGTTTCTGCCGATACAGTATTTCGAAATTCCATCAAAATCTGCTCAAAATTCGCTCCAAATCCGATCCCACCAAACCATTAAATTATATTGCTAGCTAAATAACCTAAAAATACTATCGAGAATTAAAATTTATTTCTTATTAATTCTCTTCACATCTTTAACCTTTAAATTGACACCGCAATCAGTCCATATTCCCATCCAATGCGGTCAAAAACTGATACTTCCGAAATCCATCCAAATTCTCTCCAAATAATATTCGGTGTAAGCTTCACTCATGATTCACCTTAAAATGCATCTTTATATCCTCTAAATGCTCTCCACAGTTTCTGCCTACACAACTTCTCGAAATCTCATCAAAATGTGCTCCGAATTCGCTAAAATTCCTATCCCTCAAAACCCTTAAATCATATAGCTCTCAAAGAACCCTTAAAATGAAACTAAAATTCTAATTCATGTTCCACACATCTTATGACTTCCACTTGACACCAAATTCGGTCCGAATTACCAAGAAATGCGGTCAAAATCTGGTCCTTGCAGCATCCCTCCAAATTCCCTCCAAATGATATTCCGTGTTATCTTCACTCACGATTCACCCCAAAATGCAGCTTTACATCCATTTCATGCTCTTGACAGTTTCTGCCGATACAGTATTTCGAAATTCCATCAAAATCTGCTCAAAATTCGCTCCAAATCCGATCCCACCAAACCCTTAAATTATATTGCTCTCTTAATAACCTTAAAATACCATCGAGAATGAAAATTACTTTCTTATTAATTCTCTTCACATCTTTAACCTTTAAATTGACACCACAATCAGTCCATATTCCCATCAAATACAGTCAAAAACTGATACTTCCGAAATCCATCCAAATTCCCTCGAAATGATATTCTGTGTCAGCTTCACTCATGCGTCACCTTAAAATTCATCTTCATATCCTCTAAATGCTCTCCACAGTTTCTGCCTACACAACTTCTCGAAATTCCATCAAATTGTGCTCCAAATTCGCTAAAATTCCTATCCCTGAAAACCCTTAAATCATATAGCTCTCAAAAAACCCTAAAAATGAATCTAAAATTCTAATTCATGTTCTACACATCTTAGTACTTCAACTTGACACCAAATTCGGTCCGAATTTCCAAGAAATGCGGTCAAAATCTGGTCCTTCCAGCATCCCTCCAAATTCCCTCCAAATGATATTCCGTGTTAGTTTCACTCACCATTCACCCCAAAATGCTGATTTATATCCATTACATGCTCTTGACAGTTTCTGCCTATACAGTCACTCGAAAGTCCATCAAAATATGCTCAAAATTCGCTCCAAATCCGATCCCACCAAACCCTTAAATTATATTGCTCTCTAAATAACCTTAAAATACTATCGATAATGAAAATTTATTTTTTATTAATTGTCCTCACATCTTTAACCTTTAAATTGACACCACAATCAGTCCATATTCCCATCAAATACAGTCAAAAACTGATACTTCCGAAATCCATCCAAATTCCCTCCAAATGATATTCTGTGTCAGCTTCACTCATGCTTCACCTTAAAATTCATCTTCATATCCTCTAAATGCTCTCCACAGTTTCTGCCTACACAACTTCTCGAAATTCCATCAAAATGTGCTCCAAATTCGCTGAAATTCCTATCCCTCAAAACCCTTAAATCATATAGCTCTCAAAAAACCCTTAAAATGAATTTAAAATTCTAATTCATGTTCTACACATCTTATAACTTCAACTTGACACCAAATTCGGTCCGAATTTCCAAGAAATGCGGTCAAAATCTGGTCCTTCCAGCATCCCTCCAAATTCCCTCCAAATGATATTCCGTGTTAGTTTCACTTACGATTCAACCCAAAATGCAGCTTTACATCCATTTCATGCTCTTGACAGTTTCTGCTTATACAGTTTTTCGAAATTCCATCAAAATGTGCTCAAAATGCGCTCCAAATCCGATCCCACCAAACCCTTAAATTATATTGCTCTCTTAATAACCTTAAAATACCATCGAGAATGAAAATTACTTTCTTATTAATTCTCTTCACATCTTTAACCTTTAAATTGACACCGCAATCAGTCCATATTCCCATCCAATGCGGTCAAAAACTGATACTTCCGAAATCCATCCCAATTCCCTCCAAATGATATAACGTGTAAGCTTCACTCATGATTCACCTTGAAATGCATCTTCATATCCTCTAAATGCTCTCTACAGTTTCTGCCTACACAACTTCTCGAAATTCCATCAAAATGTGCTCAAAATACGCTCCAAATCCGATCCCACCAAACCCTTAAATTATATTGCTCTCTAAATAACCTTAAAATACCATCGAGAATGAAAATTAGTTCCTTATTAATTCTGTTCACTTCTTTAACCTTTAAATTGACCCCGCAATCAGTCCATATTCCAATCAAATGTGGTCTAAAACTGATACTTCCGAAATCCATCCAAATTCCCTCCAAATGATATTCTGTGTCAGCTTCTATCATGATTCACATTAAAATGCATCTTCATATCCTCTAAATGCTCTCCACGGTTTCTGCCTACACAACTTCTCGAAATTTCATCAAATTGTGCTCCAAATTCGCTAAAATTCCTATCCCTAAAAACCCTCAAATCATTTAGCTCTCAAAAAACCCTAAAAATGAATCTAAAATTCAAATTCATGTTCTACACATCTTATAACTTCAACTTGACACCAAATTCGGTCCGAATTTCCAAGAAATACGGTCAAAATCTGGTCCTTCCAGCATCCCTCCAAATTCACTCCAAATGATATTCCGTGTTAGTTTCACTCACCATTCACCCCAAAATGCAGATTTATATCCATTGCATGCTCTTGACAGTTTCTGCCTATACAGTCACTCGAAAGTCCATCAAAATGTGCTCAAAATTCGCTCCAAATCCGATCCCACCAAACCCTTAAATTATATTGCTCTCTAAATAGCCTTAAAATACTATCGAGCATGAAAATTTATTTCTTATTAATTCTCCTCATATCTTTAACCTTTAAATTGACACCAAAATCAGTCCATATTCCCATCAAATACAGTCAAAAACTGATACTTCCGAAATCCATCCAAATTCCCTCCAAATGATATTCTGTGTCAGCTTCACTCATGCTTCACCTTAAAATTCATCTTCATATCCTCTTAGAGCTCTCCACAGTTTCTGCCTACATAACTTCTCGAAATTCCATCAAAATGTGCTCCAAATTCGCTGAAATTCCTATCCCTCAAAACTCTTAAATCATATAGCTCTCAAAAAACCCTTAAAATGAATTTAAAATTCTAATTCATGTTCTACACATCTTATAACTTCAACTTGACACCAAATTCGGTCCGAATTTCCAAGAAATGCGGTCAAAATCTGGTCCTTCCAGCATCCCTCCAAATTCCCTCCAAATGATATTCCGTGTTAGTTTCACTTACGATTCAACCCAAAATGCAGCTTTACATCCATTTCATGCTCTTGACAGTTTCTGCTTATACAGTTTTTCGAAATTCCATCAAAATGTGCTCAAAATGCGCTCCAAATCCGATCCCACCAAACCCTTAAATTATATTGCTCTCTTAATAACCTTAAAATACCATCGAGAATGAAAATTACTTTCTTATTAATTCTCTTCACATCTTTAACCTTTAAATTGACACCGCAATCAGTCCATATTCCCATCCAATGCGGTCAAAAACTGATACTTCCGAAATCCATCCCAATTCCCTCCAAATGATATAACGTGTAAGCTTCACTCATGATTCACCTTAAAATGCATCTTCATATCCTCTAAATGCTCTCTACAGTTTCTGCCTACACAACTTCTCGAAATTCCATCAAAATGTGCTCAAAATACGCTCCAAATCCGATCCCACCAAACCCTTAAATTATATTGCTCTCTAAATAACCTTAAAATACCATCGAGAATGAAAATTAGTTCCTTATTAATTCTGTTCACTTCTTTAACCTTTAAATTGACCCCGCAATCAGTCCATATTCCAATCAAATGTGGTCTAAAACTGATACTTCCGAAATCAATCCAAATTCCCTCCAAATAATATTCTGTGTCAGCTTCACTCATGATTCACATTAAAATGCATCTTCATATCCTCTAAATGCTCTCCACAGTTTCTGCCTACCGAACTTCTCGAAATTCCATCAAATTGTGCTCCAAATTCGCTAAAATTCCTATCCCTAAAAACCCTCAAATCATATAGCTCTCAAAAAACCCTTAAAATGAATCTAAAATTCTAATTCATGTTCTACACATCTTATAACTTCAACTTGACACCAAATTCGGTCCGAATTTCCAAGAAATGCGGTCAAAATCTGGTCCTTCCAGCATCCCTCCAAATTCCCTCCAAATGATATTCCGTGTTAGTTTCACTCACCATTCACCCCAAAATGCAGATTTATATCCATTACATGCTCTTGACAGTTTCTGCCTATACAGTCACTCGAAAGTCCATCAAAATGTGCTCCTTATTCGCTCCAAATCCGATCCCACCAAACCCTTAAATTATATTGCTCTCTAAATAACCTTAAAATACTATCGATAATGAAAATTTATTTTTTATTAATTCTCCTCACATCTTTAACCTTTAAATTGACACCACAATCAGTCCATATTCCCATCAAATACAGTCGAAAACTGATACTTCCGAAATCCATCCAAATTCCCTCCAAATGATATTCTGTGTCAGCTTCACTCATGCGTCACCTTAAAATTCATCTTCATATCCTCTAAATGCTCTCCACAGTTTCTGCCTACACAATTTCTCGAAATTCCATCAAATTGTGCTCCAAATTCGCTAAAATTCCTATCCCTAAAAACCCTCAAATCATATAGCTCTCAAAAAACCCTTAAAATGAATCTAAAATTCTAATTCATGTTCTACACATCTTATAACTTCAACTTGACACCAAATTCGGTCCGAATTTCCAAGAAATGCGGTCAAAATCTGGTCCTTCCAGCATCCCTCCAAATTCCCTCCAAATGATATTCCGTGTTAGTTTCACTCACGATTCACCCCAAAATGCAGCTTTACATCCATTTCACGCTCTTGACAGTTTCTGCCTATACAGTCACTCGAAAGTCCATCAAAATGTGCTCAAAATTCACTCCAAATCCGATCCCACCAAACCCTTAAATTATATTGCTCTCTAAATAACCTTAAAATACTATCGAGCATGAAAATTTATTTCTTATTAATTCTCTTCACATCTTTAACCTTTAAATTGACGCCACAATCAGTCCATATTTCCATCAAATGCGGTCAAAAACTGATACTTTCGAAAGCCATCCAAATTCCCTCCAAATGATATTCTGTGTCAGCTTCTTTCATGATTCACATTAAAATGCATCTTCATATCCTCTAAATGCTCTCCACAGTTTCTGCCTACCGAACTTCTCGAAATTCCATCAAAATGTGCTCCAAATTCGCTAAAATTCCTATCCCTAAAAACCCTCAAATCATATAGCTCTCAAAAAACCCTTAAAATGAATCTAAAATTCTAATTCATGTTCTACACATCTTATAACTTCAACTTGACACCAAATTCGGTCCGAATTTCCAAGAAATGCGGTCAAAATCTGGTCCTTCCAGCATCTTTCCAAATTCCCTCCAAATGATATTCCGTGTTAGTTTCACTCACGATTCACCCCAAAATGCAGCTTTACATCCATTTCACGCTCTTGACAGTTTCTGCCTATACAGTCACTCGAAAGTCCATCAAAATGTGCTCAAAATTCACTCCAAATCCGATCCCACGATACCCTTAAATTATATTGCTCTCTAAATAACCTTAAAATACTATCGAGCATGAAAATTTATTTCTTATTAATTCTCTTCACATCTTTAACCTTTAAATTGACACCACAATCAGTCCATATTCCCATCAAATACAGTCAAAAACTGATACTTCCGAAATCCATCCAAATTCCCTCCAAATGATATTCTGTGTCAGCTTCACTCATGCTTCACCTTAAAATTCATCTTCATATCCTCTAAATGCTCTCCACAGTTTCTGCCTACCGAACTTCTCGAAATTCCATCAAAATGTGCTCCAAATTCGCTTAAATTCCTATCCCTCAAAACTCTTAAATCATATAGCTCTCAAAGAACCCTTAAAATGAATCTAAAATTCTAATTCATGTTCTACACATCTTATAACTTCAACTTGACACCAAATTCGGTCCGAATTTCCAAGAAATGCGGTCGAAATCTGGTCCTTCCAGCATCCCTCCAAATTCCCTCCAAATGATATTCCGTGTTAGTTTCACTCACGATTCAACCCAAAATGCAGCTTTACATCCATTTCATGCTCTTGACAGTTTCTGCCTATACAGTCACTCGAAAGTCCATCAAAATGTGCTCAAAATTCGCTTCCAAATCCGATCCCACCAAACCCTTAAATTATATTGCTCTCTAAATAGCCTTAAAATACTATCGAGCATGAAAATTTATTTCTTATTAATTCTCCTCATATCTTTAACCTTTAAATTGACACCAAAATCAGTCCATATTCCCATCAAATACAGTCAAAAACTGATACTTCCGAAATCCATCCAAATTCCCTCCAAATGATATTCTGTGTCAGCTTCACTCATGCTTCACCTTAAAATTCATCTTCATATCCTCTTAGAGCTCTCCACAGTTTCTGCCTACATAACTTCTCGAAATTCCATCAAAATGTGCTCCAAATTCGCTGAAATTCCTATCCCTCAAAACTCTTAAATCATATAGCTCTCAAAAAACCCTTAAAATGAATTTAAAATTCTAATTCATGTTCTACACATCTTATAACTTCAACTTGACACCAAATTCGGTCCGAATTTCCAAGAAATGCGGTCAAAATCTGGTCCTTCCAGCATCCCTCCAAATTCCCTCCAAATGATATTCCGTGTTAGTTTCACTTACGATTCAACCCAAAATGCAGCTTTACATCCATTTCATGCTCTTGACAGTTTCTGCTTATACAGTTTTTCGAAATTCCATCAAAATGTGCTCAAAATGCGCTCCAAATCCGATCCCACCAAACCCTTAAATTATATTGCTCTCTTAATAACCTTAAAATACCATCGAGAATGAAAATTACTTTCTTATTAATTCTCTTCACATCTTTAACCTTTAAATTGACACCGCAATCAGTCCATATTCCCATCCAATGCGGTCAAAAACTGATACTTCCGAAATCCATCCCAATTCCCTCCAAATGATATAACGTGTAAGCTTCACTCATGATTCACCTTAAAATGCATCTTCATATCCTCTAAATGCTCTCTACAGTTTCTGCCTACACAACTTCTCGAAATTCCATCAAAATGTGCTCAAAATACGCTCCAAATCCGATCCCACCAAACCCTTAAATTATATTGCTCTCTAAATAACCTTAAAATACCATCGAGAATGAAAATTAGTTCCTTATTAATTCTGTTCACTTCTTTAACCTTTAAATTGACCCCGCAATCAGTCCATATTCCAATCAAATGTGGTCTAAAACTGATACTTCCGAAATCAATCCAAATTCCCTCCAAATAATATTCTGTGTCAGCTTCACTCATGATTCACATTAAAATGCATCTTCATATCCTCTAAATGCTCTCCACAGTTTCTGCCTACCGAACTTCTCGAAATTCCATCAAATTGTGCTCCAAATTCGCTAAAATTCCTATCCCTAAAAACCCTCAAATCATATAGCTCTCAAAAAACCCTTAAAATGAATCTAAAATTCTAATTCATGTTCTACACATCTTATAACTTCAACTTGACACCAAATTCGGTCCGAATTTCCAAGAAATGCGGTCAAAATCTGGTCCTTCCAGCATCCCTCCAAATTCCCTCCAAATGATATTCCGTGTTAGTTTCACTCACCATTCACCCCAAAATGCAGATTTATATCCATTACATGCTCTTGACAGTTTCTGCCTATACAGTCACTCGAAAGTCCATCAAAATGTGCTCCTTATTCGCTCCAAATCCGATCCCACCAAACCCTTAAATTATATTGCTCTCTAAATAACCTTAAAATACTATCGATAATGAAAATTTATTTTTTATTAATTCTCCTCACATCTTTAACCTTTAAATTGACACCACAATCAGTCCATATTCCCATCAAATACAGTCGAAAACTGATACTTCCGAAATCCATCCAAATTCCCTCCAAATGATATTCTGTGTCAGCTTCACTCATGCGTCACCTTAAAATTCATCTTCATATCCTCTAAATGCTCTCCACAGTTTCTGCCTACACAATTTCTCGAAATTCCATCAAATTGTGCTCCAAATTCGCTAAAATTCCTATCCCTAAAAACCCTCAAATCATATAGCTCTCAAAAAACCCTTAAAATGAATCTAAAATTCTAATTCATGTTCTACACATCTTATAACTTCAACTTGACACCAAATTCGGTCCGAATTTCCAAGAAATGCGGTCAAAATCTGGTCCTTCCAGCATCCCTCCAAATTCCCTCCAAATGATATTCCGTGTTAGTTTCACTCACGATTCACCCCAAAATGCAGCTTTACATCCATTTCACGCTCTTGACAGTTTCTGCCTATACAGTCACTCGAAAGTCCATCAAAATGTGCTCAAAATTCACTCCAAATCCGATCCCACCAAACCCTTAAATTATATTGCTCTCTAAATAACCTTAAAATACTATCGAGCATGAAAATTTATTTCTTATTAATTCTCTTCACATCTTTAACCTTTAAATTGACGCCACAATCAGTCCATATTTCCATCAAATGCGGTCAAAAACTGATACTTTCGAAAGCCATCCAAATTCCCTCCAAATGATATTCTGTGTCAGCTTCTTTCATGATTCACATTAAAATGCATCTTCATATCCTCTAAATGCTCTCCACAGTTTCTGCCTACCGAACTTCTCGAAATTCCATCAAAATGTGCTCCAAATTCGCTAAAATTCCTATCCCTAAAAACCCTCAAATCATATAGCTCTCAAAAAACCCTTAAAATGAATCTAAAATTCTAATTCATGTTCTACACATCTTATAACTTCAACTTGACACCAAATTCGGTCCGAATTTCCAAGAAATGCGGTCAAAATCTGGTCCTTCCAGCATCTTTCCAAATTCCCTCCAAATGATATTCCGTGTTAGTTTCACTCACGATTCACCCCAAAATGCAGCTTTACATCCATTTCACGCTCTTGACAGTTTCTGCCTATACAGTCACTCGAAAGTCCATCAAAATGTGCTCAAAATTCACTCCAAATCCGATCCCACGATACCCTTAAATTATATTGCTCTCTAAATAACCTTAAAATACTATCGAGCATGAAAATTTATTTCTTATTAATTCTCTTCACATCTTTAACCTTTAAATTGACACCACAATCAGTCCATATTCCCATCAAATACAGTCAAAAACTGATACTTCCGAAATCCATCCAAATTCCCTCCAAATGATATTCTGTGTCAGCTTCACTCATGCTTCACCTTAAAATTCATCTTCATATCCTCTAAATGCTCTCCACAGTTTCTGCCTACCGAACTTCTCGAAATTCCATCAAAATGTGCTCCAAATTCGCTTAAATTCCTATCCCTCAAAACTCTTAAATCATATAGCTCTCAAAGAACCCTTAAAATGAATCTAAAATTCTAATTCATGTTCTACACATCTTATAACTTCAACTTGACACCAAATTCGGTCCGAATTTCCAAGAAATGCGGTCGAAATCTGGTCCTTCCAGCATCCCTCCAAATTCCCTCCAAATGATATTCCGTGTTAGTTTCACTCACGATTCAACCCAAAATGCAGCTTTACATCCATTTCATGCTCTTGACAGTTTCTGCCTATACAGTCACTCGAAAGTCCATCAAAATGTGCTCAAAATTCGCTTCCAAATCCGATCCCACCAAACCCTTAAATTATATTGCTCTCTAAATAGCCTTAAAATACTATCGAGCATGAAAATTTATTTCTTATTAATTCTCCTCATATCTTTAACCTTTAAATTGACACCAAAATCAGTCCATATTCCCATCAAATACAGTCAAAAACTGATACTTCCGAAATCCATCCAAATTCCCTCCAAATGATATTCTGTGTCAGCTTCACTCATGCTTCACCTTAAAATTCATCTTCATATCCTCTTAGAGCTCTCCACAGTTTCTGCCTACATAACTTCTCGAAATTCCATCAAAATGTGCTCCAAATTCGCTGAAATTCCTATCCCTCAAAACTCTTAAATCATATAGCTCTCAAAGAACCCTTAAAATGAATCTAAAATTGTAATTCATGTTCTACACATCTTATAACTTCAACTTGACACCAAATTCGGTCCGAATTTCCAAGAAATGCGGTCAAAATCTGTTCCTTCCAGCATCCCTCCAAATTCCCTCCAAATGATATTCCGTGTTAGTTTCACTCACGATTCAACCCAAAATGCAGCTTTACATCCATTTCATGCTCTTGACAGTTTCTGCTTATACAGTTTTTCGAAATTCCATCAAAATGTGCTCAAAATGCGCTCCAAATCCGATCCCACCAAACCCTTAAATTATATTGCTCTCTTAATAACCTTAAAATACCATCGAGAATGAAAATTACTTTCTTATTAATTCTCTTCACATCTTTAACCTTTAAATTGACACCGCAATCAGTCCATATTCCCATCCAATGCGGTCAAAAACTGATACTTCCGAAATCCATCCCAATTCCCTCCAAATGATATAACGTGTAAGCTTCACTCATGATTCACCTTAAAATGCATCTTCATATCCTCTAAATGCTCTCTACAGTTTCTGCCTACACAACTTCTTGAAATTCCATCAAAATGTGCTCAAAATTCGCTCCAAATCCGATCCCACCAAACCCTTAAATTATATTGCTCTCTAAATAACCTTACAATACCATCGAGAATGAAAATTAGTTCCTTATTAATTCTGTTCACATCTTTAACCTTTAAATTGACCCCGCAATCAGTCCATATTTCCATCAAATGCGGTCAAAAACTGATACTTCCGAAAGCCATCCAAATTCCCTCCAAATGATATTCTGTGTCAGCTTCTATCATGATTCACATTAAAATGCATCTTCATATCCTCTTAATGCTCTCCACAGTTTCTGCCTACACAACTTCTCGAAATTCCATCAAATTGTGCTCCAAATTCGCTAAAATTCCTATCCCTAAAAACCCTCAAATCATTTAGCTCTCAAAAAACCCTTAAAATGAATCTAAAATTCTAATTCATGTTCTACACATCTTATAACTTCAACTTGACACCAAATTCGGTCCGAATTTCCAAGAAATGCGGTCAAAATCTGGTCCTTCCAGCATCCCTCCAAATTCCCTCCAAATGATATTCCGTGTTAGTTTCACTCACCATTCACCCCAAAATGCAGATTTATATCCATTACATGCTCTTGACAGTTTCTGCCTATACAGTCACTCGAAAGTCCATCAAAATGTGCTCCTTATTCGCTCCAAATCCGATCCCACCAAACCCTTAAATTATATTGCTCTCTAAATAACCTTAAAATACTATCGATAATGAAAATTTATTTTTTATTAATTCTCCTCACATCTTTAACCTTTAAATTGACACCACAATCAGTCCATATTCCCATCAAATACAGTCAAAAACTGATACTTCCGAAATCCATCCAAATTCCCTCCAAATGATATTCTGTGTCAGCTTCACTCATGCGTCACCTTAAAATTCATCTTCATATCCTCTAAATGCTCTCCACAGTTTCTGCCTACACAATTTCTCGAAATTCCATCAAATTGTGCTCCAAATTCGCTAAAATTCCTATCCCTAAAAACCCTCAAATCATATAGCTCTCAAAAAACCCTTAAAATGAATCTAAAATTCTAATTCATGTTCTACACATCTTATAACTTCAACTTGACACCAAATTCGGTCCGAATTTCCAAGAAATGCGGTCAAAATCTGGTCCTTCCAGCATCCCTCCAAATTCCCTCCAAATGATATTCCGTGTTAGTTTCACTCACGATTCACCCCAAAATGCAGCTTTACATCCATTTCACGCTCTTGACAGTTTCTGCCTATACAGTCACTCGAAAGTCCATCAAAATGTGCTCAAAATTCACTCCAAATCCGATCCCACCAAACCCTTAAATTATATTGCTCTCTAAATAACCTTAAAATACTATCGAGCATGAAAATTTATTTCTTATTAATTCTCTTCACATCTTTAACCTTTAAATTGACGCCACAATCAGTCCATATTTCCATCAAATGCGGTCAAAAACTGATACTTTCGAAAGCCATCCAAATTCCCTCCAAATGATATTCTGTGTCAGCTTCTTTCATGATTCACATTAAAATGCATCTTCATATCCTCTAAATGCTCTCCACAGTTTCTGCCTACCGAACTTCTCGAAATTCCATCAAAATGTGCTCCAAATTCGCTAAAATTCCTATCCCTAAAAACCCTCAAATCATATAGCTCTCAAAAAACCCTTAAAATGAATCTAAAATTCTAATTCATGTTCTACACATCTTATAACTTCAACTTGACACCAAATTCGGTCCGAATTTCCAAGAAATGCGGTCAAAATCTGGTCCTTCCAGCATCTTTCCAAATTCACTCCAAAGGATATTCCGTGTTAGTTTCACTCACGATTCACCCCAAAATGCAGCTTTACATCCATTTCACGCTCTTGACAGTTTCTGCCTATACAGTCACTCGAAAGTCCATCAAAATGTGCTCAAAATTCACTCCAAATCCGATCCCACCAAACCCTTAAATTATATTGCTCTCTAAATAACCTTAAAATACTATCGAGCATGAAAATTTATTTCTTATTAATTCTCTTCACATCTTTAACCTTTAAATTGACGCCACAATCAGTCCATATTTCCATCAAATGCGGTCAAAAACTGATACTTCCGAAAGCCATCCAAATTCCCTCCAAATGATATTCTGTGTCAGCTTCTATCATGATTCACATTAAAATGCATCTTCATATCCTCTAAATGCTCTCCACGGTTTCTGCCTACACAACTTCTCGAAATTTCATCAAATTGTGCTCCAAATTCGCTAAAATTCCTATCCCTAAAAACCCTCAAATCATTTAGCTCTCAAAAAACCCTAAAAATGAATCTAAAATTCTAATTCGTGTTCTACACATCTTAGTACTTCAACTTGACACCAAATTCGGTCCGAATTTCCAAGAAATGCGGTCAAAATCTGGTCCTTCCAGAATCCCTCCAAATTCTCTCCAAATGATATTCCGTGTTAGTTTCACTCACGATTCAACCCAAAATGCAGCTTTACATCCATTTCATGCTCTTGACAGTTTCTGCTTATACAGTTTTTCGAAATTCCATCAAAATGTGCTCAAAATGCGCTCCAAATCCGATCCCACCAAACCCTTAAATTATATTGCTCTCTTAATAACCTTAAAATACCATCGAGAATGAAAATTACTTTCTTATTAATTCTCCTCATATCTTTAACCTTTAAATTGACACCACAATCAGTCCATATTCCCATCAAATACAGTCAAAAACTGATACTTCCGAAATGCATCCAAATTCCCTCCAAATGATATTCTGTGTCAGCTTCACTCATGCTTCACCTTAAAATTCATCTTCATATCCTCTTAGAGCTCTCCACAGTTTCTGCCTACATAACTTCTCGAAATTCCATCAAAATGTGCTCCAAATTCGCTAAAATTCCTATCCCTCAAAACTCTTAAATCATATAGCTCTCAAAGAACCCTTAAAATTAATCTAAAATTCTAATTCATGTTCTACACATCTTATAACTTCAACTTGACACCAAATTCGGTCCGAATTTCCAAGAAATGCGGTCAAAATCTGGTCCTTCCAGCATCCCTCCAAATTCCCTCCAAATGATATTCCGTGTTAGTTTCACTCACGATTCAACCCAAAATGCAGCTTTACATCCATTTCATGCTCTTGACAGTTTCTGCTTATACAGTTTTTCGAAATTCCATCAAAATGTGCTCAAAATGCGCTCCAAATCCGATCCCACCAAACCCTTAAATTATATTGCTCTCTTAATAACCTTAAAATACCTGGTTGTAAGGTTTTAGAGTAAGCAGCTGTGCAAACTAGCTCCTGAGAAAGTGAAGATTTGTGCTACTAAAAAGCAGAGTATCGGTATAAAAATTATAACGAAAAAATCGCAAATCTGCAGTCTACAAGGTATATTGTGTTTCGAGTTAACGCAATTTCGGAAAGTAATTAAATTTTCGATAAGAAAGTTTAACCTCCGTTAAGTGAAAACGAGCATCGAACTAAAAAGAGGAGAACACCCAGTTCAACCAACTCCAGGAAATATTATCTGCATAGAAAGATAAGTAAATTTTAGTTGTATATGTCCAACCCGAGGGGGCACATCATTCCTTGTTGAAAGTAAAAAAGATACTGGCACCCAATTTACATATGTATGTAGATGAGCCAATCAACTCCAAATCGTAAGAAGAAACGAGACGATTCCTCCCCACAGGAACAAGCAAGGAAGAAGCCAACCATGGACCTGGAGATGAGAGATAAAATCAACCAGATCTTCGAAAAAGTTATGAAGACAGAAGAAAACGTACAATCAGTGCAAAGTACTCTAGTGACAGTGCAAAACACGATTCAAGTTAACCATGAGGAGCTGATAAGGAGAGTGGAGCGAAACGAGAAGGACATTCAAATACGTAGGAAGCAGAACGAACATCTACACAGTACCCAAATGAAGATGATGGAAAGAATACTACAGCTTGAAATCGAAAAAAATAAAGACTATTATTATGTACGGTGTGATGGGTCCCGAAGAAGAAAGTGCTACCTCCCTTAAACGAGAAATATTTGGAGTTTTTACTAATGTACTGAAACTGAACACGAATATCATCAAGGACATGTGGAGAGTCGGACAAAGGGGGAAAGTAAATAGACCAGTGAAAGTTGTCCTGTATGAAGGAGGAAAGCGACAACTATTCTCCACTATAAAGAACCTCTACGGCACGGAGATCAAGATATCGGATGATTTACCATTTGAGGAGAGACAGAAGAGGAAGTTGCTAGTTCAAAAGAAGAAGGAAGCAAAAGAACTTAATCAAACTGTAAAAATGATTGGAGGGAAGCTCTGGATTAACAATAAGCTGCAAGTTGTTATCAACGGAAAAGTGACAGAATTCATGGAGCAAGAATGACGTCCAACCAAAACCCAAAGACAACGGATTCTCTATTGGAACATTCACGGGGGAGTAATGAGTAAGTTAAGTGAAATCAAGATGATGTTATGTAAATATAAGCCGATAGCATTCTGCCTGTCCGAGTCGTGGCTAATGTATGACCTACCTAGTAATATCTTTGTAGAATATTCAATTATAAATATACATGCAGTCAAGATGCATGGTCCAGGTAGACCGGCAGGTGGGTTAATTATAGGTATAAGCAATAGCATAAGTGAGTATCAAATTAAGGAAAAACAAGAAGGGATGTGTCACATTGAAATGAAATATGAAAATAATACTATACAATGTATTTTTTGCTACTTGGATGGAAAAGTAACTGGTAATATAGAAGGAATTGGCCAAATTGTAAAACGAGAAAGAGATGATCATTGCATTATAGTTATGGGTGACATGAATGCGAGGGCAGGAGGAGTACAACCTAGAAAAGAATTAAACAGAAAGTCCCAAGATCAGATACTAAACGATAGAGGTAAAAAGTTAATAGAAATGTGTATAGATGCCAAGCTAATAATTGGTAATGGTAGTTTGCCAGGGGATGCTGTAGGAATGACGACGTTCATGAAAAAGGTGAACGATAAACTAAAAACTAGCTTATTAGATTACTGCCTCATTAATGATCATATGTATTACAATACAATGAAATTTGAAATTCTTCAAACAGTCCACTCAGATCATAGCCCAATAATATGGACAGGAAACTCAAGAGCAGAAGAAGCAGTACTTATCAGCAGGACGAAGTGGATTGTAGGTTCTGAAGCTAAATATAAGGAAAAAGTAGATAATCTGATACAAGATGTACAGCGGGACACAGTTCATACTCAAAACAGCAGTATCTTATCCACGATTATTATAGCTATGAATGAGCTGGGTATGGCAAAGACTTTCAATAAGAATAAAGTTTACCCAAACAGATGGTTTAATGGCCAGTGTAGAGATCACAAGAAAAAAACTAAGATAGCTCTGCGGGATCTGAGAAAGGAAATCCCTTTTCCGCAGGAAGAAACTGTAAGAGTTTATGAGTGTGCAAAAAGAGAATATGAATTAGTTGTAAGAGACACTAAGCTGAAATATTATGAGTGGCAGTGGCAAACTATAATTAACACCAAATCAAGTGCAGAATTCTGGAAAAATATTAATATGTTTCGAACCAAGGTGAAAGCAGAACAGTGTAATTTGGAGCCAGAGAAATGGGTAGCTTACTTTAAGAATATATACACAGTAAAGGAGATAGGAGAACTTGGAGGAGAGAAAGTTGAGGATGCGATTCTGGACGCTCCATTTAGTACTGAAGAAATAATGAAATGTCTGAAAAAATTAAGTAATCAAAAAAGCCCAGGCATGGACCTGATTCCAAATGAAGCACTGAAAGCTTTACCGGAGAGTGCAATTCTAGAGATATCAGATTTGTTTAATAGAATATATAATGAATCAATTGTACCCCAATCCTGATTAACCACCCTAATATCACCTATTTACAAGAAAGGCAGCCAAGATAATCCCACCAATTATAGACCCATAGCTCTAATGCCTACGATACTAAAATTATTCACATGTACGTTGAATGAAAGACTAACCTCGTGGTGTCAAATAAACAATGTAATATCCCACAACCAGGCAGCCTATCAAACGGGTAAAAGTTGTGCCGACCATATTTTTGTCATGATGGCTGCGATACATAGACAACTTGATAATGGTAAAAAGTTGTACTGTTTTTTCGTGGATCTATCCAAAGCTTTTGATAAAATTGACAGGTTAAAGCTTTGGCAAAAACTAAGAGATGTTAACCTAAGCACTGCATTTATAAGCGTAGTTAAAAATATGTATGATGGTATGAAGGGATGCGTTAGAGTCGGAGAAAGTACAACGGAAGCGTTCAATATAACGGAAGGTGTATGTCAAGGTGAAAGTCTCTCTCCAACATTATTTTTGCTTTTTATCAATGATATTTTTAAGTACTATGATAAGTCAGGAATAACGCCATTGTATATCGGCAGTCAAAAACTACACCTCTTACTTTTTGCAGATGACATAATAGTACTTGCTAATGATAGAGATAATTTACAGTGTAAAATTAATAGATTGAGCCAGTACTTTCGCCTTAACGATATGCAGATTAACCTGGATAAGTCAAAAGTCATGATCTTTAAAAGAGGAGGGAGAGACAGTAAATTGGATGTTTTCAAATGGGAACGCGTAAAGATTGAACTAATCAAGGAGTATAAATACTTAGGAATAACCATGAATGCAAGTGGAGTGTTTGACAAAAACACGGACAATTTTGTAAAAAAAGGTATACAAGGCGTCAATGCTCTTTGGCCAGTAATTAGTAGAAGCAGACTTCCTTGCTGTAAAGTGCAATATAAATTGTTTACATCCCTAGCACTTAGCCTTAGTCTGTACTGTTCACACATGTCCGATACCTAGAAAGGTTTGAAACACTAAATATGTATTTCTTAAAAAAGTACCTGAAACTCCCTAAGAGTACTCCTAATTTCATGGTCAGACTAGAAAACAATGTCACTCATCTAAAAGTTAAAATTGTAAAACAATTGATTGGATACATTATAAGTCTATGTGAAAGGCAGCAGAATGAACTATTGAGTGAAACTAAAAAATACTTTTGGAGAGAGAAAGGCACAAAAAGGTATAACTGGGCACTACAGATAAAGAGTGAATTGAATAATTGTATAGATGATGATACTTGGTTAAGCAATGATGCTAATGTATGGAAAAAAGAGGGGAAGAAAATTATTGCAATGTACACAATGAAATTATTCATTCGGACACCAAATTCGGTCCGAATTTCCAAGAAATGCGGTCAAAATCTGGTCCTTCCAGCATCCCTCCAAATTCCCTCCAAATGATATTCCGTGTTAGTTTCACTCACCATTCACCCCAAAATGCAGATTTATATCCATTACATGCTCTTGACAGTTTCTGCCTATACAGTCACTCGAAAGTCCATCAAAATGTGCTCCTAATTCGCTCCAAATCCGATCCCACCCTTAAATTATATTGCTCTCTAAATAACCTTAAAATACTATCGAGCATGAAAATTTATTTCTTATTAATTCTCTTCACATCTTTAACCTTTAAATTGACGCCACGATCAGTCCATATTTCCATCAAATGCTGTCAAAAACTGATACTTCCGAAAGCCATCCAAATTCCCTCCAAATGATATTCTGTGTCAGCTTCTATCATGATTCACATTAAAATGCATCTTCATATCCTCTAAATGCTCTCCACGGTTTCTGCCTACACAACTTCTCGAAATTCCATCAAATTGTGCTCCAAATTCGCTAAAATTCCTATCCCTAAAAACCCTCAAATCATTTAGCTCTCAAAAAACCCTTAAAATGAATCTAAAATTCTAATTCATGTTCTACACATCTTATAACTTCAACTTGACACCAAATTCGGTCCGAATTTCCAAGAAATGCGGTCAAAATCTGGTCCTTCCAGAATCCCTCCAAATTCCCTCCAAATGATATTCCGTGTTAGTTTCACTCACCATTCACCCCAAAATGCTGATTTATATCCATTACATGCTCTTGACAGTTTCTGCCTATACAGTCACTCGAAAGTCCATCAAAATATGCTCAAAATTCGCTCCAAATCCGATCCCACCAAACCCTTAAATTATATTGCTCTCTAAATAACCTTAAAATACTATCGATAATGAAAATTTATTTTTTATTAATTGTCCTCACATCTTTAACCTTTAAATTGACACCACAATCAGTCCATATTCCCATCAAATACAGTCAAAAACTGATACTTCCGAAATCCATCCAAATTCCCTCCAAATGATATTCTGTGTCAGCTTCACTCATGCTTCACCTTAAAATTCATCTTCATATCCTCTAAATGCTCTCCACAGTTTCTGCCTACACAACTTCTCGAAATTCCATCAAAATGTGCTCCAAATTCGCTGAAATTCCTATCCCTCAAAACCCTTAAATCATATAGCTCTCAAAAAACCCTTAAAATGAATTTAAAATTCTAATTCATGTTCTACACATCTTATAACTTCAACTTGACACCAAATTCGGTCCGAATTTCCAAGAAATGCGGTCAAAATCTGGTCCTTCCAGCATCCCTCCAAATTCCCTCCAAATGATATTCCGTGTTAGTTTCACTTACGATTCAACCCAAAATGCAGCTTTACATCCATTTCATGCTCTTGACAGTTTCTGCTTATACAGTTTTTCGAAATTCCATCA
The DNA here is from genome assembly GCA_906901655.1 of Sminthurides aquaticus. NCBI lineage: Eukaryota > Metazoa > Arthropoda > Collembola > Symphypleona > Sminthurididae > Sminthurides > Sminthurides aquaticus. Next base: position 12,962,614 of record CAJQTT010000002.1, on the reverse strand, counting down.
AAATGTGCTCAAAATGCGCTCCAAATCCGATCCCACCAAACCCTTAAATTATATTGCTCTCTTAATAACCTTAAAATACCATCGAGAATGAAAATTACTTTCTTATTAATTCTCTTCACATCTTTAACCTTTAAATTGACACCGCAATCAGTCCATATTCCCATCCAATGCGGTCAAAAACTGATACTTCCGAAATCCATCCCAATTCCCTCCAAATGATATAACGTGTAAGCTTCACTCATGATTCACCTTAAAATGCATCTTCATATCCTCTAAATGCTCTCTACAGTTTCTGCCTACACAACTTCTCGAAATTCCATCAAAATGTGCTCAAAATACGCTCCAAATCCGATCCCACCAAACCCTTAAATTATATTGCTCTCTAAATAACCTTAAAATACCATCGAGAATGAAAATTAGTTCCTTATTAATTCTGTTCACATCTTTAACCTTTAAATTGACCCCGCAATCAGTCCATATTCCAATCAAATGTGGTCTAAAACTGATACTTCCGAAATCCATCCAAATTCCCTCCAAATAATATTCTGTGTCAGCTTCACTCATGATTCACATTAAAATGCATCTTCATATCCTCTAAATGCTCTCCACAGTTTCTGCCTACCGAACTTCTCGAAATTCCATCAAATTGTGCTCCAAATTCGCTAAAATTCCTATCCCTAAAAACCCTCAAATCATATAGCTCTCAAAAAACCCTTAAAATGAATCTAAAATTCTAATTCATGTTCTACACATCTTATAACTTCAACTTGACACCAAATTCGGTCCGAATTTCCAAGAAATGCGGTCAAAATCTGGTCCTTCCAGCATCCCTCCAAATTCCCTCCAAATGATATTCCGTGTTAGTTTCACTCACCATTCACCCCAAAATGCAGATTTATATCCATTACATGCTCTTGACAGTTTCTGCCTATACAGTCACTCGAAAGTCCATCAAAATGTGCTCCTTATTCGCTCCAAATCCGATCCCACCAAACCCTTAAATTATATTGCTCTCTAAATAACCTTAAAATACTATCGATAATGAAAATTTATTTTTTATTAATTCTCCTCACATCTTTAACCTTTAAATTGACACCACAATCAGTCCATATTCCCATCAAATACAGTCAAAAACTGATACTTCCGAAATCCATCCAAATTCCCTCCAAATGATATTCTGTGTCAGCTTCACTCATGCGTCACCTTAAAATTCATCTTCATATCCTCTAAATGCTCTCCACAGTTTCTGCCTACACAATTTCTCGAAATTCCATCAAATTGTGCTCCAAATTCGCTAAAATTCCTATCCCTAAAAACCCTCAAATCATATAGCTCTCAAAAAACCCTTAAAATGAATCTAAAATTCTAATTCATGTTCTACACATCTTATAACTTCAACTTGACACCAAATTCGGTCCGAATTTCCAAGAAATGCGGTCAAAATCTGGTCCTTCCAGCATCCCTCCAAATTCCCTCCAAATGATATTCCGTGTTAGTTTCACTCACCATTCACCCCAAAATGCAGATTTATATCCATTACATGCTCTTGACAGTTTCTGCCTATACAGTCACTCGAAAGTCCATCAAAATGTGCTCAAAATTCACTCCAAATCCGATCCCACCAAACCCTTAAATTATATTGCTCTCTAAATAACCTTAAAATACTATCGAGCATGAAAATTTATTTCTTATTAATTCTCTTCACATCTTTAACCTTTAAATTGACGCCACAATCAGTCCATATTTCCATCAAATGCGGTCAAAAACTGATACTTTCGAAAGCCATCCAAATTCCCTCCAAATGATATTCTGTGTCAGCTTCACTCATGCTTCACCTTAAAATTCATCTTCATATCCTCTAAATGCTCTCCACGGTTTCTGCCTACACAACTTCTCGAAATTCCATCAAATTGTGCTCCAAATTCGCTAAAATTCCTATCCCTAAAAACCCTCAAATCATATAGCTCTCAAAAAACCCTTAAAATGAATCTAAAATTCTAATTCATGTTCTACACATCTTATAACTTCATCTTGACACCAAATTCGGTCCGAATTTCCAAGAAATGCGGTCAAAATCTGGTCCTTCCAGCATCCCTCCAAATTCCCTCCAAATGATATTCCGTGTTAGTTTCACTCACGATTCACCCCAAAATGCAGCTTTACATCCATTTCACGCTCTTGACAGTTTCTGCCTATACAGTCACTCGAAAGTCCATCAAAATGTGCTCAAAATTCACTCCAAATCCGATCCCACGATACCCTTAAATTATATTGCTCTCTAAATAACCTTAAAATACTATCGAGCATGAAAATTTATTTCTTATTAATTCTCTTCACATCTTTAACCTTTAAATTGACACCACAATCAGTCCATATCCCCATCAAATACAGTCAAAAACTGATACTTCCGAAATCCATCCAAATTCCCTCCAAATGATATTCTGTGTCAGCTTCGATCATGATTCACCTTAAAATGCATCTTCATATCCTCTAAATGCTCTCCACCGTTTCTGCCTCCATTACTTCTCGAAATTCCATCAAAATGTGCTCCAAATTCGCTAATATTCCTATCCCTCAAATCCCTTAAATCATATAGCTCTCAAAAAACCCTTAAAATGAATCTAAAATTCTAGTTCATTTTCTACTCATCTTATAAGATCAACTTGACATCAAATTCGGTCCGAATTTCCAAGAAATGCGGTCAAAATCTGGTCCTTCCAGCATCCCTCCAAATTCCCTCCAAATGATATTCCGTGTTATCTTCACTCACGATTCACCCCAAAATGCAGCTTTACATCCATTGCATGCTCTTGACAGTTTCTGCCGATACAGTATTTCGAAATTCCATCAAAATCTGCTCAAAATTCGCTCCAAATCCGATCCCACCAAACCATTAAATTATATTGCTAGCTAAATAACCTAAAAATACTATCGAGAATTAAAATTTATTTCTTATTAATTCTCTTCACATCTTTAACCTTTAAATTGACACCGCAATCAGTCCATATTCCCATCCAATGCGGTCAAAAACTGATACTTCCGAAATCCATCCAAATTCTCTCCAAATAATATTCGGTGTAAGCTTCACTCATGATTCACCTTAAAATGCATCTTTATATCCTCTAAATGCTCTCCACAGTTTCTGCCTACACAACTTCTCGAAATCTCATCAAAATGTGCTCCGAATTCGCTAAAATTCTTATCCCTCAAAACCCTTAAATCATATAGCTCTCAAAGAACCCTTAAAATGAAACTAAAATTCTAATTCATGTTCTACACATCTTATGACTTCCACTTGACACCAAATTCGGTCCGAATTACCAAGAAATGCGGTCAAAATCTGGTCCTTGCAGCATCCATCCAAATTCCCTCCAAATGATATTCCGTGTTATCTTCACTCACGATTCACCCCAAAATGCAGCTTTACATCCATTTCATGCTCTTGACAGTTTCTGCCGATACAGTATTTCGAAATTCCATCAAAATCTGCTCAAAATTCGCTCCAAATCCGATCCCACCAAACCCTTAAATTATATTGCTCTCTTAATAACCTTAAAATACCATCGAGAATGAAAATTACTTTCTTATTAATTCTCTTCACATCTTTAACCTTTAAATTGACACCACAATCAGTCCATATTCCCATCAAATACAGTCAAAAACTGATACTTCCGAAATCCATCCAAATTCCCTCGAAATGATATTCTGTGTCAGCTTCACTCATGCGTCACCTTAAAATTCATCTTCATATCCTCTAAATGCTCTCCACAGTTTCTGTATACACAACTTCTCGAAATTCCATCAAATTGTGCTCCAAATTCGCTAAAATTCCTATCCCTGAAAACCCTTAAATCATATAGCTCTCAAAAAACCCTAAAAATGAATCTAAAATTCTAATTCATGTTCTACACATCTTAGTACTTCAACTTGACACCAAATTCGGTCCGAATTTCCAAGAAATGCGGTCAAAATCTGGTCCTTCCAGCATCCCTCCAAATTCCCTCCAAATGATATTCCGTGTTAGTTTCACTCACCATTCACCCCAAAATGCTGATTTATATCCATTACATGCTCTTGACAGTTTCTGCCTATACAGTCACTCGAAAGTCCATCAAAATATGCTCAAAATTCGCTCCAAATCCGATCCCACCAAACCCTTAAATTATATTGCTCTCTAAATAACCTTAAAATACTATCGATAATGAAAATTTATTTTTTATTAATTGTCCTCACATCTTTAACCTTTAAATTGACACCACAATCAGTCCATATTCCCATCAAATACAGTCAAAAACTGATACTTCCGAAATCCATCCAAATTCCCTCCAAATGATATTCTGTGTCAGCTTCACTCATGCTTCACCTTAAAATTCATCTTCATATCCTCTAAATGCTCTCCACAGTTTCTGCCTACACAACTTCTCGAAATTCCATCAAAATGTGCTCCAAATTCGCTGAAATTCCTATCCCTCAAAACCCTTAAATCATATAGCTCTCAAAAAACCCTTAAAATGAATTTAAAATTCTAATTCATGTTCTACACATCTTATAACTTCAACTTGACACCAAATTCGGTCCGAATTTCCAAGAAATGCGGTCAAAATCTGGTCCTTCCAGCATCCCTCCAAATTCCCTCCAAATGATATTCCGTGTTAGTTTCACTTACGATTCAACCCAAAATGCAGCTTTACATCCATTTCATGCTCTTGACAGTTTCTGCTTATACAGTTTTTCGAAATTCCATCAAAATGTGCTCAAAATGCGCTCCAAATCCGATCCCACCAAACCCTTAAATTATATTGCTCTCTTAATAACCTTAAAATACCATCGAGAATGAAAATTACTTTCTTATTAATTCTCTTCACATCTTTAACCTTTAAATTGACACCGCAATCAGTCCATATTCCCATCCAATGCGGTCAAAAACTGATACTTCCGAAATCCATCCCAATTCCCTCCAAATGATATAACGTGTAAGCTTCACTCATGATTCACCTTAAAATGCATCTTCATATCCTCTAAATGCTCTCTACAGTTTCTGCCTACACAACTTCTCGAAATTCCATCAAAATGTGCTCAAAATACGCTCCAAATCCGATCCCACCAAACCCTTAAATTATATTGCTCTCTAAATAACCTTAAAATACCATCGAGAATGAAAATTAGTTCCTTATTAATTCTGTTCACTTCTTTAACCTTTAAATTGACCCCGCAATCAGTCCATATTCCAATCAAATGTGGTCTAAAACTGATACTTCCGAAATCCATCCAAATTCCCTCCAAATGATATTCTGTGTCAGCTTCTATCATGATTCACATTAAAATGCATCTTCATATCCTCTAAATGCTCTCCACGGTTTCTGCCTACACAACTTCTCGAAATTTCATCAAATTGTGCTCCAAATTCGCTAAAATTCCTATCCCTAAAAACCCTCAAATCATTTAGCTCTCAAAAAACCCTAAAAATGAATCTAAAATTCAAATTCATGTTCTACACATCTTATAACTTCAACTTGACACCAAATTCGGTCCGAATTTCCAAGAAATACGGTCAAAATCTGGTCCTTCCAGCATCCCTCCAAATTCACTCCAAATGATATTCCGTGTTAGTTTCACTCACCATTCACCCCAAAATGCAGATTTATATCCATTGCATGCTCTTGACAGTTTCTGCCTATACAGTCACTCGAAAGTCCATCAAAATGTGCTCAAAATTCGCTCCAAATCCGATCCCACCAAACCCTTAAATTATATTGCTCTCTAAATAGCCTTAAAATACTATCGAGCATGAAAATTTATTTCTTATTAATTCTCCTCATATCTTTAACCTTTAAATTGACACCAAAATCAGTCCATATTCCCATCAAATACAGTCAAAAACTGATACTTCCGAAATCCATCCAAATTCCCTCCAAATGATATTCTGTGTCAGCTTCACTCATGCTTCACCTTAAAATTCATCTTCATATCCTCTTAGAGCTCTCCACAGTTTCTGCCTACATAACTTCTCGAAATTCCATCAAAATGTGCTCCAAATTCGCTGAAATTCCTATCCCTCAAAACTCTTAAATCATATAGCTCTCAAAAAACCCTTAAAATGAATTTAAAATTCTAATTCATGTTCTACACATCTTATAACTTCAACTTGACACCAAATTCGGTCCGAATTTCCAAGAAATGCGGTCAAAATCTGGTCCTTCCAGCATCCCTCCATATTCCCTCCAAATGATATTCCGTGTTAGTTTCACTTACGATTCAACCCAAAATGCAGCTTTACATCCATTTCATGCTCTTGACAGTTTCTGCTTATACAGTTTTTCGAAATTCCATCAAAATGTGCTCAAAATGCGCTCCAAATCCGATCCCACCAAACCCTTAAATTATATTGCTCTCTTAATAACCTTAAAATACCATCGAGAATGAAAATTACTTTCTTATTAATTCTCTTCACATCTTTAACCTTTAAATTGACACCGCAATCAGTCCATATTCCCATCCAATGCGGTCAAAAACTGATACTTCCGAAATCCATCCCAATTCCCTCCAAATGATATAACGTGTAAGCTTCACTCATGATTCACCTTAAAATGCATCTTCATATCCTCTAAATGCTCTCTACAGTTTCTGCCTACACAACTTCTCGAAATTCCATCAAAATGTGCTCAAAATACGCTCCAAATCCGATCCCACCAAACCCTTAAATTATATTGCTCTCTAAATAACCTTAAAATACCATCGAGAATGAAAATTAGTTCCTTATTAATTCTGTTCACTTCTTTAACCTTTAAATTGACCCCGCAATCAGTCCATATTCCAATCAAATGTGGTCTAAAACTGATACTTCCGAAATCCATCCAAATTCCCTCCAAATAATATTCTGTGTCAGCTTCACTCATGATTCACATTAAAATGCATCTTCATATCCTCTAAATGCTCTCCACAGTTTCTGCCTACCGAACTTCTCGAAATTCCATCAAATTGTGCTCCAAATTCGCTAAAATTCCTATCCCTAAAAACCCTCAAATCATATAGCTCTCAAAAAACCCTTAAAATGAATCTAAAATTCTAATTCATGTTCTACACATCTTATAACTTCAACTTGACACCAAATTCGGTCCGAATTTCCAAGAAATGCGGTCAAAATCTGGTCCTTCCAGCATCCCTCCAAATTCCCTCCAAATGATATTCCGTGTTAGTTTCACTCACCATTCACCCCAAAATGCAGATTTATATCCATTACATGCTCTTGACAGTTTCTGCCTATACAGTCACTCGAAAGTCCATCAAAATGTGCTCCTTATTCGCTCCAAATCCGATCCCACCAAACCCTTAAATTATATTGCTCTCTAAATAACCTTAAAATACTATCGATAATGAAAATTTATTTTTTATTAATTGTCCTCACATCTTTAACCTTTAAATTGACACCACAATCAGTCCATATTCCCATCAAATACAGTCGAAAACTGATACTTCCGAAATCCATCCAAATTCCCTCCAAATGATATTCTGTGTCAGCTTCACTCATGCGTCACCTTAAAATTCATCTTCATATCCTCTAAATGCTCTCCACAGTTTCTGCCTACACAATTTCTCGAAATTCCATCAAATTGTGCTCCAAATTCGCTAAAATTCCTATCCCTAAAAACCCTCAAATCATATAGCTCTCAAAAAACCCTTAAAATGAATCTAAAATTCTAATTCATGTTCTACACATCTTATAACTTCAACTTGACACCAAATTCGGTCCGAATTTCCAAGAAATGCGGTCAAAATCTGGTCCTTCCAGCATCCCTCCAAATTCCCTCCAAATGATATTCCGTGTTAGTTTCACTCACGATTCACCCCAAAATGCAGCTTTACATCCATTTCACGCTCTTGACAGTTTCTGCCTATACAGTCACTCGAAAGTCCATCAAAATGTGCTCAAAATTCACTCCAAATCCGATCCCACCAAACCCTTAAATTATATTGCTTTCTAAATAACCTTAAAATACTATCGAGCATGAAAATTTATTTCTTATTAATTCTCTTCACATCTTTAACCTTTAAATTGACGCCACAATCAGTCCATATTTCCATCAAATGCGGTCAAAAACTGATACTTCCGAAAGCCATCCAAATTCCCTCCAAATGATATTCTGTGTCAGCTTCTTTCATGATTCACATTAAAATGCATCTTCATATCCTCTAAATGCTCTCCACAGTTTCTGCCTACCGAACTTCTCGAAATTCCATCAAAATGTGCTCCAAATTCGCTAAAATTCCTATCCCTAAAAACCCTCAAATCATATAGCTCTCAAAAAACCCTTAAAATGAATCTAAAATTCTAACTCATGTTCTACACATCTTATAACTTCAACTTGACACCAAATTCGGTCCGAATTTCCAAGAAATGCGGTCAAAATCTGGTCCTTCCAGCATCTTTCCAAATTCACTCCAAAGGATATTCCGTGTTAGTTTCACTCACGATTCACCCCAAAATGCAGGTTTACATCCATTTCACGCTCTTGACAGTTTCTGCCTATACAGTCACTCGAAAGTCCATCAAAATGTGCTCAAAATTCACTCCAAATCCGATCCCACCAAACCCTTAAATTATATTGCTCTCTAAATAACCTTAAAATACTATCGAGCATGAAAATTTATTTCTTATTAATTCTCTTCACATCTTTAACCTTTAAATTGACGCCACAATCAGTCCATATTTCCATCAAATGCGGTCAAAAACTGATACTTCCGAAAGCCATCCAAATTCCCTCCAAATGATATTCTGTGTCAGCTTCTATCATGATTCACATTAAAATGCATCTTCATATCCTCTAAATGCTCTCCACGGTTTCTGCCTACACAACTTCTCGAAATTTCATCAAATTGTGCTCCAAATTCGCTAAAATTCCTATCCCTAAAAACCCTCAAATCATTTAGCTCTCAAAAAACCCTAAAAATGAATCTAAAATTCTAATTCGTGTTCTACACATCTTAGTACTTCAACTTGACACCAAATTCGGTCCGAATTTCCAAGAAATGCGGTCAAAATCTGGTCCTTCCAGAATCCCTCCAAATTCTCTCCAAATGATATTCCGTGTTAGTTTCACTCACGATTCAACCCAAAATGCAGCTTTACATCCATTTCATGCTCTTGACAGTTTCTGCTTATACAGTTTTTCGAAATTCCATCAAAATGTGCTCAAAATGCGCTCCAAATCCGATCCCACCAAACCCTTAAATTATATTGCTCTCTTAATAACCTTAAAATACCATCGAGAATGAAAATTACTTTCTTATTAATTCTCCTCATATCTTTAACCTTTAAATTGACACCACAATCAGTCCATATTCCCATCAAATACAGTCAAAAACTGATACTTCCGAAATGCATCCAAATTCCCTCCAAATGATATTCTGTGTCAGCTTCACTCATGCTTCACCTTAAAATTCATCTTCATATCCTCTTAGAGCTCTCCACAGTTTCTGCCTACATAACTTCTCGAAATTCCATCAAAATGTGCTCCAAATTCGCTAAAATTCCTATCCCTCAAAACTCTTAAATCATATAGCTCTCAAAGAACCCTTAAAATTAATCTAAAATTCTAATTCATGTTCTACACATCTTATAACTTCAACTTGACACCAAATTCGGTCCGAATTTCCAAGAAATGCGGTCAAAATCTGGTCCTTCCAGCATCCCTCCAAATTCCCTCCAAATGATATTCCGTGTTAGTTTCACTCACGATTCAACCCAAAATGCAGCTTTACATCCATTTCATGCTCTTGACAGTTTCTGCTTATACAGTTTTTCGAAATTCCATCAAAATGTGCTCAAAATGCGCTCCAAATCCGATCCCACCAAACCCTTAAATTATATTGCTCTCTTAATAACCTTAAAATACCTGGTTGTAAGGTTTTAGAGTAAGCAGCTGTGCAAACTAGCTCCTGAGAAAGTGAAGATTTGTGCTACTAAAAAGCAGAGTATCGGTATAAAAATTATAACGAAAAAATCGCAAATCTGCAGTCTACAAGGTATATTGTGTTTCGAGTTAACGCAATTTCGGAAAGTAATTAAATTTTCGATAAGAAAGTTTAACCTCCGTTAAGTGAAAACGAGCATCGAACTAAAAAGAGGAGAACACCCAGTTCAACCAACTCCAGGAAATATTATCTGCATAGAAAGATAAGTAAATTTTAGTTGTATATGTCCAACCCGAGGGGGCACATCATTCCTTGTTGAAAGTAAAAAAGATACTGGCACCCAATTTACATATGTATGTAGATGAGCCAATCAACTCCAAATCGTAAGAAGAAACGAGACGATTCCTCCCCACAGGAACAAGCAAGGAAGAAGCCAACCATGGACCTGGAGATGAGAGATAAAATCAACCAGATCTTCGAAAAAGTTATGAAGACAGAAGAAAACGTACAATCAGTGCAAAGTACTCTAGTGACAGTGCAAAACACGATTCAAGTTAACCATGAGGAGCTGATAAGGAGAGTGGAGCGAAACGAGAAGGACATTCAAATACGTAGGAAGCAGAACGAACATCTACACAGTACCCAAATGAAGATGATGGAAAGAATACTACAGCTTGAAATCGAAAAAAATAAAGACTATTATTATGTACGGTGTGATGGGTCCCGAAGAAGAAAGTGCTACCTCCCTTAAACGAGAAATATTTGGAGTTTTTACTAATGTACTGAAACTGAACACGAATATCATCAAGGACATGTGGAGAGTCGGACAAAGGGGGAAAGTAAATAGACCAGTGAAAGTTGTCCTGTATGAAGGAGGAAAGCGACAACTATTCTCCACTATAAAGAACCTCTACGGCACGGAGATCAAGATATCGGATGATTTACCATTTGAGGAGAGACAGAAGAGGAAGTTGCTAGTTCAAAAGAAGAAGGAAGCAAAAGAACTTAATCAAACTGTAAAAATGATTGGAGGGAAGCTCTGGATTAACAATAAGCTGCAAGTTGTTATCAACGGAAAAGTGACAGAATTCATGGAGCAAGAATGACGTCCAACCAAAACCCAAAGACAACGGATTCTCTATTGGAACATTCACGGGGGAGTAATGAGTAAGTTAAGTGAAATCAAGATGATGTTATGTAAATATAAGCCGATAGCATTCTGCCTGTCCGAGTCGTGGCTAATGTATGACCTACCTAGTAATATCTTTGTAGAATATTCAATTATAAATATACATGCAGTCAAGATGCATGGTCCAGGTAGACCGGCAGGTGGGTTAATTATAGGTATAAGCAATAGCATAAGTGAGTATCAAATTAAGGAAAAACAAGAAGGGATGTGTCACATTGAAATGAAATATGAAAATAATACTATACAATGTATTTTTTGCTACTTGGATGGAAAAGTAACTGGTAATATAGAAGGAATTGGCCAAATTGTAAAACGAGAAAGAGATGATCATTGCATTATAGTTATGGGTGACATGAATGCGAGGGCAGGAGGAGTACAACCTAGAAAAGAATTAAACAGAAAGTCCCAAGATCAGATACTAAACGATAGAGGTAAAAAGTTAATAGAAATGTGTATAGATGCCAAGCTAATAATTGGTAATGGTAGTTTGCCAGGGGATGCTGTAGGAATGACGACGTTCATGAAAAAGGTGAACGATAAACTAAAAACTAGCTTATTAGATTACTGCCTCATTAATGATCATATGTATTACAATACAATGAAATTTGAAATTCTTCAAACAGTCCACTCAGATCATAGCCCAATAATATGGACAGGAAACTCAAGAGCAGAAGAAGCAGTACTTATCAGCAGGACGAAGTGGATTGTAGGTTCTGAAGCTAAATATAAGGAAAAAGTAGATAATCTGATACAAGATGTACAGCGGGACACAGTTCATACTCAAAACAGCAGTATCTTATCCACGATTATTATAGCTATGAATGAGCTGGGTATGGCAAAGACTTTCAATAAGAATAAAGTTTACCCAAACAGATGGTTTAATGGCCAGTGTAGAGATCACAAGAAAAAAACTAAGATAGCTCTGCGGGATCTGAGAAAGGAAATCCCTTTTCCGCAGGAAGAAACTGTAAGAGTTTATGAGTGTGCAAAAAGAGAATATGAATTAGTTGTAAGAGACACTAAGCTGAAATATTATGAGTGGCAGTGGCAAACTATAATTAACACCAAATCAAGTGCAGAATTCTGGAAAAATATTAATATGTTTCGAACCAAGGTGAAAGCAGAACAGTGTAATTTGGAGCCAGAGAAATGGGTAGCTTACTTTAAGAATATATACACAGTAAAGGAGATAGGAGAACTTGGAGGAGAGAAAGTTGAGGATGCGATTCTGGACGCTCCATTTAGTACTGAAGAAATAATGAAATGTCTGAAAAAATTAAGTAATCAAAAAAGCCCAGGCATGGACCTGATTCCAAATGAAGCACTGAAAGCTTTACCGGAGAGTGCAATTCTAGAGATATCAGATTTGTTTAATAGAATATATAATGAATCAATTGTACCCCAATCCTGGTTAACCACCCTAATATATCCTATTTACAAGAAAGGCAGCCAAGATAATCCCACCAATTATAGACCCATAGCTCTAATGCCTACGATACTAAAATTATTCACATGTACGTTGAATGAAAGACTAACCTCTTGGTGTCAAATAAACAATGTAATATCCCACAACCAGGCAGCCTATCAAACGGGTAAAAGTTGTGCCGACCATATTTTTGTCATGATGGCTGCGATACATAGACAACTTGATAATGGTAAAAAGTTGTACTGTTTTTTCGTGGATCTATCCAAAGCTTTTGATAAAATTGACAGGTTAAAGCTTTGGCAAAAACTAAGAGATGTTAACCTAAGCACTGCATTTATAAGCGTAGTTAAAAATATGTATGATGGTATGAAGGGATGCGTTAGAGTCGGAGAAAGTACAACGGAAGCGTTCAATATAACGGAAGGTGTATGTCAAGGTGAAAGTCTCTCTCCAACATTATTTTTGCTTTTTATCAATGATATTTTTAAGTACTATGATAAGTCAGGAATAACGCCATTGTATATCGGCAGTCAAAAACTACACCTCTTACTTTTTGCAGATGACATAATAGTACTTGCTAATGATAGAGATAATTTACAGTGTAAAATTAATAGATTGAGCCAGTACTTTCGCCTTAACGATATGCAGATTAACCTGGATAAGTCAAAAGTCATGATCTTTAAAAGAGGAGGGAGAGACAGTAAATTGGATGTTTTCAAATGGGAACGCGTAAAGATTGAACTAATCAAGGAGTATAAATACTTAGGAATAACCATGAATGGAAGTGGAGTGTTTGACAAAAACACGGACAATTTTGTAAAAAAAGGTATACAAGGCGTCAATGCTCTTTGGCCAGTAATTAGTAGAAGCAGACTTCCTTGCTGTAAAGTGCAATATAAATTGTTTACATCCCTAGCACTTAGCCTTAGTCTGTACTGTTCACACATGTCCGATACCTAGAAATGTCACTCATCTAAAAGTTAAAATTGTAAAACAATTGATTGGATACATTATAAGTCTATGTGAAAGGCAGCAGAATGAACTATTGAGTGAAACTAAAAAATACTTTTGGAGAGAGAAAGGCACAAAAAGGTATAACTGGGCACTACAGATAAAGAGTGAATTGAATAATTGTATAGATGATGATACTTGGTTAAGCAATGATGCTAATGTATGGAAAAAAGAGGGGAAGAAAATTATTGCAATGTACACAATGAAATTATTCATTCGGACACCAAATTCGGTCCGAATTTCCAAGAAATGCGGTCAAAATCTGGTCCTTCCAGCATCCCTCCAAATTCCCTCCAAATGATATTCCGTGTTAGTTTCACTCACCATTCACCCCAAAATGCAGATTTATATCCATTACATGCTCTTGACAGTTTCTGCCTATACAGTCACTCGAAAGTCCATCAAAATGTGCTCCTAATTCGCTCCAAATCCGATCCCACCCTTAAATTATATTGCTCTCTAAATAACCTTAAAATACTATCGATAATGAAAATTTATTTTTTATTAATTCTCCTCACATCTTTAACCTTTAAATTGACACCACAATCAGTCCATATTCCCATCAAATACAGTCAAAAACTGATACTTCCGAAATCCATCCAAATTCCCTCCAAATGATATTCTGTGTCAGCTTCACTCATGCGTCACCTTAAAATTCATCTTCATATCCTCTAAATGCTCTCCACAGTTTCTGCCTACACAATTTCTCGAAATTCCATCAAATTGTGCTCCAAATTCGCTAAAATTCCTATCCCTAAAAACCCTCAAATCATATAGCTCTCAAAAAACCCTTAAAATGAATCTAAAATTCTAATTCATGTTCTACACATCTTATAACTTCAACTTGACACCAAATTCGGTCCGAATTTCCAACAAATGCGGTCAAAATCTGGTCCTTCCAGCATCCCTCCAAATTCCCTCCAAATGATATTCCGTGTTAGTTTCACTCACGATTCACCCCAAAATGCAGCTTTACATCCATTTCACGCTCTTGACAGTTTCTGCCTATACAGTCACTCGAAAGTCCATCAAAATGTGCTCAAAATTCACTCCAAATCCGATCCCACCAAACCCTTAAATTATATTGCTCTCTAAATAACCTTAAAATACTATCGAGCATGAAAATTTATTTCTTATTAATTCTCTTCACATCTTTAACCTTTAAATTGACGCCACAATCAGTCCATATTTCCATCAAATGCGGTCAAAAACTGATACTTTCGAAAGCCATCCAAATTCCCTCCAAATGATATTCTGTGTCAGCTTCTATCATGATTCACATTAAAATGCATCTTCATATCCTCTAAATGCTCTCCACAGTTTCTGCCTACCGAACTTCTCGAAATTCCATCAAAATGTGCTCCAAATTCGCTAAAATTCTTATCCCTAAAAACCCTCAAATCATATAGCTCTCAAAAAACCCTTAAAATGAATCTAAAATTCTAATTCATGTTCTACACATCTTATAACTTCAACTTGACACCAAATTCGGTCCGAATTTCCAAGAAATGCGGTCAAAATCTGGTCCTTCCAGCATCTTTCCAAATTCACTCCAAAGGATATTCCGTGTTAGTTTCACTCACGATTCACCCCAAAATGCAGCTTTACATCCATTTCACGCTCTTGACAGTTTCTGCCTATACAGTCACTCGAAAGTCCATCAAAATGTGCTCAAAATTCAATCCAAATCTGATCCCCCGAAACCCTTAAATTATATTGCTCTCTAAATAACCTTAAAATACTATCGAGCATGAAAATTTATTTCTTATTAATTCTCTTCACATCTTTAACCTTTAAATTGACGCCACGATCAGTCCATATTTCCATCAAATGCTGTCAAAAACTGATACTTCCGAAAGCCATCCAAATTCCCTCCAAATGATATTCTGTGTCAGCTTCTATCATGATTCACATTAAAATGCATCTTCATATCCTCTAAATGCTCTCCACGGTTTCTGCCTACACAACTTCTCGAAATTCCATCAAATTGTGCTCCAAATTCGCTAAAATTCCTATCCCTAAAAACCCTCAAATCATTTAGCTCTCAAAAAACCCTTAAAATGAATCTAAAATTCTAATTCATGTTCTACACATCTTATAACTTCAACTTGACACCAAATTCGGTCCGAATTTCCAAGAAATGCGGTCAAAATCTGGTCCTTCCAGCATCCCTCCAAATTCCCTCCAAATGATATTCCGTGTTAGTTTCACTTACGATTCAACCCAAAATGCAGCTTTACATCCATTTCATGCTCTTGACAGTTTCTGCTTATACAGTTTTTCGAAATTCCATCAAAATGTGCTCAAAATGCGCTCCAAATCCGATCCCACCAAACCCTTAAATTATATTGCTCTCTTAATAACCTTAAAATACCATCGAGAATGAAAATTACTTTCTTATTAATTCTCTTCACATCTTTAACCTTTAAATTGACACCGCAATCAGTCCATATTCCCATCCAATGCGGTCAAAAACTGATACTTCCGAAATCCATCCCAATTCCCTCCAAATGATATAACGTGTAAGCTTCACTCATGATTCACCTTAAAATGCATCTTCATATCCTCTAAATGCTCTCTACAGTTTCTGCCTACACAACTTCTCGAAATTCCATCAAAATGTGCTCAAAATACGCTCCAAATCCGATCCCACCAAACCCTTAAATTATATTGCTCTCTAAATAACCTTAAAATACCATCGAGAATGAAAATTAGTTCCTTATTAATTCTGTTCACATCTTTAACCTTTAAATTGACCCCGCAATCAGTCCATATTCCAATCAAATGTGGTCTAAAACTGATACTTCCGAAATCCATCCAAATTCCCTCCAAATAATATTCTGTGTCAGCTTCACTCATGATTCACATTAAAATGCATCTTCATATCCTCTAAATGCTCTCCACAGTTTCTGCCTACCGAACTTCTCGAAATTCCATCAAATTGTGCTCCAAATTCGCTAAAATTCCTATCCCTAAAAACCCTCAAATCATATAGCTCTCAAAAAACCCTTAAAATGAATCTAAAATTCTAATTCATGTTCTACACATCTTATAACTTCAACTTGACACCAAATTCGGTCCGAATTTCCAAGAAATGCGGTCAAAATCTGGTCCTTCCAGCATCCCTCCAAATTCCCTCCAAATGATATTCCGTGTTAGTTTCACTCACCATTCACCCCAAAATGCAGATTTATATCCATTACATGCTCTTGACAGTTTCTGCCTATACAGTCACTCGAAAGTCCATCAAAATGTGCTCCTTATTCGCTCCAAATCCGATCCCACCAAACCCTTAAATTATATTGCTCTCTAAATAACCTTAAAATACTATCGATAATGAAAATTTATTTTTTATTAATTCTCCTCACATCTTTAACCTTTAAATTGACACCACAATCAGTCCATATTCCCATCAAATACAGTCAAAAACTGATACTTCCGAAATCCATCCAAATTCCCTCCAAATGATATTCTGTGTCAGCTTCACTCATGCGTCACCTTAAAATTCATCTTCATATCCTCTAAATGCTCTCTACAGTTTCTGCCTACACAACTTCTCGAAATTCCATCAAAATGTGCTCAAAATACGCTCCAAATCCGATCCCACCAAACCCTTAAATTATATTGCTCTCTAAATAACCTTAAAATACCATCGAGAATGAAAATTAGTTCCTTATTAATTCTGTTCACATCTTTAACCTTTAAATTGACCCCGCAATCAGTCCATATTCCAATCAAATGTGGTCTAAAACTGATACTTCCGAAATCCATCCAAATTCCCTCCAAATAATATTCTGTGTCAGCTTCACTCATGATTCACATTAAAATGCATCTTCATATCCTCTAAATGCTCTCCACAGTTTCTGCCTACCGAACTTCTCGAAATTCCATCAAATTGTGCTCCAAATTCGCTAAAATTCCTATCCCTAAAAACCCTCAAATCATATAGCTCTCAAAAAACCCTTAAAATGAATCTAAAATTCTAATTCATGTTCTACACATCTTATAACTTCAACTTGACACCAAATTCGGTCCGAATTTCCAAGAAATGCGGTCAAAATCTGGTCCTTCCAGCATCCCTCCAAATTCCCTCCAAATGATATTCCGTGTTAGTTTCACTCACCATTCACCCCAAAATGCAGATTTATATCCATTACATGCTCTTGACAGTTTCTGCCTATACAGTCACTCGAAAGTCCATCAAAATGTGCTCCTTATTCGCTCCAAATCCGATCCCACCAAACCCTTAAATTATATTGCTCTCTAAATAACCTTAAAATACTATCGATAATGAAAATTTATTTTTTATTAATTCTCCTCACATCTTTAACCTTTAAATTGACACCACAATCAGTCCATATTCCCATCAAATACAGTCAAAAACTGATACTTCCGAAATCCATCCAAATTCCCTCCAAATGATATTCTGTGTCAGCTTCACTCATGCGTCACCTTAAAATTCATCTTCATATCCTCTAAATGCTCTCCACAGTTTCTGCCTACACAATGTCTCGAAATTCCATCAAATTGTGCTCCAAATTCGCTAAAATTCCTATCCCTAAAAACCCTCAAATCATATAGCTCTCAAAAAACCCTTAAAATGAATCTAAAATTCTAATTCATGTTCTACACATCTTATAACTTCAACTTGACACCAAATTCGGTCCGAATTTCCAAGAAATGCGGTCAAAATCTGGTCCTTCCAGCATCCCTCCAAATTCCCTCAAAATGATATTCCGTGTTAGTTTCACTCACGATTCACCCCAAAATGCAGCTTTACATCCATTTCACGCTCTTGACAGTTTCTGCCTATACAGTCACTCGAAAGTCCATCAAAATGTGCTCAAAATTCACTCCAAATCCGATCCCACCAAACCCTTAAATTATATTGCTCTCTAAATAACCTTAAAATACTATCGAGCATGAAAATTTATTTCTTATTAATTCTCTTCACATCTTTAACCTTTAAATTGACGCCACAATCAGTCCATATTTCCATCAAATGCGGTCAAAAACTGATACTTTCGAAAGCCATCCAAATTCCCTCCAAATGATATTCTGTGTCAGCTTCACTCATGCTTCACCTTAATATTCATCTTCATATCCTCTAAATGCTCTCCACGGTTTCTGCCTACACAACTTCTCGAAATTCCATCAAATTGTGCTCCAAATTCGCTAAAATTCCTATCCCTAAAAACCCTCAAATCATATAGCTCTCAAAAAACCCTTAAAATGAATCTAAAATTCTAATTCATGTTCTACACATCTTATAACTTCAACTTGACACCAAATTCGGTCCGAATTTCCAAGAAATGCGGTCAAAATCTGGTCCTTCCAGCATCCCTCCAAATTCCCTCCAAATGATATTCCGTGTTAGTTTCACTCACGATTCACCCCAAAATGCAGCTTTACATCCATTTCACGCTCTTGACAGTTTCTGCCTATACAGTCACTCGAAAGTCCATCAAAATGTGCTCAAAATTCACTCCAAATCCGATCCCACCAAACCCTTAAATTATATTGCTCTCTAAATAACCTTAAAATACTATCGAGCATGAAAATTTATTTCTTATTAATTCTCTTCACATCTTTAACCTTTAAATTGACACCACAATCAGTCCATATCCCCATCAAATACAGTCAAAAACTGATACTTCCGAAATCCATCCAAATTCCCTCCAAAAGATATTCTGTGTCAGCTTCGATCATGATTCACCTTAAAATGCATCTTCATATCCTCTAAATGCTCTCCACCGTTTCTGCCTCCATTACTTCTCGAAATTCCATCAAAATGTGCTCCAAATTCGCTAATATTCCTATCCCTCAAATCCCTTAAATCATATAGCTCTCAAAAAACCCTTAAAATGAATCTAAAATTCTAGTTCATTTTCTACTCATCTTATAACTTCAACTTGACACCAAATTCGGTCCGAATTTCCAAGAAATGCGGTCAAAATCTGGTCCTTCCAGCATCCCTCCAAATTCCCTCCAAATGATATTCCGTGTTAGTTTCACTCACGATTCACCCCAAAATGCAGCTTTACATCCATTTCACGCTCTTGACAGTTTCTGCCTATACAGTCACTCGAAAGTCCATCAAAATGTGCTCAAAATTCACTCCAAATCCGATCCCACCAAACCCTTAAATTATATTGCTCTCTAAATAACCTTAAAATACTATCGAGCATGAAAATTTATTTCTTATTAATTCTCTTCACATCTTTAACCTTTAAATTGACACCGCAATCAGTCCATATTCCCATCCAATGCGGTCAAAAACTGATACTTCCGAAATCCATCCAAATTCTCTCCAAATAATATTCGGTGTAAGCTTCACTCATGATTCACCTTAAAATGCATCTTTATATCCTCTAAATGCTCTCCACAGTTTCTGCCTACACAACTTCTCGAAATCTCATCAAAATGTGCTCCGAATTCGCTAAAATTCCTATCCCTCAAAACCCTTAAATCATATAGCTCTCAAAGAACCCTTAAAATGAAACTAAAATTCTAATTCATGTTCTACACATCTTATGACTTCCACTTGACACCAAATTCGGTCCGAATTACCAAGAAATGCGGTCAAAATCTGGTCCTTGCAGCATCCCTCCAAATTCCCTCCAAATGATATTCCGTGTTATCTTCACTCACGATTCACCCCAAAATGCAGCTTTACATCCATTTCATGCTCTTGACAGTTTCTGCCGATACAGTATTTCGAAATTCCATCAAAATCTGCTCAAAATTCGCTCCAAATCCGATCCCACCAAACCCTTAAATTATATTGCTCTCTTAATAACCTTAAAATACCATCGAGAATGAAAATTACTTTCTTATTAATTCTCTTCACATCTTTAACCTTTAAATTGACACCACAATCAGTCCATATTCCCATCAAATACAGTCAAAAACTGATACTTCCGAAATCCATCCAAATTCCCTCGAAATGATATTCTGTGTCAGCTTCACTCATGCGTCACCTTAAAATTCATCTTCATATCCTCTAAATGCTCTCCACGGTTTCTGCCTACACAACTTCTCGAAATTCCATCAAATTGTGCTCCAAATTCGCTAAAATTCCTATCCCTAAAAACCCTCAAATCATATAGCTCTCAAAAAACCCTTAAAATGAATCTAAAATTCTAATTCATGTTCTACACATCTTATAACTTCATCTTGACACCAAATTCGGTCCGAATTTCCAAGAAATGCGGTCAAAATCTGGTCCTTCCAGCATCCCTCCAAATTCCCTCCAAATGATATTCCGTGTTAGTTTCACTCACGATTCACCCCAAAATGCAGCTTTACATCCATTTCACGCTCTTGACAGTTTCTGCCTATACAGTCACTCGAAAGTCCATCAAAATGTGCTCAAAATTCACTCCAAATCCGATCCCACGAAACCCTTAAATTATATTGCTCTCTAAATAACCTTAAAATACTATCGAGCATGAAAATTTATTTCTTATTAATTCTCTTCACATCTTTAACCTTTAAATTGACGCCACAATCAGTCCATATTTCCATCAAATGCGGTCAAAAACTGATACTTCCGAAAGCCATCCAAATTCCCTCCAAATGATATTCTGTGTCAGCTTCACTCATGCTTCACCTTAAAATTCATCTTCATATCCTCTAAATGCTCTCCACAGTTTCTGCCTACACAACTTCTCGAAATTCCATCAAATTGTGCTCCAAATTCGCTAAAATTCCTATCCCTAAAAACCCTCAAATCATATAGCTCTCAAAAAACCCTTAAAATGAATCTAAAATTCTAATTCATGTTCTACACATCTTATAACTTCATCTTGACACCAAATTCGGTCCGAATTTCCAAGAAATGCGGTCAAAATCTGGTCCTTCCAGCATCCCTCCAAATTCCCTCCAAATGATATTCCGTGTTAGTTTCACTCACGATTCACCCCAAAATGCAGCTTTACATCCATTTCACGCTCTTGACAGTTTCTGCCTATACAGTCACTCGAAAGTCCATCAAAATGTGCTCAAAATTCACTCCAAATCCGATCCCACGAAACCCTTAAATTATATTGCTCTCTAAATAACCTTAAAATACTATCGATAATGAAAATTTATTTCTTATTAATTCTCTTCACATCTTTAACCTTTAAATTGACGCCACAATCAGTCCATATTTCCATCAAATGCGGTCAAAAACTGATACTTTCGAAAGCCATCCAAATTCCCTCCAAATGATATTCTGTGTCAGCTTCTATCATGATTCACATTAAAATGCATCTTCATATCCTCTTAATGCTCTCCACAGTTTCTGCCTACCGAACTTCTCGAAATTCCATCAAAATGTGCTCCAAATTCGCTAAAATTCCTATCCCTAAAAACCCTCAAATCATATAGCTCTCAAAAAACTCTTAAAATGAATCTAAAATTCTAATTCATGTTCTACACATCTTATAACTTCATCTTGACACCAAATTCGGTCCGAATTTCCAAGAAATGCGGTCAAAATCTGGTCCTTCCAGCATCCCTCCAAATTCCCTCCAAATGATATTCCGTGTTAGTTTCACTCACGATTCACCCCAAAATGCAGCTTTACATCCATTTCACGCTCTTGACAGTTTCTGCCTATACAGTCACTCGAAAGTCCATCAAAATGTGCTCAAAATTCACTCCAAATCCGATCCCACGAAACCCTTAAATTATATTGCTCTCTAAATAACCTTAAAATACTATCGAGCATGAAAATTTATTTCTTATTAATTCTCTTCACATCTTGAACCTTTAAATTGACGCCACAATCAGTCCATATTTCCATCAAATGCGGTCAAAAACTGATACTTTCGAAAGCCATCCAAATTCCCTCCAAATGATATTCTGTGTCAGCTTCTATCATGATTCACATTAAAATGCATCTTCATATCCTCTAAATGCTCTCCACAGTTTCTGCCTACCGAACTTCTCGAAATTCCATCAAAATGTGCTCCAAATTCGCTAAAATTCCTATCCCTAAAAACCCTCAAATCATATAGCTCTCAAAAAACTCTTAAAATGAATCTAAAATTCTAATTCATGTTCTACACATCTTATAACTTCAACTTGACACCAAATTCGGTCCGAATTTCCAAGAAATGCGGTCAAAATCTGGTCCTTCCAGCATCCCTCCAAATTCCCTCCAAATGATATTCCGTGTTAGTTTCACTCACGATTCACCCCAAAATGCAGCTTTACATCCATTTCACGCTCTTGACAGTTTCTGCCTATACAGTCACTCGAAAGTCCATCAAAATGTGCTCAAAATTCACTCCAAATCCGATCCCACGAAACCCTTAAATTATATTGCTCTCTAAATAACCTTAAAATACTATCGAGCATGAAAATTTATTTCTTATTAATTCTCTTCACATCTTTAACCTTTAAATTGACGCCACAATCAGTCCATATTTCCATCAAATGCGGTCTAAAACTGATACTTTCGAAAGCCATCCAAATTCCCTCCAAATGATATTCTGTGTCAGCTTCACTCATGCTTCACCTTAAAATTCATCTTCATATCCTCTAAATGCTCTCCACGGTTTCTGCCTACACAACTTCTCGAAATTCCATCAAATTGTGCTCCAAATTCGCTAAAATTCCTATCCCTAAAAACCCTCAAATCATATAGCTCTCAAAAAACCCTTAAAATGAATCTAAAATTCTAATTCATGTTCTACACATCTTATAACTTCAACTTGACACCAAATTCGGTCCGAATTTCCAAGAAATGCGGTCAAAATCTGGTCCTTCCAGCATCCCTCCAAATTCCCTCCAAATGATATTCCGTGTTAGTTTCACTCACGATTCACCCCAAAATGCAGCTTTACATCCATTTCACGCTCTTGACAGTTTCTGCCTATACAGTCACTCGAAAGTCCATCAAAATGTGCTCAAAATTCACTCCAAATCCGATCCCACGAAACCCTTAAATTATATTGCTCTCTAAATAACCTTAAAATACTATCGAGCATGAAAATTTATTTTTTATTAATTGTCCTCACATCTTTAACCTTTAAATTGACACCACAATCAGTCCATATCCCCATCAAATACAGTCAAAAACTGATACTTCCGAAATCCATCCAAATTCCCTCCAAATGATATTCTGTGTCAGCTTCACTCATGCTTCACCTTAAAATTCATCTTCATATCCTCTAAATGCTCTCCACAGTTTCTGCCTACACAACTTCTCGAAATTCCATCAAAATGTGCTCCAAATTCGCTAAAATTCCTATCCCTAAAAACCCTCAAATCATATAGCTCTCAAAAAACCCTTAAAATGAATCTAAAATTCTAATTCATGTTCTACACATCTTATAACTTCATCTTGACACCAAATTCGGTCCGAATTTCCAAGAAATGCGGTCAAAATCTGGTCCTTCCAGCATCCCTCCAAATTCCCTCCAAATGATATTCCGTGTTAGTTTCACTCACGATTCACCCCAAAATGCAGCTTTACATCCATTTCACGCTCTTGACAGTTTCTGCCTATACAGTCACTCGAAAGTCCATCAAAATGTGCTCAAAATTCACTCCAAATCCGATCCCACGAAACCCTTAAATTATATTGCTCTCTAAATAACCTTAAAATACTATCGATAATGAAAATTTATTTCTTATTAATTCTCTTCACATCTTTAACCTTTAAATTGACGCCACAATCAGTCCATATTTCCATCAAATGCGGTCAAAAACTGATACTTTCGAAAGCCATCCAAATTCCCTCCAAATGATATTCTGTGTCAGCTTCTATCATGATTCACATTAAAATGCATCTTCATATCCTCTAAATGCTCTCCACAGTTTCTGCCTACCGAACTTCTCGAAATTCCATCAAAATGTGCTCCAAATTCGCTAAAATTCCTATCCCTAAAAACCCTCAAATCATATAGCTCTCAAAAAACCCTTAAAATGAATCTAAAATTCTAATTCATGTTCTACACATCTTATAACTTCAACTTGACACCAAATTCGGTCCGAATTTCCAAGAAATACGGTCAAAATCTGGTCCTTCCAGCATCCCTCCAAATTCCCTCCAAATGATATTCCGTGTTAGTTTCACTCACGATTCACCCCAAAATGCAGCTTTACATCCATTTCACGCTCTTGACAGTTTCTGCCTATACAGTCACTCGAAAGTCCATCAAAATGTGCTCAAAATTCACTCCAAATCCGATCCCACGAAACCCTTAAATTATATTGCTCTCTAAATAACCTTAAAATACTATCGATAATGAAAATTTATTTCTTATTAATTCTCTTCACATCTTTAACCTTTAAATTGACGCCACAATCAGTCCATATTTCCATCAAATGCGGTCAAAAACTGATACTTTCGAAAGCCATCCAAATTCCCTCCAAATGATATTCTGTGTCAGCTTCTATCATGATTCACATTAAAATGCATCTTCATATCCTCTTAATGCTCTCCACAGTTTCTGCCTACCGAACTTCTCGAAATTCCATCAAAATGTGCTCCAAATTCGCTAAAATTCCTATCCCTAAAAACCCTCAAATCATATAGCTCTCAAAAAACTCTTAAAATGAATCTAAAATTCTAATTCATGTTCTACACATCTTATAACTTCATCTTGACACCAAATTCGGTCCGAATTTCCAAGAAATGCGGTCAAAATCTGGTCCTTCCAGCATCCCTCCAAATTCCCTCCAAATGATATTCCGTGTTAGTTTCACTCACGATTCACCCCAAAATGCAGCTTTACATCCATTTCACGCTCTTGACAGTTTCTGCCTATACAGTCACTCGAAAGTCCATCAAAATGTGCTCAAAATTCACTCCAAATCCGATCCCACGAAACCCTTAAATTATATTGCTCTCTAAATAACCTTAAAATACTATCGAGCATGAAAATTTATTTCTTATTAATTCTCTTCACATCTTGAACCTTTAAATTGACGCCACAATCAGTCCATATTTCCATCAAATGCGGTCAAAAACTGATACTTTCGAAAGCCATCCAAATTCCCTCCAAATGATATTCTGTGTCAGCTTCTATCATGATTCACATTAAAATGCATCTTCATATCCTCTTAATGCTCTCCACAGTTTCTGCCTACCGAACTTCTCGAAATTCCATCAAAATGTGCTCCAAATTCGCTAAAATTCCTATCCCTAAAAACCCTCAAATCATATAGCTCTCAAAAAACCCTTAAAATGAATCTAAAATTCTAATTCATGTTCTACACATCTTATAACTTCATCTTGACACCAAATTCGGTCCGAATTTCCAAGAAATGCGGTCAAAATCTGGTCCTTCCAGCATCCCTCCAAATTCCCTCCAAATGATATTCCGTGTTAGTTTCACTCACGATTCACCCCAAAATGCAGCTTTACATCCATTTCACGCTCTTGACAGTTTCTGCCTATACAGTCACTCGAAAGTCCATCAAAATGTGCTCAAAATTCACTCCAAATCCGATCCCACGAAACCCTTAAATTATATTGCTCTCTAAATAACCTTAAAATACTATCGAGCATGAAAATTTATTTCTTATTAATTCTCTTCACATCTTTAATCTTTAAATTGACGCCACAATCAGTCCATATTTCCATCAAATGCGGTCAAAAACTGATACTTTCGAAAGCCATCCAAATTCCCTCCAAATGATATTCTGTGTCAGCTTCTATCATGATTCACATTAAAATGCATCTTCATATCCTCTAAATGCTCTCCACGGTTTCTGCCTACACAACTTCTCGAAATTCCATCAAAATGTGCTCCAAATTCGCTAAAATTCCTATCCCTAAAAACCCTCAAATCATATAGCTCTCAAAAAACTCTTAAAATGAATCTAAAATTCTAATTCATGTTCTACACATCTTATAACTTCAACTTGACACCAAATTCGGTCCGAATTTCCAAGAAATGCGGTCAAAATCTGGTCCTTCCAGCATCCCTCCAAATTCCCTCCAAATGATATTCCGTGTTAGTTTCACTCACGATTCACCCCAAAATGCAGCTTTACATCCATTTCACGCTCTTGACAGTTTCTGCCTATACAGTCACTCGAAAGTCCATCAAAATGTGCTCAAAATTCACTCCAAATCCGATCCCACGAAACCCTTAAATTATATTGCTCTCTAAATAACCTTAAAATACTATCGAGCATGAAAATTTATTTCTTATTAATTCTCTTCACATCTTTAACCTTTAAATTGACGCCACAATCAGTCCATATTTCCATCAAATGCGGTCAAAAACTGATACTTTCGAAAGCCATCCAAATTCCCTCCAAATGATATTCTGTGTCAGCTTCTATCATGATTCACATTAAAATGCATCTTCATATCCTCTAAATGCTCTCCACAGTTTCTGCCTACACAACTTCTCGAAATTCCATCAAAATGTGCTCCAAATTCGCTAAAATTCCTATCCCTAAAAACCCTCAAATCATATAGCTCTCAAAAAACCCTTAAAATGAATCTAAAATTCTAATTCATGTTCTACACATCTTATAACTTCATCTTGACACCAAATTCGGTCCGAATTTCCAAGAAATGCGGTCAAAATCTGGTCCTTCCAGCATCCCTCCAAATTCCCTCCAAATGATATTCCGTGTTAGTTTCACTCACGATTCACCCCAAAATGCAGCTTTACATTCATTTCACGCTCTTGACAGTTTCTGCCTATACAGTCACTCGAAAGTCCATCAAAATGTGCTCAAAATTCGCTCCAAATCCGATCCCACCAAACCCTTAAATTATGTTGCTCTCTAAATAACCTTAAAATACTATCATGCATGAAAATTTATTTCTTATTAATTCTCTTCACATCTTTAACCTTTAAATTGACGCCACAATCAGTCCATATTTCCATCAAATGCGGTCAAAAACTGATACTTTCGAAAGCCATCCAAATTCCCTCCAAATGATATTCTGTGTCAGCTTCTATCATGATTCACATTAAAATGCATCTTCATATCCTCTAAATGCTCTCCACAGTTTCTGCCTACACAACTTCTCGAAATTCCATCAAATTGTGCTCCAAATTCGCTAAAATTCCTATCCCTAAAAACCCTCAAATCATATAGCTCTCAAAAAACCCTTAAAATGAATCTAAAATTCTAATTCATGTTCTACACATCTTATAACTTCAACTTGACACCAAATCCGGTCCGAATTTCCAAGAAATGCGGTCAAAATCTGGTCCTTCCAGCATCCCTCCAAATTCCCTCCAAATGATATTCCGTGTTAGTTTCACTCACGATTCACCCCAAAATGCAGCTTTACATCCATTTCACGCTCTTGACAGTTTCTGCCTATACAGTCACTCGAAAGTCCATCAAAATGTGCTCAAAATTCACTCCAAATCCGATCCCACGAAACCCTTAAATTATATTGCTCTCTAAATAACCTTAAAATACTATCGATAATGAAAATTTATTTCTTATTAATTCTCTTCACATCTTTAACCTTTAAATTGACGCCACAATCAGTCCATATTTCCATCAAATGCGGTCAAAAACTGATACTTTCGAAAGCCATCCAAATTCCCTCCAAATGATATTCTGTGTCAGCTTCTATCATGATTCACATTAAAATGCATCTTCATATCCTCTAAATGCTCTCCACAGTTTCTGCCTACCGAACTTCTCGAAATTCCATCAAAATGTGCTCCAAATTCGCTAAAATTCCTATCCCTAAAAACCCTCAAATCATATAGCTCTCAAAAAACCCTTAAAATGAATCTAAAATTCTAATTCATGTTCTACACATCTTATAACTTCAACTTGACACCAAATTCGGTCCGAATTTCCAAGAAATGCGGTCAAAATCTGGTCCTTCCAGCATCCCTCCAAATTCCCTCCAAATGATATTCCGTGTTAGTTTCACTCACGATTCACCCCAAAATGCAGCTTTACATCCATTTCACGCTCTTGACAGTTTCTGCCTATACAGTCACTCGAAAGTCCATCAAAATGTGCTCAAAATTCACTCCAAATCCGATCCCACGAAACCCTTAAATTATATTGCTCTCTAAATAACCTTAAAATACTATCGAGCATGAAAATTTATTTCTTATTAATTCTCTTCACATCTTTAATCTTTAAATTGACGCCACAATCAGTCCATATTTCCATCAAATGCGGTCAAAAACTGATACTTTCGAAAGCCATCCAAATTCCCTCCAAATGATATTCTGTGTCAGCTTCTATCATGATTCACATTAAAATGCATCTTCATATCCTCTAAATGCTCTCCACGGTTTCTGCCTACACAACTTCTCGAAATTCCATCAAATTGTGCTCCAAATTCGCTAAAATTCCTATCCCTAAAAACCCTCAAATCATTTAGCTCTCAAAAAACCCTTAAAATGAATCTAAAATTCTAATTCATGTTCTACACATCTTATAACTTCAACTTGACACCAAATTCGGTCCGAATTTCCAAGAAATGCGGTCAAAATCTGGTCCTTCCAGCATCCCTCCAAATTCCCTCCAAATGATATTCCGTGTTAGTTTCACTCACGATTCACCCCAAAATGCAGCTTTACATCCATTTCACGCTCTTGACAGTTTCTGCCTATACAGTCACTCGAAAGTCCATCAAAATGTGCTCAAAATTCGCTCCAAATCCGATCCCACCAAACCCTTAAATTATGTTGCTCTCTAAATAACCTTAAAATACTATCATGCATGAAAATTTATTTCTTATTAATTCTCTTCACATCTTTAACCTTTAAATTGACACCACAATCAGTCCATATTCCCATCAAATACAGTCAAAAACTGATACTTCCGAAATCCATCCAAATTCCCTCCAAATGATATTCTGTGTCAGCTTCACTCATGCTTCACCTTAAAATTCATCTTCATATCCTCTAAATGCTCTCCACAGTTTCTGCCTACACAACTTCTCGAAATTCCATCAAAATGTGCTCCAAATTCGCTAAAATTCCTTTCCCTAAAAACCCTCAAATCATATAGCTCTCAAAAAACCCTTAAAATGAATCTAAAATTCTAATTCATGTTCTACACATCTTATAACTTCATCTTGACACCAAATTCGGTCCGAATTTCCAAGAAATGCGGTCAAAATCTGGTCCTTCCAGAATCCCTCCAAATTCCCTCCAAATGATATTCCGTGTTAGTTTCACTCACGATTCACCCCAAAATGCAGCTTTACATCCATTTCACGCTCTTGACAGTTTCTGCCTATACAGTCACTCGAAAGTCCATCAAAATGTGCTCAAAATTCACTCCAAATCCGATCCCACGATACCCTTAAATTATATTGCTCTCTAAATAACCTTAAAATACTATCGAGCATGAAAATTTATTTCTTATTAATTCTCTTCACATCTTTAACCTTTAAATTGACGCCACAATCAGTCCATATTTCCATCAAATGCGGTCAAAAACTGATACTTCCGAAAGCCATCCAAATTCCCTCCAAATGATATTCTGTGTCAGCTTCTATCATGATTCACATTAAAATGCATCTTCATATCCTCTAAATGCTCTCCACAGTTTCTGCCTACCGAACTTCTCGAAATTCCATCAAAATGTGCTCCAAATTCGCTAAAATTACTATCCCTAAAAACCCTCAAATCATATAGCTCTCAAAAAACCCTTAAAATGAATCTAAAATTCTAATTCATGTTCTACACATCTTATAACTTCAACTTGACACCAAATTCGGTCCGAATTTCCAAGAAATGCGGTCAAAATCTGGTCCTTCCAGCATCCCTCCAAATTCCCTCCAAATGATATTCCGTGTTAGTTTCACTCACGATTCACCCCAAAATGCAGCTTTACATCCATTTCACGCTCTTGACAGTTTCTGCCTATACAGTCACTCGAAAGTCCATCAAAATGTGCTCAAAATTCACTCCAAATCCGATCCCACGAAACCCTTAAATTATATTGCTCTCTAAATAACCTTAAAATACTATCGAGCATGAAAATTTATTTCTTATTAATTCTCTTCACATCTTTAACCTTTAAATTGACGCCACAATCAGTCCATATTTCCATCAAATGCGGTCAAAAACTGATACTTTCGAAAGCCATCCAAATTCCCTCCAAATGATATTCTGTGTCAGCTTCTATCATGATTCACATTAAAATGCATCTTCATATCCTCTAAATGCTCTCCACGGTTTCTGCCTACACAACTTCTCGAAATTCCATCAAATTGTGCTCCAAATTCGCTAAAATTCCTATCCCTAAAAACCCTCAAATCATTTAGCTCTCAAAAAACCCTTAAAATGAATCTAAAATTCTAATTCATGTTCTACACATCTTATAACTTCAACTTGACACCAAATTCGGTCCGAATTTCCAAGAAATGCGGTCAAAATCTGGTCCTTCCAGCATCCCTCCAAATTCCCTCCAAATGATATTCCGTGTTAGTTTCACTCACCATTCACCCCAAAATGCAGCTTTACATCCATTTCACGCTCTTGACAGTTTCTGCCTATACAGTCACTCGAAAGTCCATCAAAATGTGCTCAAAATTCACTCCAAATCCGATCCCACGATACCCTTAAATTATATTGCTCTCTAAATAACCTTAAAATACTATCGAGCATGAAAATTTATTTCTTATTAATTCTCTTCACATCTTTAACCATTAAATTGACGCCACAATCAGTCCATATTTCCATCAAATGCGGTCAAAAACTGATACTTCCGAAAGCCATCCAAATTCCCTCCAAATGATATTCTGTGTCAGCTTCTATCATGATTCACATTAAAATGCATCTTCATATCCTCTAAATGCTCTCCACAGTTTCTGCCTACCGAACTTCTTGAAATTCCATCAAAATGTGCTCCAAATTCGCTAAAATTACTATCCCTAAAAACCCTCAAATCATATAGCTCTCAAAAAACCCTTAAAATGAATCTAAAATTCTAATTCATGTTCTACACATCTTATAACTTCAACTTGACACCAAATTCGGTCCGAATTTCCAAGAAATGCGGTCAAAATCTGGTCCTTCCAGCATCCCTCCAAATTCCCTCCAAATGATATTCCGTGTTAGTTTCACTCACGATTCACCCCAAAATGCAGCTTTACATCCATTTCACGCTCTTGACAGTTTCTGCCTATACAGTCACTCGAAAGTCCATCAAAATGTGCTCAAAATTCACTCCAAATCCGATCCCACGAAACCCTTAAATTATATTGCTCTCTAAATAACCTTAAAATACTATCGAGCATGAAAATTTATTTCTTATTAATTCTCTTCACATCTTTAATCTTTAAATTGACGCCACAATCAGTCCATATTTCCATCGAATGCGGTCAAAAACTGATACTTTCGAAAGCCATCCAAATTCCCTCCAAATGATATTCTGTGTCAGCTTCTATCATGATTCACATTAAAATGCATCTTCATATCCTCTAAATGCTCTCCACGGTTTCTGCCTACACAACTTCTCGAAATTCCATCAAATTGTGCTCCAAATTCGCTAAAATTCCTATCCC
The DNA here is from genome assembly GCA_906901655.1 of Sminthurides aquaticus. Lineage (NCBI taxonomy): Eukaryota > Metazoa > Arthropoda > Collembola > Symphypleona > Sminthurididae > Sminthurides > Sminthurides aquaticus. Next base: position 12,930,613 of record CAJQTT010000002.1, on the reverse strand, counting down.
TAAAAACCCTCAAATCATTTAGCTCTCAAAAAACCCTTAAAATGAATATAAAATTCTAATTCATGTTCTACACATCTTATAACTTCAACTTGACACCAAATTCGGTCCGAATTTCCAAGAAATGCGGTCAAAATCTGGTCCTTCCAGCATCCCTCCAAATTCCCTCCAAATGATATTCCGTGTTAGTTTCACTCACCATTCACCCCAAAATGCAGCTTTACATCCATTTCACGCTCTTGACAGTTTCTGCCTATACAGTCACTCGAAAGTCCATCAAAATGTGCTCAAAATTCGCTCCAAATCCGATCCCACCAAACCCTTAAATTATGTTGCTCTCTAAATAACCTTAAAATACTATCATGCATGAAAATTTATTTCTTATTAATTCTCTTCACATCTTTAACCTTTAAATTGACACCACAATCAGTCCATATTCCCATCAAATACAGTCAAAAACTGATACTTCCGAAATCCATCCAAATTCCCTCCAAATGATATTCTGTGTCAGCTTCACTCATGCTTCACCTTAAAATTCATCTTCATATCCTCTAAATGCTCTCCACAGTTTCTGCCTACACAACTTCTCGAAATTCCATCAAAATGTGCTCAAAATTCGCTAAAATTCCTATCCCTAAAAACCCTCAAATCATATAGCTCTCAAAAAACCCTTAAAATGAATCTAAAATTCTAATTCATGTTCTACACATCTTATAACTTCATCTTGACACCAAATTCGGTCCGAATTTCCAAGAAATGCGGTCAAAATCTGGTCCTTCCAGAATCCCTCCAAATTCCCTCCAAATGATATTCCGTGTTAGTTTCACTCACGATTCACCCCAAAATGCAGCTTTACATTCATTTCACGCTCTTGACAGTTTCTGCCTATACAGTCACTCGAAAGTCCATCAAAATGTGCTCAAAAATCGCTCCAAATCCGATCCCACCAAACCCTTAAATTATGTTGCTCTCTAAATAACCTTAAAATACTATCATGCATGAAAATTTATTTCTTATTAATTCTCTTCACATCTTTAACCTTTAAATTGACGCCACAATCAGTCCATATTTCCATCAAATGCGGTCAAAAACTGATACTTTCGAAAGCCATCCAAATTCCCTCCAAATGATATTCTGTGTCAGCTTCTATCATGATTCACATTAAAATGCATCTTCATATCCTCTAAATGCTCTCCACAGTTTCTGCCTACACAACTTCTCGAAATTCCATCAAAATGTGCTCCAAATTCGCTAAAATTCCTATCCCTAAAAACCCTCAAATCATATAGCTCTCAAAAAACCCTTAAAATGAATCTAAAATTCTAATTCATGTTCTACACATCTTATAACTTCAACTTGACACCAAATTCGGTCCGAATTTCCAAGAAATGCGGTCAAAATCTGGTCCTTCCAGCATCCCTCCAAATTCCCTCCAAATGATATTCCGTGTTAGTTTCACTCACGATTCACCCCAAAATGCAGCTTTACATCCATTTCACGCTCTTGACAGTTTCTGCCTATACAGTCACTCGAAAGTCCATCAAAATGTGCTCAAAATTCACTCCAAATCCGATCCCACGAAACCCTTAAATTATATTGCTCTCTAAATAACCTTAAAATACTATCGATAATGAAAATTTATTTCTTATTAATTCTCTTCACATCTTTAACCTTTAAATTGACGCCACAATCAGTCCATATTTCCATCAAATGCGGTCAAAAACTGATACTTTCGAAAGCCATCCAAATTCCCTCCAAATGATATTCTGTGTCAGCTTCTATCATGATTCACATTAAAATGCATCTTCATATCCTCTAAATGCTCTCCACAGTTTCTGCCTACCGAACTTCTCGAAATTCCATCAAATTGTGCTCCAAATTCGCTAAAATTCCTATCCCTAAAAACCCTCAAATCATTTAGCTCTCAAAAAACCCTTAAAATGAATCTAAAATTCTAATTCATGTTCTACACATCTTATAACTTCAACTTGACACCAAATTCGGTCCGAATTTCCAAGAAATGCGGTCAAAATCTGGTCCTTCCAGCATCCCTCCAAATTCCCTCCAAATGATATTCCGTGTTAGTTTCACTCACGATTCACCCCAAAATGCAGCTTTACATCCATTTCACGCTCTTGACAGTTTCTGCCTATACAGTCACTCGAAAGTCCATCAAAATGTGCTCAAAATTCACTCCAAATCCGATCCCACGATACCCTTAAATTATATTGCTCTCTAAATAACCTTAAAATACTATCGAGCATGAAAATTTATTTCTTATTAATTCTCTTCACATCTTTAACCTTTAAATTGACACCACAATCAGTCCATATTCCCATCAAATACAGTCAAAAACTGATACTTCCGAAATCCATCCAAATTCCCTCCAAATGATATTCTGTGTCAGCTTCACTCATGCTTCACCTTAAAATTCATCTTCATATCCTCTAAATGCTCTCCACAGTTTCTGCCTACCGAACTTCTCGAAATTCCATCAAAATGTGCTCCAAATTCGCTTAAATTCCTATCCCTCAAAACTCTTAAATCATATAGCTCTCAAAGAACCCTTAAAATGAATCTAAAATTCTAATTCATGTTCTACACATCTTATAACTTCAACTTGACACCAAATTCGGTCCGAATTTCCAAGAAATGCGGTCGAAATCTGGTCCTTCCAGCATCCCTCCAAATTCCCTCCAAATGATATTCCGTGTTAGTTTCACTCACGATTCAACCCAAAATGCAGCTTTACATCCATTTCATGCTCTTGACAGTTTCTGCCTATACAGTTTTTCGAAATTCCATCAAAATGTGCTCAAAATGCGCTCCAAATCCGATCCCACCAAACCCTTAAATTATATTGCTCTCTAAATAACCTTAAAATACCATCAAGAATGAAAATTACTTTCTTATTAATTCTCTTCACATCTTTAACCTTTAAATTGACACCGCAATCAGTCCATATTCCCATCCAATGCGGTCAAAAACTAATACTTCCGAAATCCATCCCAATTCCCTCCAAATGATATAACGTGTAAGCTTCACTCATGATTCACCTTAAAATGCATCTTCATATCCTCTAAATGCTCTCTACAGTTTCTGCCTACACAACTTCTCGAAATTCCATCAAAATGTGCTCAAAATTCGCTCCAAATCCGATCCCACCAAACCCTTAAATTATATTGCTCTCTAAATAACCTTAAAATACCATCGAGAATGAAAATTAGTTCCTTATTAATTCTGTTCACATCTTTAACCTTTAAATTGACCCCGCAATCAGTCCATATTCCAATCAAATGTGGTCTAAAACTGATACTTCCGAAATCCATCCAAATTCCCTCCAAATAATATTCTGTGCCAGCTTCTATCATGATTCACCTTAAAATGCATCTTCATATCCTCTTAATGCTCTCCACAGTTTGTGCCTACACAACTTCTCGAAATTCCATCAAAATGTGCTCCAAATTCGCTAAAGTTCCTATCCCTCAAATCCCTTAATTCATATAGCTCTCAAGAAACCCTTAAAATGAATTTAAAATTCTAATTCATGTTCTACACATCTTATAACTTCAACTTGACATCAAATTCGGTCCGAATTTCCAAGAAATGCGGTCAAAATCTGGTCCTTCCAGAATCCCTCGAAATGATATTCCGTGTTATTTTCACTCACGATTCAACCCAAAATGCAGATTTATATCCATTTCATGCTCTTGACAGTTTCTGCCTATACAGTTTTTCGAAATTCCATCAAAATGTGCTCAAAATGCGCTCCAAATCCGATCCCACGAAACCCTTAAATTATATTGCTCTCTAAATAACCTTAAAATACCATCAAGAATGAAAATTACTTTCTTATTAATTCTCTTCACATCTTTAACCTTTAAATTGACACCGCAATCAGTCCATATTCCCATCCAATGCGGTCAAAAACTAATACTTCCGAAATCCATCCAAATTCCCTCCAAATGATATAACGTGTCAGCTTCACTCATGATTCACCTTAAAATGCATCTTCATATCCTCTGAATGCTATCCACAGTTTCTGCTTACACAACTTCTCGAAATTCAATCAAAATTTGCTCCCAATTCGCTAAAATTCCTATCCCTCAAAACCCTTAAATCATGTAGCTCTCAAAAAACCCTTAAAATGAGTCCAAAATTCTAATTCATGTTCTACACATCTTATAACTTCAACTTGACACCAAATTCGGTCCGAATTTCCAAGAAATGCGGTCAAAATCTGGTCCTTCCAGAATCCCTCCAAATTCCCTCCAAATGATATTCCGTGTTAGTTTCACCTAAAAAGGCATTGAATAATTTAGAGGAAAGAAAATGCCGTCTCTTTCGCAAAAGTAATTCTACCTCCGTAACGCCATCTCTCGAGAATATTATTATGCACATCTTCCTCAGTACTTTTTACACGCCAAAGATGCCATGGAAACAAGCCAACGTGAGAAATCGTGCTAAATCTCCTAATGTTTTTAACTTGCCTTACTGCATTTCCAGTAATTTAGTTTCCTTATTATGGTTAGTATCTAAAATTATGCATTGTAAAATTTTACATCAGTGTCAAAACACGCTAATATGCAACTACCCAAAAGTATTATTTCTGTTTTAATTCCTTCATTCCACCAAAGTTAATATCCTCCAAATTAATTTTAAAAACGCTTCAATCCAGATTACATGATGATGTACATACTTTCTCCAGGCTACACTCGCCCCTTGTATCCACTTCCACAGACATGGGAGCCGTAATCAAATTCTGATAGCATCAGAAAAGCTCCTGATTCCAACCATAATCTTCCTCCTGTCATGATTGATTCCATCCATTCATTATCTCATCTTTGCAAACAATATCAGACGCCGTTCAAATCTTCACATTCACCTCCATTCCTCCCTTGTCCTTACTCTTTACGTGGCTACACGTTATAAGTATTCCATTCTATTTACTTATGTCTTTGGCTTTATAGATTAAAATCACACTATCTCCTTATCTTTCTCCAAACTAGCCGTTTATTGGCTTACCCGCTCCTCCATCTCCTATTCCTTCGTCTTCCTTCTGTATTCCATCTATTTGTTCCAAACCACTCCCAACTCAAGCCACCTTTTCCTTTTAGCATCCCTTAAAATATTCTTATCTGTCCCTCATTAAGTAAGTAAACCAAGCTCCAGCCTCTTATTTTCCTTTATTCTTCAATGAACACTAAAATTCTTCAATAATCAATAGCTTCCATCCCTTTTACTTTGGTTACAACTTCTCAAGTATTTAAGACCAACTCGATATCATGTATCCTTGCCGTCTTCTTCTTGTGTCTTAACAATATTTTACAATGTTTGCATTGTCCACAGCACAGTCCACCACACACACGCCCTTCCGCAAAATCAAACTCTTAAAAAACACTAATCCTCACCTACTCCACAGCGCTTCAAGCGCTGATTTACTTTATATACTTCCACTCACATGCTATTTCGATACATTTCCCCCTTTTTCGCAACCTTCAAAAACGCGTATTCCAACCGTTGAATTTTTTCCCGAACGCTCAAAAACTTAACACCCAAACGCTGCATAACACTCTCACATCAACCTCAGCTTAGAGGAACGTGTATACACTGCAGGAAACCAAGAGAATCTATCCACGGCGGTGAAGTACGAAAGAGAAGAGAGATATTCCATCCCTGCTTCTTCCCTCCTTCCAGTCAGTTCTTCCTCGTGAGTCACAAGAGCAAGACCGAGTTGCACTTCCACACTCCGTGCTTCACATGAGGAGGAATATCCCAGCATTGCCCTCCTACAGCTTTCACCTCAACCGCTGTACTGTGATCAAACGCAAAACTTTCCTCCTGTATCCTCGCCATATCACCATTAATACCGGAATCTGATTTACGCTTCCCAAAAGAGAAAGCAACAAAGTGAAAACTTGCCTGAACCCCATTCATCCTTAAATCTCAATTCAGATTTCAAGCAAGCTCTCCTCAAACAGTTGTCATAACTAAAAGTAGCACAGTACATTACTCTTTTCCACCACCTATCCGCACAGCTACCGAAACTTTGATCCACAGCAAGTAAGTACATACATTTCGAAATACAAATAAAAATCCAAGCCTTTCGATTACTATAAATTAGCTAATCCATTTTATCCGTCACTGTAAACATAATTTCTAATAAATTATCGCTTCAACCCACAGATCCTAGCCCGGCTTTCACCGTGGGAACCATAGCTTAACAGCCGGCTCATCTCTAATTCCACTATAATTCAGACGACCGAATCTTAGCGGACTCAACTCTTTCCATCTTTCACATCTCGTCAGTGTTCCAAGTGAATTGTGTAACTGGTGTAAAAATCCCTCATCATCTTCCTCATATCAACGTCAATTATTCTCTCCAAGTTTGTGACAAACCCCCCATGCATCCCAGATTAAGAATAATTTCATCAATTCCACACTGTAATTATAATGGTGAAAGAGGAGAACCCAAGTGATGTGACCAAATCCTTCAACCTCCAACCACATTTCCATTATTTCCCCCGACACAGTTGAATATTCTTCCCCCCGACTTTCATCCCACTCTTCATTTGCAATCCTTGTCACATTCTTTCAACGTTTCCCGTACGCGCCCTCCCGGCGCTTTCTCCAAGCCTAAACCCAATTGCTAGCGAACCTCTCATTGACTGCACCTACGAGTAAGCGAAGCTTGTGCCGGAGAGTGGGTAGCAGCAGTGTGCAGGTAGTTGTCTCAATATAATCCCACTAATATTTCTCCCACTGTCCACCTCTACGTCCAACTCTCTATCCAATAAGAGACGGCAGGAACAAACTCCTAAATTCCCGGTGCGAGGCAACAACTACCGTAATAATAATCCTGGTGGTCTCCCTCTCTTATCCACTCCAGAGGAGGAGGGCAATAAAATAAATGAAATAATCAGTAAACTGCTCTGGAATAGCTCGCATCTATGATGATGATAAGCGATTCTTATCTAAATGGAAATAAACATTAGTTGAGGTTCGAGTGGAGGAAAAGGACAATCAGCGCAATAAAACTCTTGGAGAGAGTCATAGAGCCAGCAGAGAAAACCCTAAGACAAGATAAGGTCAAGCTTCAAAGCTCTACCAAACACTCTCCTCCCTACTTGGCATGTCACGAAGAAAACAAAGCAATCCCAAGCCTCTAAAATGTAAGTATCCAATTATTTACTTCTTCTACTTTCAGCTTCTTCTACACTACTTCTATACTTGTTCCAACTACTACAACACCATACATTTCCTTCCTAATCCAACCAACCGTCTCCCATACACCTGCCATCCACAACTTTCATCACTTCCATCATCCACAACTTCTCAACTCCTTCTCTACTCCACATACAGTCAATAAGCTTTATTCATTTACCTAAAAATCAATCAATCAATCGCTCAAGCTTCTCCAAGTCTCATCCAATTCGCAGCCTCAACCGCCCTCCTCACATATATCATTCCACTCGCAATTATCTTGATCCCCTCACCCCGTAAACCTTGCACTTTACACACACAACATCCTCCTCTCACTACAACCTCATCCTATCTCACATAATCTCCTTTCTTCTGCACATCATTCCAACCGTAATCAGAATCACCACAATCACACGTGATCACCATATCTTTCCCTCTTTACAAGCCAATTACAATTACCCACACAACAACTTCCCAATAATGTGTATATAGTTACTCCGCAAATATATCCCACTGTATTCTCAGTCCACTACCTGAACCTCTAGAATCTCCAAAGTAAATCCGTATCCCCCCTCATCCTCTCCAACTAAAGCGTGTTCCATTTAAGTCGCACAGTCCGCACGGCGGGAAGTTGCTCTGGTCAACTCTATGGCACACATCCTCACTCCTCTCTGCAGCTCCTCACCTCAGTCCCACCGCTCCTCACAGCACCGTCCACTGAACATGGAGCAGCTGCAGAGAGGAGGAAGGAGAGGAATCGGCGGGCTCCTCCTCTCCAAATACCGCGCTCCTTAGCCTCCTAGCCTCCGTAAGGAAACCATTGGAGACCGCGGCTAAAAGTGCCATTGTGCGACTTAAATGGGACACCCTTTATTAACGCATTCCCATCAATCAACTATAGAATTTTCATAAAATACCCAAAGCTACACTAAATTCAAATCCTTCCAAATCCTCCCTTTTCCAAAATAGTTTCCACGCAATTCAACACAGAAACGGGATCATTGTCTCTATATATTTCCATCTACATCTACCCTCCCCGCCCCCACAAATTATCATCCATTGTCACTCATTCTATATCAGTTTTCTATCCTTTTATCAGGAGGAATTATGCAATATCCCACATCATACCACGTTACCTCCTCCTCCTCCACATAGAATACTCGCTCTCTTCCTACTAATCTGTCCCAACTCAACTTCCATACCACCCCCATCACACACACTGTCTTCTTCCCTTGTCTTCTTCTTCTTCTTCCATCCGTCTTCAAAGTTCAAACTACATGTATCGATGACTCAAACAGAGTATAGCTCTCCTTATCATAAAATTAGAGACCCTTATCTAGATGTCTATTTACTCTTCCTCACTCTACATGTCTCTTTTTTAAAATAACCACAATCCCTCTCCACCTAAACTTGCCCCATATCTACACCACCATCCCATTGTCTTCAAAAATCACCATCCTGCCTACTACAACACTCTCTACAATCTCCTTTCTTATATCCCTCAAACTCCACCCGCACTCACAACTCACAGCTCTAACTCACAACTCACAACAGCTTCCTCAAAACCTTCTAAATTCTATTAACTTTTAAGGAAGCTATATAGCTAGCTTACTTTCCCCCCATCTTTCACAGCTCACATATATTATTTAAAATATTACCCATACACAGTATTTTCTCCTCCTCCTCCTTCACAACCTCACTTTCAAACTCCAGAGGCCAACTTTATTTTTTATCAATCCACTATCACTTTCCAAGCTGCCCACCATGTCACTAACACGTCTTCTCGCTAATCCTCTATCATCATCCGCTTCTTCCTTCCCACACAGTCCTCCCTTTCCCACCAACCCCCTCCCCCACCTCTAATCACACATTATACAGTTCATCATCATATCCTTACAAAAGTTTAGCACAATTCCCAAACCGTATCACACCTCCCCCCGCCATTTACCAGTACACACCATATCTTCATCCTTCATCCTTGTAGCGCGATTACAAACCCTTTTCATAATGGCTCTCATCCTTAGCATCATCCCCTCTTCTTCTCCGTCTAGCCTGCTCACTATCTTTCCGGGAAGATCCCGATTCAAATCCCGATTCAAACCAACAAACTACACACAGTTTCATTTCAAAGAGACCTCTGTGTATCACTCCACAGACTGTCCATCCTCAGCTCCTACATCAGCTCCTACAGCAACTCCAGCACATGTAATTGCAACAAAGCAATAATCCAGATTCATCCAATTTCCACCTCATCATTTTCTAGAAAAAAAAATGCGCGATAAAACCCTGATGAAAAACCCACTCATCCCAACTTCCTTATGCTCCTCCATCCCTTGCATTACTTACCGCACGCTTCAATTTACTTTTTGATATATCGTCTCTCTCCTCCTTACAAGAATCTCACCACACGATCATCTTCTATTCCAGATACACCTCCTCCTCATCCTCCCAACTCCTCAATTGTATTTAATCCACAAAACCAAGATTCACAATTCCTGATTGAGTCCGACAATCCAGCAGCAGGGCCCACTCCCCCCCCCCAAATCCCACACCAGTCCCGTGTATATATATTAATACGCGCCCATAACTCTTCCGGCCACAACACTCCACTGTTTACGTAAACAAGTTATCAGAGAAACCATATCTTAGTCAAATCGTGCAAGAGTAAACTCACTAAATTGCCTTTTCATGAAGTCATGTGTGTGCTCAGAGTCCTCATCTCACTCATACTTCTTCTCCATCCACCACCTTATTCTTGGCATCCAAAAATCTCCCATCCAGGTGTGAGCTTCTATCTCGAGCATCCCCACACAATCTCTCATCGTCCCCACCCCTTCCTCATATCCCTCTCAAAAATTAACATTCCCTCGGAAACAAGGGAATCATAAAACTAATCATCATACACCAACTCCAATAATCACCATCCAATCATCACATTATCAATTCCATCCTCCTCAACTTCTCCTCCTTCTTCATTCCCAACCTCATCCATCTTCAGCATCTACATTTTTTTCACTCATTTCCTTCACCTCCGACTACTCCTCTTTCTCCCTCACCTTTAAACTATACATCACACACACCATCAACCCAATTAATACCCCCATACATTTTATCCATCCAAATTAGTTTCTACACGTAGTCAAATCCTAACCAACACGCCTCAACTACACTTTTCGCCAAAATCACAAAATCCACCCGCCATCCATACATACTTTTCCATCTCAACATCATTTAACTTCCAAGTAAATCAAATCCTCCTCATCTCTTCTTACACCACCCCTCCTCTCATTCATTCCCCCTCCACCCTCCACATCAGCTTTAATTAACTTTTTATCAAAGTCAACCAACCAACAAATCAATTCACAAATCACCCTCCCCCGTCTCTCTCAATTAGCTCACGAATATACCAGGTAAATCCTCCTAGCTCCTTCTCAACTCATGTAAATTAAACCCAAATCATCATCCCCCTATCAATTCCTCCGTCTCTATTCTTCCCTCTAAAAAGTCACTTCCTTTTAGTATCTTCTTTCAATCATCCAACCTTTCTCCACCACTGCACGCTCATCATATTTTGCATCAATCTAGCATCCAAGTCACCCGCTACAACAAACCTATTCTCCCATCCAACCAGCATGTGTGTGCCGGATCATTCAACTAGTATCTTCATTCCTTCCACCCTCATTCTCCTTACGCCCATCCTCAACATTTCAGGTATATATGTGGGTAGTTTCGTAGTGAAGACCGATTCGGGCCTATAGAAACCCTCATCAAGAGGTCTCTCTCTCAATCATCCCAATCTTCAGCCCGATTCTCTCTCTCTCTCTTTCAGTGAAGCGGGTGAATTCTATAATTTCTAAAAATTACTACAATAACTCTTGCATCGACAACGTCTCAACTTCTAGATTCCGCAGCTAGCTCATCTAGTTTCTATATATTTCTAATCAACTCTTCATAGTCACCAAAGGAAATCCTTCTCCCAGCAGATAATACAGTCAGTATATAGTATCCGTCTCAGCAACTCCATCCATATCACCATCAGTTCTACACTAGTACACAGCCAGCAAGATGATGGCACTCCACGGATGGAGCATGCGATGGATAGGGGATTCTGATCCTAGATTGTCCTTTATTCTAGAAATCCCTATCACAACCAAATGTCATAATTCAGCACACAACTATATCCACTTGTCTCCAATCCTACCTCCACATCACACACAACCAACCACTACTACAAGATTCTTCCATAGCCAAGATAAAACTCCATCTACAGAACCACGTCCACACCAAACCAATACCAGCGTATCCACTCATCATCATCCACACAATGCGTCAAATATTCATCAGATATATATTAATTCTCCATCCACCCCCACCCTACAACTTAAACATTTCCAACCCTAACCCCATCCACCCATTTCAGTTTCTCTCTTTAATCGATTCCTCCCTCAACCTACAGCACAATTCAAAAGCTCACACAATTAAATCGTCCCATTCCCCTCGCTACCCGCCTCTAACATCCCAAACAATTTTGCACAATCCAACCGACTCTTCACTCCTCCTCCTCCTGCAAACCAACTCACCACCTTTCTCCTCCCCGTATCTCTCATATTTTTATTTCACTTTTATCCTCCCCACCTAATAATTACAGTCCAAACACTAGCCATCACACGTCCCGCTTCCTGAGCATCCCCAACTCCCTCTATAAACCATATAATTTCAAAACCCATTTACCTCCTATATTTGGTCAATAAAGTATCCAGTCACTTAATAACAGTTGAATCCAACAAATACAAACCCGCATATTCCGCCGATTCCTATTGTAATCAGCAGAGTCATCCAAAGATACTAATACGCGCAACTCCACTCCGTCCAACCTAAACTATGCCCCGAGTAAATCCATAACCTATGTTATTATCCATCGTCCGCACCCAAAAACCTTGACTCCTCCACACCTCGCAGTTTAATCCAATCAATCAATTGAATTTACAATCAATCCCATTTCCCACACACAACAACGAGCTTCCACCAACCAAACCGTCCCGCCTCTTTCAAATTCTCCAACTACCTTAATCGCCCTATCCCATAATTATCAAATCCCCACAAGCGCCAAACCCCTTTCAAAATTCACACATTCCACCATATATATAACACCCATTTCCTAATTGAGCTTCAGCCCGTAACCAGCGCCCAACTTTCTCCGACTTTCACCACTCATCCAGCCCTATTTATTTTTTCAGTCAATTCATTACTATACAGCTACTATCCCCCGTCCCCGCTCTCACATCCGCCAATTCCTCTTTATATAACAGCCATATACACAATATGGCGCCGCCCCCACGTCACAATCCCAGATAATAATTCTTTCACAATCTCTCCCGGCTCAGCCACTATTCTCAACTCTTTGATTCATGTCTCAGATCAATTCCAGTGTCCCGCTCTTTCATTCCCCGCATTTTTACCCATCACCCCTATTTTTTTCAATCTTCACATATTTTCCTGTCTCTTCCTTTCTCATCTTCGACATAATCCCCTGCCCTCTCCCTGACATTCATCCCTCTACATGTCCAGTCCCTCCCCCTCCCACCATGTATCCATCCACATCTTCTCATCCCTCAAATCTTCTTATTGCTATTTTCCTCCTCCATCTCCTCCCGCCACCTCTTTCAAACCAACACAGAGAAAAATATATATATATTTTTTGCCATCCCATTTCTTCCACTTCCTCTATACCCCTTCTTCTCTTTCTTCTGCCCCCCCCCCACGCATCATCATCCACTTTTGACATCCAAAAATCCACCCCCTCACCCATAACATCAGGATGAGAATCAGTTATTATTATTGACTCACACAACCCATCTCCACTCAACTTTTATCCCCGCATTGTCATATCTGTATATGCTCCTCCCAGTTAGTAGCAACTAAAATCTCTCAATCCTCCTCTCACTACACCATTCCACAGATCAGTCTTTTATTCTTATCCACATATTATATTTCACTCTATGGCAAAATATAGATATATATATATATATACGTATATAAACTCTTAAAACATTATCAACCCAGTCCGTCTCCACCCCCACCCCTTCTCATACACCCCACACCCGTCTTCCACATGACAGTCAGAGAAGAACTAGCTACATGTCAATCCTTTTCTAAATCCTATCAACATCCAGCCCAGTCCGCAAGTAGTATAGACAAGAGGAAGGAGAAGAAATAACGTCGGAAATCCAAATGACGATGATTCTCTCTGTCTCCTTATCTTCCCTTCATTCTTCCCAATAACTTACATCTTTCTTCCCAGGAAGTTAACTCCATGCCCAAACGTCCATCTTCCATCCTTCCACTACAACCCAATCCACTCACAGCAAGCTTCATCAAATGGCGATACTGAAAATACAAAATCTTTCACACCAACCCACATCATCAATACCATTACATGATTTTACCAAATCATCATTTCTTCTCTCTTACCAAGAGAAAGCTCAATGCTTTCTCCCGCGCCCTCTACTTTCCTCCTAACACCCACCCACTCCTTCCTTGTAGCAATGACTGCATCAAATCAATCTTTGCTATCTTTTTTTCCTCCTATACCTAACCGATCCTCGCATCCTCTTCAACTTTCTCTTCAATCTCTCTCTGCATATACTGGTAAACTCCGCGGAGAAAAATGGATCAAACGGATTGGATAACATGTAATAATCATCTTTTAAAAAGAATGAATCACTTTTTCAAATACACCCTTTTTTGTATTTCAATCTCGTCCCCTCTAAACCTCCATTCACTCAACTATCCAAATCTTACTCTATTCCATCACCCTTCTTCTCCACCAACTCTTTCCAACGCTCTTACAAATACACGAGTCCCCCTTCCCTAGCTACCACCGTCTTCCAGCTTCGCCTCACCAACGAACCCATGGATATATCCGAAATATAGCCGGGACACTTTCCAGTTACTTCCAACTCACTTTCTCCCTTACACTGCTCCATCCTCACTGCGAGCAGAGAGTTCAAACCGATTTGTAGATTCCCAACATCACGCACAAAACTTACGGAAATGAAGAGCACGTATGCATTCCAATCATCCTCACAAACTTCACCTCCTCCCAAACATCCATGATCCGACAGTCGGAGATTAATAGTTTGATTCTATTATAAAATCACGGCTCAACTAACTTTAGCTATCCACCCACTCCTCCCAAACCCCTTGGCCCCTCAATTTCTCGCTATTATTCTACAGATCCCTTATGCTTTCTCCACTTTCTCTCCACATTCCTCATCTTCCTTCATCTCCCGCTCTCTCCTCCTTTCTTCCATCATACAACTCCAAATAAATCTTACTAATAATCCCCGTCCTTCCACAATCTTCCTTGTCAACAAATCTACATGCTTTCCCCTCTCTCCCTGCTCATCATTCCAACAATATTCAACTCCCTCAAAGCTCATTACCTTTCTCGGGGAACACAAGTTAGAATCCTCCCCACATTTTCCCCCCCCTTCAGGATTTCAGCATGAGGTACCATATCTCTTTTATGCCGGATGAATTCCCAGCAACTCCCATCATCGTCATCATCAGGTATTCCGTGGAGATCATTTTAAGTAGTTCTCCCCCCCCCAAAAGATCCCAATTTCAAACACCGTCTCATCCACCAATACCTCCTTCTAATGTCCTTCTACTGGAGAAGACCACATATATATTTTCAACAACTCCCGTACGCCAGTCTCGTGTCTCTGTCCTCTCAACTTTATAGAATTCAACTGAGGACGGGAAATGAAATGCCCTCCTCCATAGCCATCCATCAACCCTTGCATCACTCCATACATACCAAATGAGCCATTCTTTACCCTCTCCCGCTTAATCCTTAAAACTCCCGGGCTTCCTCTCCTCCTTACTTACCAAATCCTCCTTTCACACTTTCACTCCCATTCTTTCCCCTCCTCCTGTATACACACGCTAGCTCAACACCTTTCTCCTTCAATTCTCCCCCCCCTCTCTCTCACCGTCTCACCATACACAAAATCCCACTCCACCTAAACTCCAGCCCTTCACAACCATACACTCAAATCCCGCTATTCTCAGCCTTCCTCTCCTACCAATTTACATCTCAACTATACAATCCAACCACCGCACCATCCTCCATCTCTCACTCTACAATTAATGGCTTAATCTTTCATTAACTCCACTTTCACTCTACAATTTATGCCCTTCACGTCCCATATTAGATCCACCCATCTTCCTTCCCTTAACCAAGTCTCTCCTGCCTTCAATCCTTCTCCACCTTCCTCCATCCCTTCTGTCTCTTCCTAAAAATTTCCCCTTGCCCTCCTCTTTTAGTTCCTTCATCTCCTCCTCAACACACTACTCACTTATGATTCAATCTTTCTCCCAGATATTTTTAATTACAGTTCCAGTACACAAATAACTCACACATTTCCATTTAGTCACCGACTATGCAAATCTGAATATATAGTTTTTAAAAAGTCGTCTGTCCCAGTCTTGTGTAAGCGCTTATTTTCTAGATCATCCTCTTAACCTAGCAATTATTGTTACTTAGCTACCGCAATCCGATGGAAAATCTACAAAAATAAGTTTCATTTTTTCTTAAATCAACCAAGACAATAATCAAAATCATGCAACTAGTTTATTAATAATTTCAATAACATTACTCTTTTTTACACTCAAAATATATTCTAAAACAGTTTCTTCTAAAAAACATATATACAAATTGCATAAAATAGCATCTTCTATAATTTCTATTCGCTATTACTAAATCTATCCTTGTATATTCCATTAAAAATCCGCTACACCAGCTCAAACATACACCGATCATTGCATCAATATCGCCTCATTCTCCATCATCACTTCATCCTCCACCACCTCCTCTTTTCACCCTCACCATCTTCTCACAATTTCCTTTTCCCCTTGGTGTGCTTACATTATGTAGTAGCTACAGGCTCCTTTCTTCCTCTCCGTCTCCTCCCAATCCTGGCAGTCCTGCCTGATAAACAGTAAGCTTATGTGAATCGTGTTCCGAAGCGCTTGCTCAAGATTAAGATCGTTTGTTGTGGCCCCAGCATTGGCAGTAATTTATCTGAGTTATGGCTGATGATGTCCGGATAAAGTGACTTGATGAAAAGGTCATAACAGCCCAGAATATGTATCTCAAATTCTCCTCCTCCCACAAAACTCCAATAACGCTCTGCTCCGCATTCTCAATCTCACAGCTATGAGCTCACCTTCCATTTTCCATTCCGTCCTCGTCAACACCCTTCCTTCCCCAGTTTCCATCTTACCTCAGCTTCTGTAGTCACTAAAAACAGCATTTTTCTCCATCATATTTAAATTGTATTTTAATCCTTCAAACTAACTTTTCATTATTCTCATCATCATCAACTATTCAAATATTCCCGCATTTTTTGTAAAATTCAAACTCTCTTAATTTTAATCAATTAGACAACAGATTATGAATTTAAATTCCATCTCCCTTTCTGAAACCCCTCCTCAAGCCATCCAACTCTCATCCTAACCCTAGTCTAAAGATCACATCTCTGTAATGAGCAAAAATTCATCCTCACCCAATTCCCACCCCCGTCATCTCCAGTTTGGGTTAGTATTATTTAGAGATAGATGATAGCAGCCTCCATGGAATTTAGATTTTGTCTCCCCAATCCCCACCCTCCCTGGACCACATCTATAGTCTACACACCCAGCTTTCAATATCATCCGAAAACGCATCTCGGGCAGGCTGCCTCGGAGACGAGCAGCTTGGAGAGCTACACACACAGAGCAACTAAAGCTAGACGGGCTGGAAATGAAGGTGGTGTGGGAATAAACTGGCAGGCTTCTCGTCAAGGGGAGGAATTTCTCGAGTGTAATAAATTGTTGGCAGCTCAGTCTCATGAAAGACACTATCAGCCACATATTCCACTTCCTATTGAAAGACTTATCTCCGGGAGCAGATTGAATATATTTCATAGCATGTTTCACAGAAATCAACTTCTTATCACCCATCCACCAGCCCCCACTGTTTTCTCAAAAAAGTGTCTTGGATGAAAAATCTGCGAGCAATCGAGTGTGGATATCAATGGCAGACACCAAACATAAATTTTATGTATACTTTCTTCCACACACACACCACCGCTCTCCTCCTCATTCATTCCTCCTCCCATCATCCTACCTTTAACACATTCTTACCCGCTTCTTTTACCCGCTTCTACCCGCTTTTACCCACCGCTTTCCAGTACGCCCCCCCCTCCGCACCACCCATCCTCAACCTTCCTCCTTCTTACCTATCCTCTTCTTCTTCTATGCCTTTTCCCCTTTCACTTCTTCTTCTTTCTCCATTCTCTCCATTCTTTATTCCATCATCACAATATCCCTTCATTCCTTCACACATCCTCTCAATACTTAACCCACTCTTTAGCAACCCTGCCACACACCCAGAGATGAATGATCATCCTTCTACATGTCCCCTCCTTCCATATCCTCCATCTGTCCCCCGTGTAAATATTTTCTCCACTTTCTCCATCCACCCAACCAATTCCCTCCACCATCCTCAAATCTTTCCCCCTTTCTCCACTCCTTTCTCTTTTCCTTTTTCTCCATCCTTATCCCTCTATATACCTTCTATGATCGTCTATTATTTTACAAACTTCCACCAATCCCTCCTCATTCAATCCACACACTATTCCCACCCTATTGTCCGAGTTCTCAAAACCCCTTCCAGCACGTGCTCTGAATACAACTTACATGTTTTCCCACCCGGCTTTAAACCAAAAACCTCCATCCATTCCCCTCCAACGGTTGGAGTCCAACCGTCCAAAAAACCCGGGAGTCAAACATACAACCGTCGCCGCCGCTATACCCGCTCCTTCTCAACCCCTGAGGATCATCACAGCTTCCTTTCTCCTTCAATTCCATCCATTTTAACTCAAAACTCCCAACCAAGCAAATCCCGCCGCTCATATTTTTCCACATTTCTACCCCCTCCTCTTTATCCTCTTTATCATAATTGTTTGATGCGCCCTTCAATCCTTTACACTCCACAATATCAACAATCAAGACAGACATTACCACCACCAGATATCCTCCCTTCATCACCACCATCTCTACCAACATCTTCTCTCAGTCAGTCTTCTTCTCCCTATTATGGCCCCGTCCAAAAGGCTGGATTCCCTCCACACCAAACAGGTTTCCACCGCTTCCTTATCGCAGACGCCACGTACAGATCGTCTTCCATACTCCACTCACACTACTTTTCAGCGATACCCACCCCAGATTAGCCGAAGTCAAGGCGAGTAATGTAAAAGTGTATAATAATCACCAGATAATAGGCAAATCCACACACACACACACCGTCTCTCTTCTTCCTCCTCACCTCCCTTATCCTATTATCAACCCCCCTCCCTCCATTACCCTCCTCCAACTTCTCACCCCACCAACAACAACACATAACAGTCCCCCCACTACAATACAAGAGCTAAAGGAGGAGGTGTACAAGAACCTGATAAGCTTTTCGCTTCACTTCTTTCCTACACTCGTCCTCATCGCTACAAAAATCTCACCTTACCTGATCCAGCCAAAGATATATATAACCAACCCCACTACCGCCACCACCTCCATTACCAACTAAACATTTCACGGAAAAATAATACAAGACCTCTCCTTGATGATAACTGTCTTCACACACAACCCATTCCTCCTCCTACAATCTCCCCAACTCCTCTACTACTCCGTCCGTACCCTTCTTATCCCCCGCATCCACAATCCACCACCATTATGGCGTCAACGCAATAATCCCCTCAAACCATCATCCACACACTACTACCGGCATCCAACACACGTACATTTACCTGTCTCGATCCGAGATAAAAACATGAATCTGCACCTCATAAAAATCTCCTCTCACCTTCATCTTACAATCCATATTACTAGCCCCGCTGGATTGATATATTTCCTCCACACACAAAAAATACCAACTCACAGAGACTTACGTGAGAATAACTTCTCACTATATCCAAACCGACCTCAGAGCCAAAACCATAATCAGCCATCAAACCCTATAGATTATAAACCAACTATACTATACCAAATACCAGAATCTATCTCATTTACCATATCATCCTCTCACAGTTGTATATACTTCCATATAGTTTGTTACAATATCCCTTGGAGCAGTTATCTGGAGCTGTAGTAAGACACAGGAGTTACCATAACTAACCAAAAAACTTCCCCGCCCCTCATCCACACTATTGTATCTTCTCCACAATCATATCCGATTCTCTACAGCCCATACTCAAACCAATAATTTATACCAGATTAGCGCAAAAATAAAAACATCCATTAAATCACCCATCATCACCCCCCGTATAGTAACCCTAAACGCTTCCCTTCTTCACTACCTCATTTACCTCATCTTTTCAGTCCACCGGGACCAACTCCTTCAAGCCCTTGCATAACTCAACCAACCACTTATCCCCACCACCTCTTCATCCTTCCAAACCTCTGTAACCACCGTCATTAACCTCTTTATCTATTACCTCTTAAGCATCGCATACATCTTTGAGCCACCTCGAGTCAATAGCAGTTAGAGTCCCATCATTTACTTCATTCCCATATATTACACTCTTTTTCATTAATAAATTAGCATTCAAATGAGATTAATTAACCCGATTTTTAATTTCTTTCCCTGTATTTCCCACCATCATCCTACCCAACTCACTACCAAGTGTCATTCTCATACACACCCCCACCTCCACACATCCGCCATTCCTCGCAAACTTTCTCCGCCATTTCTAATTAGCTCAGGCCCGCACTTGAAAATCCGTCTTCAGGGCTTTAAGGCAAGCAAATCCCCGCAATACATTTCCTCCCGCTAATCCATCCAACTAAATCAAGTAAGCGAATCATGTTTAGCAAGGATAAAGTCCATGTAATAGGAAACTCATTCCCCTTATCATCCATCATGATCTAAACATTATTTCCTTTAAATAATCCCATTGTCTTATTAAAAAAATATATATTCACAACCACACAGCTTCCAAGACTGCATTTTGCAATACACCCGCTTTCACCTCCAACCCTCCGCCTCCTCCCCCTTCATGCAACACCAGGAAAACGAGAGTTAAAAAACCATTATAATTACAATCCATCTTCCAATCCCGCCAACCCTAGAACTGTTCAACCCGAGTGACGGGGTGAGAAGAACGGGGCGAAGCACTCGTGTTCTAATTTATTGCTATCAAATCATTCAGCTCATGTTACCATCTCACCTCTGGCGGATACAAGCGCATACTCATCTTTTACCTCCCTACACGCACACGTCATTACATCATTAGCTCACCCCATCTTGTATCTTTAATTCCCAATTCCATCCACTTTTACCCCAACTCTCTCAAATTATCATCTTTTTCACACTCTCCTAATCATCTTTACCTACAGCAGCAACCCTTTTATATTCCCCATCTTTTGTCTCCCGTCCGTCCTCCAGCCCTAACTTAAACTCCTTGAGCCAAAGCCATCTCTGTCTGTAGTCCATTCCCACCCCCACGCTTCCTTGCACCCACCCGGCCGGCATCCTTTTACAAAACATTTCCGTATCTACTACAACTACTTTCCCATCCTGAACAAAACGTAATTCTTTCGTGACTTGTCCACTTTTCCCCGCCTTGTCTTCCTCTTCATCTCAGAAAATTCACACCTTTACCTTAACTACACTTCCACCTCGTATGTATGCATATTAAATCTCTGACGGCATAAAGACGGCGCTCTGAATCTTAATATTCCTTTAATCCAATCTACCCCTTATTATTCCTGTATTTATACAAACGGATTTTTTCCCAACTGTATAAACATTCCAAGGAAATTAGTTCCCTCTCTATCAACCCCTCCCCCGCCGTCACCTGCCCCCACTCTTCCTCCCTTCAACACCATTCTCAAACATCATTGACCATGAATCCTATCCAGGAAATTATCCCATCAGCCCTCTTTCTTCGCCTACTACCGTATACAAATGATCCATTTTTCCCAATCTTTAACAATGTCATCCTCCCTCCCCATCATCCCCCAACCTATTTCCAAATTAGTATTCCTATCCAGTCTTTCTCTCCATCAAAACAGAAATAACTGACGACATTCTCCGCCTCTTATTCTCTCATCTCTACTTCTCAGTCGTCATTGTCACACTCGGATTATACCTACACTTCCTCCTTTCACTCAACCCGTTTCACGTCCCTTTCACCTCCCTTCCTTTCTTCTCCTCCTTGTGCATCCTCTGAATGTTTTCTCCGCATCTTCTTCCCTCTGTCTTTCCGATTCCTCAGAATTTCAAATACAACATTATTCCACTCAATTATCCGCATCTCTCACTTAAATACCCTTCCTCATCACCGCCATCCCTGGCAATAATCTCTCTGTCTTAATAATTCCACCAATTCCACCATATTTTTTCTCCTAGGAAGATTTCTCCTAGGAGAAATCCTTCTTTAAACACAGCTTACCTTATGCTTCCACAACTGACTCCCACCAACCTTACGAAATGATCTTTAAAATCAAGTTAACCTTTTCATCTAGCCAGCATCCAACCTTCCTTCTATCCAAGGCATTGCTTCAACCGTCATTACACAACGACTCCGGCAAAGCTGCTACAGCCACTCACCGAACATCTTCCCCTCAGCCTCAATCTCTCCTCCTCCTGAGCTTAACTTTATGAATCTTGAATGTACATGACTGTATATTTACCTCCTCTCGGAGCCACTGAGCAACTGAGCTTATCACCATGATCCGCATCCTGATAACATCATAAATGACGGAGCTATGCTAGGGATTGAAAACCATTTTGTGACCTCCTCCTCTTGCTCCAAGCACCCAAAAGCCACCAGGGCCACACCAACTCTCACCATCATTATTCCATCATATTCTTTCTATTATCGCTCCAACATATTCACCCACATACCAAATAAGATCATCCACTAACCGCACATCATGTCCAGTCATCCATCATATCATTTCTATTATCATATCCATATCTTCTCACCCAACTCCCAAAATCCTTCCTCTTCTTCCTACCCTTCTCTCAACTTATAACCATTCAACCTGTACCTTATAACCACCCGCCATCTTCCCGCAGTCTCTCCAACATTTTCTATTTTTCAACACAACCATCTCATACACAACACACTATACACTGGACCACCATCCTGTATTTCTTCCTTCCCCCGGCCTCCAAATCTCCCTTACATAAGCCCAATACATAATACTAGCAACCAACCACCCACGGATCACCTCCAACCATCTATCATAACATTTATATCCTTATCCATGAGTTTCCTTCCATCCTCCTCCTTCCTAAATCTCACTTTCTCACTCCCCTCCTCCATCCACCTCATCACCTCCATCTCCTCCCGCCTCTCCTCCCGCCTCTCCTCCTCCTCCTCGTCTTCATATATCCTCGAATCCTTCAGATTTTTATTCATATATATTCACTTATTTCCTTCACTCCTTGAAAAAAATCCCTAAAACTTTCTCTAAAAATTCATTAAGAATTAATCAACTCAAGGAAGAAATTATACGCTCAACTTCCTCTCTAAACTTTTCTCCTCTTCGTCCATCCTCCTCCTCCTCCATATCACATATAATAACTTGATTGATTCTGCTGAATTTTTTCAAAAAAAAATAATTACTTTCTCCGTCACTTTGTCCCACAGGATTAACTTTTAGCAGTAAATCTAAACTTTTCAACCTTCCAAATGCATCATCACCAACGCTTCCAAAGCCCTCCCCTCCCCCCATACTACTTTACTTCTCCACGGATCAAAGTCTCTATCATTTTTCTGCACCACTGCTCCTATTTTACAGCTCCAATCCCATCCCAACACACTTCCACGCACACATGTAAAAAACATATATATATATAAAAATTCCTTAAAAAACTTTCATCCTCTTCTCCCCCCGCCTTTCTATTCCTTTTCAATCTCCCTCACACTACCTGTGTGAACCTTTTTCAATACGATAAAATGGAAATCAGCCAGATTCTTTCACTTCCCATCACTCCCCCATCCCCTCTGCCACACGAGATATGTCATTCATCTTCCCAGCTTAACCAAATTCCCTCCCCACCTTATTATTAGTACAACTCAACTTAACTTCCAGCACAAACCATGTCTTCCCTAAGCAAGTCAAATCACCTCCTCCTTCCAAACTCTCAAGTACTCAAACAGCCCGCGTCCTCCTCTTCCCTCCCCTCCCTCATCTTTTCCATTATTTCCAATCGCATCTCCCATTTTTTTCCATAATTAGCTATCACTTTTCTCCTTCAATCCATCACATGTCATCTTAATGCGCTTCAAAACCAACAGATTTAAATCGCTTTTTAAATACAAACTTTTACTCAACCCTTCACTTCCTCCAAGGAGAAAAAAACCCTCAAGACCAACTTTTCCTACTTTTTTCCCAAACAAGTAAACAGTATCCAAGGATGTCTAGCTACATCAATCCATGCTTTTGCAACCTGCATAATATCCTACCCGCTCCTTTCTCTTCATCCACCAACTCAACTTTCTCCAACGTCACATCCTCATCAGCCCCCTCTCTCCCTAGAGCCAAACAACAACTTTCTTTCAGATAATATAGTCCCAAGTCCAGTTCTCCCAAGTTAGCCAACAACCCAGCTTTCGGATCTAATTGTTGATGGATATTTTCCCGGGAGAGTGAACGAGACATTGTTTAGTCAAATGTTCTCTTTTATCGCCCTCAAAACAATCCAGCTGGAGGATGAAGAGTAAAGTAAACAGAATTTCTTTCCAGCCAGCTCCATATAATTTTCTAAAGAGAATTCCTTCAAGTCTCCGGAGCTGGTGTCCCTTCATGATATAAGTTGCGATAATATCGCTCCCAACCCGCCGGCCCATACATCTCTTGAGCCACACCAACCCGTTGAGCCACAAAAAGAACCACTCCAAAAGGAAACTCGGGGAGCTTTAACAATATATATCATCTTCATCATCATGATGGGTTATTGTTATTGTATTGATGTAATATTAGATCTCGTCTCCCATAAGCTTTCCCAAGAGCACGGCCACTCTGGAATCCGCTCTCTCTCTCTCTCTCGGACCGTAGGGGTCTATTCAATATGCGGCCAACTAACTCTCTCAACTGGCTATAAGTGATTTCTCCTTATCACCTCTTCCCAACCCTCAGCCACAGCGTCCTGCTCTCACCCGATACTAACCCTCACCACACCACACATCCAAGCACAACATGAAAAATGTCCTAAAAGAATGCATAAAACTCCCACCTAGGATTACTCACAAACTTCAATGCACCATGACGATAAACCTCCCTCCCCCCCACCCCCATCACCTCCTCCACAAAACAAGATCATCCACCCCTCCACTTCCAAATCCTTCCCAATCTATTACAGCCTCAACATCATCCAATCCCACCCGCCCTATTTACTCAAAACTATCCACTCAATATCTCCATAAACAACTCACCCCCCACCACCATCCACCTAATATAACACACATTTAACCCTATCGCACCTCCACCAAACCCTCATCAACAACAACCCCAATCCCTCTCCTAATTTTATCACCCGCCCGAATGTCCGAATTTGCAATACTTTCTCCTCTGCTTTCACTTTACACAACAACCGCATCCTTCCCCTTTTGTCCTTCCACACTACCAGAAAAAATCCTTCATACTGTAGCTTTATTTGTAAATACTACGCTGTCTTCCTCCAACTCGACGTACTTTCACTTCCGTACTCGTCCTCGTACGGAGAGAAAGCATATGCGGTATTCCTTCCATGCTATCCCCGCCCATCACACTCTTCTTCCCAGGTCTTAGCCTCTGCTTGGCCAATTCACGTCATACCAACCTCATCCCCGCAGCAGCCCCAATATTTCTTTACTAACTTTTAACTAAATATATGCAACATTTAATCAACTAAACAACACCACCAGGCCACGCTCATACCATGAATCATCCTCCTGCTTCACTGCCCAATTCCATTATCCCAGCTCTCCTTTTCCCTCTGTAGATAAATAAACCATATTCAAACCCTTTCACCTAATATCAATTCCCCACCAAAAAACACAACCCCATTATGTCCGCTCTAGCTCAAAATCCTCCGCTAATCTTCCCTCTCTCGACCTCACCACCATTCACCAGCTTTAGCTTCTTCTACCAGACTTCCATTATCCTCTCCAACGTTTCCTTCTCCTCAAACCTTTCAAGACGAATACATTTTTAAATCCTCTATTTTTAAAATTATTCTTAGCTTATTTACTCGCTCGCTCTACTTCCGTATCCCAATATCAATCCAACAACATCACACTCATGTCAAAATCTCTGACTTCCAGACGCTTTTCAAACTCCCATCAACTCTTCGCCCGCCATTAAGTTATTCAGTTTCAGAAGATAGCTCTCGGGAGCTTTTTAAATATTTTTCCAACGCTCTCTCCGTTATTTAGATAACCCACGCACTCCTAAATAGCTATTCCTTCTTCTCTATTTTTATTCCTTCTGGAGAAAGCACACTTTAGGAAACCAAGGTGAAAGCAGCGGATACTCAGGTATTCCTCGATAATACTTTCTCCCTCCTCCGGCCCAGTCAATCAAGATTCTAATTTCTCTCTCTCTCTATTCCCTCCATCCAAGAACCCAGGACCGTTTATCGGTTTTTTCAACTCTACCTCTTTCTCCTCCTCCTCCCGCTAATGACGGAAGGGCCCTCTTCCGATTATCACTACATTCTTTTTCCCATTATTCTCATCCGCGTATCCATATAGCTATCAACTAGCTCACTCTAGCTCACTCTAGCTCAAGGTTAGTTGATATCGTTTACTAAAATCTACAAAATCTAGCATTACATTAGCAAACTGTCATTTCCGGGCCTCCACCAACACTTTAAGAATGGTTAGATTTGATAATGTCACTGTTCTGTGATGTATAGACGTCTGATATCCCCAAGTCTTCCACCAACTTGTACTTGGCAATCCCCACCTCTGCTCCTCCTACCACTCTTTCCCACACTTTCTCCTCTTGCTCTTCTTCTTCTATCCCGTACTTTCACCCGCCCTTCCTTTTCCCCTCACTCCTTTACTCCTTCACTTTCCCTATCCCCATTTAAACTCATATCTAACACCCTCCTTCCTTAAAATCTCTCCGATTCTTCCTTCATCTCCTCCCCTCAAGCGCTCGTCCCAATTCATACACGTTCCCGATTTACGACCCAACCACATCCCGGACACATATCCATGTTCTTTACCATCCTCCCGCCCCCGCAAGCTCACCCCTCTTCCTTCGTCCGCCTAGTGTCATCCTCCGACTTGTATCTTCCCATTGTACTCCTGTCACCCCCCTCCCCACCCCCATCTCAGAATTAACGTCCTCGCAATTCCCGATCCATGCTCCTCTGTCCGCTATCCCTCCTCCTCCTACCCGCTCCTCCGCTATCCGCTTCTATCTCCAATCATATATTAATCATACATACATATCGCCCCCCTTTTACCCCTCCCTTCATATCGCCCACCACCACACACCCTCCCCCCCCCCCTTCCTGTAATGACGTGATGAGACATTCTCATTTCTCATATATATACCCCCTTAACCCCCACTTACCTATTCCTCATATCCTCTTCCGCCCCTCCCCCTCATCATCCCATCTTGTCGTCTAAGACATGCCGAGGGCAATCTCCAAAAACCTCCCACCACCTACCCCCCCCCCCCATCTGATTACCCCACTGGGTCCGATTCCTCAACATTATCCGCTATCCGCTACCACATTTCCCATACCAAATTAGCTCTATTCTCTTTCAATGTCCCCTTCACCCCCCCCCTCCTTCCTTACCCCATCTCAATCAACTGTCTTAGTTCTTAATTCACAGCTATAGGCCACCCTTCACTTTCTCCGCCATCTGCTTTCCTTCTCCTACAATCCTTGCTATATGGAATCCTACAACTTTCTCCGCCCTTACTTTCACCAATCCTTCCACATCGCCATATAACTTTCCACACAACCCTTTTAATATACATAACAAATCTAATTCCTTCCAACTTTCTCCATTGGAATTCCAATCCTCAAACCCTCCGCACCACACAAACTCACAATCCCCGCATCTCCATCATCTTTCCCCTCAATAAACACTGACAAGGAGCTTGAGTCTTGCCTACCCGGCGTCTTCTGATTCTATAGTCAGTCTTCTTCCCATCCGCCGCCGCCGCCTCTTCTCCCTCCTTCACTTACATTCAATTCCCACTCTTAATTTTGACAAGTTAAGATTGATTCTAGACCGCAGAGAAATTATTATCCCATTCACTCACCCGCCCAAACATTTTAATGGAAATGTGATGCATGAATGCTAAAACTTTATATGTCTTGTCAATTATTCCCCATCTGCCTCCGTCTGCCTCCTCCTCCTCTACTTCCCATCCATCCCGAGTCTTTAATCATTCTCCATTCCTCACAGATTTTTAAACCTTATCACCACAATTTCAGCTACTCTCCCGATCATCTGCCCAACATTAAACCGCCCATTAAAATCCTTGAAATCATTTACCCAAAATCCCACCTACCAAAACACCACTTCCGTACTCTTGCATCTTTCTCCATCTCTCCCTCTTCCCATCTTCGTCTTCTTCCTAAACACAATGTATACGTTCTTTCTCTCGAGAGCCCAAGCCAGATTCTCTAATGTCTCTTCTTCTTCTTCTTCTTCTTCTTGTTGTAAACCTACTACAACTTAGCCATCCGATAACATTTCTTCCACCAAATGTTGTCTCAACATGATATAAACTATGCTCATGTCTCTCTCCTTCTCCTCCTGATAAACTCCCTGGTAAATGCTCGCAATAGTCACTCATTTCTCTCCTTATATCAGCCCTACACATCCTGGCTCCTCATTCACATACACCGCCATGGAGGCAGGCAAAGAGCCACATCTCAAGATAGCGGAGAGAGAGAGAGAGAGAGAGAGAGAAGAACGCAATGATGCATTACTTTTGTGGTCTGGCACGGCTAAGTTAGATCCTCCAAGAACATGTGATAAGGAGGCTGGTTGAAGAAACTGGAGAAAGATAATGCGAAATCCAAAATAACTTGGGATCCCTTAATGGCACGTCATTATCCTGCATAGTAATCAGCCTGCCACATTTCACTTTGACAGATAAAAATAATAAATCACCGATACTTCTCTCATATCTCTCTCACTTCTTTTGTGCCAAACTCCTCTCCTTCTTCCTCTTCTCCACTCCCTCAGCCAACCAACCAACCTCCAACAAACTCATCCACTTCTTCTTCTTCATCCTACCACTTTTATTCCTTTTACCCCCTCCTCTACTTCCTTACCCGTAAACCTCACTCTTCTTTCTCTTCCTCCTCCTCTCTCTTCATCAACCCCGCTTCACATCTCTTCTAAATCTTCCTTCCCCCTTCATTCTCATCTTTCCTCTTTATTTTTCCATAACTCCCATCATCCCCGCATCAAAAATACACGCAATTACCTCAACAACAGCAGTAGTAGAACACTACTTGCCTATAATATCCAACATTTTATTACCCTATCATCACCATTCAAAACCTGGCCGAATTCCACCTCAAATCTCTTACCAAATACACATCAACAAACCCAACATTAAATAATCTCTCATACGCATCTTCTTTCTCCGCTTTCCCCTCTCTTCCGCAACCACCTTTCTCTCTCCACAACACTCTCAGCCTCCTCAAGTCTTCCCGAGTCACAGACTCCAGCTCACACCTCAAGCCTTGTGCTCAGGTATATATATGCCTCTTCCTATCCCGTCCTTACTTTCACCGTCGCACTTTTCTCCAAAACTATCCCTATTCTACCGGCTACAGGAGCTTTTAGTAGAACACAAACCCTTTGCTAAGATGTGCATCGCTCAGTCTCTTGCTTTCTCCTATCCTTTCTCAATTAGCAGCACCCCAGCATATTAATTAATATTTACTTTCCACTAAGCATCCGCGGAATCTCAACCTTATTTTTTCTTCCGTTACAATAACACACGCCATCATATTCGCAAAATCCAACACAACCATTCTCAACAAATCTCTCAAAATTCTCAAACCTACTTATAACTACGTCACATATGCCCGACCCCGCTTCCATCCATCCATACCTCAACCCACCACTTTTCAAATCAATCCCTTATCTTCCATACCAAACATCAAGGATAAAAAGTTAAGATGGTAATGATCTTCAATGAACCAACTCTTTCTCAATCTACCATCTCTCCCAACAACTCCCATGTCATATCCATGTAAAAAAATCATCAAACCTTTGAATCATCTCTCATCCAAGCATCCACATAGACACAGGAATTGGCGTGGATTTCCCAAACTTTTTAGACCCCCATAAAACTCCTTATCTGTCACGAAGATACCATTTCCAGGTTAACACAGCATACACGCACCTTCCCCCCTCCCTACCAACCCAAGCACACATCACATCCGAAACATTTATAAGGGTAACTTCTCCTTAACCTTCTCTCATCTTTATATATATCCAGCATAGCAGGGCCAGGAGGAGGAGTAATTAGAAGACTAGGAATAGTGGTAGAGCATCAGATATTCTCAATCTCTACACTGGCCAACAAAACTTGCCATATAGTATAGCATAGTTTCCTTTACATTTTTATATAGCCCCTCCCCCTCCTTCCCCCCCCCATCCTTTTCCTCTTCCCCTTTTCCAAGTCTCAGCTCTGGTTTGACTGGATTTATATACACGGGAGGTTTTAAAGATATACACATGCTTCAAAGGAAACGTCTTGAGATCAGACATCTAGAGATGGAATCTCTTGACAAGAAAACTCAATGTGTAGATCCCTCCGACGAGATAAAACCCTCAGTTCTTACACAGCTGTCTCCTTCTTCGTCGGATTAATCAAGATTCTTATCCCTTCCATATTCCATTCCAGATCAACTCTTGATATACACCAAATCCCTCTTCTATTCATTACTCCACCAAACACTCTCCTCAACTACGCGCTCAAATACTACAACCGGCATGGAGGTAGCTACCGTAGCTAAAACTTACTCACTAAAACTCCAACTCTATCGCCAATCCAAAAGAGCAAACGCCATAACCTAAAGACACACACGAATATCCAAACCATGTATTCCAACAATTTCCAACGCAAAAATAGCCCTTTTAACTCTCCAATCTCTTACTTACTTACACACAGCCCCAGCATTAGACACTTTCCTCTTATCAAACTTATCGCGTATCCTTCCCCCTTTCCCCTTTCCCCCTCCCTCAAACTAATGCGAGTGACTTTTCCACGTCTCCCTCTCTCTCTCCCTTTCTCCATTTCCAGACGACCTCTCACTTATTTACTACAGCCGCATCTTTCGCGCTTTCTCCATGCAAATTGTAAATCTCCAATACAATCATTATCCATACCCTTGACCAGATTCCAGGTGAAAGTATTCCGTCTACAAAATCCCTGCTTATATACAACGACATCTCAAATTAAAAACCTCTTATCCACTCCTTTCTCTCTCTCTCTCTCTCATCCTACATCCAATCTTTATAATTCATCTAAACGGCAATTTTACTCCACACACACACACACATGAACCACACGGACTCCTATATTTCTCCTCCTGATAACGTTCAAAAGATTATGATATCCAGACTTGCGCTTATAGAGCAGTTTTAAATCCAACTTTCTCTTTCCAACATCCACCATCCTAGCGCTACTAGCGCACCAACCCGCGCTTTCTCCCACCTCCCATAATTCAACCAACTCCGACTTTCTCCTAAACTTCCAAGGGTCTCAGCGCGCTTTCCCTTGAAACAATGTATTTAACGCGCCATCTATATTAAATAACCCTCTCTTTTCTTTCCCCATTTCCCCCACTCTTTAGACAGAGGAAAACTTTCTACACGCTCTACACTCTATTTCCCGCCGCCTCTCTTCTCTCAACCAGACTATGCAGACAGATATAAACTTCACCCGCGATTCCATATATATATATATCCACACCAACTCAGGCACGGACTAGTAAAAGTAGTAACATATGAAGATAGCGGGGAAGAAATAAATACAATGTGAGAGAGAGAGAGAGGCTCATGGAAGTGAAAAACATCTTTTGTTCATAACTGATACGCTGGCTGGATGGTATAGAAGCTTATCAGCTCACTTCTGTTTGGCTCCGAGTAGGATGGATATTAAGATATTCTAATGACTAGCGAGATAAGGAAAAGCCTGCAAAATAAAGATAAATTGAAGATAGCACCACTATTGGATTCATGATAAAAGCTTGGTCTGGAAAGACGAGATAAGACAATGTTACGATAGCGACGAGCTTCATTTCAGTCCAACCGACAGCCAAGCCTCCTGATTCTCTCACGATAAAACTCCTTCATCTGTTTCCAAATTGCGAAACGCCAAAACCCGAAACCCCCTCCCAAAACCATCCATCCCTACTATATATACAACATTCCCGTCCTCCTCCTCCTCCTCCTCCTTCCCCACCATAGCAACCCAGCACACACATGCACACGCTATTATCATAAGAACACACTCTCCACCACCACCCTCCCCATTCACTCCATCAACCCGCCAATGTATTCCTTTTTACTTCCATCCTACCCGCTCTCCTCCGTCAAGTCCCCGAATCAGCCTACACATCACTGCCTCTCCCATCACCACATCCCATCTTCTTCCACCCTCCTCCAATAGATTTTCAAATACAAAAAAAAATTATCAAACCCCAATCATCCATAAATGAACATACTTGCTTTCTCCCGCATATTTTCCTCCATGTACTTTTGCAAAATCTCCTCATTTCTCTCATCATCTCCTCATTCCAGCATAGTTTTACTCAAAAAACCCACCCGGCTAACCCGCCCCCCCCACACCCTATTCCCTCCTCCTCCTCCTCCTCACTGCTCCCTAAATACAACATTTCCCAACCCCCCCCTTCCCCACCCCTATCAGTCACATCAAGCCTTTGTCGTTACACATAAAAATTCCAGGCCCATCACCTCATCACCGCCTTACATGTACCTCTTTTCTACAATTGTCGAGCCAGTCTTTCACACCCTACACTCACCCGCTCTTCTACATCTTCCTCAGCGTGTCTACCCCACTGTCCTCCTCCCTCCACAACAATTCATCAATCCTCCCCTCCCCCTACTAATCTCTCTCTAATTATTCTCATCCAACTCTATCTCTTCCCCGATGTCACACTCTCATCCCAAATATCCAAACACAACTGTCA
Source organism: Sminthurides aquaticus (assembly GCA_906901655.1). Taxonomy (NCBI): domain Eukaryota; kingdom Metazoa; phylum Arthropoda; class Collembola; order Symphypleona; family Sminthurididae; genus Sminthurides; species Sminthurides aquaticus. The sequence continues at coordinate 12,898,167 of CAJQTT010000002.1, read as the reverse complement.
CCATCCTCATCTTCTTCATCATTCTCACCACTCTTCACTCCTAATCCTGAACCATCCACCACCTATGGTCCCTCCTCATCCTGTCTCAATGCAAGCTTGTCTTATTTTCCTATCATCAAATCAAAGAGCCAGCCTTCACCGAGCCGGCACTCTACTTCCAGTCCATCCTCACCTTTCCTCCGCTCTCTTAAGATAACCATCTTTAACTTCTGGCCGTATAGCTGGAAATCCAAAACAACTCTTCACATTAACGCATCAACTACAAGAACAAGACGCGTATCAAATCACCCAAATCTATTTACTATCTATAAAACCTTCAATCCACCACTCTATCCACAAAAGGAAAAAACTTCACTCATCATCACCACCACGTCCTCCACGTAACTACATCATTTCATCAAACTTTCCCACAAACCGGTTATTCCAGCAGTCACCCCCTCAACACCAACTCTTCTCAGAATTTATATCTGAGCTTCATCCTATTCTTCAAACTCCACCAATTCCCCCGTATCTCCCGTAATGTAATCATCCCTCAATTCCCCATAATCATTACTTTCATTGCCTTTTAACCCAACTTTAACCCGCTCACTCTCTGTTGAACTTACTTTCCATCACTCCAACCATATTTTCCCTCCACCAAAACTCTTTTCCGCCTCCCCTTTTTCTTCACACGGTTTTTCCTTCTGAACGAGGCCCGAATCCCGCTTCTTTAAACTACTGCAAATATATTTGCGAATCTTAAGCTAAAACAACTTCTCATCATCTATTCTTTCCCCTCTTCTTTACCTCCAATAACCCCTCAACTCGCACACTCATCCGCCTCAGTTGTCCCTATAGTAACTATGATTATGTCCAGTTCCATCAGATCCTTATATTTTCCTTATATAACCATAGCTTCTTGGACCAAAATTAAATAGATAAAATAAATGGTCATTCCAATCCTAACCTGAGAGCTAACACCCATTATTCCGACGACAATCATATCAACTCCGTCCTCGAACTCATCATGACAAACAGACTAGAAAACCTACTCTTCCCTCCATTAGCGCCATCATCTCTCCCAATTATCATCATCAGATAGATAGGATACGTCATCCCTGTAAAGTGAATCCAATCCAGCCAGCTCAGCCAGCAAGCTTCAACTATAGCCATGAAAAAAAGCTGATTACCAGATTGGATTAGAGGAGCAAGAAAAAGGAGGAGGTGTGAGACGTCTCTTCTTCACGGGGGCCTTCTTTCCACAATTATAATGTAAAAGTGTCCATTAACGTCACGGCCTCTTCTCACTCTCCTCGTCTCCCATGATAACCGCCTTCCAATCCGGCCAATCCTCCCACCATAACATGGCCCTCTCAGTTGACAAAAATCTCCAAGGAATTCAACCAAATCTCGTCTCCCACCTCACTAGCAAACTAGTCAATCCAGCCCCGCATCAAACGGAATATAAAACGCATAAAATCAAATGATTTTATCATCCATCGTTTAGCACAATTCCGTGTCACCAATCTGCCATTCCTAGGGACAACTGATACCTTTCCACCAGACATGTCAACCCCATCTCTTTCTCATCTCTCCGCGCAGTCCCATGTCGCACTTTCCCTTATATTCCGCCCCAACATCTTCCAATCCCCCCTTCATTATGTCCTCCTCCATCTTCTTATTTCCCCATACAACTAAAACTGCCCACAGAATTTATCCCATGCTTTCTTTACCGACTTTCCTTCATCCGTATCACCTTCACCATACAATCCCCAGATATTCCCAACCGTAGTTCAACTTTTGATTTCTCCCTCCAGACTTCTTACACCTCTTCATCCACTTCCCCCTACCTCTGAACCACATTTTTTCTATCTTCGTCACCAATCCCCTCGCCCTACTCCTCCTCAATATGGTCAAGCACGTAAGGATAATATCAATCCATCCAACTACAACTTCTTTATACATCAACCACATATTTCCTTCCACTTACCTTCTTCCCTTATCGCTCTATCACACCCTTCATCAATGACAACACTTATACAGTCCACATAATGTAACCTTTACCAATCACTTCCCTCCTAGTCATCACATCACCCCCTCACCCCCTCCCTCCAATACATGATACACATTCATAGCATGGCCCTCATTAACATCTCTTTATCCCCCCTCTTCTCCCCCCAACTATTCCAGGGTCAAAGGTTAGACTTACTTATTCCCTTAACTCCACTTCTCACTCCTCTCTCAGCTCTCTCAGCTTTTTCCCATTCTTTTCTCTCCAAGGGCTTTTTTCTCCTTGGAAGTTACTTTTTTCCTAGTCGACTCCACGACTCTCCATACTCCAAAAGCTGCATCCTCTTGTATCTCCAACCCATCTTACCATCTCTCCCACTTGCTCTATCACAACAGTCTCTCAAGATATCTTCTTATCGCCGCCCCATCTATTTTGTTATGACAATTTCACAGATCCCAATCGCCCAGTGTCGTCTCTCTTTCTTCCTCCTATACCCTCCTTCCTCTTCCATTTTTTCAAATATATTTTAATATTCCACATCTAGATCAAGGACACTTCACTCATATTCTACCCCCAATTAGATTCCCTCATTTCAAAAATCACATTTTTCTTTCAAAATTATCTTCTTTTTTCCCCTAAACTTATCCTCCTCCAGCCCGAAGATATTGAAACCCATTCAAGGGGATATTCTCTCTAGCACAAACGGCGCTTCCGTCTCAACTTTTGTTGTGCTCCTCTGTTTCCATGTTCCCTCACCTGTATACATTTCATAATGTTTGCATAAACTCTCCGTGGAAGCCTCATCATCATCTTTATTTGCAATACACCTTTTCCATGTTCCTTCCCGCAGTCAGCGCAGTTGGCAAACATGTAATCTATCTCGGTAGCCGCGTTTCTGTCACTCTCCTACCACCCTTCCCGCAAACCCCATTTAAATATCCGCTCATCCACGCGTCATTATCACCCCGACATGTATGCAACCCTAAAATTCGCAAATCCTCCACATATATTCTTTCCAATGAACCAAGTAATCACGGAACCTTTTCCCTTAAATAATTGATACAGTGTCTTAGCAAAACCTGTTGACAGCACTAAAACCACTATAAAAACACCACCAAAATTTTCCCTCATTCCCCCTCTCTGTCCCTTTCCCCTTCCTTTCCGTCATTTTCTCCATGATGATAGCCCATCAAATTTCAAACCTTTCACCACACTATACCTTCTTGTACATATCCTCCACCACCACTTACCTTCAAAAACACTGCTCCTACTAAACCAATACCTCATGATGGATAATCTATATGATTAAATATTCATACAAGCTTTACAATTCCTTTTACCCCTCTCCCCCATCTACCTCCCAGCCTTTCCATCCACTCCACGTATCTTTTATTTGCAATTTATATATCCCCCTCCCACCTTTTAGATTATTCGCTACAATTTTAAACCGCGCTTCCTACTCTCCATTCCAAAATTTCAAATTAAGATCCATGTCCGATCCTTCCATTCCCCCTTATCTTTCCTTAAATTGACCTAATATTTTAAATTTATAAAATCCCAATAACTTGTTCCCCCTTAGCTCCCTCCACTCACTCCTCTCGGCCCCCATTTATAAACTCTACACAGCCCTAATCTATATATACCTCATAGGATCTCCTCCTCTCGTTTCATATCCCACCAAACTTTTAACTTGATACCGCAGCATATACATTCCATCCTTATTTATTTACGCCCATAGACCACTGATCAATAAACCTTTCCGCGACCACTCTCTTACCCGGGTCATTCCCTACCCAACCTCAGCACACCTTTTACCTAAATATTCTACCCGTATTCCTACCCGTAATTCAAATCCTTCCCTCCTTTTAAACCCATCATTTTCTTTAAAACCTAATCATTGATTATGAACCATTAAATTTCCAAATATACAGTCCTCCTCCTGAGCAAAAACTTGTAGTTTCCTCTCCCCATGCTACCCGGCTCTCCTACCCCAAGAAATATACATTTACAAGTGTCTTACATCGTTCCGCTCCCCGTAAAACTTGTATTATTCTTATCGCTTAATATATTTCTCTTTAATAATTTCCACATTTCTCCAACCGTCCAACCAACCGCATCAACCAAACCCGCCGTCAAAGTCCCAAACAAAAAATCTCTTGTTTCTCCCAAAACTTTTCCAATGAATTTCACACTCCTTCCTCCTCAGCTTCAACCATCCTCCAAAGATAGTGTCAGTCTCAAGTCACTTTCCCTAATGACAGCTATAAACTCCGCTGTCACCGGTATTATGTAGGACTTGCCCGTCTCTTCCCTGTCATATTTTCTCCCTCCTCCTCTTTTACCTCCAACCTCTCTTCTCCCCTTCTTTCTTTTCTTTCAAACCTTTAATATCCTTCCACTTTTTCTCCTCTAAAACCAGTAATTAAAATCAGATCCGTATCTACAAATTCTACCGTCATCATTCATTAGATTAATTTCCTCAACATATACTCATCATCATCATCATCATTATTTCATTATCGCTCTACTCTCTCTCTCTCTCTATTTGTTTTCCCTAGCAATCGCTATAATATTTGCCAAAAAATATATTCTCTAAAACTTTTAAAAACTTATTCCGTCATTCATAACTTGAACATCCACTTTTCTTTAATTCCAGGGGACGGCTCACAAAAGGACGGGGAAGATGGAGACGGAGGGGACGAAATGAAACAAGAAAAAGTCATCCGAGAAAGTAACTCTCCCTCCTCCCCTCCCAACGTCCTCTATGACAATCAAAGAGACTCCAACAGTGAGGAGGATGACGGTCCGGGCGGCGGTACGAATAGTTCTAGCGAAGAAGCACCCGAAAATAGCAACGACCGGCTTCATGCTCCACTACTACCACACCATCACAAGGCTGAAAACAGAGAGGATATGAACCCGGGTAATATGCGAAAAAAACTAAGACGCTTCGTCAACTCTACCTATTCTCAGCAGCGAGACAACAATCCTTCATCCTCATCATCTGGTCATTCCAAACCCGAACCCAACCCCTCAGCAGGCTGTAGCCGAGCTTCAACGCCCTCTCTCTCTGACATTCCAGTCCCACGAGAGGACCTGTACACTCTGAATCGAAAACATGGAGACGGGAAGCGAAGCCATACACCTGAAATCCCTCTCAACACCGATCTCAATGGCGGTCTCGTTGGACACGAACGGCTACTCTCCGGGCTTCCCTATTTGCATTTGCTCCCCCCTGCCATCCGCAACGGTAAGCTTCAAAAACACAATTAATCCTATTTAAGCTAATACACAGCATACATGTTATAGCAGATCACTAAAAAATTATCCGATTCTTAATCCACCAAAAACTATCTATTCATAGACGCTGCACGTTTATTCTTCATGCCATCAATGTTACCTTCAGAAATATCAGCAGCAGCCTCAGCCCAATCTTCCCCAGCGTCTATCAAGCAAGCCAAATCTGTTACACTAGCCCCGGAGTCCAGTCGTGGTCAGTTACATCCCTTGATACTCTAAAGCATGTGCAGGTCATGGTGGCAAATGTAACTAGAGTAAACACACCGGGTCAATCAATTGTGTAAACCCCTAGCTCAAACCATAGTAATCTTTGGTTCCCGGTTAATCTCATTGGAATTATACAAAGTCCAATTAATTTTCAGCGCCTGATGACCCTTTCAGTTAACCACATTATTTAAAATTCTAACCGAAAAACAAAACCCACGTTACATTTGCCGCCACTTAATATTTTCAAAAGCTTTTCCTTAACATCATTACATTATCAAATATAACTTAACTTAATTTTAAATCCAGGTCCACGCTTTCTCTGCGAGCCCTGCAACATCAAGTTCTCAAGTGCTAAAACTCTGGAAGCTCATCAAACTTACTACTGTTCCTTTCGGAAAGATGGTAATTTTACAATGAGAAAATTCAATCTGTTCTTTTGAATAATATTTTCATTTTAAAATAGTCACTGAACATTTTCCAGCCAAAGACTCGGAGAAGACTGAAATGTCAGCTGACGGAATCAAATTAGAAAGTGGAAGAGAAACACCAAGCTCAAGCCCACACGGTCAGAGCAAGAAACGGGAGCGAATGAGTTCCGGAGACGAACGCTCCGATCAACTAGACCTGGACTCCAGCCTGGAACAATCAAGTCAAACTGGAATGGGGTCCAACAAGTTACAGAAAACGGGAAAGCTCTACGCTTGCATATATTGTTCATACTCGGCAGACAAAAAGGTCAGCCTCAATCGTCACATGCGCATGCATTCCGGACCTTCCCAGCCATCTCCTGGTTGCGCAACTCCTTCTGCGTCTCAACAGATGGCATCACAAATGAGCGAGGACTCGCAATCCCGAGAGGAAGGTGTCAAAAGTAGCGACGGGATGAGCGCATTCGAGCGCTACTGCCAAGACTGTGACATACAGTTCTCAAACATAAAAACCTTTCGAGTTCACAAGCAGTACTACTGCAGCACTCGACATGTACTTAAAGCACAGCAAATTGCCGCCGTAGCTGCTGCATCTAGTTCAATATCCATCCCATCCGAAAGCCCCCCTGCATCAAAACAACACCAGATGGAGTCGCCCAACAGCGACAGTCAGCAGCGCTCCCTTCTTCACTCTCGCTCAAACAACAAACCATCAAATTCTCCTGGATCAGCACTAGAGCCCAGCACCGGACTCCCCGGATCATCAGCGTCCTCTGTGGGATCTCCACCCTTTGTAGTCCTCCCCACAAACCCTGTAATCATCGTGCCATACTCTTTTATACAAGGAGCAAGCGTCTTACCTAGCAACGTCCTCCCCTCTCAAAATGCACTAGTAGTATTGCCCAACGGATCAGTTCAATGCTTGCCCGCTAGCACCAATTCCGCCACAATCATGCCTGTCCCAATATCCTCCCCCTCCCCCCAATCCATAGGAAGCCTCATGCTAAGCTCTCTATCCCACCCTGGTTCTAGCAACCAAACTCAACAAGCCACTGGCTCAACCGCCGTCAGCACGACCCCCGGCCTTTCTGCAGTATTCAACGATCCCAAGGATGTCATCAAAAACATGTCAAACTCTCATTCAATCAACAATTCCGTATCCCGTCACTCCTCTGACGACTCCCTTAGCGAGCTCGATAACGGAAAGGTCAAGACAGAATTTCAGACTCACGATTCCATGGATACCGAGGACAATATGGACGCGGAACACAATCCTAAATCCAGTCCCCCTGGTGACCGCCAAGACAGTGAAAGTCAACCAGCAATTGATCTTACAGTTCGCACTCCCCAATCAAAAAAGGCGCTACACGCTCTTGATGAGGAAAAAGAAAACCGGGCCCTTGGCCACCCTTCACCCATATCAGCGACCCCACAGCAAATTGGTTCCCGCATCGGCGTAAACAGCAGCCCCTCCGATCATTTCTCCTTGGACAGCGATCATGGAAGCGACAAAAAGCTTCCACGACCGTCATCAGCCTCTATAAGCTCCGCTTCTTCAACTCCACCATCACAACAATTTGAGCCAAAGCTCAATGGGATTCTAAGCCAAGTTTCTCCTGGAATCTTGGCGCAAGAGCTCAATCCAAATCTTTCCTACGGGCGAAAATCCTCAAGCATTGTTGGAACCTCCAAGGGACAAGAATACCACCCCTCGGAAATTCACACTCTCCGCTCTTCAGGAGCAGGAGGAGGGAAAAACGGGGGCGGCGTTGCCACGGCAACAGCCTCAGCTGAAAAGATTAGTTCAATCTCTGCAAAGCTTCCTGGTGGAGCAATATTGACCCGAGCAAACACACAAAGTCTCGCTGACCTCCTTCTGGCCAACTCTCAAGACTCAATCGAAACATCTCTTCGCTCATCTCACCCGCTTCTAAACTCAAGGTCATCCCCCATAAATCCGGCTCTCCTCAGCGCTCTTAACCCTGAACTAGCCCTCCGCTTCCTTGACCCATCATACTTTGCCACCCTCCAGCACTCGCTCCATCAACAACAGCTTCAAACCCAACAGAAAATCATACAACAGCAATTCGTCGCACAGTCTCAAACCAGCGCTCACGGTATCAAACGTGGCATTTCCAAATGCGTCGAGTGTGACATAGTATTTTACAAATACGAAAATTTCCTCGTGCACAAAGAACATTATTGCGCTGCAACTCGAAACGCTGTCCCAGGTCAAACCCCACCCACACTCACTAAAAAATCCCAAGAACAAGATAAAACCGATCTGACTTCACCCACATGTTCGTCCCCCAAGAGCGACGCTGAAGAAAAACCCTTTATAATGAGCCCGACATCACCCACATCCCGGAAGAACAGTCTCAAGACACCTACTAATAATGCATTAATAGCTTCAAGTGTATCAAAACCCTGCGAGGACACCAGCTACGAAGATGTAAAACCCCGAAGCAGCTCCACTGCTCCACCCCCGCTTCACATTGCGCCATCTCCCACTGGGAGTTCATCCAGCAGCAAAGATGAATCCGACAAAAGAACCCGGCATTCCAGTCAGCATGCGTGCAAATCCTGTGGCATCAAATACAGTTCCCTGGACACTCTTCAAACGCACCGCAATTTTTACTGCCGTGCCCGACTGGAAAACCCGGAAGCGGAAGGCTTTCCACCTACTCCAGAAATGATCAAGGCTTTAGAAATCATAGGAGGAGGCAGCCCTTTAGAAGATAAAGAAGCGACCGGGCTTAAATGTTCTAAATGTCGTTTAATCGTTCCAGAAGATCAGATCGGCCCCCACCTCCAACTTTGTACCAAGGGCGCTTCCCTTACAAATTTCTCGTCTCCATCATCATTGGCCCACGGTTGGAAATGTCCATGTTGCAGCGTGTACAGTCCAACAATGAGCGCGGCGCAAAAACATCTTGAAACTCACTCCGGAATCCGGGCATTTAAATGTTTGCTATGCGGTTACCGTGGCAACACGCTCCGCGGAATGCGCACTCACATCCGTATGCACTTTGACAAGCGCGTCTCAGACCTTCAAGAAGGTGACTACATATCCTGCATAACATCCGCAAACGAACAAGTGTCTCATCCCGACACCAGCTCCTCACCAACCCTCCCCAACTTTCAACCCAACATGTTGCCAAATGTAGAGTCAAAATCCGACACCCATTCAAAAGGAGCTGCGTCAGATGAGGACCCTTGCTTCTCCGAAAAACAAGAATTGGTCAAACCAGAAGGTAGAAACGGACAACAATCAGTTGCATCAACAAACCCCGGAGACGATTCCTCCGACCCGGCAGACTTGAATCTTGCTTCTGCCAACAGATTGCACTTGTGCACTTTCTGCAACTACACTTCAACATACAAGGGAAACGTTGTGCGTCACATGAAATTAGTGCACAAAATCTCAGAGGAATCCGCAAACGATATCCTGTCCTCAGAAACCCTAGAAAATTCCCCAACCCCTCCAAACGAGGGTGATGCGGATTCCGCTGCTGAGAATCCGCGAGAAACCCGACAATCCTCCCCGCCCCCGCCCGCTGACTCCGATTCCATCACTTCCCCCAACAACGACGCTCCTATTCTACCCTTAAAGCCTACAGCCGTCAAGTTTCCAGGTTTGACAAACGGTAGGAAAGCCGATGGAGAGAAACTCAACTCAACACCCAATTCATGTACTACCCGGGAAAAAACGTGCACGTCTAGTCGCTCGTCAGAAGAAGAGGATGATAATACTTCTTCCGCTGAACATGCCAATAACGAAAAAACCTGTGCAACTCAATATTGCAAATCCTGTAATATCTATTTCCATTACCCTTCAACTTTCGTTGCTCACAAGCAGTTTTACTGCTCAACCCATGTACCCACACCTGACGCCGAAACTGTTGATCGAGCTGGTACCCCAGTGCAATAGAGTTATTAATTAGTCGCTTCCTCCTCTTCCAGGAGTATTTATCCAGTACCTTTTGTAAGCACAATCCTCAATAGTAGCCCCAAATATAATCAACCCCAAACCCTTCTTGTCTCTGTACTGCCGGACATTAATTGTCCATACCTAGCAATCATCCGTAATAGTCATTTTCATCATATTGTAATTAATCCTATTTTCACCCGCTACTAGCATCAGTGCAAACTCAAAAATTTTACAATAACTCTTCCATTCCCAAACCCCTTTATGATTAATTCTAAAATCTACTTGGAACAAACATTTATCTACAAAATTACACAATATGAGTAATCCTTGACGCAACTCTTCCTTTCCTCTTCAAGGATTTTCAATTCCTTGTATCTACACCATCAGTCAAGCCTCATGATTTTCCATTTCGACGCCGATATAAAAGTCTCAGTTTTTAAAGTCGAGCGGTAATATGACGGAGCAATAGGGCTCTATGCAATGTTAATGTCAATTTAAATTCCAACAATCTTCAGATAAATATGGTTTCAACCCGGAAATTATGTCGCATATCATCCTCTACTAACAACTAAAACGTTGTTCCGCATTCTCCTCAATGATAGATCCATAGCCTAGTAATTCTTCTTTTTCTAATTTAATCTACTCTGAGTAGCCCAAGGCTAATCAATATTAATTTTACCATTCAAGTACATATTAGTTAAAAGACTTTCTAATTTTAGAGCAGCGTCTCTTGTCGTGTAGAGAACCCCACAAGTCAATCTCATCGTCAACGACATCCCGGTCGCTACATCCACACTCCCTTACCTTTATCCCATCCTAACCGTTTTATCGGATTGTTAACAAGTATACGTTCCAAATGTTGCATGTCATGTCCTTTTACCTAGTGTGTAACCAAGCAATCATTATTATCACTACATATACAACTATTATTATATACATCATGTAGTCGTCCTTTTAACATTTCCTCTTTTGTACGTACAATTTCCAGTTCACCAAGCACAGAACAAGGCTTTATTTCTACCTGTATTTATTCTTGACTAGTCCTTTGATTAATGTAAATAATATGCGACCATCTCTTATGAATTCGCTTTTAATGTTCAAATACTAGTGTTGATCCTTCACTCATAATAAACATAATTACATGGTTCGTCTATGATACATCTCACTTCAGCCCTTATTTATTAGACCATCAGCCCTTCAATATTCATCAAAATTACGGCACATACAGCATCCGATATATATGGAGATTAGACGAGCCCCGAAGGGGCGAAGTCTAATCGTAGTTATATGAGGTACCTGAAAGAGATTAAGGTTACTAGAGAAACTGTAACTAACAGTTTCTCTGTTCTGTTCTTTCTCAGTTTTCTGTAACTTACAGTTTCTCTAGTAACCTTAATCTATGTAAGGTACCGAAATATAATCATCCTCATCACTCACTCCATAAGACACTCTTCCACACTATTTGCTTTGCGTTCATGATCCGCGTTATTGACTCCAAGCGTCCCTAATCACTATAAAGACTCTTACTCGAGTATCGGGAAGTACCTAATCACAGCGCAGCGTTCTGATGAAAGCGTGAATCACAATCCCCAAATCTTTAAAGTTGATGTATATATAAAGAGCTCATCGTAGAGTTTCGAAATTATTGTGTGCTTGGAGTCCAAAAGGAACACATCAGGAACCCAACAGCTGAATCCATTTCGCGACAACCTTAAGGAAACTTTGTACTCCGACGGACCTCACCGAGGATAAAAATGTGAGTAATCGCCGAATTCACATCTTTTTATTACTTAATCCCAATTGCAATCTCTTCCTTGCACTCGTCTAATGGCAACTATACTATACTATACATTAGCCTCACGGTTATTACCAGCTTGTTAGTTAGGACACGGAGTTCCAAATACAGTCCGCCCCGTATTTACTTTCCCAAGTTAAGTCTGCTTAAACTGAATCTTAGCCTCACAATATAAACTTTTAGTTTTTAGTTTAAAAAAGCACACCAAATTTTCTGACGAAAAATTATCATTTTAAAATCCCCAAAGGTAGAATTTAGGAGTAAAACATAATCACAGATGTCTTCCAGTAGAACCGCACACGTTTTTCTCCTCTCAGATATTGTTCACGTGCCCTTCAATTGTAACACTATGCATTTTCTAAAATTGTTTTTCGTATCAGAATTTCGTATCGACTACCATTCAAGACATAAGGACTCTAGAGCTTCTTCATGTTTGTTACGTGGCAAAATTATCTTTGGGGCTACTTGAGATTTTAAATGTGTGATTGTGTACTAATATTCAACGAATATAACGAAAAGCTTGTTATAGTGACTTTAAGCGAGTAACCCATGAAATCTGCCTATTACTTGCTTTTAGTTTTCTCCATTTTTCATGATTTATAGTTAATCCTTGAAAACCTTACGACGGAAACTTTATTATAGACCTATGCATGATATCGGATTCTAGTATAATCCATATAGAACTTGCACTATACCATATAAAACGTGGAGTAGCCGGTTCAGATCCGCGTGACATATATTATGGTTCATCATTGAAGCAGTTTTAACCTAAACGACTAATTTTACAGCTAATTTTCATCATGAACTATTACAACCAAGCCCCACCCCCGATGCCGGATAAACAATTTTTGTATTCAATCTTTCAAACGTAAGAAATCAAACGAATTAACACTACACTAACGACATATTCATCAACCGATTGCTTTAATTTGTGATTGTTTCAAGAGAATACTAATAACATTTAGGACTAATAATCAATTTGTGTCATTTAGCGTTGATCGAGATAGGAGTGGATCAATCACCGCAAATGAACTCCAGTCAGCACTTTCTAATGGAACTTTTTCACCATTTAATCCCGAAACATGCAGACTGTTGATCGGTAAGAGCCCATTGTCATTTTGAGAGTAGTTCAAAAAAACATACGTAAATGATCCTAATACGCACGCAAACTTTGAAATACTTATTAGCATTTATCATAACATAGCCATGATGTTCATCTTTGACTGATTTCTTTTTGTGTGTGTAGGAATGTTTGATAAAGATTATTCTGGCACAATTGATTTTGAAGAATTTGGAGCATTGTGGAAATACATTACGGATTGGCAATATAGCTTTAAATCTTTTGATCAAGACAATTCGGGGAGTATAGATCAAAATGAATTGACAACCGCATTAACTAGCTTTGGATATAGGCTCAGTCCAAATTCTGTGGGTATGCTACTTCGCAAGTTCGATCGTATCGGTAACGGTTGTGTTGCTTTCGATGACTTCATCCAATGCTGCGTCGTCTTGCATGTAAGTCACAACGTTAGAGAAACTTTCAATGTCGCTATAAGTAGTGATGAGTTATAATATGAGAATCTTTAATCCAGACAATGACCGCAGCATTTCGCCAGTTGGATACTGATCGTGACGGAATTATTATAGTTCACTATGAGCAGTTCCTCCAAATGGTCATGGGTTTGAAAATGTAAACTACGGCAAATGTTCTGCGTATAGTATTGTGAACCTGTAATCATGGCTGAAAATTCTATGTTTTCATAATTCTGTCATTGCTTCCAAAATACATTTTTCAGATCATATACACAACTTCGACTCCATGAATAACGCAGATATATATTATGTTTTTCACTATTTGCAATTACAAATACAAGCTGGATCAAGCATTTTATAATTAAGAGTCGCATGCGTTCCTATTCGAAAATTAATTTAGGTTGTTGCTAAAGTGCAGATCCTGAAACTGCAGATCCGCAGATCCACAGATCCCGTTCTTGACCAAAATTTGTGCAGTTCCCTGCAGATCCCCAGATCCTAGAGTCTGCAGATCCACAGACACACTTTTATTTTGCAGGCCCCTTTAATATTTTTAAGGATTTAACACATTTATCAAATTTTTAGTGTATTTTATGCACATTTTTTATGGCTTCATTCCCACCGCAATTACATTTTCACTTCTATAAACGTCTTACCATCATGTTGTTGAAGTTACGTGTTTCAAATCAATACGATTACAGTTCCTCTCAACTATCAAATACCATCATTGAGCTTGCAGCTCCCATCATTTAGCTTGCAGATCCCGTCATTCAACTTGCAGATCCCGTCATTCAACTTGCAGATCCCGTCATTCAACTTGCAGATCCCGTCAATTCACTTGCAGATCCCGTCGTTGAAATCGCAGATACGGTTATCCGGTTCGATAATGTTCAATCTGCCAGCTCAGTGACGGGATCTGCAAGCTAAATGAAGGGATCTGCAAGCTTGAATGAGGGGATCTGCAAGCTAAATGCCGGGATCTGCAAGCTTGAATGAGGCGATCTGCAAGCTCAATGATAGGATCTGAAAGCTAAATGACGGAATCTGTAAGCTTAATGATGATGGGATTTGAAAGTTGGGAGGATCTTCAAGAGCATTAGTTTAAAACAAATAAATATCACAACATGATGGTTAGATGTTTATAGAAGTTAAAATGTAATAAAGCTGGAAATCAAATAAAAAATTACAGCGTCAGTAAAATTAAAGGTAAAAACTGCTCCTCTCTCCATTCTGAGCAAGCTAGTTCTCAGTCGGAATCCACCTATGTGCATGTACATACCACCAGTCGGAACAATGCTGAAAATCGTTCCTCTCTCCATTCTGAGCAAGGGAGTTCACAGTCGAAATCCAATTATGTGCATGTACATACCACCAGTCGGAACAATGGTAAACCTGGCATAAACGTACGCATTCTTCGATTTTTGGGACTTTTGACCTCGGAATCGAGATCTATGATAGTTTCTCTATCGGGCATTGAGTTTTTGTGCCGAAATTCAATGTTTGACCTGCCAGGTCATTCTGAGTTTGACATACTCAAGGGTCAATAAAGGTAAGATAACTAGAGTTTTTTCGACTTTTGACTTCAGAATCGAGATCTTCGATAGTTTTTCTACAGGGTATTGAGTTTTTGAGCCGAAATTCAATGTTTGACCTGACAGGTCACTTTGAGTTTGACATACTCAAGGGTCAATAAAGGTAAGATAACTAGAGTTTTTTCGACTTTTGACTTCAGAATCGAGATCTTCGATAAATTCTCTACAGGGTATTGAGTTTTTGTGCCGAAATTCAATGTTTGACCTGACAGGTCATTCTGAGTTTGACATACTCAAGGGTCAATAAAGGTAAGATGACTAGAGTTTTTTCGACTTTTGACTTCAGAATCGAGATCTTCGATAGTTTTTCTACAGGGTATTGAGTTTTTGAGCCGAAATTCAATGTTTGAGCTGACAGGTCATTCTGAGTTTGACATACTCAAGGGTCAATAAAGGTAAGATGACTAGAGTTTTTTCGACTTTTGACTTCAGAATCGAGATCTTCGATAGTTTTTCTACAGGGTATTGAGTTTTTGTGCCGAAATTCAATGTTTGACCTGACAGGTCATTCTGAGTTTGACATACTCAAGGGTCAATATAGGTAAGATGACTAGAGTTTTTTCGACTTTTGCCTTCAGAATCAAGATCTTCGATAGTTTTTCTACAGGGTATTGAGTTTTTGAGCCGAAATTCAATGTTTGACCTGACCGGTCACTTTGAGTTTGACATACTCAAGGGTCAATAAAGGTAAGCTGACTAGAGTTTTCTCGACTTTTGACTTCAGAATCGAGATCTTCGATAGTTTTTCTACAGGGTATTGAGTTTTTGTGCCGAAATTCAATGTTTGACCTGACAGGTCATTCTGAGTTTGACATACTCAAGGGTCAATATAGGTAAGATGACTAGAGTTTTTTCGACTTTTGCCTTCAGAATCGAGATCTTCGATAGTTTTTCTACAGGGTATTGAGTTTTTGAGCCGAAATTCAATGTTTGACCTGACCGGTCACTTTGAGTTTGACATACTCAAGGGTCAATAAAGGTAAGATGACTAGAGTTTTTTCGACTTTTGACTTCAGAATCGAGATCTTCGATAGTTTTTCTACAGGGTATTGAGTTTTTGAGCCGAAATTCAATGTTTGACCTGACAGGTCATTCTGAGTTTGACATACTCAAGGGTCAATAAAGGTAAGATGACTAGAGTTTTTTCGACTTTTGACTTCAGAATCGAGATCTTCGATAGTTTTTCTACAGGGTATTGAGTTTTTGTGCCGAAATTCAATGTTTGACCTGACAGGTCATTCTGAGTTTGACATACTCAAGGGTCAATATAGGTAAGATGACTAGAGTTTTTTCGACTTTTGACTTCAGAATCGAGATCTTCGATAGTTTTTCTACAGGGTATTGAGTTTTTGAGCCGAAATTCAATGTTTGACCTGACCGGTCACTTTGAGTTTGACATACTCAAGGGTCAATAAAGGTAAGCTGACTAGAGTTTTCTCGACTTTTGACTTCAGAATCGAGATCTTCGATAGTTTTTCTACAGGGTATTGAGTTTTTGAGCCGAAATTCAATGTTTGACCTGACAGGTCATTCTGAGTTTGACATACTCAAGGGTCAATAAAGGTAAGATGACTAGAGTTTTTTCGACTTTTGACTTCAGAATCGAGATCTTCGATAGTTTTTCTACAGGGTATTGAGTTTTTGAGCCGAAATTCAATGTTTGACCTGACCGGTCACTTTGAGTTTGACATACTCAAGGGTCAATAAAGGTAAGATGACTAGAGTTTTTTCGACTTTTGACTTCAGAATCGAGATCTTCGATAGTTTTTCTACAGGGTATTGAGTTTTTGAGCCGAAATTCAATGTTTGACCTGACCGGTCACTTTGAGTTTGACATACTCAAGGGTCAATAAAGGTAAGCTGACTAGAGTTTTCTCGACTTTTGACTTCAGAATCGAGATCTTCGATAGTTTTTCTACAGGGTATTGAGTTTTTGTGCCGAAATTCAATGTTTGACCTGACCGGTCACTTTGAGTTTGACATACTCAAGGGTCAATAAAGGTAAGATGACTAGAGTTTTTTCGACTTTTGACTTCAGAATCGAGATCTTCGATAGTTTTTCTACAGGGTATTGAGTTTTTAAGCCGAAATTCAATGTTTGACCTGACCGGTCACTTTTAGTTTGACATACTCAAGGGTCAATAAAGGTAAAATAACTAGAGTTTTTTCGACTTTTGACTTCAGAATCGAGATCTTCGATAGTTTTTCTACAGGGTATTGAGTTTTTGTGCCGAAATTCAATGTTTGACCTGACAGGTCATTCTGAGTTTGACATACTCAAGGGTCAATAAAGGTAAGATGACTAGAGTTTTTTCGACTTTTGACTTCAGAATCGAGATCTTCGATAAATTCTCTACAGGGTATTGAGTTTTTGTGCCGAAATTCAATGTTTGACCTGACAGGTCATTCTGAGTTTGACATACTCAAGGGTCAATAAAGGTAAGATGACTAGAGTTTTTTCGACTTTTGACTTCAGAATCGAGATCTTCGATAGTTTTTCTACAGGGTATTGAGTTTTTGAGCCGAAATTCAATGTTTGACCTGACAGGTCATTCTGAGTTTGACATACTCAAGGGTCAATAAAGGTAAGATGACTAGAGTTTTTTCGACTTTTGACTTCAGAATCGAGATCTTCGATAGTTTTTCTACAGGGTATTGAGTTTTTGTGCCGAAATTCAATGTTTGACCTGACAGGTCATTCTGAATTTGACATACTCAAGCAAGTTCTTTGTTTCGGGTTATATTTGTTCCCACTACATGTACATAGTGTTTGCTACGTAGCATTTGATTGGATGTAAGGCATTGAACGTTGTTCGTTTATGCTATTTTTAGCTCTGCCAACTCTGGAAGCCCTTTGTTATCCATGTTCCTCCTCCGCGCATGTGTATTAATGTTAGTCTTACCACCCAAGAGTTAACATATATGAGTATTTTTCTCCCTTTGAATTTATTATTTTCCAAATTGTTATTTGTAAAATTGTTTTTGTAATTTAAAATTTCGTGTTTTTTTGTCTCGAATTCGACTTCTGTTTTCGATTTTATAGATTTCTGTGGGTTCGTGGTCAGGTACGTCATTGTAATTAGTGAGTACATTAAATAGTCAAAATGTTTATTTTTCCTTGTGTTCTGACATGTAAAAAATGCTAAATGTGCTATGAAGTAGCTATTGCATTCATTAAATTTCGTTGTCATAACAGTTACAAGGGTCCAGTTGGGGCTGCTATTTAATCACGGAGGAAAGCCAGCAGAACCGTTAACAAGGTAAGTTTATAGTGTAGCAGTAGTTAACTGGCATAAAAACGGTTTGCAGTTAGGCCCGGGACGCTATTCCCAGGCCTGCTCCTGTCCAACTATGGCCCGGGACACTTTCCCAGGTTACACGTATAGTTGGACAGCCTCCGGGGAGGAAACCGTAGGGACAACGCATAAAGTATAGAGAGAAATTACAAATGCAGAAATTGTAGACTTGTCGTGGATGCTACGTTAGCGCGTAAATTATTCTCTGCACACTTAATAGTTACTAGTTGGTGAAGAGTATCTCGGATTCTAACTGAAGATAAAGAGGGTGTCTTTATGTTTCCTTTTGACGTTTAAAACTCGTTAACGAGGAGAGTATCTATCTAAACGTAACTCGGGAACCTAGGAGGACCTTAATGAACTCAAAATTTAGCTGTAGTGGTAACTCATATGGGACTTGACTGTAACTGAAGCTGATTATATTTCAAGTCTGTCCACAAATAGTACCGTTTAGTTTCGGCGAGAGGGAGCTAATGCATGGCGCTTCGACACAAATCACATGCTTTGTCTCAGAGGGTGATACGCCACTGCAAATCATCTGGACTTTTCACAGGGATAATATAACCGCTCGAGCACAGAGCGGAGTTTTTACAATGAAAGTTGGTCAAAAAGGCAATGCTCTGATGATCGTTTCAGTTTCTTTGGAACATTCGAGGAATTACACATGTACAGCGCGAAAAAAGCAATGGGATTGCTAATCATACAGCGGAATAAATTGTGAACGATTAGGAGTACTGAGTATTTGGTCAGCTGGTGATATTAACGTGTCGCTACATTTTTTTTTAATTTTCCTCCATTCCATACCTCAAAAACCTTACTGAAGGCTGTAATACTAGAAGATAGAACGCGTTGACAGCAGGAATTTTTGGTTAAATCTTGACGAAAGTAATTTAAAACGGGAATTATAAATCGCTGGATTTTAGTTGAGCCGAAAATATTACCGTTTAGCTCCGGCGAAGAGCCGTTAATGCACGGATCTCCTGCACAAATTCAATGCTTTGTATCCGAGTGTGATAATCCGTTGCAAATATCATGGACTTTTCCTGGTGATGATATGACCACGCGAGGTCAAACTGGTGTGTCAACTATGAAAGTTAGTCAGCGGGGAAATCTTTTAATGATCGATTCGGTTACTTTAGAATACGTGGGGAAATAATGCGTGCCCAGCCAGAATTCTGCAGGGGTAGCGAATTTTACAGCGGATTGATCGTCATGATGATCGTGATCGCATTACTCGAATGATTTAAGGCCTAGGTAGGGCAGGGCCATCTAGAAATATTAGAAAGAATATTTTTTATAATTAGTGATTCTTTAAATCTCAATTAAGTTCCACCGAAAATCACACCCTTCAGCTTTGGTGATGAAGAACTCATGTACGGAGTATCCATTCAGATAACAGTCTTCGTTTCGGAGGTTGATAGTCTGCTTCAGGTTTCCTTGATTTTCCAAGGAGAAGATATGACTGCTCGAGCACAGTCTGGTGTATCAACTATGAAAATCGGTCAACAGGGCAACTTCCTAATGATTGATTCCGTAATTTCGGAACATGCAGGGGATTATACTTGCACAGCAAGAAATAGCGCGGGAACTGCTAATTACACCGTTGAATTGATCGTTAATGGTTAGGATGGGCGACGGTTGTTTGCAGATATGCATGCTACGCTGCTGCGTTTATGTAGTTCTTTGTTGTGTGGATCGCTTTAAGTTCTATTAATTTTTTATTTCCTCTTCCCTGATCACTTATAGGCACTGAACAACGATTTTTGACACGATTAAAAATTAGTCAGAGTATATATAAAGGTATTTTAAATTTTAGGATTCTTAGGTACTTAACTGATATTAAGGTAAATATATAATTCATTGATTTCATTTTAAGTGGGGCCAGACATAGTACCGTTTTCGTTTGGAGACAAAGCCCTGATGCACGGAACGCCTGCGCAAATCACATGCTTCGTATCTGAGGGAAGTGTTTGCAGCGTTAACAGAATTTATTATTTGTTGGAATGATGCTTCGAAACTCCTCGATTCTATTTTTGTCCCTTGCATTATTTACGATACTTTTTAAAGCTCTACCTCGTTTCACACACTTCTCATTCGGATATGAGCATATGCAATCTGGGGAACAAACTCCGCTTCAATTCAGCATTGCAGAGGTGATTTACCGTTAAAGATATCATGGATATTTCACGGGAGGGAATTGTCGAGTCAGATGGGAATTGAGACCACTAAAGTCGGGAAAAGAATCAATTTGTTGAGGGTTGACGCTGTAGCAGCGTCACACACAGGAAATTATACTTGTTTTGCAACAAACGGTGCAGGAGCGTCGAATTATACAGCAGAGCCTGTTGTCCTGGGTTTCTGAATCCAGGTTCTTAGCTTTGCTACAGCGCTGCTTGTGTGTGAAGTTTTGATTTCAAGTCCCTGGTGCCCTTGTCCCAGCAGTTTCTGGAGTTGTGTGATTTACAATTTAGGGACAAGAGTAGGTTTATCGGAACTAGGTGTGATTGAGATTTTGATTTGCAAACAATTATATTTAAATTCTAGTGAATAGTTGCCTCTCGAATCATACCTTTTACATGGGGCGAGGGACCGTTGCCAGCTGGAGCTGCTTGTATTTTCAGTTGGAAGCTCCAAAATATTAGAATGAACATTCCAGGGTAAAAAACCGTTGACTTTTCTGAAATGTTAAAATTCCAGTTCCAAAATTTCGGCTCCGGGTACCGCCAGAGGGCGCCCAAATATTGACGCTACTAAAAAGAGTAATTCATTGCCCCAATACTTGTTAAAATGTATTTGTAATTTCTCTCTCTACGTCCATAATCTTGATAGAAAAAGTTAGGCCCGAATCGGTTTCAACCAAGTTTCAGTATCATTTTCCAACATTTAGATATCCGATAACGCTGCACCTTAAGCATTTTCATTTTCATGGATTACAAAACGTTTGAGAAACTGGAATTCACAAAATGATTTTATGAGGATGACAAGTTTGTTTGCAGCAGTGACCAGATACAAAAAGTAAAAATAACCGTTTCTGTATTTTTGCGTTACAGATAATGGCTGATAAAAGCAATGCGGAAGGTACAGCATGGAAGTGGCCTTGGAAATTACAGCAAATGTTCCAGGAAAATCCGGCAGAGTTGGGCAAAAATCGCTTCGGAGAAGAAAAGAAACTGGACGCAGACGACCTTAAGCGAGCTCATGACGAGGCGTTCTCAAGGTTTCAAGCTCGTTGTAAGATACTTGAACAGTCTGCAGTAGCCATTGTTGAAGAGAATGCGCAAGAAATTGAACCGGACTGTTCACAAGGTAAATTCCTGGGATTCATTGAATGGGATACCTTTTTGTACATTTTCTTAGCAGTTTCAGCAAACCTACTGTTATATGTTAAAATTATATTCGTCTTTTAACTTGCGTTTCAGCAAGCCTTGAAACTACAAATGAACGTCGTCGCAACTGGCGCAGATGCCGCGGAAACAAGAAACGGTCACGCAATGGACAAACGAAGAAAACCCAAGCCTGGATCGACCGGATTCGAAAGTCTTAAGTCCTGGAAAATGCCATTAATACTCATGTCCCCCTTCAGATACGTAACTTTATGATATCTTGCCGCATAAAGTGTATTTTGGTTTCTCAAACGTTTTGGTTCCGCAATGAAACGCCAGTGCTGAGTATAGTAAATAAATGAATTACATACTTATATTAGATAATTGTGCTTGGCTGATGAGAAAGATTCATTCGACAACGAAACTAATTGCATTGTTCGAGCAAATTCATATATTTTGTAGACACGGTATTTTGGAACAGAATCTTACGAGCCACACTGAATAAAATAATTGAATGCAAGGAAAATGATTCATATTGGAACTTTTTACAAGTCTAACATTGCAGAAAATGGGGGTTCACTATAATGTTTGCAGTTTTTTCATTTTAAAATTGCCTGTAGTTACAGCCAACACTATGACGAGTTTATCTAATTGGAATAAATTGGGTGCCCGGGACATCGCAGAAGCTATGCAGCAAATATCAGTTGATCCCCGCGATTGGAAAGCGCAGGTGTGCACCTAATCATGTATTCGTTAAGAACGAAAATACTCAAATAATCAAAATTGCACAGTTTAGCTATAACTGATTGAGATTAAATAATACATACTTATTTATAAATTACGCAGGGCGGGAAGAAGCATAAACGGAGAAAGGGAACATCTAAGTTTCTTTTGCTTAATCAGAAACTATTCAAGTCTTCTGATAACAGGAACACTTTGTGGTTGTATTCTGTTGTCACGCACAATAAGCGAAACGTCATGGTAAAGAGCTAAGCTAAATTGTCACAACATATTCAAAACACCACCTACCAAGCCTAGCTTGGCATAAATGTGAGTCTCGCAAAAGTTTAAACTTCACTTGTTTTATGTTTTACAGACAATTTACAATAGCCTCATCCCCGACTCGCTTCCCGCTGCATTTCAGCCGCCCCAAGCTAGCACACCTAAACGTAGCAACGTGGAAAGATTTTGCGTGTGTAACCAGGGTTACGGAGATGGAAGTCTTGGAACTATGCTGGGATGTGATTCATGTTTTGGTTGGTTTCACGAAGCTTGTATTGGGGTTGAGGCACAGGATCAGGGTAAAAAATTCGTGTGTCCAGTCTGTCGTCCTAAAAAACGAGGACGGATCTTGATCCCTTCTATATTGTTAGACCGATCTTGCACTCTACCACGTGAGTTGAAAATGTCCACTATCTAATTCCTCCATTTTGATTTGCTGCCTTATTATAAAACATAATTTTGTTTTAGTTGGTATGGAAGAGTTATCGAAAATCCCTCCAATAAGTACCCACGACGATACCCGGGACAGTATCCATAGCTTTGAATACGACATACGGAGTACATTACATGAACAGAATGTTGGAGTAAGCCATGAGGAACACGAGGTGATCGATACGCATCCACCAGCAACACATGTGGGGATATCCGAAACTGATGAGAATGTACCTGATGATGGAGTTTCTGCGCGTGTTTCTGGAGATAACCGAAATTTATCTACACCGGAAAGAGAAGTTGAGTGGAGCGACTGTTCCGACAATTCTTTCGATTCCAACGATTTCCTTCCCTATGAGAGTGACACTGAAGACGAAGAGGATAGTACTGCCATTAACATGGATGTTACGAAACAGAATGATCCGATCCTTGATACAGTCGATAATATGCTCGCAGCGTCAACAGTACAGGTACAGCGCTGCATTTTATATTTTTCTCGGCTATAACTAACTTATCCAGTATCGCATCCACTATAGTAATCTGATATTGATTCGTGGCAAAACCGTAGGGTACTGAACATCCCGAAGAGTTTGAAATTACAGTCCAGGGTGACAATTACGTTTTATTCTTCGATGAGGAGCAGGAGAAGGTACTTCCTGGGTGGCCAGAAGTGATACGCGACTTATTGCGGAAGAAGAATCCAAGCTGCGTTCTCGTTTGCCAAGATAGAAAATTCAAAGTACCGTCGCATTACTACATCTGGTGTGTTTTCGTATGCAAGCACAACGATCGCAACTGTTACAAATACACCGTAACTGGGAAATGGTTTGGAGAACCCGTTGTACTTAAAGTGAAGTAAGGGTGCTTAATCAATAGATTAAAAAATAATCTTAAATTCAATTTGTAGAATTCCGTATAACTTTATTTAGGCGTACTGGAAAGTTCCACCATCGAGTAGGTGCAGTTTTTGCTGACCGTATCGTTACGCATAAACGAGAAGCGCATCGTAAAGCTTTAGAAAACCGAACTGCAGCAGCTTATGCAACTGAGGTACACGAGAAGGGGAATCTGGCTACAGCTGTAAGCGGCAATGCAACCGAGTTTCAGAATAGAAAAAAATTTCGGCAAATGCGATATGAGGTAATCAATTACTTCCTAAAGTTTTACTTATAAAAAAATTTACATTACACACACTTTACAGACATGTATTATTCAACAGGCTCTTAAACGGAAAGATCTTCATGTTGATGAATTTCAAGACCTCGTTTTAATGAGGAATACTGAAAGCCGGGAAGGGATTCCGTTCATTCGGTTTTTGTCTCGCTTCCCCTTACACGTTGTGTATTTTCTTGATGCACAGATCGCCGCCCTCAAGGCACTTCGACAGAGTCATACTGATATTGTGGCACACGTCGACGCAACAGGATCCCTCATTCGTAAAATCAGTAGTGACGAGCCGGTGATATACGTGTATGCACTTACGGTGACAAGTGCCAAAAAAAAGAAAAATCCATTGGCTCTATGCGAATTCATTTCAAATAAACATAATAAAGCAGCGATAGCGTATCTTCTGTCTTTTTTCAATGAACGGTAAATATTATATAACAATTTGAGTTAAAGGTGCTCAATAGGAAGCGTGTTTATATAGTCATTTCTGTTCCTGTTTTCAGTGCCGAAAAACTACTGCGGCTCAGAAGAACCGAGTACTTGTTCAAACGCTTCGAGGTGGACTTTTCTCCAGCTCTCATTCATGGCATCCTCCAAACTTTCTTTCACGGTCAAACGCTTAGAGGATATTTACAAAGGTCCTGGGACACAGTTGTTCATGGACAACCATTCTATGAGTACAGCATTCATTGCTGTAGATCTCATGTCACCAAGTTTATGCTGAAGAAAATGAATGAGAGTTTTCCGAAGGGATCCGCGGAGAGCAAGACACTAACGGGAATGATTCTAGCACTACTGTACTCCAGAAATTTTGGATCCATTGTCAGACGGGCTGAGCTTATCTTCAAAATTCTTGCTTGTCCAAGAGACTATCCTGAGGTCTCTTCATGGGTTGCGCAGCTATCTGAGCGTACAAAGGAGTCGTACACTGCAGGTTTGTACACAGTATTACAACGAGTTCATCCTAGTAATTTGGCACATGATTAACCCGTAACTTTTGACTACGTTTTTAGAAAACCAGCACCGTTGGGTCCAGTATCAGTTTTCGTCGTCTCCTGAGGACTCGTATCATGCCGGGACCCCGTTTGGAGAATTTTTCCATGACCTTCATGATAGTTCCGTGCAGGATATAGAAAACTTAGAAATTGTCAATGCTGGCGACGACTTTGACGCTAATTCGTACTATAACCCTGAACTGGCGAAATACTTCCTGGAGCACGTGTTCCCATATGTCCCTTTGTTTACACGTTTGATATTTGGCATCAAGATCATCAGTGGGCCGTGGAACATTGGTGGAGAGTTATCAAGCACGACGAACTGGTACAGAAGTCTCTACCATTAAAGATCGGAAGATTTCTCCGCTACGCAAAACGGTGGTTGCTGAGTAAGTATTGGCCCTGAATCACCAAAAATGTTAAGCCATTGTTCACATAAATAGCATTTAATAATCTCATTTTTAAAAACATCATTAGGTCGCTTAAAGGAATTCATCCTTGACGTATACGTTACCAATAAAGGGAACAATCCTGGATTGAAAGGAAAGTCTACAAAGAAACAGGAAGCTCTAATTTCTGAAATTATGGAAATGGTAGAATTTCTTCAAGATGGAGACAGTCCGGATAGTAATTCACTAAAACAGGTAAATGAAGCATTTCTATTCTTCTGTTAAAGTTGGTGAGGAAGACTGTACCCTAATTCTGCAACTTATTGAATTAGGACTTTCTTGATTGGATTGGAAAACAAACAACCTCTGATACAGCTAAGTTCAAGGATGAGCTAAAGACAGCTTTTGAAGCGTCATATCCTGATCAATTTCAATCACGTAAATGCAAATCTTTACCCGACCGCAAACGTGTAAGAAACAATGGTAACGAGCTAGGAAGCCATACATTACCAAAAAAGCCAAAAAAAGCACCTAAGGAACCCAAGGCTGACCGACCTAAACTGCCAATACGTCAGAACTTGCCATCTGTACCAGAAACACAGGGAAATCAGACGGTAAACAGAGTTATTTAGTTAATGATAAGTATGGGTTTAAAATTTCTTACAACATGAATTATGAAACCATTTTTGATACATATCAGGTGGACAGAACCAATGAACAAGTAGAGCAATGGCGTCGCCGAGGAGAACAGATTCCAAATGCACCGATTACCACGAGTTCAAACATCAACTCTGAAGCTATTATTAATGTACCGGTACTCCGTTGGGGTAAATATGCGTCAAACCCGAGAGGATATTCCTTGACCAATACATGCCCATATGATAATATCTTAATGTTGTTGACAATAATGTACAATCATTTTCCCAGAGTGACAAATTTTTTTCAGAATCAACAAAATGATAATGTTGTTACAGTTCACGAAATAATTAGGCTAATATTAGATGGAGAGCAAACACTTGCCAAAGTAAGGTGGCTCCAAAATGTTTTAGGCATCCAAGTCCCTAAGGGTAAAACGTTTGATCATGTTGGTGACATAGCCGATCACGAAATTCCTGGCATACAAAAAATTGAAACCCCATACGAGAATACTATTACTTGCCCTGTTCATGGCGTAATACAAGTAACTGCACATAATCCTAGTGACTCTCTTCATTGGACAATGGAAGAAACTATTATGCATATTCGTAATTTAGAAACAAAAATAATCTTCTGTACAATATCAGGGTGTGGATCTCGATGTGATAGTAAGCTAGCTTGGGATGGCGAAACCCCACCATTTGTGTACTTCCCTATCCTTCAGCGTGAGACACGCCATAATCCTCCTCGTAGCAAAAATTTATTCGATCCAAATGTAGAACCGGCGACTGTATTAGATAGAATTAATCTCCTAGGAATCGAATATAGACTATTTTCTGAAACCATGTATGCAGGAACGGATAACCGTGAATTTGTTGGTCACTATACTGCAAATTTTCGGATTGGGGATGAATGGTGGCATTACGATGGATGCCATTCAAATTTCACGAAGCAACGGCCAAAGAAGGGTTTCATTGCAGCATGTATTTATGTTCGGTAGTGTCTAAACTATACAATTTTTGTTTGAAGTATATGAAATGAATTTAGGTGTTAATTACTTTATATGATCCAATCTCCGCAACGAGTTATTTTTACATGGATACTAATGATTATAGTATCCTCTTTGCAATTAATTTCTAGATTATAAGATTGAAATTAAAATAAACTGTCTTCAAAAACAATAAATGATACACCCAAAGTAAACATATGACGTTGACCAATTACCAGATCTAACTCAAAACGACAAGTCACGTCAAACATTGAATTTCGGCTTGAAAACACAACACCCTGGTGAGAAACTATCGTAGATCTCGATTCTGAAGTCAAAAGTCGAAAAAATTGTCTTTAGACTACCTTTATTGACCCTTGAGTATGTCAAACTCAGAATGACCTGTCCGGTCAAACATTGAAGTTCGGCTTCAAAAACTCAATACCCTGTAGATAAACTATCGTAGATCTCGATTCTGAAGACAAAAATCCAAAAAACTCTACTTATCTTACCTTTATTGACCCTTGAGTATGTCAAACTCAAAGTGACCGGTCAGGTCAAACATTGAATTTCGGCTTAAAAACACAACACCCTGTAGAGAAACTATCGTAGATCTCGATTCCGAAGTCAAAAGTCGAAAAAATTGTCTTTAGATTACCTTTATTGACCCTTGAGTATGTCAAACTCAGAATGACCTGTCCGGTCAAACATTGAAGTTCGGCTTCAAAAACTCAATACCCTGTAGATAAACTATCGTAGATCTCGATTCTGAAGACAAAAATCCAAAAAACTCTAGTTATCTTACCTTTATTGACCCTTGAGTATGTCAAACTCAAAGTGACCGGTCAGGTCAAACATTGAATTTCGGCTCAAAAACTCAATACCCTGTAGAAAAACTATCGAAGATCTTGATTCTGAAGTCAAAAGTCGAAAAAACTCTAGTCATCTTACCTTTATTGACCCTTGAGTATGTCAAACTCAGAATGACCTGTCAGGTCAAACATTGAATTTCGGCTCAAAAACTCAATACCCTGTAGAGAAACTATCGTAGATCTCAATTCTGAAGACAAAAATCCAAAAAACTCTAGTTATCTTACCTTTATTGACCCTTGAGTATGTCAAACTCAAAGTGACCGGTCAGGTCAAACATTGAATTTCGGCTCAAAAACTCAATACCCTGTAGAAAAACTATCGAAGATCTTGATTCTGAAGTCAAAAGTCGAAAAAACTCTATTTATCTTACCTTTATTGACCCTTGAGTATGTCAAACTCAAAGTGACCGGTCAGGTCAAACATTGAATTTCGGCTCAAAAACTCAATACCCTGTAGAAAAACTATCGAAGATCTTGATTCTGAAGTCAAAAGTCGAAAAAAATCTAGTCATCTTACCTTTATTGACCCTTGAGTATGTCAAACTCAGAATGACCTGTCAGGTCAAACATTGAATTTCGGCTCAAAAACTCAATACCCTGTAGAGAAACTATCGTAGATCTCAATTCTGAAGACAAAAATCCAAAAAACTCTAGTTATCTTACCTTTATTGACCCTTGAGTATGTCAAACTCAAAGTGACCGGTCAGGTCAAACATTGAATTTCGGCTCAAAAACTCAATACCCTGTAGAGAAACTATCGAAGATCTCGATTCTGAAGTCAAAAGTCGAAAAACTCTAGTTATCTTACCTTTATTGACCCTTGAGTATGTCAAACTCAAAGTGACCGGTCAGGTCAAACATTGAATTTCGGCTCAAAAACTCAATACCCTGTAGAAAAACTATCGAAGATCTTGATTCTGAAGTCAAAAGTCGAAAAAAATCTAGTCATCTTACCTTTATTGACCCTTGAGTATGTCAAACTCAGAATGACCTGTCCGGTCAAACATTGAATTTCGGCTCAAAAACTCAATACCCTGTAGAGAAACTATCGTAGATCTCGATTCTGAAGACAAAAATCCAAAAAACACTAGTTATCTTACCTTTATTGACCCTTGAGTATGTCAAACTCAAAGTGACCGGTCAGGTCAAACATTGAATTTCGGCTCAAAAACTCAATACCCTGTAGAAAAACTATCGAAGATCTCGATTCTGAAGTCAAAAGTCGAAAAAACTCTAGTCATCTTACCTTTATTGACCCTTGAGTATGTCAAACTCAAAGTGACCGGTCAGGTCAAACATTGAATTTCGGCTTAAAAACTCAATACCCTGTAGAGAAACTATCGTAGATCTCGATTCCGAAGTCAAAAGTCGAAAAAATTGTCTTTAGATTACCTTTATTGACCCTTGAGTATGTCAAACTCAGAATGACCTGTCCGGTCAAACATTGAAGTTCGGCTTCAAAAACTCAATACCCTGTAGATAAACTATCGTAGATCTCGATTCTGAAGACAAAAATCCAAAAAACTCTAGTTATCTTACCTTTATTGACCCTTGAGTATGTCAAACTCAAAGTGACCGGTCAGGTCAAACATTGAATTTCGGCTCAAAAACTCAATACCCTGTAGAAATACTATCGAAGATCTCGATTCCGGAGTCAACAATCCAAAAAAATCTAGTTATCTTTCCGTTATTGACCCTTGAGTATGTCAAACTCAAAGTGACCGGTCAGGTCAAACATTGAATTTCGGCTTAAAAACTCAATACCCTGTAGAGAAACTATCGTAGATCTCGATTCCGGAGTCAACAATCCAAAAAAATCTAGTTATCTTTCCTTTATTGACCCTTGAGTATGTCAAACTCAAAGTGACCGGTCAGGTCAAACATTGAATTTCGGCTTAAAAACTCAATACCCTGTAGAGAAACTATCGTAGATCTCGATTCCGGAGTCAAAAATCCAAAAAACTCTAGTTATCTTTCCTTTATTGACCCTTGAGTATGTCAAACTCAAAGTGACCGGTCAGGTCAAACATTGAATTTCGGCTTAAAAACACAATACCCTGTAGAGAAACTATCGAAGATCTCGATTCCGGAGTCAAAAATCCAAAGAACTCTAGTTATCTTTCCTTTATTGACCCTTGAGTATGTCAAACTCAAAGTGACCGGTCAGGTCAAACATTGAATTTCGGCTTAAAAACACAATACCCTGGTGTGAAACTATCGTAGATCTCGATTCTGAAGTCAAAAATCCAAAAAACTCTAGTTATCTTACCTTTATTGACCCTTGAGTATGTCAAACTCAAAGTGACCGGTCAGGTCAAACATTGAATTTCGGCTCAAAAACTCAATACCCTGTAGAAAAACTATCGTAGATCTCGATTCCGAAGTCAAAAGTCGAAAAAACTCTAGTCATCTTACCTTTATTGACCCTTGAGTATGTCAAACTCAAAGTGACCGGTCAGGTCAAACATTGAATTTCGGCTTAAAAACTCAATACCCTGTAGAAAAACTATCGTAGATCTCGATTCCGAAGTCAAAAGTCGAAAAAATTGTCTTTAGATTACCTTTATTGACCCTTGAGTATGTCAAACTCAGAATGACCTGTCCGGTCAAACATTGAAGTTCGGCTTCAAAAACTCAATACCCTGTAGATAAACTATCGTAGATCTCGATTCTGAAGACAAAAATCCAAAAAACTCTAGTTATCTTACCTTTATTGACCCTTGAGTATGTCAAACTCAAAGTGACCGGTCAGGTCAAACATTGAATTTCGGCTCAAAAACTCAATACCCTGTAGAAATACTATCGAAGATCTCGATTCCGGAGTCAACAATCCAAAAAAATCTAGTTATCTTTCCGTTATTGACCCTTGAGTATGTCAAACTCAAAGTGACCGGTCAGGTCAAACATTGAATTTCGGCTTAAAAACTCAATACCCTGTAGAGAAACTATCGTAGATCTCGATTCCGGAGTCAACAATCCAAAAAAATCTAGTTATCTTTCCTTTATTGACCCTTGAGTATGTCAAACTCAAAGTGACCGGTCAGGTCAAACATTGAATTTCGGCTTAAAAACTCAATACCCTGTAGAGAAACTATCGTAGATCTCGATTCCGGAGTCAAAAATCCAAAAAACTCTAGTTATCTTTCCTTTATTGACCCTTGAGTATGTCAAACTCAAAGTGACCGGTCAGGTCAAACATTGAATTTCGGCTTAAAAACACAATACCCTGTAGAGAAACTATCGAAGATCTCGATTCCGGAGTCAAAAATCCAAAGAACTCTAGTTATCTTTCCTTTATTGACCCTTGAGTATGTCAAACTCAAAGTGACCGGTCAGGTCAAACATTGAATTTCGGCTTAAAAACACAATACCCTGGTGTGAAACTATCGTAGATCTCGATTCTGAAGTCAAAAATCCAAAAAACTCTAGTTATCTAACCTTTATTGACCCTTGAGTATGTCAAACTCAAAGTGACCGGTCAGGTCAAACATTGAATTTCGGCTAAAAAACTCAATACCCTGTAGAGAAACTATCGTAGATCTCGATTCCGAAGTCAAAAGTCGAAAAAATTGTCTTAAGATTACCTTTATTGACCCTTGAGTATGTCAAACTCAGAATGACCTGTCCGGTCAAACATTGAATTTCGGCTTAAAAACTCAATACCCTGTAGAGAAACTATCGTAGATTTCGATTCTGAAGTCAAAAGTCGAAAAAATTTAAGGATGCTTATGTTTATGCCGTGATTTACCTCGGGTCCGACTGGTAGTATGTACATACGAATGCATTTAAATGCGACTGAGATTTGTGTGTATATACTCGGGATGGAGAGAGGAACAATTTTCAGCATTGTTCCGACTGGTGGTATGTACACGCACATAGGTGGATTCCGAATGAGAACTAGCTTGCTCAGAATGGAGAGAGGAGCAGTTTTTACCATGGTTCCGACTGGGTATGTTTAACATGGTTCCGACTGCGTGGACGCTCATAAATTAAAGTCTATGCAGAAAATACACTAAAAATTTGATAAATGTGTTAAATCCTTAAAAATATTAAAGGGGTCTGCAAAATAAAAGTGTGTCTGTGGATCTGCAGACTCTTGACTCTATGATCTGTGGATCTGCAGTTTCAGGATCTGCACAAATTTTGGTCAAGAACGGGATCTACGGATCCGCAGTTTCAGGATCTGCACTTTAGCACCTATGGGATTAAGTAGAAGTTGTACCTGCCAGATAAATCAGCAATGTGTGTGTTAACTGTAACTACTCTCAAGATATTTTGCTAACCTTCATGGCGTTTCAAGTTCTGGCTTCAAAGTTATTAATAATAAATAGCGAGGGCAGTGTCCATTAAGGCTCTTCAAACATTTCAGCTCTTTTTAGCTCTTCAACTATTCACTATTCACATGACCGCTTAAACAGCATTAGATTTTATGCAAAACTCACCCACAGCGCAAGGCACACTTGAAACGTTGCTATTTTCGTTCATGATTGCTTAAACTTGACCACAAGCGTCACTGACTGCACCCGCAACGATGGCCACGTTAGCTACTACTCTGCTCCAAAGACGACATCGACGAGTTTGTATGTGTTCCATCCGGAGTCGATACGTAGCACTTTCATTTCTCATGTGCATAGTGTGTGCAGCGTAAAAATGTTTCTGTGTTTTCCTGTTTTGGGGGAAACGTACGTTTATACGAGGAAGTTAAGAAACGTTTTATGACAAATTAACTTTAGCCTACAAGTATCAGTTAATGCAAATATAATCATTTTACCTTTCGGCACTGTAAATCCACGTCTGGCATGGATTCAGACGAGAAATCTCCAATAGAACCGTGTGCGGACAATTCTGCAGCCTCTGAGATAAGGAAAACTGACATCGTAAGCTTACTCTGTTTAACTAATTAAATATATTTAATTTTTTTTATTGATAGTCGTTACTTAAATTTGCTTACATTTCATTCGTGTAGGCTACCTGGGTCAACGAGTCTTTGAATCTTACAACCAAAGGATCAGTAAGCTCCAGTGTCGATTCCGTTCGTAAGCGTGCAGCTGAAGGAGACAGTGAAGCTCAGATCCAACCGTATTTTGTAGACACCAACGTTAGTTTAAACGCCTCCTCATTTGCTCACGTTGATGGTCGGAATTCCTTTCCACTAGAAGTCAAGGAAATCAACGATATCATCATGTCCAAGACTACGGAAAATGGCATGTGCATCGGAAACATACGACCGATCGAACCTATCAATCCCGAAGCTAAAGAAGATCAAGACAGTCCTGTTCAGCTAGTTCGAAATGCTAAGTCTACATAAGTCCCGCTTTGAATCCTCAATCACAGGACTTGGTGCTAGGGGAATTCCAAATTTTGGATGTTGGACAGGATGAGGAACCTAACCGGTTAAGCACATGCAGGGACCTCCAGATAGTACCGCGTGCAACCATCTCAGCGGTCACCGAGTTCGGTTGTACGGCACCCTTTAATTTGGTCAACACCGGAACTCACACTAGGGGTTTTTATAATAGCATTAATCAGAGGTTAATATGCAGCCAATAGATGTTTCTTGATTGGTGACCAATCTTGGTGACCACCTTGATGTGACAAAATTCCTGTGATAAACTAGCGTTGTAGGGACAAAGTTACCTGTGGCTAACAATGCAATGACAGTGAGCAGTTGACGAGATGCTAAATACCCAGCACGAGGACCGTTTCGAGCAAATGCTGAGAAAGCGCCAATGGTTGCTTCGTTTCATCTACATAATGTAAATACATTAAAATGACGATGCAATGCAAACGAAACAAAACTCTTCGTCAGTCAGGCCGTCTTCAATGTGTTCGCTAAAACTTTCGAATTGTTGAAACCCTTGAAAAGTGATCAACATAGAATGAAGCATGAAATATTGAAGATGACAAACTCCACGCATCAGCTCTGCACCACCTTTACTTCTGTTCAGTCGTATCTATAATTGAAGTCGGTGATGACTGATAAATCGTCACTTTACTGTTGCTAACTTTATCAGCGGGATGATGTATGAAGATAAGATGAATTAGTTTGCTGTACGCACGTTATATATACGTAGTCATCTGACCTTGCCAAACCCTTACTGTACTTAGGGTCCATTGTCGTCAGACTCAGGTAGCGAATTCGATGACCAAATGCACCGCAGGCATATATAAACATAAATATATATTGAAAGTGTTTCGTGCACGAAACGCATGCTAGGAACTCTACCTATATTATGAGTAATAAAGCGTGACTGAGAATTCAGGATCACACTACGAAGAATACGTGTATCACTACTGCTACTACACGTATCCTTCTTTTGAAGTTGAACAATATTTTTAGATGGTCAACACATCGTTAGGTTCGTAACGTCGGTGAAACGTCAGCTCTATATACTTTCATTCAGTGCAACCTTATAATCACGGTTTCAACAATTTCTTGCAGTATTTTTACAACTTGAATGTGAGTATCAAACAAAGGCAAAGTTATTCTATAACGCTACTTACTGCCTTGAGTAACGCCCGTTGAGATCCGTGTGAAATAAATGGTCCAGGGTTGGAGCACAGTTAACCTAAAAGAGTAATTTTAAATTTAATTTTCATCATGGCATATTATAACCAAGCCCCACCCCAGATGCCGGATAAACAATTTTTATATTCAATCTTTCAAAGGTAAGAAATCAAACTAAATAACTTGTAATCCTTGCAAACAAATTAATCATTTAACCGAAAAGATTTGTTTATTTACAATCGGTTGAACTGAAATATCACCCGTTGATGGTATTTTCGAAGGAGTTTCGAATATTAATAACATTAAGGAGTAATGTGTAGTTATGTTCATTAATAACGTTTTGTATCAATCAGGGTTGACCGGGATGGGAGTGGATCAATCAACTCAAATGAACTGCAGTCTGCTCTTTCTAACGGAACTTTTTCCCCATTTAATCCCGAAACATGCAGACTGATGATAGGTAAGAGTTCAGGGTCATATTTATAGCTGTTCAGATACATATTTGAATGCTCCTTATACAAGACAGCAAACTTGAAATTGCTTCTGGGCACTGATCATATCGTAGCCATAATGTTCATCTTTGACTGATTTCTTTTTTTGTGTGTAGGAATGTTCGATAGAAACAATTCTGGTACAATTGATTTTGAAGAATTTGGAGCATTGTGGAAATACGTTACGGATTGGCAATCATGCTTTAGATCATTTGATCAAGACAATTCGGGGACCATAGATCGAAATGAATTGAACACCGCATTAACTAGCTTTGGATATAGGCTCAGTCCAAATTCTGTGGGTATGCTACTTCGCAAGTTCGATCGTATCGGTCACGGTTGTGTTGCTTTCGATGACTTCATCCAATGCTGCGTCGTCTTGCATGTAAGTCACAGTTTCAGAGGAACTCTTCAACATCTCTAATGAATGAGTTATGCTTTAATATGACTTTCTTTATTTCAGACACTCACAGCAGCATTTCGTCAGCATGATACTGATCAAGACGGAATTATTACCATTCACTATGAGCAGTTCCTGCAAATGGTCATGGGTTTGAAAATGTAAACTTTGGGAAATGTTCTGCTTATAATATTGAGTACAGCAATCAAGGCTGACAATACTATGTTTTTTATAATCCTGTGATTGCTTCCGAGACATTAAGCTGAAAAAATGAACTGCTTCGACTCCAGGAATATCGCAGATGCAATATTTTTCACTTTATGCAATTACAATTACAAGCTCAGTTATGTTGATGCATTTTATAATCAAGAGTCGCGCGCGTTCCTATTCGAAAATTAATTTACATAATATCGGAATAACTGTAAGTTGTACCTGTCAGATAAGGTAAGAATGTGTGTTAACTGTAAAGGAGTGTGAAAAGAATCATTCGAAGACTCTTTCATGTGATCAAATCCGTGTTTCCCTACATACTCGTAAGTTTTGCCAAAGAAACCACATCTGACAAATAAATATACAGCTCTATTACTAATAGTGTGCACCTGACCCTGTTGATTGACATATCTTTTATGTACTTGTTTTTACTGCTAGACAGCTCTTCATCGCGCAAATAGTGCAACCTGAACTTGGTATAACAAGCTACGAATGAATATATTTTACTAACTTTAGATGCAGTCATAGCCTGTTGCAAAAAGTTGCCTCTATTAGTGAGCACAGTGGCATAAGGCTCTTCAAACTATGTTTATTTGGTAATCATAAACTTCTTGCGCTAGCTCACAAGTTAATTGGATACATACTCCTCGCACTGAAGTACACATATTATTTGCAACGTACTTCCAAAGAGAAAAACATAGTTGACCCGAAGACGGGGATCCTAAAAAATTAAAAATCCATGTAATGATCCTCATGCGGCACCAGAAGATTTATTTGCTGGAAGTAACCCTCGATGAAGCGCTAGACCTAGAAAAAAATCTACATACACATAACATATAAAGATGGATTAATTTAAAATATTCAGGAGTACAGGATAATGTAATCACTACAAGGAGAAAACTTAAGTGGGGAGGATGGAGGAGGCATGACAAGGAGCAGAGATACAATACAACGATGTGCAAAATTGACGAAAAGGAATTTATTTTATCGCGGTCTTAGCTTCTCCATTTCCGCTATTCGCCGTTCCCTCTCAATCATTCGTTTTCTTCTCAATTCCTCCTTTTCAGATATCTGCGAATAACATAGAAATAAAATTATACTTTTAGTTCTGTCATCACTGTAATCATGCTATATATTCAAAAATTTAGCATTGTAACGTTCACTTACTTGCTCTGGGGTGAGAGGGAGCCAGTAAAGACAAGGGGTAGTGCTTGTCTTGCGAAACAATTCATCCAACGCTTTAACTTGTGCCTCATCTTTCAAATCTGAATCTCTGGGTTTTTTGTCTGTAGTTTTCATCAATAAATATATACACCATTATTACACCATGTTATCTAATAATTGCCGCTGAACGACCTTGAGTCGTTCATCAAAAATGTAAAAGATCTCTAAGACTCTGATGACTAACCTTGATGAGGAGATCGCCGATTTGTGGGTGATGCTGATCGTCGTACACGTTTCCTGTCCCCGCTTATCGATCTTCTGGTCCGGCCCGGAGATCTCGATCGAGATCGTTTTCCCAAGTCCCACTCTCGAACGGGTAAATTTTTAGCCTCCTTGAACGAAATCAGTTTACACCATGAAAAGGATGCTCAAAACAGAAAACTAACCAACGAATATGATTCAAGCTGCTTTTACTTTTGGCTGTTCTACACGGATCCTTTCTTCAATATCGTTGCCTCGCAGGTCATCAAACTCTTCCCTGCTGCTATAATCGACTATCAAAGCCTTAGGGTTAGATTGAGGCCATTTGATACCGTGCAATGCTGCACGTGTCTCCTCAGCTTCTGCCTCAGATTCAAACTGCAAAGTACGAAAAGTTGAAGTAAATGAAACCTTTTCAAGACTAAAATGTCAACAACATAGTATTGTCACACAGTACCTTAGCTAAGCACTTGGACTTGATTTTATCCACCCATATGTCTTCAACTCCTCCTGTACGTTGAAGCAATTCTTTCAGTTGCATTAAGGTAAATGGCCGTGTTAAGTTAGTAATGATCAAAACGTTGGTAACCGCGTGTCGAGGAGGCGTTAGTTCCTTCATTGGTTCATCCTATAACGGCACGTAAACAAAAAACTTTTAAAATGACAACTGCTTCTATCATCACAATAGCTTTTTGTCCAGGTTTACTTACAAAAGGAATGATACTAATCTTCCTCCTAATGCTCGGGAGAGAGACATCACTGATTTGAGCTTCGGAATTGTCTACAACAGCTGCTTCTGATATATTACTTGCCTCCTTCTCTTTTATTGGCTTTTCCTCAAACCGTATTTCTGATTCTGGAAGGGGCTTCACGTCCGGGAAAAATGTCTGAAAACATAACATTATCATAGCTCATTATTATAGAAACAGTGTCATTATACATCCGCACCACCTCAGAGCATGTAAGCAGTATACTCCTAGCTACAATAGTTGGACCTATGTCGACAATGAACTACTAGTGGTCACTTACCTCTAATACTTCCGAAGTCACTAGAACGGGTTTCCGATCCGTTCGTGTCCATTTTTGTTCAGTTTTTTCCGCTATCGTGCATCTGTTTTTCAGACGAAGTATTCTCCTGCTCCAAGTGAATTCCTCAAGTTCTCTCTTGACTTCACCCTCATCGTCGCCATAATCGAGCACTTCGTCAACATCCATTGCCACGTTACTCGAAGTCCGTCTCAAATTATCGGCTGGCGACTTCTTTACTGCTTGTGTATTTGTTTGGGGCTTCTCAGTAGGAGTGTTTTCTTCATTTGAAGAAGTTTCGACAGCAGTTACAGTACGTATCGGCGACTTATATCTTCCCGTCTTGCCCTGCCTTTTCCAAGTAGATCCATCGTGCTCACCAGATCTAGTGTCATCATCTGCTTCCTCTTCGTCATAATCTAATGTATCATGAGTACTTGATGGTGGCCCAGCGCTTGTTTCCATAGGTTCCGCTTCAACTCCAACTGCCGGGATCAGAGACTCTTCGGGTGTAATGTCAGTAGATGACTTAATTACTTTTTTACCAACTTTGCTAGAGACTGCTTCATCCTCAGCGCTACTTTCACTGGTCTCTGAACTTTGTGAAGATTCGTCTACGGATTTGGAATCACCATCATCAGCCTGCTCTTCCTGCCGAACTTCATCTTCAGCAACATCTTTTTTCGAAACATCGTTTTTGGTAGCCACGACTACATCTTTAACTGGAGAAACTGCAGTAATTATTTTCTCAGCTTTGTGGTTCTCAGTGACCGGAACGTTCTCAGATCCGTCAAGAATTGTGACAGGTTCCTCTTCAGGACTCGCAGCTTTCGCTTTACCGTCCTCTACTTTACTGGTATCGACAGTTTCCGATTTTTTTATTGCATCCATAGAAGCTTCTACTGCTTCAGTTTCAATCGATTCTACAGGAGTAGGTTCACGGACAACTGGTTCCGGAGTAGGTTCAGGGACAACTGGTTCTGGAGTAGGTTCACGGACAACTGGTTCCGGAATAGGTTCACGAACAACTGGTTTCGGAATAGGTTCACGGGCAACTGGTTCCGGAGTCGGTTCTCGAACAACTGGTTCCGGAGTAGATTCACGGACACATGGTTCTGGAGCAGCTGGCTCGACAGCTTTAGGACTTTCCTCAGCGGGACTGATGCTAGTTGATTTTTCCTCATCAGCAACATTTAATGGGACATTCACAACTGCAGCTTCGGTACGGGATTCCTGCATTGAATCCACAAAGGGCAATTCTGGAGCTGGAGTTACAGTTACATCTTCTTCATTTTGTACTTTTTCCGCTATGGTTACGGAAGATACTTCTTCAACCTCTTCAATGACCACCGACTTTTCATTCCCTACCTTACTATCATTATTTACATTTACCGCAGCAGCCGTACCCTCATCATTCTCTGTGGGTACAGGTTCAGCAGTAATGATATTACCTTCCATGGCCGGAGCCTTTGAACTTTCAACCTCTTCCGGAGTATGCGTCATACCTTCATACAATTTTTTGACCACCTTTTGTGAATGAAACAATTCTGCTTGAGACTGGAAATAGTCCCGCAAGAAAGGATTTTGTTCTGCCAGTTGTTCCCGCGTCTGCAACATACAATACATACCTAATAGTACATACATCACTATATTTGAAAATGATGTAGATAATAGAAGCTGTGCGAAACTAAATGTCAGTTTTCATAAAATTATTGCTACTTAACACTCAGGTCTTACCGAAAAATTGGGCAACTGTTCCTCGTCTACGGGCACTGCTGAATTTCTTTCATTTTCCAGTAGTACATACTGTATATTACAAACAAAATTAAAATTTAATTACGCGTAAGTACCGACAAACTCTTTAAACCCCGCAACAGTCGAGAAACTGAGAATACCGAATGGGCAGATGCACTAGAAAAACTTAGTCAGTTCGTAAAAGCAGAATGAAAAGATTTTTACCATGCACACACTGCATACCAAATACGCACTCCGCGCGACTTTCTATGATATGCATTTCTGCCCTCGACCGGCCATTCAAATTTCCCACACACCGCAGAAGTCAGCGATGATAAAAGTGTCACGTTTCGTGTTATGTAAATTGTTTTAAGTCCCTATTCAGTTTACGACAGCGGCCTACTGTCCTTGCAGTCACATTTGCGATATTCGTAAACTCGGCTATTCCAAAACTAATCTACATTCAGAAACGCAATATATTGCTGCTCCTACGTAAATATTTGCGTGATGGAAATCCCTACAACCGAACTACATCCATGAATGAAACTTTGCAAATATCTCATCATAAAACCTTTCCATTTTCTGTCCCATCCCTAGTAATTTTAGTATGCAGTAACTGTCCCCGAGCACTGCTTAACCATTGAGATTTCATATGTACTACTTTTAACATAGTCCCACCAAATTTACAGAAGCGTAGGAAAAATTGCCAAAGTGGCTGAGTAACAACTCTTCTTGCTATTCGAGTCGTCTCCTTTCTTCGCTCTTTGAAAACGCAATTTAAATATACAGCTAAGAGATAACCGCAATTACTGGTATGGGAATGAGAGGAATTCTTATATTTGAGATCTCTTGATGCCTCTTCTACAAAACCTTCAACAAATGCAATACGCCCATTGATAGAATAGCTCAGTTTGAGACGAGGCGTAAAGCATAAATTTGACCTCTTCTCAGCTTCTCATATATTTATATGCTTAACATCCCTCCTCAAGTACAACGAACACCGTACAAAAGCTTACCTGTTTTAACCGATCCGCCAGATCTTTCTTGGTGCCGGACTTAGATAGACCGCGTTTCTCCAACGCTTCTTTTAAATCCACAACCCGAAGGGATGACAAGAGTTTCCCATCTACCATTAAATCCTTGGACGACATTTTGACCTAAGTCGTATTTCCTCCAACTTTTATCTAAAATTAAGGCACAAGAGTCAATTAGACACAGAAAACAATCCTTCGGATTGCAATCACGCTTATCATTCCCCGCGAGATCAACACACCTAAAATTTTACACATTTAACTCAACGG
The DNA here is from genome assembly GCA_906901655.1 of Sminthurides aquaticus. NCBI lineage: Eukaryota > Metazoa > Arthropoda > Collembola > Symphypleona > Sminthurididae > Sminthurides > Sminthurides aquaticus. The sequence goes on along the minus strand of CAJQTT010000002.1, from coordinate 12,857,196 downwards.
CGTATTACCTTTTTATTCTGACAGATGTTACTCCGCCCAAAATTATATTTATTTCAACTCCTTTCTATCAGATCCTGTAACACAAAAATTACAAGTATGTTAACACCACATTCCAATGACTCCATTCATCCAGAAATTTTTTAATTTCTTTAGATTTGAAACAATTTAAATTTTAAGGATTGAAAATATTTTTATTCAGAATCAAGTGACTTACCTACAAATTTAATAGGCCAACGTTCCTTTGATTATAGGTAAAAAATCCATGTACTAGCACGTTTACATTACCAAACGCAACGGGCTTAATTCTGGTTACTCCATGCTAACCTCAGGAATCAATTAAAATTCAAAAAGTATTAATTAACAATTAACTTAGTCACGGAACTAAAACACGTAATCAATAACCATTAACTTCGTATTCAATTATTTTTTTACACAACTCACCTACAGAAATCAATATCGCCGGCAGCTCTGCATTCATCGAAACTCGAAACATATACACAATTCAATAACTAGAATAACAAATAATTACAAAAAGATTCAAATTTAATTCAGTGTTATTGTTTACGGATTGAAAGTGTTTAAACAGCGAATCGGCGTCTAAAAACTCGGCCGTGCATTCAAAATCCCTCTTGTGGGGGTATAGCCAAAGGATGCATGCATCAGAGTACCCGTGAAAAAAGTCTAGCTATACATATAGCAATCCCTTGAACTTGGCCATAGCGCACCATGAAAAGCAGTATATAATAAAGTTAAAGTATTGTACGCCCTTTATAGAAAACACGATCAACCTGTACGTATTATATCAATCTGAAGACCTAGACGCACTTTAGTATGTATGCACGCCCGGCGTCAATTCAGGGATGTTCATTCATTTTCCATCGCATGCCAAGTCAGCAGTAATCCACAAACTTGGTCCCAAGTAACCCAATTCTATGAACATTATCACGGCATGGAAAATGTACAGTTTTTGTTTACTGATTTAAATTTCATTCGTGGAAAAGTTATGTTGGTAGCACAAAAGAGTCTGAGCATTAACAGAGGCTTGTAATTATTCAATTAAGTTGACTAACTTCACCTACATTGGTTTCCATTAATACACAAGAGAACACAAATAAATTGGAATGACTTGCACCTTGATTCCAGGTAATAAAACGCTTGAGCTTGTTTAGAACTCCGATTGACTTACTGATCCTTTTCGATACATATTTACAGTGTTGGGCAAAATTAAGGTTACAATCAGGGATTATCCCCAAATATTTAAAGGTATAAACTCGGCTCTTGTTAGGTTATGTTCACGCAAATCTAAATCTTTTATTTGATTTTGCTCCTCTTCCATCACATGCCAGCTAGATGAAGCTAACTTTATCTTACTGCCCTCAACAAACGTCATAAATGTCTGTCCTTGTCTAAAACTTCCTTAGGACAAGCGTAAATATCAAAATACAAAAGTTAATAACAGCATCATCGACATACTTCACTAACGCTTCAGAGCATCGACCTTTTTGTTTTTACCTCACGTAGTGTACCAGTATACCACTTTTTTGGCTGCTGCCTTCGTATGCATTATAAACTGTTTGCCACGTATTCGTTACAACATGTCATAAAAATATAATGCAACCCTGTTTCAGCAATTCCAGTGTATAAGCGGAGTTGAACAAATCGGATGGTTGTCGCGGTGAACCAGACGAAAAATCGGGTGAGTCACAATTTCAGAAAGCCGCTAACTTCACGTTCAAGTAAGCTTCTTATGTATATTACAATGGACGTGTACACGTCTGCATTTTGTCGATACCCCTTGAGCGACGCGATGCTATATAACAATCTCGTGTCTCCGCGTGCACTCTAGAAGAATAGTCTTGAAGTCTTGAATGAATTCTTCGTTAAGTGAATTCTGTATCATGCAAGAATAGGTAATTAGATTCAGTCCAGTGAATTAGTTTGGATATTCAAGATATAACTCGAGATTTAATAGCAGTTTTAAGCTGGTGAATGCAAACTTAAATTTTCGGCATACCTGTGCAATAGTACTAATGCCAGTCCAAACCTGCTGACTTGAGTTATCCTTTGAGTTGTTTCCCTAGGAGAAGTTCCGAAACACATGACTTTCAAGGCATTATCCACTGTAGAATCGTGCTGAAAAGATCGTTTGCTTTGGAGTATTCCAACTATTCGTTGATTTAGTCGCTAGATCCATTAAAGTGTTCACGAATTTTCGCTTCAAAATAAATTTGTACGTAAAATTCTACATTGATGCCATTAGAAGTGCAAGTTTAATTTAAGTAGTTCATTACATTTCGGACTTTTCGACAATAGCAAATCTGACGCAACATTTGGTGCTCAGCCTGTTCATCAATAGCCATTGATCATCAATAAAGTTATAAAGCTTCTATCCTATTCCCGGCCCCTTTACATCCTTGGATGAGATGTTTTTACAAACTTCGAATAAACCTGGAAGATCAATAACTACTGCGAAAGCACGTAAGTCGTCCTGATCTCATTAAGCAAACTGCATATCAGTATTGCTAGTAAACTTTTCCTTCAATGTATTGATCAAGGCAGTAACAACATAATTTACATTATATTTTTAGGATTAAATACTCATACTCACAAAATAGATAATATAGAATCCCGGAAAAGATCCCCAGAAGGCTATACGGGTCCACCATCGTAAGTTAAATATGAAAACTTAAATCATGCATTTAAACTATCTTGCTATCACTTGCTATCCTTTTTCTGTACGCTGTTGTTCTCTCTCTGCCTCTTTCGCAGTCCTTCTTCAAGTAATGACGTTATGGTATTTACAAGCTCACATCATGGTTCCGGTAGCCGTCCAGGACATGGTTCAAGAAACCTGCCCGAGTATCCCAACATTGACGAAATGCATCGCTATATCCAGGAGGGTAAAGTAACAACAGTAACATAATTGAATTTAGTCCTTCTCCCAGCACTAGTTAGTAATATGTTCTCATTTTGTACTTGTAGTGTGGGACCAGAAGATGAGAGAAGCAAACGATCCGAATAGTAAATTGAAATGTTTAAATCTTTCTAAACCCAATGAAAAAAGCTATCGGAAAGAAGGGAGTCCAACTGCATCACAACCAGGAACTCCATCAAAGCAGCGAAATAGTCCGCAGCATAACAAAAAATTTTAAATGCACTGTTTTCCAAATGAAAGAACAGATTATGGTGCAAAGCGATAACTATTTGACGTGAGTCTCTCACGTCAAGTCTCTTTCTCAGCATTTACAAAAGTTTTTATGTAGCTCAGACAAGGCCGCATCGGGAATACGTAAATGGCATTTTTCACCTCTTGGTGACGGTAGCAGCAAATCGTGGCTGTAAAAATAGACTGAAATAAGGAAGCGAGCGACGTTCAGGCAATGCCTGTATTTCTTTCAAAATCATTATCTCTCGAAATCAGAAATTGAGCCGTTTGTATTAATGATAGCCGATCGCCTTTTTGCAAAGGATGCTTCACGCATAATACTAGCGCTACCTATGAAACTATTTTATATTGAGACTCATTCCTAACTTTTTGAGTATCAACCTCTGCTGCAAATCCAACCTAACAGTCTTCGGCAGCCTCTCATCGAAAGTTATAGTCATCTGAAGTAGTCTATTCTATTGTAGTTTAGTACAAAGCGTAGTAGTAACCGGTCTTTGAAAAAGACTCTTTTTCAGCATTTTGAGAATTCTCGGCGATTATGACATGACTTGATAGAGACCCTTTAGCCTCCAGCTTCTGACGATTTATAGTGATAAGTGTAGTAATTCTTACAGCAATCTGTAAGGTCGGTTGTAGCATTCCACAAAGGTATTTCATTACTATAGTGTTGCTCTTCCGGTATACCTCAATTCTCGAAGCAACGCATATACGAGGGTGCGTAACAAGAGATCATTTACTGTAGCATTTCATTAGTTCTTTATGTACACGATATAGTTTTTCATTTCTGATCATCCGTAGCTTGTATATACATGAACTCTCTAATGTTCAGAAATAAACTCAGTACAGTTTTACATGGTCCGAGTCTCACGGTTCATCACAACTTTATTAGCACTATACGCCATTGCCTAAAATCCGCCTTGGATTCGCAGTTCAGTACAACAGCAGTATTTATTGTCTTGTAAATTAAGAGAATCCCGCTATATGCTCTTGCAGGTTTAATTAGGATTCTGGTAACTTTCATATCCAGCTATTAGTTCCTTAAAAAATCAAGATTCATCACAAAGGCAACTTAATGCAGCTAAGCATAAGTACAATTCATTGGTCCTCCGTTATATGCGTAATTATTGTATAATTCAGGCATTCTATAGCTATTACTACTTAAAGTATAATTCAATCCGTAGAAAAACCTAGATGACGAAATATTATTAGCTGTATATAGACTTATATTCATTTAAAGAAATGAGAGAAAGACATTTTAGCTCACACTAGTAGTATGCAAGCTACAATCTCAGTATCCCTGGCTTGTTTAAAGCATTCAATAAGTATATAGCACCCTTCCAGCATAATTTTTAACTTGTACAGTGTGTGTAAATGGTCAGAAATAGCGTAAACAAGCTCTGCATGTGCTTCCATTTCTGACTGGAATTGTCTTCGCGTTTATCTCGCATTATAATTGGCAGTTGGCAGCAAAATTTCAAAGCGACTACTTCAAATCTACCTCTCTACTCTCTCTCCTCCCCTCATCTCCACCTAAAGAAGTGTTTCTGACTTTTCTTGTGGGATCACACACAATACTTTTTGGAAAAAACAAGTCACGTGCCCGATTCCTCGAGTCCAAACATTATCCGGTGTAGACGATCGAATTTTACCCCCTGGCGACTTTCTCCCTCTCTGCCGCGGCCACCATACTAATAGAAAGTAGACAGGAACTCCTATTAGGGTGATTAGCGATCCAATAACTGCAAAAATCAACCAGAGTATGTAATGCCACAGCAACGCAGTCCGTCCTCCACGTTTAAAAAACCAATACAACCTCCTTGACGTGTATACATATAATTATCTTACGGGAGTCTTCTGGAGTTTCGTAAACAGCAAACGCGATCAGCACCGCTGTCAGCAGAACATAAAGATACGGAAAGAACAAGTTCACACGAATGGGTCGCTCCAAGTTTGGTTTCGTGTACCGAAGCACTATTAACGCTCCAACACTGAAACCTGTGGACAACCATAGAATGAAGCTCACATAGTTGAGGAGCTGCCCGATATTACCCGTCAGCATTATAGCCACTGACATGGCACCCTGAAACACAAAAAACAACACCATAGTCATCAACCCCGCTAATCCTATTTATACAAATCACTCAACCATGTGCCTTCTCTCTAAAACTTGGGAACACACAGCATAAAATCCTCCTCACATTACGGTTTCCTTCCCGGTTCCTAGTGCTTATTAAAACCTTCCCCGACATCGTAATACATGACATCGCAACTTACCGAAAATATAAGTGCTGGCACCGGAGTGTATCTTCTCACATGCACGCAAGCTAAAACTTCCGGCATATGACCCTCTTCAGCTCCGGCAAAGAAAAGACGCGCCGTCGTGAACAGCGTCCCGTTCACACCACCAAACGTTGACAGCGCTACGAACACGGGCATCATCCATTGTAAATACTTGCTATACGTTTTTGATCCAAATACCTCAATTTCAAATAAGTTTATTAATGTATAAATCTCGTACTTGAATTTTCCCAACGTTCCAGCAATTAAAATATGTAAAAACTTACTGCCGCAACTACTGTTGAATTTATCATTTCAGCTGGAGTGAGGACGATAAAGTATGCAGCGTTTGCCAGTACGTAAATCCCTGTTACTAATGGTAGACCAATGTAGATAGCCCTTGGTAAGTTTCTGTCGTAAACACACAAGTAAACATTTTCCAATTAATTCAACTTTTCATAGCATTTAATAAACTAGTTATCAATACTTTAGTCATGATACCCATCCGGCTAATAGAGAGTATATTCACCCTGTACATACTTTGCATCAGCGATAGCATCGTTTTCCCTAAAAGACACGTGCTTCTCATATTTTCCTTATAATTCTCGGATATCCATTCCTTCAAGTCCAAGCACCATTGAGCATTTTATACTTTCCATTCTACGAATTTCTCCCTCATTTCCAATACCGATTATTCCTGCTACCTCATTACTATTCTCGCTTTCCTCAACACCATCCTATCGCCTCTATTGCTTCTCTCAAAGTAATAGGATTCCAACCGAGAATTGGATCTTTCAAGAGAGTGTTCAACGGCAATGATATCAACATTTCTCTCTACACCTACAGCACTCTCAAGTATCGATCCATTCCGCCCATCTCCACTTTCTCTTCGTCCTTGCCACGCTTTCACTCAATTCCCTCTATTCTGTCTTCGTCATTTCCTTTCGCTCCTCTTAACCCCATTCTTTCATCCACATCCCTAACCATATCACGTACGTCTTCAGCCTCTACAAACTACTGGTCGAATCATATCTTCCCTTTACACACGGGCGAAAGACTCTTATTCCTTCAATTCCTATATTCCCTAAGGACATCTCAAGCTCATATTCTCAAATCCCAACGGATATATCCACGTAATAGTCTACAGCTTTAATTTAAATTCCTACATACACTCCTCCAACCACTTGATGCGTTCTGCAGTAGATTCCCTCTATCCTTTAATCACACGTTAATTCATACTAACTTGATCAACTTGATACCAAAATTAAAATTCCATCGATATGCATATCAATTTTCTCACCTGTAAGGATCTTTAAGCTCAGCTGTGATAAAGTTCAGGTAATTCCAACCAGCATAAGCAAAAAGACCATTGTAAGAAGCGATAGCCAACCCCGTGACGGTAAACTTAGCTGTGGACAAATCACAAAGTAAAAACAACTATTTTAGTAAATTATGTTATGAAATACTACTGATATTCAAAATCCTCAAGATGCTTTCTCCAACAAAATATCCTTACACGGAAACTCGGCATCTCCAGACGCCGCGAAAACGTTTTCGTCCAACCGCATTTGTCCTTCCTCTGAAAACACAACAATCAGTTATTCAATCGCCAAAAACCAACTTAGTTTCCGCTTAAACCAAATCCCTCACCTGTCTGACCCCAAAGTACAAGGTATACTAGTCCAGTAACGATGATGATTGTTAAGGCTAAAAGCTTAGCAACCGTAAAAATGTCCTGGATTTTCATCGATACTTTCACACTCAAACAATTAATCGCAGTCAGCAGACCTATATTTAAAGATTGTTCATTTAAATTACTATTATTTAACAGATTATTATAGAGTACTTTTAAAAAATCCTCACCAATGCATACAGCTCCCAGAAGTAGCTCTGCTTTCTCCTGGTCCATGATGTCACAATCAACTAATGGCTAGACCAAGAGAAACCGTCACCAAATCATTAGCTAAAGGGTCACAATTTTGAATAGCCAAGTCTAGCTGTGACCACGGCTGACAATGGTTCCGGCCTCGGCTAGTATAACTCCGAGGACAAAGAGAGAAAATCTCCCGCCATCTTTCAACTGCTTGCACTGCGTCCAGCACACTCAGATTTTCTCCTTTTCCTCTACAGTTACTCCATTTCAAAGCGTCACAGCGTCAAGCGGTTTAAACTACAGGATAGCTGAGGTCCTCGCCATTCTTTTGCATAAAATTCCAACTCCGTAGCTCAAAGATTGAAAACGCTGTAGCCTTGAAAGTCTACTTTACTGGGAAAACGGATACTGTTTTAGTTTAATGCGCCTAGCGTCTTTAACCTTTGACCCACGACATTCAAACTTAATGCGTTCGAGAACTTGGCTATTCAGCAGTCCAACCTATTTGATCCTGTGACGCTTCTGAGCAAAGTTATGGCAGTGAAAACCAAGAAAGCCGTTCCTTTTCCGTGCCTTTCCAGAAACGCAGAATCGCAAGCATCGTAATGCTTTTCTTATCGCCACACGGACGGCAAAAGCGGCCATGTCATATAAAACCGTCACCCTTTGAATTCCTCCACATCATTTCCTTAAAGTGTAGGATTGAGTACATTATAATCTCACCTTCATAGCATATTTTGCGAAAGTCAACGCTAAAATAGCAGCGGTAGCAGGTCGAATCACAATCACCGTTACGAAAAGTGTAAGGAATGCCGGCAACTCTCCAAACGCATCTGCAAATTACCTTTCACTTTATCAGTTTCCCTGAATTTCATCAACGCTTATCCATCATCCTTTAAATCAGTCCTTGACGCTAATCCCAATTTCCTCTACAAAATCCTTTAATACTTGCCTTCATATCCCGTTCTATTTCTAAAAAATATACAGTCATCTTGAACAAATGCTACATCGCTTTGATTTGAAATCCTTGAATTTTAGGCATTAGTCAATACAGAGTATTAGCAGCTTATAGGAATTGGTTCTAAAGCGTCCACATTTTTCACACTTCCGCTTTAACAAATTTTCCCCTTCAAACATCAGCCTCATTTTACCGTCCGAGTCAACATCACAGCAACAGGTTGGTTCTATCACCCATGCACTTTCTACGTATCCTACCGGAAGTTATGAGTGCTTTCATAAAAATACTAGGAAATCCCTCTTGCATAATCACCACCAAATATTCCTTCCACCCGTCACTTCTACCTCAATTGATACCACAATTTAACGTTCGTCTGCATAAACTCCCAAGTACTTTTTCCTTACATCCCATCACGCAAACGCTCCAATCCTCTCTTCTCAACAACTAATCTTTTACAAAGCATTACATGGAAATCTCATTTTCCAGCTTGTCTTTCTCGAAAGTAAAACCACATTCACGTTCACTTTATATATTTATATTACCCATGATGTATGCATAATCTCCTCCAGAGCGGGTAATGCAAGTTCCAAGTTCTGCAAAGCAAATAGCACCAACCAGGGAAAATAATCCGCATCCACCCCAAACCGCCAGCGCTCCATAGGGATCATGGGTTGATTTGTACAGACCCTGGTGATAAGAATCGCGCCCTCTGCTCTTATACAACTTTATTCGATACACCACAATTCCATTAATTTCTCTGCAAAACTTACGGAAGGTGTAAGAAAGATCCCAGATCCGATAATAGATCCTACAATGATACCGATCCCGTTAACGAGCGTTATCGATCTTTTCAATTCAACTTTATCCGTGTCTCGAACTTCTTGAAACTTTGGCTCATCTTCCCCCTTCCCCATAGGTTGTAGTTCCGTCTCATTCTCACCCGCCACATTATACGACTTTCGCTTGCTCATCTGTAGAAATTACAAAATTAATAGTAACAAAGTTTCCGCTAACTTTTAATTAACTCAACCCCTAATCAAATTTTCTCTTAGTCCTGATTGCACAATTACTCTTTATACACACACGTGTAGATTGTCATTGCATGTGTCATTCACAATGCTACCTCCCACGCTTAATTCTTGCTGAATGACAAATTTATCCCCGATTATATCCTTCCATCAAGCTCATATTGCCAACAATAAAACTTAATGCTCGCTGCTGTCCTCTAAATTCATCTAAGCACACATTAGGAAACCATGCCTTAAATTAACTAATCTCAGCAAAATTTACCATCATAATAACAGCTTCATTCAATCAAAGAGCTTCCCAAAATCCTCAGCTTACAGCTTTACAAATCCTCCAACCATACACGCTAGAAACCGCATTGATTACCGTACTCGTATCAATTAAGATTCTATGAAATCCAGTAGATAGCCGACCGCAACTCCTCCTAAAGCCACGTACATGTCGTTCCTTATGAATGATGTTCAACTATAATGATTAATTGCTGGAATGAATGACGATATATACATAAAGCCTCGCTAACCTGACCTCCCAGATAACAGGTCACCAACGTCTCATAAACCTTTATAACATGACATCTAAATGCCTACGGCAACGCCTTATCATTCATGTAACCGTCTTCATTTCCCTCCCGCTCCTGACAGACTACATTCTTATATGGATTTATGTATTTCCCATTGCATTTCCCAATGCACATTTCTGCGGCTCCAGCTTTTGCTTGAACAAGCAAACTTCCAAACACAAAACTTCTTTCTTATTCATCTTCCAATGAATTCCAGCTTGCATAGATCCGCATTTTCACGAGCGAACAATTTGCAAACTGTTCAGTCTCTTGCGCATGTTAAAACATTCTCTTGCAACCAGGTATATAAAGTCAACACCTTCAATCCTCTTGTAATTCGTATTCGCCTTCTGTTCCGCTCAAAATATGTCTGTACTTTCCCTTCCCCCTAGTAAAACTGCACGGTACTTGAGATAATCTTTATATGGAGACCACGCTCTTTCCCGCCCCACTCCTTCTCCATGCATGCAAAAAACCAATCCGCCACATATTCAAGACAGCAGTCGGCCACAACTAGCCTTAAAATTCGCGACAAGCCCACAACCCGTATGTAGTATGTAAGCGGCGAGGCAAACCGACTAGAATCCAGTATTAGGAAGAAATACATGGGCATAAATAGATTAGTTTCTCTTCATGTCAACAGCTTAAGACTTACCTTGCTTTAATTGGCGAATTTTCACTTCGATTAAGGGGACTTCCACGTGTAACTCTGATCAACACCTCCTTAAACTTCCCGTCCCACAATCTGTCACTTCTTGCCTCCACGCTTTCAAGCTACACGTTTCCTTTTTCACTCTCTTGGCAAAACTAAATTTCAAATTTAGCAAAAGTCCTTGGGGAAAAAATCCCTTAGGGCCTTCTAACTGGAACTGGACCGTCTGAATGGACGTTGATGGAAGAAGGTGTTGTTGTGAAGAAGGGTAAAAAGGTGTTTTAAACGTTAGGTGAGCGATAACAGGGAGCTGAGGACGATGAGCTAACTGGTGAAAGAGAGACGTTTTTTTCTCTTGACACCTGTGTCTGTAGCTCAGGCTAGCTTTTTGATAGGGGAAGGGGAATAACACAAAACTGCGAGAGACCAGCCCCACTCCTTGCTCACGGACTCAAGGGCAGAAAGAAACTGGAAAGGAGAAAACCTGGAAATCGCTGACGACGACGACTATAAAATCCTCTCTCTCTCCTAGCTCTCCAAGTAAAGAAACTCCTACGCTTCTTTTCAATCATTTCCTTCTTCTTCAAGACAACTGACTTTCCTCAGCTTCCTTCAGCCTTTTATTCCTGACTCCCTCCCTCTTAACTAGGTAAATGCACCAAGATCCCCTCAAATCCTCTTAACCAATATTATGACATATTAGGGATGACATCAAAGAAAGTATCTCTTTCTGTGATCACCAGCTCCAACGCATGTAATTATGCGTCTACCTCCCTCCCCATGCGTCCTCTACCCTACAAAAACCAACCATTTTTTCTTATCATTTCATCCATAACATCCCCTCCCTCCTGTACTCTCTGTCTGCCTCCAATTCACTCACCCGTACACACCCAAACTAAGATTAACAGATATAGATGCACACCTTGGTCCCAAAATAATATACCTCATCTCCACCACTACTACATTGCAAAAGCTGGAACAAAACCCAGCCACCAGACAGTTCCAGTTTAATGCTCTATCCTGCTATTCCTTCCCTTCTTGGCTCAACCTTCTCCCGTATACAGCCAACAACCTATTCCCGTTCCACCACCACCGCTCACTCAGTCTTTCTTTACACTATATTCGCTTTTGGCTTTAGGAGCGTTTCTCCTCTACCATGATTTCGCGAACTTGTTGATTCCATCTACATCCAACACAGACACCCACACTCCAGGATCCTCGCTCTCAATCGGCTTCAACCGCAGCATTGACCGTCACGCGTTCCTTCCTACGAAGATTCACCACTTTTAAGCTTTCCTATATACCCTCTCCTCCAAAACCTCAACCCTTTCTGCATCAACTCCAAATGCACAAAAACGAGATTCTTTTCATTTCCAATTTAACCATACCAATCACTCCCACAAACTTAACAAAGAGCTGTCGCCCCTTCAGTCTAACCAATTCACATGCAAATTAACTTTATCATCCTCCCACCATTCTCCATTCCTCATCCTTAAACTCAATTTCAAGTAGCAGGAAGTGGGCAACCAAAACTAACTAGTCCGTGAACTCGATTCCACTACTACGTGTGTGTCAACTTTTTTAACCTCCCTTGTAACCTATCGCCTTTTTCCCTCCTAAAACCACCCGCCAGTCCAGCCTTTCACGTTTATTCCTTGCCTCTGTATGTTCGTCCAGTCCAACAGAGTATGTCACAGTATTCCGTATACATACTGCGTGCAGTTTTTCTCCGTAGCTCTTCTCTTTTGACGGTCCTTCTTTTTTCGCAGATTATACAATCTCATTCGCTTCCTCCCATCCATACTTGATACAATGCTTGATTTTCACCGCCTTTTTTCGTATGCCATAAATGATACTGGAGTCGCCGATCTCTGTTCAATTCGAATTATATTGCATTCAGATTAAACTGTAACAACTGTAATAAGTCAGATATAACGCTTTAGAAAAAAAATAGTAAAATAAGATGGTTAACTATTACGACGTGATACTAGCGAAGAAACTATCCCTAGTTAAAAGTTTCTTTTCCTTTTATCATCCCTTAAGCCTCCTCGCCTTCATCCTCGGACTGATCTTCGTCTTCCTCCTCGGCTTCATCTTCGTCTTCCTCCTCGGCTTCATCTTCGTCTTCCTCCTCGGCTTCATCTTCGTCTTCTTCCTCGGCTCCATCTTCAACTTCTTCCTCGGCTCCATTTACAACTTCTTCCTCGGCTTCATCTTCTACTTCCTCATCCGCTTCCTCCTCGCCTTTTTCCTCATCCTCCTCCACCTTAGGTTTCTTCTTTATCGTCGTATCACGGAATTTTTTCAATTTAGCAACGAAAAAGCCGTCCATGTTATGCAAATGCGGATAAAATCTTCTCGTCAGATGTAAGGACGGGTGAAACCTGCGTGTTTAAGAATGTTAATATTAGCTGTTAGCCACAATGACGTAAAAATGCAACACTCCAGACGCAGCATGGATTTAAACTATAAATTTTTAATAATATACTAACCGTTTTTCTTGAAATCTGGTAAATCCGGGTGTTCCAAATTCGAACCCTGTTGAAACAAGCTTTACATTCCGCTTGGATAGAGCGTAGTTGATTACAGCTTCATTCTCGTCAGGCTACAAAGTAAATTAGGTAAGTTAGGTTCAGTTCCTAATATTGGCCTACAATAGTAAATCGCATTGACAGCTTCAAAATATAAGAATTCAGTCTCACCAATACAGAACATGTGGAATATACCAGGTAGCCTCCAGTTTTGGATGAGGCATCTAAGCAATCGATTGCGGCAACAATTAACTCCTTTTGTCTTGTTGTACTCCTCTGAATATCTTTTGCGTCACGCTGTACTTTCGTAGACGAATCTTTAGAAATAACTCCGGTACCAGAACATGGGGCATCTAACAAGACTCGGTCAAAGCCTTTCATCAGCTCGGGTAATTTTCTACCATCATGGCAGCAAACCACTGCATTTTTCACACCCATTCTGTGAATATTTCCCACAATGGCCTTCGTTCTGTCTCGATTTACTTCGTTCGCGAACAATACACCCGTGTTTTTCATCATAGCAGCTGTAATTACAATCAGCACAAATTAACTTTTATTCAAACGGCATATAACTCCTACAACTCGTTTAAATTTTCACTTACCTATATGTGTCGATTTTCCTCCTGGAGCACTGCACATGTCCAAGACCCTTTCATTTTCTTGTGGAGCTAACGCCATTACAGGTAAAAAGCTAGCAGCTCCTTGTATCATGTAATATCCAGCTAAATACTCAGGTGTCGCTCCAACTGGAACTTGAGAGGAATACACTACTAAACCTACTTTAGACCACTTTCCTAGGGGATCAAGGTTAACACCACGGGAAATAAGTGCTTGAGCAAGCTCCTTCCTCCTGGTTTTCAAAGTATTTGTTCTGATAGTCATAGGTCGCGGAGTTTCATTAGCATTTAACGCATCTAGTAACTCTGCTAACGAGAAAATTTGCATTAACCGATCCATTAAAAACTCATTGTATCCATAAAACTGGCAAAGGTCTCTGAGGAGTAGGGTTGTGTACTCTGATCGTGACCTGCAATATAAAAGGCAAGTTTATTGAATTGTTTCCGCCTACATAACACATTCAATTATATCCTGCCATTTTATTTCTCTCATTATTCAATTACCTCCCCTCTTCTTTTCTTTGCTTAAAATCCAGTAGTGTTGCTATAATCTCACGAATACGGTATTCCAATTGCGAACGATCCTGTACTTCCACTTCATCCTCTTCTGGAAACTGGAATTTTTCTAAATCCTTCACTTGATCAGCGAGTTCGGCTTTTTCTAGTTCCCTGTAAAATTATAACCAAAATATTATACCTTCAAAGCCTTTGACTTCTTCAACATATTCCGTGATACTATTTCAAAAATCACCATTACTTACTCTTCCTCTTCCGCTTGCTTATTTAGTTTAGCAGCTTTACGTTCAAATGGCAATAAATCATTATCTTCACTGCTTTTCTTGTTCTTTGCGGGCGTTACTTTTTTAGTATCTTCATCACTAGACGCAGCGTCAGAAGATGTTCCATCGCTATCCGCATCGTCAAACTCGTCGTTCAATTCTTCGTCGTCACTATCCAATTCTAAATGTAACTCTCCATCGGAACCACTATCAATTTCAAGATCATCCTTGCTACCTTTGACCTTCTTCACCTTTTTCTTCACCTCCTTATCACCGTCTTTTCCAAATTGCAACCAATCCTCATTATTCGAAGTCTTAGCTTTCTTCTGGCCCGTATCAGCTACCTTTTTCAAAGGTCGTTTTCTCGGTTTTGACTTTGCTCCCTCTTCTGTAAAGCGGAATGTACAGAAAATACATATTTTATTCAACTTCCCTAATAAAACCCTAGGAACCAAACCCTTCTTTTCGTAACGCACGATTGTAAATGCATTCAACAGTTACTCTTTATTTACCTGTAGCTATTCGCGGAAATGTCGGTGGACCTTGTTTGTAAGCTTTTCTCCCAGGTCCCTTCTTTTCCTTCGTCGACCAGTCAACTTTTCGGCCCATTATATTATTTTATAACTGCAATATACAAACACAAAATTGTTACAGAACCAGTTAATGACACCAACCCGAATCTCTAAATTTAACTCAATTTATAATTACAACAGAATAAGAGGCGTAACTCACATTCAACTTAAACCTACCGTATAATTGATTAAATGATTATCAAGTATTAACCATTAACATTAAGTTAATTTTTTATAATGCAATTAACTTCACAATTCTATTTTGTCTCTATGCCTTTGCACTTTATCCGGAAAACGCCAAACACCATGTGCTCGAACGAACTGACTCGCGGATAATACACACACACGACCCCGAAATCCATGTGTCTTCAATTCAAACGTTCCCGCATTTTAAAGGCGCTCTAGCCAGAGTTTAGCTTCCCATCCTATCCTGTCTACTGACTGCATGTGAGCGATCTAGCCCTGGCCTTATAAATAAGTACTTAACTACATGACAAGATGAATTCCTAATTTCTAGTAAAAGGTATTTAAGGAAGTTGAAGAAAATCATGTTCGTTGGTTTCTTGCGCAGCGTAAATGTGGTATAACATGAGTTTACAAGAAGCATGGGGAGTTTTAATGGAGAAGAAACAGCTAATTATTCGCGGTTGCAGGCCCTTGTCAAAACATTATCGGGTGGAAGCTGAGCTGAGCTGAAATATAGTGTTATGTTTTAAGCAAGCGTTAAATGGAGCTATAAAGGGAGCTAGTATTTATTAAAGCCTAATGTTTAACAAGCAAGTCCTCAACATAGTTGCATTAATTAATGGGAGTGGAAAAGAGACGCATTTGCTTGACTCTATTATTTTCCACAGGATTTCTCTGGTCTGGATCGGTGCGATGGGAATCTTTTGAAACTGAATAAATTAATTGAATGACAATGGAAATGAATAGTTTTAAAACAACAAGTTTTTTCACATATGGTGTGGATGCACGACGTTGACAAGTGTTGGGCTGGGTCGTTTAGGAAGTTAGAGTGAGGAGCCCTGCTTTGTCATTCGTTAAATCCAGTACAAAGTACAACGTTTTAGAGTAGCGTCCAAAAAAAGTAGAGTTTTACGACCTTCTTTGCTCTGCAGATTGTGTTTCTGTATCCTTGTTTTTCGCAGCATGTGTGCTAATTTCACTTCTGTTTTTAGTCAACCTCTACTTTTAAATTTTTTGCAAGTATAAAAGCTTGGTATAAATATCCGTTCGTTATTTACCTAGATCACGTCTTGAGCTACCGTGGTTTTTCCTCTAGAATTTCTGTGAAATAAAGTTGAGGAGTGTTTGAATATTTGGAAGTTGTCTTTGAGTTTCGTCATGGCGAATATTTTCGTTTTTTCAATCTTCGCAAGTCTCGTTATCGGGTCGGCTTTTGGGATTCCCATGACTGATGCAGGCGATTCTGGGGCAGCAAGGATTCCTGGACGAATAATTGGAGGGAAGGAAGCTGCCGTCGGCGAATTCCCGCACCAAGTGTTTTTAGAATTCCATGACAAATCCAAGGGCCGAGATTTGCTGAAATGTAGCGGAGTTATCTATGATTCGACCTGGGTCATTACGGCGGCTCAGTGTGTGAACGAAGCTAAGAACCGCCCAGATCTTTTTACAGTTCACGCAGGTCACGTTTCTAGAATTCACTCTGTCACAGGAGACGAAGAAGAATTCAATACACCACTGAAATAGTTGTTCATCCTAATTACGACAAAACCAACCTCCACAGTGACATTGCTCTGGTTCGGATTAAGGGAAAGCTTATATTTTCACAGAATGTTCGGCCTATCCTTGGCCTACCGGCCCAACAGAAGAATATAATCGGAGGTAACGTTATATTTTCATATATACAAGGCAGTATTTATTTAAGTCAAGATAATCAATGAGACGCACGTCATGATTTCCAGGAAGAGCCTCATGAACATTTTATTTCTGATTGCGTTTCATGTTCTTTTCCTATTCCGTTTTAAAATCTTGTTAATTGTTCATTAATAGCTTTTCGTTTGTTTCATAGAAACGGCGGTCGTTAGTAGGTGGGGCGTGACTCATCCCTCTGGTGATTTGCACCTAACATCGGATCGTCATCTGAAAGCTGACTTAAAGGTTCTTCCCGACGAAATTTGCAAAGAAGCATTCCGAAATTATAAAATAAAATTTGAGAGGAAGACTCAAATATGCGCTGCAAGTCCGGGAAAGACGGCCTGCCGATTGGACTGGGGTGGACCGCTGGCAGTTAAAAAAGAATTGGTAGGAATCTCGTCGCATGGTTCTCCCATGGGATGCGGCGTCCCTGGTGTACCATTCATCTACACGAAAGTGGGCGCCTTCACTCGTTGGATCCGCCAAGTTACGTCTTCTTACTGAAGAAAAGCTTTTAGCCATCGTGTTTAGAACTAAAGTAATGAATTTAATTTGTTTCTAAAATTTTATTTCAAGAGGTTGTAATTATTCTCTATGAATTGTTCACATTATATGTTTATTTAATTAGAAAAAGGATTGTAATTGATGAAAAAACCAGTCAAATCACAATTTAATTTCAATTGGTCAAATAAAAAAATTCTCTGCTTTCACAAAAACAACCTGTGGTTAAATGACAAATACCTTGCAGTTTAATTTGAACATGAATAAAAATCAAAAGGAGGAAAAGGAGATAACTTTCCGTGCATCATTTAGTTGTTATTATGAATCAGACTGATTGGAATTCAATCACTCTGAGATGCATTATCAGTTTTAGCTGCCGTAGGTCGTTTTATTTGAATTCAGACCGAAGGGTGATTTGGCTAACGAGTAGGAGGAGGATTATCTTCCATGACCTTTTTATAATCTATCCAAGTATGACCCTCTTTAAGCGGCTCGTAGTAGATAGGCTATTTGACAAAGAAACAAGTGCTGAGAGACGCATTTGAAAAAAAAGACGGTGGAAAATAACCTTGGAATACTTACTTCACAGACGTTTTTGATTTTATCACAGTAATGCAAAGTACAGCAGGGAGGAAGTCCATCCCCACACGGAGCTTCAATCTCTTGGACGCAGAGGGCGTCGTCACCTCCTTTCGCAATAGATACGGACAGGAGCGTAAAGAGGGTGAAAGCAAGGGTGAAAGCCCTGAGCCCCCGAGGCATTCGAAAACTGGAGAAGCTCTGCATGCTACAGCAGGGACGGATTTGTGTTTTCTGAAAAGAGAAATGAGTCGGGGGAATAGTATTATTATTTTTTCCTTCAAATCCTTTGCTCATGTTTGATGAAAAATTAGCTCTTGGAAAGAAGAGGAGAAAAGAGATTTACCTTAGAAGAGCTTTGAGAGTACGTTAAAGCAGGAGGAGGCGGTTGGAGCTTATTCAAACTATGACCGGTTTCAATGGATGAATGAATCTGTTTTTGATTCCCTAGTGAGGCGTATGAGGAAATGATTTGATGAATGGTGTGGGATTGAGAGGAATCAATTGGTTCTTGTCAAGTATTGTTGTGGGACAATCCACCAATGATCCATTGTGTCAAGGGTTGGATAATTAAGTGTCAATGAGCTAATGAGCTGAAGGGGGGCTTCCAGGTGGTTCATTAGGTGGCAGAGCGTCTTACTCAAGCCACCACAAGAGACAGCTATATACGATGACAGCAGTTGGAGATTTACGGAAATAATTTGTTCACGCATTTCTTATAATTCTGTTCAGGTATTTTACATTCAGGGAAATTAGCAGCATAACGAATTTAAACGTGGTTAGTTTGTAGTTGTTACCCATGGAAATAGATATTGTTTGCGGTCGATGTTAATGGGCATATCGGTAGATTAAGGTGATTATGAAATTAATAAAATCTTTGACTTAAAGCAAAATATGGAAGAGCTGCTGAGAGAGACTGTGTATGATGAGACTTGGTAGGTTGAATTACAACGATGGGACGAATCATGTTTACTAACAATGCAGCATTCATGTAACTTATTAATTCATGGAAGGTGAGAGGTGAGAGATTCAAGGGTTGGGCAAAATAATACATAACATAGACAATGATAAAATCATTCCTTCCTTCGATATGACCCTTCCAGTCCTTTCAAATTACCCTTTTCACAGTCCACCATACCATACACCGTAGTGTCAAACCTCTTGTAATTCTCAAAGCTACCGCTAGGTGTCTTTCTCTAAAGCATGTTCATTGTAACGGTTATAAAAAACGCTTCAAATAGAAAAATCCCTAGTTTCCCTCCACTTAGCCTACACCATTCATATACTTGATCCCCCGTCGGAGCTTTACCTCATCTCTTCAGTATTCACTTCTTTAGATCCATGCCTTCCAATCTTAGTATCCGAAGAACCAGCAAAGTTAACATCTTCTCAATAATGAACACGAGTTAACTTCCCTTCTCCCAGAATCTAGAATCTCTTCATATTCTTTCCATCTTCCTTTCCATCTTGAAGGAAATCATGAAAATTGAGGGATGCGTTATGCTCAACCTATGTTTTTTATCTCTCTCTCTCTCTCCTTAGTGTATCTTTCCCTGTAAAAATATCATGCTCATCCTCACCCAGTTAACGTCAAGTGGATGGAGGGGTGCCACCCTAAGAAAACCTGATCATAACACAATCCAGATCACCCTTCATCTTCATTCTTCCTCCGTAGCGAACATTATACACACTTCCTTCTTGAATCTCTTCTTTCTCTTCATCATTCTTTTTCACCCATCCAGGCTCCTTAAAAAAATACCCCGTCTCTCAGAGTCCAGAGGGCAACAAATCTTCTTAATAGACACCCATCTGTGACCCAAGCATTGTTGATCCGCCACCAAGGCTCCCAAAACCATTTAGCTATCCCAACAACAAGTTTCTTCAAAACCGCGTCTTTAGCCCGCATGTCCACCTTCCGCAAATCCCTAATTGCAATCTCAAGGGTTTTTCCTTAGTTTTAACACATCCTAAAAAACCATCTGCGTATACCCTATTTAAGTAATATATGCACTCGCCGGCTTAAACGTTTCTCTCGGAGAAAGCTCATACAGTGAAATGTATTAGTTGCATCCACACGTCAGATGCACAAGCTACAAAGAAGCATCCGTTGTAAATTCGAAAAGAGTATTCAAATTTCAAGGCTTAGCCAGCTCTACCATGTCTCTCTACCATAAAGCCCTGAGCAAGGATGAGAGAATCTGGTAAGAATCCTAGTGATCGTAAAAAGACAAAAAGATATTTGTTTTCTCATGTCTCGGCTATCTATCCCTTCCTATCACTTCGACTTGTGCCAAGAAAGATAGCAGTAACGTCCGTCCGTAGCGCTCTCTCCCTATTGATGCCAGAATCCTTCCCGGTTTTCCGTTTTATCTCCTTGTACATAAATGCCAGGCGATCCTCTACCTAAAACCTGGTGGGATTCTTCTTCAAAATCCAACATCACATACATGCTCTCTCATAATAGCTTCCAATAGCTCTTTCCCTTACTTTCCTCCGCGTAAACAGTATGCACACATCAGGTTTCCAGGCAATAACATTTATTAAATATAATTCAAAATTCACATTCTAAAAGACTATTGATTGAGAAACATTGAGTACACTAAATCCACCTGTAGCTTACATTAGCAACTAGCTGTACACTTATTAAATTAACTATTTTTTGACTCCAGCTACGGGAGAAGACACACTAGCTAATTAATTTACAGTAATCTATAAAATGCAAACATGAACCTACTAAACTTACATAACATCAGCCTTGATTTCACAAGATTAAACTAATTACAAAAATTCCTACACAATTATCCCTTAGGGAACAAAATTTCCTACTTAATCTTCTCCGTCATAATCATCAATGCAAGGCATCCTCATTTCCTTCGTTTTGCTCTTTCATACCACCTGAAAGACAAGAATTAATTTTATATTTAATATATATTTTTTACCTCATTAATTCCCTCACACCAGCCGCACCAACTTTCACTTCCGCCTCTCTTACTTTCTCCAGCTTACACAACTATTAAATCAATCAATCGCATACCTGTTACATTAGTCTCTTCAGAGGTGTGATGACCATTCCCACCGTAGCTCAGAGAATAGATGGACGACTCCCCCCGATTCGGTAAACAGTGATTCAAATAGGAATTACTAGGAGACGGAGGTGAATAGGAAGAAATCGGTGTCCACAAATGCTGATTACCAGAATTACTTCCTCCAACTTCATTATAATTAGCCGAACTGCAAAAACCCCCATCATATTCCCCTATACTCCCTCCCCCTATACTATGATACACATATCCCCCGCCCCCATAATGTAGACTGCTCGCAGAATTCTCGTACATACTCCCATGAGAATAGTGAGGACTGTTGGAGTGATGTCCATTTAAATTACTACCACCGGCTATCTCAGCGGACGGCGAAGAAGATGTCACCACAGATGGATTGCTTGGAACAAAAGCAAACGGATTATTTTGAATCACACCGATCCCCATAGACGAGGGACAATGCGGAGGTGAAATCGGGCTCATGTACTCATGTCCACCATTCCCGGAAATCAAAGAGCTGGAATTCGTCGTACAGGTTGAATAGGCAGGTGTTAGTGACTCGTACGTCGATGAGGAAGACGCACCACCGCCCCCGTGGTAAACCGAAGAATGAAGACCCGATGAAGATGAGCTCAGCATTGAACTTGATGCTGAGAAAATTACCCCACCCCCGCCCCCAATGTCAACTACCGACGAAGCTGTGGACAGACCCCCGCCCTGCTGCGCTCCTGAATTCAGCCCAGACACACCGTTTGAATTGGTCGGCGATGACTGAACATTCCCACCTGGTGGCGGCCCTGGCCCACAGTTTCCTCCAGCAGGTGAGTAGTAATTAAAAGGCTTGAGTGCCTGACACTTTCTCCGAAACCCGCGCGGCCTTCGGCGGAAGCTTCCTTCTTCGAACATGTATTCCGATGCCGGGTCAATCGTCCAATAGTGTCCTTTTCCCGGCCGGCCCAGCCCTTTGGGTAACTTGATGAAACACTCATTAAGGCTCAGATTATGTCTAACGGAATTCTTCCATCCCTGATAGGATCCACGGAAGAATGTGAATCTTTGTTGCAGGAATCCATAGATTTCACTTAGAGTCAGTCGTTTCGATGGAGCATTTTGGATAGCCATGACAATGAGCGCAATGTACGAATACGGTGGTTTCTCCTGACGCCGACTAGAATTCCCCAATATTGCAGGTGATGAACCAACAGGGTTATTTTGTCCTCCGGTAACAACAGTTTTCGTTCCAGCCTCGCCACCTCCCTCACCTTTCCGTCCACCCCTGCTCCCGGTTTTGCTCATTCCCGCACTTCCGCACTCTAAACCCTCTCCGAAATCATCAGATCCACTCTGATTGTTGTTCTGAATCGACCCGCTGCTACTATTACTCCCACAACTCCCCGAATGTCCGAGCATATAATTCCTTTCCTCTTCACAATTTTTATCAACTTCCGCCGCCGAACCAGAAACAAGCCCCACTCCACCAGAACCCACACTCCGCAACACCCCTCCCCTCCCACCCATAACCATAGAATCCATTAACACACTTCCACCAGATTGTCCTCCACCCTCCAAATTACCTAGCTTCATTTCGGGGTAACCTTAGAATCACACACTTTCACCTCCTCCTCTTGTATTCCTCTGCCGTAAAACAATTAGCTCCAGCCTAGTAAACCCCACACACCCACACCAACATCAAGTACCGGACAATTAGCTGACTAAACGCTAACAACCCGCCGCCACTCATCTTTTTTACTTGTAAAGTTCACGACTCTTTTCACAAGATTGAGCAAACTTCCTCACAGATTAGTCCTATTAATTTCTAGCCACGAGACGAAAGTCGGAGAGGATGAGTTTGGGGTTCCCATCCCCGCTACACACACAGTCATGCGTCCTTCCGCCCAAAATTCCCTCCTCATCCCTCAAAAAATCCCATATGTGCACTATCCATAGTCAAACCATGTGTTTTAACATCACACAATTACTCATCCTCAACAACCCTATTAACCACCACCATCATACAAACTACCAAACCCTACCAAAACCAGCCCTCCTTAACCCCGCCTAGAATACATCTTCAAGGAACAAGCAATTAATCCTCCCCGCCGCACTCTCACCATTATCCCAAATCTCTCCCAAAAACATCCTCCCGGCCGATACCCGGCAAACAAACCCGGGTTGCCCTCCTGTCCAGAATCCACATCACAATCCACATTACAATGAACACAAGACTCGAATATCGTTACTCAACGACACAAAATCCGATAGCCTTATTAGCTTCATCCTCACCGGTTATAGCAGTATAGTTATAGTATAGTAGGGTCAAACAATAGCCTTTCTCTTGTCAAAACTTTCCATCCCTTCAACTCCGCTTATTATCATAACATGTCTTGTATTTCTCCAGTATCACATGACTTAACCTTGTTAGGTCAAAACATTACTTCCAGACGGGCTCTGTGTGTGCGGTAGCTTTTATTCTCTCATCCGGCATAACAACACACACACATT
Source organism: Sminthurides aquaticus (assembly GCA_906901655.1). Classification (NCBI taxonomy): domain Eukaryota; kingdom Metazoa; phylum Arthropoda; class Collembola; order Symphypleona; family Sminthurididae; genus Sminthurides; species Sminthurides aquaticus. Next base: position 12,833,688 of record CAJQTT010000002.1, on the reverse strand, counting down.
TCACCTACTTTTAACCATAACTTATTCACATCCTTATAAAGTCCCCCCCCCGACACCGCTTCAATCTTCCCCCCTAATGTTCATCTTAATTTTCCACCAAACTTATTCCGAGACGACCACACTCACAGCCGCTTATAATGTCCTCAGTTTTAAACCTCCGCTCATCAGTTATCCTTCCGCCAGCTCTTTGTCCATCTACCGCCCGCTCCTTGTTCTCACGTCATCACAAAAGTGGCCGAAATCAAGACGTAAAACTTATTGTCAGTCCTATATCCCTACCTCCGTCTGATATTTCAGCCTAACATCTTCCTTAACCTCTACAATTATAATTTTAATTATTATTCAATTCAAACCAGATTAATCCATTTATAATAGTACGGAAAGCACTATGAAACAATGTAAATTTGTATTCTTTAATTTCAACATTTTGTCCTCCTTTCTACGCAGCTCATACATTTGCTTATTTTTAAAGTTACTCAATCCGAAAAAGTAAAACATTTAATCTTGACCCGACATTTGAACCTATATTATTTTACTATTTTCTCTTTTCCTCTGATCGCCAACCGCCTCCCTGCTATCGGATCCAAAGTGTATTTCATAAAATAAATAACCAAACAACGGGTGGTCCCCGCTCCGACATTAACACACTCCTATCCCATATAACGACGTATTCTTCAACTTGTCCTTGACAATTAAAATCCCCATCTCTTGTACTTTGTCCTATATCCATCAAGCTTTTAGCAACACAGCTTCCACGCTATTGTCAACGTTTCATTGTAAATATTTTCGAACCGACTTTCTCCTCTCTCAAGATCCTCCAGTTTCTTCCCGACTACTATCATCCACAGTCCTTTCTCCATAACCATAGCAACGTGAATTTCAAAAATATCCCTACACCGTTCCCCAATCAATTTCAACCTGCCCTCAATCTCCCATCTCTATCTCTCAGGCAGGGATTCGAAAAGAAAAATCCTACCGGACTCGTATAACACTCGCGGGAGTAATTAACTTTTGCAAACATCATCCTCAGATCTCCTCGTACAGAGAATCATGATTTACAGCAGATTGCCTCATCAAAAAGATTTTCACAATTTCCTCTCTCTCTCTCTCTCTCTCTCTTCGACCGTATGGAGCCAGCTGGGTATTACCACCATAGAGACCAGTCCAAGTTTCCCCTAAAAAGAGAGACGTAAAAACCAGAGCTCGCTCCAACCAACTACCAGCCAAAACCCAACCACCCTATGCTCTTGAATCTCCAAGAAAAGGTCTTTACCAGCTTCTCCTTCAAAACAAATAAAGTACTGATTTTATTACTAAATACTCGCATCCATCCCTTCTATACAATCTTCAAACCGAAACCCTTCAAACCTCCAGCCCTCCTCATCTATAATATTCCAATATATTCTCTTGTCTACCAAAAACCCCAAACAGTTTCTTACTTTACCCCATCACACCTCCCTCTCTTGTATCTTATTTCCCCGCCCAGCTCAATTTCACGACCTTAATCCCCCATCTTCTTTTATATTTCCTCCAACTCCTCCAATTAAAATCATCCGCATTAATTCCCTATTCTACTACATCATAATCCCACGTTCAGTTTAACCCAACACATGTTTCCCTTCCTCCTCCCCCTCACACTCTTCCGCTTTTTAACCTCCTCCGGATCAAGGTATCCATAAGAAAAATAAATAATAGCCCCTCCACAGCACATCCTTCAATCTCACGCCTAGTGAAAGTTACACCAAAATCAATTATCATTACAGTTCTACGGCTGTCGGCAATCCCGCAGTATTCTTTTATTTCCATCCAAACCTCCTTACGCTTCCACACAATCACTAAACTAGCTAAACTATATCAGTTAACCATGCTTACAATTAAATCTAAAAACTTATTAACCGTCATAATCCACCATTTAAATCAACCGTCCTTCCATGTCTAAAACAGCATATCCATAACGTTTACTCACATTACTTCACATCTCCCAACATCTCCAATCTCTTACATAAATCCTCAATCCCGCCGACTATTCAACATCAATCAATCATCTTTCAATCCTCGGAAAACATGGCTCATTTCCTCCTGTACTCCTTTCTTTGTACGATCCCAGAGGTATGCCGCTATGCATTCTTCGCAAAATCCAACAAGAAAGCACATTCATTCATGATTCGAGGAATAACGGATGAGCGTCTTGAGCTCCTCGATGATTGATAGCTCAAGAAGACAACTGGAATAGGTGTGAAATCCTGTATTAGCACACAAAACACATCTTTTTATACCTTCTCATGCACGTTGAGCTTTACCTAACACTAGAAACTCTTCTGCCTCTACCTCAGCCTCAGCTTCCCTAAAGTAAACATGTGTAGCTTCCAAGATATCCAACACAGACAGATGAATACAGCTCCTACATCCATATCACACTTTCTACCTAACCAGCTTTATAATTTCTTTTTCAAATTATTTTAAATTACAAAATTCATTGATTCCTCAATCCTGAAAAATCAGTCCTACAACACATAACCCTCATCACAGCCAGAATCGGGCAAAATCAGACTGGACAATCACCTCCATTCACCCTGTCAAACCAATAAAGTTTTACTTTCTCCACACCTTTCCATCAATCCACCCTCCACCTATTCCAACCATACAACCTGCTATTAACGTATCCGCTACTTTTAATTTCCACATCTACACTACACATCCGCATATAGTAAAATCCCTCTCATACCCTATGCACAGGGAATACAATCCTCTTCTTGTTCATCTTTTCCCTGCTGGCATCCTACGAGAACCTATTAAAACCATTCATTCCATCCCTCATCCCCTCCCTCCCCGCAGCTTTCACCAGCCCTGCACTAAACAGATTTCCGAAATGTCCCATTTCACCATTTTACTCATCTTCTCTTGAAAACTTCACTCATACAGTCGTAATTTTAACAGCTTTACAAGTTTTTCTTATAAACAAATCACACCTTCCTCGTAAAATCCACACACACTTCCCCCCTCCAACTCTTCACTCTAATCATATATTACATGAATCTTAATTTACTGGCTAATGTCTCTCTCTCTCTCTTCCACGACCATACCCTCCCCAGCCCCCTCCTCCTTTACCTCTACCGCCAGCCTTAAACTTACAACTTTTCGTATTTTCCCATCCCACCAACCAGGCATACACCTTTATCTTCTACAAACTGCAAGGTAATTTTTTACCCCACAAGAACCACCTATAGTTTCACCCGTTTCCCCTCCTCCTTCTCCTATTAATAAAAATATAGTCTCTCAAAGTTCATAATAGCTCTGTTCAAAACGTTTCTTCTTTAAAAAAACAACCCGCACACTAATAACCAGCTATCCTCCCTTCATCCTCTCCCGTGTCCCTAGCTACGTTAGTAAGTAGCGTCTGCATTCTACCAAATACTTTGACGTGTATTACCACCTTCCACCATATTTCTTCCTTGCATTTATGTAAATAAACTTTCCGAGCCCCTCGGCTTTCATTTTTGCCACCACAATTCCCAAACCCTATCACCGTCCGCATCACCGGCGTTCCTTTATACCGTGTGAATGAACTACACCTATCGCTATCTGCTTAAAATATTCCTAGCATCCAAGCTACTACCTTTAGCCTTTAACACCCGAGAATCAGCTTTAAACCTCCGTTTAAACAAGGTATTTAATCTCCTATAACTCGGGATGAATCTGTTGGATTTATGGAAACTTTTCCTCCTCTCTTGTGGCAATTCCTAAAGAGCATCTTAATCAGCATCCTTCTCCTTAGCATCACTTCTAAGAATCCATAACAAGCTCAACATGAATATGTGCACCTATCAACCTTTAGCGTCTATGACAAGCCCATTAAATTCCCCAGCTCACGCTCCTCAGGCGCTGACAGTTAGCCCAATTCGCGCCTTCCAAATTAGAGCTCCATTATCCTCTTCTTCTTCCACAAAACCCATTGTTTATCTCACGTAGCCGTCAATAAATGTGCTAATCTTTTTTAAATCCACTCATTTAATCCTCATAGCCCCTAACTTCATTCCCTTTAAATATAAATAATCCATCTTCCCCTCCAACCATTTCACTTTCATCACTTCCATCATTATCATCCACTACTTTACTCTTCCATCCTCACCTCCCTTCTCTCTACAATATTCCTCAACCTTTTCCACATTTTCTCCATTCAAAATGCAGTCCGTACTTTCTCTCATCATCGCTCTCTCTTCCTTTGCTTTCTACACCACTCTTGGAGGAGAAGTTGCTCTTGATAACTTGTGCCGTGAGTTATTTTCTCCATCTTATTCTCCCCCTATCCGAATATCTCTACCCTAGATTCACTTGTTAATTCCCTAACCACATGTTATTAAAAGTCTTGTTTTTTATTCCTCCGTAGCTTCGGAATTCGCAGGAAAAATTGTATCATTCCAAGTCACGGATTGCAATGCCATGCCATGCACATTCGTCCGGGACAGAAACTATCGGATCATCTTTGTTTATTCTCCAGGTAAGCCAATTCCTTACAGTCCAAAGTCTCTCTTGGGAGGTGACGTAGTTGCGCGAATTATCTAAAGAGAATTTTCTCCTCCTCATAACCGCCAGCTCGGAACGCAACAATCCAAAGAATAAAATGCGGAAGCATAGTCTTCAATCAAGCACAAACCATAGCGGACTTTGACGCTTGCGACGGCCTGTCCAAGGATAACCGCTGCCCCGTAGTCGCTGGCCAAAACTATACATACGATACAACAGTCAAAATTACCCCTCCTGCAACGGTAAGCAATATAAACGTATAATACAGAAAGACCGACTGCATACGTAACTCCCGTATAACCTATTCTTTATTCAGTCCCTTTTTAATTCGTAAGCGTATAATCTATAATTTTATAATTCTATAATTTACTAAAGTTTATATTTATTATTTAATTTTTTATAGGGAACATATACGGTATGGTGCGACATCATGGACGAAAACGGTTTCAAACAAATCTGTGTTAAGGGTAATGCACGCATTACAATGTGGTGAGGAGCTTAGTGCCTCTAACAGCGCTTTCTTATTTTTAATTGTTAATTTAAATTTAAAAACCCTAAATTAAAAACAAGTGAAATTTATTTTACACAAAAAATATCCGTAATCCTCCCTGGGATCTCCAAAAATATCACTTTTAACAGCTAGCCTTCTTGAATACAATAAGCATTTGGAATATCGCATAATTCCTCATCCTTCCTTTTAAATTATTCCCCTTCCTTTTCATCTAAAGTGTCACTCAAATCCGTGCAATCCAATAAATTTCTTTCTACCAACAAGCAAAGAATGAGCGTATATGTTCCGAATATTCAGCGTGTCTTGGGAAATTCTCGTGGACGCTGCTGTCCCTTTTCAATTAACATCTTAGTTGTGCCTAAAATTATGATAACTCGCAATTATTATTATTATTATTGTTATTGTCATCATGTACAACAGTCGGTGGCACAGCTTTGTATAGAGCCTGATCTAGATCTTGAATCAGCTTCTCAGCGTTTTCCAATCCTACAGAGAGGCGGATAAAGTTTGGTGTTATTCCTAGCCGCAAGCGTTCAGATTCCGGAAGCCATGAATGACTTGCTGTCGATCTGTTCAATATGAAGCAAAATTAAAAATTATTGTTAAAAAATAATTCACAACAAATTATTAAAACAATTATACACTACTCATAGAAGAAAAAGCCCCGCAAATTTTTAGTTTCTTTAACTTAACGTAGATGTCGCTGAAGACAGCTGTATTTCACTTACGGTATGCTGGCAAGGCTTACATCCGCACCAAGAGAAGCTCCCCTCCGAAACGTTGTGAGCGCGTCCAAGAAAGCGTTCCCTTCGTCAATCCCACCCTTGATAAAAAACCCGACCATCCCGGAGTGTCCAAACTGTTGACGAAGCGCCACCTCGTGACCGACGTGGCTCTTGAGACCTGAGGAATTATCAAAGGAAAAGCTCAATTAATTCAACGACTTCAAACAATAACTTCTCTTGTTAAAACCTCATCATAATTCTAGAATTCATTACCTGGGTGGCATACACGCAGAACACATTCATGTTTGGCTAGAAAGTGAGCAATCTTTAGTCCGTTCGTAAAATGCTTTCGCATCCTTAACGGAAGAGTCTTTAAGCTTCGCACCATTAGAAAACAGTCAAACGGGGACGGAATTCCACCCATACCTAAATAAAACAACACGTCATCATTAATACACATCTTCTAGCGGATAAAAATAGAAACTCAACATTCCTCTATAAACAACACCCACATATTTGATTCTCTTGAAATTTCTTGAGCAATTCATCAGAATCGAAAGTTAGAGCTCCCATAGTGACATCTGCATGCCCACACAGGTACTTGGTACACGAATACACGGCTACATCAGCCCCAAGTTCAATGGGACGTTGTAAAACTGGCGTCATGAACGTGTTATCCACTGCAACGACTATATCTTTGTTTATTTCATGGGCTCCGTTTGAAATACTCTCTATATCGACAATAGCCAGCGTCGGATTTGCGGGTGTCTCCAGCCAGATCATCTGCAAACAGGTGAAAGTTGGAGAAAGTCAGTCATACTCGAGTCACTCAAATGTTATGCTTCAATTGCTGCATTTTAGTTACTCACCTTTGTCTTCGAATTAATGTAGCCAAGTACTTCACTGCATTCGTTGGTATATATAAACTCTACATCCAGCCCAAACTGTTTCCACTTGTTCCGGAAGAGCCAATCAGCGTCCCCGTTTGTGCATTGTACGTATACAATATGATCACCATAGGACAATATCTGCACCACCGCTGAAATGGCAGCCACACCGGAAGAGAAAGCTAAGCCTGAAATATTTAAAACAATGCCGATTGGTATTATATTTTTTACAAATCTTGAGATAATTATCTATTCATAAAACAGCAGAAATACTGAATTATAAAGATTTCCAAATTTGAATCTTCAGTCAGATTTAAAAAGGAATTTCCCGCCAAAGCTTAAAACTGTGATTCTTGCTAAACGAGTTGTCGTTGTCAAATGCCACGTTCCCCACTAAACTCTCGGTAAAGTTCTGGTAAAGAAATCGCCATTAAATAAAAAAGTCCAAAAATGGCCAATTTTAAAAAGCATTACTATTACAGTCTTTCGATTTTTCTCAAAATCAGTCATTTTCGGACTTTTTTATCTAATAGTGGTTTCTGAACCAGAAACCCACAGAGAACACAGTGGAGAAGGTCGCAGTCAGCGCTAACGCATCGTTTAATCACAATAAAAAAAATTGAAAATTTAAATTGGCCAGGTTCAAATTTTTAAATCCAAAAATTTAAAAGTTTGCGGGAAATTTAATTGACTAGTTTTAAATTTAAAAATTTAAAAATTCTTCGCGGGAAATTCAAATGAGCTAGGTTAACATTCAAAAATCCAAAGGCGGGAAATTCAAAATGACTAGATTTAAATTTAAAAATTCAATATTGGGGGGGGGGAATTCAAAATGACTAGATTTAAATTTAAAAATTCAATATGGGGGGGGGAATTCAAAATGACTAGATTTAAATTTAAAAATTCAATATGGGGGGGGGGAATTTAAAATGACTAGATTTAAATTTAAAAATTCAATATTGGGCGGGGAATTCAAATTGACTAAACATAAAAAAATTGGCGGGAAATTTAAATTTGCTTGGCTTAAATATAATGAATTTAAATTCAACCACTTAAAGATGTCAAGTTTGAAACTCAAAGCTAGCTGAATTAAAAACGAGGCAATCAATTTTAAACCAAGCATTTCGCCTATGCATTCTCACAGCATGCGTTGCATTCAAACGCTTAATACACAGGCCCACATGTGTATTAAACGTTTGAATTTGCTCACAGCTTTTACAGACTCCAGTAAATAAAATAATAAAATCACTTTATTCTTACCATGCTTGGTTCCATCCAACTTAGCCATGGCCGATTCAAATAGCTGCCTTGTCGGATTTCCACACCGGCCATAATGGTAGCCCTAAAGTCCATTCTTTTATTCATATCATATTCTGGAGAGACAAAGATTGAAAACAGTAAGCAGTTATTAGGCGTCACTCTTGAAAAACTCTAATTCTACCTTAGGATATTTCCATAACGACGTGCAAAAATATCTCTTAAACTCTAAAACCACTGAAATACAAAGCTGGTTACACGCGCTATTAATCCAACCCAAAATTATACAAGTTATTTCATAATACGCTTTTAACAAACAAAGTAAGGACTTTGCTTACCGCCAGATTAGATGCGCTAGAAGCTGCAGGTCCATGATGTAAGAACACAGAAGAGTTAACAATGGGCACAACCAAAGAATTTTTTGCAAAGTCCCCGGGATCAATTGTTCCCGTAATGGCTATTGTTTCAAAATCATCCCGCGGCTTTTTCCACTTATTAAGCTCTTCTTTGAATTCAGCCTCCGTTATTCTAATGTAATCACCCATAGGACAGCTTCCTCCAAAAACTTTTCCACTAATCAGATGATCACTACATGCAGCACCTTCTCCGGATGACACACCAACTCTCAGCGACACTTCTCCAACCAAACTTTCAACTTTTCACTCCTTTCTCCGACTCCCACCGTCCCAGCATATTTCATCCTATTTCCGCCTTCCCCTCCTTCCTCGGCAAAATTGTAATTATTTATACTTTACTCATTTCCTCATCCCACCCAAGCAAACAGCCCTTCCTTTTCTATGTCTTCCAGCTTGAGGAAACCAAGTGCTACGGAGCCAATCATAATTGAACTTGCATTTCCTTTATGGCACACTAATACAACTTGCCAAAACCCAGTCTCTCCCGCTACCACCAACATCCTCACATCCTCTTCTCTTAAACTTTTACCACCGTCCCGAACATTGCAAACAGCGCTGCCCTACTTTCAAAACCCTAGAACCTGTCAAGGTTTCTCGCGTAGGTGTCTAAATCCTCTAAACTCAAATCATGACTCACGTCATATGACATCCCGACTTCTCCGAATACATCACCCGAACCCAATCATTCGAAGCGCTAGCTGGAATTTTATCTTCTCATCTTCCACTTTTTTTCTCCTTCTAACCATCTTCTAGCTCCTCTTTCAAATCCATAGTGCTTCGCGCTCTTCCTCCGGTAACTATAATCTCAAGCTCCGAATTTGAGTTTCCAAGGGATTTTTTCTCCTAGAGCCAAATTCCCAATTTCCTAGCCTCAATATTCATCTCTCCACAAAGTTCGCCAAAAAATTGCAAAATATTACTCCAGCAGCTGCAATCAAAAACTCTACAACCCACTTCCTAGCTAAATAATATCCATGACCTTAGAAAATACATTCTTAGTCTTCTAAACCTTGCTGAAACATGGCTGATTACCGCTTCCACCCGCGCCTTTCCCCCACTGTCAACGACGAGCAGACGTCTGAACGCAACACTGCAAAAGACTATGCTGTATATATATATACAGCACAGCAATGACTCAACTCTACCAACTCCACGCATAATTTCCCTGGTAGAATGCCAACCGGATAAAACTGATCCATTCTAATAATAAAATTGGCTTATTTCCCCAAATCTCTCCCACAACTCATCCAACAACTATCTGCACATACGTATGCTCCTCATACAGTCTGACAGTATCCTATCTTATAACTTCTTGCACACTCGTTACCTAAGACCATAGTTAATTTCCCCACTTTCCGCCATTCGACAACGCATTATTTTCTCAAAATCCTCCAATCGTATCTCTACATTTATCGAGATTTATTCTCAATTAACACATTTCCAACCCCATCTAGCAGGCGAAACATAATTATTGGAACCCAACAAATCTTCACCTCTTCAGTTTCCACCCACCACATTTTAACCTTATAACATTTTCTTTAATCTTCCATCAAGGCCTGCCTCTGACTACTTAAGATTCGGCTATATCTGTATCGATCTTGTATAAAACCTGTCACACTCTTCGTTATCACTGAACCATTATGAGAAAAAAACAGGGAGGAAAACCTATACTTCCTGGACAGCCTGCTTAACGCTCTTCATTAAAATCCATCACACCTGCCTGTGCACACTTAGTTTCCCTCTGAAATTAATACCCTTCACAATCTCTTGCAAAAATTTCACCCATCCTCTGATTCTTTCCGAAACAGAGCACTTTTTTCAACCAATTCCAGACACACATTCTCCATTTCAAACATTTACAGATGTCGCCAGCATCTCCGTAAAGATGAGCTTGCTCCACCATAACTCCCACCAACTCCTCTGAATAAGCCTCAAGCTTACGTCAACTTTAGATTTCAAACCTAATCCACAACTGATTCTCAGTTCACACCCACTTTTACAAAGCTCCGTCAATAATTTCAAAACCAGGGCTGACATCCGGGTAAACCCCGAGAAAGCACTTCCGAGTTGCTTCTTTCCGTCCATAGATGGCGCCACCAATCCAACCCCATCTTCTACGCAAAGCTTCCAAGGGCTTTTCCACTTTTTCATCACTTTCTATTTCCAAACACCCTTCAATATTTGTAGCACGGTGAAAGCGTGAGAAAATTCAACCAATTCCATTCAATTCTTTTATTCTCATTAACGCAAACTTTTCAAAAATTTATCCTCCTCTTCTCTCTTCCATCCATCCCACCATTTCATTCTTATTCCTGCAGCCCTAGTACTTTCTACAAAAATCAGTCCTAACACATCCTTGCCTTCACCTCCCATTTTGCCCACCATGATTCACACTATAGTATAGTAACTGAACAAGAACCCTAATTCCCTCCTTTCCACCCATAGAATTGATATCGACATTGGAATGCCATGAACCTCATTCAACTTTGTATATTTTACCTCAACATTTGCCGGATCATGTCCTTGCGTATTTCCTCAATTTTTTTTCCACATATTCTAACCTTCTATAAGTAGTCATTGAAATCCTTTTAGCACTTGAGAGAATACTTGAACATTTTTTCAAAAGTGGTCCCAAGCAGTCTGACTTGTTCAACTTGTTCTCTCCATTACTTTTCTTCACTTGAATTATCATCGTCATGGAGCAGGCTAGCCATCTCGGCATCCAAAATCTTCATTCAATCCTCCTCATATCCTACCCCGAATCCAACATCCAAAGAACAACACACACCTCAATCCTCCATTCACACTCAGTCACGTATATTCTTTATTATATTCTTTCTTCAAATCTCTAAATAACCCCCTTCTTCTTCTTCTCTTCCTTTTTAATCCCTCGTCTTCTTCTTCCTCCTCCATTTATCCACAACTTTTAATACAATTACCTTGTACAAATTCCATATTTGAAATCAACTCTCCTCTCTTCTTGTCTACTCCTTGACGGACACCGTTTTTTCAACTACCAACACCTCATTCACAACATCCCAAAACCCTCATTCTTCAAACACGTCAAACCCTCCCCATCATACCCACCACAATCCATCAAAACTTTATTCACTTTTTCATTCATAAATGTAGCTTCCATGTCCTTTTTGTCTCACAACTTCTCATCTTCACACACGAGAACACAGCTTCCATATATCCCAGTCTTCCCTCCTCCTCCTCCTCCTCCCCCACATCCTCCTCCCTATGCTACAGCTCGCTCCCTTTGTATTAATCTCTAATTAATTGTCCATATCCACATGTACATCTCTCCTACACATCTCCTCCTTTCAATGCTTGCAATTCACACTCTCTTCCTTTGTCCCTGACTGGAATAGCTCAAGTCAACTTTTTCCATATCAGATTACACGTGTCAACCATTCTGGACTCCTCTTCTTCTCTGGGCTGTGCACAGTGGGCGGTTTTAGCCTAATGACCCATCCACTCCAAGGAATATCTCAAAAATCCAACATCATCCAGTTTCCATTCACAATTCACAGTCAGCTCCTACTATCCATAACAATCCCCACCGTACCCTCAAACAGAACCATATGACCAACAAAGAAAATCATTTTACCACCCCACAACTCCCGCTATTTCATTCCTAGACTTCCTGGCTACTTCCGTCCCTCCAACAATCCGTAATTTCTTCTTTCATCTTCCAGAGTAATCTGATATCATCCCTCAGTCAGTCATATCCTTCCATGTCAGGAGCAAGCAAGCAGCCCATCTTTTAGTAGCTTTCTTCAACAGCTCATATCCATTCTTCAAATCCACATCTCAACCATACACAGTCAAATATTTACTTGTTCATCCTCATCAGCATCTTCCCCTCTGGCAATCATCAAAATACAGCTTGTAGTATGTAGTGCCCTCTCACATCTCTCAATCAACCTGCTTTCTTTTTTTCGCTCCTTTATTTAATTTAAACTTGATATCTCACACTATCAAACTCTCAACGAGCTCAGTCAACATTCTCACACACTATATCCTTATTTCCACTCCTTTATATTCACGAACCCCAAAGAGTAACTAAAGTATCCGGGCATTCCCGCATAATTAAAAAAACACCTTCTCGTCTCTCTACATAATTGCAAAATCTAAATAACTTCCACTCCCCCAAAGATCCTGGAATGTTTCATTGAGAATAACAGTAGCTTCTATTCATTCTTCCGCGGAAATAACCGTCAAATTACTTCCTCCTTCTTCCTCACCGGAGACCTAGACGACTGCACTTAAAGAAAGCTCTGAGTCTATTCAATCCACTCGCATTTTTCACGCTAATTAATCAAAGCACGCGCCAAGAATAACGTCCTCCATATCCCACTCTTAAACGCACCACTATCCGTAGAAAAAAACCACTAATTCCCACTTTCTCCTCCCCTAATTCACCATCTTCTTCCGCTTCTCCATCCTTCCGGACTAATCCGGACCTCTTCCTAATTTCATTACATAATCCCACCGCACCTCCAACATCTTTCTTAACTTTCCAACCTCCTTCATCCATCTAACAGCCCATAGCTGTTCTAATCCCATCCCTAATTACCACCGCGTCTCTTTCTTTTCCCGCTGTCCTCACTACAAATTATAACCAGCCTCATCCTCCAGTCACCTTACCCGCCGATTCTCCACATTCTCAATTTGCACAACATTTCGTATCCGACTACAACTATCCGCCACCCCATCTCTCATCTCTCTCTCTCCTTACCTTCATCCATCTTGATCCAATATCACCAATATCCATTTCAAATATCCACCATCTCTCAAATCCTTAATCCACAGAGTGCACCGTCACCATACCATTTTCGACAACAGGGTGTGTCCTCTATTTTCGCTCACAAATCCAACACGACTCCTCCAACTCTTTGTAACTCTCCGCGTATTCACCACCCATCATCATCATTCTGCAACATTCTTACGCTTGCCGAGTGATTTGTAAGCGAGATGTACTTTCTGGATTCCAATCAGCATCTTCAACTTGTTATCCCCATACTTTGCCTTCTTCTCTCCCTTTCCTCGCTCCTTGTCTTCTTCCGTCTTTACCAAGGTCCATTGGGATGTAAAGTATTGGCAGCAAGCGTCTCAAAGACAGCGGGTAACGCAAAGTCAGCAGTAGCTCCGGCCAGCACATTTTTCTCAAATCTTTTCCTATTTCTGAACCTGCTCATTCTTATTCCTCCAAGTACACATTTCCATTCATTCTTCCAGTAGTCCTCGTGAGGAAAACCCGGAGTAGTAAGTAACGCATGTCATCATCTCCAGCGTCAGGTAGGTAAAAAATCTTGGGGCAAAAACAGAGACGACAAAGATAAATAGCTGTCCCGGAAACTTACACCATCTCCCACTTGATCATCCATTTCTTCCATTTCAAACCCAAGCTACATAGCTCTCTCTCTCTCAGCTTCATATCACTCCCACACAGAGCTTCAATAACACACCAACATCCGTCCATAATCTTCAAACTTCACCTCCTTTAAACAGTTTTAAACACTCGTACCTCACATAATTACCGCCGTCTCTCAGTCACTTGCAGCATTAGCTCAAAGCTCATATAGAATCAGCATTGAATTACCCTCCATCCTAGGCTAAAAGATTCTTAGCAAACCTAACGTAGCAAGTGGAATCAATTCCTTTTTAGCTTTCCTGTTTTAGACGCCATTCTAAAGATTCCAAATCTTCTACACTAGGACTACTCTTCCACTTCCGGATTTCCAATTATTATTCCCAGAAAATCAATCATTTATACTGCCCTCTAAACAGACTTTGAGAAGCACGAATATTCCCCTCCCGCCATACTGTCTCTTTTTAGTCCTATTATTCTTGTCCCTCCATAGCGTCCTCCATAAAACCCTATTGCTACAAAGCTTCTAGCCCTCCGAAAACCCAAATTTGTCACCCTTCAGAGGGGCGGAGACTGCACAACTATATAGTTCGCATGTCCGAGAAACCCGCAGCTTCACCCCCCGACTCTTCACCCCATAATAGCTACAGCAATCTCTTCTGTAATAACCCGATTTCCGCGCAGACACAATACGCTGTCCCTCTCCCCCCTCGTCCCCTTTCAAAGATAACATATGTATATACACACAGAGTGTCTTTTATTTCGCACGCGACACAAAAAACCGTTAAACCTTTCCCAATTACAGAAGCATTTAGTAGCTATTTTCTTTTACGATAACCAACTCAACTCTCTCCCTCTTTACAATGATAAAGAAATGACTGATGGATTTCTAGATTTCTTCTTCTCTTTCTCCTTGTCTTTTTCTAACTGAAACATGTTTGAGTTGCAACTTAAGATGTTTGGACAAGTCAACTTACCGTAACCCTTATTTACTATTCAAACAGACCGAGTCATAGAGAATCCTGCACAAATCCCTATCTGTCTTCCACGCTCCTATTCCCGTATTCCCCACAGCCAAAACACCGTCCCAAACTAATACTCATTCCACCACCACCACCACCTTTTCCCACACCATCCAACCCATATTCAATCTTACAAACTCATCTTCAGTCTCCTTACTCTCCCTTCTCCCACAACTCCCAGTAGCTTCTCATCAGAATGAATCCCATCCTCCATCTTTTGTCTTCTAAACCTTCTTCTTACTACATCTTCTAAACTCACACCTTTCATCACATCTCATCATCATCCCCCTCTGTCATCTCTCCCTATCCCTTATCATCTTCCTTCTACTTCAAAGTTATCCTTATGAATCCCTTTATCATTTCTCCAAAAGCCTCCGACTCTCTTCTCTCATCCCTCTTCACTCTGTGGTGTTCCCAACACAACCAAATTAGTGTCTCCCCCCAACCAAAACATTCTTCAATCTCCTAGAAGAAACGAAAGATCATCTAAGACGGAATCTGACCTTAGCTAATCGTCGTCACTAATCTCCCGCATACTCCTTGTCCGCCGCAGCCACCCTGTCCACACCTGGCATCAGTACTTGCAGTAACTCCGATCCGTCCGTAACCTTGTGTAATAATCTCTTCAGTATGATTTAAGACTCCCGCTCCGCACTTCATCGGCCTGCATTAAGCGCAAAACTCCAAAAATCCTATATAACCCATAGATTTATTATGAACCCGCCTTCCTCCAAACTTGCTCCAAACTCCCGCATATATGCGGAACGAGCAATATGAAGTTACCCGCTTAAATTCCCTGGATTAGCCGCAACTATTTCAAACATACCTCCCCTTTACTCTTATAGCTTCTCCGCCCAGCTCACAAAGGATTTACACGCTCCAAAAGTATAATTAATGTAGCAAAGATCAGTGTTAAGCAATGTTGAGGTTATAACGGATTTCTTCCCCAATCCCGGCCATAGTTCCCGCTTTTACAAAAATCCCTAAACTCTCCTTCCTAACCCTAACCCACGCTCCCATATCCAGCTCGACCACACTTTCTTCCCATCTTCAGTCCAACAGTTCCTTGGCTCTTTTTCCGTATCCCCATAGCTTTAAATGTAGTAAATACATTCCCGTCTCCGTAGATACATGAACAAAACCTTTAAAGACATCCGTCCGCTGTGCATCTTCCTTATTTCTGTCTTACTACTCTTCCAACTGTCGCCGCATCTTCCTTCTTTGTAACTTACTGTAGCGAGCGAGAACTCTTTCAACTGTCCCAGGCACACAACTTTGAATAGGCATAAAATGTAGAGAAAGGCAAAAGATGTGTTCAAGTGGTGAAAGGACAAGTGTGAAAAATGAGCGGCTTCGCCACTCACTTGGCCATTCAGTCCCCTGGGCATCCACTTCAATTTGTCACCTTTCTCCAACTCTTCCTAGACTCTTCCCTTCGCTCACATCTGCCATCTACTACTTCAAAAGCCTCCCTCTGCTCTACAAATTTCTCCCTTCACCTTTGTCCCAATCCTTCTTCAAGTACCTTCTTCAATAACTTGGCTAATTCCCCCTATAATTTAAACCGCTAATTCCATTAAAATCCTATTCAGTAAACAGGGCAAACTCATTCCCACCTTTCCCCACACCTCCTCAAACACCTCCTCAAACACGTTCCTCCATATCCAACTCTTTTAAAACAATTTGTAGCATTACAACTCTTACAGCAGCACCACTTTTAAAACTATTCCCCCAATCCAACAACTTTCCAAAAGCTATTTAAAGTTTCTTTAAATCCGCTAGATTTCATCCCTCAAATGTAAAATAATCTGCCATTTTTTCTCCATTCCCTTCATCCTCTTCTTCATCCTATCCTCGTTTTCCTCATTTCCCAGTTTTAGCTCCTCAAAGGACATTAATCACTCCCGGATATGTTAACCTTCATCTTAGCCTTTTCAATTTCTAGACGTAAATAGCTTACATATTACGTACTTGGGGCAAATCCACGCAGTTATTCATCTCTCTAATTTCTCCCACCACCATCAACCAGTAAACACTAAACCAGTTCCCCACCCCCCTTCTTCTCCCTCCACATCTTCCCTTCTTCATCTCACCATCTTCACACATCTCCATCTTCTTCTTAACTTACTTCTTAACTTACATCTTCTTCTTTACTCTGTCCTTCTCTCTTCCAACTTTACAAGTCGGTGTTTCACTTCCAACGTCTCCACAAACTCTCCTCACAACCTTCATCCAGAAGCAGTTAAGTCAACGTCTGGATTCTCCATCCTTCCAGCATCCCTCCACTTTCCGTATCCACGAGGCTGAGTCCCTTTAGGAGAAACTATACCCTTTGCCCTCATCTCCTCCGACAATTTTATAGTTCCAAACATCTCTGTAAAATATCTTCTTGTCCATTCATTCCTCCTCCGACTCCTTCTTCCTTGCATCCTCCCCCAAGTGTGAATCCACATCCACCAGACAACACTTAAACATGGCTAACATTATGTCATATTTACAAATTTTATCCATAAATAATCCCCACATCATCACCCCATTCACCCCTCAACTCCATCCTACAGCTTTCTCACAAATTAATTCCCTCTACCCTCACAAAACCCCATCCTCAACTCCTCAATGTTTACACCATCTCTACACTATTTAATGTCAAATACAATCTTAACCTATCAACACCCTCCTCCCCCACCTCCCACCTATTCTTCCAACTCCTCCTATTTTTCCTACCAAAAGTATCATCAAATTTCCACAAGTTTTCTCATATTCCTCATCTCAAACACATCATTTGGTCTTCACTCCGTCACTCCTTTTCTTCCTTTCCTTGCTTCATTCTTCATTCTTCATCCAAAGGAGATGATCCTCCTCACTCCGCCAATTACAGTATATATTCTTCCTTAATTCACGCTTTCACTTCCTCCTCCTCCTTCTTCCCAGCTTTTATCTTCTTCATTCTTCTTCCACACAGGAGGAGAGATGATCTTCTTTTCCTATATATTTTTTACCTTTTTTAAACCCCATCACAAACTTTTATCCACTTTAATCCTTCACCCCTTTCTCTACCGTATTCCTGGGTAGTCAGTATTGTCCTCCCCGCAATATCCTCCTCCCCTCCTGTCTTGTCTATCACCTTTCATTCATCTTCCTCCGCAGCAGCATCTGTACACAATCCCTGTG
This sequence comes from Sminthurides aquaticus, assembly GCA_906901655.1. Lineage (NCBI taxonomy): Eukaryota > Metazoa > Arthropoda > Collembola > Symphypleona > Sminthurididae > Sminthurides > Sminthurides aquaticus. The sequence goes on along the minus strand of CAJQTT010000002.1, from coordinate 12,815,798 downwards.
TGGCAGGATGAAAAGATGGATTACGTACTCTTCTACACAATTTCCGGATCAATCACAACATCTACACAAACTCCATCTCATCTCCCTTACTTTATCCTAGCTCATCTCCATCCACCAAATCCGTATAGCTCAACAACAAGCTTCCTTCATTTCTGGGTGTCTTGAGCATCTCTTTCTAGCTACAGCTCCTCATGCGTCTGCGTGGGTGGCCCCCGTGTCAGAGAAGAAGAGCCATTAGTCCAACAACCAACACCAAGTAACATCTCCTCATTCATTCCAAAAATCAATCCACCCTCTCAAAGTCTCAAACTCTTTTCTAGCAAACTATGTGTAGCATACATATATTCTTTTAAATCTCATATTCAAACTATTCTATCAATCTCTTCTCAATCTTATCTCAATCTCCTCCTCATAATCAAGCCAATCTTTGCTATTCTTCAAAGCTGGACCATCTTAAGCCTAAGCTATAACTAGCTCGTCCAGCAAGATTACACTCAAGCTCCATCCGCATACATTCCCTGGGCTCATTTCCAACCAATTACCTTTTCTCCTGTACTTTCTCCTCCGAAACATAAACAGCGAAGATACACTACTATCAATTACTTGCTCGGGATTTATTGATAATGAGGAGCTGTCAATGAATGACGGGGTGTAAATAAGCATTTCTTCCCCCCCTTTACTCCTTCTTCTCTTCATTCCTTTCAACTTATTTTCCATAATTTATCCCCAAATTGTAAACTCTCCTGCGGGAAGTGTGGAAAAGCCTAATTGGATTTCGAGTCAACAATTACCGCATAACTCATCCACAATGTAGCATGCACACGCTACATTGATTCTCATCTAATACTAGGAACAGCAAACCTTGAGGACATGAGCCAAATCTAAAGCTATATAACTACGTAACTTTTCCTAGAATCTTTTTCATCTCTTTACGTAAACAGCTGCCCCTCCCGGGCATTTCCATCTCCCAGAAACTTTCATCACTAAAATCTCTCTCTCTCTCTCCCATCTCCAATATTTTTCTCCTTACAATTCTAACCTACCGAGAGCTTATAATTCATCTCACCCCATCCTCTCATTACTTTCATCCTCGAACCATCCACTTTCTCATCCGGGCATTTCTTTTTTTTTTCTTTATCCTCCTCCCACTCCACTCCTTCGTTTCTCTTCATCAACTTTGCAGATAAATGAAGTGGCGAAAAATCCCTACAAAACATCTCAATTCCATCCGAGTCAGCAGCATTTCAATCCCGGGCATCTCCTCCTCTTCTTAAACACCATCCTCCTTCTTCCTCCTTCAACCTTCCCAGACTTGCCATTCAATTACCAGAACATTTTTCCCTCCCAACCAGCAGTCCCCGTCCAGTATTTCCCTCTCTCTTCTTTTCCGATGAACGAGCAAAGATTTTTGACACGTCGAGCAACAAGGAGAAAAAGGGGGGATTCCGCACTTATTCTCCGCTGGTCGTAACTAATAATAGCAAAACTACAAGAAATGATCTATGTTTACTCCACCAAAGAACAAAGTATGCTGAAGGGCGTGAAAAGTTCCGCTAGCAGCTACCAGAATTCCAACTTTTTTTCTCCCAAAACCTTATTTCAAGTACAAAATAATCTCAACAGTTGTCTGCAAACCCTCCGAATCCGCTCCCTTCCTTCCCTCCCTGGCTGCCCGAGCAGTGTCATAAAACTTTTCTACCCATCACCGCCGCCATATAACCACCCCGTCGTCTCCTTACCCTTTTTCTTCTTCTTCCTCTTCTTCTTCTTCTTCCTACAATCCATCTTATTCCCACCATTCACCAACATCTTAAATGGCACAGTTAACCTTTTAGCTCTTCTAATTCCCACTTCATATAACCCACCCTGTCGCCTTCACGCAAATCTCAAATCATCTATCATCCGCCCCTCCTCCAGTCCCGACCTACATAATCCTCAAAACCACACACAAAACTTCCAGAACATTGTTGCAATAGTCATTAGTCCCCTTCTCACAATGACCCAGCCTTTAACAAGCTGTATGCAGAAGAGATTCCAGCTAACTTTGAAGACATTTTACGTAACCGGAAGTCATTGAAGCCCATGCAATTCCTTCCATCCCCTCACAAACCTACCGCTCCTCCTCCTCCTCCACTTCCTCAGCTAAAATCTACTAAACTCTACTCCTTCGCACGCAAAATTTGTCAACCATGAAAAAATTGTGTCAATCATGTACCTACTAGAGTTGCTAAGCAACCGCCCGTCACTCCCGCCTCTTCCTTCATCCAGCGACGACAGTTCCCCGGATCATGAAACTCATCACACGGGAAGCCCCAGGCCAAGATCCAATACCAAGCCAGTCCCTCCTGGCACTTTCTGGATGAGAGCAAGTGCAGCAAGGCGGAATAATCAAAATTGCTTTGTTTTTAGAAACAACAACGGGGAGCGTTTCAAATTCAAGCTAACCTTCCACAACTCCTCCGCCCAAACAACCTTCAATCTCTCCAGGCTTGTCAAAAGGCATTAGGCTAGAAAACTCCCGGCCAAAACCTACACTCAAACACTCACTAAAAGACTCGACAAATATTTGCCAATCCTCCTTGATGAGAGCAATAAAATTCTGTTTACAAACCACTTCTAAATCCCCGCCTTTTTTTATCCAACACTTCCATCATTTTCACGCCTTGGAATCCTCAGCCTTCTTCCCAGTACGGCACTCTCAATGATTTCAATTTCTTCTCAACCTCCCATACAACTTAATCCAATTCAATTAAATTAATCTCCTCCTCCTTTAATAATCATTTAATATTTATTTCCGTACCTCTTTCCTCTCATCACCTTTACTTTATCATTTAGGACATGTACATTATAATTTCATAAATTCACATGGAAATTCATCAAGTATTTACAATCAGCAGCGTCTTACTTACAGCTCACCTTCCTTTCCACTCAAGTATATTTTATACTCGTTTCCGAAACCCTTCAGTATAATAACAGCCTGCCAAACTGACAACCCTACTTTCACCTCTTAAACGCTCTCAATTAATTAACACATTTAAAAATCAGAATTACAAAACTTATCCCTTTTGTATACACGAGCTTTAAAAAATTAATCCTAACAAATCCTTACATCTTACACATTCGATTCATCATTTCGTAACTGCTTTTTGGGAATTTGAAAATTTTACCACCATCCTCAAAATTTAATTTACAATTATTATATAATTTTGTTTCTTTCCTTCCTCCTCCCCACATTTCTCCTAGCTCCACTCAGAATCTTAATGCTTATCTCATAATAATTATCATTTACAGCAAGTCTTAACTTTAATCCATGACACAAGTCTATACCAAACTACTAGCCTGTACACAGAAGAACAAGTCTAACCTTATTTCGTACCACCACACAGCTCTCATTCATTGCACATGACATATATTGCGCCCTGGATCAAATACAACCAACCTAGGATAGTTTGGATTTAACATAAAATAGAAAAATATCATGGGTATCACTCCACATGTTCCGCTTTCTTCCCCTTGACTGCTTTCTCCTCTACTTTCTCCTCTCGTTTTTCAAAGATTAACCGGGAAATAAATTATTATTGCTCTCAGCTCCGCTTAGCCTATTCGATTAGAAAATGTGTGTGAAAAAAGCGTCGGACGCCAGAGGGCGTCATGGAATTAGGGATTATTTATAATCAAAAGGGCCGGGTAGGACAGGACGATAAACACGCGCTACACACAATTACAAACTCCTTTCTCCTTACGTCTATCCAGTATATTGTATAGCTTATGTCAAAAAATTATTATCATCTATATACTATATTCAATACTTTTGAGGTGTACACTCTGAGGAATAATATGACCTGTAGGCAGGATTACGGAAACCGATATGCGGGGAGCAGGGCCCTCCTTCGTTCACAACAAAAAGTTCTCCTCCAACAAGTCTCGCCCCGCCCCCGGAATCATACATGGATGATCCAACTGAATTATTCCCCTCCCCCACCCCCTCATGATGCATGTGGTGTTGATGATCGTTGTTATTGTTATTGTTGCTATTACTACTGCTATTATTATTATTGCTGCTGCTCACACTCCCATTTAAATTCCCGTACCACGTCGGTCCTCCCGACCGATTCGGTGAGCCTCCGTACCCGGCTTGTCCTCCGGCCGTTTCAGAAGTAGAGCCCGAGGCTGATGATGATCCCGGACTTTGATTCATCTCTCCGTTATTCATACCCACTCCTCCACCTCCTCCTCCTCCCCTCCCCCAGCTCCTCCAGGATTGCAATCCTCATTCCCTCCTCCAAGTCCGTAATGAAGAGAGACGCCGGAATGACAGTAGGGTGCAAGGGTGTTCCCGCTATAGGTGGGATGTCGGCTAAAGTTCATAGCAGGGTGATGATGCGGATGATTGGGGTGATGCGACAAGGGGGGATGATGGGAATGAAGTGAATGCGCCGGCGGATGCGACAATCCCGGATGACCCGCCCCATGATGACCCCCTGTATGATGCAAGTCTTGCTGATGACTTGCTCCATTGTTGCCGCCGCCGCTGCCGCCACCGCTAGCATGGGAATGAAGTAGATTGGACGAGGATGTTGTAGATGAGGAGGCTGATGAAGGGCTATGGTTATTACTATCACGGGAAGTCACTAAACTGTCCACACTGAACGGATGATGATGTCCGTCCATAACATTCACATTAACGATAGCACAATGATTACTAGCCGCGGCGTGATTGGAATTTGGAGATCCAGAAGGAAGGATGGGCTCCAGAAGAGATCCAGCCGGTGAGCCTACTCCCGTCCGCCCCACCACAACACCCCCCATGTCCCCGCTTTTATGAGACTCTACGAACCGTTCATATTTCCCGTTTGTCCGAACCGACCCTCCTCCTCCACTCCCACCACTTTGCCGAACTGAATTTGAAGTCGGCGACTGAAACTTGCTCAAACTAGTACTACTCAGTATAACAGCTGCCTCCGATCCTCCTTGACTAGCAGCTCCTCCAACACATTCATCCACTTTCATGTCCAGCGGCTCGGATTTTATTGAAGACTTTATAATACCCGACATCCCCCCACTCCCCACAACCATCGAGGAATGATGATGAAGCCCTCCGTGAACGTGATGATGCTGGCTATGATGATGCTGAAGTAGTCCACCCGCCCGATTACCTATACAAACAACAAGTCCGGAATAGAGTCACATCTTAAATCCCCCACATCAACTTTTTACTCCTCCCCTACCCTCCATCCAGTTTCATAGGAAACCAAAAGTTTTAAACCCCAGCAGTTCCTAAAACCCCCATTAAAACTAAACACAAACTTATATCCGCTAAAATGTAATGCGGATTCCATCATTCATCTCAACTCTCCCATTGATCCATCAAAAACTAATTGGATTCTAAATCTAGTAACAGTTTTTCAAAAAACCCCCCCTCAAAAAAACTCTCTTTTCTTAACGTTCCATAGCCCACAGACACACGGGAAACTAACCCGGACCGGACGTCTGCTAAACGCATCAACTTCTCAAGACCTTGCAGTAATTTCGTCTTGAGCTTTAAAACAATCTCATTCTCCCTTTTCCCCGCTATTAATAGCTTCTCTGCGTCCTCTCATCTCTTCTTCCTCTCTCGTCTTCTCATCCGTAGATCATTTTACAAACCAACTACACACCGCCTTTCTTAATCTCTTCCACAAAGATTTATACGGGTAATTCAAAAATCCCATTAAGCTTCTGCTTAAAATTTCTTAAAATCCCCTCCAACTTTTCAAAAATTCCATAAAGCTTCTGCTTAAAATTTATTAAAATCCCCTCCAACTTTTCAAAAATACCATGCAATTTTAAAACTTCTAAACTCCACAAAACTCCTACAAACATCCTCAAAATCCCTTCCAACTTTCAAAACGTCCTTAAAATACCGTGAAACTCCCTAAAAATCCCGTAATTCAATTCCAAACTTCCCTTACAAGAACTCAACGAAACTATGGAAACTTACTTTTTCCCAGCCCCCTCCCAACCTCCATAGACCCCGTCGATACCCTGTCCGTCGTACTCTGCTGTATCCGTTTAATAGCTTCTTCCTTATCCCTCAGAGCATCCTTCTTCTTAAACCTCCGTCTTCTCCTCAGATATGATCCATTGTCAAACATATTATATGAATCCGGGTCCAGCGTCCAGTAGCTCCCCTTCCCGGGCTTCTTATCATCCCTCGGAACTTTGACAAAGCATTCATTGAGACTAAGATTATGTCGAATGGAATTCTGCCAGCCTTGTTTATTTTCCCTATAGTACGGAAACCTCTCCATGATGAACTGATAAATCCCATTAAGAGTGATCTTCTTATCCGGAGCATTTTGAATAGCCATGGCTATGAGCGCAATATACGAGTACGGAGGTTTCACCATATCTTTCGTTGCAGCGGATTGTTGTTGACCCGGGTAATGAGCCGCAGCATAGGGTCCGTAGCGGCTCATTGCAGAGTACTGCTCATAGGGATATGCAGCAGGGGACATGCCCGCCGTCATAGGCTGAAGTGCGGGACTATAGGAGCTTGGATGCCTGTAATAGGCGTTTTGATCACCAAACAGCGTATGCATTTTGCTTTCTCTTTCCCCCTGCAGATTAGAAAACACGGCCGCGTCCAACAATCTCAAACAAATTCAATAACACCACCAATAACTTTCTCTCCTTTCTCTTCCACTTTCCCTTCACAACAAATCAAAATAATATTTTTATTATTTCCGCTAAATTCACCTCTCCTCTTCAATACACTACTTTCACCCCCACCCTTTTCCCACCCCTCCTTCAATAGTTTATTTGTAATAGTCAAAGTTTTCTCACAAAACATAATCTGCCCTCCAATAAATAAACAGAGGAGGCCGCAAACAAGCTTCCATATGTAGCATTTAATTCATTACTCCTCTTCTCCTCTCATTATTCTCAATATATGCCTAATAACACTAATCTCTTCAAGTCATCACACTCCGATTCATACACAATCAAATAGTTTCAATCCGCACTATAACAGCCAGGAGGAGGAGGAGGAGGAGACGAAGCGGGTAACAGCGGATTATCCACTATGCACTACTAAACGTCTTCAAAAAATTAACGTCCTAAATCCAACCATTCCTCTACTCCAAGATACACAGTATTTTATAAAACACAGCAGCAGCCACACTTTTCTCTGTTTGTTATTTCACTATTTCTTATTATTATCTCTTTTTTATCGATATTTTTCACACCACTCCCCAGCCGCCACCAGTCCATATTCCTCGTCCACACTCTCCTGTCCCTTCTCACTTTCTCCGAGTTACTCAACTTTTCCAAAACCACCAGCCCACCTTTCTCGCCCTTTTCTCAAACACAACAAACCCAGCGTACTGACACCCTCAGCCCTTGTCCTCGTACATTTTACCAGTCCTCACCCACAACACACCATCCTCCTTAATACATCCCAACCTTCTTTCACTTCTTTCCACCCATCCTGTACACCACACCTACACAGCCCACTACCTTCTTCTTCGTCTTCCTCCTCTTCTTCTCATCCCAGCTCTTCTCGAGGCAATAAACCCGTAAACCAAAAACTATCTCAACAAACTCACACCAACCTATCACATCTCCACCCAACTTTCACAACAAATATAGTACACTCGTACACTCCACCTCCCCTTCTCCCAATCTTCCTCCATCCTGAGCCCAGACAAGATCCGTCCGCATCTTTCATCCCATCCCCCATTGGCTTCCTCAACTCAGCACAGCCCAACCCCCTTCAGTCCCAGCGAGTCCAATCCCATAGCTTTCTCTCAACTTCATCCCATTACCCATCCCTCTTCCGGCCAAACTTCCCTCCTCTTTTACCTCCCATTATATCTCCCGCCCGGCTTCTCATCAACTTTGCCCTCCTTCCGATTCTAATACAAAAGCTTCCGAAAAATCCGTCAATTATTATCAGCCACCGATGATGGAAAGTATATAAGCACGCAACCTACCCGCCTCACGACCTTCCGTTACCCGCTACGCCTCACAACCTCCACAACCCGCTATCAATATCCATGGTGACCAAAAAACCCGGCTACAGCTCATCATCCCATTAACCCGGCCTCCATTAAAACCCTATCACCCTCCTCCCTATTTTCCCATAATGCATTTCCCTCTAAATTCAATATCAATCAACCTACAGACTTGTTCACTTTCTCGTCCCTCCTATCCTATCCACAGTATCCCCTACTACAGTTCCAGATTAATCTTCCCTTCAATAACTACTTCACATTTCTGAATCAACAATACTCCATCCTAGGGCTTCCACTTCTCCCCCTCGGACCTCCCTCCTCCTAGCCTTATAATAACAATCCGCTAAAAATTATCCCATGGGACTACTTTTGTGAAAGTCAGCCGGCTTCCAGTTCCTCCTAGCAAACTATAGTAAATTATTTCAATCTAACGATTTAGTTCAAATTTTTCAATCCTCCGCACTCTCCCACCCATATTTACAACATCATACTGAATCATCTCTAAAAACTCTCTGAAAACCTCTCTCACCAAAACAATACTTCTCTTTAAAACCCCGCTGAAAACGTCAACGGATTTCTCGGGACGGAAATGAGTTGTCAACCACTTCGCTCCAGGGTGTCACCGCCGCCGACGTCTTCCATAACACAATTTCATGACACATTTAAAATTTGACGGCCCCGTCGTCAAATTCCCAATCTCTCAACTATTTTCTTCCCATATCCTAACTTTTCAACGCACTAAATAAAATCAATTTCCCACACATCCCTGAGCAGCAGCAGCAGTGACCACGAAGAGCGTGCAGGAGCTTCTGTACGCTCTTCTCTGTTGTTCTTTTCCGCCATCTCCAACACTTCTCAATTCAAGTGGTATATATAAGTGGTTCCGCGGAGAAAGAAATGTCAAGAGAGGATCCCAAGCTGGAGGACATCAAGTCCCACCAAATTTTATCCATCAAACACTCCCTTCATTCACCACTTAAGCTAGTCATCCAGAGGGCCCCTCTGTCGCCTATCGCTTCCACAGTCGGCCCCACTCACCTCTACCCGCACCTTCTACTTATGTCACACAGCTTCCCCCCTCTCAAACGTTTCGCTATAGACGAATCCATTTCTCATTATTTCATCCCCCACCCTCCTTCTCATCATCCAAAAACCGAAACAAAAACTCCACTTCAAACATTACCTTCCAAACAGATGTGAACAAATCGTTTCCTCAATCCTGCCCCACACCGGCCTTCCCATCCCTCCGTCTTTTGTTCCATACAATCCCACAACAAAACCTGTCACCACTAGTATCAATTCACTTCTTCTTTCACTACATTTCCCCTACGAAAACACTCTTTCCTATATTCTTTCATCAGCCATCTTATAATCCCCCCATTCAGAAACAGTAGCAGTAGCAGCAGCTCCCTCGTCATACCCACCAAATCCGCGAAACAATTCCAACCCCCCCTTTTCACCCCTATTAAAAAAGCTCACCTCCCTCCATTTAAAAGAGATTATAAAACTCCCGCGGCCTTCTCTTCTTCCTTCCGCTACAATATTCCATCCATACTTTCCATACGGATTCCCTAAGTAAGTGCTAAGCCTGTACTGTAACTTCCTCCTGCCACCACAAATTTTAAAATCTCCTGCCTCCAGCATCCAGCCGATATGCGTCACAAAATTCTTCTAGTTGCCTAATATAACAAGTTTATTATTAGTACTCCTCATCTCCTTCCTCAATTAGTCTTTTGAGTGCCCTTAGTCTTCCAATTACACACTCCGTATCACTTTAAATCAACCGTAAAAAAGGTCCGCAATTCTTCTCTTAATGCTTTTACTCACGCTCTCCTTCTTTTATCTCTTTCTCCTACACACACACTTCCATCCTCTGTCTCTTTCCGCCGCTCCTTCAAACTAAACCGCATTCTCAATTACAAACCTCTAAACATATCAAAGCACATCCCAACTTTTTCCAGTTTAATATACCATTAAACTCCTTCTCCCGCGCTCTTCTGTATCTCATTACGCAACGCTCAATCAATTTTTCTTCCCATTCACTCACACTCTCTCTCCTCTCCCTCATCTTCTCTTTCTCTCTCTCGCCAAGCTTTTTAATGCGCTATATATACAGTATCAGGAAAAGTCGCCATTTCCTTCCCTCCTCCTCCTCCCAGTTCTTGCCATAATTCACTCCATTCACTGCATTTGAGGAATCTCTCTCTCTGCGGCTTTACTCTGTCCATTTTCCCGTTACCCCCAGCTCCATAACATATACCCCGCTCGCACTACTACAACTAATACAGAAAACAGGGATAAAAAACCTTTACTTTTTGACATGTACTAAAGTAGCAAAATATTTTCATATTTATCTTTACTTAAGATGAATCCCGTGTCCCTCCCTCCCTCCACAATTAATCTTTCTGTATACATTTCATGGCCTGTGTATACTTTGTGCTTAGGTCACCGCCAACTCCCCATAGATCCACTCTTCAACTTTTCACATCCTCTCCCCGACTTTCCCCCGGCTTAAACGCCTCCTCCTTAACTTTCCTACTTGCTCCTGCTCTTATGCAAGCCCCCACTTATAATAATAATATTACACATTTCAAAAATCTACTTTTTCTTCCAATTTACCATATAGCTATATTTATATGGCTCGTGTGTAAATATAAAACAGCGTCTTCCCAAAAACTATCGAGTCATACACAAAAATCGATATAAACCAACTCCACAACAGAGACCTCAAGATCAAGACTCTAACGGAACGCATCCCTCAATTCCCTCCACGCTCGCATCCTTAAAATCTCCATACTCTCAAAGTGGATTTAAATTTGTTTTCACAAGTACTTTGTTTGTATACTATTGACCTCGCGCCCCAACCTCAACAACCACAACCCCCAGTCTTTCATACCTCATTTCCCAAAGTACCCATAAACCTCCCGCCAACCCCTCCAGTATATCCAATTTACTTATCCTCCTCCTCCTCTCACTCATCTCTCCTTCCACAATCAACCCCAAACCAACATCATCACACACAAATAATAAACACCATTTCACAAACCACGCACATATATTCAATAATCTCTGTATTCTTCTAGCTTTCACTCTCCTCCTCCTTGACAAAGCTTCTTTCACAGAGTTATTCAAAAGTCTTCGATCCCTACCGCACGCTCCCGCCGCCACATAGAATCAGTCACTTCCCAGCCTCATCCCCCACACTCAAATTCATCAAACTAAAAACTGTCATCAACTCTTAGCCTCTCAGCTTTCCATGTGTATTTCTAAAAATAATTCATATTTATACACTATTAAACAGGATATCTCCGTTTTACAGTTTTAATCCCGCTTTCTTTCCCCGCAAAACCCACCACAAGCGCTGCTATCCTTCCCAAGAATCATCATCCACCTTTTCTTCCATCTTCTCTTTCTGCCCTCCTCACCGTATCTTGTATAAATTCAAATGTTCTAATTCCCGGCTAACTATAAAAGCTAACCAAAACACGGAGTCTTTGCTTTAACCCTCGTACTTTCACCACTTCCTAATACCCTCACAATCCAACTCTGCCTGGGCCGGCGGAGATAAAGCAGAACGGGATGAGGAAACAATAGTGTATCTCTATTATCCGCTACCTAATTTGCATAGCACGGATTTTCAAGATGGCCTCAAATATTCCGTCAGACAAGGCCCTTTGCCACACCACCCTCATTCCATGTCCTCACCTCCAAGATAAGGAGGATCCCTAAGAGGATTACCAAGTAAATTAATTTCTCCTCAATCCCTCCACAACAACGACATCTTCCTCATACTTATATATCCACCACCTTGTCTTCCCGCTATCTCATATTCCGTCCTTTCAAACTCTACCGTCCCCACCGCCTTATGACACCCGCCTTCCCCTCTTTTCTACAATTCAAAATCCACCCTTTCCCCCCCTCTTTTTACCTCTAAAACCAGATCGAGTCTACACCGTCTTTTTATTATATTTTACAAAAGTTTCCAGATGAATCCCGGAGAAAGTTTATCACCATTTCCGGCTACAATTCACAAAGGATTTTATCCAAACTAAATCCCAAAAACACCCTTCTAGATTCTACCCGCTTTCTATGTGCCAGTCTCAAGATGCTTTTCTACAAAAGAACAACATGATTCAGATGCAAATTTCATCCATTTTAATATTCCCCATCCTAATGGAATCTCCTGCTCGCAACATTCTACACCCCAACCAAGTCACATTCGAGTCATACTTGCCACACCTAGATACAAAATACTGTCATCCTCCATCTCCCCCCTCCACAATAACATATAGTCTCTTATTTACCATCCACTTACCCCTTTTCTTCACCCCACTCAAAACTTTCATCTTTATCATATCCTCTATCCACTCTTCAAAAAATACTCGCTTCATCTTCTCTCTCTTCTTCATCTTCTAGCTTAAGCTATGCATACTCTTCGCATCTTCCCTTGCTGCCACTTTACTTTTCCATTTCTTTTTTTACAATATACTTACCATCTTACGAGCTTCATTCTGTCCACAAGATCCTTCTCACAACCATCCAACACATCTCACCACCATTCCCCTCTTCCCCATCATAAGCACCTCATAATAATAACAAGCTCCGGCAAACCGGCCCAAATCCTCCACAAATTATATTCCGCTTCATATAAATTCTCCAAATCATCTTCAACCCTCCCCTTCAGTCCTTCAGCTCAGCAGCCCGAACGAAAAACTCTTTCTTCGCCTGTACTTGCTTCCTGAAATACTCTTTTCATAAAGTTTTCAAAATTCCCGGCCCAGATGAAGCTCTACTGACCGGGTAGCGGGTAGCCTACCGGGTATTTTAAAAGCCTATAGGAAATCACAAAACCAGCTTAACCACATTCTCCAATACTATACACATCTTGAATTCACATCTTGAATATATTGCAGCTTAAAATAAACCGGCCACGTTCTGAAAACCTTAAATTATTCCCTCAAATACCTTCTCTGCTCATTCCCACCCCATTAACCTTTCATCAAACTACCCGCGGTCCTCAACGCCCAATCCCACCCAACCCATCACCCTCAAAGTCATTAACAGGTCACAAATCTGCCTCTTCTCGCCCTCTCCGTAGATGTCCGTCCCTGGTCCCTGTCATAAAAATTCCCAAACTACGATACTAATTTCATCAGATTTCTTCCTCTTCTCATCCCTCCCCTCTTCTTTCCATATTCTTTCCTTCCTCTTTTCATCTTCTTCACAATAAAATCCTCCGTTTTCGCATTCCATCAAACTTTAATCCCAATCCCTACTTACCTTCTATCTTCAACCCTATCTTCCTCCTCTCTCGCTTCTTAAATCTTAACTATAAATCTCAAAGTTTGTGTGTACACTTTCCCTTCATTTTCACTTTCCCTTCATTTTGCTAAAGCTTCCCCCTCCCTGCAAGATTCCCCCTTCCCTCATCTCTGCATCATTCCTCCTTTCAGGGCAGGGGGCAGGGGAGGGAAGGGGTGAAAGAGAGAACGCAATATATCCCTAATGGGACTTTGCGCCTCGCTCCACGGGGGATGAGGAGGGTAGGGGGCAGGGGGGGGAAGGGGTGGAAGAGAGAACGCAATATATCCCTAGTGGGACTTTGCGCCTCTCTCCACGGGGAATGAGGAGGGTAGGGGGCAGGGGAGGGAAGGGGTGGAAGAGAGAACGCAATATATCCCTAGTGGGACTTTGCGCCTCTCTCCACGGGGAATGAGGAGGGTACAATGAGGTAGGAACAAAAATTAAACGGGTTTCGGCATGCTACTGCCATCGTCAGTACTGGAGCGACACCAGTAGACCCGAAGGCCGTTTTTTACCCTGGTTGTCTCCAGCAGCGCTCAAGGCATAATTAAATGCGCAAGGCATAATTAAATGCGCAAGGCATAAGTAAATGCGCAAGGCATAATTAAATGCGCAAGGCATAAGTAAATGCGCAAGGCATAATTAAATGCGCAAGGCATAATTAAATGCGCAAGGCATAATTAAATGCGCAAGGCATAATTAAATGCGCAAGGCATAAGTAAATGCGCAAGGCATAATTAAATGCGCAAGGCATAATTAAATGCGCAAGGCATAATTAAATGCGCAAGGCATAATTAAATGCGCAAGGCATAATTAAATGCGCAAGGCATAATTAAATGCGCAAGGCATAATTAAATGCGCAAGGCATAATTAAATGCGCAAGGCATAATTAAATGCGCAAGGCATAATTAAATGCGCAAGGCATAATTAAATGCGCAAGGCATAATTAAATGCGCAAGGCATAATTAAATGCGCAAGGCATAATTAAATGCGCAAGGCATAATTAAATGCGCAAGGCATAATTAAATGCGCAAGGCATAATTAAATGCGCAAGGCATAACTAAATGCGCAAGGCATAACTAAATGCGCAAGGCATAATTAAATGCGCAAGGCACGGGGAATGAGGAGGGTAGGGGGCAGGGGGGAAGGGGTGGAAGAGAGAACGCAATATATCCCTAGTGGGACTTTGCGCCTCTCTCCACGGGGAATGAGGAGGGTAGGGGGCAGGGGGGGAAGGGGTGGAAGAGAGAACGCAATATATCCCTAGTGGGACTTTGCGCCTCTCTCCACGGGGAATGAGGAGGGTAGGGGGCAGGGGAGGGAAGGGGTGGAAGAGAGAACGCAATATATCCCTAGTGGGACTTTGCGCCTCTCTCCACGGGGAATGAGGAGGGTAGGGGGCAGGGGAGGGAAGGGGTGGAAGAGAGAACGCAATATATCCCTAGTGGGACTTTGCGCCTCTCTCCACGGGGAATGAGGAGGGTAGGGGGCAGGGGAGGGGGGGTGGAAGAGAGAACGCAATATATCCCTAGTGGGACTTTGCGCCTCTCTCCACGGGGAATGAGGAGGGTAGGGGGCAGGGGAGGGAAGGGGTGGAAGAGAGAACGCAATATATCCCTAATGGGACTTTGCGCCTCGCTCCACGGGGAATGAGGAGGGAAGGGGTGGAAGAGAGAACGCAATTTTAAAAAATACATGAGGGAGCCAAAGATTCCACGTGAGAGTGTTCCAATATTTGTTATTAGTTTCCCGCCACAAAACCCCCGGGCGAAGCCGGGTAGCACAACTAGTTCAGTATAAAAGAGTATCCTTAGAAAGTTCATGCCCTCAAACCCTTCCAACTTTTCTAGCTTTCTAAACTCTTCATATATAGCCTCCTAGAATATCCTCTCCTAAAAGCAAACCACATAGTTCCAGAGCAAAGGTTATTCTTGCGCAAAACTAATCCCACATCCCTTCAATCCCTTCCACAATTTACTCCCTCAAATCTCCCACAGACACACATCCTAAAAACATCCATCCTCTCCTCCCCCATCTTCCAATCTTCTACATCCGAATTTCCATCCGCCTTTCCTTAACATCTCTCCCGCGTCCTTCCTTAAATCTTCCCACCATCACCATTTCCTAATGCATTGGATCCCTAGAATTTCGCCCATCACCGCTAACCTCTTCCGCTCCCTTCTCTCTTGCTCTCTCTCTTTCTCTTGAATATCTTAATTGATTTTCCAGATCCAGCCTTCGAGAAGGAAGCCAGGCGGGAATATTCCCACATTGCAATGTAACCCCCGGTCACTTTTCAACTCCCTCTCTTTCTCCACCTCTTCCTTTCGCCGCGTCTCTTCCTTTTCCTTCCTACTACAATATCAGTTCCATCATCTTCTCCTCAGAAGCACAATTCTTCGCCACTAAACTTGCCATCCTTACCCCTGCATCAATCCAAATTCACATAAATAATACAGCATCCCAGCATCATCTTCCATCAAAGAAAACGAGCAACTCACCAACTCCTTACTCCTCAAACGCCTCAATCCTTGAGCTTCAATTCAGCCATTCTCTCAATTCACACAATGATTAATGTAATGTCATCCAGTCGAGGAAGTAGTTAATGAGAGGGACATCACGTAGGAGATTATCCACCGGAAAAAAACAACATTACAGCCAAAGGATTAGCTTCTTCTTCTTCGTGAATGAATAATTTCACACTTGACAGCAACACCTCAAACACCATGTAAGTCTTAATGGCCCTCCTTTGAGAACCATCACCCGCACCAACCATTCCCCTCCCCCTCCTCCCTGTCTTCGTCCTCATCAAGGCCAATTATAAGGTTGTCATAACAGAGCGCAAATTATCATACCACCCCCTCTAAACCTCTTTACCCCTTCCCCCTTCCCCTGTCCTCCTCAACTTATTCCACACAAAATCTTTTCAAAGCGGAAGCGCCTCCACCGTCTCATCTTGTCATCCCTTGTTTATAATCACCACGCGTCACCCTCTTCCAAGCCCCGTTCAACGATAACGGATTCAACTTCCGTTACTTTTCCATTCTCTCCTATCCACATCTCCTCAAACATAGCTTTCTCCCTCCTCCTCATAACCTTGTACGCTATTACATGAAACACAAAGAAAATCTTACCATGATACTCTTCTTCAATTCCTAATGAGAGTTTCTCAATTTCCGAAAATATTGTGCGAACATTTGGCTTGAATGTCACGATGCAGGAATTCCTGTAAAACCTATTCTTTAATTTTTTAAGTATTCCAAAATTCAAAAAACCTTTAAAGTACATAGCTACAAAACATTTCATACCCTAAACTTGACCTTCTGGCCTTACTTTACAGCTGTTTACGTAGATAGTCCTTCCGAGCTTGTCATTTCAATACTCTCCAATCCTTGTTTCCATCCCATCAAACCCACACCTCTTCCCTGCTCTCCTTTAAAGCTTAAACAAACATCTATAAATCGACTCGGCTTGAATCCATCAAGAATTACTTATCCTACGTGCTTAAACGATTAGCGAGACAAAAGACGGAGACCACATTGAAGCAATAAAAAGCCCCCACTCGCCCTGTCATCTTTATTGTGTCCGACCAATCTATAGACTCTTCCGTCGTCTATACAAAACTACCATCGTACCATCAGGCCCTGAACCTTTCCGTTCCCGCTACATTTCATATTATACATTTGTAACCCTTGCCTACATAATAAATAACAATCCGAATATTGACAATTGAAAAGAACGAGAAGAAACACACAAAAACTCGCGTCTCTCAACGCCATCAACTGTAATCAGCCATCAGCCACCAATATGTCATCATTTTCTCCGTCTTTTCTGTACCATCTACCATGAGTCCGAATCCAGGAAAATCCCATGTATCCAACAATTTCGGCTTCATATTTATTAAGGCTATAGCAAGAAATCCAAAATTATCCTCCAGGACAAAATGGAAACTCAGCTGGACAGGAAAAAGCTCATAGTCCGGGTAAAAACAGGGGAGGGACTTCAAGAGAAAATATGGCATTTTCCCTACAATATTTCGCCATGTGCGCTTTGTTTTTCTAACGAGTCGGGAGAGGACCTTTATGAAAAAAGTCTCGCCAGTACAGCAGCGGAAGCAAAGAGAAAAAACTTTTAGGCACCACCACAATCCATTTTCCCATCATCTCACATCCACTTTTATCTACTCTCAAAATCCTCACTCCTCCGAACCAACCATTCACCATCTCATATAATACTATACTATCCCAAGAGTATCGGATCAAGCCCAAAGAAGCAAGAACAATTTTCCCCCGATTCTTATAAACCTCTGAGAGATATGTACTTTCTCTTTCCCTACCACTACCCTCCATCCGCCCATCATCACTCGTGTACTTATTCCTCCAATTTTCTCACCAAAATATAATATAACCTGACTTTATTCATTAGTCCTAATAAAAATCAATTCGTCAACCATTGTCATAGCCATATGACTCATAGGCTTTTATTACCAGGACATGCACCGCTCCAACTCTTTCTCACGCTCTTCCACCCACCAATAACCTCAAAATTTAGTCTCCAGGCCTTGTAAAGTCCCTTGCCTATTTCATATTCCTTATCACAAATCCTTAACCGCGGTTTCAATTAAATACCCGGCATTGGTCGTCCGGGAAATGTTTTCCACGGTTTACCTATCCAATAACTAATACTTAACCAACATAATGGATGCTTATATCGAAACACATTAACGCTAATTCGCTGTGTGAAGTTATCGCCATTTCTATTCTATTACGCTCCACACTTTCTTGACGCTTATATAAGCTAAACGAGGAAATCCAGCTGAAAAAATTCACAAAATGCTTCAGTCGGAGAAAGTATTTTACCTCAATCCTGATTTCCCGGCCACATCCAACACCTCTCGGCTGTTGTTTCAAGCCGATCTGTAGTTTACCTGTTCCTAATGAGGATAGCGAGCTTGGTTGGGTTTACCTCCAAGTGTCAAAGCATATACAGCATCGCTCTCTGTCTTTGCTATTAGTTTACATAAAGTATATTACGGAGGTAAGGCATTTCCGCTAGAGAACGTCTTCAGAGAAAGCCTCAAATTCTAATCTCAACTCCGCCAGCTATATTCACTTTCATCTATTTTGTATCATCCTTCCGAAATTCCCTCCTAATTCCATGGATACGAGACTTTTCGAGAAAAGTCACAAAAGTATAAGTGAGCAAGTTAAACAGAGAGGAGTGCGAGAGAAGAAGATTAGGAAAGCGTTGATAAGTTCAGAGTCTCCTTTTTGTTTAAATAGAAAACAAGCTTTTGGTCTCTCAATTGCACCCTCTTGTTTTCTCTGTACACACACTTCCACACTATTTCCTTATTTTCTCCCGTATTTCTGTCTTTTCTCCCTTCTGTCCACACTCCGCACAAGCCTTCCTTCACTCACTCCGTCTTCCTCCACTTTTATGGCCATTCTTAAAGTCGACGTGAAAAATTCCCTTCACTAAAATCAGACAAGAATTCCAACACCTCATCCTCCAACCTCCCGCTTTCCCCTCTTCAAACTAATGCTTTCCCTCCTCCACACTACAACACTGAACCCTAATTACAAACTCCACAACATTCTCATAAGTGTCTTACCAACCATTTTCCACTTCTCCCTCCTTTAACCGCCATCTCAAAAACAAAATTCACCTCATATTTTCCCAATGTTTACCCCCTTGGACATTTCCGTCCCATTACAAGTCCTCCTCCAACCAATTCCAACTACAAAACCCTCCTCCACCTTCGTAATTTCTCTTTCTACTGTTATTTCAGCGTCCGCAACTCGAGCAACAAATCTAAATCTTCCCATTAATTTCCACCATTTGGCTTCTCAACTTTTCCCAGTAATTTATTCATGTTATCCTACTCCTTCCTTGCACACCTAGAATAAGGGTTGGACCTTTTCATGGCCAGATTCTTCGCCTTCCGTCGTGGCCAGCCCATAGCCATGACCACCACCTGGTTGAATCTCTAGTTCCCTGTACTTTACATATGTTGGCAAACTTAGCACCTCCACCGGTACTGTTTTGTAGCTCTGGGTAAAGTTGATTACAACGAGAATTACAACTACATCTTTTGCGAAGCGTTTTGTAGACATCCCTCAATAAACAAAACTGTGCGCAGATTCCTTGAAACGAATTCAAAATTTTTGGCGATAATATTTTATTGGGGCAAGGAAAACACTACTGAAGTTAACTTCTTAAACCAAGAACTCAATCTGAAAAATAAAACCTATACGTGCACCTTCCTTTAAGCCCAAAGTTTTCATTAATACGTACAATTTAGGGGAACCTGTTAAAGTACCGGGTCAAGTTAATCAGCTTCTCTGCTACATTCCAATGCTAAACCAATTGATCTGCAGTTAAACTGCATTTCTAGCCTAACAGACCATCATCAATGCCACTGCATGCTTCAAACTTCCTCCAAGAGTAAAGAAAATTCTAACATGTTTTACTCCTTCCCCTCAAAAACAAATCTTTGAACTTGTCTTACTGCAGCTTCGAAGAAAAACAATTTTCTCCTTTCTATAGTACACTCCTCACATGTACCAAATCTCTAACTTCTAACGGTTGTATTGGCATTGGCAAAGCAATCCTTTATTTTTTCTACCCTTCCTTTTTTCTTAAACTCTAGAGACCTACACGTATTGCCCACCCATCATGAACTAGCTCAGCCGGGTATTCCAGATTTCCAACTCTGCCTTTTCTAAACGGTTACCAGACTATAGCAACCATAAAGGTGACCACCCCAATTTCATAAACACAACACATTTTTTTCGTCTCAGTTCCGTCTGCTTGACATGCCGGTTAATTTCACACTTCGTGCCAACATTATCTTCTCGTCTCCACTACGAAACTTAGGAACAACTCTATCAATCACCAGCTTCACCACCGTCCTAAACACCATCTGACCTCTTTGTAACTGGTAGGAAGAGGATTTCCTCTTTGCGCTATAACAAAACGCCGAGCAGAACCAGAACGTATGCCGCACCATGTCCTTTAATTTTATTATGGAACTTGCTACCAATGCCTTTTATTTTTGTACACAGTTGCGAGCTTGTGGGTGCAAAACTTACAATTAAAAATGACTATTGACTTTCAAAATCTCACCCACAGCCCAATCCCAAAGTTCAATGACTAAATAGTAACCAGCAATACGACGTGCTGTTCAGCAGGGAGCACACGATTTGAATCACAATTGGATGGAATGCTTAATCATATACAAGAAACGGCTCGCAAAAATAATAATAACAATAATTTAAAATCCCAAATATTTCGACTTTTAGCGCAGCTGAAAATTCCTTCCGTTAAAATCTTGTCCAAAGCATTTCGTCATTTGATAAAAGAAAATACGAGCCGTCATGCACTTCTTGTAAAATATCTACGAAAAACAACATGCTTAACTAATTGATGGATGTGCGATTCTTTGGCCAAGATTGTATCAATGATGCAGAAAGACGACTAAGACATGTTACGCACTTGGATTCTTCTTCATCAAAGTCACATCCGAGTCCACCATGTCCTTCACAAGCTCCTGCAAATCATTATTGAAATAGAACTAACCCATTCATACCTTACGAGTCCACACAGGAGCTTCATTCCATTAAATTAATCGTCCAAATTGATGTTACCAAAAAATCCACTTTTGGCTTCCAACCAAAGCTCTCCCTGGCTTTTGTAGGGTCTCCCAATAAAAACTCCTAAAAAAGATTTCACAAACATTAGTATAAGGAACATACACAGTTTAGATCTTGTATTACATTTAAAAGTGCATCCAGGTTTATCGCTTTTCTCTCTCTACTTCATTACGGCACTACATTATGGGAGGATCGCCCCACTCTGGTAAGGAATATGCTCCAGGGAATAACCTATGATCTTTAGCTGACTTTAAACTTTTCTTTACAAATATAAACGTTTTCACTTACCACTTCAGTAGGTCGATAATACTTAGGATTCACCTTGACCCGCACGACATCAGTACCAGTTTCCTTTCCTACTTCATTAAGACCCTCTCCTTCCCAAGTAATGCTCTTTCCAATGCATTTAAATGACTCTTCAACAAACTCGCGAACACTATGGGCTTCACCTGTTGCAATCACAAAGTCCTCGGGTTTCTCTTGTTGCAGCATCATCCACATCGCCTAAAAAACAGAACCACCCGTTTTTACAAACAACATTAAATTTTTTAAAACTAGAAACCCGTATCTACGAAAGTGTTTTAAGCTCACCTCTACGTAATCCTTAGCATGACCCCAGTCCCGTCTCGCGTCCAAGTTACCAAGCTCGAAACAATCCAGCTGTCCCAAATGAATTTTTGCGACGGATCTAGTAATTTTTCTTGTCACAAAGTTTTCACCTCTACGAGGACTCTCATGATTGAACAAAATCCCGTTGCAAGCGTACATATCGTAAGCCTCCCGATAGTTTGTTACTATCCAGAATGCAAACAACTTTGCACATCCTGAAATTAAAACAAATGATTATCAGATTTAGACTGTCCTTTCAATAACAAATAATGATTAAATACTTATAAACTTGATCCCGCTATAGTACCATAAGGCGATCGTGGATAGAATGGGGTAGTCTCTTTCTGGGGCACTTCTTGAACTTTTCCATACAATTCGGACGTACTGGCCTGGTAGAACCTGACAATTTTCTCCATCCCGCAAGTCCGTATAGCATCCAGAATTCGTAGTGTCCCAACCCCATCAACTTCCGTAGTGTATTCACTCATGTCGAAAGACACCTGTAAGAGATTCACACCGTATCAGCAAATAAACTTCGACAACGTACAGATAAACTCAGCAAATAGTAAAATCCGGTCAACTCACCTTGACGTGGCTTTGAGCTGCTAGGTTATAAATTTCCACTGGGCGAACTTTCGAAATGATCTTCACTAAACAGCTACTGTCAGTCATATCTCCGTAATGTAGTTTCATTTGTCCTTGCCGATGAGACTGCGGATCAGCGTACAAATGACTGATTCTACCTGTGTTGAAGCTACTTGATCTCCGAATAATACCGTGTACTATATAGCCTTTAGCCAGCAAAAACTCTGCTAAATAGGATCCATCCTGAAACAAAACGAATAACAAAAGGACATTAAGAATATATATATCAGATAAATCCAATAGTGTATTATCTTAAACATGAAAATTATACATACCTGTCCAGTAATACCGGTAATCAAGGCCACCTTTGGTTGCGAATCTCCATGCGAATTCCCCGAGTTTTCCATTTTAGCAACACTAACCCGTTCTGCGAAACAAAAAACCAATTCACTTATTAGAAATGCTGCAAATGTCATGAGTAGAACTTAACTGAGGACAATAAAATATTTACTACTTACCAAACCTTGGAATTGGTTATTGTCCGCTGTGTGCTAGAAGCTCACAATAGAATATGCGATTTCGAATTCGAAGACAGTTAAATGAGCACTAATATATTAATTTACAACGACTGGAACACTCCCTAGCGAATCTCGACAAACTAAATCTTTAGTCTTGTCGACACTTGATTTGACTGACACGTTGCTTGTGGTTTCAGGTAAATAATCTGTCAGTTTTTTATCATCACTGAAGCTATTATGCGAGTTTTTGTTGTGTGCAAAATAAAACCAAAACCCTAGCAATATGTAGGCCATAATCTCTTACCGACTCATTCCTACACTACCACTGTTTACCATTACGATAAGTATCGTCGCTAAGGAGTCCACACTGTATTTAGTTGCACGATTTGAAAAAGCACGTTTACATTTTTTCGTCGGAATATTTAAGCGCAGAGCTTTACAATTACAAGTTGAATTATTGGTGTAGATTTTCGAATTCCTCACTATATTTTGCAGTGTCATGGAAATAGCTAAGTTCTAATTGGTAAGAAATTATCTCTATATATATTAATTTCAGCTATCAGTTTGAGAGATTGCGGTTGCTTGCTGTATGATAGTAATAAACCGAATTTAATTTTCAACTTACATCAGAAAATATAGGAAGATAACATTAATATATACTTACATCTTTTACTATAAGATAGAGTCAAGCTTCTGCAGTAGTTACTCATTTTTGCACTTGGTTCTTGTCATGCTCCTGTAAGGTCGGGCCGGTTCAAAGGAGCTACCTAGCTTTTGTTAATTTCAAAACATTTGGATTGTACCGTTTCAGACAAGATACTGGAGTAACATTCGTCTATAGCACGGATTACCAATTGATTTTAAGTTCCATCCACACGCCGAAATGAGTCTCATTCAGAATCAACCGAGAAAATCAATGGATGCTGACCTAGTCGACCTCGTTGGTCAAGTATGAAATATCGCCAATATTGCGATAAATATCAGTGATGACACAGTTTGCAAGTGGTAATTGTATCTTCTTCCTATTTTTACAGTACCTTGCGAGGCACAGCCAACAGTCCTATGTTAACATGGAGCACATGGTTGAAAGCATCCAGGGAAAAACTTTTCGTTTCGCACGAATGAAAAGAGTTACCTTTACAGCAATGGTGAAAAGAGGTAAGCTTGTTACAATCTAATTTTTCAAAAACTACCTGCAAAATCAGTAATTGACAATGCTTATGAGTAAGTAAGAGATACGTTCCAAGTTTCGGCCTGCTATAGCCATCATCAGTACTGGAGCAACACCAGTAGACCTAGACTAACGCTTTCTATCTTTCTCCTGGCGAACTCCCTGCCATTCTCACTCATAACCTGCGTTCCTAGTATAAAATGTCATTTCTCGCCAGTTATTAAATGCGCAAGGCATAATTAAATGCTCAAGGCATAATTAAATGCGCAAGGCATAATTAAATGCTCAAGGCATAATTAAATGCTCAAGGCATAATTAAATGCTCAAGGCATAATTAAATGCTCAAGGCATAATTAAATGCTCAAGGCATAATTAAATGCTCAAGGCATAATTAAATGCTCAAGGCATAATTAAATGCTCAAGGCATAATTAAATGCTCAAGGCATAATTAAATGCGCAAGACCAGAAAGCAGCTAAGAAATAACCCTAAATTTGATTCCTAATCAAATTTTGTAACCTAATACCTACGGTTTCTGCTTGCTAAAGCTTCATCAGTACCGGAGCATTACCGGCAGACCTGTAGGCATGAGTAAGTAAAAGAAACGTTCCAAGTTTCGGCCTGCTATAGCCATCATCAGTACTGGAGCAACACCAGTAGACCTAGACTAACGCTTTCTATCTTTCTCCTGGCGAACTCCCTGCCATTCTCACTCATAACCTGCGTTCCTAGTATAAAATGTCATTTCTCGCCAGTTATTAAATGCGCAAGGCATAATTAAATGCTCAAGGCATAATTAAATGCTCAAGCCATAATTAAATGCTCAAGGCATAATTAAATGCTCAAGGCATAATTAAATGCTCAAGGCATAATTAAATGCTCAAGGCATAATTAAATGCTCAAGGCATAATTAAATGCTCAAGGCATAATTAAATGCTCAAGGCATAATTCAATGCTCAAGGCATAATTAAATGCTCAAGGCATAATTAAATGCTCAAGGCATAATTAAATGCTCAAGGCATAATTAAATGCTCAAGGCATAATTAAATGCTCAAGGCATAATTAAATGCTCAAGGCATAATTAAATGCTCAAGGCATAATTAAATGCTCAAGGCATAATTAAATGCTCAAGGCATAATTAAATGCTCAAGGCATAATTAAATGCTCAAGGCATAATTAAATGCTCAAGGCATAATTAAATGCTCAAGGCATAATTAAATGCTCAAGGCATAATTAAATGCTCAAGGCATAATTAAATGCTCAAGGCATAATTAAATGCTCAAGGCATAATTAAATGCTCAAGGCATAATTAAATGCTCAAGGCATAATTAAATGCTCAAGGCATAATTAAATGCTCAAGGCATAATTAAATGCTCAAGGCATAATTAAATGCGCAAGACCAGAAAGCAGCTAAGAAATAACCCTAAATTTGATTCCTAATCAAATTTTGTAACCTAATACCTACGGTTTCTGCTTGCTAAAGCTTCATCAGTACCGGAGCATTACCGGCAGACCTGTAGGCATGAGTAAGTAAGAGAAACGTTCCAAGTTTCGGCCTGCTATAGCCATCATCAGTACTGGAGCAACACCAGTAGACCTAGACTAACGCTTTCTATCTTTCTCCTGGCGAACTCCCTGCCATTCTCACTCATAACCTGCGTTCCTAGTATAAAATGTCATTTCTCGCCAGTTATTAAATGCGCAAGGCATAATTAAATGCTCAAGGCATAATTAAATGCTCAAGGCATAATTAAATGCTCAAGGCATAATTAAATGCTCAAGGCATAATTAAATGCTCAAGGCATAATTAAATGCTCAAGGCATAATTCAATGCTCAAGGCATAATTAAATGCTCAAGGCATAATTAAATGCTCAAGGCATAATTAAATGCTCAAGGCATAATTAAATGCTCAAGGCATAATTAAATGCTCAAGGCATAATTAAATGCTCAAGGCATAATTAAATGCTCAAGGCATAATTAAATGCTCAAGGCATAATTAAATGCTCAAGGCATAATTAAATGCTCAAGGCATAATTAAATGCTCAAGGCATAATTAAATGCTCAAGGCATAATTAAATGCTCAAGGCATAATTAAATGCTCAAGGCATAATTAAATGCGCAAGACCAGAAAGCAGCTAAGAAATAACCCTAAATTTGATTCCTAATCAAATTTTGTAACCTAATACCTACGGTTTCTGCTTGCTAAAGCTTCATCAGTACCGGAGCATTACCGGCAGACCTGTAGGCATGAGTAAGTAAGAGAAACGTTCCAAGTTTCGGCCTGCTATAGCCATCATCAGTACTGGAGCAACACCAGTAGACCTAGACTAACGCTTTCTATCTTTCTCCTGGCGAACTCCCTGCCATTCTCACTCATAACCTGCGTTCCTAGTATAAAATGTCATTTCTCGCCAGTTATTAAATGCGCAAGGCATAATTAAATGCTCAAGGCATAATTAAATGCTCAAGGCATAATTAAATGCTCAAGGCATAATTAAATGCTCAAGGCATAATTAAATGCTCAAGGCATAATTAAATGCTCAAGGCATAATTAAATGCTCAAGGCATAATTCAATGCTCAAGGCATAATTAAATGCTCAAGGCATAATTAAATGCTCAAGGCATAATTAAATGCTCAAGGCATAATTAAATGCTCAAGGCATAATTAAATGCTCAAGGCATAATTAAATGCTCAAGGCATAATTAAATGCGCAAGGCATAATTAAATGCTCAAGGCATAATTAAATGCTCAAGGCATAATTAAATGCTCAAGGCATAATTAAATGCTCAAGGCATAATTAAATGCTCAAGGCATAATTAAATGCTCAAGGCATAATTAAATGCTCAAGGCATAATTAAATGCTCAAGGCATAATTAAATGCTCAAGGCATAATTAAATGCTCAAGGCATAATTAAATGCTCAAGGCATAATTAAATGCTCAAGGCATAATTAAATGCTCAAGGCATAATTAAATGCTCAAGGCATAATTAAATGCGCAAGACCAGAAAGCAGCTAAGAAATAACCCTAAATTTGATTCCTAATCAAATTTTGTAACCTAATACCTACGGTTTCTGCTTGCTAAAGCTTCATCAGTACCGGAGCATTACCGGCAGACCTGTAGGCATGAGTAAGTAAGAGAAACGTTCCAAGTTTCGGCCTGCTATAGCCATCATCAGTACTGGAGCAACACCAGTAGACCTAGACTAACGCTTTCTATCTTTCTCCTGGCGAACTCCCTGCCATTCTCACTCATAACCTGCGTTCCTAGTATAAAATGTCATTTCTCGCCAGTTATTAAATGCGCAAGGCATAATTAAATGCTCAAGGCATAATTAAATGCTCAAGGCATAATTAAATGCTCAAGGCATAATTAAATGCTCAAGGCATAATTAAATGCTCAAGGCATAATTAAATGCTCAAGGCATAATTAAATGCTCAAGGCATAATTAAATGCTCAAGGCATAATTAAATGCTCAAGGCATAATTAAATGCTCAAGGCATAATTAAATGCTCAAGGCATAATTAAATGCTCAAGGCATAATTAAATGCTCAAGGCATAATTAAATGCTCAAGGCATAATTAAATGCTCAAGGCATAATTAAATGCTCAAGGCATAATTAAATGCTCAAGGCATAATTAAATGCTCAAGGCATAATTAAATGCTCAAGGCATAATTAAATGCTCAAGGCATAATTAAATGCTCAAGGCATAATTAAATGCTCAAGGCATAATTAAATGCTCAAGGCATAATTAAATGCTCAAGGCATAATTAAATGCGCAAGGCATAATTAAATGCTCAAGGCATAATTAAATGCTCAAGGCATAATTAAATGCTCAAGGCATAATTAAATGCTCAAGGCATAATTAAATGCGCAAGACCAGAAAGCAGCTAAGAAATAACCCTAAATTTGATTCCTAATCAAATTTTGTAACCTAATACCTACGGTTTCTGCTTGCTAAAGCTTCATCAGTACCGGAGCATTACCGGCAGACCTGTAGGCATGATTAAGTAAGAGAAACGTTCCAAGTTTCGGCCTGCTATAGCCATCATCAGTACTGGAGCAACACCAGTAGACCTAGACTAACGCTTTCTATCTTTCTCCTGGCGAACTCCCTGCCATTCTCACTCATAACCTGCGTTCCTAGTATAAAATGTCATTTCTCGCCAGTTATTAAATGCGCAAGGCATAATTAAATGCTCAAGGCATAATTAAATACGCAAGGCATAATTAAATGCTCAAGGCATAATTAAATGCTCAAGGCATAATTAAATGCTCAAGGCATAATTAAATGCTCAAGGCATAATTAAATGCTCAAGGCATAATTAAATGCTCAAGGCATAATTAAATGCTCAAGGCATAATTAAATGCTCAAGGCATAATTAAATGCTCAAGGCATAATTAAATGCTCAAGGCATAATTAAATGCGCAAGGCATAATTAAATGCTCAAGGCATAATTAAATGCTCAAGGCATAATTAAATGCTCAAGGCATAATTAAATGCTCAAGGCATAATTAAATGCTCAAGGCATAATTAAATGCTCAAGGCATAATTAAATGCTCAAGGCATAATTAAATGCGCAAGACCAGAAAGCAGCTAAGAAATAACCCTAAATTTGATTCCTAATCAAATTTTGTAACCTAATACCTACGGTTTCTGCTTGCTAAAGCTTCATCAGTACCGGAGCATTACCGGCAGACCTGTAGGCATGAGTAAGTAAGAGAAACGTTCCAAGTTTCGGCCTGCTATAGCCATCATCAGTACTGGAGCAACACCAGTAGACCTAGACTAACGCTTTCTATCTTTCTCCTGGCGAACTCCCTGCCATTCTCACTCATAACCTGCGTTCCTAGTATAAAATGTCATTTCTCGCCAGTTATTAAATGCGCAAGGCATAATTAAATGCTCAAGGCATAATTAAATGCTCAAGGCATAATTAAATGCTCAAGGCATAATTAAATGCTCAAGGCATAATTAAATGCTCAAGGCATAATTAAATGCTCAAGGCATAATTAAATGCTCAAGGCATAATTCAATGCTCAAGGCATAATTAAATGCTCAAGGCATAATTAAATGCTCAAGGCATAATTAAATGCTCAAGGCATAATTAAATGCTCAAGGCATAATTAAATGCTCAAGGCATAATTAAATGCGCAAGGCATAATTAAATGCTCAAGGCATAATTAAATGCTCAAGGCATAATTAAATGCTCAAGGCATAATTAAATGCTCAAGGCATAATTAAATGCTCAAGGCATAATTAAATGCTCAAGGCATAATTAAATGCTCAAGGCATAATTAAATGCTCAAGGCATAATTAAATGCTCAAGGCATAATTAAATGCTCAAGGCA
The DNA here is from genome assembly GCA_906901655.1 of Sminthurides aquaticus. Taxonomy (NCBI): domain Eukaryota; kingdom Metazoa; phylum Arthropoda; class Collembola; order Symphypleona; family Sminthurididae; genus Sminthurides; species Sminthurides aquaticus. Next base: position 12,786,610 of record CAJQTT010000002.1, on the reverse strand, counting down.
TAATTAAATGCTCAAGGCATAATTAAATGCTCAAGGCATAATTAAATGCTCAAGGCATAATTAAATGCGCAAGACCAGAAAGCAGCTAAGAAATAACCCTAAATTTGATTCCTAATCAAATTTTGTAACCTAATACCTACGGTTTCTGCTTGCTAAAGCTTCATCAGTACCGGAGCATTACCGGCAGACCTGTAGGCATGAGTAAGTAAGAGAAACGTTCCAAGTTTCGGCCTGCTATAGCCATCATCAGTACTGGAGCAACACCAGTAGACCTAGACTAACGCTTTCTATCTTTCTCCTGGCGAACTCCCTGCCATTCTCACTCATAACCTGCGTTCCTAGTATAAAATGTCATTTCTCGCCAGTTATTAAATGCGCAAGGCATAATTAAATGCTCAAGGCATAATTAAATGCGCAAGGCATAATTAAATGCTCAAGGCATAATTAAATGCTCAAGGCATGTCATTTCTCGCCAGTTATTAAATGCGCAAGGCATAATTAAATGCTCAAGGCATAATTAAATGCTCAAGGCATAATTAAATGCTCAAGGCATAATTAAATGCTCAAGGCATAATTAAATGCTCAAGGCATAATTAAATGCTCAAGGCATAATTAAATGCTCAAGGCATAATTAAATGCTCAAGGCATAATTAAATGCGCAAGGCATAATTAAATGCTCAAGGCATAATTAAATGCTCAAGGCATAATTAAATGCTCAAGGCATAATTAAATGCTCAAGGCATAATTAAATGCTCAAGGCATAATTAAATGCTCAAGGCATAATTAAATGCTCAAGGCATAATTAAATGCTCAAGGCATAATTAAATGCTCAAGGCATAATTAAATGCGCAAGACCAGAAAGCAGCTAAGAAATAACCCTAAATTTGATTCCTAATCAAATTTTGTAACCTAATACCTACGGTTTCTGCTTGCTAAAGCTTCATCAGTACCGGAGCATTACCGGCAGACCTGTAGGGAAATTCCTATTCAAGTGCCATTTCTTTTCTCGTGTCCCTCCCAATCAGTAATTGACATTGCTTACGAATTTTAGCTTACAATCGCTATGTTCAAATGCAAACCGCCGCTGACACTACTGAGCAGATGGAAGACTTAAGAGTCAGCCCAATATCCAGTTCTGGTGGAGTTGATCCGGAGCTCCTTGATAAAGTTTCTTCCGACAGCGATATTGAAATAGTGGTATGTTTTGGTTCTTTGCCTCGAACTCACAATATCTGTACTCTCATCAGATGCCTATTACACAATGCTATGTTTTAAATGCAGGAGAGTCCTAGTAAACCTAATCGCCCCGCTGCAACTCCCAAGAATGCAACGAGCACTTTCAATGGAAATGGCGAAGCTGCATCATCAACGACGATGAGTCCAACAAAGCTAGCAGCTGCTGCAAGTTCAAGTGCTACACTGGAAAAGTCACCGTCTAAGCCTGAAGATCCCTCTGAAAGCCAGATTAGTAAAAAACGTGGTACTAAAAGAAAGTTGGGGTCTAATACACGTAGAACCGATGCAGAAGATGCTTTTCCTTCGGCACCAGGAAAGAAAGTACGGAAGACGGTATTTCCTGTATTTCATTCGGACGTTAGCTTCAAAGACTTTGCTGGTGGTGAACAGGTTATCGAAGTAAGTGCTCAATGATTTTGCACCCGTTCAGCCTCTATTTTAAGAGACATTGGCCTTATTTTAATCACTAACTGCTCCTAGGAAATTTGTCAACTATTGTTACATCTAAAACATCCAGAAATTTATCGTACTCTTGGAATCACTCCACCACGAGGATTTATTCTTCACGGCCCACCAGGATGTGGGAAGTCATTGCTGGCTAATGCTATATCTGGGGTAAGATATGGGTGGCTTGACTAGAGCCGAAATTTACGATATAGGGCGCTGAATGCCGGAACATAATGCGTTACAACCACTTAATAAAAGTAAAATGTTTTTCATTACAGGAGTTGAAGGTACCGACTTTGAAGCTAGCTGCAACGGAGCTTATTTCAGGTATATCTGGTGAATCTGAAAACAACATACGGGACTTATTCCAGCAAGCACTTGACCTTGCTCCATCCATTATTTTTTTGGATGAAATCGATTCTATCACTCCAAAACGTGAGAATGCGCAAAGAGAGATGGAGCGAAGAATAGTTGCACAGCTGCTTTCATGCATAGATGGTAAAGTCTATGCACTTGATTGTAATTACTAACAGAATACTAAACCCAATCTCATCAAAATCGTGACTCTAAAGTTCTAACTCTTTTTGCAGAACTATCTAAGGCGGAGAAAGGAGACTCAGTATTTCTAATTGGGGCTACTAATAGGATCGAAACTATAGATTCAGCATTGCGAAGAGCCGGGCGATTTGATAGAGAAATTAACATTGGCATCCCAAACGAACGTTCAAGGGAACAGATTTTGAAAGTCATCTGCAACAACTTAAAGCTGGAACCTGATTTTGATTTTAAACAGTTAGCTAAACTCACTCCAGGGTATGTGGGAGCGGACTTACATGCACTTATACGGGAGGCTACTATACACGCAGTAAAAGAAGCGATCTCGCCAATACCTATAAAGGACAAATCGTTGATGATTAGCGAGCCCGACGTCCTTCAAAGCAAATTGAATCCATCCGATGTAGATGTCAGTATTAATATGGATGCAACTATAATTGAAGAGAAGACTCGCGAAGATGATCCAAAAGAAAATCCAGGAAGTACCGAAGTGGACAACACTAGTGCATCAGCAAGCAAGACTTCTGTGGTGACGGATATCGGGAGCAGTGATGTGGCAGCTGAAGTCATAAACTTAGATTCTACTTCTGATGCTGTAATGGATGTTGACCCACCTGTTGTTACAATTGATGAAACCAGCACTGGACTGTCAATAAATACCGTTAATGCCGCTGAAGCATCCCAGCGCAAATCCACGTGCTCGAGCTACGAAACCAAGCCACCCTCTAAATGGATTCATGACACTTCCCCTGTATCGCAGCAAGAGTTAGAAAATATTTTTGTTAAGATGAAGCATTTCCAAAAAGCCTTGAAACACGTTCAACCCTCATCCAAGCGAGAAGGATTCGCAACCGTTCCAGACACAACTTGGGATGATATTGGTGCCCTTAAAGAAATCCGAGATGAACTACAAGTTTCCATTCTGGTAATATACTTTCTGCTCTATATCTACATAACTTGTGTTCATTAACTAAAGTAAAACTTCTCATTCCTGTGCAGGGCCCCGTAAAATTTACAGATGCATTCAAAGTACTCGGGATTCCTGCAGCGGGGGTTTTGCTGTGCGGACCACCTGGTTGCGGAAAAACACTTTTAGCAAAGGCGGTTGCGAATGAAGCAGGCATAAACTTTATATCAGTCAAAGGCCCAGAGCTTCTAAACATGGTAAATTTATACGCATACAGCCTTCAGTACTTTCGTTTGAATCCCTGAAAGGTGAAATTACAAATATGTGTTTGTTTGTATTCTAGTACGTTGGAGAAAGTGAAAGAGCTGTACGTCAATGCTTCGCAAGAGCTAAAAGTTCTGCTCCGTGCGTTATATTTTTTGACGAATTAGATGCCCTGTGCCCTCGTCGAAGTGATGCAGATGTAAGTCTATCAGAAGATCCACTTGATGAGTATAATTTTTCACATCTTTGATACCTCGGTATAATAAGCTACATATATTATTACGAATACGCAGATAAATTCCACAAGTCGCGTAGTGAACCAGCTGCTGACGGAAATGGATGGAATGGAAGCACGAGAAGGAGTTTTCATTATGGCTGCTACCAACCGACCTGATATTATAGACCCGGCTGTTCTTCGTCCTGGCCGATTGGATAAAATTTTATTTGTCAACCTTCCATCCCCGGAAGATAGAGCCGACATACTCAAGACGATAACCAAGGTACGTCACCCGTAAAACAGTAATATTAAAGAAAGCTGTGGACTGGAGATTCACACCGTATGTTCCCGATAATGGCATAAATATGAAGCTGTAGATCCCTCTGGCTGTAGAACGATGGTTAATGAATTACTAAAAGTGCAGATTTTATACAAGCTGATGGCTATGTTTATAAACATTTGCTAGTTTTAACGAGGTCTATGAAAATATTGTGTCTACATTACAGCTCTCGCAAGCCTAAAAAATAATGATGATCTAGGTATTTACATAAATTTCCTAATTTACAGAACGGTACGAAACCTAAACTGGACTCCGATGTTGATTTCAACGAAATTGCAGCGGATGCCCGTTGTGCTCATTATACTGGCGCAGATCTCGCTGCAGTTGTAAGGGAAGCTTCCATTGCAGCCTTCCGAGAATTAGTTCTGCAACCCGGATTGCTTCACGGCGGGCAGCCAGTTTTAACAGATCTGAAAGTTTCAAAAAGACACTTTGAAATTGCCGTTCAAAAGGTTGCTCCATCAGTCTCGGCGAAGGTAAAGTAACAATTACAAATGCATAAATGAGGACTGAAGTTGACCACAGCATTCATACATTTCCATAATTTTGATTCGCAGGATCTCGAGAAGTATGAAAAGATGAAATCCAAGTATGCCCAGCCTGTATTAATTAAGCATGAATTGGAGTGCTAAATAAATAATGTCCGTGCAGCGATCTCAGTCGTTTATAAAAGATGGGGTATGCGAACGCTTTTCAATGTTCTGTTAAAATTGTAACTCCTATTTCATTTTCCTCTTAAACATTACTATGCCTATGAGTTCAATATCTTTTATATAGTAATGCACTAGCTGATATTACTTAAGATGCACTCATCTTGTTTGCTATTAAGGCTAGCCTTCGGTTTTAAAGTATTTGACCCTAGATTACATAACGCAACTGTCGTTAAGCCTATATTATTACGGTAAGAATATTCTCCTTTATGAATAGAAGCTTATATCGCTATGTCTAACTTACAAGTCATTATTTATACGCAGACGCGTGTCTACCTACAACCATTAAATATATTCCATGTTTTGATAAACAATGGACGACGTGGACGAACACCTTATATACTAACTTGATTGATTGCACCAGTTTTGCTACTCATTTAGGCAATGTTCACGGCGGAAGGAGAGAATTGCTAAGGATGAATTCAGACGTAACATATTCGAAATGTGTGCCATCCTTATTTCCGTATTAGCGGCTGACCTTCATCTTCCTATACAAGCAAATCTGTGTCCAAACTTTAAGTACATGCTTGCATCGCCAAGAAACGAGCAGAAATTGCCCAAGTAGGATTAAGCCTAATTAAGACACGAGAACCTGTTCTTTGCACTTGTTCCACAGCAGTGACAGAATTCATTAATACACGGATGTGAGTTCGGGTTCGGGCCATATGGCACGACTAATTGCTCACGGTCGATGACCAATAAGACCTCCATTCCATCAACTAACACAGAACAGTTTCACAAACGACATCAAACGGTGAAAGCCTCTAGCTTTGATTTCTCACGATGCAAGCCCTACCTGCTATAGCTGTGTTCTTACTATCTGTGCTTTTACAGATCACAGCAGAAAAAACTTACAATGGGTAAGACTAATTCCTAAAATTGTGCGATTGCTGCTTATTGGAATCCTGTAGCGTTACTTTGTTTTTTCACAGATACAAGGTTTTAAGCGTTCAAAAGGTTACTAAAAAGGAGCACATAGATGTCCTCAAGGAATTACAAAAGCGACCCGGTTTGGACTTTTGGAGTGAACCGAGCTCAATGCGAACTACCGACATCATGGTTCCTCCAGAAGATATGGAGAAAATCGAGCAACATTTGAAAGCCAACGGCCTTAAATACGAAGTCCTAATAAGAAACGTTCAAAAGTGAGCGCTTCCATCTTATCCTTAACACCCCCTCTGAGGAATCTAACGATTCATTCAATATTAACCAACTTCTTCAAATATTCTAGCATGATGGAAACGGAACCCCCCATAAGGGAGAACAGACAAGGAGGAATGAATTGGAACAGATATCACAGATTAGACGTGGTGAGTTCATAATGAAAGAATCTGCCAACAAAATCAAACTGAATTTTCCGCTAAGCCATCTTATTGATTTTACTTGTCATTCTAGATTTACGCATGGTTGGATTCTCAGGCCAATTTAAACCCATCATTAGTACAGATCTCTAACATTGGTAAATCATGGGAAGGGAGGCCAATTAAAATGGCCAGAATAGCTACAAATAATTACAACAACAACCCAGTAATCGTCGTAGATTCCGGGATGCACGCAAGAGAATGGATAGGCCCAGCTACAGGCACTTACATAATGAAGCAACTCATTTCCGTACCAATTGAAGATCGTGATTTACTGGATAGCATTGATTGGTATTTTATACCTGTCGTTAACCCCGACGGCTACGAATACACCCACACAGAAGTCAGTACCCATCGACTTCTAGCTCCATTTCCTTCACCTAACCTTGAAATAACCTCATTCTTAATTATTATTCTAGGATCGACTCTGGAGAAAAACCCGATCGACACACAATGGAGTTAGCTGTCGAGGAGTAGATGCGAACCGAAACTTTGACTTTCATTGGGGAGGTTTGTTTCTACGGAAAAAATGTTTAGTTTCCTTACTTTAACTTAGGTATTATTTCATATCTCCCTATTTTAATCTGACATGGTATTTCAGAGGCCGGAACTAAAGATGACCCATGTGCAAATACTTACCCCGGCCCATACGCTTTCTCTGAACCAGAAGCAAACGCTACAGCAAGATTTCTATGGCAAAACCGCAAAAAAATCAGGGCATACCTAACTCTTCACAGCTACTCCCAGCTATTCCTAACACCTTACGGTTATACTGAAGATTTACCAGACGACTACGATGAGCTGGTTAGAAATTCCGCCAAATATCTTCATACAACCAAACTTTTATCAAAAAAATACTAAATCCCTTCTAAATTCTGTTATAGCACGATCTAGGAGTGAAGGCAGCAAAAGCCCTTGAAGAAGTCCACGGTACCGAGTACGAAGTCGGAGCTCCAAGCCACATATTGTGTAAGTCTAAATCTTTATTTCTCTCCCAAACGCATCCTTCACACAGCTTTCTTAACTACTTCATACTTAAGCACTAACTCAGGGTGAAAAGCTTATTTGCAAACTAAAATATAGTAATTACTAATACTGCAATGCTACTGTAGATGCTAACTCAGGAAGCAGTCGTGATTGGGCAAAAGGAGTTCCGGAAATCAAGTACCCATTCACTATCGAGTTAAGAGATAAGGGAGACGCAGGATTCATACTCCCATCCTCTGAAATATTGCCTACAGGTGAAGAAACTTGGGAAGCCATCAAAACGATAGCACGAAAAATTATTTCAGAATCACAAAAACCCTCCTTTTACGCTAGTGATGACAAGTAGCGCTTGAGCTTCTAAGCAATTAAACTTTAAAAAATAAATGGTAAACAGTAGTAAATGGCAAAGGGAAAAGGTCATTTTTTATAGGAATTTACGGTGCCGGTGTAATCAAACTACTAAAAAATCGACTGTTATTTTCTAGTTATAAAGGGACTAATAATTTCGGAATAAAACGAAACAGTGCAAACCTCTTCAATCATTAGATTTGCAAAAATACACAGAATCTTCACCATCCTTCTCTAGATTTATACTCGGGGAGCAGCTACGATTGGGCAAGGGAGTACGCACAAGTCAAATACTCGTACACGATTGAATTGCGGGACAAAGGAAAAAATAAATTCCTCCTTCCTCCGAATCAAATCGAGGAAACTGGAGAAGAAACATGGGCAGCAATTAAGGTAATCGCACGCCAGCTCATCCAAGACCAACTCACTAATAAAACGCGATTCCCCGTCCCCACAAGTGCAAAGAATCGCAAAAAAACACAAAATCCACCAACTGACACAGAAGAAGAAGAATACGAAGACGACGATGACACTGATGAAGAAGCAGATTAATTACAACACAACCAATAGGCTAATGAACTACAAGCCATTTTCTGCCAACATCCTTCTTCTACACCTTCCATACACGACTACAAGGGACACATGCTTTAGTTCTTTTCCATGTTAAAAACTCCAGACTTTTTCGGATAATCACGAATAAATATTTATGAACACCTCGTATTCCATGTTCCATTCAATCCATTACTGCCCTACGCTCCCCACCACTCCACCACATATTCTTTCACACTGTATAAAAGCCGCATTTAGCAAATTCTTCTCAGTTTAAGCTTCAGCATTGCCGCGGCATTAAACTGCTTACAATGGAGGCCGCCGCCACACAGAGTATTGTCCCCTACCTGCTTCCCACCTTTGCCTGTCTTTTGGCAAGCTACGATAATCAAGGAATCCGTAATTATGACGGGTAAGTTAACCTCTTTCCATTTACTCTGCAATCCCCCACAGCAATCGCCTCCAGACTAACCAGTTATTATTTTTACAGCTATCAAGTCCTCCGGGTCAACACTACGACCAACCGTGCCTTTGAAGCAATGAAAAATATTTTCTTCCAAGATGACTTTGATTTCTGGAGTGTGCCTAGCATGAATGCTCCTTCGGATATCCTGGTTTCTCCCCGACAAGCTGAAGCTCTGAAAAATATCCTCGGACTTCTTGGACTACCTTTTGAAATAATGATGCCCGATGTTCACAGGTGGGACAATTATCCTAATTACAAATTTAACTAACTACGCTACTATCATTGATAACGGTGTCCACATTTCTAGAATAGCTAATTAAAAAATTCCAAAATTATTACATCACAGGTCAATTTCCGAGGAGAAAGTACTAACGAGAGCAACCGGCCGAATGACCTGGGATGGCTACCATCGCTTGGAAGTCGTAAGTTGAACACTAAACCATTCTGCAATCTAACCATCATCAACCTATTGCAAAATCCTCAAAAAATACTATCATCAATTATGTACAGATTCACAACTGGATGGACTCAATGGCCGAAAAGTATCCTTCAATCGTCACCGTTGACAACATAGGCTTCAGTACCGAAAACAGAACATTGAAAGTAATGAAGATTTCTTCCGGAGGCCAAAGGAACGCTAGCAAGCCCGCCATCTGGATTGACGGAGGTTAATTTAGACTCATCAAAACTGTCCTCTACACATATTTCCTAATCTACATACTGTCCTTCTGCTATCAACAATGTTTTCTCCACCAGGTATCCATGCTCGAGAATGGATTTCTCCAGCTACCACCACCTGCATGGCAAATCAGCTCATAACTGAGGCAGCCAGTCTCCGACGCCCAAGATACGTTAGCACATTCGACTGGTACTTTGCACCTGTCCTCAATCCTGACGGATACGAGTACACACACACGGGTGTAAGTCCTATCCTTAAAAAACGTTCTTACCACAACTATCTTTTTAACATCTTAACCTAATTCAATATTATTACAGGACCGTTTCTGGCGTAAAACGCGATCCACTCCAAAGCGAGGCATTTTTGATTCCTTATTCGGATGTTGCAAAGGTGTTGACCCAAACCGGAATTGGAATTACATGTGGGGCGGAAAAGGTACTTCCAAAAATCAGTGCTCTCAAGTATATGCCGGACCTCACGCAGCTTCCGAGCCCGAAGTTTCAGCCATCCAAAATTACATTCTTGAGCGAAAGGACAACATTAAACTCTTCCTCACTTTCCACAGCTATTCACAGGTAATATCCCATTTTCTACCCATCTTTCATATTTTGCAAACTCTTTTTATTAATGTCCAACATTTCTACAACCCCCAGTTGCTTCTCCTTCCTTGGGGTTTCGACACTCAACGTGTGGATGACTACGAAGATCTGGTAAGCTAATTTTGCAAGAAATCTCCCTTTTCATCCCTACTATTTAAGCAATCATGTGCAACTAAAACCATTTTCAGATGCGAGTTGGAAACAAAGCCTTGTCCAAACTAAGTGCCGTATACGGTACCGAATACAAAGCAGGCGACACTGCTGAAATTTTATGTGAGTTTCACCTAATCTACAAAATACCTCAACTATTCCAGTCCACACTGCTGATTTCCCACAAACCTAATCATCATTTAATAATTCCAGACCCTGCCGCTGGAGGTAGCCATGACTGGGCCAAGGCTGTGGCTGGCATCAAGTATTCCTACTGCTACGAACTTCGTGACCAAGGTCGGTTTGGCTTTGTTTTGCCCGCAAATCAAATTATGCCAACTTGTAAAGAGACCTTCGAAGGGGTCAAATCAATGGCTGAAGACATGATGCAAATCTACCGACTTGCACCACAAGAGGAAGAAGATTTTTAAAGCTCACATAGAATCCTAGAAGCTCATTAACAAATTATGGTTCAAAAAAATTTCTTAGCAAAGTATTCTATTAAATGAGCAAGTTATTCTACAGCAGTCTTTAACAAATTACTCTCATTCAGACATTACCTTCCATAAATACGCTTTCACCCCAAAAATTCATCTTGAAACTTAGTGCAATAGTGGCACATCTACCATCCTAAAACGTAACTATGTAATCACACCATCAATTACATACACGCCCAATTATGAATTACTTCTCCTCACCTTACTTACTCTACACAACTTGTCTTCTTCATAAAAACATGTCGCGTGGGCAGGTCAAACCTTGGAAGGCCTTTTGTCGTTTCCCAATCACTTTCAGCATCCTTTCTACCAAATATACCTTCCCTTCCACTAATCATTGTTAATATAACTGTCTTTAAAGAATCATCTCTGGTGCGTTCCTTACATCTACCTTTCAAAAAGTCTTTTGCGAATTTCTTCAATTTCCTAAACGTTTCATAATTTTTAATTCATGAAGTGTTGTGATTGTGACAAACTATCAAACATGTTCCGGCGTTTCCGCCCTTCACCTTCCTATTCTTCGGGTAGCTGGTTCTCTACCCTTCGATCCAATCCGCGGGTAGTTACATCTACCCGGTGGCCACCTTACAGAGGTAATTTTCATACCCTACCACTTTACTCCTTTAAACTGTCTTGGTCCACTAATATCAATCCAGCTTTTACCGTCCCTCCCATAATTCAGTTAAACTACACATTCACATTCAATCCCAAAGCAACCTAGCTTTCATAACTCCTTTAAAACGCCCGAAACATGCCGCATCCCCTACCCTTTTATCTTATCATCAGCATAAGAATGACAACATTTAAACAATAGAAACCTGCACTTATTACCGCTATGCATCAGCGCATCCTGTGCTTCACGCTATTTAGTCCCGTTACCATCATATAATAACTAGTAGAGCAGGTTAGGTTTCTAGAACTTCCTACGAGCGAAATTACATAATAATAAACAAGGAATTCGCATTATCTTACAAGTGCATTGTACTACTAATAAACACTTGATGAGCTGGAATGTAATTAGTATATCCTAAACCTCAGGAGCCACAACGGATATGGACGTTAAATTAGTCAGCAACAACTTCCGCTCTGAATCACTTAACCACTGAAATGACAGACTTTACAGTAAATCGTAAACCACGGATATTAACCGTCGTGTCCGCCAAACCAAAACCTTGCCATTTTCCCATCATCCTCAACATTTTCGCAAATTCAACCTTACTCCAATTCTGGCCTCTTCCATAAAACATTCTTCTTCACAAAGTTATCCTGTTCAAGTTCCGAATATTCTAAAGCACCATGGGACAAAATCAATCTACAACCCGAACTGCCATTCTCGCAGGCATGGCATCAGCCTCTAACTATATTCGTGACAGAGCTTCCAAGGCAAGAAAATATCAAATGCCGTGCTTTGAACGATTTCGTGCATATCGCCACCGCGATTCAAAATATATCGAGCCACCTTTTTCAAAACCCGAACCGGAACAACTTCCTGATCCTGTCAAACCAGAGAATCCCAACCCTAACGAAACACCTGTGAACCCGGACAACCCAAACAATCCTGAAGAAATACCTGTGAACCCGGATAACTCAAACAATCCTGAAGAAACACCCCAACCTCCGCCAGAAGAGAACTCAGGTTTTTCATTATCATCTCCTACATTTTACCTTCTTCACAACAGTGATGTCACCCTTATTTTTTGTTCCACATTATAATTTTACAAACGGCTTTCCGCGTAACGTTTCCTGCAGTTTTTTACCATGCATCCTGCAATAGATTGGTAGGCAGGGAAGCCCACACCACCAACTCACGTGCAATCCCAGAACTGCATCTGAATCTGATACCATCCAAAATGGTAACCTCCTGCCCACATACCCTATCATACCGTATCGGTACAAAGGAAGGTCATCTTGCGTACACAACCAATTCTTACTCGCCCACCATCCAACACTTTCTGTCACAACTCACAACAGCCTCTAGCGCAAACACTAGCAAACTACAACTCATACTATGCATAATTACTCACTTTTTACCACAATTACACGAATACAGCTGATTTTTATATTTACTGCGTAGGATAGGTCATTTTGCAATGCTAACAATGTAGTACAAGCTTGTCGAAACCCAAGCCTTAACTTTCAACACGAATGCATTTCCTCCCTTGGCTTTTTTTAACAAGTTCTATTTTAGCATCCCTACACAAATATCCGCCCAACTCATCTACGTTTGCAGCATGACAAATCAGCCTGCCAATAAATAATGATAAATACATACTTTTCTTTCAGATGACAGCAATGCAGATATTCTTCATGTTGTACGCGCAAACCTACGCTTAGCAGAAAACGGGATCGCCCACAGAACTGACAAATTCGATTTAATGACTCGAACCCTAAAGCCACAGCTTGTTACTCGAAGGGGCCAAGATTTCTTTATTGACATTACATTCAACAGACCATTTCGCAAAGACACGGATGGGATTTCCTTCCTATTCACTGTCGCTGGTAAGCCCGCTAGCTCCTCCTATTCACTACCGCTTCTACTCTCTAAAATCTAAATCTTCATCCTACTTTTTAGATGGTAAGCCGGTGATCGGTAACGGCTCGTTAGTTATTGTCCCTTTGGTCAACAAACGCAACGCTTTCGAAGAAGGTCCAAACGAATGGCATGCTTTTATACATCAAATCACTGGGAAGAAAGTTACAATTCAGGTATGCAATACATTATCGCTAGTAATACAACTTATCTCGTCTATCAAATCCAATTTTTTCTAAATACATTTAATTTCAGCTTAAAACAGCATCAAATTGTTCCGTGGGAAGATGGAAAATAGCCGTCGATACAAAACTCAAGCAGAACCGCTCAGCTTCAAGTTATACCTTCCCAAATCCCATTTACGTCTTGTACAACCCTTGGAATCCAGGTAAACATCAAGCATCATTCCACAGTTTCTAAACAAATATTAGCTCACACCTATTCTCAATCTATCCTAATTATTAATTCATCAGACGACGAAGTATACCTGGACAGCGAAAACGCCAGAACAGAGTACATCCTAGAAGACGCCGGTATAATATGGAGAGGAAGTCACAATCTACTCCGGCCATCCTCGTGGACCTTTGGACAATTTGAGCCAGACGTTCTTGACAGCTGTTTATATATCATGCGTAAATCTATTGAATCAAGGCATCGCGGTGATGCCGTTTATACTGCCCGTGCTCTATCCGCTCTTGTAAGATTCATAATAATTCCCCACGTTTAATACATACACTATACCTCATTCCGCTTTCTAATCCTCCCTAACAAAGGTAAATTCAAACGATGACAACGGCGTTGTCGTCGGAAACTGGTCCGACAATTTTAGCGGCGGTACTGCTCCTAGCAAATGGACTGGAAGTGCAAAGATCCTACAAGATTATTATTCAAAAAAGTCTCCCGTCAAGTTTGGCCAATGCTGGGTATTTGCAGGGGTGCTAACAACAGGTAAGCATTTTACCATCCCTACAACCATTTTACATCCCTAAACACTCCTAAAAAGTAACTTGTAACTTCAAACCCCTGGCTTATCTTAACTTCGCAGTTTGCAGAGCAATTGGCATTCCATCTCGTCCCGTGTCTAACTTTAGCTCTGCGCACGACACAGAAGGTTCCCTCACAATAGATTATTTTGTCGATGAAGACGGAAAGCCTGTGAAACACCTGAACAGGGATTCAATCTGGTTAGTCCACGCTTTCCCAATTAGCGTATCACCTTAATTACAATTACATTAATAGACGGCATCTGCGCATAAACAGGAACTTCCACGTCTGGACCGAGGTCTGGATGAAAAGAGAAGACATGGGTGACGAAAGGTATTGGGGTTGGCAGGCCATAGATTCCACCCCTCAAGAGCTGAGTGGGAAAATATACCGTATGGGCCCCGCTTCTGTAGAAGCTTGTCGGAGGGGAGAAGTGAAACGGAATTATGATACTGCATTCTTATTCAGTGAAGTCAATGCCGACAAAGTCTACTGGAGATACTATGGCGAAACTCAGCCCCTAAAGCTCCTCACTGTCAAACCTAATACAGATTCGTAATAATTTTTTACCTTTATGATATCACCTGACACAAGTCCTTGAAACTTAATTAACCGTGATTGACCAAACAATTTCCCTGTTTCCAGCATCGGACTCCACATTAGCACTAAAGCCATAGGTTCGTTTGACAGGGAAGACATTACGCTAAGCTACAAACATCCCGAGAGTAAGTTTTGCTATCCAACTCCAACAATCAAACATCCATCTGTAAGTTAACGTTATCCATGTAACAATTCTCTAAGATTTAACACCTTATAATCCTTCCAGAATCTGACGAAGAGCGAAAAGTTATGCTAAACGCTTTAAAACAAAGCGGAAACCTATTCAGTCGATACTATTTAAATGCTGAATTTAATGATGTTCGATTCGACTTTGACCTCTTAGACGATATCGTAATCGGATCTCCCTTCCGGTACAATAATATCTTCTCGTATTACTCTTACATCTTTGTAAACTGCAACATTATTCCAACAAAATCTTACAGAATTCGCCTCTCAATGAAGAACATAAGCTTCACCTCGTACCACGTCAAGGGCGTCTTGAGAGTTGATACCGTTCTTTACACGGGAAACCTTCAAGAGAACGTCATTAAGCAGGATTTTAGCATTGATCTCCCATCCCAAAGACGTAAGACAACTCCATTCCTTCCCCATATTCTTCTTCATTCACAATCATACTCTTGACCGAATGCTAATTAATTTCCTATCCCCCCACCTATTTACAGAGGATAATATACTACTAGAAGTAACTTACAAAGATTACGCAAAATCCCTCACGAATCAAGCCACATTCAGAGCCGCATGTCTCGCAAAATTTGACGACACCGATTTTGAGTACTTTGCAGAAGACGATTTCCGTGTAAGGAAACCAGATATTAAATTCCAGGTAATTCATAATATACACAATCTTCTCCGCCATTTTAAAATGCTAACATATGCTTGTGCAAGCCATATATTTTACCTACAGTTACCCAAAGAAAACATATTCGTAGACGAACCTTTACTCGGAAAAGCCTATTTTAAAAACCCACTACCAGTTCCGCTAACAAGAGCAAGATTTATAATCGATGCTCCAGGTTTTGGCAATCCCGCTAAACTTCCCCTCAAAAGGTATCATTTCCTTCTCTAATCCTTGGAAGAAGCTAATACTAAAGCTCAATTTTGTAAGTTGCCTAACAAGTATAATTATCCTTTTTCACAGTGATGTAAAGCCTGGAGAATTGGTTTCAGCTGATTTTTCCCTAATGCCGCGAGTAGTAGGAGAACGAACAATTACAGCAAAGTTTAATTCCAAAGAACTGGAAGACGTTGACGGTTTTGTCCTGGTCGTAGTGAAACCTTCAGAAAACGAAATCTCAAACGAAATAGCTTACTAAACAATTACATCCTTAGAAATCTTAAAAATCTCAATTCTTAGCTTATGCTTTACCCACATGTATATGCATCTCCACCAATACAGCTTTCTCCCAAACCCTTTTCATACCATATTTCCAAAACATTTTTGTATTCACTTGGCCCTAAATAAATATCGAGTTATAATTTCGGCCCCTTTAATTACGGTACTACTTATTCCCTGAGTCCTGGTTCAACGGCCGTAGAGACGTTTAACAGCTATTTTTGACAATCAACCGTTGTACCGGTACCTTCCCTTCCTTTCCCTTTCCCTTTATTCTCCAGTTCTCCAACTAAGATTCTCATTTCAACAGTGAGTTTTGAGTCAGGAGGACATGCTGATTTCCTATTAAATTCAGTAGATTCTCTCAAGCACCATAATATGGCTGCTCAACTATTTTACGTTTCTTGTATCCTATTAATCACTACAATCTACACCAGGGCAGAATCACCCCCAGAGAAAAATTACAAAGGGTAAGATTTCCATCATTTCAAAATTTATAATTACCTAAAATCCAATCATTTTTTATCATTCATCCCCCTCCAACAGATATAAAGTATTCCGGCTCAAACTACAATCTAATCGATCACTTGACGCATTCGATGCTCTCTACGAAACTGGTGCATACGATTTCTGGAAGGAGCCTACGCTCATGGGAGCAACAGATCTCATGGTTTCTCCAGAACAGTTGCCGCAAATCACCAAAATGATCGAAGCCCTTAAAGTCCCGCACGAAATCATGTTTCAAAACCTCTTCCAGTGAGAAAACGTCCTTCATTTATCTGATTCTACCTTAAAATTTTATTTTTTTAAATTAAAACTTTTAACGCTTTCACAGGGCAATTAAGGCTGAGCGACGAAACTCAGTAAACAAACAAGGTGGAGGCATGAACTGGGAGGCTTACCAAAGACTCAACACGGTAATTTTATCTAAATGTAAAACAAATCCAAAAATAAAGCCTATCCTGCATTGAGTGTCTTCGTTTTCCAGATTTACGAATGGATGGATCAACTTGCTACAAACTATACAAGCGGACCTCTCCGCGTTGAAGTAGAAACAATCGGCTACAGCTTTGAAAAACGTCCACTAAAAATGTTAAAAATTACCAACAGTGTTCAAGTAAATGGAGCGGAACGTGGTGCCATTTGGGTAGATGCAGGTTAGACTTCAAAAATCCTATACGATTCTCCAAGTAGATGTTGCATAATCTCCCTTCATTACAAAATATCCTTTACATTTTCAGGAATTCATGCTAGAGAGTGGATCGCTCCGGCAACAGCAACCTTTGTTGCCAAAAAGATCATAGAAGCTAACCTACGCGAAGAGCTGTGGGCAACTGGTCTAGATTGGTACATTGTGCCCGTTTTAAACCCTGACGGTTATGAATATAGCCACACTACGGTAAGAAGAGATTCAAATAGCAAAATAATCATGAAACCCTCCACAAATTCCTACTAAACATGACAAATTATCCCATTACAGGATCGCTTTTGGAGAAAAACCAGGTCTTATCCCCGACCAGACGGAAGCTCAATTATTGATACACTTGTCAATCTCTGCGTAGGAGCTGACCCTAACAGAAATTGGGAATACGAATGGGGAGGTACGGAAAAAATTAAATTACCATTCCTGACAGCATTGTGCTAAACTGCCAAACCTAATTTCTATCTTTCACTATCTGACAGGACTTGGGGGTTCACGGAATCCATGTGCTCCGACATACCGTGGCAGAGAGAAAGCATCAGAGGAGGAAGTCAAGTCTGCTCAAGCGTACATAATGGCTCGGAAAGATAAAATCAAATTGTATTTGACCATGCACAGTTACTCCCAAGTAAGTACGGTACTAATAAATTCTGTATTTAATAAAATTCGGCCACCATATAGTTCATGATCATTTTGAATTACAGATGGTTCTCCTACCCTGGGGTCATACCTATTATTATCCTGACGATTACGATGATCTGGTAAGAATAGATTTGATTCCTTCTGCTATGCACTATATTTGACACATGTTCTAATTAAAATTTTAATTCTCAGATTACTGTTGCGGATCGAGCATCTCAAAAACTTACTGACGTTCACGGAACATCCTATAGACGGGGGACAACTCCATATTTGCTTTGTAAGTACAACAATTCTCCAATGGTTCTACATACTTTTTTCTTCAATCGGAACAAAAACTAATTTCTAACTAATAATGCTTCTCTGTCGCAGACCCTGCTGCTGGAGGAAGCCATGATTGGGCCAAAGGAGCAGCAGGTATTAAATATGCCTACACTATAGAGCTTCCAGACAGAGGATTCTTCGGATTTCTGTTACCAGCTTCTCGAATTATTTCAACGGGACAAGAAACATACGCTTTTGTGCAGTCCTTGGCGGAAGATATGATGGGTTTATACTACTATGGACGCACAACTAGCACACTATAAATGCTGTATGAGTGGTATGATAAGGCATGATAGATGCTGTAAAAATTAAAAATAAAAATAACAAAATAAAATAAAATAAAAATATATCTGACCTTGAGATGATCCTTTAAAAGTGAGCCGTTATTCGATCGATTTCCATAAGATCCTCCACAATTTCATCATTTGAACAACCGATTTTCTTCGAAACTTCATTCTTTTCCGTGAACGAGAGACCCATGAATTCCCATGCCAGTTCCCCATCAATTATTGACTTCACGGGATTTCCCAAAGTCCGATCCGCTGTGTACAATGTCCTGTAACAAAAAAACATAAAATAATTAAAAATCCATGAAACCAGGGATCAGACACAAATAATCTTAAATTTTAATTCATGAACAGGTAACTTAGTACGTACCTATACGACTTTGGACTGAGGGAAGCCCGATGAGGTAGTATATTTGTTAAAACACTTTGCAACATCAACAACCGCCTATAAACCCGTTCGGAAATTGGAAGTAAAAAGCCCAGGCCACCGTCCAGGGTGCAGAAGAATGTGACAACTCGTTTCTCAATCGCCAGGTTATTCCGCTTCGTTGTAGAGGGATCCAAAACTTTGCACCGCACTCGAGCACACGACAGAACTTGCTGACCAACATGGAAATCCGCTTTGCGAACGAGTCGCTGACCTGAATAATTTAAAATATTTAAATTAAGAATATCCTAGAATTATATTCCATGATATGATTTGTGCAAACAAAACCTTACCTCCAAAACTTTCTTTCGACTGTGGTTGAAACATGTAAATAATTATGTTCTTGTCCCTATCGGTTGCAATCAGACCCAGTTGAGTATTGTCAATTAAGAACGAAATACCGTATACTTCTAAAGGTCGGAAATCCTGTTCAAATGGTATAAAATATTAAGGTAACATATTAAGTATAAATACATTTAGTGATAGACGCAACTACTTACCCTCGAGACGACTGCTAATGTCCGATAGTTGTCTTGGAATCTTAGCAGCGATATTGACTTGTAAACATCAGCTATCAAAATCAAGTTTTTAACAGCCTGCATCTGATGCACATAGATTTGAGTGTCGATGAAAGCTATTCCCACGAGATCATTGTCTTTCAATTGCCAAAGGTACAACTGGGATTCCCAACACATAAAGTTATTAGTAATTAATACATGCGCAGATAGTTTAAGCATTTTTACACTATTTATACTTCTGTTAATACCTACCTTTTGGCCGACGGCAGCACAGAGAAATCCCACCACACTTTCTACGGCAGTTACAGGTCCTTTGTGTTCTTTCGTGTACAGAATCTTGAACTTATTCTTCGTCAACGGTTGTCCAGGTTCTGGCACGACATCAATGATATCTAAAACCATTATTCTACCTCTGCTAGTTGTATCTTCCCCATAGGAATAATTAGTACCCACTGCAACATAACCGCGAAGACCACTTCTTGACCCTTCGTAAGCCAAGTTAACCACCTTCAAGCACAAAATACTTTCGAAGGCTTCCATTTCTTGCTTAGTGTTAGGTACAACCTGAAAAAAGTAATGAATACTTTAATTCAGCTTTTATCTGCCTATAATATTGATTCAAATGATGATTTAAAAGTATTAATATTAAGAACCATACCTCCCATGTCGAAGGCGAATATATATTTAAACTAAACTTCAGCCTGTGTGGGAGAGGAAACCGTTCATCTTTTTGTTCGTCGATGAATTCCTGCAAAAATAGTTCCCAGTTAGAATTAGACAAACTGAAGTGCACTATCTAACCAACAAAAACTCATCAAAATTCACGTTATCTTACTTTTTCATCTCCAGCGACACGGCAAATCTTAGCAGATGCTTCTGTTTCACTGAGGGCAACGCAATACGTTTTGGACTCTAAATGGTATGCTATAAAATGAGGAGTACATCGCACAGGAATCTTTCTCACAGGCCATGGTGAATCATACGACAAATGCTTTGAAAGAACGCAAATCCTGAAATCCGAGTCTGCATTAGCATAAATGTATCCTCCATGAGGACAGTTAGGGTTATTGAACGTTCCAAAAGCAACCACTTTAGAATCAATTCCCATGGGGTGGAGACGCAGTTGGCCTAGTGTCGTCAGAAATGCCCAATGTGGGTAAGGTCCACAAATGAAAACCTAAATAAAGTATAATAATATTTGAATTTTTTGTATAATACTTGCATCCTAAATGCAAAAGTCGAATAACGTAGAGCTTACCCCGCTATAGCCTCCAAGATAGTCGAAAGGACGGAAATGATTCTTCAGAGATAACGAAAAAGATATTCCTTCTTTGGGTCTTGCGCTAAATATCAAAGACAAAGATAAATATTAAAAAAATTCGAATCATTTACAGGCTGCTGTCAACATAAATGCTTTACGAGAAGTTTACAAAAAACGTTCCTTACGATTTCCTTTCTCGAAGTATTAGATGATGCTTTACTTTTGCAAATCTAATTTTCAGTACGTTTTCATACGTGTCTTCATAGAATGGGTACACCTCGTATAACACGAAATCATCCCCCACACGTGAAAACAGTAGCGGCCGTCGTCCATGGTATCCTAATCCAACTAACAGAATTTCATGCACGATCGGTAATGTTTCCCCTTCGCTGTTGAAAAAAGTTAAAGATCATTAGTTCCCATCAAATAATTACGGAATTCTATGCATGAACTAGACTTACTGCACTAGTTTTTGTGTAGTATGGCCTAAGACTTTCGGAGTCAGGGCAAAGTCCACAACGTTCATTCTGAGCTTCTGATCGGGTAGGCTATAAATTTCTACAGCACCAGATTCTCTTCCTAGGACGAGCCAGTGTGATATTTTATCAGTTGCAAGACGTAAACGATTTCGTCGCCACCATCTACTCGTAGTAGCTGCTTGCTGCTTTTTAAAGTTGGAATCTGCTGCATCAGGGTTACCGTACAAAAGTTCTTCTTCGTCCCGAGCCTCCCTATATTATAAAAACCCCCCAACATTAATCACAAGACGTACAAACCATGCATAATTATATTAAAAATTCGAATACTTACTTTTTCAACTTCGATAGTTTCACAATTTGCTCTTCTGGCGATTCTTCAGACGGAGGTTGAATCGTGAATAGTCCACTTGTGTCACAGTATGTGCATACAACAGATATTTTACCTTTCTGTCAACCAACATAGTAAAAAAAGACAATTAAGTAAACTACTACCGTGTTCCTCAATACAAAACACTATACCATCAACGTGAAATGTACCTTATGAAACTGGGTGACTGTCATTTCAAGCTGCTCCATCTCATTCAAATGCAGAATTACAACTCGACCGTCTTCGGACAAAAGTGTCAAATATGGATCTGCGGAAGATGCAGATACTACGTCTGATTCAAGATCCAACGTTATTTGCTGGACAAGTTCGATTCCTTTCAATAGGTGCACTTCATCTTTAAGAACCTGGTAATAAAAAAGTACATTTTACACATAGGGTCTTAGGGATGCCCATGTTTGAAGTTGTAATTGATTTTACCTGCACGATGTACTTGTTCTTCCCAATATTGCATGCAAATACAGTTGAAACGTCCGTTTTGAATCCACTTTCATGAATCTGATTTATCTCTTCGTCAGTTTGAACAACCTAGGCAAGTATTATGAAGAATTAAAAGACTTGACCATGGTAACTGTAAAGTTAAAGCTGAGATTTTTCTATTCTTTTCCAGAATGTACTTACCAATGTTTTATTCTCTTGAGATACCAGAACTAATCCGTGAAGAGAAGTAGTTTCGTTGTCATATAGTGTCCAGAAATTTTTTAGTGCAGGTATACCGATTGTTGTGACTACTTGAGGTCGGATAGATCGTTGGAGAACACAGAGTGCTCCGTTTTTACCGACACCTGAAGTAGTTACAATTTCCAGATCCGGGTCTTCAAGACCGACAAACTCCTCCGACAAAAACGCTGGTTCACCCATTATCATATTTCCGCATGGTCCAATATTGAGTAAACTGTCACATACCTGAAAGAACAATTATGCTCTGAGGATTCGAACTGATATTATAGCGTACATGAGTTATGAAATAATTGATACATCATTCCTTACATCAAAACCGAAAATGCGGATAATAAAATGCGACCTGCGTTCATTTCCATACACATCTACTTCTTCTTGATCCAGTGCCATTCTTGATCGCTTCACTTTGATTACATCATCATCATCCTCATCAAATCCAGTTAAATCAATGTCTTCTATCCTTCGATCACCGTTTGCGAGCATCTCAGATTCCTGAATCACCTCCTTGACAGTTCCCTTTTCACTAAGTCTCAACAAGAGTGGGTTTCCCAAACGCGAGCCCAGGAATACGTAGTCCTTGTCGCAAATTAGCAACTGAAAAAAGAAAGCAATACAACTGTGTAATAATGTCACAACAACAACCAAAGAACATTCTGATTAAATTAATGGCAACTAGCTTACGCAGGTGGTAAGGACCGATGAAGCAGCTTTATCAAAATGGAATCCTCGAACACTTCGCATAGTATCACAAAGTAACGTAAGCACGTACAGGTCACCTCCTTTCAACGAAATTATCATTTGATTGGGGGACAAAAAGTCGGCATGAGCACAATCCAACGTGATCGCAACTTCTTCCTGTGTTTCTGTGTAGAAAAACAAAATATTAAACTCCCTTTCATGCCATGCTGACAAACAACATTTTTTTCCATATCACTTACTCATGGGGAAGTTAGTTGATTTTGGCGCTATCGAATTTAGTGCTGCACAATATGGCGGAATACTTTGGTTTAAGTATAACAACGAATTTTGTGCCATCACGAGTACCCCTCCTATTGGTTTCGGAACAGCATATATAGCACAACAATCGTACGGAAGGTGAGTAACCGTCCAAATACAAGGATGAACCTTTTGGGAAATGTTCAAAGAAACAGCAGCGAGGGCACACGTGTCTTGTCTTACGGCGAGTCGTCTAGAATGAAAAGTAGAATATACCGTGTTATCACTAGAAACTAAAGTACAGCACTTAATGACAGTGTTATTTCAAAAGATTTACCCCACGTAAGTTTTGATAGGTTCATAAACAAAGACAACTGTCGGTTCGTAGTAGCCATGTAAGAATTTGAAATCGATGACATTGTCGATTTTCTCATCTAATTCTCTAAGATCAATAGTGTAAGATCGTAGAGCTGGAATACGACTCAAACTTGCAACGTTGGGCTAGAAAAATCAAAATAATAAAATTAATACAAGACTCACATTCTGAGTTACATGACGATTGCTCAATTGAACTAAATACTGTACCTAACATAACTACGTACCTTAATATCTGACTTATCAGCAAAATTGTCGTCAAATACTGCATCCCGCCGCAAGAAAGGAATAATAACTAGCTGCCGGTTGTAAACGAGTAACGCAGCGCAGCGATCTTCTGGATCTACTCGTAAAATGGTGCTTGGCTTCGAAAGGCAGCCCCCCTGTAAAATGCCGAAAAACATTTAATAAGAAATGCATTTTATAGCACACATCACTTTATAGCGTCTTACCCTTAGATCATCAGTTTCAAAGTAGTGAAGGGAAATGGTCCTTAGATCGTGAATTTCCGGGTCGTACTCCACTATAGATAGTTTAGCATCTGCGAATGCAAGTAGCAAAGCATCCCTCGCAAGACTAAGGGGCATACATTCCATGGCCATAATTGTTCCGTAAAATCGGTACATGGCCATACATTCCATCCTCATTTTCGGTGGTTTGGATTCATCTGTAATTATTGAAATTATATCATGTTTTAAGGTTTCCTCTGGTATTTCATTGATTGCACTTGAGTGCTATATCTATCTACATATTACCTGGAATATCATCAGTTGGATCTGGCACAAATCTGAAGACTTTGATGTAGTCTGCACCTGCAACTACCAAGTTCTTTTCTCTGCGATCGAAAAAATAGCAGTAGCATGATAGCTCCACCCCTGTTGGAGCGTGCACTTCCTTGTAAATGGAATACATTCTTCCTTAAAAAATTATACAGGCGATCAGCATTAGCTTAATTAATTAATGTGTTGCAGCCACACAGATGCGAGACTAGATCCAGAATTAGCAAAGGCGATTCTTATTAAGATAATCCAGGCATGCAGTTCACTTATTAATTACGCACACTAAACGTACATTCAAACCCTAACTGAAAAAATATCCCTTTTTGTCCACGATCGTCGAAATATCCATATAAATTTTAGGTTAATTTTTATGACATCCGCGGATTCCCACACGGTTCCCTAGATAAAAATAAAAACTTTCAAAAAGCCGCAAAACGCACTGCATTTGAATTTATGCCGCGTCAATCCAATCCTCCCGATTTTTCAATGGTACAAACGACTTACTTGATGACTACCGTCCAACGAATACGTGAAACACTCGTCGTCCATGATTTGCAAAATTAATTAAACACACATACTATAGTTTAGCATTATGATTAAATCGGGATTTTCAGGTATATGTACATACCTTGTCGATATAACGTCAGGTTAATGATTGCAGCACATAGCACACACACAATGTAAAAACACACGGCATCGGAACACAGGTACACATAAACAAACGATGGAGGTACACAACACAATTTGAAAAAATTAGATCTTAGCACTATAAATATAGGTTCAAACATCCGAACATACGCGAATACTCACTGGGCACCTACTGGTCTCCTCGTGGCTCATCCTGGGGTCATCAAGCTCCCCCTGGTGGCTTCAGGCTTCTTCTAGAGGCTTCGGGGTCCTATTGTAGAAGCTTCGAGCTCCTCCTAGTGGTTTTGGGCTCCTCCTTGTCGAATGGCCTCCTTGTCGCGTCGGGCTGCTTCAAGAAGCTTCTAGCTCCTCCTTGTAGCGTCGGGCTGCTTCTAGAAGCTTCTTACTCCTCCTTGTCGCGTCTAGCTCCTCCTTGTCGCGTCTGGCTCCTCCTTGTCGCGTCTGGCTCCTCCTTGTCGCGTCTAGCTCCTCCTTGTCGCGTCGGGCTGCTTCTAGAAGCTACTAGCTCCTCCTTGTCGCGTCGGGCTGCTTCTAGAAGCTTCTTACTCCTCCTTGTCGCGTCTAGCTCCTCCTTGTCGCGTCTGGCTCCTCCTTGTCGCGTCTAGCTCCTCCTTGTCGCGTCGGGCTGCTTCTAGAAGCTTCTAGCTCCTCCTTGTCGCTTCCACCTCCTCCTTGTCGCTTCTACTCCTTGTCGCTTCCACCTCCTCCTTTTCGCTTCCACCTCCTCCTTGTCGCTTCCACCTCCTCCTGGTCGCTTCTACCTCCTCCTGGTCGCTTCTAGCTCCTCCTTGTCGCGTCGGGCTCCTCTTTTAGTGGCTTCGCGCTACACCTAGTTGCATCGGACGGGCTACTCATGGTATGTGCAGAGGCCCGAAATTCAAATTTTTATTTTATCAATTTTATTTTAATGTTTTTTCCTGGGCTTCTCGCGGCTCGTATTGGTTTTCTCGGATTTCTTGGACTCACTGGAATTGTTCCAATCTTGTGTTTCATCATTTTTATGATTCAATTTGTTGCCTGCTTACATGGTTATGAAAATTTGATCCTGTTTTGGTGCTGAATCCAGCATAAATATTTCATTCTCAGGATCTGTATATACTCCAAGACTACCACGTGCTTCAGCGAAGGTCATAAGAAGACGCAATTGAGTATGAAATGCCTATCAGATTGGAGTGGTTAAGCCCGTGCGCAATGATTTCAGTTTAGAATACTAAAGGGATTGCTTCTAATACAACTTACCCTCTTCACAAGACATTATCACACTACCCCCATCATCATTGGAAGTACATAGCTTTACCCCAGCTTGCATTACGAACGAGGCGTCTGCAGATCGTCAATTCGCATGGACAATGTTGTCTCTTTGTAGAGTTTTCTATATTCGTTTCTCAATAATGATCCTTTAGCATTTATACCCACAAGCTTGCTTGACATACTTTGATCCTTACGTTAGAGCTCAACAAAGTCGTAATTCAAGTTCTCTGAATAAATAGTAAAGAGCGCATTGTTTTCATCATTCTTAGTAGATATATGCCGTATTTCACATTCCGTCTTCCGTCTCATCCCTCATCTGGTTTTCGCAAGCTTTACATGACCTTGTCCCTAAAATCTCGTATTTCGTTACTTTTTTACGTGCCATCATCCATAGCGTCCCCAAATCTGTTTTAGTCTGCAATCCTTTACCGCATTAGCAAAAGCTACACACACCCTCATTTTCAAGTTCAGCCTGGCGCCTTCACCCAATACGAGGTTGGTCCCAAGCTGTGAGTGCCTAGCAAATCATAGTTAGCCAAAACATCTTTAAAGGAGTTTCCAGAATGTTATTTCAGTGTTTTCGTTTGCCGATCTTTGGAGTACTGCCACCTGAAATCTTGGCAAGAGAGCCCATACTCTGTCCTAGACTACATGACCAAGTATTTTTTTATTTGCGCACGGCTTCATAGCGATTTATCTGCACGTGAGTTGTTGATTCTCAAGAGGCATATCATCCTACATCCATCTAAATATTCGCCACACTTGTTCTTGCACCTTGACCGTGGACGCATCAACTTCTCCAGCCTCGACTTTCAACAAAGGAAAGATACCGTTTGAAATGGCCAACCAAGGTGAGTCTCATCCTTAATCCTTCCAGGAGCCTTATTAGCTCTTCCAGAAGCCTTTAATTCAACGAAAACGTTTTTATTTATCCCCCAGCTCAAAGACTCCAAGCTTTGGCAGCGTTGCTCCAATCCACGGCTGCTAGCGTCGATGATGGCTTGAAGGAGAAACTGGCGGAAGCTCAGACTCTCGTTAGCGAATTACAAAACCGCCAAAGGCTTTTTGATGAGGGTGTATTGAGCAAATTTTGCCTTGACGGTAAAGTTGCATTGGTCACCGGTGGTGGTCAAGGAATCGGCGAAGCTTTGGGTGAGTCACACGGTATTAATCATTTTAAGACTGTCCCAACCGGAGGTCACTTACTATGGAACTTGATGATTTACTGTGTCTTATATGTCAGCTCACGGTTTGGGAGAAGCGGGATGCAAAGTTGCAGTTGCTGATTTGGAATACGCCCGAGCTGAAAGAGTAGCAGCGGAACTTGAAGCCAAGAATATTCCAAGTATTGCAATTAAGGTCGATGTTTCCAACAAGTCCGATGTCGAAGCAATGGTACAAAAGATCCTCGACAAATGGGGTGATCTGGATATCGCTTGTAACAACGCCGGAATCGTTTTTTCAACCACTGAGAATCACTCCGTAGACATTCCAGCTTCACAGTGGGAAAAAACGATGGCCGTCAACCTAAACGGTGTCTTCTACTGCTGCCAGGCTGAAGGAAAGGTCATGTTGAAGAAGGGATACGGTAAAATCATCAATACGGCGTCAATGTCTGCTTCAATTGTTAACCATCCACAAATTCAAGTTGCCTACAACGCATCCAAGGCTGGCGTCGTCCATACTACAAAAGCGTTGGGAGCTGAATGGGCAACTCAAGGTGTCCGGGTTAACAGCTTGTCTCCGTAAGTACAACTTCCATCTTATTTAATTTCAATGAGGTTCTTAATCTCCCACCAATCTGAAACATTTAGCAATACATAATGTTAACATTACTTTAAAATATTTCAGGGGTTACGTTGATACCGCATTGAACAGAACTGAAGCTCTCACCCCTATACGAGAACAATGGATTCGGGAAACGCCAATGCAACGCCTTGCTGATGTTAAGGATTTGGTTGGAGCTGTTCTATACCTAGCTTCTCCGCTTTCAGACTATTGCACTGGACATGATTTAATTGTTGATGGAGGCTTCACTCTCTGGTAGAAGGTTGCCGTTATCCGTTTTAATCTACAAATGTGAATATTGCTTTGACCGTTATAATTCCCATTAGCCTTATTAGAACCTATTCCTATATTCTTTAATGAATGTTGATATTCGTGATATTAAAATTTTACATTCCGCTTCACTTAACTGATTGTCTCATTTTATTGCACTCAAGCCTTAATTTTGACTAACGCAGCACCGCTTTATGGGTTTCCACTTTAAGCAATTACATGGAAGCAAATTAGGGCAACCGTAACCAAGAATTTGGACGATAATTATAAGTACATTTACATTTTAGCACCACAGCTACGACATAATCTGAGATAAATGTTTATCACTAAACTGACCAGTCGGAGCAGTTCACATCTCTTACATTCCTGTTCATCAAAGTCCAGTATATTTCACTTTTTAAGTTTCTCTCTGCCGACCCTAGTAGTTAATCCAACATAAACCCTGTTCTTACTACAAACCATTAAACTCTACTAATCAAAAATTCAGATTTACAATTTACCGTTTCTGGTAAAACATCTTACTTCTTCACAGTCCAATTATAATTTGCGTGCGTATTAACAGAAACATTGCCCTAGCTATCTATGTACACTGTAAGCTAGCACCAGCAAAATAGAGAGATTGTTTTAAAAATAAAGCGAGCTATTCCCAGAGAGATTATTGGAATATAGATCAATTCGATTTCTAAGAATAAAAAGTCATTATTTCATTAGCTAACGAATAATATGATTTTTCGTTAATCTCCACAAACTTCTTTTGCTGTCGGCTAAAGTAATAGATATCTCCCGTATAAATATCAAACCACATGGCGTGTATGTACGTTTTCCCCTGAAGTAAAATATCTCGCATAAAACCGTAGCTGGCGATGTTTTGTAACTGCTGCAGGCAGTTGACCTATAAACAGAATACATAAATTAAAAACATGATGGTGATTATAAAACAAGCATTGAGAAGCAGTCACAATATCAATCAAATCATATAGTTCCAAACCTGACTCAGTTTGTCTTCGGTGCAAAATTTATTGTCTGGATCAATGTAGGCAACAAATTTTCGAAGAGGAGTTTCGCCTTCAAATATCAGAGGCTCGTTGAATCCCTTTTCTTCTAAGATACTCAATTTGTCCAAGGAACCTTGACCGTGATTGCACAACCATCCTTTAAGTGGTGATTGTTTTTGGCTCTCTTTTCCAGACAAATTGCTACACTTCAGCTGATATAACAGATTCATGGCCTAAAATATTTAATCCATACAGTTTTGTAAAAACCCAGAATATTTCAACACTAGATTCAAGCAAATCAAAGCATGCTACCCATTAGCTAATCATACTAGATGTGTAGTAAAATGCTTACCTACTTTACAGTCAGAGTGTCCGCAAACGATAACGTGTTGAATTTTATTAATCACACATCCTAGCTCCAATGCAGCTGGTTCCGTCGTAGTGTTTTCAGCGACGAAAAATTTCGAGTTAGGTATTAGATTCCCAGCATTACGAACAATAAACATGTCACCTACATGAGTTTGTGTAAATCTGGTAGGAATCATTCTGCTGTCCATACATGTAAAGAACACCGCCTTTGGCTGAAACAAAAACCAAATCAAACTCATTAACCAATGCAGTTTTCAAAATAATGTTTTAATTCTAATATTGTACCACTCTAATTACTTACGTCCGGGTTATCTTTTACAGCCATGAATTCTTGAACCATCCCACCACGAATAGCTTCGCGATACTTCATAACTCCATGCAAAATTCGATGCATTTTGTCGACAGTTAGCCCAAGCCAAACCTTTTGGGGACTTCAGGGAGAAATATCCTTTTAATTTTCACCCAAGAAAACACATAATATCCGAACAGCCTTCATCCTATGCCCGTTTTCTGATTAAAAGTTCTATTTTTCAAAAATATTAATATTTAATTCCTCATGCCATCAACAAATTTTATAAAATTTGAAGATCTTTCTAAGGATTTATTCTTAAAATTGCGGGTTGAAATCAGACTACATTTCGCATCTCTGCTTCTTGTTCTCCTCTGACCCCCTTCTGCTATGGGCGTCAAATAAGCGGTAGCATGGAATACCTCCTTTTGGCCGGTGTGGTGACAGTTAGCCGAGCTATAGTTTTTAATCCTTACCTATAGCCGATTAATACATTTAAGAAAATTCTGTTAACAACGACCACTACATCGAAGTTAGTATGACTGCTATCGAAGTTTTTGATAGACGTTTTGACCATTATGACGAGATTATCGGCCGTTATATCGAAGTTTTTGGACGCTATATCCAAAGTTATTTCTAACGTCATATCCGTTTCTTTTACACCTCCTACACAAGGTCGGTATCCGATTCTAAAACCTCTGTAATAAGCTAAAACACTATTTAGCCTCACAATTAACGAGCTAAAAAACCGAGCTTAAACATATTTAGATTGGAGCAAGCTATAGCTCAGGACACGAAGTTTTTGAAACGTTGTTAGCATTTGTAATGTAACTTCTCAAAACCACATTTCTGAATTACCTCCCAAACAGTCTCATCCTCGATGACATAATATATTAACGTTTTAGCAATGGGTAATTCAAGATGAGTTAATAAATACTAACGTTTACTATAACCTCTAAAACTGAAAACAATCAATCATCCAAAACTTCAGCATCATGCCGACTAAAGTTACATTCCTATTTGTTACCCCAAATCGTTAAGAGTTTACACACATAGTTTAACAAGCTACACTCAAGAAGCTATTTGTTCATCCCTGGAAGACACGTTCAGTGATACGTTCGTACATTGATCTAAGATTCTGGAGTTGATGCGTTAGGTCTTCTATCCGTTGATCCTTTACCGTCACTACAGTTTCCAATCTATAAATCTAGAATTAGTTTCATCCATATTATTCTTTCATGCAATACGCTTATTACGAACGCTTTAAATCGTTAAGAACACTTATGAATTTTTCTAGTGACCTTGTAAGTCAAAGATCGGTTGCAAGATTCCAAAGCCTTTATTTCTTTATCCTTTTCTTCGAGAAACTGAAGTGGAATCATTTTATGACCCCGATATATTATTTGAGCAGGGGCTCCACCCAAGTTTGGTGTCTCCACTTTTGGATTCGTCATCGGAGATGCCAAGTTAGGAGATTGGTTTTTCGAAGTAACTGGATTTACTCCCAATTCGTAGCTATTAGGGAAGAATGTATTCAAGCCGTTCTTGTTCGCATCTATGGCTGGCAGGTTAAATGCAGGAGATCGTCTCGACCTGGATTGACCCGCGTAATTGTTAACAGCTGAATGCGTTACTTCCTTTTCCAATGAGCAATCGCTTAAATTATCGTCCCCATCATAGCATCCCGGATCGATTTTCGGGTGTTTCCCGTATTCCGCATAGGGTTCAGCATTTGGTAGCACGGAGGAACTTGGGTCAAAAACTCGGTAGGTCAACTGGGGACTCTGTCCTTCGGCGGTGTGGGGTCTATTATGAAGTTCTTGCGCTTGCACAGATAGAGTTGTCGACGAAATGGACGTGTACGGTTGTTGACTCGGTTTTCTAGATTTCGCTTTCAGAATGATGTGCGTTTTACCCTCAGGAAGTGCTCTCAAAGATTCAATTTTTCCTCGTATGTCCCACAGTATCTGAATAAATTACGTCAAGAGATTTTAAAGATTAGCTTTAGAGCACACATGGTCCTGCTCACCTTTTACCTTTTCAGCAACCCCTGGTTTAGAATGTGTCACTTGAACAATCACATCGTCCGGGATTCGCATACCCATTTTCCCGAAAACCCGTCTGTTTAAAGTTTGCCAATTCACTTTCTTCTGCACCCATGAGCTTGCAGGACAATAATTATGGAGTTCCACTATTTTCGGAAAGTAGTGGGCAATTATTTCAGCAACGAGTACTGTTGAAAAACTGTAAGTTTAGCCTTCAAAACACACTACGCTTCCCATGTTTCTCATGATTGATTGCCCATTGAATACCTCCGTCTGCAAAGTCTCGGGCGATACTTTTCTTTGGCCTGCTCAAAGGGAGACTATCAAGCCAGTTATGAAGATCTTCAGATGAAACGTTGTTCATTTTCCTTCCTATTCTGAGCTGTAACCTTGTTGACAAGAATCCTCTTCAGCAATTGATGACACTCATGCATGTATTACACTTATGCTTCAAACTCCTTTGATTAGACATAAAATATTGCTATTCTATCGAGTTTAACTTTCTGATTATGATTCTAAATAGGTATCACAAAAATTTAGTCATAAATGGCAGACCCAGCTGTCCGTTATCGCAAGAACAAGGCAACCTAAGCCAAATACATTTTTTCTGTTCTTTTGGTCACGAAGTTCAAATTTACCTAGTATATTCATTCTAGCATTTAATTTCAAATTTCCAAACTTTCCGCAACAATCAAGACTTAAATTGATTTCTCAGTTCAAAACCATATCGTTTACTAGAAATATGGATTTCCATCATTTTAGTAATATGGTGCGTTGTCATATCAACCTAAGAAGAACGGATTTCTTAAAAAACGTTTCCATGGCACGCTACTTGTATAACTCCTCCGCGCCACTTCCCTCGACCAATTAATTTCATGAGTTCACGTGAATAGTCTTTAATCTACGAATCAGAATCTATATTTTATTTAGAACTCCCCCTAATGATATCCTTAATAGATTAACCTACAGACATGGATTGTGGCAATTGCTGCGATGGATTGTTCTACGCCCCTGATTACAGATGTCACAGAGCAACTTTTGGGATGGGCTGTTTCTGGGCACCGGAAGCTATTTACGGGGTCACTTTAGGAGTTGTCCGAACCCGGGTTGGTTATGCCGGAGGAACAGTTCTCAATCCTACAAATGATTTTGTGTACTGAAAAAACTATGAAAACTCATGAATCGGTAAGACAAATTACCTCTTTGTGTGATTACCTACTTGCATCTTTCATAGGGCCGACTACACCGAAACAGTAGACATGGAATACGATGCTTCATGCTTGACATACGAAGCATTACTTGACATTTTCTGGGAGAATCATGACCCAACCTTACGTGTACCAAGAAAGGTAAATGAGCTCACCGATATTTCAATTTAAGTTTTATAGCACATATAAGTATTAAAAGTATTTTACGATTTTCTCATTTTTATGGAAACCCTAGCATCAATCGATTATATTTTACCACTCCCCGGAACAAAAGCTAGCGGCCGAACAAAGCTACAAGATTCAAGTCCAAAAGAGGAATCGACCCTTACAAACTCGGATGTACCCTGCAAAAGAATTTTACGAAGCTGAGAGGTAAGCTTTAAAGCTACTTAATTTGTAGAAAATACCATTCTCGTCTGGACACTAACTACTTTTTCAATATCCAACTTGCCTACTAGCTATCATCAAAAGTATTTCCTTCAAAAGCATCCATGGCTTTTAGAAGCATTAGACATTCACGTTGGTATGCCGCTGATTAGATCCAAGCATGCTGCAAGGCTTAATGGCTACGTTGCAGGATACGCGCCGTTATATCAATTTGAAACAGAATGGAAATCCTTGGGGCTGTCGTGCCATGTAGTGGATTACGTTAGAAAATGTATATGTGGCAACTACAGGAAGAAAATTGGTTGCGCCCCATTCTAATTTTTCTAACACCGAAAATCTAAAGTGCGCTACTCACGTATAAGTATTTTTGCTTAAGTAAGTTAGTTTCTCGGAAACGTACCTCTTCAGTCATGTATTTCGGTAAATAAAGTGAACCGTTCGAATTACAAACAATTATATCGGACAAATTTCTGCCCCTACCAAACACTCGGTACTATTACACAAAAAATGGGTTTATCAACAAGATTCAAGAGGGGGGCACGGGGTTAGGGATTGTGACTTTCGCACATTATAACAAGCTCTCGACTTAAAAGCGCACAGTCGAGACGTATTAAAAGCTGTACACAGAAGGGGATGGTGTAGCTGCACTAAGAAAATATTATGCGAATTTTTCATATCAAATACTGTCGTTCCACACCTTCCAAAGCGCTACCGGACAACCCAGAGTGGTACATTCCGCTTCGAAAAAGAATCTGCGATTGACTATCGAATGTCAACTACAAGTTTCCCTATAACTTTTCTCTGCTTCAGCTTTTCGAACGCCTCATTGATTTGGTTCAGCGGAACATGCGTAGTGTTCACGGGACTAATGTGCTTATCCTTGCACATTTCTATAACGTCGTTGACGGATTCTCTATAAACTTCAAACTTTTTCTTCCTATACTGATCTAAAGAAACCCCTAAAACACTGTACGAATTCTCCATCAGGTCTTCACCACTAATCTGTGGAATTTTCTTTGAAGCAAAACCAGCTACGATGATTTTCCCTTCGTCTGCAACACTACAACAATAACAATCATGTTATACGAAGCCATTCTAAGTTATTTCAAATCACAGTACTACAAATCCCAGCTTACCATTTTGTAACTTCAGTAAAAACATCTCCTCCAATAGTATCAATTATGATTGGTACTCCTTGACCTTCCGTAACTTTCTTGACCTGTTTCTCCAAGTTTTGCTTGCCCAAGGTCACGGTTGCATAGGCCCCAATATCCCGAACAGCTGTGGATTTCTCTTCAGATGCTGTTGCAGCAATTACTTTACACCGGTAAACATTAACAGCTAAATCCAAGGCAGCTGAAATACATACAAGCACATCGATTAGTATCAACTAAGGATTAATACGCTATTTTAGATTTCCATATTTTCCATACCTGTGCCCAATCGACCACCTGCTCCAGTAATTAAAACAAAATCCCCTTCCTTTACTTCTGCACGCCGCGTTAGCGCAATCAGCGCAGTAGCGTATGAGTTAATTAATGATGCCCCGTGCGCGAAGCTAATGGAATTATCCACCTTGAATGCATCCTGGAAACAAAAATACGAGCAACTTAATTTAATACTCTGTGCAATCCAATAAAGTAACATAAATAAACAGACTTCTTACTTTAGCGGAAATAACCATTTCCTCAGCGAAACCTCCTTGGTGTGTTTTCATTTCTAATCCAATTACTCTCTGACCCGGTTTAAACTTTTTTGAGTCTTCCCCATCTGCTACTTCCAGAACTTCGCCACATACCTGTAGAATGAGCAATCAATAATTAATATTCTTCACAAACAAATCAAACAAGTACCTCAATTATGACAGTAAAGCTTTTGTATATATAAGTTAAATCTTACCTCGTATCCAAGTACCAAAGGCAGCGATGGTTGGGGTTCTAACTCTCCTAGACTATTGCTAACATCGATAGAATTTAATCCGCAGCAGTAAACTGCAATCCTGACTTCGTTTTCCTTTAACTTTCGTTGCTTCAGCTCCTTAATTTCAAGAGGTACACCAAATTCTGTAACCACCGCAGCCTTGTAGGTAGACGCATTTCGAACAATTTTAAGGCTACTGAAGCTTGACGACACAAACGAGTACTTATTCCCAGCTCGATGAACCTTAACTCCATTCGAGAGACCCTCCAAACTACGTTTCACCAAAACACGTAGCATTTTATCCAGGTACAAGCTCTGACAGCCTAATAAATTAGAAACAAGAATCAAATTAAATCTTAACTTGTACTACAAACATATACAAGATTTCTTGCTCCGTTTACATGATCCCTAATAGAGAGTAAGAAATCTTGGTAATAAAACCGGTAATAAACCACATTTCACAATGCAACAATTTACTTACCTTAAATCGTAATTAGCATAACGTGATTTCTTCAGCTTAATCAGTAGCGCCAGGACTCAGGTTAATTAAATAACTTTAGCCACATTACTTCCTCTCAAAAACACAAAATTGCAAACTTCCCGGAAACGAACGGTAAAAGGCTCTGCAAATTTATTCGGATAATTTCGCCAATTCTTCCCGGCACTACGTTTTTGGACTAGGTATTCATAACAATATGATCAAAATTCGATTGATTCAGAACGAAAATCAGATTAAACAGTCTGTTATGTACCCCTGAGGATTGATACTGATTGCTTTATATGTGAATATTTACAAAAAGATCATAGTATTAGGTAAAATTTGCATTACGGGGATCGATTCATTGAAGTATATTAAATAAAATTATACACTGCAACATCAAGGAAGATACACAGAGGGAATGTACTAAAAATTTATGAAACGTGGTAATCTGTTACATACTCTGGGGAATGAGCAGAGTATATACTCAAAAGAGATGATGCAGGATCAATCGCGGAGAGTATGATCTTTGCAAGGGGAAAAGTAGCTTCCGCGAGAGAATATTCCCGAATCATAGCCGCAGAGAATGAAACGAGTATATTATCAAAAGAGATGATACAGGATCAATCGCGGCGAGTTTGATCTTGGCAAGGGGAAAAGAAGCTTCCGCGAGGGACGGTTCTCTTATCATAGCCCTCGAAAATGAAATGAGCATATGCTCAAAAGAGATGATACAAGATTAATCGCGGAGAGTATGATCTCTGCAAGGAGAAAAGAAGCTTCCGCAAGTGATGGTTACGGATTATGCTGCAAAGAGAAGGTCCCGTATATACTCTTTTAGTAGGATTCAAAAGCTGTTTTGGAAACAATAGAAAATGATTAAAATATACATGCATTGGAAGCTGCTGCTGTAGATTTGGCGTGTATACTTTGGGAATAGAGTATTTATTTTACACGTGTACATGCAATGCGTTTAATTAACTATCATGATTGGAATCATGCAAGTTACTTCGTTTTATTCGTACTTTAATCCCATAACTTACATTTATGTTGTATCCACCTGTTTGTCCGTAGATCAAAAAATTTTACAGCATCTTTTCATCCTGGCTAGGAATTTCAGCTGCTACCAGTTTAACTCCTTCAAATTCTGCTCCTCAAAAACTATCGCTGGGCCCACGTAATCACCATAAATGGTGGCGAATTCATCGAAGAATCACATCATCGTCATCTTCCTTCCTAGCTACTTCTTCCTCAATTGCGCAATCGCTTCGTTTGTTGTCCCGAAGGTGTCCGTATTTCGTGTGCTGTATCAAAGCAGCAGATAGCTACACAAGTAGGAAATGTATATTAATTAATAAATACTATATAGTTTATGCGTCATTAGGTCAATTAAACATCAGCAGCTACTTTTATGAAAGATCAACAAAATTTACTTATCAAAATGTGTAGAACAGGGATAGCAAGCTTTAATAATAGGATGCTTCTAATGAGCTATTAACGCATTTAATTACTCAATCACTCATTAGAGAATACCCGTAGGATCCGAAAAATGTCAGGTCAACAGAAAAAAGGGACTTAAATCGTATGCGCGTATGGCGAGCATTATTTAGATTCGGCAATCATGGGAAACAATTGGTTCCGAAGATGGGGTGGGTGCCCACTCCACGTTTTCCCGTATTGGGTGAGGGCACAGCCTTAAGCATGGTAAGTAACGTACGGGAAAATAGGGAGGGAGCACACACTCTATCAACCGAACACATGGTATCCTATACCGCCAAAGGAAGCTGGAATTAAGACCATATTACATGCGCCAGGGGCTTTCTCGCACACATGCATGATCGTGCAGCATGTAGCATGCATATCATGCAACTTGGAATTCCTCATCTGACGACTACAGCAGCGCCAGCATGCTAAATAGTTTTTTTGCATTTGATTTCATTCGAATAACATACCTCTTCCTCATCCAGTGGAGAATATTCAAGTCGCATTTTTTCCTACCCGCGCCTTGCCTCTATTCATGCAGAGTTAAGCTGGAGCTGCTGTAGTATTCTTTGCACTTTAGAGTGACAAATTGGGTGGAAGAGAAATGCTCAAATTTATTCAGCCATATTCAGGTTTTACAGCTGATTATTCCAAAAACCTGAGTAAGAATCATGTAAGAATTGATTTTTCGTTAAAATTAATTTAGTTTATTTGTTTATTGTAGTTTACTTTAAGTTGCTTATAAATTGCAACAAAAAATCCTGCAGGTTTTTGCAAGAACGAGTTAGCAGCTGGAAGTCCTCCCAAATGAATCAACGGTCAGGTCAGTATTTGTTTTTAGTTATATTTAATTGGTAATATTGGTACAGGAAGCAGATGAAGTTGCTTGTGATGCAAGCTAGATTGACTTGAACCTTCATATAATTGCAGCAATGATTCCTGCAGGATTTTTCCTAAAAACCAGTCAGCAGCTGCATTTCCTTCCATGGGAGTTAGTAAGGATTTATGCGAAGTTTAAAATTAATTTGATTTAAGGATGTGATCACGCGTAACAATAGAGCAATCAGCAGATTCAAGGGATCGTGTCAAAATTTTACAACGATAATTGCTGTAGATAATTTCTCACAGAGGTATCCGCTGTATTTGGTTCCACGGGAATCAACAACGAGGCATGAATGAGCGGCTTATTGTCCTACCACGCGAATTAAGGTAATTACGTCAGATGTAAGAGTCTATTTTTAGTATGATATTACAGCGAGAAGCAGCTTGAATTGCTTATGCTAGTCAGCAAATTGAATTTAATATTGGTAATTGCATTCAACATTAAAATCTTGCAGGTTTTTTTCCGAGCATGCGTTAGCGGCTGTGTATCCTTCTCTGGAAATTAGGGGTTTAATTAATCGGACAAGATGAAAATAATTCCACCTGCTTCAGCTAATCTTGCAGGTTAGTAAATTAAAGCGGAAAGGTTTTAGTCACACCATTAAAGTTTCTTGATCTCCTATTATCCTGTGGTTTGTTTTATTGCAGTTAGGCAGCAGATACAACTTCCTTTTAATGATGGCCAGCAGATTGAAGTTGTTGCTGGTCAGCAGATTCAATAATTCAATACTGTAGATTTTATGAGCAAGAGTTAACCGTTGTACGACTTTCAACGGGATTTAACGGTCAGTTTTAATAACTTGATTTGAAATATAAGTGAATATATCTTATTGTTTAAATTTTCAGCTTGTAGAAGACAATTTCGGTCAGCAGATTACGTTACTGTTTAATTATACCACCAATGAATCTTACAGGTTGGTTCCGAGAAAGGGTTAGCGGCTGTGTTCCATCCGAGGCAGTCAATCATCATGTAAGAATTTGTTTGTGGTTACAATTACCTTGGTCTATGTGTTAACACAAGATATTAAAGCCGGGTAAGTGGGTTGAAGCTGCTTAAATTGATGGCTTCTGATTGCGTTTACTATTTATTAATTCTAACAATGATTCCTGTAGGTTTATCCCGAGAACGTGTTAGCTGCTGTACGTCCTAATATTTGAATCAATTATCAGGCAAGAATTTCAATTAAGTTCATATTTAAATTTGTTTTTGTCTAATCAATTAATTATTGGAGCAGATTCAAGTCAATGCTAGTCAGAAGTTTTTTTTCAATAATTGCAATTCATAATAATTTCTGCAGGTTGTTTTGGACGTTGAGGCAGCAGATGAAATTCCTTCTCTTTAAATCAAGGTTGTCTCCGATATGATCCAGTCCATCTGAAGGTTGCAAGCGAGGGTCCTTTCATGATTCGATAAGTCCGAAAACGGTTCTCTCAAGCTACTTCTTCCGAAGATTCCATATAGATGGGCTATCCTGGAATTTATTGCAGCGGCTTCGGAGGCCTTCTCGACACAAGCATGAAGAAGACGGAATTCCTACATCTCATCCTACACTTGTATGAGATTTTTGAATTTGAATTTGGTTTTCATTGTATGATCAATATTTTTACTAATTCTATTTGTTCATTTTATTGAATTTTGTGGACATAAATCAATTTAAAATTAATCATAATGTTTTGATAACGGATTCCAATCCGACGGCATCATAACATTAAAGTTCGATAACATTCATACGCTAAAAGATCATTTCAGTAGCTACTAAAATCATTCATAACAATGTATACCCGTGGAGAACATATTCAAAGCATCATTTCCGAATGCATCCATATCAATCTTTTAAGGAACATACAGAACGCATCTAAAATTATTCGATACGTTACGATTAGCTGCAGTAGCACACAAAGTATACGAGAATCAATCATTTCCAATCATCTTCCTCCCGTATAATCCCGATGCTTTCTTTTTCAATCCTACACGATCCTACTCCTTCAGTATGTACCAGTTCATTCTCGCACCAACCCTACTACATCCTACTCCTAAAGTATGCACCGATTCATTCTCGCACCATTCATACTCCCAGCGAATGTATCAAATCAGTTCCTAAAAGATGCTACAAAACGACATAATGATCGATAAATTATTGTTCATAACAGAATATACTGGGGCACTCTGGATATCGGGTTGCCGGGTTTCCTCCTCTTATTATGTATATACCATGTACTTCATATAGTGCACTAGTACTGCATGATGAAATATATAGCCGCAAACTTGAGTTTCCCGCCTTGCTCCAAGTACATCTCTTGATGCCAGTATGAGCATATCTGCCGGTTTCAAAATGTATTATTTTCTTTTATCACAGGTAAATTTTAATTTTTCGTACATTTCACCAATTCTTCTATTCCATTCATAACAATAAACGACAAACTGAATAAAACACACTTTTAATATAAAAATTTAAATATTATTTCTAAAAATGAAACGGGTTGGTTTTTTGAGCATACGTCGTATCTAAAATCTCTTCAGTCTTTTCCCACAACTGTTTCGACAAGTTTGAATTAATCGGTGGTAACGGACCCGGAACTATGAGATCATCTGGAATCACCAGCTTTCCCCAACGATCACACCTTCTATAAAGTTGACCGGATTCTTCAGCACAGCGCTTCCCAGTAACGCAATACAATACTCCGATAGCACCCTAAAAAATCAATCATGTTTTCAAAATCCCTTAAGCGCCGATTTATCATTTCGTCAACTCTCTTTACACTCCGCACCTGCTTGGGCGACAAGAAGATCCAGTGTTTAACGAAATTAAAATACTTGGCAAATCCCAGATCTAATTCGTTATCGATATCCGTTGCAACGATTCCAGGGCAGACAGCATAAGTATTAACCGATGTTCCTTCCAGCCTCCTCGCCAATTCAAAATTGAATAGAGCTATAGCATATTTTGAGTTAGAATACGGAATAACTACTGTAGTAGCATCTCCCGGCTTCCAGTATAATTTCATCGGGTTGTTAAAATCTAACTGTTGATTTTTCATCGCAACTGACGACAGATTAACGATCCTGTTCAAAATTTCAAATTATATTTAATCCAAATCTTTGCTTATGTATCCGTATTCTCCACAGTCGCAATCCTTGCCGCCGCCCCTCTTTCTTACCTTCCTCGAGGAGATTTTTTAACAAGATCTAGGAGGAGCTGCGTAAGCAGAAAATGCCCTACATGATTAAGCCCAAGATTAATTTCTAGTCCATCCGTAGTTTTCATTTTTCTAGTTTCTGGTACAAGCACTCCAGCGTTGTTGACAAGAATATCGATTCTCTCGAATTCTCCTCGTATGTCCTCCGCAAATCTTCGGATCGATTCTGTACTTCCCAAGTCCAATGTTTTAATTACCTGTCAATCAAAAGACTTGTCAACCCCCCTCTTCCCCCATCTTACCATCTTCCATCCGCCCAAATAATGACAACTTACAAGCCTTCCGTTAAATGTCCGATTACGGATTTCTCCGACAGCTCTCCTCGCAGCTTCCCCGTCTCTGCACGCCATAATAACTGTTGCCCGCCCTTCCGCCAACATCGTCGCTAATTCCTTCCCAATCCCCCGGTTCGCTCCAGTCACAACCACAATTTTACCCGTCACATCCTCCTCTTGGAATTTCTTTTGACGGCGAATGCACAAACTTTTCAAGCATGACAGCGGCCTTTTCACAATTTTTAGCACCAGCGCAAGAGCAATGTAGAAAATAACTTTCAACCATTTTTCTCCCGTAGCCCCCAAGTATTTTCTTATAATACCCTCCTTCACCACTCTCGTCCGACTCCGACTTGCCATTTTAAAATTTTATTATATTCCTCCGATTTTACTTTATTGTCTAACTCATTCTGGAAAAACACAACTCTCATCCAGTCTATCATATGATTCCATCAGCCGGTCGCCTGCTCATCTACCTCCAGGGCATAGTCGAAATCCTCTAATTCCTCAATCTCCTCAGAGTAATCTAACATATACACACAATGTCAGATACCTAAAGCTCCTTTGCTCTAGCTCTAACCTTTTATCTATTATTTCTCCATCATTCCTGCTTGCCTTCTTATGAAACTACGAGAATACTCCAACCTCTATAAAAACCTTTAGACAAGTAATTACAATAATTCAGAGAATAACTCCATCAAAGCTACACTCCTGAGCGAGGTTATGCACTCCAAGTTAGTTCTTCTCCAAGTCCAGCAGAACCTTGCGCCATCTATCATCATTCCAATCAACTATGATGGTCCAGTAAGTAAATGCGAGTGATATAAACGTTCATTAATTATAGACTAGTTAAAATCTTTTATTTCTTCCACCATCCCTGGACAGGATTGATGAGAGGTAAACAACGCGCGGAGAGAAACATACTGCGCAGAGTAGTGTGTGTGTGTGTGTGTCTGAATATTTTTCATAAAATTCCTTAGCCGCCCTATATATCAATCAATATACGAATCAGGTTTTAGATTTGAGGAAGCGCGCTCCGGTAAAGCGCTATCGATACTTTTACCCTTCATTTTACAATTATATATAGCAACCTTGTGTTTCCGATCTGGAGTTGACTCCTTTTCGCGAGACAAGAAAATAATGTCGAAATATTTTAAATTTAACCACTACACTGATAACAGTAGAACAACACTTAGAATAATGTGTGTATATATTTTTTACCGATTTACATTATCCGACATTTATTGGCCGACTGCAAAACACAACAATAACATCTATTATTGTACATAGCTCTATATATGGAATCTCATGTTTAATAGTGTCATATTATATATATAATATTATCAGTAGTTTTTACTATCGCCGTTTCTCTTCTTCTCTTTCGTCGTCATCGTTATTAAAGAGGATCATTCCAGCCAGCAGCCTGAGGCACAGGTCGGAGGAGGCTATGGACATGACTCTCTTCTCCCCTCCTCCACTTCCCCCAAATCCTGTCACCCCCCCCCACCTCCCATCTTCCCCCTCTTACATCC
The DNA here is from genome assembly GCA_906901655.1 of Sminthurides aquaticus. Classification (NCBI taxonomy): domain Eukaryota; kingdom Metazoa; phylum Arthropoda; class Collembola; order Symphypleona; family Sminthurididae; genus Sminthurides; species Sminthurides aquaticus. The sequence continues at coordinate 12,743,521 of CAJQTT010000002.1, read as the reverse complement.
CTCCTCTTCCCCCGTGCTTTTTCTTCCGTATCACCACCTCCCTTGGATTACTAATTACTACTTTTGCGAATATAATCATTATCCTCTCATCTCCTCTACACATACCTGTATCATAACTGTCTCTCTTTCATTCTAATTGACCTAGTGCTCTCATTAAAATATATATATATATATATATTTACTTACACGTATGTATACTCTCCATAAAATTGTGTCTTTACACATCTAATGATCATTACTGAATCGATTCATGAGTCGAGCAAGCCAGGGTCTTCTCTCGTTCCCAAACCTCACCTCATAATCCTCCATCATAGGCCTAGTTGAAGCAGCAGTATCGATACGTCTCATCGTTGTTGAAGCACTTCGCGGTCGCCCACTGGGTCCGTTGATATTGAAAGAGTTCATAAGGGCCACTATGAGGATGGGTGCGACGCTGATGATGACTAGGAGCAGCGCAATAATCATCACCCAGCTTGGATACTCCAACTTTTCCGCCTCAGCCTGTACAAACACGGAATATAAACAATGAGACACTGTCCTTCCACCACTTTCTCCCACTTTCTCCAGTCCCATCCAAAGGTATCCCGGCCAAACTCTACAACAACAATCCACTTACTTTGATGCTGTTCCACGCAGAATAAGATGGATTATTCTTCACTTTCTCATACACGGATCCACCCAGTAAGACGACTAGCATAAAGGGTCCTATATACCTCCACGTCAGTTGCCAATAAAGCCCGGGATAGTACCCCGTCATGTATTCTATGTCTTGAGAAAACCTGTAAATCAGTGTCCACAATTATTATCCATCCATCCGTCCAGTATCACACGTAAAATTCCACTTTAAATGTTCTTCTTACCTAACATGCCCGTAAATGTACATGACACTCACGGTCTCTAACAACGCTATGATGACTAGCCCCGTCGTACTTGCGTACCCGTCGAAAACACCAACCCAGTATTCACCAGCACCAGTCACGAATATCAGTCCAGCCAAAAATGACGTTCCACAAATCACACCTGCAATAATTCAAATTATAATTTTAAATTAATTTAATTCACAATAATTTAATTTAAAATAATTTAGTTTTAAAATAATGTAATTTAAAATCCCCACGCAAATATTTCCAAATCCAAACCCCAAAAACTCACCCGTCAAAATCTCCTTCCGTATGTGCTTGAAATACGAAGATCCGAATACTGTACTCACAACCCCTTCCATCGTACCGATTTGTGAGCCAATCCCCAAAGCAAGGAGCATAAGGAAGAATATGATTGACCAGAAGGGAGGGTAGGGCAATTGGACGATGGCTTGAGTGAAAACCACAAAAGCCAACCCTGTTCCCTCAGCCGCCGTGTCCAACTCTTTCTCCAGATTACACTCCGTGAATTCTGTTCCATTATATACGAAATCCTTGTTGAAGAATTGATTGTAAGCTGCTTCCGAAATGGCCATCGCATCCGGGTATGCAGTTGAATTCTGCTCGTGCATCAGTTCCTTGTTTCTATCATCAAAATATACATGTAACGTTAAATCCCACGGCTTATAACACAGTGAGTGAAAGCAGGCAGATGCACCAAACTTTCTCCGCCCTCTCTCATCCACGTCATACTTTTACAACTTACGCAGTAATGCAGTGGTTGTGCATAGCAGTAGCTTTGAATCCGAGTACGGAGAAGATAACGACGGATGCATACATTGCAGTTATTGCATTCGTAAACGTGATGAAGCAAACATCCTGGACGCAGTTATTTCGAGTCTTATTGTACGAACCAAATGCAATCAGCGATCCAAACGCTAGTCCAAAAGAGTAGAAAACTTGAGTTGCAGCATCCAACCAAGTTGAAGCATGCCATAGCATGTCCATCTGAATCATTCATCAATTAATCCAGTATTATATAACCATCAAATCCCGCCCATGAGTATCGTGACTTTCTCTCATTTCTTTCTTCCCATCCCCTCTTCACCTCCCTCCAATCATCCTAATTATAATCCTACCTTTGGTTTATACATATGAGCCAATCCAGCCCCCGCTCCCTCCAGGGTCACTCCTCGGAAGAAAAATATTGTGAGGACTGCATACGGGAAGAGGGCTGTGAAATACACGACCTGGAAACCATGAGCTTTAATTACTACACCCTCCTTTCACCCCCCCCCCCTCATTATCCCTCCGACTTTCTCTTACCTTCCCCGAAGACTGAATCCCTCTCATGATAATGAAATAGACGACAACCCATGCGAGGAGCAAACAGAGGAGCATCCACCATTTAATCCCACCCGTGTCTTCGATAGACTCTGAAACATCCAGAGCTTCCCTGTACCAAAAATACGCCGTCGACGAAGATTTCGCACACTCCTCTACAACAATCGTCTTGTTTCCTACAAGTCTGGTCGGGCAATTCGCCCATGGAAGTGTTGCCTGGAAATCAAATCATTCCATCAGTCCAAATCCCTCAACCACCTCACCACAACAACCCCCTCTATCCATTTATCATTCCATGTCCGACCTGTCAGCATTATCACTTTCGCAGCCCGCAATCCTCAAATCCCCTCAACATCTTCTCCCAAACACTATAATCCAATTCCGCTTAGGATAGGAAGCTTAAAACCATGTCTTTAGCTCCTCCTCCTCCTAGCTCGCAATAAAACCCAAAAACCCCATGAATACCTGTACAATATCTCCTCCTCTACTTTCTCCCACTTTCTCTTCCATCCCTCCCAGCCTTTCTCCACCACATCCCTCCCCTTTCAAGTCTACACCACTCACCACCTTCTCCCCTCTTCTCAGTTGGCTCTAACCACTAATTGGTCTAGGTCAGCCCTAATAAATCATTATTAAATCCAATAAATTCAACCCGCCGCTCCTCTCACCTGAAACGAGTTAAAGAGGAAAAAGAAACACCAGGTGATGATGACATTATAGTACAGTCCCACAAGGAAGGCAACAATTGTGCTTGCAATCCCAATCCCACCCAAGGAGGGATGGATCATACTCCACGTCCTCATACTTCCTTGCCTGAGTCGTTGTCCAATCCCCAGCTCAATAAGTAGTAAAGGTGCTCCCTCCAACACGATCATAATTAGGAACGGGATGAGAAATGCCCCTGAAATCCATCCCGATAAGTCATTAGTCCATGAACAATAACAGTTTTAGATTATTCCTTAAAATAGTACAGCAGAGCCCCCCTAACAAAAACATTCCCGAACCATGGATACTCAATAACCACATCCTCTTCTCCGTTTCATATGCTCCTGTCCCGAATCCCCTATTCCTTCTTGTATCATTCTCTCTTTTAGTATTCTTCTCCAATCTCATCCCGTATTCTCTCCATTCTATTTCCCCCTCATCCAACCATTCATCCCATAAACTCTCCTCCCACACTCTTCATTTCTTCATCCTCTTTTTCATTTTCTCAGCCTATACTTAGCAACTCCAAACTCATTCTCTAAACAATTTCTTCTACAACTCCTTCCAGTCAAACTTGGCACCTTCTCCAAATCCAAGCACACATGGCACATCCTGCATCCATGCACTCTCTTCCAACACGTCCCATCTCCTCCCAGCTTTCTCATTTTTCCCTTGCGACATTCTTTCAAAATCCTTTTAAACCTCCCGTCCTCCTCCTGGCTCACTATATACTTAATATATACTTTCTTATACTTTTTACTTTTCTTATTACATAAACTTTCAACTCTTCAACCTGCCTCTAAACCTCCACACGTCCTCCAACTTCCCAACCAACCACATTTCTCGCACGTGTCTGCAAAATTAAACCCCATCTTCCAATAATTCTTGTATAACCTCGTATTTTTTCTCTCTTTTATTTCACCAGCCGCCCATCTCCCTCCCCATCCTTTTAAATCTTGTAAACCTTTTGCAAAATTCAAATATTTACACCGCATTCCTCCACCTGTCCCACTAGTCTCCCCTTAAACTAACCTCGTCCAATTACATAACTCCATCCAGCTCCAACATCCCTTCTACCTGTCTCCACTCCTCCTCCTTTTTTTACTACCCGTCAATCATAAATTCTTGGAATTCCGCGAAAAAAACAATCACTTTTATCCAGATTAATCGCTAGCTCGGCCAGTTCATGGCAAGGCAAACCACTTCCTCACAGTATCTTATTCTAAAATATATATGAATAATCAAATCCATCACCCAACCCGTTTCCACACACAAGTCTATATAGCTTCATAACATTTCCTCATAACGGCAGACAGGAATCCATACTCCTGTCTGCTCCCTCCATACTGACTCGTGTGGCGAGGAGTTGAAGCTGCTTTTACTACATTCAACAAGGCTCACACAACTTAACAAAACTCCACTTCCTCAATTGGACAAAACATAATCTTTACCGCTCTACTCACTACACCCCCTTCATCAACACTAATTATTATTCCCTTCCCTGTAATTATCTCCAAATTCCCAATCTCTTCCAAACATCACACCAAGTCCAGTTCGCCTTTTTTTCATTCGCCGTATCCTTGATTATCCTCCGTTTCTCCTATGTTTTACTTTCCCATAGCATATTTCCCATATATCAAAAGCAAAATTTCTCGGGCTTCGGCCACATATTATTATTCCAAGTTTCTTCTCCTCCTGGAGTTCTATCCTAGCGCTAGTTGGAGCTTAATCTCAATTAACATTTTATAGAAAAATATCCCCTTATGAAAGTGATAAAAAACTTACTCTGCAACCCCTCAAACATTCTCAGATAAAACTACACGCTTCCATCCAGCTACCACCTCCCAAGCTTCAACACCCAACTTTCTCCACTTTCTCCCAACTACGTCACACTTTAAAACTTTCATTAATCCCTATAAACATTCAAATTAATTCATGAGCTGTGGGGAATATAATAAAAATCATCATCTGTCTCTTCCAATAAATCTCCTTTTAATTTATTCAAATCAAATTATCACACACATCTCCGCCCTCACCAAAATCCGCCCCACCCCCCACATCCCACGTCCACTCTCCCTAAAGTAAATCTCATTAATTCCCAACCCTATATACTTTTTTCCAAACACTTATTTTCAACCAATCCACTCACATCAACAACCCACCCGCAAACACAACTTGTTTACCCAAAGTCTTTCCCCCTCCACACCACAATCCAACAATCTTCATCTTCCATCCAGCCTTCCCCCTCCTCCTCCCTCCATTTTCCATTATGAAACCAAACCATCATAAAACCTTCATCATCTTAGCCTTCTCTTATATACCCAATGACATTTTACCCTTGTTTATGCATCCGCTCCCTCCCGAGTCCAGACGACAACCTTTTAGAAATAACCTCCATCAAATTCACAACTCTTTCAGCTCATACTTTCCCCTCCTTTAGCCCCTTCCTAAAACTTAAAACATGCTCCACTTCCCTCCCTCCCCTCCACTTCTTTCTCCTACTTCGTCTCGATCTATTAAATACAAGTACCTTCTCCTCCAGGACAAACTTTTAACCAAGAGCAAACAATCAAACCCTTTAACCTTCATACTCCTGTATTCTAATCCCTATTACTACACATTTCCCTTTTATGTCCATCCCCCTTCCTTCCCCACTTTCTCCCTCTCTTCTTCCTCCTTCTCCTCGCAGGAGCATTGCAAATCTCTGTAGAAAACTTTCCCAATACTTTCACCCCAATCCCTCATCCACATATAGCCCTCATTTATACATATTGATTCCATCCTTGCTCAATTTGAAATCCTATCCACAGAGTTGCACAAAAATCTCCAACCACTTCGCAATTCTAAATTATTTACTCGCAACTTATCCCTTGAATCCCAGCGCCCTCTACAAGCAACCACTATGCAAACCTCCATCATTCCAAGTTTTTCTCCGTATCCAATAAGTTTCTCAAGGAAACCCTAGAACTCTCTTATTTCCATCCAGCTGCATCTTTCATCACTTCCGCTCATTACTTATTCCATGAGATTTGCGGCAAGAGGAACGGCGCCGCGCGGATTGAACAGATAAACAACCTTTCTTTTAAAACATCCAAAACGGGAGCTGCTTCAAGGATTCCTGTACTAATCACCCTTTTTCCTCCCACAACTTCCCACTACAAAACAATATCCTTATCTTCTCGAACCGCCAAAGCCCAGTAAGTCTCTCCAGCCCTTCTTCCATATACTCCTCCATCCATTCTTCCATCCACTTAGCACAACAACCAACTACTTTACCGTCTCATTCAATGTATTTTAAGACTTCTCACTTTTACATCATTCCAAACTATACTTCAACTCCCTATCCCAATTCTTACATACGGGTTAACTCATACTGTAGCAGGGTAACACTGCACCAGAAAAAAAATATCCAGCATCATTATCCTTGGAGGATAAATCTCGTTACCTTCCTAGTCTCTCGTCCTCTTTCCAACAGTTCAACTACCAACCACCCAAGCAAGATATTGAATATTGCATTGTGTAAGATGCTAAACCTTTGTACAAGTAACGTGTCATTCTCTGTATTGTAGGGGCTGAGCTTCATTTTGAAAGCGGCCATATCAATAAATTATCTATCATTATTACCAACTACCCAAGCAATCAAAAATCTACAGCAAATCCCAAATACTCCAGGTTTAAAATCCCTAATCTTTAAAGAATAACCTTTCAATCCACACATGTTCACACACTTCCTCATCAAGTTACTCTATTTTCATAAATTTCTCATCGCTACTTCTTCTTTAGATGATTTAAAACCCTTAGCCTCAGCTCTTATTACACCTTAAAGTCAAGCTTCTAATCCGGCATTCATCCGCTATATCTCTCAGCCTTGATCTGTCCTCCTTATACTTGGACACAATGCCCAATAGCAGCATCACCTATAAAATTTCTACGTCTATTCTTCCTCACTCTCTTACTACTCCATCCCACCGACTAACTCTTACTTTTTATGGGTCCGCTGGAATAGCCTTTATTTCCTCTTTAACATTATTATTATTATTATTACAGCCAACGCTCTCCGTACATGCTCCATGTATTCCTTTAATAATAATCATTCCAGCCACATCCCCTCTCCAGCTATTTTCCATCCACCAAACCACGTTCCCTCCTCATTCCCTCATTCTCCATCTCGGAAGCCGCTCAATTCTCTCTTTACAATTCACACAGCGTGAGAACAGCACATTTCTACAAATCATGCCACTCTTCACTTTTTCCACATTCATTGCAACTTGGTTGCTAAAAGAATTTGCAACTTTTTCTCCACATTCCGCAAGAGAAATGCCCTTATAACTTCCTCAGCTTTCTATAAACAAACCTCCAAGGAGAATCCCTCAAATCCAGCCTACATCCTTCCTCACAAGCTCCCACCTTCTCCAAAGGTCATCCAAAATTCCAAGGAGGACAAATACAATTTTGCAATCATCCATACCTCTTCACCTTCCTCCCACAACTCTTCTCCTCCTTTCTCTCCTCTTCATTTCCATGGAATTACTTTTACTCCTCTTTCACTCCGTCAGCCTTCTAGTACACCACTTGAACTGTTCAAAGAAACCTGCTCAACTTTTCATGGACTGAAACCAGGAGCTCCGTGTCAACCGCCGAACCCCACCCACAATTTCTCCATCCTCATCAAAGATTCATCATTCCACGACGTCCTCTGAATTAGTTGCCCACACGGGAATTTTTTCCACATACCTTCAACATCACTTTCTTTTCCAGTACAGTTAAAGCTCTTTTCCCTCCTCCTTCTCCATCCTCCCAGCTATTTCATTCCAACAAATATTCACAACTTGGCACTTTTGCAAAGCTTTATTTCAAAACCCAGCAATTGCATTCCACAGCCCCCAAGTATAAATAATAACGTCCATGTATACTTTCTCACCATTCACACGCCAGTAAGAGCTAATAACTAACTCATTGAATTCATTCCAATAGCTTTATCCTTACACGACACATTTTACAAAAGATCATCAACATTCCATTCTGTACCATTATTAATCATATTCTCCTTCCTTCATACAACCCAATAATTTCAAAAACTCTCATACCATGATCCAATGTAGAAGACAAACAATTCAATTCCACTCACCTCCACCTGAAAAAAACAATGAAAATCAATTAATTTAAATCCCATCATTTATTTATTTCCAATCACCTCCCTAAACTTTCAATACCGGCTCCTAGTACAAACTCCATCCACGTGTTCTCAATCAATTTCATCAATAATCAAGTACACATTCTGACTCCTCTCATTCTCAACAGCCAATATACATTCCATCAACGGAGATGGCTTGGTTCCATCCCCTCGCTTTGTATTCTAACAGAGGTGCTCCATGCGTATCCCCTTGCTTATTTCCCTATTAAAAATATAGCCTTCTTCTATAGCAAAATGTCTCATATGCTTTCACCGCTAAATATAGCAACTGCTTGAAATTGAACCAGGAGCTTTGGTAGTGGATAGTCAAGAACGTGACAAGGATAATTCTACTAAATCCAGCTAAAATCCACTTTCCGATCATTCCAATCCACTACCCACCCCCTCCATGCAGTATCCTCCCTCTACTTTCTCCTCAACTTTCTCCACCTATTATAGCATTTTTAAACTAGTTTCACCCAGTTTACACTACTTCCATACATGTACACTCCTCTAAAATAACGAATATATATACAAATAAAAGCTTACCATTTTTCTGACATAAATACGGGAACCTCCAGATGTTTCCGAGGCCGACAGAGTATCCGACGACACTGAGTAAAAACTGCCGCTTATTAGCCCAGCCCGCCGTTTCACCCACCTCCCCATTCTCGGGCCCCCCACCCCCACTCGTTTGAAAGGATGCATCCGAAGGGATTTCTCTCATTAAATGAACACCATTATTTACCCCACCCCCATCCTCTTCAAATTCAACCCCACCGCCCCTCACAGTATCACTGTACCCGGGTAGCCGGACACTCAGATGCACAGACTTGTCGTTGTTCAACCCCTCACCCGTCATTCTCCGCTCCTCTGCACTCATCCTCCCTTCTTCTTGACCCTTCTCTCCTTCCTCCTTTCTCCACAACTTTTCTCCTGATTACACCTCCGGCACAACTCCTTCCCCCTCTCTCTCTCTCTCTCTCTCTCTCTCTCTCTCTCTCTCTCTCTCTCTTACGACAACTTTTTCCGCTTATAAGGCTTCTCTCCAGCACCCGTCAGGAATCACTCGTAGTAGTGCAGCCTTAAACAATAGCCAGACGCTTTCACAGAAAAATTCGATTATCAGTTTGAATCCATACTATTCCCGCTTCTATTATTATGTCTATTAAATAACAGATGCTCAACTTAACGGATTATCCCAATTATATTAAACAGTAATGTCAATAATTGTCACATCTACAACAATCTTATCTTAACAAAACCAATATCTTCTTTACTTCCTTTATCTTCTCCTCGCTTCTTCTCTTGATACCATAAACTCATTAACACTTGAGTCCTTCATATCCAGTACGCCTTTTCTTCCAATTCCATGTATCCTCCGCTTAGATTATTGATATATTTCTAAATCCAGTTCCACGCTCTTCACCGACTGTCACAAGACTCTTGTCTTGTGTGTACGTACGGAGAAAGTTGCCAAAACTTTCCGCTCTCTCTCTCTCTCTCTCTCTCTCTCTAAAACCCCAAAAGAATGACGACGAGGAGAAGCAAATATCGATTTACACAAATCCCCCCCACCATTCCTCCTCCACCAACCTCTATACTTCTCTCCCCTTCTCCCGTCTATATATAGTCAAAATCCTCACAATTCCACCACACACGTATATCCCAACGCGTAAGCTAGTAGTAGCAACCTCCTCCTCCCAAAACTTACTTTCACCACCCCTCACTTTTCCCTACTCCACATCCGCTCCAACCAAAACAATCTACCTATCCGCCTCCCGCTCACCTATCTTTCTCCTCGTGCAACTCCACTAGCCCACACACACACACACGCTATTATATATTATATATACGTCCGCAACCAAGTCCGTCCTCGCTATCTCTTTAGAAACTAATCAATACTCAATCAATATTTACTCTATCACAACTAAACGTGTCAACAATTACAAAAGTAAATTCCTAAGATCAACCCTTTCCTTATAGTCACCCTTCCTTTCTAAGAAATCTATTGAGCACAGTTAAACATTCAGTCTAAATTGTCACAAGACCGGATTCCTCCGGTATGAATAATAATAAAAATTTACAATTTCAACAACCACCAGTCCTTTCACCTTCCCAAACACCAGTTTACCTAATCACGTCCAGTATACATCCAGCACCTAAGCGTATTTTTCATGAGCTCCTTACTCTCTCCTTCCTGTCTGTTCTACAGACTTTAACAATTATAATAATACCGCTCGTACAATAACGTATAATCAATAATTAATTAGCTTATTATAACACCAATATTTTTTCTACAACAATTTATCCTATAAGCACACCACTTAAAACAATTACTTTCTCCTCCCTCCTTTCACCACCCGAATTCCGATGAGCACACTTCTCCACAAACATTCCACTCAAATCAAAATCCCCGTCAAACTTTCTCTGTAAATCACAACGAGTATTATAATTCTTTTCACTCTATATCTCTTACAGTCCCGCCGTAGCAAAATCAACCAATTCTTTTAAAACGTTCCACACAACACGCACCAATTCCAGGTAGCGCTTCAACAAAAACAAACCAACTCTCAACAATAGTCCCTCTACAACTTTACTCCACAAGGAAACAAGGCTGAATGAAGGCTGGGATCCTCTTGGAACCTCTCTCTCTCTCTCTCATAGTTTCCTCCGTCACCAGTTCGGCTCCCCTCCTCCTATTAGTATATCCCACATCCTTTACAATATATTCCTTTAGTGCCGAACGCCATGCAAGCCAAACCGAGCCATCTTCTTACTACATAATCATCTAGAATCCTAGAAGCATGCACAATTTCTAGCACAGTGCACTATAACTTCCCCCTATTCACTATTGCATCAGCAATTCCCAACCACCCTTTCTAGCAAAAACTCTAAAAACCTTCCATTCTCATAGATCAGACCATATCATTTTGCAAAACTTTACCCAGCTCTAAAACATAATTCTATGCACAGCCAGGAGCAGTACTTGTAGATATATTTATAGCTTCTCCGCAATTTCTTTCTCCTCCTTCTCCTCCACTTAACCACCCACCCTACTCTGCCAATTATACGCATGTCCCTCCGATCCAGGCCCGAACACCGGGCAAAACAAGAGTTCGGCCCAACCCGAATCCCCTCCCCCCTCCATCCTCAACATCACATTCCGCTTTTGACTCAATCAACAAACCACCACAATTATCAATTTCCACCACATCTCACAATTTCATCAACTCCCTCGTAACTTCACCCTCGAACATGCTTAAGCGTCCCTTAACTCAACTTACCCTCCGCTCTACAACACAATCATTGTCCATTAACCCCCCCCCCCTCTCCAAGCTCCACAAAACAACACATACTTCCCCCCTATTCATAAGCATTGGTACGTACTACAAGTATCTATATACGCTCTCTAGCGCTCCCCCTTCCTGCTACATGGTGCTACTATTATGGTCCCTGCTACAGAACTGTACTTTCTCCACTACCTTACCGAATCATCACCCAATGACGCAAGCAAGACCATGTGTCTGTTACCGGAGAAAACGCGTCTTTCACATCTTCTTACCTCCCCGCTCATCTTCCAAAGGTTGAACAACGCACAAGGTTGAAGGTCCATCGCTTTTGAGGAAACCCATTCCCGAGAAAAATTCCGCATCACTCTCCATCCTCTTCTTCTTCTTCTGCTTCTTCCTCTTCCTCCTTTACAAAAGTACACACACACACACATGGAACAACAATCATTCCTATTCATCCTATTTCCCTTGCCAAAAAATCCTATACTTCCTCCACCTGCTACTCTGCTATTCCCTTTCCCCCGCCACCCGCGGATGATACCCTCTAAACTTGAAACTCTCCATTGTAAATATATTTAGACTGTGTAGACCTACATTCCACAACAACCCTCCATTGTCATCCTCATCCCCCCCATTCTCCTCCTCCCCCTTACAATTAATCTTCAACACGCATTTCTCCTCCTACCCTTTCACTCAACTTACATCAACCCTGGTGAAAGTCAACCCATGTCACACCACCTTCAGTCCGGAGAAAGCATCATCTTCCTTTCCCCCTCTAAATAATCCAAATACTAAAATGACAACCTTGTAACACGCATCAATTCCCCGTAGAAACCTTCCAAGAATTTTCCATCAACAAATCTCCCTATAGAATCAAAAACTAGCCTACAGCATGTACTCCCAATAATATTCCTTGTCTTTCGTAGAAGATCAAATATGTAACAAATATCCAAGCTATATCTACTACACATCTCCACAAAATATTCCACTACTATTTCCATCAACAGCTTACTAGTATTGCAAACGATTCAGCAACGACTTTCCATTCATTTCAAATACTTTTCCCAATACACAATCACTTCAATCCATTCCTCACTCCATCAGCTTTTATTCTCATACATTTAATGGCCATGCACCAAGAATATCTGTATCGCCTCCTATTATCACAACCCATCATTCCGTTACTCATCCATCCTATTCCTCTCCTCTTATTATATATTCATCCTACACCATCTCCGCACCTTTTACAATTTTAAAAACATTATTTCCATTCATATTTCCCCATCCTCCTCCCCCACATCCTTATAATTGATTCCCTCAAACTCCAGCTTTCGTCCAAACCAATCTTCCTCTCACGCTCCTCTGAAACCTCCTTCTGGAGAATTCGTCTCAAAATTCCCCAGAAGTTTATCCCCCCAGAATTCAACTTTTAAATCCCAACGATAGCAAAGAGCCCTTCAACACAATCCTCACACACATCCATCTAAAAATATCAATACAAATCTTTCCCTTCCTCCATATATTTCCCTTCTTCCATAGTGCCCTCTCTTCCCCTGCCCGGTATCCACATCCTTCCTATATATTCTTTATCATATTTTACTACATCCCTCTACAAGCTGCAAGCCAGACTAAAGACACTCACACTCCTACCCACATCCGCTCCACTCACACCCTGCCCAACTAACCTTGTTCCTTCATTCAACTCCCTCCATCCTGTTACAATACTCCCCCCCCGGGTATTCCTCTATTTACACCACACCTCTCTCATTCCATACCATCCATAAAATATCTTCATCCAATCCACATATACTATCCCTTTCAACTTGTCCATTTTATTTACATTTTAAGCTTTCTCCCCAATGTCAATAATACAAGTGTACCAAATAAACCTCGTCTCAACAATCTCAATCAATCCTCTTCAGATGCATTAAACACTTTGCTCAACGAGTCATCTCATTACTTTCTCCTCCTATAGGAGAATCCTCCAGCAATCTTAAAAAAACCGCCAAAATAAATCACAGACATTCCCCGAACTCGTCTCTTTAGACGTTACAATTCTAGTGAACCCATCGCTAATCTAGACTCGATATGGATGGCTCTAGCGGAAACCAAAGTATTCACCGCAAACTACAAGACTTACATATGTCCGCGTATTAAACATCCGCTAAAGTATACGCGAGTTATTATGAATTCTTTCAAATTATCAATGTAGACATTCCTACAAGGGATTAAAACCGCATCATAAGCTAGAAATCCACTTCGTCATCACCTCCGCTCAGTTTCCCTTCTCCTCTCTAATCCTGTCTTTCCCCCCGTCCTCCAACGACTATAAACTCCTTCCGTATAGGCATAAAGCTTTAAAGGCTATTTAAAATTAAATCCCAAGCGCTATATAATTAACTCTCCCCCATCGCCACCACCAATCATGCACTGCATTAACATCCTTAATGTCTTTAACATCTTAAATGAAAACACGATTGTCAAATTAAACCTCCAAGCAATTTACGCCAGGTCATTTAAATATTAAACTATAGCACTCAAACAGTAATTATCATGTAGGTCCGGGACACTTCAAATCTGTAAGACGAGATGCGAAATCTCCCCACAAGATCCCACATGCAAAATCCTCCTCCTTATAAACTACCTATAGCAACTGGAATCGGGTTCATATCTAAAAACAAGATTAATAGGAAGGATTAATTTACGATACTTTTTAATATAGTGTCCAAGAGGATGTTATCATCCAAGAATACATACGTAACGTCATCCTCTGCATTCCTGGATTCTTTTTCAAAATTCACCAGAGGCGCCATATAAACTTTGTCGCCAATATTTTCTCCTCGCTTTCCTCCATCATCTCACACTCTTAACGCTATTTACCCTTAGAGATCACTACCGTCTCCCCGTGTCACCATATTATTTACTCCTCCTTTTTCCTCCCATTCAATCTTTGAGAAGCTCATCATCTCCAACTTATATTACTCCTGTCCTGTCCGCTCTCTTTAAATATAAACATTATTAAACATAGCTAAATTTCCCCGAAATTCCCATCATACAGTACACAGATTCCCAATTTTCTCAGCCGCTTAACTAAATCCACCAATTCTCATATTTAAATTCCACCAATAATTCCCTATATTACTTGCGCTAGACAAAGTCTAATATTTAATTAACCCTATTCCTTCCTCCAACTAACCTCCAACTATCCTCACCTTCTCCCCCCACCCCTGACGTCAAGGACCAGGAACACGCGATTATGCCAATATATATCCAATCCGTCTGCTCCTCCATCCTTGCAGTTACAACTGGCCCATATAATAATCCAATATCACTTGCTGACCCTGACTGGCACACTGCACTCCAACCCCTCCCCACCCCCTCCACTCAAAAGCTGTACATTCATTACCCGTCATGTAAACCCACTAATCACAACTTGTATCTGCCCCTCCTTATCAATCATCAAAAGCTCCACTATTTCCAGCCAAATCAATCCAAGCCGCCAGCGTATGTAATTATGCTAATAAAAATTCATCTCCTTCCTAGAACTTCTTGTACTATTCTACCATTCCTCCAAATCCTTGTTCCCACGTAGTATTTTCACCACAGACAGATGCAGTACACGATTCCCCCCCATTACTTCAAGCAATGGCATAAGGACGGCTCACTGACCATCAACCATCACTTGCAAAACTTCATCAAGTCTCCAGCCTAGATTACATCCATTCCCTCCTCGAAAATGCACAAACCTCATTAGCAATTCATAACTAATTTACGCGGAGCAAGCATCTTCTCTAATGAGACGTGTAAATTATTTCTCTCACTCCATGTCCGTCCATACTCTGTTCCCTCTAATCCTATAGAGTTTCATAAAAATCTCCGCACACTAATTTCCAGAAGAGAAGAAAAATCTGATGCAGTTTCATTTTTCACACCACCACCACTCTCTATTCTTCCAAGGAATTTCCATCTCGCACTGGAATTTTACATCCCTACACAATCCCATTTCATTCTTCCCAACAAATCCCCATCCTTCCGTCCTCAAGCAAGGGCCGTCTGTAAGTATCTCCCATCCTAAACTATAAAGAGTCAAAGAATTATGCTGAGCTTGACAATATGCATACCCTTCTCCAAACTCCTTCCACACTCCGTCTTTTAACTGGTGACAATACAATCCCCCAGCCGCAATTTGATACACTCTCTGAAACATGACCCCACCAACTTCCTCCCCATCCATCTCTCACCATGGAAAAATACAGCATTATTATACTTGTGTAATCTCCAACTACCACCAACTGCCCTTTTTCTATCCTCCCGACGCCTTCTTAAATATTAATAAAAAGAACAAGCATATTCTACTACTCCAATATATTCCACCCTCTATTCTTACAGTATTCTTCCCTCACATTTTCCCCGCATTCAAAAGAAGAAAGAATCAGTACAGTAGCGAGTCAAGATACATACGTGTCCTTCTCGTCCCACAATTCATTCACCCCGCAACCTAACCACATACACTTAGCATTACAGACAACATGCTAAAATCAGTTTGCAAAAATGCATTTTACTTTCCAGCCATACTCATCCATCCTCATAGTAGTCTGTCTCTTCCAAACCGTCCTTGCAACTCTTCCTACTACGACTCTCCCGAACCTAACATACCTTTTACTGTTCGCGATTCCCAAATTCGCGAACCTTCAATTAGGGATGCAAATCCTAGAACCAAAGACCTCATCCCCTCCATACCTACAATCCTATATAGCCTTGAGCTTCGAGCTGAGCGACCAGTGCAAACTCTACTGCTTTAATTCCTCAACGGCACCCTGCACTCCCTCGCATTCCCTTGCAAATCTGCATCTCCCAATTTAGCACCCTTCATCATCATGTTTTCATGTTTTCTCTCAGCTACTTATCAAACTCCACGCCTTCCTTCACCCTAGTTCCAATTAACTTAGTTATACCATTTCGCACATTTCCCCTTCTTTTCATAGTTGATTATCTAGCTCCAGCAACTCCGCGGAACTTCAATTCACACCACCCGTAATTTACCTCATACTGACGTACACCCAGGCTCACGCCACACTTGTTGTATCCAAGGCCCCGTCATTACCTCATTCCATCACATAGCCACGTTCCGAGGCTAGCTTGACATAATCTTCCACGCTTCGCTTATTGGCATCTCACACACTTACGCAGTCTTCGGCATCATCCATCACCTTTCCACATCCGCTTACCCCATACAGTTCCTCCGAAATCATCCCGTCTTACCCGCCACAGTTCCTCCAAAATCATCCCGTCCTACCCGCTACAACAGCCAACGCCAACACTGAGCCAAACATTTAACCACCAATGCAGACAACTAACTCATCTCCTCTTCTTCATTCTCATCATTTCTTCTTCTTCGTCTCTCCTTAAAATAAACTGAATTTGGCACAAATTTGCTCATCTTATTTTTAAACATGATTCCAACCCGGTCGGGTCGGACTCGGTCGGATCTTGTCACCCCCCTCCGACTACTCCATACTCAACTTGCCTCATCTGCTTAAGCCCATTCCACGTTAACGATATCCACACATTCGCAGATGCCGGCTTCAACTTTCCCCGTAGCGTATAGCAGCCATATCAAACCAAATCTAAACCGAGTTTATCGCAAACCCCTCTCAGCCCCAACTCTTGTACGTCATCATCAGTCCATCTCAGCCCAATTCAGCTTCCGTCTCTTCTTTCACCATTGTCTCCATATTTTCATCTTCAGCCTGCCCATAACAAGGCTGTCAAGGTTTAACGAACTTTCTCTCAGTCGTTCACAAATCGCATTTTCCGCTCATAATTTCAGTCATCACTTTGTATATAATTCCTGTCTTTTCCTCCAGTTTCAAACTAGTTTTCACCATGTTCCCCCCGTTATTATTCACTTCCTCTTCTTCATCCGTGTCTCTACATTTCTCCCATTTCTTCAACGGCCTCTCCGTCGTCTCCGTGTAAACAATTCCGTGATCCACCTTGAGCCACTAGAGTTTCTAAAATGAAACAAAATCAAGTTATTACATCCCGACTCCAGGTCGGCGGTCGCTCCGTGTCTCACTTCTTTCCACCCTCCTCCAGCGTAAGTCTTTCTCCCTCTTTTCTCCACACTAATCCACCCTCTCCTTCCTCCTCCTCCTCCTCAACCCATCTTCAAATATATACTCAAGGATTATTCAAATTAATAAAAATTCTTAAGAAACCATCTTCCAATCACGTCCCACCCACATGCGTCTTCAATATTCATCCTCCACTTCCAATTTCCACCATCCTCTCCTTCATACTTTCTCCAGGATCGTGAGAAACTCCGGGTCATACGGTTCAAGCCCCCGTGTCTATTTAATCTCTCTTCCCCTTAACCACAACCTTCAACGTCTTACTTTTCAAACCATAATCTCTTTTCTTCCAGTCTAAAGACGTTATGAGACGCCCAAGTGATGCTCTTCCCCCGCCCCCTCCTCAGTCTCAACCATCAAACCAGGACGAATCCGAATATGAAGAGATTGACCACCTCCCACGCTACACCAACACCCCGGGCAAGAGACTACCCGGTATATTGACACCTCTATATATACCGATTTTACCAATTCATCCTTGCCGTCCGGGTATGTTTCCAAAAAATTCTTTTAATCTACATATACCTATCGTTTTCCAGGCTCAAAGAAGGTTTGCAGCCTTTGCGGCGCTTCCAACCCGGTTGTCCGTTGCGACATGTGCAACAGTCAAATCTTTTGCGGACCCTGCAATGACATGTACCACCGGCATCCCAAACGACACAATCATATACGAACCGTAAGAAATTTTATTTAATTAAATTTAATTTCGCAATCCTAAATTCCTGATTACATTAAAATTAAATCTATTTGCTCCCATCCAGTTGCTAGAAGTGGTTGAAGCGCGACCACCACTTCCACCCCGCTCAATGTCAATATCCGATGCACCCGTCCGTCCACCGAGGCGGCAAAAGAAATTCGGCATGCGCTCCACAACATCGTCTCCAACATCCTCCCGTAAAGCGCTATTTGACCAGTTTCCCGGTAACTTCCGGTCGCAATTTTCTGATGGAATGGATCATCGGCCGCTTCCACCTCCACCATTGCCAAGATCAGAGCCTCCCTTTCAGCAGAATCATGGTTAGATTTAATTTAATTTAAATTTATTTTCAGCTAAAAGTAATTTATTTTCTCCTCGAAACGCATTTTGCCGGTTTGAGCTATTGCGACCGACCCTCTAAACCTAGATCTTTTATCTCTCTGTCTCATACTTTCCAGACTTTCACCGCAACTCTTTCAACTCTATGGACCGAAGACACGGCTCCTCCTCACAATTGCACCAACCCACTCGAAATATCCCTCTGCCCGTTCTTGAAATGTCCTCCAGCGGTTCAAGAGATGTACGACAAAATACTCATTTTCCCCCTTAAAATTTCTTTTAAATGATTTAAATTATATTTTAATTCAAAATTTATTTTTTCAGAGATGGAACCCCCGTCCGCAACAAGATTTC
This sequence comes from Sminthurides aquaticus, assembly GCA_906901655.1. NCBI lineage: Eukaryota > Metazoa > Arthropoda > Collembola > Symphypleona > Sminthurididae > Sminthurides > Sminthurides aquaticus. The sequence continues at coordinate 12,724,622 of CAJQTT010000002.1, read as the reverse complement.
AACAGATTCAACGACATCCCTCCCCACCAGACTCATCACCATGACCACACAATGTCAAATCAAATGCGTGCTCAAAGTGCATCTACATCACAGCTCAATAGATTCCTAAATACATCCGCCAATCTCTCTCACATAGCTACCTTATCACGGAAACCAAAGCGGCCAATAGTCTGCGGTCCTCTTCGACCTGCTCCACCCCCCATCCCTCCACGTGAGCAGCTTCCACACCAATCATTTCACTCTGCTTCCGCCTTTGACTTAAACAAGATGTCGCTATCAGACAATAACCCAAGACAAACCGCCCCTTCCTGGATCCATCCCCACTTTCACCACCAACAACAACAGCCTTCTTTCCCTCAACAGGGCTATCCGTACCCGCATGACCAGGGATTTGGCGATCCCTTCCACAATTTCTCATCTCACCACCGTCCAACCTTAATGAAGAGAGCGTCCTCTTCCTCTAGCATGACCAACATGAATCAACCCGTCTTCAACCCCTGGTCAAGTTTCAATAGTCCACATCCCGAATTTTTCGACGACCAAGAAAATCCCATGGAGTTTATGGAATTCCGACGCGGGAGCGCAGTCCAACCCCCACCCTACAGCAACCACATGGTAACCAATAATAATTTTCACCAACCGCGGTCGTCCAGACCATACATTGATGAGCAACCCCCGCCTCCGCCTCGACCCCTCACCCGAGAGTCTACCCCTCGTAGAGACCATTCACGCCACCCCTCACTTTTTAACGACCGACAACTTCATTCTGACCGCGAAAGGTCCGCAACACCCTCATCCCGGAGAAAACCCAGTCAACCATGGAATCCACAACCCTTTCGGGAAGTCCCCGGCACTCCACCCCCACCCGGAGCATGGCAATGTGAATGGTGCACTTTGGTAAATCCGCCAGATGCCAAAATCTGCTCAGTCTGCTGCAAAACTCCTTCGTCCATCTTGAAAGCCAGCAATCAAAGCCTCCAGTCCTTGGGTTTGCCACACGATAAGAAGAGTAGTAAAGAAAAACGATCCGCTCCAAAACCTCCAAGAACTCCACCGCCCAAGTCAAGTGCTAAACGTGACCATAAGAATGGAGGAGCTCTAGTCAAGTCCACCTTATCCTTTTCACGACAAAAAGAAAAGGTAGTCCCTCAAGTGGAGAAGCACGTCCTTGAGCCAAGCGATCAAGAGGATTCTGATGATGATGATGATCAGAAAGATCCAGAGGATGATGATGAAGAAGATGATGATGACGAGGATCAAGACGGTCCACCCCCAACAATATTTCCCTCAACGCCTTCCACGTCCGAATCCGAAACTGAATTCCCTCCACCTCGACCACATCACTTCCGCTCCCGGAAGGCCAAATCCAAGCGACAGATCCCTCCCAGTAGTAGCAGCAATGAAGAAGTCTACGGAAGTCTCCCTCTTCAAACCTTGTCCATCCCCACCAACGTCCAGAGAGGTGGGAGTGCAGCCCCAGGTAAAATCCTTACATTATTCTACTTTGTACATTTGTATTGCATGGCGGCGGTAAACGTAACCTGAGAGAGTACAAACCACGCGTCTATAGCGCTAAGTAGCGCAATAAAAATTATGCAATCACACACACAATCGTTAGTTTCCCCTGCGAGATACCGCCAAAAATCCGTAAATATTCTAAAACTTGAGGATCAAAGAAACATTCACTTCTCGCGGCGGGTAACCCTTGATGCATGCAAATATAATTTCAAACTCCCAAAAAAACTAATTGCGAGCGTAATTTTTGCAAAAATTACAAAATATTTTATTCAACTAATTGTCTCATTTCAAACTTTTGAACCTTATAGGGTTAATTAGCCAGGAGAAATCGATTCCCGCGATCCCTTTCCTGCTAAGATTAACCCTTGCCCAAAAATCCTATTTTTATTATATTTTTCGAATTTCCAGACGATAGCAAGGTACAACGTGGGTCAAGGGATGGTTTCATTAGAAAACTGACATCACCAATCGATTTCTCGTGACCGATTACCTATATAGAAACACATAACTCATAGGTAATCGACCATGGAAAATCGTTTGGTGTTGTCAGTTTTCAAATCGGAACATCCCTTGACCTAGAATTCACGTTATATCCTGCTGTCGACTAACTGAAAATACTATAAAACTGGGATTCTGAGTAAACGGATGATCCGACCACACAACTGACATCACCAATCAATTTCTCGTGTCCGCTTACCCCTAATGCGCTCTATACTTTAAAAACCTCATGCAAAAAATACGCCACAATTTTTAACGCTAGAAAGACTACTTTTTGCGAAAATTCCTGCTCAAAACGCAATTTGTCTATAAATTTACACAACTTTGCACCATATTCCTTTCTCCAACCCCTTTCTTCCGTCATATCTAACAAGCAGATCCCTCCGTATAGTTTTATTTTCCAAAAATCCACTACTCAATCATAATTCTTCCACTTGAATGAAATCTAAAAAATCTCTTTCAGAATTTCTAGAACCAAGGAGAACAACATCAACAGCCGTAGGCTCATCTCCCCCAAGCCCACAGAATAACTTTCCGGAGCCATTTCAATCCAACCACGGAGTTTTTGTCAAGGTCAAGGATCGATCATCCGAAAACTCATCCCAGTCTAGCTCCAAGGGTACCATGAAACCTGCTTTAAAAAAGCCAGTAGCTGTCACAGGGGAATCCACGCCATCTGCATTTTCAGAACAGTCCTACCAGCCTCCTGCATCAGAAATCGACAAAATCACAACATCTAAAGGAACCTCGCCCCCACCTCAATCAATATCAACGCAGGTAAATTCATGGATTGACCTACAAAATCCTGGCATCCATCCCCATTAAAAACATAACCTTCTTGACTCAATATTCATTTACAGACATACGAAGAACTTCCAAAAGCTATGGCCGAGCCAGTTCCACCATCCTCAAAGGCTAATTCCACAGCCAGTACAGCCGCGAGCTCCTCAATAGAGAATCTACTCGAGACCTCCCCGTCCTTTAGGTCACCCAAAGAAATGTCAGATAAAGAGCTCCGTTATTCCAGACGAGCTCAGCAGCAGAGCAAGCTAAAGCGGAGCATGTCAACCCACCTCACCTCCTCCTCCCACGATGACCCCTGGATGGAGGGTAATGAAGGACGACATTTATGGCGATCATCCAGTCGACACTCTCTCGCCAGCGACACAAGGGTAGCTCATTCATTTCCAAGGAACAAACTTAAAAATCCAGCCACTACACCATACACATCAATCCATAAATCCCCTCTCATTAGTTTCCCTTCTCGCTCCATTACTTTCCAAACCTATTAACTCATCTACACGGAATTCAATCTCTCCTCAGAAAACATGTGTCATCAGATCACTCTTCGATAACCTCCGACCCCCACATTTACAACATTTACCCCTCCCAAATCTAAATCCTAACTCGTTAACCCATTCCTCCAACTCTTGTCCTTGATTTATACAAATTACTGGTTACAAATTAATGGGCTTCTAATGAGTTTTAAACATTTATCTATTAGAGTCTACCCATATCCGGCCCGCCATCTCGAGACTCAAGTCCACCCCGCGGTAGCAGATATTTCCAAGATTTCCGCAACTTTCCACCCCCATCATGGGACAGATTCCCTACGAATCCTGCTGATTACTTCGCATCCATCGAAGGTCTTGTTAATCGTCGACGCAGGGATTCAACTCGTCATCAAGAACTTGAGCTCACCTACCTCTTAAAAGTATGAGGATGCTTTATGAAACTCAAGCATTATTTATAAAACCCAGAAGAATTATTTTAAAACCCCCACTACAATTATTTGCCAAAAACTATTTTGCAACCATAATTCAAAGGATTGAGGTAAAAAAACACTTGTTTCTACATTTAGGAAGCCGCCGAGTATGGCTTCTCTCCCGAAGAAGTCCAAATCGCCCTTCGAATGAGCGGCAACGAAAACCCCGTTAAATGGCTCAAGGTAATCCAATGTCGCGAATTCATTCAAACTTTTTCCCATTAAATCCGGATCCCATTTTAAATCCTGGCTGCATCTAAAATTAACTAAAACTAATCTTAACATTAACCCGCCACCCTTATCTCTTCCAAATCCCAATGTCTCAATCTCCTTGCACTATTAACTCAACCAGAACTAAAGCTTCAAGGTCCAAATTATATATTTCCTTTTAAAATATTTCCTCTCCTTGCAAAATTAATCTTTTCTTTGTATAAAAAGTCAAATCTAAATTCTAGCCCGCATCAGTCTGACCTACTCAATGACGCAGTCACATCCACAAGAATTATCAGTTTCCATTCCAGCATCAAAGGTTAAGCTACACTCTACTTAACAGAGTTCAAGGAGAAACAATCAAAGAGTCTCTAGGTCGATTCTTTAATTCTCTTCCGCGCTAGCTAGCAGTCGTGCTAAAATTGCAACTCTACTACTAACCTTCCTCGCGTAACTCTCTTCCATCTGTCGGTCCTTTTAATTCATACAACCGCGGCTTCTTTCATCTCACTCTGCAGATTCCAACCTCTAGCACTCAGCACTACTAGCATGTTCATGTACACACCTTATTTTTTCTCCTTACAGGACAACTGGAACACGATGGTAGAAACGGTTCAAACCCTTGCCACAAATTTTGGCAGAGAGAAGGGCGATGAAAATAACGATGTCGGCACAATTTCAAATATAGAAGCCCGGGAAGCATTAAGACTCCACAAAGGAAACGTTTGGGCATCCATAACAGACTGTGTGGAGCAAAGACGAACAAAAGTACAACTTCTTTCTCCGCATACTTTTTTCCCATCAGCCATTTTCTACTTGCTTCCACTAAATACTTTTTCCTTCCATCCACAGTTTATGGAGCTCAGGTCCCGAGGAAACTTTCTCCGGGAAGACATCCTCACAGCTTTGACGGTCAATCACGGTAAGCTCGATGCCGCTTACGTTGATCTGTCTAAGGCTCAGCTCAAGCCATTTCTCATGCACATTTGGGGTCCGCCGATACCAGCAGATAACGACGCCGCTCCATCCAGGTCATCACGATCTTCAGGGGATAGCAACTCTGCATCCAACTTTGAAATGAGACACATGCCGGATTTTAACCACAAACAACCCCATGAGCCCCAATCTCCTCTTCAATCATCACACACTAGTAACTTTCACCAAAATCCCACCGCCCTCCCCCAGAATCCTCAACCTTTTTCCTTTCCGCAAAACACCAATAGTAAAATCGATTCCCCGGCTGCACCTGGAGCAACCATTTTATCACGTAATATTTTACATTTTTTCTAGTAATTTAATTTTAATTTTATTAAATTAAATTTACCCTTTTTCAATTTTATCAAATTAAATTACCTTTCAGATAACACAACAACCAATCCACCCTACCAAACAAACCAACACCAACCTCTGACACGCCTTCAGGACCTCCACATGGATTTCCCCGCCTTGGAGGTATCCCCAGATGACATTCCAGAGCTTGAACGAATGGAAATGGAGCAAATCAACGATCCAGACGCATTACCCGTTCACATGATGGATAACAAGCTACACCTCAGCATGGACGCTGTCCTAGAGCTCTTAGAACATCAACGAACTAAAATCCTTCAAGAGAAACTTCCACCGCCGCTAGCGCCATCTTCCAACCCGAGTGAGCCTAGTACTACACAACTTCCGCACCAATCCCCGCCATCACCTCCTCATCCTCACCAGTCCCAACCTTCCACCTCAGCTGGCATTTCACATCACCATGGTACTGCTCCAGGAGCTGCTGTTGCCCACTCTGAGCCCCTGGCTGCTCCGAAAATCTCCGAAATACCAAAACAGCCTGAACCTTTGTTTCCTGAACCACCTGTTGCAGTGCCTGGACCTAGCCAAGTGCTTCCAGGCAATCCAAAACCTGAACCCATTGCCGGATCCAGCAGTAGCTCACAAACCGTGTCTCCACTTACACAGCAGACCTCTAGCGGACACACAACTAATAACGCTCCAGCACTACTCACCGACTCCCCTGCACCAGTACCTGGCTCAACCGTAAAGCTTCAACTCCCCGTAGCGGCAGACGCCGTAAATGTAAACTCGGAAGCGCCATCTGAACTTTCTCCGCCTCTCGCTAGTCATGCTCAACTACTAACGCCACATAGCGGTGTACCTTTAGCTATAGCATCCAATGTCGCACAAACTCTCACCACTGTCGAATCACCGCCAGAAGGGGAAGCTTCCACTTCAGACCAAGTCATAAACGTAGTCCTTGAGATAGTCAATCCAGCGCTAGCAGTTGGACAAATCCCAGAGCAGCCGCAGCTGACATCGACACTTCCCTTGGTGTCGAATCAGAAGACCGAGCTTACTTCCGATGTTCAAACGTTGTTTCAAAATTTCTTGGAGCTCCATGATCCTCAAAATCATGATGAGACGCTAGATATTTTGGACATGGAGGATTTTCAAGATGAAAACGAAATAGAAGTTTACCAAATTGAAGACCCAGAAATTTTCATTGACGAAGAAGACATGGATTCCGATGATGACAACTACGAGACACAGTCGGATAGCTCGAATATTTCACCGGAAGAAGTATCAGAGCAAGTTACAGAAATTGCACTTCCAGCAGCTCTTCCTAAGGAAACCATTAGCGAACCACCTAAACCTAAATCTCAGCCCGAGCCCCTCAATAAAGTAAGTTTCTAATACACTTTTTACTAACTTTACTAAAAGCTTCTTAAATAATTGCACAAATTTTCTGACTTTTATAATTTAAATTTTAAAAAAATAATGTAAAAACAGGAAATTATTGCAAAAAAACACTAATCTGACATGTAAAACCATAAAATTCCATTCCTTTTCACGTAATGATTGTAATAAAATGATTACAGATGGCGACGCAGGTACGTCCCATCCCTTCAGAAGCTCCCGCAAAAGCCGTGAAAGAAATGAAGGTAAATTGCCTACGTGTCTATGTGCACGCTGGTGCAATCATCAAATACTTTTGCCATCTTTCCAAACTTGCTATTTAATTAGTTATTTATATATTTTTAAACTCAATTCCAAGCCCACCGTTCGACGTCTTTTGGAATCCGGCCTGAGCGATAGCTTTGAGAACGCGGAGCTAGCCGCACAATTGATGGACATGAAATTCACCGAAGAAGATTCAGTAATAGCATCCAAAGAGTGTTCCTCCATCAACGCTGCCCTTAGTTACTTGCATCAAGAATGTCATCTCTGTGCCGGTAAATTTAGCGCACACCAGGTAAAAGCTTCATTCTTTCTCGCTACCAAAACCTTTGACCTTTCACGCAGTTTTAGGCAAGTAAACACGGACCCTGCCGTTTTACAGATGATTTCCATGCTGCGCTGCACTCATTGGTGCTGCAAAACCTGCGCAAAGGATTATTTCATTGTACAAATAAGAGATCGCGGCATTTTAGACGCCACCTGTCCTTTCTGTAAAGAACCCTCAAACTTACTCGACGAGTCTGATCAAGCAGCAGAGTATTTCAACCATTTGGACATCCTTTTAAAAAACCTTCTTGAAGACAAATACCACGAGATGTTTCAAAGAAAGCTACGAGACTGGGCACTATCAAAAACTCCCAATTTTAAATGGTGTTCCAAAGTAATTCCAAACAATGTTATTGTGCTAATTGTTATTATATCAACTTACCGAATATCTTCTTCCGTCCTCCTCTGCCGTGTCTGCTCTTCTGCTGTTCAGCTCCTATAATTTCATTTTTTCCAGTGCTCTTCCGGCTTCATAACGGAGCCTCTTCAAACCCGCCTCGTATGCCCAGACTGCAGTGCGGTCACATGTGCCGTTTGCTTAGAGCCGGTACGTTTCTTTCTTTTAGTAAATGGAATTCCTGTAAATTTTTAAATCAGTCGAGCAAATCCAAGCCACTCAGCGGCTAGCGATACTATATTTTTATCAAACAAAAAATTAATTCAAACTATACCTCTTTGCCCTCCACAGTGGGATCGAACACACGATCATCCCGATCAAAAAGAGGTCACGCTTTGCGACGTAGCAAAGTCTGTTGTAGATTATTTGAACGAAAACTCGGTAGAATGCCCGAGATGCCGCACAAAATTCGCTCTAGCCCGAGGAGGTTGTATGCACTTGACTTGCTCCCACTGCAAGTTTGAATTCTGTTCCGGCTGTTCCGCAGCTTTCCGACAAGCAGACAAGTGCAACAATGGTCCCTTCTGCTTGAAACTAGGCCTTCACGCCCATCATCCCCGTAACTGCTTATTCTACCTTCGAGATAAAGATCCACCATTCCTCGCAAAGCTTCTCCAGGTAATTCCCTCTCGCTGCATTAAAAACCATTCATTTATATTTACACACGCTCATCTTTAACTTACAACTTAATTACCTTTCGACCCTTGTCATTTTCCAGGAGAATTCAATCCCATACCTGAGTGAACAAGTGATAGATATTTCTCAGACTGATTCTCACCGAAAATGTCACGTTTCCATTCAAAAGGAGACAGAGGACGGTCTCGTGGACGATATTTGCGGAATTGAGGCTCCACAAGGTTTCGCAAACGTTTGCAAGTGCGTCTATTAAAACTACTTTCACCCTTACACTATCCACCCCTACTTTCTCCAAACTTTCTCCTGTCCTTTAAAAGCAGGAGAAAGCATTCCTGACTTTCTCCTCTCCCTCCCTTCCAATCTTCCTCCCTTCCTAGCACCACCCTCCACCAAGACTTCTTAACTCACTCTCGCCTCATTTCAGGGGCCACTACGTCGAGTACCTCGGTTTGCTAATATGGCAAAATCATTTGGACCCCGTTTCCATCCTAAGCAACGACGATTTAGAGACAATCATCCGCCGAGCTCACAAAAAAGTTCCTCCGCGTCCATACGGTACTAAAGATGCAGACTTCCGAATCAAATTACTCGAGGTATGTGCTTCTTGTTCCTAAAACTCACAACTTTCTCCACGCAACAAATCCACAATCTCTCTATATAAACGCTAATTAACTTACTCCCTATTGTTCGATCCTTCCAGGTAATCCAGAACGAGATTCCCCTCTAATCCCTCCCACCTCCTCTTCCGCTCTTTCCCTCCAACACTATGAATACCAGGGAATAGCTTCTTTCAATATTCTTCTTCATTTCATAACAACTTTCTTTTTATCAGTCATATTTAAGTCTACATAGTCATATATAAGCTTTATAATAATCAGCCTTTCAATTATTCATCCCAAACTTGCGTCCTCCAATTACTTGTTATTCTAATTTATTCCACACGAGCCACTACCAATCCTTCATTTATGTCACCATTACCCTACCCTGGCTCCGTCTGGCTCACGACTCAACAATTTGCCTTATAATTTCATTGTCTCTTGTCGTCCTTTCAAGCTTTTAAGTCACCCCACTCTCAGTCTCACAAACAGTCACACAATCCTCCGTCCCGCTCCCCTTTAGCTCCCATCTCTTTAGGTCAGCCTTTGCCTCCCTTGATCTTCTTCTTCCTGCCCTTGATACAGATCAGCTTATCACACACGTATGACATGTCGGATTAAGTAGTAGCTATAATCATTATGTAAGAGCGCATCACGAGCATATGCTTAAAAACACGTTTCAAAAAATATGCAAAATTATGCTCCTCAACAACGTACCTGTGTAATACACAAAAAGCTCAGACGAAACCTTGCTCCCTAAACTCTTTATCATCCCCCATCAAATGCCCTCATAATTCAGAAAATTCATCAACTCCCCCTTTTCCGTATTTTTAAAATCCCACACTTTCCCAGTAGTCACTACACCAAAAACGTTTTGTTAAAATCCGGGCAATTCATATGTGAATAAAACAAACTTTACTACAATCTACGCGCTCTTATCATCAAACCATGAATTAATTCAAGCATCCGCGTCAACTTTTCTTATGTTACGCAATAGATTGCAATTAAAATTCTAGCCGAGTAGCCCCGACCAACAGAGGAGGAGGCAACAGCATCCCTCCACAATAAGCATCAACAACCACTTGATCTTTAATCAACTTGGGTCCTTTCCCAGGAGCGCCTTGCAGAAAACCTCCACCGAGAACCACTATATACTTGTTAGCCACAACCCTGTCCAGCTAGTCCAGCAGCGTCCGCTCCCCACAAAACCTCCCCAGCTGAGTTCCACCATCAAACCTTCAGTATGCATACTTTACATTTATCATGGCAACAATATTCAAAATGATAACAAATCATCCATAAAAACAACATTTAATATCCTCACCATTTATGCATTACACGACCCCACATTCTCGTCTCAAAACAGGCTCCTTCTCACGTAAAGAAATGTGTATAGTTTCCACAAATCGTTCCTTCATCTCCTTAAAATATTCAAGAAAAAAAACCAACTCTTGTAGTCTTTCATACCACGCATAATAATCAAGACTCAACATTTATAAATTAATATATTTCACTTCTTCTCCCTACAACATCATTCAAAGCTACATACATAACTAGTTTCCTACCAATCCTCGTCAAACCCACCTGCTCGTCCTACCCAGCTAGCCAATCACTGCAACTACTCGCCCTAAGGCACACACGGGGAAAAACTTGTAGGGGATACTTAAAATCACATGTATCTCACCTTCCTCGAACCCATCATTAAGAGCACACTAAAAGGTGCTCACACACACACACACACACATCAAATTCCTCCTCCGCCAGCCACCAAACAGAACATCCTCATAAACTGCGCCATTTCAATTACCGTCATTAAATCATCTAAACTTAACCCTTCCAGCTCCTCCAAATCCAGCTACGCTTAGGTCATTATCAGACTCTAATTGCTCCCTTCGTCCGCATCATCATCCTCCCCTTAATCCTTAAGAGTTACCCTTGCATCACATCAACTGTGATTTCAAGCAGTCCTCCTCTAATCCCCCCTTCAAGTCCCCAACAAACAGTTGCTCATCCTCAGCCAGCACAATTAAAAGGGAATCCGTGAGACACAAATTAGCCAAAATCCGCTTCCCTCACCTTATTTTCCAGCCAATTACCACGCTCAATCAATCCCAAGTAATCCCGCAACCAGACGCTCACCACGCTCCCCTACATTAATAATAATAACCCTAATCATCCAGTTCGTCCTTCATCCTCGTCATCATCATCACTCCCGCCGCATACCCTCCCAGATCCTTCAGTTTCACGAGCCCGCAGACCAGAGGCTTACGCTAGTTCTTACATGAACCACCATTGATAATGTGCCAAGGAATGGGTGTATAAATAAATCCGAACAAGTGCCTCTCTTTAGAGTGACATTCCCTTGTGCCAAAGTGAAGAACCTAAGTCAACAATTCCGAGAAAGTCCCTTTTCTCGTAATCCTTTTAAACTTCTAGTTCTACGTGAAAGTGTGAGGCAATTATCCGCCGTGAACGAGTTATCTAAATCTATAACACGCAAACTCTCTTCTGAAACATCCCTTCTAAATCCAGAGATTACATAATCTTGCATAAGAGTTCCCTTTAGGAACAACTCCATCTGTAAAAACGTTTCCAACTTCCCTTTCAGCCCAGATAAAAGGTAGCGCCATGGTCTTCTCCTCACTTTTCTCCTAGTTCCTAGAAGCCTAGACGAGACACATTTTTTTTACAATTTCAGAGGCTTCTGCTGCCATGTTGGACGGCGTTGGAAACGGTGCATCTTGTAGTCATGCCAAATCCATCCCGTACCCGTCCATCAAGGCATCTGAATTTGCCAAGAACACGTACAATCCCATTCGAAGTATTTTGGACGGTATGAGAATTGAGCCACATCCCGAAAAACAGCTTATTGCACTTTCTATCGGTAAGATTTATTCCTTACATCTTTAGGAAATCTTTAAAGTTACCATCTCTACTCTCTGCAAAATCCTGAGCAAACTTTTTCCTCCAAAAAACTTCTTCTACACCCGCGTAGCACTTTACATTCTTTAGCTATTATTCCAGCTCAAGTATTCTTCTACAAAACCCTTTTCCCATCCAGTCCAGAAGCTCCATGTCCCTTCTACAGCATTTAATTCCATAACATTTTTTTTACCTGCCTTCTCTCACAATACTTTTCTTAATGTAATCTGGAATGCCCTTATTCCCTGCCCTCCTCCTAGTTGCTCACCACCGTCGAGTCCACAATTTAGATTCACTCCGCATACACAGAGAAGGCAAAAGGAGTTCCCATCATTCATAATAATTAGTCATCTCTCGGAAAACAAGGATAACTGCTTTTAAATCCACATTTCTCCCTCCATTATCCTAGTCTTAGCCTCTTAGCTTGCGTCAACCTCAGCATTAATCTTTCCCTGCATCAACTCTTCCTCCGAGACCACGTGCAACGCAGTCATGTCTTGATATAAACTTGTCAGAATTCAAGAATAACGTAGCTTAATAATAACCCACTCCCATATTTCAGGTGGCATGATATTTTAAACAAAGCTAATTTCCAAGACACAGCCACCCTTTTCAGCTTTTCCTTAAAAATAATTGCACATTCCCTTAACTGTTTCAAGAGTGCCATCCTTGGGCATTACAGCAACAAGTTTTAGAACTTCTCCAGTTACCCCATCCAAATCAACCAAGACCAACCATCCTAAAGCATCGCGATTTATACTCGGTATTCTGTAACTAGGTAAACTTGTCGTCAGGAACATGCAAATTATATTTTCCTCTACAATTAATGTATTCCGTATTCTGGGCGCTTGATTATTAACGATGACGGAATTATCATTTTTTTCCATAACCTGTTCCACAACTTGAATCCATGCGTTCCTGTTGTGTGCCAAAAAAAAAACGCAGCGCTCCTTATTTTTCTCCTTACGAATTTTCACGAGCTTGTCCCATGAACAAATTTGCGAATTTTTGCATTATTTTATTACCGGTCATGCTTTGCAAAAATAATTTTGCATTCCGCAAACGCGTCTTACAACTGTCCATTTTAGAAATGCTATCTGAGCGCCCTCTCCTCCTAGCTTAAACCATATCAATACTGTATTTTCCAGGTGATCCCACCACTTACGGAAATTTGAAGCCGCATCAGTCAATAATCGATGCTATTCAAGAGTCCCTTCATTCCATGAGGTTTAACGGCTATGCTCCTACAACCGGCTACGCTCCCGCCAGGGAAGCAGTTGCCGAGTACTACAATTCCCCCGAAGCGCCTCTCACAGCTCAGGTAAAATAATTATTACCGCACTCGCATGCTTCAATTAACACACCTTTCCTCTCCGGTTCAAAACTTTCACCTACTACGACCTTTAGGACGTCATTTTATGCAGCGGCTGCAGTAGCGCACTTGACATGTGCATCCTTGGATTAGCTTCCCGAGGTCAAAACATTCTAGTTCCCCGACCCGGCTTCGGAATTTACCGAACACTAGGAGGCACCGTCGGCATCGCCGCAAAGTACTACAACTTGCTGGTAAGTAAAACAATTACCCTCCCTCATGTTCATCTTTCGTCATAAGATTCTCATTTCCTTATTTAATTTACATGCTTTTACTCTCTTACAGCCCGAAAAAGAGTGGGAAGCAGACTTGGATCAGATGGAATCCTTGATAGATGCCAACACAGCAGCCATTCTTGTGAATAACCCAAGCAATCCATGCGGCTCCGTGTATTCTCACCAACATCTTACAGACATACTCGCATTAGCAGAAAAATACAAGTTACCCATCATTGCTGATGAGATCTACGATTATTTTGTGAGTAAATAACCAAGTTCATTTTCAACAATCCTACCTCTTAGCCCAGGACTTAAGCCAGCCCCTAGTTCTGTACTATGCTAGCTTAGCTTGGAGTGAAAATACGAGTCGATCTGTAGGATAAATCGGATAAATCCCCTGATATTCGGACGATCCTTCACTGTTCCTGCGATTACATACTGCAAAAAAATCAATAACACTTTACAAAATGCATTCTGATTCCACGGAAAGTCTGATTGTAAAAACTATTACGCAGTTCACTTTCCAATTGCTCAGTGCATGCCATAAAATCAGAGACCAAACATATTTTTTTGCAATGTTTTTTGCAAAAAATATGTCATACAACCCCACTTGAATTTATGACAGTCCTTCGGCTTCCATTGATTCCATCCAATGATGCCAACCACAGTCCCGTCAACCACAATCCCATGTAAAAAGCTTCCCCCACGCTTCTACAAATATAACTTTACAATTACCCCACCAAAATCCTACATTTTTTACCTTTACCCTGCCCCTACTCCTCTTATCTTTCCCCACCAGATCCACTCGCTATTGTTTCTCTCCAACTCCCATTAACTGAGAGAGGAGAATCACAATTTCCGGATTCTCATTCACTTCACGAGCTCATCGAGTTTTGTATTTATCACAGGTATTCAAAGGGGAAACATTTGTGCCAATGGCGAATCTTAGCCGAAACGTTCCCATACTTACATGCAGCGGGCTGACCAAAAGATTTCTTGTCCCCGGCTGGAGAATGGGCTGGATTCTGATTCATGACCGTGCTAATGCATTTAAACAAGAGGTAATCCTGAGTAAGTATTATCACCTTCCCGCACGTCCCCCGTTATCTTTCTCCTCCACCATCCTTTCCTTGTACCCAGTCTCAAAACCAACAACTGTGTCTTTCTAGGTCCGAGCCGGCCTCCAGGCCCTCAGTCAACGAATTATCGGTAGTAACACGTTAGTTCAGGGGGCGCTCCCCGCTATTCTTCGCAACACCCCGCCCTCCTTCTTTGATGATTCCATTGACCAAGTTCAGGTTCGTTTCACTGAAAAATTACTCACATGTTTGCTACAATAAAAAATTACATTATTAAACCATCCATCATTATTACAGAGAAATGCTGATTTGGCCTTTGAATGTCTTTCCAAATGCCCAGGGTTGAGGCCAATTAAGCCACGGGGAGCTATGTACATGATGGTAAGTTCTACAAGTTTTTTTTGAGATTAGCTTCACCTATCAATTACCTGAAATACTTACTACTATTGTATTGTAATATTACTACATTCATTTTCTTCAGATTGGAATCAACATGGAATGCTACCCTGATTTTGAAACCGAGTACCATTTCGTAGAACGATTGGTTTGTGAAGAGTCTGTGTTTTGCCTGCCGGGGAAGGTGAGTTGAACTACCTCTGTTACTTCTTGAAAGTGATCTACCGCTCTATTATCAAATAATCTTGATTCAATTTACATCTTTCAGTGCTTTGAGTACCCCGGATACTTCAGAATCATTCTTACAACTCCTCCTGAAATTATGCACGAAGCCCTGGATCGTATCCAAACGTTTTGCAACAATTACTACTGTCGTGAAATCCGAAGCCAGGATTGTATGGAAGTACAACTGATTGGCCAGGTAAATTTCCACAATCAACTCGCACCCGGTATTCGGGAAAGCAACGCTCCCTACTGCATCCGCAGGACATCTTAAACTAACTCCTTGTAACTCAAACTTACTTGTGATTAAGTAACGTATAAACGATATAATCTTTACATAATAATCGAACAATCATCAATTATACATCATATGCTCACGGAATAAAGACTTTTGAGAAAGGCGTATCGTCCTCATCTAACGAAATTTTGTTTGATATATTTTGTTTGACTACGCCCTGAGCTAGGATAGAAGAGCGCGGATCATCATCCTTGCTCCTTTCAACATCCAGTATTTGAACGTTTAGGTGAAGGTTTTATTCCCTGTTCGCATTATTGAAGACTATCGTCTGTATAAACATTAGATTCGCCTTCAGAGAATACGAAAAATATTTTAAGAATGTGAACATACACATAATTAACTTAAGGCTATCATCATCCAACGATTCATTAGTTTATACAAAAATGAAGGTTACACAAAGCTGAACAATATCATATCGATAACTGTTGTCTCTTCTCCTCAACTTTTTATAATGGAAAAATAACAAGGGAGGTATAAAACTTTCATTTCAAATGCGACTACAACGATCTGACTTTCGATTATTATCATGATATATCGGTTAATAACAATATAGCGCGCATATCCCAATAATTCTATAGACTACACGACCTCATTGCCCAATCACACAAATGAGTTATCGATTAGACTTAATCATACAAAATCAGACGAGCTGTCTACAGACTAAAATTGATATTTTAGGGCCATTTTTCCATGAGCTACTCCCAGTTTTGCATACTGGACCCAAACTGTATACAATCATTCTTGCATTAACCGCTCCCCATGGCTTTTACCGTAAGTATACAATTAATTGTGCATCCAAGCAAATCTTGCAGCAATCCACTCAACAAGAACATCTTCAAGACTTACAAAGCTGTATCATAAGCTTTCGTCTCGTACAATTCTCCTACATACTCCCTTACGTCAATACTCTTTTAACTTGTTTGATTAGCACAGAGGATATAGGAAGTATTTCTCTCAGAGACAAAATATCATTCCTTCCAAAATTCAAAAACTTTAACATCCTACTTTACAACTTCCATCCCTGCCGGTAGCTTCTGCAGCTGCTAGTTTTTAAAAATGCACTAAACCAGACATAACAAGTTAAACAAGAAGTAAACTTAAAACACTAGTATAAGTGGAAACAGTACGGGTATAACCGTACGAGACGAAAATTCAAGTATAGTACGAAATAACTTTTGGCACTAATTAAGTAATATACGTAATGCATCGTCATGGAACACTGCACTACAATCGTCAACAAAACATAGCATTCCAGCAGCAGCAACAATAATATAAAATTAAAATAGCAGCATTACCGTACGAAATTAAGTAGAATATACTTTCAAAATTCAAACTAAATGGCGGCGTCATACTGTCATACAAGCTTAGTTACTCCTTGTCTTTCGTTTCGGATGAAGTCTCGGGTTGAAAGTTTATCCGGTAAATATCTGCAACAATACAAAAATATGAAAAATATTCCACAGAAAACCAACTTTTAGTTGGCATTTGTGCTTTCCATTACATCAAACCTTACTTCTCGTCATTTCTTCCATCGTTTTTTCATTACAATCAGGTCCATTATGAGTATGTGAACCGCAGTTATAACAGGATAACTTAGGACGGTTCATGCTGTCCACAATATCTTCGACAGAGCCGAAGAACGGCGGAGATGGGTCAATTCGAAGCTCCTGTCCTGAAATTTCAGACAATACACCACATATATCATAACGGACTTCATAGTAACTAACATAAAACTTACAACTAAGCCTTCGTATGCACCAACCATAACTCAACTCCAGTGAACTTACCTACACCTCCCACCTCAAGGATTATTCGATTTCTAGATTGATTCGACGCTACATTAGCGGAGTTGGTCGGTAACTGCAGGGCTGGAGTGGTACTTAGTAACATGTTGGAAGAAATACTACCAGGCACGTTCATTGTAGGCGCACAGTCATTTGTTGGTACTTTCATACCGTTGTGAGTGCTACTACTATTCGTAGAACTTAAATGACTACTTCCTGAAGAAACTATTTCGTTACTTGGAATAACTTTCCCACCATTCAGACTAGCTTGTGATGCATTTATTTTTCCAACCGTAACGTGATTACTTCCTATAATGGTTGCACTGCTTCCTTTCTGAGCTAGTGGTTGCTGAGGCAGATACGACTGCTGTGATGAAACAATCGGTAATGGAAAAAATCCGTATTGAGGCGGATTTATAGGTGATGATTGGACGTTGGTACACTTCTGAGAGTGAATGTTGTAAACACTCGGCGATGAGCTGACTGCGTGGTGCATCTGCTGCATTGAGGTTTGATTTGAACTTGGCTGCCGTCTATTTGATGGAGCTTGTCGTCTCGATGACTCCCGCTGCACGCTATTAGCACATGCATTTACTAGATTAGGACCAGAAATTGTATAGGTTGCCGACGTGACGACCATCGTCGCTGGAGCCATAACTCCAGCATTAAGGGATACCACTGAAGTTGTGATAGGACTACTGGTAGAACTGTTCATATGATTTGTGAGGTTAACTTTAGACAAACCACGTCGATCTGATGTAGCTGATTTTATCCCGTTCATGTTGCTCGTGGTTACAATGCAATTCGGAGGCTTCGCAACGCAATTCACTGATGAAGTGCTAACTGGAACACCCGGGAACGGCGAACTATTTTGAAACTGTACACTTCCATCAATGTTTTGAGCATTTTTCGGCAATATCCGAGACTGAACTTGAATATTTTGACTAACTTTTTGACTACCGGAAGTCCGTTGTGTACGGGGCGGCGGAGAGATAGATGTTGCACTTGAACAGACAGATCTTTGGGAAGGTGAGTTAAAAACAGTCTGCGGTAAACTATTTCCATGGCTACTCATGTCATGACTTAAATGTGACACTACCGGCTGCGTATTGACAAAGTTGTGATGCTGGCTTACAACTACATTAAGTTGGTTACCAGGTGTTGGGCTTTGGCTGCGACTTGGAGTTAGAGACTGCGGAGGGCTTCCATATGGAGAATCTTCGGTACTTTCGTAATATTCTTCTGATTCGTATCCGTCTACACTGTTCGATTGACTGGGAAAAGCCATTCCGGCTCCAGAACCCATTGTTGACGCTCTCGTCATACCTGAAGGCGGCGGTTGCGGAGACAACTGAGATTGCGGTATACTAGAGGACTTATTCTGAAACTGGGACACGACCGAAGGCATTCCATGCATATTGGACATTCCTATAGGTTGCATTTGAGGATGAATTGGCGACACGACTGGGATTTGCACAGCGCCATTGATTGTTGGAGTATAAGAATGAGTAGGATGTGTCGGATTTTGAAGGTGTATCTGAGTATGACTTGGAACGTTTCCTACTTGCGGATTTTGCTGGTAGGCGTGAGGTACTAGAGGAGATGGATGTGACTGATTGGGAATTCCCATTTGACTTTGCGGCGAAACTGCCGTTTGCATTGGCATATTTTGCGAAAACTGATGAGGAACTTGAGGATGTTGCATAACTTGGCTTCTAGGATGAGTTTGCACGAACATAGGGAATGGAGCGAATTGCGGTACGGTGAACGTCACCGGGCTTTGCAAACGATTCCCATCATCCACATTTCCATTCGTACCTCCAATCATACTTCCACCACCTGCTGGGCTAGGCCACTGAACAGCTTGCACTGGAGGTGCAATGTACATGTAGTACGGTCCAAATTTCGGGTCTGGGAATCCCTGAAAAGACAAAACCTTAATTATATTTACTGTTCCCTCAGTAAACACCCTCAAAGATACCAGAGGAGTTG
The DNA here is from genome assembly GCA_906901655.1 of Sminthurides aquaticus. NCBI lineage: Eukaryota > Metazoa > Arthropoda > Collembola > Symphypleona > Sminthurididae > Sminthurides > Sminthurides aquaticus. The sequence goes on along the minus strand of CAJQTT010000002.1, from coordinate 12,705,443 downwards.
TAAGTATTCGTACCCCAATAAATGATTGCATAGGGGCAAAGACCTTCACGGGTTCCACCTTATTTTGTACTTCATCTAGATGAGCTATAAACTTTGCGGAAATTTCGCACAGGTGATTCTTCTGCTCGAATGCGAAAGCAGGGTGATTACTTCCAATTGTAAAGAGCAAGGCCATTTCCTCCAGGACAAGATCATCTAAACCTTCCAACCATCCAGCTGTTTCTAGTAAGGGTTGCACGTCCGATAGGACTTTATAGTAGACATTGGCACATTCACGATTTGTAGCAGTCAAAAGCGATAAATACATAATTAATCTTCGGCGTAGAGTATCATCTAAAAGAATAGACTTCTCGGTTTTATCTTCTTGATGATCAATCGGATTCTGCAGAATGCTTGATTTGCACCCTGTATCTACTTTGGTGTCATCCTGTGTACGCAAGGTCAGGAAGGGACTTTCACTCAAGTTCTGATGTTGGCTAGAACTCGTACTCATTCCAGAACTTTTCCTGTGCCCCGTTTCTGTTAGTGGCACTGAGCTAGGTCGACTTGTGGGAATCACGGAGTCAATACCTAAAGGAAGAAAGCAAGCGCATGTCATAAAAACACTGCACATGAAATTTAAAAAATTTCCATCAAATTCCCAATTACGTACCCGTCGTGGGCGTGCTGCTAGTTGTGTGTGCATTCGTTGCAGTTCCTGCACTCACATTAGTAATTGAAGGACTAGCATTAGGGTTTGGAACTACTGCATCCATCAAGGCAGCACACAGAGCAGCTTTGCTGATTATCGCAGTCCTTGGCGACAAGAACCCGTTTGCTCGGTGAGATGCATGACTTAATTCATGAAAATCTCGTCGCCCTAGATTTTCCATAACAGTTCCTAGAAACCGTATTTCGAACGGGAGGCACAAATCCATCAAAATACACATAGTGTCCAGGCGCCCAGCACCATTGAGTTTCTGAAACCATTCCACTACCTCATCTTTGCACACCATTTTCTGCAATCAAATCAAATAAATCCAACACTGTAGGAAAACACGAAACATTATCTCCTACACAATTCTCACCCAATGAGCTAAATTAAATCAAAGCTATACTGAAAACATGAAAAATACTTACATCAAATCGCTCTGCTCGCCGAGGCCTCGCTACGTAGTCCTAAGGTCGCGGTTTAAATAAAACAAAGTATCGTCAAGTGAATCTCAATCACAGAGTTCACCAGTCCCTCCTATCACTTCCATATGTATACTTCAAAAGGCTCCATGCTAAAATGTTTCAATTCTTTAACTCAAATTCCCAAAACTATCTCGCTTCTTCCGATTCCATCAAGTCCTCACATTAACTGTGTGACATACTATTTCTCGATATCCGTGTCGATACAATAATGATCCAAATACTATAATAATTTTGTACTATCCACCGAGGAACAATTGTATATATTAATCCCTCATAAAAACAACAGTAAAAAAATATTTCCCACACTTTCCAATACCAACAAAGAATTTCGTCCTCTATCAAGTAAAAATAATCCTACTCGGATCCCTAATATCTCACTGATAATAACAACTCCTCCAATCCGACCACACGCCACGTTACAAGTCCGTTTTCTTCAATCCAATCCACGGATGCTCTGTTAATTTCCCTCCTTCTCGAAATACAAACGGACCTGTAAACACAAATAATTTACAAATGTTAACACTCAATTACAACATGATGAGCAACACAGTTTGTCATTTCGTACTCATACCTTCAAAATTGCTAATAAACCGTTACAACCAATAAAAGTATTCCAACAATTAGTAAAAAGTTCTTTCTTCACCTACCTCAGTCTGAGTTCAATTGAAAATGCACGTATTTCTGTATAGCCGGGATTTAGGATTAATTTCCGTTACCGATGCGCTCGATTCCAACTCGAGATACTACTACCGTTAAAACAGTACACGACACTTTGTGATCCCACAAATAATCGCGCATTAATCTAACCCTAGCACTATCAAACAAAGTAAGTAGCACTGATCCTATAAACAAGGTTATCACAAGAACACTCTCACGACCAGCTGTTATTCCGGATAGTTAACTGAGATAGAATTCAATTCACAGTTAGTCTCATCCCCACATCAATCCCGTCTTCATCATCACGTAATCAATCCTCAAAGGTGTTCCATCCAGCTCTTTCCCCTAGTTCAGCAGCCTTAAAATCCAGCCAATCCTTCAAGTGAACGGCACGATAGGTCAATCAATTTGTAGTTTCGTCTTCCTTAAATTGTTCCTTTTTGCGTTAGATATAAAGTAATACTGTTTGAAACAGTCCGCACAGAATCCCACTCCTATTTTTACCACCACCTCCACTGCCTTCTCTATTAGCGTTATCACTGGAATTGGATTACTAATTGATTTAACAACCCTTACAAAAAACGCTTACAAATCCCTAATTTCCTCTGCAAATCCACACTTTAAGCAATCTCAAAGCTGATAACACAAGTATTTAACATGTGCTTCACCCCACGTCCGCAGACAGGAGGAACCTTGTTTCAATTTTTTTCCAAACCCTTTCCGTTTATTATATTATATTATATAATTCCCACCGTCCTCCTTCAACTAGTTACATTAAATGTGCAACTAACAATCTTTCCGACTTGGGGAGCAGCGTCTCCTTCTCGTTAGTTCCAGAAAAACAGGGGTTTTAATACTCCAACGGGAATCCTTTAATGGAATCAATGCACACTTCTTCAACCGTCTCCACTTTTAACACTCAATCATCTATTAAATGACACAAAATGCACTGCAGGACAAGAGCAAAAGCTCAATTTTAATTACAATTAAAAATCCCCTCCAAAATCCCCCACTTAACACACACACACACTATTCCCCAATTCCTGTCCTATTCTTTCGTCGCCTCCACCACAACTCTAGTTTCTCAAGTAAAAAACACCAAATAGGACCATATTGTCTGTGTGTACGCCGTTCTTTAATACTTTTTCATCATCCTCCAATATCTTCTCCTTCACTTTCCGCTATATTACTATCCCACAACATTCCTCTCCCATTTACTCTTCCATTCAGTCCATTCCCAGCCAGGTCTAAGCACATATTACGTAGTCGTATATGTATCCTACCTATCCACCCATTCATCTCGTCTTCTTCCCCTATGGCTAGCCATACAGTGTCCACAATATTTCATCTATTACTATCGTCTACTATACTATCCCTCACATTTTATATCCAACATCCTTTCATCCTCTATCTTCTTCCTTTGCAAATCAACAATTCAAATGTATGGCTCCACACGATCCGCATTTTTATTTTCTCTTGTATCCAATGCATCTGTCTATAACATACTCTCCTTCACCGCGCACCCATCACCATAAAAAACTCCAACGTCCAGCTATATTTTACACAAATTCACCTAAGAGATTGCAAACCCATGCACGGCGTTGTAACATGACCTCAGTCTCAGGCGGCAAATTCAAATTTGAGCAACAGAGGTAATCCTTACATTTCAATTTCCCGCCTACCTTTTGAACCCACTGTAACAATTCCGCAAGTTCTCTCCCCTGTAGCTAAGGCCTGTATTTACTCATAGTCCTTTAAATTCAACAACTATACGTTTGGCGCAGGACTCATCCTAGCAATCTCATATCCACCTCCAGCCCAATCTATCAAACCTACGCTATACTACCAGTTTTTTATCCCCACTTACTTCTACATACATACATACTTACCGGAGGAACCAAAATTCGCGATATTATGCATTCCACATGTACCTTTTTCAAGCCAATTCATTGGCTATACTCCAAAGTCGCTGGACGTTCAAAAATATGGCACACATTCAGGAGTGGTACACAAGTCATCCAACAGCCATCAACGTTATCCCCGCATCATAGATGAGACAAGATGCGGTATATCCCTTACTTGCAGTCGTACGAAACGTTAACGGTAGTCCCACATCTATAACCCTATTTACTAAAAATTAAATAAACCCGGCCCGAGGTTAGCAGCATTAGCTAATTATGACCTAGCACTACCAACTTGGTTCCAGCGCCCAAAATTCCCTGGCTTTTCAACCAGGTCGCTCTTGCTTGCACAGTCCGATCCGAACCGCCGTGTAAAAAAATAGAATTGCAAACAAATCCTTTCCTTTATTTGTACTCTTTTCTCTGAACTCATCTCCCACGCCCCCACTCTTATCTTTTATTTACAAGTATCACAGATAATTTTAAAGTTAACTTTACCACACTTAAAACTTATCATCTCATTCATTCAGTCCCCTCCACTCCTCCTCCTTTACTCATATTTAAATCAATTGAATCCGAAACAGCATTGAGTTAACGCAATCGTTCCCACCATTCCAAGACCTACCTTAATGTAGTCTGCGTCCTTACTTGATTTCACCGCTGGCAGGTTTACGCAATACACGGCCTTATGGCATTTTTCTACATCCACGAGCTGCTAAAACGTGCAATTCACATTAATGTTTTGCAAATAATAAATATCTAATTAGATTCCAACATAGACACAGACGACGTGGGTCAGGTCACACACTCAGGTCAAATATTACAAAAGATTATCAGATTTTAAGCTGACGTAGGGTCGCATATAATATGGCTTCCAAAGAGAACGGCGAGTACAAAGCGATTCTTCTTTCAAAAGAATTAGGTAGGCAAGCAGTTACATCTTGAGGTAAAGGCTAATAACATTTGCTCCCTCCACTTGTAACAAACTTATGAACATTAACATAGTCACCCAACGCTCGCTCAGCATCTTACAAACGTTGTCTATGGATACAGTAATAGTACAAACAGGTTATACATAATATTTTCCTTGCATCTTTAAACCTAAAGTTACACTTAAACAGGATTCGTAGAAGGTTTATTTCTGTCCGAGAGATCGTCGGATGGAATTTCACAAGAAACGTCTATAGGTTGCGTTTTGGGTGGTAGCAAGAATGAAACTCTTCTCATGTCCGATTGATCACAAGTGTCACTTTTTCCTCCGCCAGTCTCATCAACCGTCTCTAAAGCCGTTATTTCCGCAGGTTTTCCAGCAGCAACTACTGTTTGATGTAACTGAGGGATGGTTTCTCCCTGAACAACATCCATGTTGGACATACTCTTCCATTTCGGCGAAACTGCCACGCCTGTGCTCGCAGATCCGGTGCAGAGCTTCATCGGCTGTTCCGACAACTTCCTAGCATTAGGATCCCACACAGCTTGATCCAAAAGTTTGGACGAGGATCTTGCGGACGCAGAATTCGGTGATACAGGCATGCTACCCGTACTGCAAGTAGTGGAAGGTCCGATCCCCGCAAACTTAACTACTGTCTGCCCTCCATCACCATGGTCATGACCAGAGCCGTCATAATTTCTGGCTCGCCGAGGAACGATGACCAGAGCAATTCCATATGGATTTTGGCTATGTCCCTTTCGCAAAATTGGACTTGTTCCATCATCTTCCTCCTCTCCCTTTTCGTCTTCGTTTCCTTCTTCAATATCCGAAACTCCGTCTTCCTCTTCTTCGTTGTCGTAAGTCCCAGGTATGAGTAGGCCATGCACGGGACATACTTCCGGCTCTATAACTACTTCATCCGAGAAGAAGGCCGACTGCCGCACCAGTCTTGGACGATTCGTCGCAATTTTTGCACTAAGTTCATCATCGCATATAAAATCTTTTCCTTCCTCTGCAGGCTTTTCTACTGTCACATGTTTCTTCTTCCCACTCTTCCCCACATCTATTTTAACATGCTTCTCTTGCCCAGGATGCTGCTGAGCCTGCATGTGGTGTAGAATCCCTGACGTCGGCTTTACACTAGGAACATTTTTATTGCTTAAATCTATTAGCAGAGCTTCTGATTGGACTAGGGCCCCTACTTGCGGATTTACAAGGGCAGGATGATGATGAGTACCCGGAATTTCGCCAGGTCCTTTCACGCAACTCTTTCCCAGATGAGCGACATTAACAATGTTAGCTGAGCTATTCAGGTTTGATGCTATCACAGCACGGGGGATGTTTCCATAGTTGTGCGTCGATGCAGCTGCAGCAGCTAAAGTTTTCTTCAGCGATGATTTCCCCCCTCCCGAATGACTAGCGGCATCACTAGAAACGCTAGAGCGTGATAGCCTCCACGTGGCAGTACTGGCTGAAGTGGCGGAAGAATCGTTTCTACTCGAGGATAAATTTGAATCCTGCGATGGCTTTCTGGTTACAGCCCAAGAGTTCCTTCTCCGAGGTTCCAGCAATCGAAGAGGAATTCCGCACTTCCCCTGAAATAAAATATCCCCACAAAATGTTGGTCACTCCTTACAATACTTCACCAATCATGTATTTCTATTTACAGGACTGTAACTAACCTGCCCTCGCCACGAATCAGACCTTGATGAACTAAAATTGTCACTAGACACTGACGGATGTCGATGATGCTTCTGAGTTTCTGGGGGGTAGTTTCCAGGCGTTGAGGTGTATAGAAATCTTCGTACATTTCTCATCCGGTAGTCATCTCGGGCCTGTTGGATATTCAAAACAGTAAATTAATATTCTCAATCCTCCCGATTTAACAGCCGTTGAATTAATACGCAATTCTGTAGCAAACTCACCTTCCTTGCAGCCTCCTTGCTGTTATTTTGGCACAGGATATATCTAGAGAAGAACCTGCCCAACCTTCCATACTTGTCCCACCTTTCGGATGGCGGAATGAATCGGTACTTTCCATTTCCGTTCTCATCTCCACTCACAGGATGTAGACTGAAAATACAACATATTACAATTAACCCACGATTCTCCATCTCTTCACCAGCATGTCCCATGATTTAATGGCTCCATGCCACTGCATCCTCCGGTGTTACCCCAGCGACTCATTTCTTCTTCTTCTACTCTGCAACTGACAATTGTAACCACTAATCTAGATTAACTTTTAAGCTTCCATGTATTCTTTTTACCCAGAATGGCAGATACAAGGTTGACCGTCCTTTGAGGATTTTTCCACCAAACTCCCAGTATTTGGTGCAGTCTGACGGTTGCTGAAATTTGAGCTATGACGACACCTTCCAATCCCTCTGGTGACCCTTGATTCTTCTATAGCCTAAAACATTTTCATACACATCAGTTTCCACATTTAATCCTTTACCACTTCCAAGTATTTCAATCCACACTCACCTTGCAAATGAGTACACAATCCTTTTTGAATTGCTTAGTGAGTATAGCATAGAGGAAGGGGTTGCAGCAGGAGTTTAGCGGTAGAATGAACACGGTGAAAACTTTCGCCTCTTCCAGGGAAATGAGGTGAAGTCCAAAGACAGCAGTAAGAGAGAAGAAAGCAATTGGGAACCAACACAGCAGATCCGTGAATACTAAAAGCGCCATTCGTTTTGCAATCCTCGTGTCATTCGAATTCCATGCTTGAGATCCACGAATAGAGCAGTACATTTTTAGATAGCATCCCATGAGTATGGTGAAAGCCACCCCATTAGCAAACATGAGAAACACCACATAGCTCATGCTAAGTCCGTCTCCAGTTTCAAAGGGCAAGCAGACCGCGAATTTCCGATAATCCGAGATCCCCATCAGCGGTAGAATTGCCATTATCAACGCAAAGCACCATCCAATCAACATTATGTAGCCGGCATGGCGTAGAGAGAGTCTCTGTAAAATACAAACAACAGCTAACTGTCAGCAAAACACACTTCCTCTTAACCTCTTCATATTCAAATAACGTAGCTATAAATCTCCAAAATCGGTACAAACCTTGTTTAAATGCATAGCATGCGTAATAGCATAATGTCTCTCCATTGTGATAACAGCAAGCGTGTAAACAGACAATTCCGAGCTAAGCACTCCAAGGAATCCCGCCATTTGACATCCCTTAGAGAACTGCCAGGAAATGGCAAAGCGTCTAAATTCTCCTAGCGTCGCAGCATCCACAACTGCTAGGAAGCCTGTGGATAAAAAAATGTGTTTACCATCAGTAACTCAACTTTCTTCACATTCTCTGTAATCAACACCGTATCTCCCCCAAACACATTTTAACCTCTCTCTCACATACCTAGATAAACTCCCATGCAAAAGTCCGCTATGGCTAAATTGCAGACGAGAAACCTCGGTACGTCCATCTTGGTCCGAGCAAATATCAATACAAACACAACTGTCCCATTTCCCATCAAAGCCAATAGGAAAACTACCCAAACTCCGCAACGGAGAGTCCACCAATCAAACAGATCCGTACACGGTAAAAACGGTCCTAAAACACAAAAATAATTACACACTCCCCCTTTCTCCACTTTCCATCCCTCCTTTTTCCATAGCCAAATATTTGCGAACCTGGAAGTGGTATGCACTGAATGTCTCTATGAGGAATCATCCCAGTTTTTTCTCTGCTGCTTGCGTCATCGTCAACAACCGAAGCTCCCGTTGACAGTGGAGAGCCATACGTTTCCCAGAATTTCGTCGGATCAAATTCAGCAGTAGAAGAAAAGTTTGCTGCAAAAAAAACACATCATTTTAGACAAAATGTTTCTCAAAATATTCCTTAAAATCTAGCTTTTCCAATTTCACAAGCTTACCAAAACCAGGCCACACGTCCGTCCCAAAATTAGCGTTTGTCAAACCAGCTCCAAAGTCATTATCCGTTGGGTAGATGATGGTATCATCCACCTTGGGCTCAAACGAAAACGACCGCGCCATTCCGTAGGCAGAGTACTGGCAGCAATGATAGGCGAAAGATAAGACTAATGTTCGAACCCGTGGGTATGATTCAGGTCCAGGGAATTCTCTTAAATTTGGATTGTTGGCAACTTTTAAATGAACCAGGGACGTCAGGCCCTTGGAGGGAAATGATTTGAAATAATTATTCCCCAAGTTTCTGCAACAAAACACAAGACATCATGAAATCCCATTAGTTGTTCCAAGTAACTTCAAGCCCACGCTTCCTCCACCTCCCAGTTGACTACTTTCACACAATCTTCCATCTTGTACTTTCTCACACTCATCTGTACGCTCTCTTGGTTACTTACAAATCTTCCAGTGCTTTGGCGCTTAAAAAAGCGTCCGCATCAATGTCCTCGATTAAGTTATGGCTCAAGTCTCTGAAATTATTATATAACACAAGTTTCTTGTAAACTTAATTTCAACCAGTTTCACATCATACTTCTTTTCCATTTCCCCTTCATTATTCCCCGCACTTCATATTAGATACTTCTCTCCTTCCTTTCTCTTTTTCCTTTCTCCTCCTGCTTTCACCAGATTAGAAAGTTTAACCATTTTAACGCTAACATTCCGTTTCGGATCATCTATCACCTCCGCTCCTTCTCAAGGAAACCTTATCCAATACGAGAGCTACAAACTAAATCGTAGATGAATTGGATTCGCCACAACTTTCTCCTAGTGTCCAGCATTATTTTATTCCACTACGTACCTATCTTTCTTCGTATAACTGCCTCTAGCAACCAGCTTTCTTTCCTTGTTTTCTCTCCTATCACAACCAGGGCCTTGTATTTTCTCCATCACACTTAGGCTACATGCTCCCTCCAAGTGTACAACTTGGATTAATAGCCCTTCTTAGAGAACTTGTCCCTTGCATCCCTTCTTATGTCCCTACCATTCTTTCCCCCATAGGTACAGCCTTTAAGCATAGAATTTAATGATGAAACTTCCGAACCATCCGTCCGTACCATTAAGTTCCCATGAAATTCCTATCTTCTTTCTCCCCATGTCTAAATGCCTCTCAGAGTAACATGCTGAAAGACAGAGCGTGAATCCGGCCTACAATCCGCCCTGCCCGTTTCTTCTGAATCCGAGAATGCATGCGAGCCTTCAGCTCGTCCAGAAACCGTACCGCATGTGAACGTCAAATATTTAATGCCCTTCAACTCATAACGCCCCAAAATTCGCAACAATCATCCATCTCCTATGAAAATCCGCGACCTCCAAAATATTCCCTCATTTCCTCATCGGCCTGCCCTTCCATAACTGTATCCTCGAGTCTCTCTTCCTTCTTCCCCTCTGTCTCTAAATACCCCGGACCATAGCATAGTAAGCTTCTCCAAAAACTATATCCCACAGCAGACGCGGCTGAACACAACATGGTATCATCGTAAGAATTAATTCACCGGAATAACTTACAGTGCTCGTAAAGCTACGAGGCCGTCCAAGGCTCCAGCTGAGATTCTCTTTATGCGATTCCCACTCAAATGAAGATCGTGAAGTTGCCTCAACTCTCCAAAACTTGCATCTTCCAATTCTTCAATCTCATTCAGTCCCACGTCCCTAGGCAAACATCAAACCAAAACCCATTTTCATAAACATACATCCAACCCAGCACTCCCTTGTAAAACATGCACAATTAAATCCTTAGCTTTTATCTTTATATCCTAGTTTTATAGCTTTCTACTAGAATCTTCAAAATTTCTTACAGTATCCTCAGATCAGAGCATCCCAATAATCTTGGTAATTCCCTTATTTTGTTCGATTTCAAATCCCTGGAAAACCAATCAAACCCCTTGTTCAAAATCCTCCTTTTCTTATTCCATCTACCGAAGATTTTAAATTCAAATCCTCCTATACTTTCTCCCCTTCTTTCACCGCCCCTCATTAAATATTCCCACCAAGCAATCCAAACATCCCACACTTACAGACTCTTTAATTTCGGAGTGATAGAGCAAAGATTTTCCGGTATTCCATTCAGGGAACACCGATCGATCCTTAGGATTTCCAGAGCGTTTGTTCCATTCAGATCAGGGAATTCCTTGAGGTTCTTCACATCCGAAAATATCCTGTAATTTCAAGTCATTCATTCATTTTCTTCTCAAGGCTTAATTTCCTTTAGAACATTAAATAAAACCCTCTGCTTACAATTTCTTCAAATGACGTAAATGGGCAAAGGCCTCCGGATGGCTCCACCCGATCGGATTTCCTTTCAATTCAATATCTACGATTCGAGGCAGGAGATGGTGAAATGGCACTTCAATTCTCGTGATTCGATTATTTGCCAAATTTCTGCAATACAAATAAATGTCACATCTTCCTCATCAATTCTCTCCCCACAGTCTCTATCTACACTCGTTCTGTTATAGATTCCGGATCCAATCTCGCATTTCCCTCAATTCCCTCATCCCGCTCTTTATGCCTCAACATCTTCTCAAAATCCTTAATACCCCAACAGCATCCACACACACACACATCCTCTACGTGCCTGCCTACCTCAATATCAGTTTCAAATCTTTCAATTTTGTTATCAATAGCATTCAAAGCCCCCACACACGTCTCTACAACTCCCATCATCATCATTCCCACCCCACCCACCCTACAAACAAATCAACTCACATTTCACGTAAATTCCTCAGCTTTATCACCCCTCTTGGAACGCTTTCCAACTTGTTCCCATGTAGTTCTCTGAAAAAACATTAACATACATTACAAAAATCCAGATCATTCTCCACCATATACTATTTTTAAAGCATTCAACCCATTAGCGAAAAGACCTTAAAAACTCTTATATACTCTTGTAGACCCCCCAGCATAAATCAACTTACAAAATGTACAAATTCTCCAATCCTCTGAACGCTTCCTCTCCAATGCTTTCAATTTTATTATTCCCCAGCAACCTGTGAATCATTACCCCAAACGGCATTAAGTACACACAAAACCCCATCCGCATATTCTCCCACGTCCCCAATCCCATAACTGTCCTTCCCAATAATGCCTCGCCAAACCTTGCCAAAAATGCATAGAAACGTAGTTACTTACAAAGCTTCCAATTTTGATCTGCCCATCACCATCCCATCCTCAAGCCGTTCTATTTTGTTGTAGGCCAAATCTCTGAAATTTTATTTATTTATTTTTCAAAAACATCTCACCAACCGCCTTCTTCTGTCCCCATAAATACTTTAACGACAGCTTGTAAATTCTCTCTCCCTCCTCTTACAAATTCAATCCCTAAATCCCCATATACTTACAGTATCTTCAGTCCCGGTCCGATCAATTCCGTAGAGAGTCTTTCCAGCTTATTCCGTGCCAGGGACAGCTCAGCCAAAGATTTCAATCCAGACAACAATCCATCTCCAACTTCTTCAATCCCGTTATGCTCCAAGTCCCTGAAACATACAAACATCATCACCACGTGACTATTTAGCATCCATCTCCAAAATCCCCACTCAGTCTGGCTCCATTCACTTTCTCCTCGCAAATCTTCTAAAACAAGCCGTCTTTCCTCCATCCTTAATCCTTAGGGACGGCTACGAATCATTCTCTCCGGACGACCCTCAAATTAAACTCATGTCCTTTCATCACGTTCAATTTTGATACAGACAACAGCTAAACTCTCCTTTTAAAATTCAACTCTCATCCTCCACTCCAATGTTTTCTTTTTCAAGAATCCCGTCCCCATATTTTCCACCCACCCGCTCTCCTCTCCTTTCTATTCCGTCTGCACTCCTTACTCCTAGAGCAGTAATGAATTAAACTTAACTTTCACTTTGTTATCTCATGGCGCAGCTATATGTGTTCAACGCCAAATACCTTCGTCCCTCACTTTAAAAGCTCTTATTCTCCTTGGAAGTGAAACAAATTACTGCATGTTTCCCCCCTGCCTCCACTTTCCTTCACGCTGTCTCTTCCTCTGTCATGTTTTCATTCTTCATTTCCTCCGCACTCACACGAATTCACTAGCCCGAGAACCGTGATAAACTTTTAATTAACTCTACCACGTATCCCATGCCTACTAAGGACTACATTAGCTTAAGAGATTATCAGTTAGCCCGCCTGTCCTACCCTTCCCAACCACACACTACCATAATAATTCTCTTCCTCCATGCTTCAACCCCCTTCAAATTATTATCTCTAATCTCTCCTTTCTCCTCAAACTTCCAAAGTATCTCCGTCTTCCATCTTTCTCCGTATGTATACATCTCTTTCCCTCCTACATCCCTTCAATTTCCTTCTACGAACCCTCATAACTCACAATTCTCTTTTGTATTCTTGCATTTATCTATATTTCTTCTTCATCGTTACTTTCATAAAACGACCCGAAGGTACAATCCATTGCGATGTGCGAAACTAAATCAGCGCCAGCCATTTTAACAACGCCGCAAAAGAAACCCTGATCACCTCTACCAAAGGATGTGTAAAGCTTCAACACGAAGCTATAAAAGAGGTCAGCTTTTACTAGGTGCGGTATTACCAGTATTTTAGTTTTCACATTCAATTTGAAATTTTTAAATTCAATCTGTTCAAATTCAAATTTTCAAATTCAAATATTTAAATTCAAATATTCAAATTCAAATATTTAAATTCGAATATTTAAATTCAAATTTTCAAATTCAAATATTTAAATTCAAATTTTTGAATTCAATCTTGTGCAGCTGCAGCTGACTAGACCAATTTTAAATTTTCAAATTCAAATTTTCAAATTCAAATTTTCAAATTCAAATTTTCAAATTCAAATTTTCAAATTTTCAAATTCAAATTTTCAAATTCAAATATTCAAATTTAAATTTTCAAATTCAAATTTTCAAATTCAAATTTTCAAATTCAAATTTTCAAATTCAAATTTTCAAATTCAAATTTTCAAATTTTCAAATTCAAATTTTCAAATTCAAATATTCAAATTTAAATTTTCAAATTCAAATTTTCAAATTCAAATTTTCAAATTCAAATTTTCAAATTCAAATTTTCAAATTCAAATTTTCAAATTCAAATTTTCAAATTCAAATTTTCAAATTCAAATTCAAAAATTTTTATTCAATGTTCATGTTAGCTGACATGACCTGCGCTCAGATGTTCCCATATTAGCCCTCAAAAATAGCACAAACGCCACACAACATCTTCCCGCTCGCACTAAATTCACCTGCTTTCTTTCACCATCTGAGATTAAGTACCCCATTCCGCCCTAATTTCCTCCCTCGAGAAGCATATGTGCACTTAATTATACCGCGGGATTAACGTTTTGTAAATGTGTTTCCTCCCCCTCCCACGAAGATTCTCTTTATCGCAACTTATTGCGCTAATTTATTACTGTCACGTAAAGCCCTCGGGTTAATTAGTACAAGCATGAGATTTAAAATCTCACGTTTATTCTAAATCCCACCACATATCCCTTTAATCCCCTTATCCAAGCTTGATTAACTCCGAGGAGTTAATCGTTCCGCCTTCAATCCTCATATTTCTTATTTAAATTACAAACTCCAAGACACTTGTAATATTTTACATGTCCTCTCATAATTCCCTCTTTTCATATCTCATCCCGACAAAGTTTCCGCACAAAACACGTTCCCCCCTCATCCTCGCCATCCCTGACCTTATTCACCCTATCCAACCATCACAGTACATGCCGTCCCCGCCTGACTAAAATAAAACTTGCAAGCGCAACCATTTCCGTCGCCACCTTTTCCTCACATTTTCTCTTGCCCATCCGTCAACTACAGAACTGCGCTGCTGCATATCCCGATTTTCTCCAACTATCAAGCAGCGCTCCCGTTCCTGGAAAAGAAAAACCAATAACCTCTGCTCCAGTTAAAAACTTTTTCTTCATTTTCCCTTCCCCCTCTTATGCTTATACATTTGCTTGAGTAAGTTACATGAGAAACTCGAAACTCTCTGTATCTATAAAACATCCAACTTACGTCATCATTTCTAATATTCTCATATTCCTAAAACTTGTCACACATTTGATTTATTGCTTCAACAGATTCATCAAATGTCACTTTCTCTTCCCGTCCCATACTCTGTGTATAAATTCCAATCATTCCATCTTCCCACTCCCTCCAACTCTAATTATCTGCTTTCCATATTTCTTTTCCTATCATATTTCTCGCATTACTTTCACCAATCATTTCTGCTATTTAATCTTCCACAACTTTTATTTTACTTTCTCCGTCCGTTTCCTTCCCACATACTTACTTGTGCCTCCCTCTGCACTCTCCTTCATCTTTGAAATTTCTCTCAAATCCACAGAATCCACCCAAACTATGTACTTTCTCTTCTCTCCCTCCCTTTATCAGCATATTAAATTTCACATGCTCGGAAAACATTGTTTGTCAACTTTCACCACCCCCACTACACTGTCGTCCACTACCCCCTCTTTGAATTTTAGCTCTGAATAAGATTATGACAACCCTTTCAACCGAAACTCTAGAAACTTGGGATGACAAATTTACGATTATCTTTCCACCCCGCCAGCCCCATGTTAAACCAGCTACCAAAGAACAATCACCGCATCCCATCTTCAAATTATCTTTCTCCTTTCCTACACAATTTCTATTCGTCTTCTTCATAAAACCTCTCCTTTCTTCACCCTCCTCACAATACCACTAATTAGGAGGTGAACCGAATTTTAACTTCCAAAATAAAATTTCGAAATAATTTTGAGTAGAGGACCATGCAAGAGTACTTCATGCAAAAAATCGCATCCATCTAAGCCCTAGTTTAAGCGCTGTGCTCGCTCAAAGTTTGACAAACTTTCCTCATTCAACCTCCATCCTCTATGCATTTTAGCTTATAACCTACCCTCAGCCAGCCCCAATCTTCCAATCTTACTATCTCCTTCCCCACTTATTCACTTAACTGTTTTCTCTTAAGCTTATCTTTTCAAGACTTCTCCTCCTTTACATTTCCAGGTCGTTCATTTCTCTCGCAGTATTGTCTCCATTCCTCTAGTCGCCCTCAATCTACACCGCCACACCGCTTTATTACTCGCTTAACTCTCTTCATACACCCAACATCCAATTCCTTTACATATTTCCAAATCCTAGCTTCTATTCTTATTCAAATCCTAAAAGATAGTCTTAGCCAAAATCCAAGTCTCTCAACTTGCTTCATCTCCTTATGCGCCCTCTAAATGTAATCCCATCTTAGCTATTTTTCTAATTTCTTTCAATTCCCAGCCCTATTTTGCATTCCATCCCATTATCCTCTCCACCACCACCACCACCACCAACAACGAGTCATTAAACTCGACGCCATTAGGATTATCCTTTGTAAACATTTGGGACAATGTGCCTCTCTTTTTAAATTCTCCGATCCCATCAAGAATCCAGTCTAAAAACCGGAAATACCCCTTAGCGTTCCAACCCTCCCGCCATTAGATTTCCCTTCTTCCCAAGAAGAGAAATCTAATGGAGAAAGAAGCTATTCATTTCCTTTAAGTGATCCACATATTTTCTTTTCTTCACAGCAAAAACAAGACCCACATGTAGTCATTCCTGGAATTGCAACCTCAAATCCTTATGTTGGACTCCACTCACTCCTCATCCCTCAAGCCCTATGTATTCTACAGAAGAGCATCGCGGATTTCAAACCATTCTCCGCTCTGTTAAACATAATCATCCTTAATCTATTCCATCATTTCAGAGATTCAATCACAACTATACATCCAGTAGTCCAGTCATTCTGCTTCCGTTCCGTTAGTTTCCATAATACTTTTCTCAATTGTCCGCTTTAAATTAAACAGTTCTCCTTCATTCCTCAAACTTTTCCTTTTGTGTTCAAACCATTTTCTTTCCCTTTCTCCTTCAATGAACAAAATTCTAATGTTCTATTTTCTTATCTCCTGTTACGCTCCACCATATTTTTCATCTTAGACTTATTTCATTTCTTTCCAAACAGTCTTCTCAATTAAATAGATGACAGATCAAAACGTCCTTCTGAAAATTTTAAAAATCCCCCCTAAACCTAGTTTCCTTCCAACGAAATCATAATGTGAGCTGTTACATACAAGTCTGAAACTTTCTCCGCTCTTCATTCATAACTCTAATCAAAAGTATGTTGCTTTCCGTAACTGCATCCACGATAACTTTTAAACATGCTTTGATTACAATGTTCGAAAATAGCTCCGAGGAACGGCAAAGATGCCACGTGGAATCCTCATCCAACTAGAAACTTTCAGTAATCTTATAGCAACCAAACTGCCAACAAGTTTTAAATTGGCTACCAAGTAAATCTATTTACGTCTCACACACTCCACCCTCAACTTGTACACCAAAGATCACTTGCTTCAAAGAACAGATATCACTTCTCGTCCTTTCACAATCATTTCCCATTAAACTACGCCCTACTCCCAATTTCAGAGAACTGTTATATCCTTTTATTCCCCTTTAAAACCCCTTCCAATCTAGTGTTTACTTTATTCTTATTTATTAGATCCAGGATTTAAAAAAACCCGTCCTTTTCTAATAGTAATAGTGGATTTTATTTTTTCCCACTTGCATTTTTCATTCCAAGTTCGACTTCTACATTCAATTCAACAATTCTACATACCCGCTTACACCTACACTCTAATAACCAACGCTTATCCTAGATTTCCTTAACTTTCCCTCACATTTCCTTCAGTTCATTACAGCTTCCTTTACATTAAACGCCCGCGATCGGAACGATAAATCCGCTTTTGATCCGTAACTGAATCACTCGCTCTATACGCAGCATCTTCGTATCATATTACCCTCTGGCACGTTTTCGCTGTCAAGTCCTTAGTCATGACAGCCGTCTCAGCCGTGGCCGTTAAAATGCATGCATGGAAGTTGAAATTTCATTGGAAAAGCGTTTTATGTCCCCCTAATTCTTATTCTATGCCAAAACTCCTAGAATTTAATTTTTCTACCCATAAATCTCTTTTGGAACTTACTTTGCATACAATTTCATCTACAGCCATGAATCACTCCTTCTATTCCCGATGCCCCCTCCCTCTCCTCCTGCATCTATCCTGGTTTAGCCAAATCGGCTGGCGAATCAAAAATATTTATTTTCAATAAACTATTAATTATGTTTCTCAGCTGAACACCATGTCTTTCCCCCCTGATTTGTCTTTTAAATCCTGTAGACTATAACCATTTCATTACGATTTTAGTTTTTATTCCCTCCTCGACTAGGCCAACTCGCCATCTTTTTATGTACTTCTCAACTAATTGCCCAGCTAAAACAATTTACTAGCTTTAAAAATTACTTTCCTAATCGTTCATGAGAGTTTTCCATGTATTCACTTATGGAAACTTTCCCCCACTTGAGTCCGTTCCCATTTCGGATACCAGTATCAGCTTTCTCCATACATTCCCTCTACTTTCTCCACTTTCTCCGCCAGCATCAATACTTACACGAAACACTAATCACAGCCGGGCAGTAAAAAACATTCTCTTTCCATTACCATTTCCGTATCATAACCCACTACTTGTACAACTATTTCATTCTAACGTCCTCTGGGTAGCCCATTTTCTTGAAATCCAAAAACATTTATCTATTTTCCCTTCAACCTCATTTCCGAATATTCCTCCCCCTATTAAATTCCCTCCACTTAAAAATGTAAATCTCCTCCATAAAATTCTCAGCCCATTTACCAAATCCAACCCATCCCACAAAGGCCACAAATTACCCCAAACAATCCTCCGCTTTCTCTCCCCCTCTTCTCCACAACTACTACAACAAGAGTTTATACATTTTATACAAAATCAAACTTTCCAACTTACAACTTTTCCACATTTAAAGGCAGTCCATCAGGCACTCTACTTAAATTTCGGCCAACACATGTCACTAGATTCACTCCAAATTCCCCCTTCCCCTGCCCCACATTTCGTATTTTGCAAATACACTCCTCAGGGCAGTTCTCTTTCCCATCCTCTCCCCCGCTTTCACTCCCGGCTTCACAGCGAGGAAAAGACTGGGCTAGAAAGCAAGTCAACGCTAACGCAAGTCCCAGCGTTAATATCCTCCCCCACCCCACTTTCCTTGTCCCGAATCCCCAATTCATGGTTCAGTATCAATCCTTAGTTCAATTCTGGTCCAAATTCTCCTAATCATTTTCATAATATCCCAGCATATATGAGCTTTCTCCACCCATGTCATTTCAGTTCTATTCATAAGCTACACAGTCCTCATTCTTCACTTGAGGCATGTTTTTCTAGCTTCTCGCGATCCAAGCTTTTTTTAAATCCTTTCGTCTTCATGATTCTCCATTTACTTCCTTACAGAGGTCATCAATATCTTCCACTTCATCCGTTCATCTGAAATCACAAGAAAAAAGAAGATTAGATCCATTCAGTGTGAATAATTTACTGTTATATTCATTTTCCTAGGCAAGTATCTAGTATTCGAAATGTAGGTCTCGTAACGCGCTGCGCCAAGCAGAGACAAGCACAGCAAAATTCACAGCCTTTCTCCCCAAACCGGACCGACATCTTAAATAGCGCCGCCTCACAAAGTGGCAAGAAGAATAAGAAAATTCAGAGCTTTGTCCTTTATTCGGACTTGTAACGCGCCACGCTCAAATCAGTTCCGGATTTACGGCCCCAAAGGAGAAATAATACTTCACATAACCCAATAAAACTCAAAATACTTCCACACACACATTCTTATCAACCCAGCCTCCCATCCATACATCTCCCATTCTTCATTGTCCTCAACTTCCAAAACATGTGTCACCCCGCTCCCCCTAACCTCATCCTCCCTCCTCCTTTCACCGCTACCTCCTTCCGCTCCTCTTTTACAAGTCCCCCGGGGAACTTGCAGTACTTTCCCCAGGCTTTCTCCCCTTCTTATTCTCAGCAATCCTTCCCTCTAATTTCTAGTTTCCATCCTCTCTCCTCTTACCCCACCCTCCCTCATTTCCATCAACTCCGCCGGGTAGTAAGGCATATCAAACTTTCACTCATGTCACTCCCACTTTTCATCCCTTATCTATTTACCCCTCTCCATGTCCCACACTCTTGCCAGAACTTCATACCATTCCCCCCACCACCATTTTCTCCTTCGCTCCATTTCAGCCATCATCTCATACATAACCTATCACTCAAACCTCAATCTTTTCTATACTTTCTAAATCCCTCGCATTTCATTACATCATCCAATTCTCGTCACATCTTCTTATCCAACTTTCTCCTCACTCCCTCATCCTTTAGGAAACGCTTAACCACATCTTCTCATCCACACCCATTGTCAACCCCTCCACTGTAATCATATAAATCTAAATTCCAACCTCATCTTCCAATTTCAAAATACCTCCTCCAACTTTCACCTTTCTTTTACCCTCTATAGTTTCCATTCTTTAAATTCAACTTATATCCAGTGCAAATCCTATTTTCAGCATCAACTCCACAAAAACCAAACATTTCCTGTCTAGACACACAACAGATTCATCATTCTCCTCCTATTTCTTATCTTTCCATGGACCATCCCTGACAACTCTTTACTGATTCTTCAGAGACTTCTTTGATTCCAATCCATACTGGACACTGGAGAAAGCACCATAGGACAAACACCTCCAAACAATATAATACCATATAGGACAATCATTTTTTATAATTGCCGAATACACAATCCCTCACTCAAGCTCAACAAATATTTACAAACTTTCTAAATCTAAATCCAAAGTCAACTTGTTCCTTAATTACGACTTTCTCCAAAGCAGAGTCTCTTTGCGTCATCATACTTCACTTTCTCTCTGCTCTCTACTTCCGCATCTTCACTTCCTCTTATATTCACGCTAACTTCTCCCTTCTTCAAAGGACTTTCTCCACTATATATATTACGTCCTCCTTATCCTACTCCTACTACATAGTAGCATCCTTGTAATCATTTTCAACTGGCGGGTCGTAGTACCAGACCTAGCTTCCAGAACGTCCAAAATTCTTCCCACTACTCCTATGATCCTCACACCATCAGACCACGGGGAAAAGCTCCAAATTCCATCACCTTTCTTAATGTCCTATGTGCTACCAGAGACGGGAAGCTTGAGTTTCTCCTGCTCCCGGAAACCACAACAAAACTACTACCATCATCTTCTCGGCCATGTGTTGCATGAATGAGTCAAAAGGGTCAGCTAGCTTTCCATCCCTCCAACTGAGCACCAGAAATAGGGAAACTCCGCTTTTCCTCCCTTCCTCCAAGTCAATGTAAAACATTTATGGGTTGGGCTGGCTTTTGTAGATCTCTGGTTTTTTGTTCACGCTACTGCATTTCTAGGATTTATGTTTCTCCCCCGGTTTCTTTATCAGATAAGTAACAAGGATTCCTTTATTAATACATAATCTCTAATCTTTAGCTTTCTTTAATCTCCTTCCGCAGCAGCCGTCTCATTCCTTATGCCCTGCCCTACTATAACTCCCAATTTTCCACTCTCCCACCATTCACCCCTCCTATCTTTCCCCTTCAAATCCGATGCACTCCACCAAACTCGGATTCAATCCTCAGCCCCGTCTCCCACCACACACCCTCTCCCTCCATTCTTCCTCCGTACACTCCCAGATTTCTTCTTTTATTTTTTCTTAAACTTTCCCTCCTTACTCCTTACTTTTATATGTTCCTCTCCAATATACTTTTTTTCATCTTACAAAAACTTGCTTCAACTTATATTCCCATGGAGCCAGCCGGCTTCCCCACTTCCTCCTTTATTCTACCAAACTAAAAATCCCCGACGATATTATAATAATAACCCGACCCAACTCCTTCCAACAAGACTCTACTAAAAATCCCTCCGCCCACCCGCCCCTCCTCCCTCACTCCCCTCAATTTTCAAAGAAAATCAACACAAATTACATCCTCTTCAAACTCAAGAGTAAAAATACACAATTTTTAACATCTCTCCCCGTCCTCGGCACAGCTCCACCAATTCTTTAGCCACTGTCTCCGACGCTTAAAGCGAAATATTATACAATCCATTCCAATACACACTTCCACATTACTCCACCCTTATTCCCATTTTCTTATCCCCATCTCGGCCATCCTCCAGCTATAGCTGTCCTCCAGAAGTCCTGTGTCTTGCCGTAGTACACTTTCCATCCGGAATCTAAGCTACTTTCTTCCCATATCTATTTTCTTTGCGAATGCACCGCTCAATATGCAGCCGGCTTCCCATTCCCCCCTCAACCCTTCTCTACTGCATCAATATATATATATTTGCAAAAAAATTCCCCACCCTCCTCAAAAAACTTGTGTATTAGCTCACAATTTATGAGGCAATAAAACAATGATGGGCTAACTCCCTGCATAGCCGGAATTTTACCCACCAATTTATTCCTCCACCCATAGCTGCGACGAGACAAGTATATATATACACACACACACACTAAATCCTTACTCACTCCTAAAAATATTCCAACATCATTTCTCCCTTCAACTCCCAACCAAAAACTTTCTTCTTATTCTTCTGATTTTCATTCCCACTATACTACTTTCCCTCGCCTTCGCCTCATACTTGTTCTTGTCTTTTTAGTCCACCTCCTCCACCCTATTCTTCTACCCCTCCTCCTCCTTTCAATTCTTTTTTCTTCCTCATCCATATCCATCCATATCCATCCACATTCTTCTCCCTCCACACGCTTTCTCTCCGCCGTCGCCGCCCGGTCAACTCCAGCCGTATACCCCGACGTTCAGAATTAAGTAGCCGCCGCTATTTCCCCCCTCCCCACTTCTTACCCCTCTTTCCCAAAGTCCACCAGCACACACATATGACAAACCCAAAACACATAGCTCCAACTAAATCACTCCCGCAATCAGTATCTTTCAACCCATTATTCCCCTCTACCATCCTCTTATACTCCTCATAACAATAATACTCCCACAACATGTACACAACCTCCTCACAATTGCAAAACTCTCAAATCACTTTCAAATTCCTCCAATTCGCCAAACTATTTTATTTCCAAACTTCCACACCACGCAAAAACAATCCCGCCAAACTCTTCTTTCACCATTAACTTTCTCTGCTTATTCTCAGCCATAGCCAGCCATCAAACTCTCACCAACCCTCCTTCCGCCTGCCGATTCATCCGTAAACCAAACCCCCTAACTTTTCCAAACTAATTTACCCTCATCATTTTCATTACCCGCATCTCTCCCCGACGCCTCTCCATAGCTGCACAACCGCATGACCCACCATTTAATTCCCTCACAAGTCTTTCTCCAACCCCTCCGAGTAACCATGACTATTAAACCATCCCTTATTACCCCCCCCCCCTCCCGCTTACAATCTTCTTCATCTTACGCCCTCATACAACCACATAATTGTCTTACAATTTCCAAGATTGTCAACTCAATCTTTCCAGCCTCTCTCTTAATGTTGTCATTTTGTTTAGCAAGTATAGTTGATTAGCCCCGTCTTCCGCGCATTTTCCTCAGTGTCGTACGCTTTAGTTTATGTGTTCCAATTATTCCAATCCGTTCACGACTCCTTCCACCACTCTCCTCCAATCCTCTTTCCATGCGAATTCTCGTGTCTCACAACCATCTAAACCGTTGTAATCCAATCCAGATCCTTCCAACCACCTCATAACAGTAATCCTCCGAACCCATTGTACATTCAATCCAATCAAATAATTTATATCCAACAACCACTATTACAATCACTTCTTCTCTATCCCAATCTTCCTATCCTCTCTATCCTCCTTCCTCCATTTCCTCCAACAATAAATGTCACACAAACCACATTTGCCTAAATCTTCTCTCCTTCAGCTGTACCCTGGAATCCTTTGTAACTTTCAACCACTTTCCTATCTGGAATCGAAATTCATATGATTATCCGCTCCCATTCCTACCGCCTCTCTCCAATCTAACACACACTCTTCTTCTTCCAATTTTTCAATCATTCTGCCTAGCAATCCCTTTGAATTTGCCATTTAACAGCTCTGAAATTATTTTCATTCCCCGCAATCTACTAAATCTAAAATTATTATATTCCATCTATGTGCTTCAGCATCAACTTTATTTGTTGCGCGTAACAATGATTACCGTATCAAACAGCTGAAAATGATTCAGCTTCTCACGCTCCAGATAACCATGCATATAGCTCTGCATACTAACTAACTTTCTCCTTACTCTCCTTTCTCTATACTTTCTAACTTTTCGCAGCTCCTTATAGCCGACTTCTTTCTCCTCCTTAAAGTTGTGATTGCAACAAAAAAATTATCGCCATTATGACAGCTCCCTAAGCTACTCTAACGATCTTCTCCTGTCAAGCCGAGACTTGAATGATAGCTCAGCCCTAAGCTCCAGAGCTAATACCACACTTTCCCAAGAATCAGGATGCATAAGCAGGGGGCCGGCCAAACTGCATCACCTTCCAGCTATTCCAGCCCAAGTATAATGTTAATAGAGGATTTCATATGAGATTCTTGTGAGTCATTTCATCCCGTTTCTTTCCAAGGATTCCCAAGTAGATGCCGATTCCAAGTCTGTTCTAGCGTAATCCTTTCCTACTTTTCTCCATGTTCCACACTCATGTTAACTTTTCGCTCCACTAGAGCATATATATACCTATGAACGTAGCCCCCTTCCACTTGTTATTCTTAACCTACTCCCACCTCTTTCATATTGAGCCATCCTCATATCTCTTTCCGCATAAAAGGTAATTCAATTCTTCCCTAATTGTTGTCAAAGTCCCCCGACTTCCCATCCAGGCAATACCATTTTCGGATCACGGCCAAAAGTAGAGCGATCAGTGGAGATGAGATTCCAACGAGGATTATGATAGGTCATTTCCTTTTGTGACGCCACAAAAGGAAGCAGACGAAATGGAAACATAAAATCCGACTTCTTGCCCCCTATCCTCTTTGTAGCTTTCACAACTTTCTCCTTTCCCCTTGTTTTCCTTCCTACCCATAGCAGAACAGCAGCTTTCTTTCCCAGCCTCCCGTCCCTGATCCCATGACATCATCTAATATGCCGATAACCCTATCATCCTCGGCGCTCTCTCTTTCTTTGTCATGCACTCTTACGACCGCCTTTTCTTTTCTTCTTGTCTCTCCCATCACTTTCATACTTTCATGTCCCAGCTTGCTTCCTATCTTCCCCTCTCTTCCGTCTACAATGTCTTTATGATGGCTTTTACTCTTTTACTCTCCGTCCAACGATAAGAGTCCACCCATCTCCCTCTCTCCCCTCCCTCCTGTCTCACAAAACATTCTCAATAGTTCAAATCACTCCAACATTAATGTGCACCCAAGAGAAAGAAACTCAAACTTTCTCAACAACCCAGTCCAGCGTCCAGCTTGCTAACCTTCCACCAATCTTTCAACTCTCTCTCTCTCTCTCTCTCTCTCTCTCTCTCTATTTCTTACTTTCTCCCAAGTCCTTTCTACTTTCCCTCCTCCATCTTCCCTTACAGTGTAAACTCCATGCTTTCACCATACTTTCACCACACTCCCTCCATTGTCTCTCTACTGTATCAACAAGCCGCCTCAAATTCCACAATTCTTCCTGCAACTCACACTTTCACCCACTTTCTCCAATCAAAATAAAACAATATCATTCCCCCCAACAAACCAAGCACAATCCGCCTTCTCCTCTTTCAATCCTTCTTAACTCGAACATTTTTTTCAACAATCATATCCCCTTTCGCCCTACTAGCAGAGCACGAACAAGTAAAAACACTACCCATATATTCCATTTCAGTATTATTGGCTTTCAACCATTTCTTTTCCTTCTGTACTCTCCGCAGAACGTCAAGATGAAATCCAACGTAAAAAGCTTTGACCTTTCTTCTCATCCACAGCTCCGGATCCTCCGCTTAACTTCCAACCTACCCCACCAAGAAATTCAACCTCCACTCATAATTTCTCC
This sequence comes from Sminthurides aquaticus, assembly GCA_906901655.1. Lineage (NCBI taxonomy): Eukaryota > Metazoa > Arthropoda > Collembola > Symphypleona > Sminthurididae > Sminthurides > Sminthurides aquaticus. The sequence continues at coordinate 12,679,922 of CAJQTT010000002.1, read as the reverse complement.
AATCCCTGTCCTCAATATCTTCTTCATCCCTTCATCTCGCCATTTCTCCTCTGCTTTCACCCTACCACAACCTCTCAAAAGTTGCCGCAAAAATCTTTCAACTACGACTCCCGTATGCCACAGCCCCTACTTTCCTCAATGCACATCCCGAGCCAAAATATATTACTCTTCCTGTGCCCTACCTCTATCCTTGGAATCCCTTCCAACATTTCTCACTCCATCACTTTATCAATCCACTAACACCACTTAAATAGCTTTCTTTCTCTCTCCTTTCACCTTCCTATCAATTTATTCTTTCCAATCTTGGATTTCAATCTACTAAACAATGGCTTATTCCACCGACTTAACCTCAAAACCCAGGTTATGAGCTACATATGCGTTCCTACCAAACTACCCAACCTTGTTTTCACTATTCCTCTTACCTACTATTACCTCCACAAGGATGTACGTTTTCGATACCTACATTTTTCTTTTTTTTAGCTAGCGAAACCAATCAATATTACATGACCGGAAGAATTTAATCAATATCCCAACGGTCCATCACACCTGCAATTGTATTGTTCTAACCACCAGTTTTAGCCATCCAATATCCTCCTACCTCGTTGTTGATATACCTCCAGCCAGCCTTCCCTCAATCAATGCTAAAAGCTGACCAGCGGCATCCCAGAAGCGCAACCATAGGCCATTTCCATGCATGTACCACCACCCTAATACTTTTTCGCAACCTGAAATAATAGCAATTTTTCTTCCCTTTTCTCTTCCTCTTCTCCTTTGTCTGTATTACACAGCTTTGAGGCTTGAACACTGTTATCAATCCCTGTCTACAATTTATGCTTAGGTATCCTACTATAACATCCTACTCCTACCTCAGCAGGACAAGAGCCAGCCAACCTCTTCAAGAGCTCCGACAATTTAAGAGATGAGAAAGGGAAAGAAGCGACTGATCCAGGAAAATAAAACCATTATTTCCTTCCATTTCTTTCCGCTTAGTCCTCTCTTCCTCTTTCCTTCCCCCTCGTCCCCAGCCCCTCCATCTCTCAGACTTTCTCTCCCCGCTTTCTTTATTCCACTGAATCTTCACTTCCACGACTTCTTGGCCACAAACTCAACCATATTCTTATACCCAGCTCCTTCCCTGACCCGTAAACGTAAATCTTGGTAGCGGCCACAAAAAAACAACTCCCAAAACCATTCACCTGTCAACCGCACCAACTAACCAACTTAAACCATTTCAAATCCTTTCTCCTCCAACAGAACCCCATCATCCCGCCAATTCCCTACCCGTAATCCTTACAACTAAAACTCTCAGTGTTTCTCTCTTTAAATCTTTACCGCAATTTCTAACTTATTTCCAGAACCCCTTCCACAAATTTCATGTCCTTTCCAAACATCTTCTTCGCGTAAATTATCAACCAACTGCACCAACTAACAAGAGCCACCCTCCATTACCGTTACGTGTTTTTCCCATCCTCAGCACCACTTCCTCCCTGCCATCCCTCATTTACTTTCTCCCAGCCTTCCCTCCTTTCATCTATCATAAAAGAAATCAATCTCATAACCGCTAAACACCTCACCCTCCCATATTCCACCCACTCTGCATTTAAACAATTTCCCAAGAAGCATATCCCTACTAATCAAGTGCCCACCCGGTTTGTAGACATGCAAAAACTTTCCCGTAAAACTCATAATCAAACCTTTACTTTCTCCGCCCTTTCTTATCACGCAAGCAGGAATTCTTAACAAGTTTCCCGTTCTTTCCATATTTTTTCCCCTTTCTTCAGACTTTTCGTCCTCTTATCCAGCAACAACCTCCAATCTTTTCCTCATTTACTCTTGTATTTGATCCGACTTTCTCCTTGTACCACTCATTACGCAATACTTTCTCCTTTTACCACTCCTTACGCAATACTTTCTCCTTTGTTGTTTCTCTCCTTCCCTTCCGTGGATTACTTTTATTCCAACACTCAACCTAATCCTTCCTCTTACCCTTACCTTTGTTTGTTTAATAATTCTCTATTTCCTCAATATAAGACCTGTAACGAGTCACACTTCCTTTTTCTACTGAATTAACTCTTTTCCCTTACGAACCTGGCCGAAACACTCCACATCTCCTTCCGTGACATCCGCAAATAAATTAGTCCCCACCCTGCCCAGACGCTCCCCTCCTCCCTCTGCAACTCCTACTCATTGCTCAATTCCCGGAGACCCTTAATATCTTGCGTTCACTCATCTTAATTGCATACACGCCACGCAATTCCTAAATCGCAAACGCCTCCCCCCCTTCCCTCTCATTAATTTACTCTCGGCAAACTGGAACAACTTTTATCCAATAGTCACCAAATAAATTGCACTATCCATCCGCAAACCAATCATCTAAACAATATGAATTGGGTCACTCACTCTACTTTCCCAAATACAAATACAATCATTTCCTCGGCGGCATAACCCTCACCGCTCTTCATTCCCGTCTTTACCCGTCACCGGCTCCACTTTCTCCAACTCCTTCCTACAGTCTTTACTACCGAAAGCGCAACGTTTACAGAGAAGAATACTCCACTCTGTAATCCAGACCCTTGTTCCCGTTTTTTCCCTCATTCTTACATCTACTCCTCTATTTAGGTCTCATCAATAGCCACTTATTTCACTAGCCACATTACATGCTCATCCATATCGCGTTCCTCCAACTCTCCACGGACTCTTCAATGTTTGCACTATACTTTTTCCCGTCTAGCCGGCACACCACAATCTGCTTTCTCCTACCCTCCAACCACGCACCTACCTTAATCCACAGCCACGTCCCCTGCCCCACCGACCACACTTAAAGTCGTCATCAATATTTTACACCATAACCATTCATTTCTTATTCACACTGCCCTGCTTTCTCCAGCCTGCCTCAACAGCAACTTCATAGCTTCTTTCACTTCCAATCACTCCGACCCATCTTAACTATAAATTTCAAAGTTTGTGTGCACACTTTCCCTTCATTTTCACATTCCCTTCATTTTGCTAAAGCTTCCCCCTCCCTGCAAGATTCCCCCTTCCCTCATCTCTGCATCATTCCTCCTTTCAGGGTAGGGGGCAGGGGAGGGAAGGGGTGAAAGAGAGAACGCAATATATCCCTAATGGGACTTTGCGCCTCGCTCCACGGGGAATGAGGAGGGCAGGGGGCAGGGGAGGGAAGGGGTGAAAGAGAGAACGCAATATATCCCTAATGGGACTTTGCGCCTCGCTCCACGGGGAATGAGGAGGGCAGGGGAGGGAAGGGGTGAAAGAGAGAACGCAATATATCCCTAATGGGACTTTGCGCCTCGCTCCACGGGGAATGAGGAGGGCAGGGGGCAGGGGAGGGAAGGGGTGAAAGAGAGAACGCAATATATCCCTAATGGGACTTTGCGCCTCGCTCCACGGGGAATGAGGAGGGCAGGGGGCAGGGGAGGGAAGGGGTCGAAGAGAGAACGCAATATATCCCTAATGGGACTTTGCGCCTCGCTCCACGGGGAATGAGGAGGGCAGGGGGCAGGGGAGGGAAGGGGTGGAAAAGAGAACGCAATATATCCCTAATGGGACTTTGCGCCTCGCTCCACGGGGAATGAGGAGGGCAGGGGGCAGGGGAGGGAAGGGGTAGACGAGAGAACGCAATATATCCCTAATGGGACTTTGCGCCTCGCTCCACGGGGAATGAGGAGGGCAGGGGGCAGGGGAGGGAAGGGGTAGACGAGAGAACGCAATGTATCCCTAATGAGACTTTGCGCCTCGCTCCACGGGGAATGAGGAGGGCAGGGGGCAGGGGAGGGAAGGGGTGGAAGAGAGAACGCAATATATCCCTAATGGGACTTTGCGCCTCGCTCCACGGGGAATGAGGAGGGAAGGGGTGGAACAGAGAACGCAATATATCCCTAATGGGACTTTGCGCCTCGCTCCACGGGGGATGAGGAGGGTAGGGGGCAGGGGAGGGAAGGGGTGGAATAGAGAACGCAATTTTAAAAAATACATGAGGGAGCCAAAGATTCCACGGGAGAGTGTTCCAATATTTGTTATTAGTTTCCCGCCACAAAACCCCCGGGCGAAGCCGGGTAGCACAACTAGTCTATTAAAATGTCTCTCTCTCCTTCTAACTCCTGCGAATATATAACCGCCCTTCCTAGCTTTCTCCACAAGCTTTCACTCTGCTTTCACTCCTATATCCGCCCAAGCATAATTTCAAAACCCATACCATTCTATGCACCCCAACTCTTGTTTTATGTCCCTAAAACGATGCATCTCTCACCAATTCCTTAGATAACATGGCATTTTACAAATCCAGGAGGACAGTAATTGAAATTACCCGTTACTAAATTCACTGTAAACTGAAAAAACTTTTCCCCTGCCCTGCCTACTCTATACTACATTTACTCCGAGAATAGTTTACCTTCCATTTCTTTCAAACTGCATACTTTCACATGAAATCCTTATACTTGTTCCAAACTTTCTCCACGATGTATTCACGGCTCCGTTACATCTCGAATATTTTTCCGCTTCACAAACCCCCAAACTTTTTGATCTCTTGTAAGCTACTAGCAGACCTCACTTCGGTATGCTCAGGTTTCTGGGTCACGCTTGCTTTCTGAGAATCTCTCTTGGAAGAATTAATCCACCAACTCTCGACACTCACGATAAACTCGTACCATTTCCCAACAATCCCACCAACTCACCACCATCCCCATCAAGCTTTATCGTCCATGAAAAAAGACGTAGTTACAAAGCTCACGCTCATGTCACGAAGCTTTTGCTAAATTTAGCAATCCAGCGTAAATCTTACCTGGTAGCTTTCTCCTTTCTTCCCCCGTCTTTCTCCAACAAAAACTTGAGCATATTTCTCCAAACTTCCTTTTCTTTATCCGAAATTTAAATCCTGTATCCGGCACATTCACAAAAACTCAATATTTCATCTCCCTTGTCCCTCCCACCAGCCTACCAAAAGAAGCAAAAGCAAAGCATATGCAGGGAGAAGAAACAACGCGAGGTTTCAACTACTCCAACTTATGCAAGCAACAAATTACGCGCCTTCCCTATTTTCTCCCTTGACAAATTCATTGTCACCACTAGGCAAATTGTAAATCCTCCACACATTCATCACCCACACTCCTCTCGCCTCGGCCCTCCTCCTCGTCACCCCCAACAACAAGAGTCTTATGTGCCGTGTAATTTCAAAATTGACATTGATTAGTCTTGTCTTGTCTTGTGAGCGGGGAGCGAAGCGTGAAAAAATCCCACATCTTATCCCCTCCAAACTCCCACACCATCCTCAACCAAGCCAGATTCATGTTATTTAATGAGCCAACGCTTCGCTGATCACCCAATCCCGCATCTCCTCCACTTATTCCCTTCACTTCCTGCCTCTCCCTCTGGGCGTTATTCAGTTGCCGACACGCGGCAAAACACACTCAACGACTCAAACATACCCAACACTTCATCATACATCTCCGCTTCCTGCCCTTTCTCCGTACTTTCTACCCTACACAGTTAACGCAGCTCTGCTTTCTCCATCTTCCCTTTCTCCTTCAACATACCTGCTTTCTCCGCCCAGCCGTTTTATTTGTCTACCCTTTGGAAAACAGAGTGTGTAAAACACATCACCCCAAAGAAATGTACACCCCGATCCATACGCTTCTACTTCTCAGAGAGTCTATCTCAACTCAAGCATGAGAAGACAAGACAGCCACCTCAACCAAGGAGAAACAGAGATAACCAGAATCGAATGTCAAAAGCAATCATCACCACAATCCCATCTTCACACTCGCCTCCTTTCATTCACTCAAATCCAACATTCTCAATCCTCATCTTCCTCATCCTTCACCTCCTCCCGCATCACACTTTCTCATCCGCCCTAAATCCTTTGCCTTATGCAATTATCATCATCCCACCACATTTTACCCGTCCGCCACACTATCCCCTATCATCAATCCCCTCTTTTCCCTCCTATCAATCCCAGCCCCATCTTTCTCCAATCTCGAATAAATCAGTTAGGGAACTCAATGAAATTTCCTTGCTCAGCTTTCTTCCTACATGCAACCTAAATTGCCCTCCCTCCCCCTCCTCCTCACTTCACTCATCCCTTTGACTAACCGTCATACTTGAAAAACTTGTTTTATCCCTCGAATCATATTTCTTTTCCATCATGTCAACAGCCTTCTTCTCATCTTCTCCCGCCGTCTATTCTCTTATTCTCCTCCACACTTCCCATCCCTTCCAGCTTTCTCTCAAGAAATCATCCAGGAGTCAACAACCCTTCCCACACGCTGTCACACACACTTTTCCCTCCTTCCTAAAACAAACAAGAAATTCCTTGCCCAAACAAGGAAATCAATCCTCGGAAAATTCACTTACGTCTTCCAACTCGGCATCCACTTCTCCAGTTCAGCCAGGCCCTGACCTCAGGTGCGGCTGTATCTCCTCACAACCTCAGCTTCCCTCTCAGCCCGCTAAAACCCTTCCAAAGACGCTCTTCTCCAAAAACGGAAGACAGCCATCAAATTTTATGGCCACCATACCGGGAAAATTCTCACCTCTCCAACACTTTCACCACCACCGTCTGTCTCACTATCCCTCTTCACTGTACTCACGCTCCTCTCTCCTCAGACAAAAAATATCAACTAACCAGCATTCCCTCCAACAAACTTGCTCCACAATCCAACAGTCCACAATTCCAGAACCACGCTCTTCCTTACTTTCTCTTTCTCTCTCTCTCTCTTTGCCCGTCCTTCACCCTTTCTCTCCTCTCTCTTTTGTGCAAGTCCTCCGTATCTCTATTCCCTTTATTCTCTTCACTACACTTGATCCCGACTGCATCAACTTACTCCCCCTTCCCCTTGCTCCTTTCACTGCCTCCGACTTTCTCTACCACTTTCTCTTCGTCTCTCTTCCTTTTCTCGCTCTTCCCCCCTCCGTCTCCAAATCCTGTCTCCTTCACTATACCCCTCCCGCCTCCGTCCCCTATTTTCCAAACCAGCCAGCCTACGCTCTTTTCCTCTTACCCGGCACCTCTTAGCTGCCCTCACTCCCATGACCATCACCACTTTCACCAACTCTAAAATTCACCCATCTATCCGTATTTCTTACCAAACCATCAACATGCGCACTTCCCCCAACAACACAAGTCTCTCCGTCCTCACCCGATAAACACAAATTCCCCGACTTCACTTTCTCCCAAACCTTCCCACACACACTTTTCCCCCCTTCATCTACCGCCGCTATTACTTTCTCTTCTTTCAAACACATTCCGTATCCTCCACATCCAGTATCACTCACTGTATAGTTTCTCTTTGCATGCAAACAAAATCCCGCCGTCCAGCATTTCCAAAAATTTCAAAATCTAATCTATATTCCAAAAATTAAACCCCTCCTAACTAAACCTCCATTATTCTGGATCTAGCTGAATAAATCAGCCCCCAACAAATTACCATCTTACTCCTCATTAACAAACACACGACTCCAATCACATACTTGAACAATTTATGACACTTTCAATATACACCCGACAGCCTTACAGCTTCCACAAGCCACAGTTCTTGATGAAATCTCCTTGAGTCACGCCACTCTCATTCTTCACCTTCCTCTTCCCTTTAGTTATGCATTCACTCCAGGAGTCAATTCCCCTTGCCTTCACTCTAAAACGCATAAGCCCTAACCCCCCGACCCTTCCTTCCCTCCCTCCCTAACCATCAAATCTAATTAGCTAATCACATTTAGGTCACCTATCTTATCCTAGACCTGCCAACTCCATCCCCACCCTAAACCTAATCATAAACAAAACAGTGTCGTCCCATTCAAATTTTCTTTCCTCCTAACTACACTTTACAATCCCCTATTTTCTCCTCAACAACCTCATTCACCTTCTCCATTACCATTTTAACGAGCAATATAAGCCATATCAGCATAGGATCATCCTAAATTCCCAATTACTTTCTTTCACAATCCTTTCACAACAACTCAAAGCTAATTCTTACCCGCTTTCTCTCAACCTTTTCAGCCCTTCTTCCAACTAAACCACAAACACCATATCAGCACACTCGAGTAACGCTCCCTCAATCCATACTTTATTTACACTTTCCCTTCCACAAATAGCCGATTGCCCTCCACATCAGCCTTAATTCCTCGCCAATTACCAATCATTTACACTAAAAATACAGATTTATGACTCAATTACTAATTCCTCCGTCTTACCAAACTACCATATCTTTGAAACTTCAAATCGAGAGTTTTGTCTTCGGATTATTGGTTGCCGTACATGTTACTTAGTTAGTGGTTGGTTGCCGTAAATGTCGCTAAGATTTAACTGCTTTATGCAAAATGTCAGAGAGTTTTAGTTACTATTTTATGTGTCCACTCCGCTTGGCTCTAAAATAATACAATTAAATGAAACCGCCATCTGTGCATTTCGCTAGGGTAATAAAATCCGCATTACAAAGTGTGAGAAAACCTTCCAAACAAACTTCTAAACTTTCCTCTCCAACCAATATTAATAGCAACACCAGCCTCCTCGACCCGACACAATTTCTCTACAATTCGCATTAGCATACAATCGAAAACTTTAAACACAGCTGCTAAGCCTCCTTGTATTACCCAGCCACTTCCAGGGCACATCCAACTATGAACCAGCATGGCAAAACTAGACCAATTTTGTGTGATTTCCGGAAAACCTCTACTATTCTAAACCGGTAGAAGAAATAAAGACCACTGTATCTTTAACCAAATTCGTCCAAATTCCACACACTTAATTAATACCAATTTGTAATTAAAACCGCAGCTAATATCGAGCCAATAAAAGATAAACTAGTACATAGAATACTATTTCATTTCCTACAAAACTTTTCCCAACCAACTTTAGTAATTCGCATCTCTAAAATTAAATTAAATGCACATCCACAACCCGAAATGTTTGAATCAATTTCCTTCAAGCATACCAGAACATTTCTTCTTAGAAGCTACTCATCTTAGACCAGCCCCGCTCCGACTCCTTTCCTCAAGCACTGCATCCTATTCCTTCCGGCTTTCACCACATCTCTCAACTCCAACTTTATCCCTGTATATCTTGTATCTTAACAGTATAATCCTCCCGATATCTTAAGAAACGGAGATGATAATTCCAGTTTATTAGAGCATATAGTGGATCTCTACACAGATTCTCCCCCCAAGTGCATGTAAAAAACCCCTGGTAAAATTCTTCTGGCTCCGACTCCAATTTTTTACCTTCCTCAAATCCTAAATCCTATGCATCCCTTCCCACCCTTCTTCCTACTTTTCTCTCCATCACTCTCCTCACCCCGCACCCACATACATACGGAAGTAAAGGGTAATAAATTCCTCCAACCATCACACACTATCGCATTCTCTCATCCCATCCCAGCCGCATTTACCCATTAATAACCTACCAGCCGTATTTCCTCAAACTTTTCACTTACTCACTTTTTTACCCATCCCCCCACTACTTCCACAACAGTCTCACACAAATTTCAGCTTTCTCAGCCGCAAGAACCAACTACACTGTCGCCCTCTCACTTTCTGCATATCTCCCTCCTCACGAAACCCATAAATCCCCATCATTTCTCCATATCCACAACTAAACCTTAGTGCACGCAGCCTTCCCCACCCCACCCCACCCTACCCGCCATCCCAAGGAATTCTCATATCTGCCCTAATCACTTCCTCTGCATCCCATCAAACAAGCAGCCAAAATTGTAAAACATGAAAATTACTTCGCCAAATATCCTTTCCGCAAACCCTCTTTCTCTCTCTCTCTCTACTTTCTTATCCCTCCCTCTCCTCTCGCTCTTCCACCTAAACAAAGTACCAGAAATAACTCGAGTAAATCCCATGAAAAAATCACAGATCTCTTCTTTCCCCTTTCATCCTGTCACTTCCCATCCTTACGCTTTCCCTCCCGGGTAGGACAAACAAGGCAGCAGCGTAGTACACCTTCATCCTCCGCCCTTCATTCTTCCTCTTCCCGGTTTCGCATTTACTCTCCTCCATTTTCATAATCGCTTATCATTACAAAATTTTACCAACAACACCACCGCGTATCCATCCAGTCATACCCATTCACCAATTCCCGTCTCTAACGATCCAAACTTGTACAAGCAGATTCTACAAGCCCTTGCACCAACCACCGCCTCAAACTTTTACGATCGTATAAAAAATGGACAAAAATACCCCAACTTCTTCTGCAGTCCGCCGGAACTCAAACGTGTCTCCCTGCATCACTGAACCCCATACACTACACGTGCCACTCTCTTATCTTCCTCCAAACATCTCTCTTTTATAGGCTGCATCCAAGAGACACAAGCACGTATATAGTAAGCAAACATCTCCGCCCTTTAAACCCCGCTTCCATTAATACACAAAACCCCGAATAATCGGCATTTCATCTTCCTCAAACCATCCACCAACCATCATCCAACCATGTACCGACTAATCCTCCGTCAGTATGCTTGCATGCATTCCCGTATTTTTATGCACATTTCCTACAATAATCCTCTAATAATCCTCCACCTAGATGCCATCTGTAATCCTGAGTACTCCTCCACTCCGGATGACAGTTACCACTGTCTCATCATTCCTCGAACCGAAACCTTGTCAAAAGGCAACGACCATCCATTTTCTTTAAACATGTAGAACCTCTAACTGGATGACAAAATCTAATGCAAAATCCAGTACATCTAAGCATGTACTCTCGAGTTTTAAAACTTGTAACCGAAACGCCCACACGATCAGTCCGAAAACTTGCTTCTTTTCCTGACCTGCAAATTAAATTGTGACAGCTCTTTTCAAGAATAAGAATGCATATGCCAGATCCATTTCTTATGCATACCTCTACTGTACAGCAGCCAAACCTCCTGTCAGTTACTACGCTCTTCTGATAACTTGCCTCCTTCTTGTCTCCCAAGTTCCGCTACTTTATACTTAGCATGCTGTACTTATTTCCCTGGCTATTTTATTCTTATCTTCTAGAACCTTTTCCTGCTTAGCTTACAATTGTATTCTACTCGGATTACCCGCTTCACCGGATATTTCCCTACATTCGCTACACTGACTTTTGAATTCCCTTCTACCCGCCTCTGATTTAAAATAGCTCACTTTGAAATCCGAGTAGACATAGGCAATAACCTTTCAATGTTTCCATTTCCCGCCTTCCGTCACTCACCTGTACTCACATAGCCTTCTGTTCTTTCTCAAACCCATCAAACCAAAATATCATCTACCCCCCTATCCCTTCCCTCAAACCCATCAATTATTCCCGAACCTCAAACCATATTATCCGCACAACCAGCCACATCCTGCCAACCTGCCAAAATTAACGTTTCCTCCCCTCCCTCTCCTCCAACCCTATAGTCTTTCACACGATCCTGATTTCATCTTTTGAACTCACTAAAGGATCAGAGTTTATATTTTTTAAACCTTCATCCAACATAAATCCTCCAAATTTTCTCCTGAGCTTTATCCAATTACATTCAGTTTGCAAATTTAGCATCTCCTCCGTCTACGGAGCTCCATAAAGGGCTTTCCCTCCCCAACTCTTTATATGGTAAACAAAGATAGCATCAACATACACACGCCGGTGAATCCGACATGGAATTCTATTCAATTCAACTTGATCATTTCAATCCATCCCAATTTTCATCCTACCATTCTCCTTTCAAAACTTGCCAAATTCTATCCTCTTCACTGGCAATCTTGTCTTGCAATAACAATTCATTCACCATCATTCAAATGTCCTCCTCGCCACCATCAATCTCCTCATATCACTCAACTACTATTCTCCAATCTATTTTGCAATCCATAACATCATGCACCAGCCTTGGGAAGATCTAGTTAGCCGACATCCGACAGCGTCGGCTCCTAGATAGCCGGCAAAAGTTGATCGGGTCCCAGTTAGGCGATACCGACGGTCCTCAAAGTCGACTGTATAGCCAAAGAGAGAACGCACTATGTCCCAACTAAATGGGACGTTGCGCCTCACTCGACGGGGAATGGGGAGGGTAGGTGGAAAGAGAGAACGCAATATGTCCCAACTAAATGGGACGTTGCGCCTCACTCCACGGGGAATGGGGAGGGTAGGGGAGGATAGGTGGGAAGAGAGAACGCAATATGTCCCAACTAAATGGGACGTTGCGCCTCACTCCACGGGAAATGGGGAGGGTAGGTGGAAAGAGAGAACGCAATATAACGTCACTCCACGGGAAATGGGGAGGGTAGGTGGAAAGAGAGAACGCAATATGTCCCAACTAAATGGGACGTTGCGCCTCACTCCACGGGGAATGAGGAGGGCAGGGGAGGGAAGGGGTGGAAGAGAGAACGCAATATATCCCTAATGGGACTTTCGCCTCGCTCCACGGGGAATGAGGGGGGCAGGGGAGGGAAGAGGTGGAAGAGAGAACGCAATATATCCCTAATGGGACTTTGCGCCTCGCTCCACGGGGAATGAGGAGGGTAGGGGGCAGGGGAGGGAAGGGGTGGAAGAGAGAACGCAATATATCCCTAATGGGACTTTGCGCCTCGCTCCACGGGGAATGAGGAGGGTAGGGGGCAGAGGAGGGAAATGGTGGAAGAGAGAACGCAATATATCCCTAGTGGGACTTTACGCCTCTCTCCACGGGGAATGAGGAGGGTAGGGGGCAGGGGAGGGAAGGGGTGGAAAAGAACGCAATATATCCCTAATGGGACTTTGCGCCTCGCTCCACGGGGAATGAGGAGGGCAGGGGGCAGGGGAGGGAAGGGGTCGAAGAGAGAACGCAATATATCCCTAATGGGACTTTGCGCCTCGCTCCACGGGGAATGAGGAGGGGTGGGAGAGAGAACGCTATGTGTCCGTAGAGGGCTGTCGGTATCGCCTAGCTCGGACCCGATATGTCGGCTTTTGTCGGCTATCTTGAAGCCGACGCTGTCGGATGTCGGCTAACTAGCTCTTCCCACCAGCCTTTCATCTTACAACAAACAAACCTCTTGTTTCTTCTCATTCCCTTCCATCATTTAACAACGCACACAACCTTTGTCCCCCCTCCGTCTTTCACGTTTTCCCATTGTAAATTTCGGTAACGTCAAAATCCTTGTATACATTCAAAGTACAAAGCTCCATCCCCTTGCACAATTCCTCCCTCATACCACGTAGCCATGGTCAATGTTAAACGTCTATTCCTGATAGGACATAGCACATCTTAGACCTACACAAACCTTTGAAATAGATACTCAACAATCCTCAATACTTTTGTATATATATATTCGCAAACTACACCGCTCCCATTCCCTCTATAAGGTTGCTGACTCCTTAGTCTCAATAGCCTTTAAGCCGTCTCTTTCCTTGTTTACTTGGTCTAAGGAATCCCTGCCTAAGCTCTTGTAAAACAACACAATCAATTATTCCCAACGTTCCACTTTAAATTAATCCAGTCAGACGCAGGAGCAAGTATATATAAGAGGAGCTCTCTACAAACTTTATTATATTCCGCCTTCCCTCTCCAACCTTCATCACTTGAGATAGGGATGATGAGGAGAACAATTCCCACATACCACCCTCCATCGCCCTACTACAAACTACAAATCCAGCAGTTAGATCAGAACGTGACTTTATACAAATCTTATATATTTTCAATTTATGAACCATATTCCAACCACAACAAAGTACTCAATCCAAGCCCATAACTCACCCCAGCCCTCACGCCAATTCCATGTCAGAATCAATACGAAAAAGAGAAAGTCTCCCCCCGCCACCACATCAATGACATTTCTCATCTAACCAAAATTTCATCTCATCAATCTTAACCAATCCCATCCCAGGGCCGTTCTCCGTCTCAGCAGCAAGCCATTCCGCCAGCCACTGCCACTTGGTCCTTAGCAGCAATCCACCGGTAGCTCAGCCCGAGGGCACACATCAAAGACCACGTGTCACTCAAACATCATATATTCCGCATAATTCCCAACTTCGCCCACCACCACAAACAACGCGGACACAGCTTCCTTTGTAACGCTTTACTTATCCGCCAAATCCTACTACAACAACGTCTTGCTCTTGTTTTCCTCCAAACCCATCTGCGTCGCTTCGCTCCCCTTCTACAACCATGTTCTTCCTAACTACTCGCAAATTTCTTGGCATTCTTTCCCTTCCTTCTACAATTTGTTTTCCGGCATTCCAAGATGCTATTCACCCGAGAAAACATTGATTGCAACTCCACTACTTTCCTCCCGCTTCTCTCACCCTCCACCTTAGTTTCCCACTCATCAGCTCAGCCAACAAACCCACATGTCCATCCTCTCCAATTTGTGTAATTACACGCCCTTTTACTAATTTTCCAACGTCAGAGACACAGGAAGCGCGCCCTCAAGCACTCATGCAAGCTATGCACTAGATCCCGCCCACGATAACTTAAAAACGGGTATTTATGTATGTATGCAAAAAGGAAACAAGTTAACTCAAAACTCACCCGTATTCCACCTTTCTCCATGTAGTATCTTATCAGCTTCAGGCTCAGAAGAAGAAACTTATTTGCATCACAAACACTTTTCACCATCCACCTCATCTCCCATCCACTCAAGTATTCCCTTCTTCCTCACTTGTTTCTTTTCCAGCAGTCTCTCTTCCTTTCACTCTTGTTTCTAGCGGAAAACTAGCATCTCACGCCGTCGCCCTCACTCCCGTCCAATCAAACCAAGTGACAATCACAATCAGACAAAGTAGTAGCACAACCCTTCCTCCTGATGCCGCGCCGCCAAGTAAGACACGCGTTGATTAATGGGTATTCCGCATCCACCTTCTCCACTTCTTATTAGCTATTTGGTCCAAGCAGATCCAGTCGTCCTTCTCATGATTAGTTCCATACTGATTGAGAAACGCCATGCTCATCTTCTTCTTGAATATTCCCAAGCTAGTTGTACGCCTCGCCAACCGTCCGCTTCAGCCTCCTTTTTTCAACTGAGCCGTAACCGGCAAAATCCACATGAAATACACAAACAGCTTACATTATTTTTAGGAAAATCTCACATGCAAAACACACAACTCCTCCCCAGTCTTGCATTTCCCTCAAACTCTTTGGTTAAACTGTCGTGAACCAACTACCAGCTCTAAATTACAACCCCGGTCCCTATGTACCTAATATTCAATATTTATTCTTTTCCCCACTTTCCCCCACAAGTCTTTCTCCAGCTCAGTAATGTTACCAGCACCAAAGAAATGACACTCGCTTTCTCTGCAATTCCTTCAAATTATCTTTTCCTTCCTTCATCACAACTAAGACTGACTTTATAATAACTCTCTGTTTCTCATCCGCCTCCTAAGGAACCAGAAGATGAACTGAAAAAAACTTCATCTCAGTCCATTCAATACCCAAATCACAACAACTTACATCCCTTCCTAGACCAATAAGACTCCTCCTTCACATAGTTTCCACTTCACTTACTCACCACTCCTTCCTCACATCTTTGGCCCAACTTTTTCTACATCCACTACTCCACCAGCCTGGCCTCTTTTCCCTCATCAACTACTTTACAAACTCGTTATAGCTCTTTCTCCAAACATTTTGCATTCCGCATCTCCTCCTGCATCTTCCCGTTAATCACAATCCTCTTCCCAGAGCCTCCAGCTTCAACCAGTCACCTGTAAAACTATGTCCAGCATCTTCTTTTCCCCTCACCACTCAAGGAGACAACCATCCAATTATTACCCGACTAAATTCCTCTCTTTAAAACGTCCACACCAAACCCTCAAGAACTTGTTCAACACGGCACGCACTATGACCACACTTTCAATCAATATTTACGAGCCCTGTAAAGTATAAAATAGCAAAGCTACCTCCAGACAAGCCGCTCATGTCCGCAACAACCAATTACAACATAAAAATCCGTGTACAAATCAGCTCCCAACAACAATCATTCCAACATCTCCTTCCCTGTCCGCATCCTCTTCTGTCTCATTCCGCAAACCGCTCAAGGAGCAATTCACAATTCATCAGCTTCCTCATCATCTTCCACTCGGACTCAAACAACGCCTTTGGCCTTACACAGCACAGGGCGTTAACCTTCATTTCAGTCCGCAGCCTTCCCACCCCTCCGCATCTTTCCTCCCCTCCCCCTTAATGCATTTGTCCACAACTAAACACCACTTTTAATCACAATCTCATCTCCTTCCTATTCTTTTCCTTACATAGCCACCCATCCAACCCTCATCAGCTGAGCGAGCATCCTTCTATTCAACCCGTGAAATATCCCTAACCCACAATCTGTCTTCTCTCTCCCTCTCATTTCTTCACATGCTCTTTACAGATCTTCCCCAGAGCCGTATAATAGCTCCCACCACGCGCTCTGCCCAAACCTACCACCACCAACAAATAACAAAACTGCCCAATCAAATCCCAAATAATCCAATCACCGACATGTCTGCCCTTAATTCACTCACTTAATCACATTTCCTCCAAGATATTCATCTTCTTCCATTCCAATCATTCACCTACGTGCCCTTTTACTTTATTTCTTCTTTTACTCAATATCCTCTAGTATCACATATTCTTCAACATCCTTTCCCCCTTCTCCAGCCACTTTCTCCACATCATCTTATCTTCCATATTCTTCCCTATTTTCCTGCAGATTCCTCCTCTGTCGTGTCTCTAATCCTCCAGGATGCCATATCCATTTGCAAAATTACCGTAAGACTGCTCTACATTCCCCTACCTTCCTCCTTGCCCAAATCTAGAGCATAATCATATAACAAGTTTTCTCCTTTTAAAATCAATTCATACACCTGTACCCCCCCCCACAAAGACTCCAATCAGCCAGACTTACCTCCGGCATACACCTCATCCACCTAATGCGTCCGACCATCCACATACATAACGAATCCAAAAAATATTCCACGTCCCATCAAATATATATACTAGCTCCACCTCTCTACCTGTTTAACAACCTCCCAATTCCATGCACTCTTCTCAACTACTTCAATCTACTTGTTGCCATTTCCTCATAATCCTCATAATACAGTAAAAATTCATACGCAAGACCTAGGCCAACCCCTATTCTCTCTTCTTTTCTTCCCGACCTCTCCTACTCTTTTCGGGAAGGCTTAACTTTCCCATTAAGCTACTATGTTCCTTGGAATAACACATATATTTTGATAATAAAAACGGATTTCTCCTTTCTCCTGCCAGAAGAAAGTCTTACTCTGGAATAAAGTAACACTGGCTGAAAGTAGCCAAGATTCTCATAACTTTATACCACGCAGGATTTCATTCCAAATCCCCATAAAATCTTCCATCTATTGCAACTACATTCCCTGTGTGAAAGACTTTTCTCCTTTTCTCCTTCCAAACCCATTCATCCAACCTACTTACGACTTAATCCTCGCATCCAATTCCATTTCCCACCTTTCTCCAATCATCTGAAAAATTCCTTAATATTAGCTGTAGTGCTCCATCGCAAATGTGGCTGCGAGGTGAGACACTTGACCTTTAAATAAAAATGCATGCTCACCTTTTTTCCCTGTTCGCCGAAATCCCTCTTGCTGTATCTTCCGTCTCCAGGTCAAGACTATCCGTCTTCTGTGAATTAATCATATGCTTCCTTTCTTTTCCAACTTCTTCGGCCGAATCTCTCCTGTTTAACGCAAAGACTTATGTCATCTTTCCACCGCCTTCATTTTTCCGAGGTTAAAAATTCCCCGGCACGTGTCAAGGCATGATGATCATCATCCTCCCCCACTTTCCAGCCATCATCATCATTCAAGGCAAGTGGCCCACATGGGACACTTTCCTCCTACACGCTCATCCTATCTGGATTTACTTCACAATCTCCTTCTTCCATCATATCCTCTTCCATCCAGTCAACGCTTCTACATTTCCTCCTAAAAGCCCACCACAGCGTCAGCACGCTACGCACTTTCTCTCCCGCATCTTCTTTCACCATAAACATCCCCTAAAACGCATCAGCTCTAACCCCCCATCATTCTCCAAGCTACGAATACTGCTTCCTCAAGCGAAACTTTCCCTACGCACCATAGATTCATATTTTTCCGTATCTCCTCCAGAAAAGCGGATAAAAACTTGTAACATTTAATTGCTTTGTATCCTAGTACAACTCTTGTACACAATTTCCATTGACCAAGAACGCGTTAACATTTTACGCTCCTTTCTAAGCACTTGAAAGAAATAAAATTCCGGAAATATGTTTTCACAATAAACGCGTAATCCCTATTCTTCCATCCTTCCAGAACCATCAAACCTACAAACAGCATGACAATAATGGAAGAGTACTTTTAGAACAAATAGTTTAATGCCTTTCTCCCTCTCTTTCCATTCAGTATGAGGTTCCACAGAAACTAAAACATTATGCCTCTACTGCATTATTTTACAAATGCAACACACTTTCACTTACCCAGAAGTGGTAGTCCAGCACGAGGAATCCAATGGCGTAAATAGTTTTTGATATAACGCCATTCGGTGGGTCCTTCCAGGCTTCAGAGGTTTGTGGCACCGGGGCATGAATGAGGTTGAACTTAATGTTCCGGTGGCCGATCCGATAGACTTCGTGACACAATTCCGCAATTCCTACGACGAAAACAATGGCACCGTTGGATTCCTCTTCTTCCGCTTACCCCAATGGACCACAAAACTGACGATTCTGGAACCAAAAATAATATTTCATTTTTAAACCAAAAAAGCAAGACTATCATGTGGGGTCAAAAAAATTTTGTTCCGGATTCCGGATTTTACTTACCAGATAGGGGTAGACGACCACGATGAATCCAATGGCGTAGATAGTTTTTGATTACACCGTTCGTTGGGTCTTTCCAGGCTTCACAGGTAAGTAGCCCCAGGGCATGGCTGAGGTTGAGCTGCATGTTCCGGTGGCTATGCCCAATGCCTCACTGACAGATTTCCAGACGTCCTACGACGAAACCAATGGCACCGTCGGATTCCTCGTCTCCTGCTCATCCCATTGGACCACCAAAAAGAAGAATCTGGAACACAAAAATTTTCTCGTCAAAACTGACCAAAGACCCCACCCTGTGACACCATTATGTGGTCAAAAACTTTGTGTTCCGGATTCCGTATTTTACTTACCTGATAGGAGTAGTCGACCATAAGGAATTGAATGGCGTAGTTAGTTTTTGATTACGCCGTTCTATTCGTCATTCCAGGCTTCACAGGTAAGTAGTCCCAGGGCATGGCTGAGGTTGAGCTTCATGTTCCGCTGTCTGATTCCATTGGCTCACTGATACCGTTCCAGACGTCCTCCGAAGAAACGGATGGCACCGTTGGATTCCTCGTCTCCTGCTCATCCCATTAGAACACCAAAACGAGGATTCTGGAAAAAAAAATCTTAAAATTTAACCAATTATCCAAAGACGTGGTTAAAAACTTTGTGTTCCCAAATCCGGATTTTACTTACCAGGTAGGGGTAATTGACCACGATGAATCTTATGCCTAGATAGTTTTTGATTACGCCATTCGTTGGGTCTTTCCAGGCTTCACAGGAAATGTCCATTGAATATAGGAAAATACGAAATATACCCGATTAGCTTTCCAAAATATGTAATAATCTAGTGAAGATGATTATATTTATGAATGAAAGTATTTACTGATTTACGCTTTAAATTGTTGATACTTGACTTACTGTGGGACGGAAGTACTTAATTTACTTGAATAGGCACAGCATAACCATAGGGTTGGTATTTCCGACTATGCTTAGTAGCCTACAGATGCTCATCTCTCACATAGCTCTTAAAGATTATTACGCTATCCATCGTTACATCAATTCTACCACCCACATCATAACATACCATATCGCTATTCTTTGTTCTCACTCTTCATTGCTTTACCTGAAACGCAATAATCCACTCTTCCCATTCATGACATCAGGGTCAATCATCCACAACACAGCAGCGTAAGAAGCGCTCTCTTGAGGCCACTTCCAAGACAGCGTCACAGAGCTAGTTCCCTTCTTGAAGTCCAACTGACCACAACGTTTTTTTCTGATTACCTGCCAACGTTAACATCTTCCCACAAAAGTGTTGCACCCCGGCTCCCTTACTAAAAACTCCACAACACAGACAAAACCCAACCGAATTTTCCTAGTGTTTCAAAAACCTTGTGGAACGTCCATCAGGACGCTAAATTTGTAAATATGAGTGAGCCACTAAGTAAACTCTCCATGTTTCTCTTAGCCGTGCCTTCGGTAGTGTACATTGCTGTTCTAGTCATTGTGTGCTCCGCAATTTGGAGTGTTGCAGACCGACGACAGGGTCGGATTCAGAAACGTCCTCCAGGTAACCCAACGCTGAAATTTGCACCTTCTGTTTCGTCTACTCGACACCTGGCCACCACCTCAATTCCCCGCCTTTGAAGTTCGCTTCGTTCACCCTTTTGAAACTCCTATTCATACATTCCAACCTTACAGCTTCTTCATCTTTTTCTCAAATCTCATTTCCGCTTCTCCAATTCCACAGTGACCCAGCGTAGTAATTTCGCGGAAGCAAACCTATCTATCTTTAGGTCTTTTCTTCCCATTCCTCTTGTTTCGTCTCTTCACAGCATATAGAGTATCTATCCCTCCTAAAAAAATTATCTCCGTCATCTCTTTGAATCCCGTGTGAAGCCTAAAGTCTTTTCTCTTCCGTCCTCTTTTTATAGGTCCCCTGAGAGTTCCTATTCTTGGGAATGTGCTCCACATGCTGCCCGCAGTCATGGATCCGACAAAATTCAATAACTCAATCTCCTTCTTCCTCAACAACTTCCTCACAATCCTCTCCTTCAAACCGGCCTACATAATTCTCCATAATCTAACCAAAAAATTCGGCCCCATCATGAGTATCCAGTTCGGTGTCAACCACGCAAGTAAGTTTCAAATATACATCATTTCCCAATTCAACACCATACTTCAACACCGCTCCTGAGTTTACAACCGCTTCCCAACTAAGTCATTTTCCTACCCACTCCTTCTCCTTACGCTTCTCTTCTTCCGTCCATCTATACAAATCCTTTCCAGTAAAATTTTAACCTACTTATTTTCACCGGAATTTCCTTTACGCATAATCTACGCAATCCCCCCATGCCTCAACTCCAGTCTCTTCTCGTGAAGCTTACTTTCCCCGCCTTCTCGCCTTTCTCCATGTGGATCTTTGCAATTATTTTCTCTTCCAACAACCTACGCATAGCTGGTATTTGGTACAGCGATGCGCCTATTACTTTGCTAAAACCGAATTAATTCGATAAGATTGCATCAAACCAGCATATTTTCTACAAGACTTTAAATGTATCATCATCCCTAACACAATTTATAACACTGTCCCATCAAAATCTAACGTTTACAATTCATTTACAATGCATCAACTTGTTAGCCGCCAATCACAACCACTACCGTAATTAGGATTAGCATATCAAAAGCCGCTGGCCACTTGCAGTCTCGCTGAAATCCAATTCTCACAACTAGCATCAATTACCCAAGGTTAGTTTATGCGTGTTCAACATCAACCTCTCACATATTAATTCCCTCAACTGTCATTCTCATTCCCCCACGCAGCTTACTTCTTCCATCAAGAGAATGTTATACAACGTACAGGAACACTCTCAGTCAGTCGTCTCTTCACATTTACCCAAATCCCCTTCCATTTTCTTATGAAATACCTGACACCAACGCTGATTGACCATGACCGCGTAACGCTTATCCTCAATCGCCAGTACGGTGCTTCTCCCTTTGCAGTCTTCTTTCCACTCTCAATTTCCCTTATCCAATATTTTCATCCTTAAAAGCCAAACTTAACAGCCTTATACAATTAATGCGCTTATTAATTTCGCAAACCTTAACCATAACAAACTCTTGCCAACTCACTAACAGACAACGTAAGGGCCTAAGCCCTTACGCTTACCGCCCCTTCCACCCTCCCTTACGATATTTACAAAACAAGATGTAATGGGAAAGTACCTCACCTTGCTTCCCTTAGCTCACGCCCATGTAAACTAAAACTCGCCGCCCCTGGTTCGTTTCGTTCTTTGTCCTAGAGTATAATTACACATAAACTTAATGAAAAATGCTTCATTACTCATTCATTCCTTAAATTATGATTATACTTAAATGTTCCTGTACCATTCATAGGGAAGCTAGCATATAGCTTTAAAAAGTTCGTGCTCGACCCAGTCACCTATTAGCCTTGAAAGTGCTTTAGCGTATATGCATTCCTTATTTAAATAATGTGGAAAGGTTATATAGCAGCTAATGAGTATTCTCCAATCCAAGCTCATCGTCAGGTATTAGTTTAGACAGTCCAGGTCAGAATTCGCCATTACGTAAGAGCTATCTTACTTTCTACTATGAGTTATACCCATTCACCAGCCACGGAGGGAGAACACGCGGATAATCATTTACTGTACAGTCATTAAATAAGCTCACCGTTTTTCACAATTCTGCCATCATCCTTTAATCCTATGCCATCTTTTGCTCCTATATTATCTCAGAAGTAATTGTACTTGCATTCTTGATACCTAACAAGATGCAGAATAACAGTAGTGCGTTCAAGTTACGATTGAAAAAGTTTCCCTCATCACTCAGTTCCCATCCTCTTATGCCCTAGCATCATCCATCAATCTATTGCAGCTCTAATATTAAAATTCAAACTATGGCCTTAACGCAACGTTATCCCATCCCTAACAAATTTAGCAACTGTGAATATGCTAATTACTCCAACTAGTATTACCGGCGATGTTGGGAACTAGAGAAAATTTTATGCAAAGAGAATAATCTAAACCTCGTATTTTGTTGCAAATATACACTACACACTTACAGAATCATGGGGAAAAATGTCCAAAAGTATCTAATCCTCGTACATTTTTACCTAAAGTTTTGATAGGATCTAGCAAATATGCCAGAGAAGTATTTTGCCGAGAAGAATTCTCTCACAGGTTCGCAGACGGATGGATGGTGGAGCGATCCTTTGGCAAACCCCTTGGTAGGTTCTTTTTTAACTATCAGCACTCATGTTTTGCATCATTTTTTCTATTTTCAGCCACTTTATATGCATTATATTTTGTTTTTACTCTTATCGTATCGCTATCAACTATTCCACGAGATAACGCAAATGCATATAACGCATTCATATGCTCTGAGAGTTTTTCTCAATATACTCTCACGTATACTTGTTACATGCAGATAATTACGACGACCTATAATTATTCCCTCCAAGTCCATTCCTTCTACACTAACACTGTGAGCCGACATTTCGGACATAGTTGTTGACTAGGAAGTCATTAAAAGTCATTTAAGATTCTCACAATCAATTCAATAACCTTAAAACCAGCCGCAAATCCCTAGACTATGTGACCCATATTTTTTGTACTGGAGTGATGGATACCTGAAACTAAACTGCGAGCTCTACAGAAAGTCAACAAATATCACCAACTACAATACACTGAGAAACTGGCTACAAAACAACAAGACATTCTATGATCATTGGATGTTAATTAGTTCCTTCCGCTTTCACTAGGTCTTATTTTTCACAATGGCGAGAGGTATAAGAAAATCAAAAACTTCACAGTCAGGAACCTAAAAGACTTTGGCTTTGGCAGACAGCAGAGCATGGAAGCCGCAGTTGAAGAGGAACTCTTGGATTTCCTCCACGTTTTCAACGAAAAGGTTGAAAAAAATAATAGCATCATCCTCATGGAACACATGTTCACGCTTCCTGTTCTAAACATCTTGTGGAACATGGTTGGAGGAATGAGATTTTCCTACGACGACCAAAAACTTCAACGTTTAATCCGGGATGTGGAGGATTTGTCTAGAAGTTTTGATATCGGCGGCAACATTCTCATGGCTTTCCCCTTCCTCCGACATGTCGCCCCTAACATAACAGGTCATGCTTATCAAATGAAACTGTACCGGAAACTTCACGACTATTTCAGGGTACCAACGAAACATACTAAGCATCATGCCTACAAACTAGTACCTCTATCATCCCAGTCCTCTTTTTCGTAATTGAATCTTTTCATTTTTCAGGAAATCCTCCATGAAAGACAACGGGAAGGTTCCTACATAGGAAACCCCAAAGACTTCATCGACATATTTCTTCAGCAAATGGACAAATCTTCAAAAAATCCAACAAACAACAATAACACACAGGAAACTAAACCTGAGGTCCCTACAGGCGACAGCCTTTTCACAGGTACACTCCTACCCAACTCATGGTAAAGCTGAAACTCATTACGCTTACAAAAATCTATACTTTTTATACAATTCCACAGAAGAGCAATTCATCATGGTCTGCCTAGACTTGTTCACTGCTGGGTCTGAAACAACGGCAAACACACTCGACTTTGCTGTTCTTTTCATGATATTGAATCCTGAAGTTCAAGCCAAAGTCCAGCAAGAGATCGAAGACGTTATTGGTGTTAATCGGCTTCCTAAAATGGAAGATCGCTACAAGTTAGTAATTTTCCATGTCTGGTTTCTCACGTATTCAAGATCAGTCTAATCTATTAAGATTATTTACCTTATTACAGCATGCCTTACACCGAAGCCACGCTTCTAGAAGTCCAGCGTCTCAGCAACGTTATTCCACTCGTCCACAGAGTATCAACTAAAGATACGACCGTTGCCGGCTATAACATTAAAAAGGTAATGCATTCCATTGATGCTTTTCCAATCTTGAGCTGAAAATAAACTCTGCAATTAGCCAAATTCGTTTTATGGATGCTCTTATGGGTTTACTAGTTAGCTGCAACGCTCATTAATCCCTATTTAATCAATTCTGGTGTTGCATATCCAGGACGATGTCATGGTCATGAATCTTCACAGTATCCACCTGGATGAGGAAATGTGGGAAAATCCAACAGAATTCCACCCTGAAAGATTTATCGACGCAAACGGTTCTCTTGTCCACTCTCCAGCATTCCTCCCATTTGGAATGGGTAAGTTGTAAAACCTCAAATCGTATCCCTACATTACGGAACATTCTTTCAAACATCACAAATTAATTAAACCAAATCAAATTAAAATTTCAGGAAAACGAGTTTGCATTGGAGAAGTTTTAGCAAAACTAACACTTTTCACCTACTTCACTGCTGTTATGCAACGATATACATTTGCAAAGGCTACACACGCAAATCTTCCTGAACCATGCTATAAACCAGCTAAGGGGTTCACAATAGGTCCAGACTACTTCTATGCTTCTGTAATACCACGGACTTGTTGATATACTACATGAACTAGCCATTATTGCAAGACTTTACCGGGAACATATTCCTATTGTCTTCAAAAATGTACATTGAATCTTATTCCACTTCACTGCAAAACCACACTTGTTAAGATTCAGTAAAACTTCGATTTAAGATACGGAATAACGAAAATTCAATATTACAACTTATAATCGTTCTCTCCTCGAAATCTGGTTCACTAAATACGTCTCTGCTAACTAGAACGGCATAGGCTTCAAAAGGCTATCTAATCTCAACACCAACCTCACCTTTCGGCTCAATGTGCAAGTTTCTTTAGCATAAAAACAGCATTTGTTTATTAGTGAACGCTGAAAGGTGACAACACGGTGGTTCCGATAGTTCACAACACTTACGCTATTCACGACCAGTAAACTCCACTGTAAATGTAACACCCCAAATATAGGATTCATGACATTTCAAAATACATTAGCATCTATATATCAGAACCGTGTACACAGTACAGTATACATAAACACATCGAATGTCTTGGATACTTCCATACTCCATTCGAGTATATAAAGAGTCAACATGATGAACTTTTCAATTGCAGCTAACAGGTAAAAGACGAATTTAACGAAATTTGAACAAGTAATTTCGATTACTGCTGCCACAATTGTGTACTAATTTGTAGCAAAATCCTACCTCTTTGTACCCTGCAATATGCTATTACTCACACACGTTAAATATCATATCGAAATCCAAGAATAACTGTCTTATATCGGTTGTTCAGTAAACCAAAGATCAATAATTTACATTCAATCAGTAAAAAATGTTAAAAACGATTTGCGATAGTCTGAGCGCTACCATATAGTCACGCAATCAATTTCCAGGAGACTAGACTAGTACCCACTAGCTAAATTGCGTATTAAAACGTGTGTGCTTATTATAAAGACTCATAACCTATTGGATATAGTATATATTAACCATTGAGCACTGAGCTATGGTGATTTTAAATTATTTGTACACGTTTCAAATATGTATGCAAACTCCTATGTCTGGTTAAATAATAGCTGATAAACCATGACAATTAAGGTAACAATTTTGCTGAATTTTTGTGCTCGTGGTTAATGAATAAGATAACCTAGCTATCACTAGTGCTGAATCTTGAAGATTCGATCCGATAACTGCTGATCCGAGAAAACGTCGTAACAATTTCGAGTGGTTTTCTTCTAATGTACAGGTGTATGCAGGCCTTAAAAAATCTAATTTCGACACAAGTCTTCATTAAATATAGTTACCAATAACAGAACAAGGAAACATATCCACCGGAGTATTCGCAACAATGCCACTAAAATTTAGTTTCAACTAATTGATAAGGACAGTGTCTAGTCTAGTAAACCCCTACTTACAAACTTCTGTGGCTGGTCAGAGAGCTTACCACATTTACTGACCGTATTAGACTACTGCCTAAAGCAGCAATTGACCCGATTCCACTAATTAAAATCGATCCTTCTTTTTGCACAATTAGGCTACATTCACCGTATGGAGAACGTTGAAATAGCAATTTGACCAGAAAATTCATTAAGCTATAGATACATGATTCAACTTCTCAACTTTCCTTCCGCAATGAGCAACTGCCATTGCATCCGAAAAATGATTCTGTTATCATTGGTAACTGCAGTGTAAAGGAACTAGTGAATAATTACAGCAAAGATAACCTTACTTTCACGATACAATTTGAACTTTCGCACAATTCGATTCAAGACAAGTTAAACCTATAAAGACAAGATTTGGAAAGTGGCAGTAGCATTGTTTGTTCGCACTATTAAAGCCAGAAAACCGAAACATAACGCAGATTCTATGAACTTAGTGTGCAACCTCTTTTGCGATATAAATATCTATTTCGTTACAAGGATCACAACTCTGGAACCATAACTCATGATGGACTTGTACATGAAAGTCCATGACTATTGAATACTATCTTACTGTTTCTTTGGTCGCACATACAAACTACATTAGTTCCTTACTTTATAGATACGCATACATTTGACTATGTTAATCAGCTCATCAATAACAACTAGGAGCACTCCCTCTGCATTACGTCTTTCACTTTACATCAATCCACTTGCGTAACTGCAATAGCATCTAAAATTACTATCAACGCCACCAAGTACAGACAAACCTCCTTCACAAAGTTAACCGACTTTCCTCATACACAAAACTATACCAAACCACTTGATCGGTTCCAGACTATTCTTATTAAAATTAGTAGTTAGTTCCCGGCGGTTGGCTGTTATAGTGTTTCTACTTATCTCGCTACAGTTTACAGAAACAGGGCGCATCTACTCAATCAGTAAAACAAACCAAGAAAAGACTACTCAACGAAAACCAGCTCAAGGATTTCAATTAAACTACCTTCTAATGTGACGTAGCTCATTCAAAAGTAGAAGAGTCGTTCGGAAGCAAATTCGCAATACCAGAGGTAACTTTAGAAAAAGGGAAGGAGATCAGTTCAATGCCTGTAAGCACCTACTTTTACGAGTATCAACTAGAGCGTGTTAGCCATTTTCAACCGTCAACAGAAGAATAACCGATGCTAACGTAGTATGAAATGAATCCGAAAAAGAAAAATAATTTCGTCCACATAGGAGTTACTTTCGAAACTACATACATATCCTCAATCTACAAAGACTAAAATTGCGACAGCTAAAACTTTGCGGTAAAAAATAAACATGGCATGGCAAACTGTATTGCCACAACGAAAACAACTGGCAGCCCGCTATACTCCGATGAAACTTTTAACTCAAGATAACAGGTACTCATGGGTAGTAAATCATAATTCCGTCTACTACGAAGTAGATGAGAATTTCAGGCTTTTATGCCTCCACTCAGAAAACTTTCCGAATGGATGAATGACGATGCTCATGGTATTTGCCCTACATCCAGGAGGACTACTCCAATCGTCGAGTCGAGGACACGTTCACTTGAATGAAGCAGCATCCTGTTTGCACGGGTAAGCTTCCGTTTAAGAATGATGAGGGTACTTCGTTTTAACTTCTCTGTACGGTATTTCAGAGGCAACAGGAAAATCTTCGAAAAAGTGTTGTAAAAACTCGAAAGTCGGTCGCCTCTCAGGATCAGTATCCCAGCAACGCAGCATTATATGGTACACAGCATCAGAAACGCAACCACTCGAAGGTTGTAGCATTCTATATCCTTTACTAACCTGATCCATTACTTCACGGTTGTTCATCCCTAGAATTGGCATTGATATTTTTATATAAAAGACAGGGAGATGCTAATATCGCTTATTACTTCAAATACTATAAACTTACCGGGATAAGGCACTTGTCCAAAGGTGAACAATTCCATCAAAAGAATACCGTAAGACCAGACGTCCGATTTGACAGAGAACCTCCTAAAAACAAAATTCCTTTATTAGCGCAATAATAGTAACCAAATTTTAATTATAGGACTTGGAGGAAGACCTGCTCGTAATGTTATTTTGATTTACTTTTAAATTACTAAATACTTACATGAACTGGACCGCTTCAGGTGCTGTCCACTTCACCGGGAAACGTGACCCTTGCCTCGGACAGTATTCATCGTCTTGAACAATGACACGAGCAAGCCCGAAGTCACATATTTTTGAGATGTTTTTCTCACCAACTAGAACGTTTCTGGCTGCCAGGTCGCGGTGCACCAGCTGCTTTTCTTCCAAGTAAGCCATTCCACTTGCAATCTAAAAGCAGCACAAAATACATTAAAATATTTCATACAGTGTATATGTATTACATGTCAAACACCACAGCCATGTTTCTTTATCAGCCAGCAATTAAGTAACTGCAAGACTTTCATAACACCTATCATGGTCCTCGGTAGTTTTATATCAGACCGTATGGATACAATGTAGGTAGAAGGAATACAGCCTTTTTCCAGATAGATCTAATCACTGTAGCCTCCTATTCTCTCAGAATACTACTGCTTACCTAAAGAGCTACCATACCAGCTAAAGACACGGCCTCGAGACGGAACCAATGCAGCTTTTATCGTCTTGCCTGTCGTTTTCACTCTACCTTTCTGTTGCTGCAAAGTTTTGTGAAGCTCATTCACAAGTGTAAACCTTTAACAACGTACCCAGCATACTCCCTTCGAATACCAAAGTGTCAACGTTTACAACTGTGGCCTACAAATGTAAACGTTTACACATATAGCTTACAAATGTAAACGTTTACAAACAGGGCTTCCAAAATGTAAACGTTTACATCCATAACGTTATGAGTGTAAACGTTTACATTCTCAGACGAAAACTTGTAAACATAGACACGACACTTCAGCCGTTCGAATGTTGATTTGAAATCCCATAACGCAGAAATACTAAATCTTCAATCAGCTATCTACCGGTTACATTTGTAAACGTTTACATTATTGGCGAAAAAATGTAACCGTGTACAATCCCTGTGTAGAATGTGCGTAGTTTGGATTCAGTTCAACTTCCAAAGGCACAACAAACAGGAATGAGTGGGGACTAGAACAGCTTGAAGAAGCCGTACGTTCCTCCCTCCGCTTAGCATTTATTCGTAGTCATAGCTCGTCGTTTACTACGTAACTAAAGTAGCACTTGACTCCAATCGTTACCTGTGCTGCGATGTAAACCAAATCTTGTTCCTCTAACTGCTGGCCATCCCCATTTCTCAGGTATTCCAAAAGGGAGCCGTTCCTCATGTATTCGGTAACAATATAGACAGGCTCTTCACGAGAGCATACAGCGTAAAGTGCTACTAGGCGACTGTGTCTGAATTTCTTCATGATCGCCGCTTCTTCAAGAAAAGCACTAGAAGACATCAATGTTCCTGATTTGAGTGTTTTGATTGCTACTTCCATGCCATTTCGCCAATGCCCTGGAACATTAACACATGATCATTAGTCACTAGATTCAACCATATATATATATTATTTCCCTTAATGCTTTGGCAATTAAAGTATCGACTGCTTACCATACCACACTTCACCAAAGTTACCGGATCCAAGCTTTCGAACAAAGGTGAGCTCATTACGATCAATCTCCCACTGGTCTCGAGTTTCAGGAGACAGGTCCCACATTTGCGGACATTGCTTTGGACACGCAGAGGTTAGAACGTGGCATAATCCTTGAGCATTGCCTGTAAATATGTCCAACGTTTAAGTACCATTGAAGTTAATAAAATGAAGCTTCGAAATCATTTGATCATAACTTACGCGCATAAGACTGTACAAGCTCTCGTAATGACTGAAAAAGTAGTCTAGTGGTAATGTAATATCCTCCACCCTCTAATGGCCTGATTTTATAATGCTTGACATGATAAGACTTGTCCTGTTCCCAGTCTTTCACACTCAGGGAAAATGCTCCGGGATTTTGTTCCGAGTTCCTAATGAGGAAGGTCCCACGAGGATTCTCTTCGCTCATTAGGATCTTTTCCGCTTCTCGCCTTGAAATTTTTCCGAAGAACCACCTGCAATAAGAGGCATAGAACATTTAAGCATTACAATATGACTGAATCTACTACACAGCAACTGAAAATTATGATTCACATGAAGCAGCAGCATCGAAAATTTAAGAGAAAAACGGATCTCAGAACACCAGTGCAATAATACTATTCCTACGCTAGTAACCAAGAAAGGGGCACGGTTATCATAAAAGAAGAGGCTGAAATGAGACAATAGGACCACCATCAACTTACTCCTCTGATTCAATAGACTTTTCCACAGCAACAAAATTCCTTGGGACGTATCCTGTGTGACCAGTACGTATAACATACACATTCCACCAATCCGGATCACTAATCACAAAAAAGGAGCTATTAAAACCACTTCCATTCCTTAAGTGTAGATTATCAGCATGATTGGAACCAATCTCACCTATCATTAATTACTTCCAGTACATCGCCCTTCTTGAAATCGACATCACGGCTATGCCTGGAGCTATAATCGTATAATGCAACCAACGTCTTCCCCCCAATGGCCATTCCGGGACTGTTTTTTCCGCCAGTTGTATACTGCTGATGAATAAATGACGTTTTGCTACTAGCACCACTTGGAGTAGACACTTGGGTGCCACCGTGCCCGTTTCCTCTGATGTATCCATTGCTGCCAGTATCGAAGGATTCGCCTCGGCTCTTCTGGAACGACAGTTGCTGAGGTAAAGTTTTGCATTTGTTGCTGTTACCAGACTGGCCGAAAGTACTGAGGGCTGTCAATATAAAACCAAGGTTACAATCATAATGCTTCTTATAATGTAAAATATATGAACTTCCCAACTTTATATTAAAACTTACATGGCGTTCTTATGATATCGCAGTTTTTGTTACTCGACACCACCACATTTGATCTCTGGAACACATCTCCCGATATATACGCGGTGTCTCCCACAGGGACATGGCTATTTTTACTTGACTTTCCACCTATATAGTACGGTAACCATTATTATTGTTTGAAAATTGGATCAGCAAAGAATCCAATCAAATCAACCCCTGGATAATGAAGGCAGCAATCTTATAAACACGATATTTCAAGAAAACTTACCCATTCGTAATTGCTGAAGAGGATGGAGACTACGACCTAAAATGCAGCTTACATACTCAATTGCGGTTCAATATTGACGAAGTGTTCAAGGGCTTGCCTTCTTCTATCTTCAGTTCCCGAATATCTTTAAAACAAAAAACAAAAGAACCAGTTTTTAAACACTGTCTTCCGCCTGTCCAAAAATAAAAACTACGTGAAGTTTGCAATAATTTTCTGACTTGTTCGCTATTCGTTTCGGCTTTGCGATCTACATACCTGTTTTTCTTTTCGTTTGTTCCGATTCAATCACAAACTGATACCCAGTACCACAGATTCGAAATCCCAACTATTCGATCTACGAAGCACGCACTAGCGGAAAACCGTCGGGAGAGTTTGCAAATCTGATAAACCATAAGCAGTTAACATCATATTTATAATAGGGAATTGATACCTCAGATTATAAATAACTTAATACTTCAACTTAATATTCATATTACAAATACTCTTACCTTTGCGAAACGAATAAACCTCACGTGCTACCGATGTCTGTCGATATTTTTTCGCAATTTAGCTAAATAAACCAAAAATCAAGTTTTCTACAATTTTTACGAATGACTTAAATTGGTTAATGTTTCCGTATAAAATCCAATGGCTATGATCTCCTCTTCCGACGACACTCCCTTTGAATGCGAAATTACGTTCAAAGGTTCCCCTAATTTGTAATGACTAAATCCCGAATAAATGCTCTTTTGAATCCTGCAAGAGAATTAGTGCCCTGTTTGTTGTTAAACGAATCTCAAAGGATTCTTTGATGTTTAACAATAGTCCCGAAATATTCATCAAATGTAGGACCAGCACAGCAAATACGGGAACTGAAGAAGGACAATATGTAATAGGCTGTGGATTTGTATTCATACCCATGGTATATTGTGCTTCCATCGTCACTGATCATGTGTGGGGCCTTCTGTGTATGTAGCTATATAAAGTGAGAATACCTACTTTACTCCTAGGGAGCGTTCAACAATGATATCATCAGAATCAAGGGTGGGTGGGTAAGGCTTTCGGTGACTTTAGGGTGGATGGGTTGGAACAAATATGATATCATCTTGGAAACCGGATAAAACGGCAAAAGTTAGAGTAAATTACGTTTAATTAAATTCAAGTATGAAACTTATAAGCCTAATACCTAATTTAGCTGCTTCAATCTTTAAGAATGTAGCCTGACCTCAAGATCAAAAGTTTTAAATCCACGATACAGTTTCACAAGGGAAACGTTTTAGAAGAATCTAATTCTATCTCCCAAAAACCATAAGGCAGCTTATCTCAAGCTCTAAAGCAGCCTAGTATGAAATCTCAATCAAAAGCATATTCCGAAAATTTAACTGCATCGACAAAAAAGCTACTCAACGTTCGTTACTGCCGATCATGAAAAGTCTTCGTAGAAGATAACTTCCAGATTTCTTCCTCTAGCAGCACCCCTTAAAAACCTTTAAGATGCTTATTTTATCATAAGGCATTTACCGAGGAAACCTTCAGTACTACTTCTAAATAAATTATATTAAGAGTTGTAGCGCATACCAAAAACGGTTTACGCTCGCGCTCCAAGGGATATTTTACCCTTTGACTATTTTCCATCCGTGCATCACATTTATCATTGTCGTGGACGTAGAAGCATCAATTAAATTGCAACATTAAAGAAAACTTCGAGTCTATCATCTCATATTTCTTCCTCAATTAATTTACTAATTATTCCCCACCTTCCTCTACATTTTACCTTCATCCAGTTCAGACCGCTTGTGCCGTACTGCGCATGCTCACAGTTACGAGAAAGCTCCATCCAGCTACACCGTCAGCATCACACTATGGACGTAGTGCATACAAATTCACCTTGTTCATATCACTACAATCACCAAACTCACATTTCAATACTGTACGGATACGCCCTGCAGTACTTCGGGCATCATCGGCACCTTCCGTTGTGCTTGTCTTCTTTTACCGCTCCCTCCCTCCTCCTCTGACGTCGCGCAAAGGTATTGTTCATATACGACTTAGTTTTTAAAAACTCGCACGGTTTTCAGGGTCCCCGCAAGAGCGGTCATAAAAATTGGATTTCATAATCTCGACCCTTATTTTTGCATTAGAAATATAAATTAATTGTTTCTACTGGAACCCTCTCTTCTTTTCCCTAACTATGCTCTCAAACCCTGTAAAAATCAGTACAACACTCAGTTCGCTGGTATCATCAATGGAAAAACAAATGGAATAAAACTCCAGTAACTTGTGCATGGCCCCCGAGTAATAAGTTATGTGAGTAAATTACTTCTCATTTCCTTCTCTCCTCAACACTTCTCCCTTCATTGTCTGCCAGTGGTTGATGCTCCTTCAGTCACGGAGCTTCATTGCCAGTGTCGGCTTTTCCCACTTGGAGAAATCACCGGGGTTGAAATTAATTTCCATTTAAGTTAACCCTATCCAACTATTACTTCGGTAGTAGCGAAATATTTTTCGGCGACTCTAATAGCGTTACCACCGATACCCGAGTGAGATAGATTTACGTGTTCTACGTCTACTGTATTGCATCGTCAAAAGCAAAGGCGGTTAACTACCCATCCAAACACGTCCAACCATGTCTTCATCTGCTCATAGCCGGAAGAAAGTCTGCTATTATTACGACAGTAAGTAAATTATTTCCTGTAATAACTTTAGAAATGTATTTTTTAAATATTTAGTTATTTTAAAACGAGTTGAAACCAAAAATTGTCAGTTGACAAGCATAGCAATACCACTTCCTCTCACGTTGGACCGATCGCCCTTCTTGATCACCGTATATATGTACTTACAATGTAATAACATGCGTGCCGTGAGCATCATTTATTACCCTTGCCCCTCACTGCTCAATGGCCACCGCTGATTGAATTAAAATGCTTTGCATCAACCATTTATGAATATGCGGCACATCGCTATTAAGAATGCAGTTTTTAATAACTTAAAGGTGCAATTGCATCTAGCTCCTGCATGCATTCTCGCCGTTGGCACTTACCGAACGATGAGTTCTGATCAAGAACAACGTAACCTGGGACCAATCTAATAATATAAATTAATTTTTTAATTTCAGGTGACATCGGCAACTACTATTATGGCCAGGGTCATCCCATGAAACCACACCGCATACGTATGACCCACAACCTTTTGTTGAATTACGGCCTTTACCGTAAAATGGAAATTTACGTAAGCTCCATACCAACTTAACGTCCATAATCACACTTTTCATCTGTTGAGCGAAAATACATTTAGTAATTTCCTTTAATAGCGACCACACAAAGCTACCGCTGAAGAGATGACCAAATTCCACAGTGACGATTACATTCGTTTCCTCCGAAGTATCAGACCTGACAACATGACCGAATACAACAAGCAAATGCAAAGATGTAAGACCTTATCTCATACCTAAAATTATACTCGAACCAATTGCATTTGTATTCTGCATTTAAAAATGAGGAGTTTAATGAGCTTTAACGTTATCTATCTGCAGTTAATGTCGGTGAAGATTGCCCCGTATTTGACGGCCTCTATGAATTCTGTCAATTATCTGGAGGGGGGTCCGTTGCTGGAGCAGTTAAACTCAACAAAGAAGCAGCAGAGATAGCAGTAAACTGGGCCGGAGGTTTGCATCACGCCAAGAAGTCTGAAGCTTCTGGATTCTGCTATGTCAACGATATTGTTTTAGCTATCCTTGAACTCCTCAAATATCATTTACGAGTCCTCTACATTGACATCGATATTCATCATGGAGATGGAGTTGAAGAAGCATTTTATACCACTGATAGAGTGATGACAGTCTCTTTTCACAAGTACGGAGAATACTTCCCAGGGACTGGTGATTTGAGGGTAAGATTTTAACTACATGCATCTTTGCTTAAGACAAAAGTCTCGTGTACATCACTAACGCTAACTTGTAATGGTTAATTGAAATACATGAGAACACTCTTGCTCTTTTAGGATATCGGCGCTGGTAAAGGAAAATATTATGCAGTAAATTTCCCATTACGAGATGGAATAGATGACGAGTCCTATGAATCAATTTTCGTTCCGATTATGACGAAAGTCATGGAAACGTACCAACCGAGTGCTATCGTGTTGCAATGTGGAGCAGATTCACTAACCGGAGACCGATTAGGGTGCTTCAACCTCACACTGAAAGGTATGTGCAATGTTTGTCCAAAAATTTATGCGCATTTTATGCTTCTGATAATGTTTTCGTGTCTGCCCCGAGAAATCCTTGGTAATGTAGAACTATCATGTTATATTAGGTCATGCTAAGTGCGTAGAGTTTGTCAAAAAGTACAACTTGCCACTTCTACTGCTCGGCGGAGGTGGATACACGATCAGAAATGTAGCACGCTGTTGGACCTACGAAACTGCTGTTGCGCTTGGATCCGACATCGCTAATGAATTACCGTATAACGATTACTTCGAATACTTTGGCCCTGACTTCAAACTTCATATCAGTCCCTCAAATATGTCTAACCAAAACACTCCTGAGTACCTCGAGAAAATCAAAAACAGACTATTTGAGAACCTTCGTATGCTGCCATGTGCACCGGGGGTCCAGATGCAAGGTAAATTCTATACTTAATTTTACTCCTGCACCCCTAGACAATGCATTCTGTACCTAGTATCAATCGGAAAAACTCAGAATCCAGTAGCAACACCTACATATATGCTAAACTAATCCTCATTTTCAACGTAGCTATACCGGAAGATGGCGCGCCAGCAGAAGAACCCGACGAAGACGCAAAGCCCGATGAGCGCTTGACATCTCGCATCACAGATAAAAGAATTGCAGCTGACACAGAATTATCAGACTCCGAAGATGAAGGTGAAGGCCGTAAAGACCAAAGGTACGTAGCCAAAAGATTCTTGTTATAGTGCGTCATTGTCAAGATAAATGCTACGGAAATACTCAAGTGCTACTATTAACTTACAGGTCCTTCAAACAAGCTCAAAGTAGGAAGCGTTTGAAGCAAGATGATACCAGTAATGGATCAGACTCAAAAGCAGGTGAATCCAAGCCAGAAGCTAAAGCAGCTGAGACTAAAGCAGCCACTACAGAGCCTGGAGCAAAAGAAACTACTGCTATCCCTGTTAAACCAGAAGAAACTAAATCAGACGAGAATGGCGGCAAGAGTCCAACCACAGCAAAGTCTCCTCCAAGAAGTGCAAGTCCAATGGATACAGATCCTGTAGAGCCCGCAGTCCCTACAACGGCTACATAATGTATTATCGTTATTTAACTATGACCATTCAGAGTTCACTTAATTTTTGTTACGACAATTTTTTACCCAACATTGAGCTGCGTTCGATTAGGATTCGATCTCGATACCACAGCAAAGTCAAGTTGAACAAATTTCCCTTTTTCCATCGCACTCCTGTGCTGATGATAGTGTATACTACATGAATGAAATCTGACAACATCACAATATTCTAATTCTCTTAGCTTTTCCCCAGTTGAACCTATTCTGGTTTTTATGTTTGGAAATCAAAAAAATAATATACCCTTTAAAGACAGGAAATGAAACCGGGTGACAACAACTAAACTAATGAATTAAGAACCAATAGAATCCCTCTTTTCAGTAGATAGATATAGAAACTCATGGTATCTATGTAACTATTTTCCTTTAAAGGCAATGCTCGTTGATTCGAGTTCCTAACTATGAATTGATATTCGCCAATGAAAGTGGCCGAGTTTTTTGTACATCTGTAATTTACTAAAGATGAGTTTCAGATCTGAACTGCCTTAACCTCCCTCTTAGTTTTCAACAGTGTACATCTCCACCAACTGAATTAAAAACACCAATGTGTAACTCGGATTTTTTTGTTGAGAATAGAGACAGATACAAAACAGAACGGAGCGGTGAGAGGAGTATCAAACAGCGCTAAATCTACCCCGCTCAACACCGCTTGGGTATTACTAGCATTCTCAGTCTTGTAATAGCAATAGGTTGATACAATATAGTTTGTTCGTAAATGTTTCTACACTTTAACTACACCATGTTATTTATATTCATTCATTGTACAAAATAGAATTAGCAATAAGAAAATATAAGGTTTCCAACAATACTCTCTAAACCCAACACCCTCTTGTCTCATATTTCAATTTCGCACAAACTTCTTCATCACACAAGACAGCCACCGCTCAAATACAATCTCACGCATATTAATAGCTACTTACACGCACTAGTTAACCCCATTCCTCATTTAGTCACTTTTTTGACCCAAATCCTCTCATGAATATGTGATTCCATACCCCAACATTTCAACATTCGCGGACAAGCTTCAAGTGCATGAAAAGGCTACTTAAAACTGATCATCCATGCAAAACTTAACCAACCCCATGAACCGTCTATGCAGTATTAATTCTCCTCGCTCATCCTCTTTCCACTTGCAATCTAAATCATAAAATCTTCCAGTTTTTCCACACAAAACCAAACAGAATTACTACACGTTTCAGAGCCCCAACTCCAGGATGCAAACTTGTTAATTTTCATACTCAACTGCTAACAACTTCCGAATCCAATAATCGAAACCTGGCTAAGCTGCAGACAGGAAAGGTTTCGTCGTTTCTTGATGGGGGCAGCTCAAATCACATAGGAGCAACTTCACTCTCATGCACTAAACCTTGCTTTTCCAGCTCCCGTTCCACAACGCGTACAAAACGTCTTCCATTTACCTATCCATTTCCCGCCCCCACCGATTCGCAGAATAGTATGCACCGTCACCAGGTGGCGTGACAAACTACTGAAATTATTACCTTCCGTACCAATATTGCCACCCCGTCTAGTAAAATCTTTCGTTACACAAGTAGGAGACCTATTTTTAAATGTGACTAACCTACGGAATCTGATACAGAAAGCTCTCTTCTCTACAACCCTTTCGCATATTATCTTATCCATTCTTACTGATTTACGCACCGCGACCTTAATGAATCATCCCTGCCTGCAGCCATTTCACGTCAACGTTAGACTATTTACCAAAACATCGAAATTAACTCAACAATGTATATTCTCAATAAGCAAGGACATAACACATATTCCCATAATGTCTTACAAACAAGTCTTAGCCTCACCACGCCTCAGGTCAATCAGTCCATCGTATTTCACATACATCCAGACGAACAGGAACGCAGTCCAAGCCTCATCATTATTCGCAAACGCACATTTACGCAAAATTTTCAGCAACACTTCCAATCCCTCCACCACATCACTTCAAATAATCCGCATAGTCTAACATCATGCCTGCCCAACATCCCTAAAAACAATTACAAATATCATAAATTATTATTATTTCCCACCCTTTATCTTCCCTTGTCATTTTAAGCGAAGGAGACAACATTTGTTTAACTAACCTTCTATTGTGTACACACACCCACGCTACTCCTGTTAGTCGTCTCATTTGTCATAGAGTAACTTCTCTGATTTCAAGCTCCACTACTCCTTAAATACTCCTTATCCTCCAAACTCATCTATTTCTTCCTTAACCAGATAAATTATTATCGATACTACAGACTAGTAAACAAGCTTTCCGAACTCCAATATTCTTCCCTCCATCTAACCTCTTCCTCTCATCCAGTCTCTTTGCTTTTGCAAATCTCTTGTTATCTACCTCCTCTCAACTCCTCGCGTCCACTCTACAACAAGTCTTTACAAAATCATCTCACACACTGCAAAGCTGATTAAACTTTTAGCGTGTCAGTCTACTTTTTGCCAGCGCGTCCGACTCTAGTCGAGCAAACAACTGTAACTCTCCTTCCACTTACTTGCACACACCTTATCCCATCATTAATACCCACACATTATAGCTGCACTGCATATTACACGTGCTCTTCAATCCTAATAGCTCTACAACAACCCAGAAAGAGCCTTAGTCCGTCCTCTATCCATCTCTCTCACTTTTCTTCCTCTTACAAAATCCTCACACGAAATCTCGCCAAATAACACATAATTATCTCCGACTACTATGCAACAACTCTGTCAACCAGTATCCCACACCACCATCCCATCAACCATCCATCCCTCAACCCTTTTCACAAAACTCATTCAAATCTTACAGCTCAACCGCTCCGGACGCAGTCATCTTCTTCCACTCAAACAATTTTCCATTCATCAATTTGTCCCGCTTTCCCTCAATCACGCTTTACACGCTTTCCCCTCCGCAACGAAAAAATCCATATCCTGGTTTTCCCGTAACGCTTCCTATTATTACAACATGGAAGAGTCTGTCACCTCTTCCAAGCGTGCCCCACTCGGACCGCTCCTGGCACCCTAGCATAACACGTGCACCGGAACGCTTCCACCCTCTCCCAAGGTCCAGAGTTCACTCTGCAAAACTCAAATCATTACCAAACACCTCATCATCATAATATCTAATTAATTACATTCAGTGTGTAAGTGTGTGTGTGTGACTTCCCATTCCTTCGCTTCATTTCCCCTCACTCAGTGTATACGCTACTAGTGGAATCCGCATAGATCTCACCTCCGTTTTTTATACCTCAAGTCGCCCATTCCATTCCTTTCATAAGATTATTCACTAGATTTTTTCAACTCGGCCCTATTGTGACAAAATTAACTCAGCCTACACTTACCACCCCACCATTTCCCTTGTCCACTACCGCCTCTGACGTAAGTAACTTCTCTAAAGATTTCTCAAACTTATTTTCATTTTAAACCCAACTCCCTCACAACAGCGCATCTCCTAAAAGATTCCTTACTTTAAGTCTCATCAGTTCCCCAATGTCCTAGCTCTGCAACTTTGCAACTTTGCAATCGCTGCTCAAACTTGACGCAAACCCATCTTTTAAAACTTTACACCTTCTTCTTATCCATTCCTATACATTCTCAATTTTAACGCGCTATACCTTAAAGCCTAGCTTGGAAAATAATTACAATCCTCTAGGTCATATAAACCTTCCCATCACACCCGCACGCTTTTAACTAAATCCAAAGTCATTTAGAGTAATGCATGCCAAAAAGCGTCTCGTCTTAGCATCCAACTTTTAGCAGCCGAACCAGCTTCCTTTCTTTCCCATACCTCTATCTGTTTTTTTAAACTGGATTGCACATCCACTCCCGCCCGTTCCTCGCACGTACCTTCATTAAATTCATTAGCACGTTTTTGCAAACATTTCTTCTCAATCATCACTAATTTCAATATCCTATCGTCTCCAAACACTTAACCTTCTGCTCCACCTGGATACCGCCTAGTCCCTCGCACCCTCCACTCCCATCCGGCAGCCGATTCTGTCCTCTCCATCCGCTATTTTTTCTAAAAAAAATTCAAAATTTCAGGACCACCCGTATACAACCACTGCCGGCCGCTACTACGGATTCAAGTGTTACCTCAACCCCTCAAATACCTCTGAAGCGCAAAGTGTTCAGTTATAAGTTTCCAGTCATTTATTATCTGTCTTCTACCAGTATTATCCTAATTTACAATTTACAACATCCATAGTGAAAATACTTCATCTCTATGATAAGATATCAACACAATCCGAGGCCAATTAAACTCCAATAAGTTCCATAACATCCTTCAACTCCATCAAGTGCCTTCACCCAATTCACTCCTCCAACCTCAAAAGCATTTACTGTAAATGCTTTAAATGATTTACATCCTCAAAATGTAGTCCTGGGTTCATTCTTATCAAATCGCCACCCTTGTTGACGGAATAAAACAACAAGGCCCACACACCGGCCTCCTCCCGGCCTTCCCCGATCTTTTACCCTGTGCCATCCTTTGCTAATGTGAAACACTCATCAAGTATTACATTCCAGTATTCCCTCCCTTGTTTATACTAAAGTGAAATAATAATAATACGTCAGTGCACTCCTCCCTTCATGAGTTACCCACTGTCTTCTACTTAAATATATATATACATTCCTACCTACAATTCTACAAAACCGGAAGTCATCATGGCTTCCAATCCAATCGTCCTGTCCCTTATTATGATCCTCACCACCTGTGATTACCTTCCTGGAGTCAAGGCTCAGCGTAAGTTTTAATCCGCTTTAATCATTCAATTTCATTTTCAAACCCATCGTCTATCTCCGCTTCTCCTAAAACTAAACCACTAAAAACCCTCTACGTCATGCATATTAATCACCAAAATTGGATCACGAGCTCTAGTCGTCGACTAGCTTTAGTTACGCTAACAACAACTCCAGTAATTCCAGATCCTCATTAATAATCTCCTCCTTGTACGTGATCCTAAATTAACCACCATCATCATCCTCCTCCACACTCGTATGCACAGTAATTACCACAACGTTCTAGATCCAGCTGGATCAGCTCTATCCAAACCGCTCCGCTTCATTCCCTCCATGAAAACAACATTGAACATGCAAATCATATCATACCATATTCACCTACACAATAAATCACACACCCATTAAACCAGTTTAACTCACATTCTCTCCATCCATCCAATTACTATTATCCAAACCAAGACACCCCGACCGGCTCCCTTCCTCTGTCTCCATCATCAAGTAGCTCTAAATCTCATCTCAACTCCCCCACACTTTCACATCTTTCTACCCGACCCGCTCCAGTATTAATTTCTGCCCGATAAAATCATAATTTGTAGCATCATTAAATGTCAGTTCATCCTCTTTGAATGCTCTTGATACCGCAAAAGCCGCAGACTCTTCTTGTTCCTCCCAAGGTTTAAATAATTATTTCAATAAGAAACATTCATCCAGAATCTCTAGATTCCATTCCGATCCTTTAGTTTAATTAAATCAACATTATGTCCCCCCTCGCCAATTCTATCCTAACAAAGAAGCCATCCTCTTAGCGCACCCTCAACGCCTTCTAAACTATTTCTACAATATCCTTTAGAGAATTTTTTCAAGTATTGATAGCTTCTCAACTAACACAGTTACATCTTCTATTTATTCTTTATCACACTCCCTATTTTCTTGCCACTTTCGCGCTCTTCCCAGTAACACAGAAGCCACACATATATGCACATTAGTCAGCCAACTTTACCTCTTCGACCTTGAAGCAAAATCTCTCCACACGCAACCTGAATCTGATTATTCCCCGGTACACACTCTACCTAGTTTTCCTCATTATTCCTACACCTTTCCAACATTCACCTGTCAAATCAACCTCCTCACTTTGTTAATTCGCCTATTTTCGGATTTTTAAAAATGTCTTGCAGAAATCTTTCAATAATAGCTTTTTTTCTTCTCTTTTCATTTTCTTTTGCAACTTAAGTCCAACGCATTCCGTTTTTTCCTCTCGTATTTATGATTTATGATGCGGATGCTAATTTCAAATATACAGCAATATCCTCCCGTTCATCCAAGCATCATTCACGACCTCTTACGAAAGATCTGGTTACACCGAGTTTTCTTACGCTCATCACTCCCTCACTGCACCGCAGTCGGATGTACTGCAAAAACGAATCTCACCTCGCTTTAAAATTAAAACTACTTTTGATTTATAACAATTACCACTGTCATGTCAACATCTACCTATAAAAGATGGACCACAGGTCCAAAGGAGTTGTAAAACAGAATTTGCATACTTGTATATTCATTCCTTCCCTGTATCCTGGCTGCCATTATTACACAGGTTAGGCTTATCCTGACAGAATCACGAGTGTAACACGTCAAAATCTTCACCTTCTTCAATCCCTTCAATTAATATTCTTCAACGTCAGCATTAACTTCTTGGCTTCACCTCCTCTGCCCACAGAAAACCTATCTTTCTAGTCACCATTTCAATCATCCATGCAAATAAATATATTTAGAACTTGCCTTACGATCACATGTTTGTAAAAATCCTCAATTCCCTAAATCCGTGGTTAGCATAGACTCTTACTTCATTCTGTGTCTAGAACTTAGACCTTCGATTAGCGAATTAGCATCATCAGCTATTAACAGTTAATCAATTGCAATCAATTAAGAGCGATGCAGGTATTATTTATCAATCATGTCTCATACAGCTGATAGATGTCTTCTTCCACCGGCAAGTGGACCTTGCTCTAAGTTTTATTACATGTATTACTATTCTCCGAAAAATAACGATTGTTACCCATTCCCTTATTCGGGATGTCCTGGGAATGATAATCGTTTCTTCACACGATCTGAATGCCTGGATGTTTGCACAAATAACGGGACACGTCAAGGTAACAACTTGGTTTCAAAACCGCCATCTGCATCTTACTCCTTACATCCCCCAGTCATCACCTCCATAAAATCATAAACCGAGTGTTAAATGGTAGCGCATTACAAGCCAGTAGTTATTCTTCATGCTTTCCATCTCTTAAACTAAAAGTCTAACATGTCTTATACTTTTAAAACATCCGGACAGAAAGTACGGAACCTCCTTCCACGACACCATCACCGCCACAAACTTCTACAGCTCCAATTCATCCTTTTACACCAGTGATCTCGTATGAAGACCGTATCAAATTTGCCCTAGAGACGCAACCCGAAAACCCATTTGTCATGCTTTACAATGGCACTGGAGAGACCACTTTTACCTTTGCATCCCCTGCTTCCTACATTCAAGTAGGACCTGACGAAATTACTAA
This sequence comes from Sminthurides aquaticus, assembly GCA_906901655.1. Taxonomy (NCBI): domain Eukaryota; kingdom Metazoa; phylum Arthropoda; class Collembola; order Symphypleona; family Sminthurididae; genus Sminthurides; species Sminthurides aquaticus. The sequence continues at coordinate 12,635,624 of CAJQTT010000002.1, read as the reverse complement.
ATACCAAATCAGGTAAATGAGCATTATTTTTTTTAAAACAGAATTTCAAAGAAATTAAACAAGTTACTTCCTATCAATTGATGCACACTGACTCTGCTTACATTCCACCTTAACCCAGGAATCGAAGGAGCGTCTCCCTTGAATTTCGAACAAGACTGCCCCACGCCCTCCTAATCTATCACGGTATCAAGGGAAGGCCCTCCGGTATTAACAAATATGAACTCTACGTCATGCTGGACCAAGGTCAACTAAAAGTGAAGCATCTATTCGGAGAGCACTCCACGACAGTGGTTGTGGGTAAAGGTTTGAACCGAGATCGTTGGCATCACGTTCATGTTGAAATAGACCCTTACGAGGAAGAAATCCTGGCCAGGGTGGATAACGATGAAAACCGAATGAAAATTGACGGCTTGAAGGAGCGCAAGCTCTACGGTACTGCAAATACTGATTTGGAGTCAATCATTTTCGTAGGCGGTAAGTTGTTGAATAACATTAAATTTGGCTTACTTGCTCAGTCCAGTCACGTCCGTGCCCATCTCTCCAGTCTTTCCTCGATTCCAGGTTTGAAATCCGGGGACAATCATCTTGAAGTATCCTATTTGGCGAATCCTTTCGTCGGTTGCATCAGGAACGTCACTTTGGCCACAACCCCACTTCAGTCAACTGCACTAATGCCCATAGTTCCTTTAATATCCTCTCGCTTCCAAAACGTTGACGAAAAATGTTTAGATAAATGCTGGGACTTACGCGTACCATGTTCCAGGGACAGCAAATGTATTAACCATTACGACCACGTTGAATGCGACTGCTTCTCTGCACGGTTCAAGGGAGACAACTGCAAAGATATCGGTAAATTATTAAACGATCTTATTCCGCTTAAAAATATTTCAAACACAGTAAATGTTTCAACTTACCAGTCTAATCTTTTTCCACGATGTAACAGACATTTCCGTATTAACTTTGAGTGGATACTCCTACGTGACCTTCACAATATACGAGTGGATGGACAAAGTTCACTCCGACGTTAACAGGATCAGTATGCATTTCAAGGTAATGCATCAATTGCGCCAATAACCTTTTCCCATCTAAAAAATATAAAATCAGCAATTCATTTTTGATTCTTTTAATTCAACAGACTCGTATGGATGATTCAATTCTATTCTACGCTGTTGGAGAAATACCTTACCACAATCATATCGCTGCTAGTATCAGAAACCACAGAGTTTACATTGACATTAATTACGGCGAAGGTCCTCCTATAGCCACGCATATCGGCGAATCTCTCACGGACGGAAACTGGCACGTATTAACCGTTGAACACATTGGCAGAAGTCTTACGATCAAGCTAGATGGACATGAACAAAGTTACGACATTAGCGGGCCTCATTATCATTTATACATTGACCCTGACGTTTACATCGGCGGGGGTGGTCCTACTCTTAAAAATCGTATAGGTAAGGAAATTTAATCACCACTAATTTTATGAAACCAATTGAAAATTACTTACGTGCATTAATGTCACAGGTCTTAACTCCTCCAACAATTTCGTGGGTTGCCTCAAGGAAGTTTATTTCAACGAGAAGTCTATTCTCTTTGAGCTTTACGGAAATAAACATCAGGTAAAATAACCTACATGTTACGAGCATTTCCCTCGAAGAAAAGAAATTAATTCACTCATTTCATTTTTTAATTCCCAGGCCCGTCATCATGGACTAACTGCACCCGTCTTCGGTGCTTGTGAACCCGAAAATACAATTCCAATAACTGTTCCATTCCCTGAATCTGGCTTCAATATCACTAACCCTAGACCCGGGGAGCTAAATCTCCGATTTGAATTCAAGTTTCCAGAATATCCTTTGTTTGGTACTTTGGCGTATGCTGGAGTTCGCACAATTAGCGGAGAAGGGTTTTGGGAAGTAAGTACCATCTTAACTGTGAACTGCACTTGCCTAGTTCTAAAATTTTAAACTAATAACCGACTTGACTTTCTTTTCAGCTTAAAATAGCAAACGAAGAGATCCATTTTAGCCTCCATGTTGATAGAATCATCGCTCATATTGCAACTCCGAAAACCATCGTTGTCAAGTATAACCGTAAAGCAGAGCAATGGAACTCGGTAAGATTATAATTATTCCCAGCTCTCAGATAATGCTCCCAAGAAATTCAAATTTAGCTAATCTTCTATCTAAGGTAACTTAACTAAATGATGCTACAAATAATTCTCTAGGTCGAGCTGCGCTACCATTTCGGAGAGTTCCGCCTTGCCTCAGATATGCAAAGCAAGAACGAGCCATTTGCAGAAGTTACCCAGCTCTCTCAGATCATTACCCTAGGAACCACCATTCACAAACCGGATACAGGTAGGCAGGTTACTAATTAAGCCTTCAGTTATATTAAAATACTAACATTCCCTGCAGCATCTACGGGTTCTACAATCAACAGAATTTACAAAACGTTTTAAATCTGCAACAATCCAGGTTTTATCGGTTGCATCCGGCGAATTGTCATTGGAGGTGTCGCTGTCGATGCTAGAACAGTTGTCGGCTCCGACGATCAAATCGGAGATATTGCTCTCGACAACTGTCAGTTTGTGAATCCTTGTACCAGGCCAGACGTTTGTGAGCATGGCGGAAAATGCAGCGTACAACACGGAGAGATTTCATGTGAATGTGAAGGCTCTGGTTACATGGGAAAACATTGCCACTTCGGTAAGGCAAATACACTCTACTGGCTCAAAGCCACCTAATATAACTGAAAATAAATATAATAAGCAAGCCTAATTAATGTATTTATAGCAATTTTCAAGCGGACATGCGAAGAACTAGCATTGCTCGGGTATACACAGTCCGGAGTCTACAAAATCGATATTGATGGAAATGGACCTTATCCACCATCCCACGTTAAATGCAAGTTTGAAACAGACTCTTCAGGAGAAACCAAGACCATAGTTGAACATAATTTGGCCAATGAGACAGATGTATGGACACCGAACGAGCCCATGAAAGATTTCAAATTAGAGCTGACCTACAGAGAGTTTACACCGGAAATGCTCATGTCCCTCGTTTCCCAATCAGTACAATGCCTCCAGCACATCAAGTATGATTGTTACAAGGCTAAATTAGGCTTGCAACAATATTCCTGGTTCAAGTCTGCTGATCAAAGCACTCGTAACGTCGTCAGCCTTGGTGATACTGCAGCTGGAATGTGCCCTTGCTCACAAAGTAAGTACTTCATCAACCCTAACGGATCTAATCATTGCTGCACATGGTCAATGAAGCATTCATTAATAAGCCTCTCCATACTAATTGCATCAACTCTTTGCAGCAAAATCCTGTGCCGGCTACGATGAACACTGCAACTGCGACTCCTTGGACAATAGATGGCTCAGCGATGAAGGATTTTACTCTCTTCCCGAACGTTTGGGAATTACACAGATGTACTTTATGGTTCCCAAGGATCTTCCTACTGACGCTGCCGCAAGAATCACCCTAGGGCCATTGGAATGTGTTGAAGCTAGTGAGTCGCAGAGCAACGTCCTGTGAAATACAATACAGCGTAAATAAAATCTTAAATAATACCGTACAATTATTTCCTTCCAGATACCCAACGATATGTCGTCACTTTCAAAACATTTGGATCCTATCTGGAAGCTCCAGGCTGGAAATCTGGGGATTTGGCATTTAGTTTCCGCACTACTCGTTCATCTGCTATTCTTCTGTACCAACCGCTTTTGCATTTACAAGACAACTCCTTCTCAGTCTACTTGACTAATGGTAAGACACTTCTACCGCTCCCAAAACTCTTGTAACTTCTAATTTTCTTTCTTAATCATACATTGCAATTCCATATCAATTCCAGATCACGAACTAGTCTTCCGTTTTGTTCTAAACGGTGGCCCACCACAAAAAGTTACAGTTCGTTCCCAAAGAGCTTTATCCGGAGGAGATTGGCAGCAAGTTTGGATTGATTACGATGTTCACCAAGTTAGATTCCAAATTAACCGTGAACACCAGATGATCAATTTATCCGATGGCCAACAGTTTGGACCCTTTGAGGGGACAATGTATATTGCAGGAGCCCCTGCGTAAGTTTAACCTAGACAAGAAAAATTAACCGCACAATTAGTTCAATTCTCTTCCACACTTAAATTCTAATAAATATAATTCATCCAAACATTTCAGAAAACACTTGAATGACACCGAAATTCAAGATGGTTTGATAGGATGCTTCCGAGGACTTGTTATGAACGGTCAAGTTCTGGATCTATACTCTTACATGAAATTCCACAAAGCTGATATCGTCAAAGACTGCAGTCCTTCTTGTGATCCAAATCCCTGCAAAAACAAAGCCATTTGCCAAGAGAACTGGGGGTCCTTTACCTGCCTTTGCCAAAACCCGTATTCACAATCCGGACAGTATTGCGAGCACGGTAAATCATTCTTTTACCACTTCCCCTAAATCCTAAAAAAATTTTCATTCAGTAATCCCTTATTTTTTACAGATATTAACACGGACGGACTAACATTTTTGTCTCAAAGCAGCTATATCGTACGAAAGGCAGACAGTGACTCTCCACACGATCCTATGAAGAACATTCTAAAATCCAATTTCTACTTAAACCTCCGAACCTACGACAAAGAAGCACTAGTGCTTTACGCTAACGACAATTTAAACAATTTCGTCCAACTTCACATCGAGGAGGGAGAAAAAGTTATCTTTTCCTGGAATCACGGAGACACAATTCAGCAACTCGTAGTGCAACCCAAGAAACCCCTAAATAGAGGAGAATCTATTCAAGTCGCTGTCATCCGCAACGCAACCCACACATCCCTCCACATTAACAATGACCATGCTTCAATTGACCGACCAGTAAATCTCCTAAAAAAATACAGCGATACTCCATTCGTGAATTCCGAGCATGAATTATTCATACCTCCACGACCCTTTGGAAAGGTTGATACCTACCACCAAATGTTCTTGGCAGGCTACGACAATTATGCCTTGAAACCTACAGGGAACACGACTCACGTTCCTGGACTTCTAGGATGCCTTCGCGGTAAGTTTCATTTGCCCAATCTTCCTTAACAATTCATCTTTTAAATTTCTTCAACCCAAGCTCCACTTTACTTTTCTTGCAGGTCTTAAAATCGGAGATGATCGGATTTCACTGGCCAAAAACGCTAATTCCAAAGGTGACACCTGTACACATCGCATTTAGAGTTTAAACCATGCCCTCGCTTGTGCATAGAGTTAATATCAATTATTTTTTAACGCAGACGTTCTTGATGGCTGTAAAATGCAATGTGATCAGAAACCTTGCCTTAACGGTGCTCTCTGCGTTGAAGACTTTAGTACGAGGGCGTACACATGTGACTGCACCTACACATCGTACTACGGGAAAAAATGTGACGAAGGTAAATAACAATTCAAGTAAAGCTTACACCTTAAATAAAACTTATATCCTTGAATCCCTAACCGTTATTTTCAATTATTACAGAGCGAGGTGCTAGCTTTGCGGGTGAATCATCCATCCGCCAGCGTTTCGGCATCCAAACTGCTGAAGTCAGCTTGGTAGAAGCCCGGTTCGGATTTTCATCAGAATCGTACCAAAGTGCACATGATACGATGCTAGTGAGCGTCAGAGTCCCATCCCGGAAGTATTATTTACTCTTTTCTATTAACACAGCGGGCCATCTTATTCTACGAGAGAATCGGGGAAATCAGGGTATTTATTCCGCCATCATACAATACCAAAACTTTGTCGACGGATCTCGTCACTCGGTGTACTTCAGAAGAGATGCAAAGAACGACGCATTGCTAATAGTAGACCAAGAAGAAATACCGGTACAATACAACGAAACAGAAACTACCATGTACAAGCTTCCAGCTACATCAAGCCAAGCAGATCCTGATAAAGGAGACGTTTATCTCGGCGGTGTGATCGATGAGAGTGCTCCAGAGCTTAATTCCTACCACGACTTCCGAGGCTGCATGTCAAGTAACATTAAAGTTACATCTACTAAAATTCAAACTATTTCAACAACCTCTTACGTCTTACTTCTAAATCTAACTCAACTTCTTTCAGATATTTTCGTCCAAGTCAACGACGTTGAAATGCAAACACTGGAGGAATACATGGGTTTCGTTAAGAAGAGGCCACATTTAATCATCGAGCCCAAGCACCCCGGTGGCATTAAGTCCAGCTCCTGCGCTCCATTTACAAGTTTTGCTGTTGCTCCAACGCCAGCTGGCCAGGACTCCAGCGGCAATATCACCTACGTATGGAAATCTACATTAAATCTCACATATACATGTGTCCTAGTGCTGTTGAAACTAATAATGCCATCTCGTACTTTACAGCCCAGTCCTGTGGCGGATTGGCCAACTAATCTTCCGGACAAGCAAGACTTAAACATAAGAGTATCAGAAGAGGTCAAAACTACAGCAATCTCATTTAACAGTAAGTTTTTCATTCCCTATTATATTATTCCTTCGTTACTTAAAAATTGCACAGTATACCTAATCCCAACAACTATTTTAGCCTTGGCACTGATTTTCGCAATATTCCTGGGTGTTGTACTCGTCTTCGTTCTCATGTACCTATACCGTTTGAATAAGCGTTACAAGAGACGCATCTTGGAAGACGATGATGATGACGATCTGTATCCGTACCGAAGCCCAGTTCGCTACCAAGATGCAGTAAAGAACGGGAGTTCTCAGTACGCCTCCTACAACAGACAGAATCCCGCAAAGGTGGAATTATTGAGCAATACTATCAATAACATGAACAACGACTCTGCCTACAACAAACCAAGCCTAACCAATCCCCGTCTAAATAACTTGACAGGGGAAAAAGTACGAACATAATTCCACCCACTTTTACTCTTATCAGTTTAACCTAAAATTATTTTCAAACCATATTCTCAAAATTCAAGCCAGAAATCTAATTAATTTCCACCATATCTGTTCGACTTTCGTGTCACAGGCACAAGATAATGGCATAAGGGAAATTGATGATGAAAATGCTAGTAGTGACACCACCACCTCAGACAATGCATCACATCATAGCTCTTCCTCAAATCTGAGTAACACTCAAGCTCTTGATGATAAGGTACTGTTCAGCTTTTGTCAAATACCAAAAGCCACAACCAGCGAATTCTCCATTAATCTCTATGGTTTAAAATCCAATCAAGTTACCTTATTGTAACGTCAAACAGCTCCCTAACCTGCCAAAACCTAGATCGTCCTCCTACACCTCCCACCAAACTGCTTCAAAGCTAATTTAGCTGCCCAATCCCCTGTCCCTCCAGCTCTCTGTGTTACCCGCCTAGCCAAAGACAGCAACTTAGCTTTAGAAACTTTTAGCAACCGCCCACCCATGTCTGCTTTCTCCTACAAGGAAAACAATGATCTTGAACTTTTAGTGCATTACTCCTACAGATCACAATTTAGCAAAGTCGTTGTCGTGTTCTCTTTGATTAGTTTTTTTTTAAAAATTCAGTGTGTGCTTAACTCTCTGTTCCAAACGTTTAGGATTCTCCTTCCTTCCGAATGGATGAATTCGGGAGCATAATTTTTGATGTACCCTCTTACGATTAATCGCACTGCATTTTGACACACCGTAGAGATTAGACTGATTGTACTCCCTTCCCACCTGTGTTGTCTTGCATAGAGTCATTTAGTCTAACCTAGTCAATGATAAATAGTACCATGTCCCCTCCTTCGACATGCATACCCAACTTAATTACATCACGATTATTAACTACCTCCAACCCCTTGTAGTTAATTAGAACGTTCACTTACTTTTCCTGCCCTTCACTTAGAGTCAGTAACCCTACATTGGAGCAGCCTGACCCACTCCAACTACAATTACCTTGATTGGTATTTATAACCCATTAGCCTTCACTGGTTTCAATTTATGCCTATCTATTTGTAATTATTATTTTGTATGTGGTGGACGCACAGTAGGTACAGTCACTGTAAAAGCTTCTTGTATTAATTAACTCCAGGCTCCTCTTCATCCAAGTCCAGAGTCTCCATCAGCCCCACCTCCGGATGAAGGTCCACAAACCAACCAAATCTTGGACGACGATAACATCAATGGTACAGCAACCGTGTAAACATCATTCACACATACACAATTAATACAATCCTTCCCAAATCCTCAACTTAATCCTAACCCTCACGCATAACACCGTTCACATCTTACCTCATTCCATTCACTGTTACTTCCATTAGTCATCACCATGATCGTGGATCATCTTCAACCATTCCTTCCCCCCACTAACTGTCTTCCCTTTATTATATTAGTTTGTCCATTCTCCCCTCTGCTTCTCTCATCTTTCTCTATCTCATAGTCACGCTTATTTTGTGTCTCTTTATTTGGCTTTTTAGACGACGCTCCAGGACCTGCTTCCAGAAATCCCTCTCCTTCCAACCCGTATAGTCCCTCCAACATAGTCAAAATGCCTCCAGTCTTCCTCTCCGACACTGTCAGGATACTCGAACAAAGCCCCATAGCTATGATCGGTGGTCAAAGATACGGCCAACTGAAAAAATCTTTCAATTCAAAAGACTCTATCTTGTCCTTGGACTGAATTTCGATACACCTGCTACTTAAATTACTCGGATTTAATCTTTACCTCAATGATTACCAATTTTCCCGTACCGTTCTTAGTCACGGTAGTCCCTCAGTCTTCCAAATACTGTCCAATTGCACGCACAGTATCACGAAAAAAAACGCAAACACTTTTTCCCTCTCCCTCCGCATCCTTCAAGTAGTAGTCATTCTGAGTAAGCATCCCCCCTTCTGTGTGTTCACCTAGTCAAGCCAACGCCATGTATCTGAGTATGTAACATACATGAGACCTTTAAATCAATAAAAAGTTTTAGCAAAGTTGTAGAAAAATGACACCTTGTTCCAATCAATATTTCATAACTACATACCATCATTGCGGGTAATCAGTCTTAATTAACATTGTGCAATTATCCATAATTTGCTGCATATCATCACCCATACCCTACCTTACTCATCTTGGCCTCAACATAAAAGTCATCACGACAGCTAGATCGCTAATCATCTTTGAATAATACATGTAGTAATCATCTTCAATTACCTTCAATCTTCAACCTCATCTACAAGGATCGATTATCATTAGGATATCCCTGCAGCTATATATTCTACTCCCTTCCTCTACATATAATTCCTGATACATTCTTAAGGACCAAATCACCATGGAAACCATTATCAACGTCATCCTAGCACTCTTACATGTAAGGTTAGTCCAAATATGCAAGCAAAAGAGTCTCCTCTCCTTGCACAGCACACCTAAATAATATTTGTGAACAATTAGTAAAAGCAACATTCCCCTCGGTGTATTCTATCATTGCCTTGGCAAATTAAACCTCTCTTGCCGCATCTCACACTTGCATTTAATACTGTAGCCTACTTTTTACGTAACGTGTAACGCGAAAATCTTTTCAAACCACTTAAAACCATAGGAGTCATGAATGAGGAAGACCAGGCCTCAATCCCTTCAAAGTGGATGCAATTACCCCAGCCACCTTATCCTGCCACCATTTCCTCTCATGACACTCATATGAGTTCCTCACTAATTCAACGCTACTACGTGCATAACAAGCTTGACCAGTCAACAAAACCTACAAGCGCCTTCACCTTGCCGAAACATTCTCTATAGAACCCCCAGCTGAAACACAATTTAGCGGCAGCTTCTACAAATCCTTCCTCGTAGTCAGGTCAATCTCGAGCAATTGCAAAACAAACAGAAAGAGTCGGTCAAGCGCAAGGTGAGGATGAATTTACAACAACCCTATACATCTTTCTTCAGTTCCTACTAATGCCCTCATATTCTTTTCATCCTATTCCTCCCTTCAATCCTTGCAGTATATAGGGGTCATCAACAACCTCATCTTTCGTCTACTTGCATCTTCTTCATCCGTCCCATCCCAATGTCTTTTCTTTATTCCTCTCTTCTTTCATCCAAACCAATGTATGTATCCTCTTTCAATCTTTTCCCGACAGTTATGTACTTGCTTCCTTGCTGCCGGCTAGCCCGCAGCTAGTATTGCAATACCATTACCTTCAATCTCTTCTTTCTCGTGTCTTCTTAAACCTTCCTGCTCTAGAATGGAAAAACAATGCAAAACTCCTTGAGAACATCTTGCAGAAGCGTATACTCCATTTCCCACAGCTCTTCTTCTAGTAAACCCGAGGCCATCTCCGACCATCCTCCACACACAATTCGCAACAAAGTCCTCATCCTCATAATCATCAATATCTCTCGCTTCGTCCCCAACTCAAGCTTGCCCAAGTCCGCATCCTCTCCATCCTTCCTTCAGCATCATTGAATCCGCCTCACCTCAACTCACCTGGTCTCTCCGCCACTCTCCATCACCTCCACCACCGTCCACACTCGCCTCACGTCAAACAAAAGCAGAGTGTCCGCCTTTCCAATGAACATCTTCAAAGTCCTAGATCCAAGAAGAAGCCAGCACATAACCATCCTACACCACTTCCAACCTTCTTCCTTTCCACTTCCACCAATCCATTATATGGACATAACGGGATTCATAACATCAAAATATTCTTCCCCATTCCCACCAACCCCCTCCCCGTCATAATCTCATTCCAACAGAATCTCCATAGCCCTCCAATTCCTTGTCTACACTTTCTTACCATCCTTGTTAGTGTCTTGTCCCTAAGTCCGACCATCCTCCATTCCGTATACCTACTAAACTAAAAGCTTGCTAAACTTCCCTCCACGTTACAAGTACTCTCAACCACCATCCACCCCATCCACACAGTCCGTAGCCATTCATCTATTACCTACAGCAAAACAACTTACCCCACTATTCAAATCCCTCTCTCAATTATGCACAACTTCTTCAAGTCATTACTACAATCTTTCACCATTCTCTCACCCACCACCCCACGCATCACCTACAATTCTAATACCTGCTCTTAACGTTCACCAGAGAGGAGGTCTTCGCATCAGCAGCCAAACACTCCAACACCACCAAACACCACCGTCTCCACAACAATTTCAAACCTGCAAAATATCATCCCAATCCACTTCCCGTCCCTTCCTCCGCTAGCCCACTTTCCTCGCCAACCTTCCGTCCTAAACTTCCCAGTCAGTCCCAGTTCGCAGACAAACAACGACGACAAACACAAACTCAAGAGTTGCTAATACCCAAACGTTTCTAGTGCTTCCCCTCCCTGCTTTCTCCAACACGCTTCGCTCCAGCCGTCCATGTGATTTCTCCAGCCACATATAAGACCATCCCTTTACATCCAGTTCTCAATTTCCTCCACCGGGTTGTCAGTGTCTGTGTATGGAAAATGTGCAGTTTCCACCTCAGCCCGCCGGGCTTACCTAAACAATCCGAATCATCCCAAACAAAATATCCAGTGCAGTGCTCCATAAGTGCATACTTGCGCTTCCCTCGTGCTCTTCCAGTGTCTTTCATTTCTGGTTAACCTAGGAGTAAAAACAAATCATTATGGATATCTACTCGGATTTCAAACTTCCACGTCAAGTTACGGTAAGCCTTGTTGCTAGAATACTACAATAATTATATGATGTCTATGAGACGCTATTATTTCTAAACTCCGACCCAGACCCTCCAAACATGCCTCTGACCAACGGTATCATTATATTTACCAGCACTCGGCAGCATAAAACAGTGATACAGCAAAGAGATCACTTCAAAAATTCAGTTAAAAAAACTCTCTTGTCAATCCCTCCCCAACTCCCTTCTTCGTACTCATTAACTTAGCATCTTAAAACTGCACGACCTCGGAGGTAGTCATCATTCTCCCATGCATATTCCTACCGCAAGCAACCAAGCAAACTCGTAGTCATAGCTAAATCTTTGCCAATACCTACACTCGTCGTCGTGCTACTACTCTCCAATCTCATCTCTGACTATGTACCGCAACTCTCCAACCTTGCTTCCACTCAACTCAGGAGTCAGGACAACCAAAATTTTATACCACTTTTTCTTCCTCTACATAATCTCCTTCTTCAAGCCTAGACAAATCGTGCGCCATTCATTTCCAACCAAATTTCTATCCATGTCAATCTCCCGTCCCCGAATAATTTACAACCTTCATACCTACCCAGTCATCTACCCTCGTAAACCGTTATCATAATCAATACCATTACCCTCCAATCAAAATATCCCATTTAAACATAGGGCTACCCAAAAACTAAAGCATGATGATACTCGATTATTTTTCAAATCCCTAGCCTTTAAGCGTTATTCTCATCAAAATACCTCTCCACTTCCCTTGGATTGTAATCCAATCCTTTTCCAATCTTTTTCCAAACCTCTGATTCCTCTGAACAAATAATATTAACTTAACACCTTTCCAATTTGCCACACCGGACTCCTACTTCATTCCCTACGCTTTGCCAGTGTATCCTTGCAAACCCTTCCCTCCGTGTCTATCAAAACTATCACCTATCTACCGCATCCAAACTCCTAATATCCTAATCATATTCCTTGCAGATACCGTCATAAACAAATCTTTTCTGTCCGGCCAAACACAGGATAATCAACAACAAAAATCAAAAGTCTTTGCTCTTTACGCAATATCTACAAAAACAAACATTTTCACATTTTCTTCCTTCCTTGCATCCTTCTTATTCCTCCCTTGCCTAATCCCCAATCGTACTTCTCCACACCTGAAAATAGAACCAACAAATCCTGAACTTTCACGCATTAGCCGAACCCATTCATTTTAAGCAAATTGCCAAAATCTTCTAATCCTTTTCTTTTCTCAATTGTTTTAACCTCAAACAATGGCTAAATCATCCTAGCATTCTCCGAACAAAGGACACATTTCCTTCACATAAAGTCCTCCCATCATTTTTTACCCGAATCATCCAAACTTGCTCAAGTATCCCAAAAGTTTCTCTTATCTTTTTGTATATTCGCACACGCCTTTAAATTTTCCTCCTACTGCCTAAATAAAAACTGCAAGTAAACACACAACTTCACTTTTATCCTAAAATTCTCATCTATTCATTCATTCCTCCATCAATCTCCCGTCACCTACTGCCCATTCAATATATTCTTCCCCAATTCATTCATCTCTCTCATCCACAACAATCTACACCATGGCTTCACCAACGCCGCCAACCTTTTCATCAATTCTTATAACCATTCTCACCACTCGCTCCGACCTCAAGAACCATCCACATGCACACATCCTCAATCCTCCTACAATCCTCAGTATTCTAACCACGGATTGTAGTAGTTATATCCAGATCTTTGCCCTCTCATTAATGTAAATAATCCTCCGCTTAGTTTATATTATCATTTTTTCACGCGTCACAAAAATACACCATTCTCCTAAGAGTCCTAAATACATAGGAAAGCTTGCCTGACCCTTGCATTGGCCATCTTAATAATTTTCCTTTCCGTATTCCCTCCTCCGAGCTATTTCATAAACGCAAATACATAGCTAATACCAACCAAACTACCTTCAAACCCAGCCAATAAACACGCACACGTATCTTTTAAAACACACAAATCCTTCAGGAGCCATGCAAGAGAAATTCATTAGAAAGTGACAACTCTTTCATCAAACTTCAAACATAATTTCAATACATCTCCCCCGCCAACTACATCAACCTCCCCGCTCCAAGCTCATCAATACAAATTCAGCCATGAATATCCATTATAATTATTCACTTCTTGAGTTACCACACCGCTCTTTCTTCTCTGCGCAAACCACCGGCACACTTGCCGCTACGTCTTTAAACTTCTATTCATTAAATTACCTTATAAACTCAATGCATCTTATCTTTTTTATCCCCCACTTTCTCATCCAAGCCAACCTGCCACACTTCATCCGTCACTCCAATTGCATTCCCTCAATCCCGCAAGCTGCCATTTCTCAGTTAAATCAAACCAATTTTCCTCAACATCAAAATCATTGCTAACGTCAATATCTGAATATAATCCAAGCTTGTGCCTCACGCAATTTTCATTAAACCTCCCCGCTACAATCTTCTTCAGTTGAGCAACATTCGTGCTACGTTTAAATCAAAATTACACTCAGTCAGTCAGATCTTCCACCTTGCCACATCCATCTGAAAGAAATGCAAAGCGGCGATGCCGTGTAAACTATTAGCACCACAGGTCACAATGCATTACAAGTCTTTAACTTATTTCAGCTCGCGCTCTTACCTTTTAACCTCTTACATAATCTCAATTAACTAATTTACGTCCACATCATCATCGTCGCCATCATGTAGTCGGTCCGAGTCGTGAATGTCTGTCATCTCGCCATCTTCCTTCTCTTCCATCCATGTCTACCTGTCAAGCCCGAAATACACGCGCTCAACTTTCAAAATATTTACACAATTTAAAGTATTCACACTATTAAATCATCCCAACAAACAATTTTCCCTTCTCCGCCATTATTTCCCTCCTTCACAGTCCACGAATCTGTCGTCTACGAAAAAAACAACGGAAACTGACACGGACAGGTGTAAACGGTTGTCCTACAATTTTCGACATGCCCATCTCTCATTCATATACGAATCCTACAAATACGCATTCTCCATCACGATCCGCTCGCAATTCATATTCTGCAAGTAAAAATCCCCGACCTAAAGAATCGAGTATTGGATTTAGAAGCCCAGTAAATGCGTCTACACTTCCGCACCCCGAGACCCCGACTCCATCATGTCCCTCATCTTAAATTCGTTCTACCTCTGGCAATTCCACACTAAGCCTTGGTTTATCCACGGTTGTCGTCCATCTGTAGCGCAGCCCAAAAAGGTTGCAGGTTGAAAAGTGCACATTTAAGCCTCCCAGCGTCGGTCATGCCGCTCTACATTTCTAATATGAAAGACAACCTTCAAGTCATGACGCGGAATTAGATCTCTCTGACAGTAAGTGCATTTTATACCTTAGGCCTTTCTGCAATAAAACTCTTCCACATGCGTTTCCGAGACTTGCAATTAGCAACAAAATTCTAGCACTGCGTCCTTCTCCTCTCCCACCCACTCCAGAATACTCATTAAACCAACAATCCCTCCTTTACTCCTCCAATGTTATCAACTTCTATCGCTAAACAATCTGTTTTAAAAGCCCTGCAATTATTCAAGCACTACCTCCTTTATGATTCAATCTTATCTCCATTCTACCTTCCTTTCAAAGTCTCACAGCTCATAAAAGGAAACATAGCCCTTACCTTTAAATACACGCTATGAGAGTCACACAAACGCATCAAAAACAAATCCTTATAAAAAACAAATCAAACTCCCCCTCCATTCAGAATTTCCACAATCAAAACATACCCATCAGCAATCCAAGAATTCATTCGCTAAATATCAAATTAAGTTTCTTCAAATATCTATAATCAGCAATCACATATTTCCAACTACTACAAATTGTGATTCACACTAGTACTTATCATATACGACCTTCCACAAATCCGTTTTCCTATTCTGTAATCCCCTAATGAAAGCCTCAACACTAACTACGCTTCCCTACCAAACAATCTGCCACAGCCCCGAGATTCAAACCACAGTTGCCCCACAGAGCCAATGATCTAGTGGTCAATTACAGTGCAACATCTTCAACAAATCCCCGTACATACTAAATGCGAACACTTCTGAGCGTTGTCTGCTCTGAAGTTATCTCTCAAAACCTATGCACCTAACCCATCTTCGCATTCAAACCTCTCAGAAAACAGACAATCTTAAACGTAATTACATCTAAACACATAAAAAACTACAGAACCTACTTCCCAGCTAACCTCTATTTCTCATATTCCTAAATCAACAATCATATGTCTTATTCGAAACCCAATACTTTTAAACTCATTTTCAAAAGTGCAGAGTCCTTCTGCATTTTTGTTCTTGAAAGCCAGGACATATATACCTGGATTTTTGTACCATTCATGAGAAGTTCCTTTCCCCTCACATTTTTCTTATTTCTTGCTTCTTCTTTCCGACCGACACTACTGTAATAATAATTCTGAGTATTAATTCAAGTAAATTTACAATCAGCGTATCATTCGTATTTCAACCCTCTTGATGATACCAAGACAGAGCAGAGGTTTGACGTCTTGATTACCGGAAGTGCACACATTCTAAAGATACCATCTATACAACCCCTTGTACCTTAGCTAACACCTCTTACCAATTTTTGCAATAGAACCCAGTTGTGCCTATTCGCTTTTCATCCCACATAGTGAACAAGAGTAGTAATTAAAAAATCTCAGCGTACAATCTTCCATCCATCCTTACTATCTTCAGTGTCCTTAATCCGGTAAAATCTGTATTCCAAACACCCTCACCATCCATTGTTTTCATATAAATGGCAAATGCACAAGTATTTTTAATTTCTTTCCAACGACTTAATTGCCAGGCTCAACTTTTGCTTTGTACCTCCTACATCATGATCCAAGTAATATACCTATGCTGGATTCCAGGTTCATTCACTCTAATGTTTCGTACCGTCCCATAGTTTTACGACTCCTTCCAGCATTCCCAGTACCTGTAACAATCAAAACCATTTATTAGACACTCTTAAAGACAAGCTTTACTTCCTTTTGAAAAATAAAAGCATGTCGTTGCTTACCCACATCACGCTGTTCTTCATCAACGCTTCAAGCGTTTACTTCGGTCAAAATTAGAATATTTTATCTCCTTAAATATAATTTTACCAGCATCAAGCTCAAGTATAGACAAAGCTTTCAAGATAATGAGTGGTTTACGGTAACTAAAAGCATAGATGACTTCACGACAATTATTTGATTTCTCAGCACGGTCATCTCTCCTACCTGACAAGGTTTTCCCTGTAAGAAAACAGTACACATGCTTCTACTTCACAATTTACTACCACCACAGCATATAACAACATCATAACTGCAGCAGGTACAGAACGACAAAACACACAAAAAGCTTAACCTGGTTGCTGCGCTCCTTTCAGCTTTGGTTTCTCTAAACGACATGTACATGCTCCCGTCCAAAGTGAAGATTCACAACAACATTTTCGCAACATGAAAGGCATTCACTTGTCTATAGTTTTTCTCCATCCCGACCCCACCCCCTCATTTTACAAATTCTCAGCACAGATCCAAATATGTTCCTACCGCGGCCTCACTCCTTTTCTCGTAATAAAAATTCTCGAACATCTCACAAGTTGCTCTACTTAAGTTGCATACGAGACCCCCATTCCGTCTGTCCATTTCATTCCTAAAACATATTCACATTCATTTTCCAAATCATCTTTGACCAAAAATTTCATAGGGTTCTAATGCATAATTTCACTTGCTCCATCTGGCCATCTTGTCTCCGTCTCTTCATCTTTCCTCCTCTTCATCATCCCCGTCGATACTTTTGCTTATCATCTCGAATACATCTGCACCTCTTCCATCAATCCAGTTCTATCATTGGTAATTCACATTTTCTAGGTCATCCGCCACAGCATGGTGCGCACCTAATAAATAATAATATCCGCTCCTTCATTTTTTTCCATACCAAATCACTCTCACAGTTTCTTCTCAAGCTTAACTTCCTTTTCATCTTATATCCATAATATCTCCACAAAAATTTAGAAATTTCTTGAGCCAAACACGGGAAATGTTTCCGGAAACACTGTTCTTTCCCCCCATTTCTCATTCTTTTCTTCAACATATATGTGACCAAATCGGAATGTCTCGGATGATGTGTCCATCCCTCTAAAACGCCCTGAAAGCACACAACGTAAACACATTATCCGCCCGCTTTAATAGCTTGGATTCATCATTATTATGTCTAACACGCATTAACTTTTGCTAGATCCCGTAGAAGTAGTAAAAAATAACAATTTCTCTCATCAAAATCCCAATGCACCCAGCACACTCTTAGCTACACATGTGTCGACATCATTTTCCTTGAAATCCCCATTACGTTATTTTCTATCAAATAAAAAGACTCATATTTCCCTCAATCCCCCTCTCACCTCCTCGGTCATGTCCAAGCATAACGCTCAACATGCATCCACATTCCCTTCCCGTAAATCACTTTGATTCTGGTAGAAACAACTTTTTCCCTTCACCACACACTCTGGGCTCAAAATCCCACTTCAACTTCGTCAGCTCTACGCACATAATAAAAACCCTCCTTACGTCCGTCCACCAACACCGAAAGAATTCTTTTCCGCTCATGATTCCGCATAGTCTTCCATTATTTCCGATAATATTTTCCTCCTCCCTTAATCAACATCTCGAATTATCTTTTCCTGCCTCTCCTTCATAAAATGCCTTAAGATTCCCCTCCTTCCTTGCAGTCTTCCTTCAATTTTCCACCACCCTCACAGGAAGTGCTACAACAAGTATTAAACTCAATCCCTCAACCCTCCTCATTTCTCATTCCTCCCATTCACACATCCTCAAGCCTCCTCCTAAACCAACTTGTCACTATAATTTACCGCCACATTATTACAATCCATTATTCCACCACGCAACATACCCCTGGCCACGAGCCTTTTTTTTAACCATCATCATCAACCTAGACATTCACAAAGTAAATTGTGCAACCCTATTTCCATACCAATCCATCCAGTAAAGCAACCCCTCTTGTTCCTCCAAAAATCCTTCCTGACACCGTCTTTCAGCTTATAAATGAATACGCCTACTTCTTAACTTCTTCACCCAATTCTACATTAAAAACGCTTCACACACCACCCACCACAGTTTTCGGACCTTTAAAAAATCCGCACCTATCTCAAACTATTTCCCAAATACATGCAAGTATCCGATCCCAAATCAATGACCATCTAAGGATCTGTCAGTAATTATCTCCTCCTACTCCGAAGCCGTCATTTTATAAACTTTTGTCTCCTTTTCTTCTTCTCAAGCATTTGATTCTTCAAATATCATCCATTCCTAACAAAAAAACGTTACCTCATTCCACTTAAATGCAAATCATTCCTAAACCTTCCCAGCAAACTACCAAAGAATGCATATGACCATCCCATACCTCATACTTCTACAGGTACAATAAACTAGCCGCTTGCAATTTCGCCTATCTAATCTACCCTAAGCCTCCCGCTTCCCCTCCAATCTTGGTCACCATCAACAAAATCTCGACCTTGTAGAATGTCGAAAACACTTAAAATTGTGGAATAAATTCCATTCAACATGCCAGAGCGAAAACCTAAGATGCGCTCACCTTAAAACAAAGCTAAACTTGAATTACTTGTTGAATCTTGCAAATATCCTAAACTTGAACATAGTCTTGAAACGATCCTCCTTTAAACCTGAACGGCATTCAACACGTAAGAAACAATCACTTAGCCTTCCGTTCCCTCCATCTCGACTTTCATAACACACTTGAATAGCCATATTACAACATCCTCGTCATAATCTTGAAATTCTTGCCCACCAAAACCTAATATTCACTCAACCAAGACCACACATCATTACCCGTCAAAAGCCTACTGTGATTTTTCCTATTTCTCTCTCTACACCTAACACCACAACCTGTTAGCCAATCCAGTCCAATCACTCCAATTCATCTCATCACAGATCATAACTAACTAACATCCTTTACTAATACAAGTTTGTAAATCTTGAAACGCAACTCTTTTTATTATTTCTCGTCTATTTTTCCTTCCACCTGGTAACTGCACCCTATTCCCTATTTCTGTCACGAGGACTCGCAAGTCACAGTTCGCACTCCTCATACGCTCAATGACACCTTTTCCATTTAAATAAAATTCCCATAAATTACATAGTTCACACACTTGACTTCATTCTATTTTTTCCACCCGTACCGCGCACAACCCAACCTTCAGGCAATCTGTATCCGTACGGTCGCAATGCATGCATGTTAACCTTCTTTTCCTTGAGAATAATAATTCTTATCCTCTCTTCATCATATCTCTCAACTTGGATAGTGAACCTTTTGCGAACCCAACAACACAGCCTGTATAGCAAATCGCACAACCCCAGGAACAAAACCCTTATACATTTTCAATTCAGCTAACCACTGTGACATACAGAATCTAACTTATTACTAATTGGTGAAGCCCTTCAGTAGTAACATTCAATTTTACAAACAGCTTTCAGTAAGCTATTAGCTATCACATACATCATTGAATGCCATAAATAATGTTCCGCACATTCATCTCTTAGCCCTCATACCTTTCTCGAAGGCCTTATCTAAATCTGAACCTCAGGTATGTTTGTAACAAAGCTATTCTCATAATTAGAGATATGTCACCACATGTCGTGAGTACCGATTTGCGACGACAAACTGTGTCTTTAAATGAGGCTACTGCTCATTCAATTAATTCAATTTTAGCATAAAATCCCTCCCACCCACACAAGAAAACCCCAAGCTCACTAGTCTTTCCTTTATTTACATGCATATGTAACGTTAAACGTAGCCCTTCTTGACCTCACCGCTTGCAATCCATTGCACTCTCCCACATCCATTTTGACGCTGCACTGAACAAGCAATTATCTTCCTACAGCATCGGTCACTCATGCGGTTAAACCACCTTAGTGATCTCCATTGAGTTACCGTCTTCAAATCACAGAACTACCACTACGTCTTCTCCCACCTGAATCAGAATTAAACAAGTGTACACTACCAGATTACAAAAAAAACAATTCATTTCTTATCTATACATACTCGCCAGCACGTTCATCTCCCTCAATTCATTAATGCTCCGCTTTTGTTCAAATCTCTGTTCTGATTTACTTTACCTCTTTATTCCATTAGCTTCCTTTATCCATCTTCCACCAACATACTTGAGGCGCGAATCGCTGCTATCCTATCGTCAGACTCAGCAGCATGCCGTATTCTTATTTTTCGATTCGCTTATTCCCCATTTATCCTCATTCCACTCTTCCTTGAGCAACAAATAGAATCCACTCACCTGAAAATAATACAGACAACCTTAACATTAACCTCACCGCAATCACCCAAATTCCTTTTAAATCCTCTATGCACGCACTAATTTCTTTCTTGAACTCTTTACATTTTCAATCGTATAGTCCCATAGTCAAATACAAAAGCTCTTCCTAAACTAGACCTATCGCCATGATATATGCCCATGCGCGGGACAATCTCCTGCTTTGCTAATCCATGACCGTCACATTAAAATCCTCCATCTTCCCCCCTTTATTACTCAATCATGTTTATCTCTTTAATTTCTTCCAAAAAATTCTTCTCTCTTCCTAACCGGGAACAATAGCGAATTTCTCGCCGATAACCCTAACGACCTCCCTAAATCTCCTTTTCTTTTAGTCCTCCTCCTCCCACTCTCTTCCTAACTTTCCTGCACGTATGTTCACTTTTTCTACAATTTCAACCCCGTACGTAAATCCGAGTCAAGTCAAAGTTGGTTCACAGGATATTCTTTAACCTCCGGAAGATTGGTAACATACCATATTTCACCAATCTTTTAGTTTCCAATTGGTTGATTCCCGTACACTCAATTGCTCCTCACTATTTTTCTGCCTCGCCAACCTAAATTGCCCCATCGGGTTGCGCTTGAACTCGCCACGATTGAAATCGCCACTCCTAATAGGCATCACAGCGTTGAAGTATCGGGGCATGGATGAGGCTGAGCTGGATGTCGTCTACCCTTATCTGGTAAGTAAAATCCGGAATCCGGAACACAAAGTTTTTGACCACATAATGGTATCACAGGTTTGTAGTACCGGGGCACGGCTGAGGTTGCGTTGCATGTTCCCGTGGCTGAGCCCAATGCCTCACTGACAGAGTTCCAGACGTCCTACGACGAAACCAATGGCACCGTTGGATTCCTCGTCTTCTGCTCATCCCATTGGACCACCAAAAAGAAGAATCTGGAAAAAAAAAAATTCTCGTCAAAACTGACCAAAGACCCCACCCTCTGACACCACTGTGTGGTCAAAAACTTTGTGTTCCGGAATCCGGATTTTACTTGCCTGATAGAGGAAGTTGACCACGCGGAATTCAACGGCGCAGTTAGTTTTTGACTACGCCGTTCCGTTGGTCATTCCAGGTTTGTAGCCCCGGGTAATGGCTGAGGTTCATCTGGACGTTCCTTTGCCTGAGCCCATGTCTCCCTGACAGATTTCCGAAAGTCCTACGGCGAAAGCAATGGCACCATTGGATTACTCGTCTCCTGCTCATCCCATAGTACCACCAAAAAGAGGAATCTGAAACAAAAAAATTTGAGTTAACAATTTGGACACAAATCCAAATACGCCTCTGTTTGGTCTTCATTTGTGGTCGTAAACTTTTCCTTCCGGATTCCCGACTCCGGCAACGGTGACCTTGACCGTCAACAATTCCCAACCGATTCCTTTCATTCCAGGCTGTAGACCGCCTACTACTACGCCAACACTAGCTGACGGAGATTGTTGATTCTACAAAGTTTCAATCTTCTTGGTCTCATATATACCATCATCCTTGTGTTCCTCAAACTAAATCAGTAACACAAGCCGCATCTGCAAATATTCCCACCTGTAGCCAACTAAAACCTCAATTCTAAGCCCCCCAAGTCTCTTATTCACCTTTTTACAAGCGGACTTACTTTCTTCATGGTAACGAGGTTATGTTGGCTTAACTCATTCCGCAATTCTTATTACCTTTTAATGATTCCAAAGTACGCCACCCACAACATTCCAAATCCAGACGTAGCACCCAGCCCTTGTCATTTACCCAAGTCCCACGTGCCCACAGCCATCATTCTACATACCTTTCTTAGGCGAACACGTCCTCGCACTGTCTAAGAGAAAACCTCAAAGCATCCATCTCACTAATTCTCACTCTTGCGCCCTCCTCTACCTCAATTGCAAACATTAGATCTGTCTTTAATGCATTCCCCCTTCGCCTTCCATCGTAAAACGACATCAGCAAGCAAAAATTCCACACTCAAACCGTCCTTCCAAGTCAACATCCTCTACGGTTTAACATTATTTTTATTATGCGTTTCCTCTATCGGTTTCCACCTGTCCCCTCAAATAATTTCTCTGAATTATTTTCCAACTCATTTTAAATTCGCTCCATCCAAATGTCTTTTTGAGACGACGCACACCCTTTGAGTAAAATTCCAACATCCCCGCTCCGAAATATATCCTCCCTTTGGAGTCGTGTCAGTTATAGTTGCTCCTCACTTTGATAACATCCGGGACGCAGAAATTCCCGTCAAAATCCTTCGATTAGACTTCCACCCTCTCCCTCCCTCGCTTGTCGCCTTCTCCTGTCTCGCTCGCAAACTGATTATTATTCACATCCTTATTGTATGCGGTTTATTCCTAAAAATCCCTTCATCACGACGCTACTGTAACCCTCCTCCAATAGCAAATGTCCCATTAAGACTCTTCCATAAGCCTAACCTTGTCTCCATTTCAAAACCCCAAAGATGGTCCAACTGCAGAGCTGATAGTATTTCTTATGCATTTCGCACATCTTTCCCATCATCCCACGCTTACAAAAAAACGTTGTATTTTCCCTTAGACTACAATTCCAAAAAATACGCTATTCTCATTCATCTCCAAAGAACAATTCATCCTCGTTTATGAACTCGAGCAGGTAAAAATCTAATCCCACCCTGTCATACCCCATGTCGCACTTCTCCACACGACCACGCATCTTCAATTTCGCAGTTTCATCCTTTTCTTTCTAAAACTCCATCCAATCCTATCCCAACTCACGTTATGCTTCCCTGCTCTCAAGGTGAACTGCACTTTTGCTTCATTAGCACTAGCAGTCACAGTCACTGATTCGGAACCTTTTTTTGCATCTGCATAGGCATCGTCGTGTTAAATAATCATTCCCCGACACGGGACAAATCTATAGATCCGCTATCCTCTCCCTGTATTCTTATCACCTCACATCTAACCTAGTGAAGTCTGAGTCTAACCAGACGTAATGCTACTTTACTACGTCCAAACCTCCGCCATTCGTTTACCAAATCCCGTATTTACTTCAATCTCACGTACATCATTCCCTCGCACAACTGAGACGACTCTCTGTCAACAAACTCCCGACTTCCAAGGACTACATCAATCTTTTATTTTTTCCGGAAACTAACGGTCTCTCCGATTCCGTAAACCCTCTTTTAAGCTCCGGTAAAAGCCAAAGTCAGAATACACCATCCCTCATCACCTGTCCATCCCATCCACCTCATCAACTTATCACGCACAACACAGCTACACGTCCAACAAATCTCTATTCTCTTCCACACTAGACCAAAGGCGATTTTTCTTACTTCCTTCTTGTCTCCCTCTACTAATCACTTCCAATCTGATGAAAATTTATTTTCGCCTCAACCACCAAATATAAACATCCTCCCTCCGGATCTCTTTTAAACAAATTCCTATCACCAAGAACAAGTTCTCAAGTAGAAACCGTGAAAATATTCACAATCAATACCACCTTCCCATCATCCTAATTGTTTCCCACTTCAATCATCACAATAATACACACCCGCTATCAGGAGAAAGCAGACTCAAACAAGACTGCCGCAAACACTGTATCAATTCATGATCTGTATTCTTCCCTATTTCACCACATGGTGCATTAAAAATCCCCCTGTATAATTCGTCAAGTCATTCCATCTTGTAGAACCCACATATAACTTCCATCCTCTCGTTCAGCGAATATTTTCTCACAGTCCTCTTAATAATAAACGGCAAGCCTAGAGCGCTCAAACACAGTACCGGATGCGCAATATTTCATTCCGTCTTCAAGTAGCGGTAACTTTATACATTTCCACAAGTACATTGTCTGGATTACCTAAAAGTCTTGCAAAAACCTGCGGTCTCATAAATTATCTTCCATTAACATCCACTCCATTTCACTCTTCAATAAATAAATTCCAACGGTATGTTCGTCGTATCAACAAATTCCAAGATTCTTATCCCTAAGTTAATTAACAAAAACATTCTTTCACTGCCTCCATTTACACCATGCACGCATACATATCCTCCAACCTATCAAACGTTCGCTTGTACACCTGCCATACACGTATCCAACTCCTGAGATCACCGCGCTAATTACTGGCAAAAAATGTGCTATCTAGCAATTTCAGACCCATGCCACTGTCCACTTTCTTTCCCATCAAACACCTTACGCTTACGCCAGCACGAGTCAATTCCATTACCTTGAAATCCATGAGAACCAAGTCTTTCATAATCCATCCCATTTTCCCAACTTTATCCTTTTTATTCCTCTTTTCTTCCTATAGCTAAAAAATCCAACAATCAACCATGCACACAAACTTTCAAGCCTTCTTTCCAAATCCTAGCAGCGCAAGCCTCCGTCAGAAAATCAAGCACACGTTTCTCAAACACCACAAATCCGCACTCGTTACTCTATACATTCCACCCACATCCAACAGCACACCAAATACCACATAATTCAGCAACTCCAAAGCCTGCCAAGTAAAATTAGTCACCATCTTTTCCTTCCACAAGCCCATCACGCTACCAGACCCGTCTTACCTACTTAAATCAAGCATAAAAAACGCTTCATCGAACCTCCAAGCTTGATTTCAAAAAGCTTTGATTTTCAATTCAAACCTGCTTAAATCCTATCTATAAGATATTGCAAATATTCTTCTCTCCATGCTATTTTAGCTCGAGTCCAACATTGCCAACCCAAGTTGCACGTATTTCTGGTCACTCATCTCAAAATATCCCTCTCTCTCTCTAAATACACCACACCCTATATTGGGTATTCAGTTTTCAATAATAATCATTCACGACTCAAGCCACAGTCTCGTATTGATCCTAATTCATTACGACAATCTCCTTCCAAGCCACATAGCCACATCTGGAGAATTACAAGAGAGCCCCTCCATTTTTTATTCCCAAAGGTTACGCATCAGCTTCAACTCCGGATGTAAGTCGTTCCGAAGAAGAGGAGCATCAGTTAGTTCTAAAGGCAAGGAAGAGAAATTACAGAGGAAATACCCAGAGGGATTTTAAACCATCTTAACCGTGAAGCCCCGTAGAAAACGCATGACAAGACCAAATATGAGCGCATTAATCTAGGTGACTCCCCGCTCCTGCTCAAAAATCCTCATATGAGCATATTGGAAGCGTAGGAGAAAGACACAGGTAAACCCTTCATCAACTACCTGCCTCCTATACAACATCCACCAAATTCAACCTTTTTTCCCTTCATCCGTTCTCCCCTTCTCCCTCTTCTATACCAACTCTTTTCCCGTCTCTTCCTACCACCATCCATCCTACCTGCAAACAATCTCAACTTTCCCACACACACTCAAAACATACAGTACCCACTTCCAATTGCATCAATTGTAGCAGTATTCAGTCCGAACGTTACCTCTGCGCCTTGTAAAACTTTCATCCCTTAGCTTACCTTCCCGCTAACAATCCACATGATTCCACTAACTACCTTAACCTTATCGTCCATCTATCCCATACCTTCCCTCATTCAATTCTTTCCATCTTAGCAATATCCCCCTTCCCACCATTTCGTTTAAGCGCAAACACACTCTCGTCTCACCCGCGCTCTTCCACCGCCGCCGCTCATATATCACAAATCTCCACAAACATCACATGTATCGAAAATTCTCATCATTTCCCCTTCAACCTCACATCAGATCAGTTCTCACTTCATGTATTTCCGCGCTTAACTTTCTTTACAAGTGCATCATCTCCACGTTTAAATAACTCCAGGGTTTTAAATACAGTGCAAATTATTCCTCCGAGTTCCTAGCGCATTCTTTAAGAGTTCCATGGACATCTTGCCATACAGCAAATTGTTCAATTGGTGATCAACTACATTAAGTGAAACCAGTGAAGTGAATCCCAGCATAAATACAGCAAAAACTGAGTAACGGATATTGGATCACTATGTAGCCTGTGAGTTATTTCGACTCTACTTTTAACCAATCAGCACACATTCACTTCATTTCTCAAATTATCATTCCCTCCAGTACAATCCCTTCAAAACTCCCTTAAGCTCCTTCATTTACCCTTCACCTCCATTTAGCCTCGTCCTTCTATTCTCAGCCCGTTTTCCAATCATTACCTTCACGTCTGTTACGCCTTGTCTCAACTTTGAGACGTGCGAAAATAGGTCATATCAAAAATGCAATCATAATAACGTCATTACCAGCACACCAGCTTCATCTAAGTATCCCTCATTTCACTCATTCCACATCATTCACATTAATTACTCCAATTCCTCCCAACACTTAACCTTAGCCATCTGAATCAGTTCAAGACATGAACGCCTTTTAAGCCTCATCAACTCTCTCATCCTCTGTCAAAACTTCTCACCTCTGCAAACACCTAATTCACTTCATTCCACCTCCTTGCAAAATAAAATTTTCTTCAAACTTTTAACTTCATACCCCACCCTTCCTAAAGTTATTCAATCCTAAATTCGCCCAACAGCTTCCTCGTTTGTCCCTTAACATGTAGATACTTTTGAGCCAGGATATACTTTTCAACTTTAGTCCATCTTTCATTTTTATTTATTTTTTTATTATTTACCTCCTTATGTGTCTCCTTTTTACACGTCTTAAAACTAGAGGTATTTTTAAATAGTCTACACCTTTGTATTCATCATTATCTCACCGTCAACAATTCGCTAGGTGTCTACAAGAGTTTTTCATTCTAAAATCCTAGTTTCAACTCCTCCCTTTACAGTATCCCAGCTTAGTTACTCTATACTCCTTGCGTTGACGGCGGATACAAATAACGACATAACTACAGTTAGAGACATGTGCCTTCCGCAGGCTGTAACCCCTGCAATTATCCTTAACGGCCATTTATTATTACTCTGTACGTCCTTTAGTACAATTTCAATTGCTTCATATTCCTCCTCCATTACCGACATCCCATGAATTCACCTCCAACAACCCCTCCCTATAATACACGACCAAGTGATAATCCGCATTCAATCCCAGACGTTTCTCCTCAAGCTTCGTCATTTCCCACATATTACTTCCATATTCTCAGGCAAGTGCAAATTCTTGAAAACTTCCACGATTCTCATAATATCATTTCCCCTTCGTCCTTCCCCACCCCTTCTTTTAAGCAAGCACTAACGCTTTTACCGCACCGTCCGTGGGAACTCCACGGATATCAAATACACGGCTCCCACCCTATTGACATGACACTGACACCACCAACCCCTTACGTTGCTCTTCTATTTAGACCCAAGGATTTACATACTTTTAGCGTGTTTTAAATTACCAATTATAAACACTAACATCTCATGTCGTCCATAATCGCTAACCATCGCCTAACCCTCCTCTAAAAGCTCTTGTACCAACAGGCAACATCAACCCCAATGACACACATTCATCCAACTAAAATGTACAGTAAACTTCTTTCTCTGCATCCTTTATTTAATCAACCTGCTGTCGAATTCTACATTTTTCGGTTTTGTCAGAACCCACATATTATGATTATTAGCATGTAACAGATGGTAGATGTAACCCTTCCTAGTCCACGCCTCCCCTCCCCATAATAACGCAATAATATCCAGTTCCTTACTTCCTATTCAGATGCACTCTTCCGCTTACTTTGCTTACGTACACCTGCTTCACACTTATTGCATCATATGAGCTAATGCTCTGGCACAACAAAACAGTAAGCTTGCAAGCGACGATAACTTAAACAATTGCCTAAAACTAAGCATCAACTGAGAACAAGTTATACGTTATTGTAAATTAATTATTTCCAGCCATCCTGCAACTTCGAACAAAGGCTTTCTTTCATTCTCATTACTCGTCCATTTGCAACAATATATAATTCCACATCATCAAATTACTTAATTATTTGCGAAAAAGGCTAATTAAGACACAGGCGGTGCGAATTGCGATTACCTTATGCTCTCTCACAATATTTCCCAACTTCTTTTCATCTTTTCTTTCTACCTGCCTACCTGCTAGCCAGAATTACAAGTCGATGTCACTGTATACATGTTTTACGTTGAGGACTCGATCTGATTTTTTTTCAAGACAAATCCACCTCTCCCCTTATCCTTCTCAATCTTTTTTCCTTCCATCCAAAGAGTTTTCTGTCTTTAGCTTTAATAAGGATAGGCCTTTCTCAAGTACCGCTACTAAGCGGCCCACGCTAGATACAAAATCCATTCAGTGGGTGTACTGCGCCAAGTTGAGTGCTGAATAATTTATAGCATTTTTCTCTAACCCAATTACTCCGTCCACACACTGCCGTTCCGAATCTATCACTTATTTTTCTTGTAACCTAAATTAAATTTCATCACTTAAACTTGAACATACTTATTTAATATTCCACTCCCGAATTGATTAATTAGGAATCATGATATTTCTGTACGCTCCTCCTCTGATCCTTCCCCTCAAGCAGTCCACACTGCTCTTCTGTCTTTTATGCATACAGTTAAAATACTCTGTTTTTATGCCCCGTGTCTAATCTTCTCCTCCGAATCAAACTATAATTATTTCAACAGTTAGCGAAAGCCGAATAGCCACATCAAACCATCATTGCATAACTGGAAACAACTTAAAAACCCGGCACGGTCCACCATTTCGTAATAAAATCTTCACGGCCAACCATGAGCCGGCTTCTAACTAAAATTGCGTATCATTTACCCGCCGGCCCAACAACTAACAGCTGTGAAAGATGCTGATGCAAGCAAGGAAGAACCATTTTTAATACTAGTCAACTGGTCATTTGTACATCGCCCGTAAAAATCCTCGTCATTCTCCACAGACTCTTACTAAATCCCCTACAACATTCTCGAGAGTCATCTAAGAACGTGGAGCATTAAAAATATTGGCCATAAAAGCTCCATCCATAAATTAGACTTGACAAAAAACATTTTTTTATATATATTCTCCAATAGCCCAGCTGATTCTGCTTGCCCTAGCATCATTTATCTTTTGGCATCGGTGTAAACGTTCAATGCAAGCCTTTCCCAGAGGAAGACTGGCTCAAACCATCCATGAGAAATTCCTAAACCAGTCTTACTTTAGGCAACAACAAAATTTCTCTTTTCTTCCCACAAAACATTAACCGAGAACCAACGTCGACAACCTCAATTAGCATTCTCTCACTCTACAAAAATACCTAGCGAAATCCTGGCGAATCCACCTCGAATAATTCATGTCGTAACTCATCAACTAACAATGATCTCATTGTTACGATTCTCCTCAGCCTTATTTCTCTCAGACGAACGCACTCATTCCCAAACTCATTCAAACAGAGCTTATGTACATACAAAGCCAGTCCCAGGCCAGAAACTCTCTCAAAGACACTACATTTCTCAAACTCTTCCTTCTATTTAAGGATTTTCTCCAACTCTTTCCATCCATCCATCTAACATCCCATTCAGTTTCCAAGTCCTTTGTATCATTGACCAAAAATAACTTTTTCTTTCTGTCGCTTTTAATCCTCTTCCATTTCATAAACTCCTGCAGCTAAAGCTTCTGTCACTACACTTATTACCTCTCTCCTATTTCAATTACATTTTACTTCCACATCCTCATCTGCAATCCCTTTATACTCCAAATGATTAATTTTACATCTTTCGGAATCAAGTTAGTTCATTCAGTGCAAATCTTATTTGGATGCTTCATCCATGATGAATTACCCATGCCCAATGCCCGCTAAACGGTTTAACCAGCTCCTCCTCCCAACGTCCCACCCCTTCCTCTAGCAACATCAACAACCTCATGAAACTTAAAGCATTAAAATTGGAATTCACATACCCTACTGCGAAGTGGACGTCTCCATTACATCTTGTAATCCCATCATATTCTCGCTTTCATCTGATTCACAACATTAAGAGGTTCCTTGGGCCACCCGCCTCCAGTATGTCCTGAAATCAACATTTACAGCCACTACTACCATCATCTCATATCTACACTGACAACCTCCTGGTTGCATGCGCACTATCACCATGTCAGCTTTACATCTTCTTACCTTTTCTTCTTTATCATCTCAAGCACCGTTTACAACTTACCCATCCTTTGAGCAATACTCCAGTCCCGCTGCCCTGACTGAACAGGTAACGCATACTAACGCAGGCAGGCAGGTATTTGCTAACCGGCAATCCAACTCGCGTCCATGTTTTAACATGTAGAGAGGTCAACAAATTTTAAATCCAGTTTCATCTTATAACAAACCAACTACGATTCCGTATCATCTCAAGGACTGTGATATTCTAGGAATTTTCCTCTTGAGAAACTGGTACGACCGCTTGCTACACCTTCCTACATAATTCAGAATATCGCGATACCTCCAATGATTACTATATTTTTTTCATTTCCCTTTCATTGATTTCAAATTGCTCACCTTTCAAAGTTTATTGACATGAGTAACGCCAATATTCTAAAAAATCCTGACCCACCATCCTCGTATTCTTCTTACAGGATTTAAACATTGCTGCGAATTAAACATCCAAGCTCCGTCTATGGCATTTTAATAGGCCCGCACGCAATCAGTATTAATGATCCGCAATTACCTTCCGCATTTTACAAGCCTTCAACCACGCATCTTCATCGAGTTCAAAAGGCCTCTCGCATCTCCACGGTGCTCTCTGACTTGTATCTCCACTTGTCGATTACATCAATACCAGCTCGGATCATGCAAACTCTGGAAAAAAACAAAGCAAATCCATTTCAACTTCTCTCCCTTCATGCTATCCATTGTTTGATTTAGGTGCTAAATTGATGCCCGCCCTCCTGTAATTACTAACACGCACCACCTTCTTCTTGTTCGCATCACAATTTGCGCCACAATTATTCTCCTTCCCTCCAATCAATTCCTCCAATTGTGCCTCTCTCACTTTCAATTTCCTTCCAACCGAGATCTCCAATACTTTACTGTAACTTTTTGTTTGCAGCCCCAGGACCACGGGAAAAAGTCCATCAGTGGAGGTCATCATCCGGGTCGTGGAAGACCAACAAATTCCGGCAGCAACGGGAACGTTCTAGGACGATTCCTGAAGCTAGGCAAATCCAAAAGTGACGCCAACGGATATGGGAACAAGAGCAGTCGAAGCCGGCCAGCATCTTACCCTCATGACGACTGTGAGGATGATTTCCGCATAACTTCCTCCCGTAGCGCAGTTGAAAGGATGGTTCACAAGGTTAATTCCCGAAAAGAGGTCTCCAGATCCCACTCATGGATCTATGGTTCCGTTAAGCTGTCGTCTGACCTCCCCTTCGGATACGGCTGCGGGTTTAGTCCAGGGTCCACCTCTTCATCTACAAACTCACCAAATTCATCAACACAACATTCCAGCTCAAGACCGTGCCAAAAATCGGAGTTTTGTGGTTCGTGCGACTGTACAAACGATTTCGATTTTCTACGACCTGAGCCCTCGTCCCATCCGTATCCCCCGATCCAAGATGGATTTTCCTACTGCTCTGCGCATGGTCATCAGCCCGCTCCGCCAGGTCATTTCCAAATGCATAGCCATCATCCAGGACTTCCGTACCATTATCTTCAGGAGAATGGTGCTGGAGGTACTAAAAGCAAGAGTAGTAGCAGTCACCGTCACAAAGGTCACGCAGACTTTGCCAATCCTCCAACGAATAGTGCCCTGGAACCAACAAGTAAATTTGTGAGTAGTGTCAGAAAGCTTACATGGAAAAGCTTGAAACAAGCAGTGAAGAAACGACCTAGTTTAGATAATGTGCTTAAGTCCAAATCCAGTTCCACTAATCCGCCATTGCAATTCAGTCCGGTCCATTCTCCTCCTCCTATGCACGACGATCCTGCATTTGGAGCAAACACGAGTTACTTTTTCCCGGACAAGAAAAACTATTATGCAAGTTGTACCGATTTGTACGGCGAAAATCCTCCTTATGTGACAGCATCCGTTCGCGTAAGACCAAAAAGACCTCGTCAACCCTGGCCATTTCCAAATGAGTTTGGCCCTGTACCTAATTATCAAGAAGAAGAGATTTACCATTCTGAGTGGGACTTAAGACAGTTCATGCCCTACGATGTTTGGCTTAACGCAACGAGTAACAATCCTTGCCTCCAGCCAATACCCAGTGACCCAAATAGTGTGACAAAACTACCAAAAATTAGCCGTTCCGCCAGCGGTCCTTTGCAGATCCTTCCTGACATTTCCAATGGCCACAGCACCTTTGACAAGCATCCGCAAAAACAACCAGTTCCAAGCCGCAGCAGCAGCACAAACAAGTCCTCCCCCTCTGTCGCTAGCAGCATCAACGGTAGCGTGAACAGCAGAAAGGGTACGCCAAAACGTTCGAGTATTTTAGACCCAGACGTAACTGCTTATCAGTTGATTAAGCCCAATGGCAAAAATGCAGCATCTCCAACCACTAAAATCGAACAAAGTGACAGTGACGAGTTGAGTGATAACGCATTGAACGACGATCCAGTTCGGATTGGCGGACAGGGTATATACATGCCATTAAATCAAGCGGCGGCGTCCACTTCCGCATCCAGCACCCCCACAGTAAGTTCTGGGAGTAATCCTAAATCGAGCTTAAATTCAACCGGAAGTGCTCAGTCCTCCGCATATTCTGGATTTCTTCCTGACGCTCCGGACCCAATGAAACATCAAGCGGCTCACCACAGCAATTGCCGCCTCAAACCTGATGAAGAATTATGTCAAAGCATTAAAATCAAACCTGATAACGCTAGGATCACAAGGAATCAGCAACCGCTCAAGAAACAAGAGTCGCGTGCATTGGAACGTGGGAAGCATCCCCCAGCATTCCATAAACCTAATAATCACACAGCTATCGATTTTCAAGACCGCAGCCTCGCCGCAACCAAATCCCTAAAGACATACTTCTCACAGCCCCCTCCACCTTCCCCTTCTACTTCCGACGCCCATTCCATCTACCAAGCTGCCGTTTTCAACACCGGTCATTTCACAAACGAAACCCTATCTCCCAAATATAGTACCGACTCTACTTTCACTGACGAATCCTCCTACGACAACCACTCATCCTATACAGCCAAGCAAGACAAAGATTCTCAAACAGCGCACAGCGCTCCAACCGAGGACACTACCACAAACCGTGTCAAATTCTCAACCGGCTCAAAAGATGACGAATCATTCGATTCCTCTCGCTACGCGCCTGAGACGAGTGCCGCATCCGCGGTCAACCGCTACGGAGCATTGAAGAAGCGCAAAAATCGCAATTCATCCTCAACAACCTCAAATTCCTCCGCCCACGGAAAGGTTCTATTCAAAGAAACAATTTACGAAGAAGATAGCGAAAATTCAGATGATAACAAGACAACATACGCAGTCAAGATTATCGTGTCACAGAATACAAGCTCTGAATATGTCAAACCTATTCTAAAAAAAGAGCGCCCTCCAGTTGCCATCGATGAATCCAATCTTCAACATTCATCCTACTCAGAACCAGATTCCGTTAATTCCCAAACCTCCAATTCATCTCCGTCTTCAACTACGAGTTCTCCATACAATACCCAACAAAAACCTGGACCACGCTCAACAAAAAAGGTTCAGTTCAATCACAAACAAACGATAGTATGCCAAGGTTTAAGCGAGGATGAGGTTGATGATGGAGAAGAGAGTGACGATACTCTTGTCCGGGAGCCTGATCTCCAGAATGAATGGATTACCGTTGAAGAATTAGGAGCTCAAACGGTAGAGCTGTTTGATCAAGCATATCCACCATCTTCTAACCTCCCAATTCAAAACACCTCATCGAATTTAGACAAGTATCGAGATTCAAGCGTCATCCAGCACGCTGCTCCTACTCAACATCACAAAAACAAGATCCACATTACTCAAGTCAACAACCCCCAAGTACCAGAACCGCATTCAACTATTAGTAATTCCCTCAGTCATAATAGGAACAATCCGAGTCTCAAACAAGATACGCCTCCAATTCCACCATCTCATCCTTCTCCACCCCAAAAACGTGAACTACAGCATCAACACCCCCCTAAGGCTGAACCAGTAAAAAATCCACCACCTCGCACTCATTCAACTTCTTCCCAGCAATCTAACGCTAATTATCGTACAAACAGTACAACTAGCCCCAAATCAATCCAACTTCCAGCAGCTTCGATCAAACACGATTCATCTTCAAGGACCGCACCACCTGTAAAGAATCTACCAGGTAAACTAAACCTAATTAACTCTTTTTCATGACCATCTTTATAGTATGTCGCTACACCTCCAACATTTTCGCATTCATCCACAATCACTATTCCTCTCTGTTTTCTCCATCGTCCACTTTCTTTAAAAACTTTGAACCGTAACTACACGAATTCACTCCTTTCCTACCTACCTTTCTCTAAATTGAGGACATCACTCAATAGTCAGATTCTCCCTCAATGTTCCTCATCTCTTCCAACTTTGACTCCTACCTGTCCAAACAGCAAGCCTGAAAGCCGGTCTATGTCCTCTTCATTTTGCTACAAGTTTTTGTTCAACCAACAGCAAACAAAACACGTTCTGTATCCACAAAAACTCTTCATACCAGCTCAATCTTTCTTCAATTACTCCATCTTTTTCCCCCAGTACTTATCCTAGAATGCTCACATTCACGCTTACCAATACAAAGGAATGCGCTAAACCCTAAATCCCCTTCAGTCAAACACATTCTTTCCGTCTTCTAAAGTTCAAACACCAACACCTCCTTCCTACACAGCCTTTGAGCTATCACTCAAAATCCAACTTTTACTCCAGTACTTTCACCCTTGTTTTTTCCCCCGCTTCGTCTTCTCTTTCCACACCTGTCATAACCCTGTTGATCCCCTTATAATTTGCAACTACCCGGCTAACCTTATATAATCCCATTCTCTTTTCTTTTACAGTGTCTGGCTCAGCTCGAATCATCAATCCAAATTCCCTCCTTTTCCACGACACCACACGTATCCGTCTGAATCAAACGAGACCGTCCCTTGAAAACTCCTTCAAGCTCAACATTTCGGGCCAAAGGCAAGACAAGCGTGCAACTAATCCAAATTCCACTGGCACAACTTCCACTTTTGCTTCACAGACTAAATCTTCAACAAAAATTAAACAGTCAAGCTCATTCCGACATCCCATTGCCAACATTACCCATCATATCGTCCCAGCCCCTCTCCGTCCAAGAGAGCCGCCACCGCCACCTCCTGCATCCATCAAGAAACACACTTCATCTTCCGCCGCACCACCGGGTAGAGGCAGGGATTTGCCTGGATCACAAAGATCTCCTCCTGAAAAGAAACCCGAGTCAAGCAAATTAAAAGCTTCCGAATCTTCTTCTACCCATGGTTCATATACGAAAAGCCAACCAAAAATTGCAAACAATTCAATGACAGTAGAGCCTCCAGTTAGGAACAGACTTAGCTCGACTGGTTCTTCGTCCAATATTTCAGCTGCAGCCTCTAGCCAAAAGAAAATTTCTCAAAAAGAGTCCTCATCTTCCTCTGCACAGTCAGTACCACAGCACGCGAATACTCCTCCTGACAACCCGCCCCAAACTCAGCAACAACGAGCTCTTAATGCCCTCACCCAGCAATTGCTCCAAACATTCTCGCAGCAAAATAAAAAACCCTTAAAATCCACGGGTTCACAAATCCAAATACCTTCCACTGAGCTTATAATTTCTACTGGCATGCAGCAAAATAATGTGTCCAGCACCATCAGTTCTACAAAATCCCTTTCTGATTCCGCAAATTCTTCAAGTAAAGAGGCAGTCTCTGCGACAACCCGAAAAACATATCCTGAAACATCATCACAGTCATCTAACAAACATTTAACAAATACCGCTCCGGTTACTCCTCAGAAAGAAGACGACAGTGATCCACAGCATAGCATCGAGATTGTCACCAAAGAGAATTCCGTCTCTGAAATCAGAATATATTCAACACCATCAATAATAACAACTTCCGAAGACTCACGAAGCATAAGCAAGTCTGATACCTCCTCTGATGTCACTGTTCAAGAAATGCACTATGCAGCAACAGAGCTCGTGCCACAACATCAGCACCACCATACCCATTCCGGAATCGTTTCCGACAATCGCTCAGAAACTATTCACTACCGCCAATCCTCCGCACCAAGCGCTATCACCTTCCCGCAGTCAACTTCTGTAGTCCTGATTATAGATTCCGTTTCTGGAGAACAGAATTACTCAACATTGCCAATCCCTCCTGAGACTGACTCCGCTTCCTACAATTACAACGACATTAGTGCTCCAGCAGCGGCTCAACTCCCAACTATCCAAAAACACATTCCCCACGTTTCCTTACCTCATCCAATGGATTCTTCTTCCACTTCGGTCACAGATCCTCCTCAAGTATTTTCCTTGGATTCCGATAGCATCAGCAGCAGGAAAAGAGCAGTATCTAACGAATATGTAAGTAATAATTACATCAAATCCAAACATCAAACATCTGAGCCTCTGTACGATGACGTCATAAACCATAATAGCTCTAAAGACGCTCAAAGGTCGTCACAAAATGAACCGCCAAGGGTACCACCACCTCCTTTGCCTCCGCATCCTCCCCCCGCACCGACAACTCCATCTGAAAATACAAATCAAGAGCCAATTTACAGTGATGCGAGTAACCGTATAACAGATAACTTTGACATCGTCAGCACATACCATAGCAACTATTCCTCCAGGCTCAACAACAAGGACCATATCATCTACGATGATACTTTGTCACTCATTTCAAGTACTTACGGTTCAAACGTCAACGGCCGCGTGTCCACCAAGATCACGGATATACTTACAGAACTAGATGAAGACGGAGAAGAGCCGCTATACGACGATGTCATCAACCTTCTTGTTCCAGATTCTGACAGCGGTGCTGAAACCGAGGAACCCCCTCCACTTCCAGCCTCTGGTCCTCCAGTTCATCTCCTTTCAAAGGTGTCCACCGAGCTTCCAGTCCTCAATTTTCCATTGTTAACGGCCATAGATAAAGATTCATTCAAGTCTGGAAGAAAAGAGCTGTCAAACAGTCATCAGTATAACGAAGATGGAAATCGTTTACCATCTGATACAAACAAGTCCAATATAATCCGTTCCCTAGAGATCAGAAGAGACGCGTCAAATAGCTCCTTGGAAGAAACTAGTCCTCAATCTCACGACGACGGTCATGGGAGTAGTCCAGTTCCACCTAGCAAGGAAGAAACCGAATTAGTAGCAAGCAATAACAATAGTGGAAATGATGCCGAAGAGGACATTCTTGACCGCACGCGAACACTCCTAATGGAACTTAATGACAAGCTCACAAAACTTAACTTCCCTTCCAACAACGATTATTCAACTTATATATCCAAAGTCATCATTTCCTCCTCATCTGAATCATCCGGGGTAGAAGAAGACTATAATTCTGAAAAAAATTATTCTCTATCAAACGTCGGTTCCCGTTTTTCCCAAGAACATTACCGAATGAACGCAATTTCAAAATTAGCTTCAGAAACTATATCCATGGCAAGAGGAAAGTTCCTAGATTCTATGAAAATGAGCGTTTCCAACACTTCAACTGAACTTCCTGTAGGAGCCGCTCACAATCGTGTCCACCATCTCAATTCCCAATCGCTCAACGATCTAGATGAGCCAATTTATGAAGAAATTCGGGATATTAACAGATCCTCTTCACCAATATACGCTGATGCTTTTGATTCAAAATCATTATTTGAATCCGCTTCCAGGAACGAGATTCTATCCTTCCTCGAGTCCATCCGAGATCGCCTCACCGTCACAAAAACCGTAAGTTATGAATTAGCATCATTTCCATTTAGTTGAAATTATAAAGTATAGTTCTCTCGCACTTGAACCATAGTCATCTTCAACTTGAAAATTCCGGCAGTCAGTCCAAACCAGTCTGTAAAGTATTCAAGCACGTTGCAATTTTATACATAATTCTCCCAACTTGACATCTTTCATTCTTCACGTAAACGCTATCTTTCTCCTCCGCAGCTCCCTCTACAGATAAGTAGGCTTTGGAGGAATCTCACAAGATATTAGCCTTAGTCTCTTCTTACTTATTATCTTCCAACACGATGCATCTTTTTTTCTCCAACCATCATTCTCAATATTTCCTCTTGCCCTACATTTGAACTTACCGGTAGCACCATTCCACCAACTGGTTTGACCATATTTTTAAGCAATTTGTTGCTACACATCCATGCAGAATTACTTGCATGCAAATGACACGTAACTTTCTTACCTCCTCAGCCCCAGTTTTGGTTTAAGCCCCACACCTACCTTACCTGCCATGTTAACCTACACCTTCCCACCGCACCCTAAGCCTTGTCAGCTCTCCACCTCCTCCCGTTTCTGCATTCGAATCACTGCCCTCTTCCTTTTCCACGCTTAAGGCAACTCAATTCCTCCCCCTGGGACGTGCAATCGCCCTCCTTCAAGATTTTCCCGATTACCTCCAAAGAATTATCACCTTGCCGCCCTAAAATTTCAGAGAACGACAGCATTCATTTAATAAATAGCTCCATATAGTTCTCCCCGATAGAATCTTAAGTAGCTAGTTTCATCGACTCTTTTCCCCAGGCACACACACAATCATTTCAAAAGGCAGTTTCCTCATATGATTTCTTCTTTGTCCGATAGAGTTCCATTGAAAGTGGATCCTCGTCCCCCGTTCACAGCACGATTAAGCCGCGGAAGCAAGTTGACATTGAACGAAACGATTCCGGCATTGGTTCTGAATCCGGCTCCCTCGCACCCGCACTTACTCCACCCTCAGTATTTGTGGCGGCTTCACGTTCCGATGACAAGACGAGGAACTCTATGCACCTGTTGTGTATCGACTGCAATTCCCCGCTTCCCGCAGATTCAGCTCCATCTTCTGACTCTATAATCCTGTCTAATGTTGGTGCTACAATAAAAGGGACATGTTCATCAGAAAGCCTTAATTCTTCCTCCCCGGATCAACCTCAACTAACGATAATGGGCCACTCTGTCCGATCAAGTCTATGCAAGCCATGTTCACGAAAGCGGAGCGAGAGGAAAGAAATCCTCCAAGAAATCTACGAAACAGAACTTAAATACGGAAGGGATTTAAAAATCATTGAAGATGAATTTTATAATCCTATTCAAACGGGTGGCCTCCTGAGTAAAGAGCAACTTGATCAAATCTTTCTCAACGTCGACCAACTCATTCAAATCAACCAACAGCTCACTTCAACTCTTCAGACCTCTATTGACTCCTCTTTAACCTCGCAAGACGACGACCTGGTCACTGTCAACGTAGGCAAAATATTTATGGAGTATGGAGAGGTGATGATGAGTGCATTTGAGAGCTACTGTACTAGGCAGGTGAGTAAACTTCCACCATTCTTAAAACCCTTCACCTGACCCACAATCGATTTTTGATTAAAATCTTCGCTCATCATCCATCTTTACAATCAACAATACTCAACAAACCAGTTCGTACCGTACCATACATCTTCTCACTTATCATCACTCCCCTAACTATTCATCCATATAAACCCATCTGCAGCAACTCGCCGAAGCCGCATCCCGTACCTATGTCATCAGTCACGTCCATCCCGCATTTGGAAATCAGAACACATGCGATCCCGATCAATCAATCAACCCCATTACATTTTAACGTCCCCTCAGTTAGCTGTATAACACCCACTCGACCGATAACCCTATTAAAATTCCGCAATGCATTCCTTCTTCCTAGTCCCCAAGCCAAACATAAGCTACATATTTCTCCCCATAATATCACCCTAAAACGCCCAGAAATATTAGTCCTAGAAACTCCCGTTCATGCTTTCCAAATAATTCCCCTCGAGTGACTCTAACGATATTCTGCCAATAGTAAATTTACGCTGTTCAGTTGAGTAAAAGTCTAGGTTTCAAGTCCGCTTCGCAGTGTCCCCTTTTGTATTCCAAGCCTTCCGATACTTATACGCCAAAGAATCCTCCTCCATATAAACACCTCAATGAAGATGATGATAATGATAACTTAGAAATTATGGTCCTGGGTTCTCCTGAAACTAATGAAAGTGACACCATTTAAAACCTTTCCCCTCAATGTCTTCCATATTCTCCAGATAATTACCTTTTTTATTTCCATCTGCAGGCAAACGCTGGAGCACTTCTCGCCCAACTCGAGAAAGAGAAAGAGCTACTAAGAATTTTTCTTAGGGTCTCACAGATGGAGAATACCGTTCTCCGACGTATGAATCTCCCAGCATTCCTCATGGTAAGGTCTACATTATTATTTGGCTTTAAGAGAACAACACTTCATGACAAACTTTCAAATTACTATTATGAGTTACGGCATTGCCCTACATAAAAATGCTATCCTTAACTGTCCTTCCGGAATACTTTCCCATACATGCGTTTCTTCCACCCGTAATGATATTCCTGGAAAATAATTTCAGCGTAACCGTCCCTCGATACAGCGCTTCAAGTTTCTTGCCATTTGATATTTAAAACTAATTTACAGGTGCCTGTTCAGCGCGTAACACGTTATCCCCTTCTCCTCGCCCGCCTTCTCAAGGTGACGCCGCCGCATCATACTTCCCGGGATGAGTTGTACCTCGCACAAGAAAAAATAGAGCAGCATTTGGAACATATGAACAAGGTGAGAACCATAACCTAGCATTTAGAATACTATACCAGATGTGGGTTTTAAAAAATACAATTCTTACCTATTTTGCAGACAACCAGGGACGTGGGTAGCGTAAAACTATGGAGGAGAATCTCAAGCATCAATGGAAGCAGTTCACCGGTTCACAGACGCTCAAGCAGCGATTTGGATGGTGCGAATGTCCGCATCCGCAAGGTATGCAAAATTCACACAAGACACAGTAAAACATTCAATACATATTTTTAAACATGAAATTAATCATTGTATATTTCATAGATGGCCTTAGATGTTTTGGACTGGGCAAACTTCACTGACGTTACGTCGGTCATCGAAAGTCAATTGAGTATGGTGCATTTTAACGGGAAAAATCTTCGGAATATCTACGCCTGCCTCCTTGCACGTGGAAAGGTTTGTCATCATTCTGGAATGCTTTTAAAATCATAGGCCACCGAATGTCATTGCTCAATCTGTGTGAATTTAACTACTGCATTTGTTCGTAGCTGAACCTACCAAAACAAGAGAAACACGGATGACATGCTTCGTTTAGTTTTTGATTCGGAACCACATAGGAATAAATATAGATGAAAGAATATCCCTCAGGCTATTCCTTCCGTGTGCCTGCTCGCTTCAGCGATCCTAGAATATCAAGCAAACCCAATTTGACTTTCAAGTTAGACCAGAACTAATTTCCTGTTTAAATCAATTTTCTATCCCATCAAAAAAGACTTTCCATTAAATTGTACGTAATCTTCTTCTGTTTCCCCCAAGGCATCAAGCTGACCAACCCATGCCTAATCGCTTGTCCCTAGCAATTATTGCATAACACATCCTTGATTTAATTTCTAGACGGATAGGGAAACCGGGTTGCCATCTGCCTGTATTCCAAAAATAGCAAAACTTTTCCTAGTTGATAAAAATCCATTCCTGTGAAAATTTTCCATCTTGTATTCGTATTGTCTTGTCTGAGAGGCCCATCTCTTGATGACTTCTTTCGTTTCTTTGGCCTAAAAACCGGAGTAGTAGATTCACACGAGCAAATTACTCTTTATCAGCCCAAACGGTAATAAATTCTAATTCGAGTGTCTTTACATTTATCATTGTAGCAGTTGGAGAGCCTGGCGTGCAAAATGGAGCAGCCTGTATTTTTCCCACCATCCGAGGACATTGTGAAAGATGCTAAATTGGTTCTAGTCAGAGTGAAAAATACTCGCTTTTGTCTTCTCAGGGTGAGTATTTCCCTTGACTTCTCGTATTTCTTCTTCCATCCTCCGAAATTGCACATAGTCAAGCCTATAAACAAACCCAGAGAAATAATTCCCTCTTCTTCTCCCCTGTATTCAATTGTACGGGAATTCTTGGACATAGAATGAAAACATTTCCTTCTTCTCCCCTACCGTCCACGTTCTCAGACTACGTAAGTAGATTTCCTTCCAGCCAGAAACATTTCCACATCAACTTTTCTATAGAATCCCTCCCCAAATGCAGCTCTTCAAATTCCCATACCCACCTTCCTTTTCTTAGAAACCCGAGTAACTTTCCCGGATACAAAACTCAGCACCCCTTTCTACTCCACTCTAGCTCCAGGATAGCAACTCATCATAACAAACTCTAAGCATGTTGGCATTGATAATAAGCGCAAACTTTTTCGAAACAATATATCAGTCCACCTCCCTTCCTTTCGCCCCTTCTCTACCTCTCAGTCACATTTTTATTCCGTTAAACCCTACCCACTTGATGCTTCTCCACTCCCCGACTTTGTAGCTAATCCACCATTCAATTCAGATCCTCCTTGTAACAATCCATTCACTTCCCTATTCGTATTCACTTCTAAGCCTGATCTCCAGCATACAGATGTAACTTTCTTCAATACCAGGAATGCATGTGCAGAGCCATTACTGGTTTCACTCCAGTCCAGTACTTTCTCCCAAGTCCCTTACCAACATCTTCCTCAACTCCCCTCCTCCACCACTACTTTCTCCACAGTTTCAACTAAATAGTACCTCCATCGCCCTATTATTATGCAAGCAAACAAGCCCAGCTAGCCCCACCGGGGCATTCAACTTTAGAATACCAGCTCAAACTTTAAACAACCCTCCACGGACTTACAAACTCTTCTCCCGCTCCCAACTTAAGCTTACTGGAACATAAAAGAATCCGGATTGTTCACTTCCTTCCCTAAAAATCCTTGAAAGAAAACAAAACTCCAAATATATTGTCTCTCTTCCTCCGTTATTCCCTTATTATGACAGAGAAAATCCTTCTTGATTCCTTTCCCGCATATTACACTCTGTGTAATATCTCTCTCCAAGTATGGCAAAGCCACTAGAAAACATTACCCGGTAATAAAAAGAATATCAGAGCATAAAAGTGATTTGAAAATAATTCCATCCTTTTAAATATTTTTTTCAGGAGCCATTGTGCCTCTCCAAATGTGTCGTCTCCCAGGGCGAGAATGAATTCCAAGACTTTATAGAAATTAATGAGATCATCACCAAAAACACGTATTACTTCCAGGTACGCTCATCTTCACCATCTCCACCTCGTCTATAAAATCAAAATGCATCTACTAATACTGTATCTACCATAATGCTTCTCTCCTGACTCCTGCCTCTACTACTCCCCATTCCCTCAATCCTCAACCCGACCCATGTAACGAGCTATGAAGCCCATCTTCCCCCCGCACTTCCTACTTTATTCTCTCTTATTTCCGTTAAAACTATCCCCAGACTCATTATCATCCTGCGCAATGATTACAATAACAATCATATTCTCAACCCTACTCCATTCCTCCATTTCCAATCTTGTACTACTCCTCTTCCACCAGCTTCTCGCTTTCACTCACTTTCCCACCCTTCCATCCTATCAGCCAAGCAGTTCCTAACCATTTACATGTATGTTTCCTCATTTCCCCTTCTAACTGTAACTCAATCTCTTTTCTTCCCTATTCTCCCTCCTTGAATCAGCCACTGCTTTCTCCATACCCATCATTGCATCACCCAAAAACCATGCACCGCTCCAAAAGTCTTTCACCTACCCTCTCCTCTCAACACGTCCGCTCCCTCTTTCTTCCTGCCTT
Source organism: Sminthurides aquaticus (assembly GCA_906901655.1). Taxonomy (NCBI): domain Eukaryota; kingdom Metazoa; phylum Arthropoda; class Collembola; order Symphypleona; family Sminthurididae; genus Sminthurides; species Sminthurides aquaticus. The sequence continues at coordinate 12,591,015 of CAJQTT010000002.1, read as the reverse complement.
TTCCCCTTGCTGCACCTTCCTAAAATCCTAAACATCGGATCCAGTTGCCATATCTACCCCTCTACCTCACGTTCAAAATCCTAAACAACCGCTCCAGAAACTTTCATCCTTCCATCCATACTAAAACTCACTTGACTAACTTGACAACCTGCATCATTCGTTCCGCTTTTACATACAAATCTATGATTTATTTTCCGGCAATGACTTGCTTCCTTCTCCTTCTATTAGCTATTGAAACTCGTACTCACTTCAATTCCATACGCACAGCAGCAAACCAATTTCATCAGCTCCAGCATTCCAGTCACTCCATACGCACCATTTCCTCACATGATAGATCGAGTTTCCAACTGCCCCTCATTGATTTTCCAACCCTTCTTTCTCGCTTCTCCGTCTTCAAAAGGCTGTCTCTACACAAAAACAAATCGTAATAGTTGCATTAGTTCATCGTCAAGTCAATACTCAGTCGCAGTTTATTTAGCAAATTTCTCATGTCGCCCTCCGTACATTATTGTCACAATCAATTTCTTTGCTTACCGGTCATTGGAAGCTGTCAAGACATTCTCAAAGCATGAGGAAAAACGTGTCCACGTCCTTCACAGTAAACACATCATCTTCTCCTTTATATCAAACTTGTTCCTTAAACGTTAATGCGAAACAATCATTTCCTGTCAAACTCAACCTACTCCTAATTCTCTCTCCTATCAAACCTTTGTTTCTTGAACAAATTCAGAGCTTCCTCACTCACTCATACAAATATACCTCCCAAACCCTGATTATATTCTTCTAACCTCTTTTACCTCCTGCCTCCTTGATTTACAATCCTCTTGTTTCTTCAGTGCAGTCGTCTCAAATTGATATTTTTATCTATGATTCGCATCTCCAATTCCGTCATCTAACAATGCTCCTACACCAGCTCCACCAACAATCAAGTCAACCTTCATTCAAATATTCAACCCTTGACATAAAGACGCGCCACATAAACATTTATCCATTGAATATGTAAACTTTTTCTAAACTTATGACCACGAACTCCGAACCTTCAAAGGACCATTACGTGATTCTGCATTTCTACAACCTGAGTCATAATAAACACCTTCCACATCCCATCCTTCCTCATTCCTTCACCACTATTTTCTCTACCCCTGCCCTGCCTTCAAAAAAACTAATTCTAGCTTCCGAACTTTACTAAAACTTCTCTACCCACACCGTCCACACTGGCCTACCAAACCACCTTCTTTAGTTTAGCTTTAGTCTCGTCCATAAATTAGCACATCTCTACATGAAAGCGGGATAAAAGAGCCAAATCTAATTAACAGCATAACTGTTCCCGTACAAAAGTCTTGCACAATTTAAAGACTACTTCGTAAATCACCTTCAACAAACCGACGAGCCAGACGCTTCACTGCTTAAAAACTAACATTTCCCTCCCGTCCCCGTCATTAATTTACGTCGTACGAATCCCTCTCTGTCGGACATCTCTCAAGCAATCCAGCTCTCACAGCGTTGTACACACATAGACAAAACATTATACATATGCACCCTGTCATCCTGATCATTGTTGACTCTAGTCACATTTTCAACCTTGTACTGATTCCCCATCTCTTAACTGTCTTTACACACCTTCCACCTTTTCTCTCCTCTTTCTCCCATCCAGAATCCAGACATGTCTTTATTGTTATTGCTCCAGATGCAAAATGGATGATGATATCATGCGCGAAATAATTTCTAGCCCCAAGTTCTCAAGTCATACTCCTAGTCATATATTCCATCTCTTATTCCTATCTATCTCATCTACTCAACAGTAACTTTCCAAACTTGTATTCCAGACTCATAAACAATGCAAATCCCTCATTTCCTCCCGTATTCACATAGGAAATTATTATTATTACCAACTCCCACGAGATTTTGCACACATTCTACTGTTCTGCTCTGCACCGCAACCACGCGAGTCCGGACGGACTTAACTTGAATATTTCGCTTCCCTCCTTTAATCCGCTCCAACTCATTTCCTTCCTTCCTTCGGCAAATCCAGCTTCCTGCTTATCTCTCCTGTTTGGAACGATGCTAAATCTTAGTCAAACAAAATTTAAGTACTTACTATTTTTTATTCCTCAGGCCATGGACAAACAAGGTACAGCAGACTGGTTGCGGCTACTCCAATGCCATGCACTCTGCGTCGGTCAATGGCGAAGACGTCGTGGAGCGCTTGCAAATATTATGATGAACGGGATGATCCGACACCTTTAATGGACAGAAAAAATGTTTGTGTACCCTAATTTATTGACAGCTCAATAAGCCTCATACCTCCGTCCTGGGTGTTTGCGATTTTCAAGTACCGCAAACGATTCATAATAATTTAGACTCCTTCCTCCTTTGCACAAGTCCTAAAACTTGCCAACAAAATGTCTCGGGACCACCTAGAATAATGTGTGTAACTTCATATTGGACACGATAAACGAAATAGAGTTTAATAGAACTTGCGTGTGTCGATGCCCATCCAGTCCATAAGAATCCCGGTCGGTAGAGTGTACTATCCAAAGATAAACATGAAACCGTTGACAATGAACCTGAAAAATCACAGAAGGCGTATTGTATTAGTCACTTGTCTAAGTTAATTCCCCAGATCAGGTAAATTCCTTACTTAATAATTACCTTCTGTGAGCATGGTAGTATTCAGTTACAAAGGAGCGAAAGCCCATGGGCTTTTCCTGCATTTCATGGTAGCCCAAACCCAGTGAAACAGCTAGAAAGAATTGCAGTAATTAATCTGTACTTTCGGCCTCAACCATGAGATCATATAGAAAAAAGATAAAAAGGAGCCAAATTAGAAAGCTCTACCTATTTGCTGTAAATAACGGTTACGTTTTAAAAGTCACAAAATATTTCGCAGAGAGAAGAATCTTTGTTGTGCCTAAATAATCATAAATAATTTCGAAAGTCGTTAAATATACAACGTTATCCTCGTTGACATGATGTAGATTGCTCTGTTAAATTAATTTTTAAAAATTATAGCTTACAAAAAGGTAAAATCTTATGCTACATGGTAAAATCTCCAAGAAACTAAAGAAACTTTTGTTTTTTACAACTTCTTCGTCGCCTCCTTACGACGATAAGTTTAAATGAATAAAATTTTTAAAATCTACATAATTTTTTTAGATAATCATTCTACCTAGTCCAAAGCATCTCTTATCTCTTATCCTTCTATAACATCAACACAAATTGCATGTACCTCGGGAAGAGAAACACGAAAAGTCCCGGTGTTTTTACGGCCAACAATAATCTTTTCCTTATTCCATTTTAGGTAAGAACAGCTTTCATTGTCCATTCCGCCTTTCCCCTTTCCCGTCTCTCTCTTGAAAAACGTCTGTCTACAAATCCTATAAAAGATCCAGGCAGCAAAATGCTTGGATACAAAAAACCGACTTTCCTCTTCCATGTAAACTCCTGCCCTTTAAACCTCACCATACCTGTATCACAACCCTCTTTCAGCTCTTTTCCAAGTCGACAAGGAAATTGAAAGTTCTGACTACGCCAAAGAATACATCGGATATCCCGTTACGACGAGAACGTTAGGAGCTCTCACCAAAACCCTGCTCTTTCCCTATTTTCTTATTTTAAAACATCCAACAACTAAAGTAAGAAACTCCCAGAATGCCGGAGGAAAACATCTTAAATCAGAGCCCCGTGCTAAAGAAAACGCATTCCCGCCGCGTTCCTACAACTACCCTTGACATTGATATCTTCATTGTGAATTATTGTAGAATAAATCATAACGTTAATACAGTCGGTTACCATGAATTCCTCATCGATGACCGATCCAATCTATGTATCTGCCCCAGTCTCTCTATCGTAGTCATTATTTTCCATCCTCATACCCTTTGGTCCAACAATGACACATTATTAAAGCAACATCCTATCCTCATCAGCTCTCACCTGGCTATGAAATCAAATCTACCAGAACCTCAATCCATAACTAGCAATCATGCTGAACTTGATCCGGGAAGATAAAGTAACTCATGGAAACAGAGAAGAGAATCTTAAACCTCTCCTTCCGCTCCCCTAAACTTCCATATACTCATGCCGGGACTCGTCCCTACCTCTAACTAACTGTCTTTAGTCTTCTACCAGCATGCATTAAATCTCACATATCTTTCTCCCATGTATTCAATAATGCACACCTCAGCCGACTCGCAGCGGGTTCAAGTGTTAACAGAGAAACTTTATGCAAATTAGCATTGTTAAAAATCCACAAACTACTTAGCCCTTGTCCAAACTCTTCCACCCATTCCGGGCGTGGGCTTCCGGCTTCCAAAACTGTCCTCTAGTCCTCTCCAGTAACACTTTCCCCACCTCTCTTTCCCGCCCCGGCCTCTTCTAACCTCTACACCGCATCCCATCCCCTACATTACTTCACACTGCTTATTAGCAACCTTCATTTCTTTCTCATTTCCCTTGTTAACTGAATTTCATTCAAAGAAAAACACAAAATGCACAGTACCTTACAGATTTTAGTCGACTCGGTGCATCCATTCATACTGCATATCGAATATTCTTATTTCCAGTCTTCTAAACTCTTGGACGTATTCCGCGATACATAATGTACTGTTGCACAGCTCCAAACTCCAACAGTCTATCTGTAACTTCAGTCTCAGAGTTGGCAAAAAAGGAATTCCGCATAACAGGAGGCCGCTGTATGTCCATGCACGTTCACAATTATGAGAATCCTTTCCATTACCTGCAGTAGAAAAATAAAAATTAACAATTATAATTCGTACCGTTCCGTAACCTGCAAAGAACAAGGGAAAACTATCAATAAATGACTTATCCGATTGCTCATAGCCCCTCGATTCCTCGATGATCTTATCCTTCAGACTTGTCCACCAACCAACTGTTCCCAAAGCTCATTCTGAACAGAACATGAGTTTCTTAAGTTGGCCCCCGTGCTTTATCCTGAATTTAAAGCATTACAAATTAGTCTACAACGTATTAGAAGCTCTTAAAGAGCATTTAAAAGACTCTTGAGAAGCTCATTACAGATCTTTCAGAGCTGTCATAAAATTTAACAACGCAATTTTGTTTAGGACACCAAGTTCTTATTGCTAATTTCACAATTCAAGAAATATCAAGAACACTTGCTTCATACTACTTTTTGTAATTAGATGCCTATCAATTGTCACGTCTCCGGAACGAGTTCAATGAGTCTATTACTAAAAAGACGCCGTCACTTCTCTCTGAAATAGTTACATTAAATAAACCTCTTTATATTTCGTTATGATTGTGAAATTAAAGAAAGCTCGCGACGTTTCTTTACTTACCAATTCAGAATCTCTACATTTTTCAATTTCCGTACCTTTTATGTAATAATAGGGTTTTCCACCTTCAATTTCCTTATTATGTACGCAATAAAACTTGTCAAAACGTTCATTTTCTTCTTGAAAAGAGGAGGATCTCCAAACATCTCACCTTCCAGCCCGTCACACACAGCCCTTCACGTCTCCTACATCAGTTCTAATGTTATTCATTAATTCTTATCTTTGTACAAGTAAGGCTATGGAGCCTAATATTAACAAATTATTGCACATCCCCGCCTCCTAAAACAAGCCATTCATTAAGAGTCAAAACATGCGCCTTACACCCACACAATAAGAATGAAAAAACACGGACAACGCATGCTTCTCCCTTTTATTCCTAATTTGGCCACAAACTGCAATCCATGTGCTCCTGAATAATGTTATTATATTTCACCCACCTCACTCCCAATCCCACCCCACTTATCCCCTCCGTCCAGCATTGATATTTACCTTCAAGGTACAACTGCCTGTATCCAAAGCTTAGCGTTTTCTCGGTCCCAGTGCGGTATTTCTCCACTTGAAAGACTCGGCATGTCATCTATTTGAGTTCTTGAATTCTTTCCTGGAATCGACTCATAATCCGGTTGTTCCTTTCACACTAGGCCATGTCAACCAGTCATCTCCTTGGATCGGGACAGCTACAAAAGAACTTCTTCCGTATCCCATCCATCTAAATCACAGCCTGGGATTAACAGGAAATGTCAAAGGTCCCCAAACACCCTTACCTTGTCATGGAGGAATTTAGTGATTACACCAATATTACGTATACATACATAAAATATAACCATTTATTAAAGTCACATGCACTATCCCCGTTTTTTTGTACATGAGCTCTTATTTCTACCGCTTAATAAACCTACTCAGGGAATCCGAACATAATCCTACCATACGGGGCAGGAATAAGTGAAACAGATGAAATAGACACATTCTAATCTCTTATACAGTATCTTTAACACGGTAAAATCAATAAAACCCTCTGTCTTGTAATACAGTCTAAATACCTTTAAGCTCCCCTGAAATGAGTGGTAGCGACACTTGTTCTGACTGAATCAATTCATTAGAAATCCGATCCGATTAAATTCAGTATGCTGCATACGGCTTTCAGCGGAATCTCAACTATGACCCTTCATCTCACCAAACCCTTGGACAAAATAAATAATGCATGCACATGGGATAGTTCCTACACACTACATCCACTCATTCACCTCTGACTCTACTTTTTTACACCCTATTCCCAATATAGGCATACATACACAGCTCAAAGAATATTCCTAGGAAATCTACATAATACTCAAAAAGTCTCCCGCAATGCAATTCCTCGTCACTTTTTACGCCTAGAAATTCATGTACATCTTCCCTCTCGCATTTCCCCTAGCCGTACAGTGTCAATTCCACTCTTTTAGTCCACCACCTTCATCAAATCATCTCCAGCATCTACATTCTCTTCATCCACATCTCGACATCTTCGCCTTTAGGACACATAAACTTCCTTCCATCAGGACCAAGCATCAGGTGCAGATTCTCAGGATATCACCTCCAGTAAACTCTCTTTACCAATTTAATTTTTTCTCATCAAATCTGAATCTGCAGGGCTTAAATCTTAAGTGGAAAACCTTGTTTCCGCTCCAAATCCAGCTCTTTCTCCTATGTAATCTTTAGCAAAACAAACGGAAATGCAAAACAGGCAAACGCAATACTTCTCCAGACCAGACGACAAATATTGTAAATTGTGCATACTGTCTCTGTCTCCCCATCTTCTACTAATATTCTGGCCAAAGTTCTTTCATGAAAAGGAGAAACTATTCGCGCCTCTCTCTACGCAATGCTCTTGTATTTCACAACTTTGAGAATATAGCTTCACTTTCACTACAACGATCCTGTAACTACAAGCTTGCAGCTTCATTCAAATAATTCTATATTGACCTATATCTATTTCCATGTCCAGATGCTACTAGTTATTCGATTCTCCAGCTCCGCGATCCGGCACCGATCCTTCCTTGACACAAAATGGGAACGTTTCCAGAGAATTCTGTCCAAACCCTTTTCCAACATTCTGATGACACCACTATTCCTCGTATTCATTCAAACTTGCAAAAATTCAGTCTGTGTTAATGTCTCTCTGACTGACTTGACAAATTTCTAGAGTGTAAACGCGACTGGAGACAGGAAGCACTTCCATACTCATCTTTCCTCTAACTCGTATTATTTGCAAAACGCGAATACAAATCACATGCTATAGCCCATTCTATCGTTCTACTCAACTCAAGCAATTTTAGGATATCCCTGGAATGTCTCAATTTTCACTCTTCAACAAACTTCTCGTTAGTCTGGACTGGACTGTACTTTTTTAAGCGTGATAACAAAAACCAATTTAATATCAACCTGATCAAAATGTACTTACTTTCCCAAAAACTATCAACAGATAAACCCATTTAAACCCAATCTAATGAATACGACTAATTCTCCTTCCGCTAATCCTCAAGTATTAACTGTCATCTCTTTTGAATTCAGAGAAAAGAAAGATCTTAAGTCCAGGCTACCTTTCGATTGTTCCAATTCCCTACACCAAGTCTTCTTGAGCCCCAAAATCATCAACACAATATCAAAAACTTACGTGCATTCTCAAACCCAACTTCATCCATAAGATCCCACGAGTAGGGAAGAGAGAGGAAAAGGAGACGAGACGAGGACGAGAGGGCTTCCCTCCGCTCCAACTTTACTCAACATCTTCTTCCCTTGTCTTCCTCTCGAGTTTTTCTCCAATTGTGCGCCTACATCCAGATCCCAGTGCCCGTCAGGCCATCGAGGAAGAAAGATCCAAAAACACCGAAATCCTCGTGATACGGGTTCGTAGCTAAGAGTACACACAAGGAAACAATTTTACCCTCTTACTCCAGACATACAATAGATCTCTCCAAAGAAAACATTTATTAAGTCCTCATTCGCCAAATCCACTCACACTACCCATCTACAAGGTAATTTCAATCTTTTTTCTTTCATTCCCCCTTACACCTAATAATTCATCAAGTATTCTCCATTACTACAATACCCATCCTTTGGCCTGTGCATCACCGTGTGACCGTCCCATGGATGGAGAAAACAGTGGTGAATTTGAAGTATTCGTCATCTGCAAGCTATTAATATATTTCATACACTATCAAAACAAGCCGAAAAACCACGTGTCAAATATAAAGTGCAAAATATTTTACGATATCATTATCATGTGCAACGCCTGAGCTCCTAGTAATGCATTCTCCGCCGGAATCGTTGTGAGTGAAATGATCTTCTCTGTCTGCAAAATAAGAATTCCTCTCTTCGTGTCCTTTCACATACAGTTGATCCAAGCGCCGCGTCGGATTTCGTTAAGTCAGCCAGTGTTCTGAAAAGAATCCCGTGTTTCTCTCCATTCTTTTCATGCTACCCAGCAAGCAATAATATTTGAAAGCAATAATATAGTATTGACTTCAGAAGAAGCTTCATAAAAGCCAGACTTACCAAAATCTTCCTCACTCCTGATACCTATACCGTCCTGGAGGAATCTTGGATGACGTTTGTTGTGAGAATCTTCAGAAGCATATTGAATTCCTACTTTCCGCCCATTGTCCAGCTAGTGCACATATGATCTTAGTGAGATTGCTCATCTTTCTGTATCTAATCGTGAAGGGATCGTCGTTACATAGTTCCGTTTCCTTGGTTCTTCTTGTTTCATCATAGCTCTCGAGTTTTCACCATGTAAATACCAAAATACGCCTGAGATTAGCCAATTTAAGCATACAGAGTGAACCGGACTTGCAATCTTCAATGAGAATTATTACGTTTACACTGGTAGCAATTTTATCGTATACCTTTTAACACTTGATCTCGGGAAAGACAGGACTTCTTCATCTGGCTCCTGCTTGCTTTCAACGCTTGATGCAGCAATAAAAGCCCGTATCTCCAACCCCTAAAATCCTGCAAGTTATTTAGGTTCCCAAAACTTCACGATGTATCCTCCATTAACATTTACCACTCCAAGCAACCCGGGTCGCATCCTAAGTACATATTACCATAATCATTCCCGCCATCCTCCCGAGGGTTTCCTCATTGCATCCTGGAATAATCCGAAGAGTTTAGCAAATATTTCTCATCACATACACACGTATATCTTGTGTGCAACTCTTTAAAATTCTTTCCTAACAGCTTGGCCCAGCCCATTTCTTGCATTTACACTAATGAGTCAAATGTAATTCCCTCCGTAGTCGGCTCAAACAGTGCAAAAGTAGGTAAAGTCTTAGCAGCTCACGGACCGATCCACACCCGCTTGTGGTTTTCCTAGAAACTTAATTTCATTAGCATGTTTTCCTTCCCGCCGCTTTTGTCTTTTACCAAATCTTAAAAACTCGTAACCCTCCTCCTATGTAAATACTGCTCGTAGATTCTTTCGAAACCTCATCTCCACACACTACTCGTGTTTCTGCTTGACATGACTTCCACCACTCAAAATCCCAACTGTCTTCCCTATTTATACCTACGGATATTTCGACTACCGGTTATTTTCTCTTTTCGCTGACCACCATATCGGAGATGCGGGTAGATGAGGGATCGGATGAGTGAGCAACCACGGAATAACTTTCCTTTTGCTTCCCGCATGTCAACTCATCTTCTCTCAACTTACCTTTTACCGTTTTCTGCCTTTGGCACTCCTCTTGGCAGCAGTTAGTTGCCAAGGAAAGCGGACGAACGGAATCTTTTCAGTCTGCCGGAATCTAGGAAAGCCGTCCGTCACTCTTTCCTCCCAGCATTGCGCGTCCATGTAAAACATAAATTCTCCGACTTTTCCCTGCCATCTTTTACTCACGCGTCTATGCTCTATAGCATCTAACCATTCACACGGATCCGTACTCGAGCCAACATTTCATAAACATTCATTCTTCCGCACTACAATTCTTTTCCTCCAACTAACAAAACCAGAAGAATCAAACAAGGAATCATCAAGGGAATCGGAATCACACCATTAGAATTTTAAAGCATCGCTTCCCCCACTGTCACCCTTCTTTCTACATTTCTGTCACCAACTTACTAAAACTTATCACCCTTCCTCTCCCCATTTCATTTTTCTGCAACAAAATCCTTTCAAATAGTCAAACCTTCCAAAGAAACTGGATGGGTTCCTCAACTTCTCCATCTCTTCCGCAGTATCGCTTACACTACCGGCTCAATGCCCAAAATTTCAAATTTTTCAACTCATTCACAAAAATATGAGTTCACAGAGCTGTAAATCTTATATTTTATTACCAGCATCTCTATTCCACAGCGCATAAATAATAATACGCCAGTACAGGACGGTTACAAAAACATATTTACACCCATGCACGGTCTATAAACTCTCTCTGCATTTGTCCTGTTTCATCTCAGGAGCAGATCCCGCACCTACATGTTTGCAAAACCTAGATAATTTGCAACATACTAAAAATATGGAGTTTCCATTTCCCTAATTCTACGTTCTAGTTGATTTACTTCTGGCCAAACAGGTATGGTAGAGAGGAGGGTAATATTCAGAAATCATCATCATCTAATACTCTCCTCTTCAACGTATTTTCCCTCAAAGATACCTCAATCATATTCATCCAAAGGCTGAATAAATAATATGCAACACAAGAAATACATGTGACCTGTTTGCTTCCTCTTCAATCATTATTGCTCATCATCTATAATTGAATATCAAAACTGTAATCTAACTCTACATACCTGATAACTTTTACATGTTTTTTTACAGGTGAAATAATGCAACATCTAATACGAAGATGACCGGCAAAATCATTCATTTTCTTCGTACCCCTTTTTGCCGCACCCATCCTTCGTCACTAGTCTACCCTGGGTAAGTTGCCGTTTCTCTATTCTGTCAAAGCAAGTCAACTGACCCTCTTACCATAATCCTTACCCTCTCCCCTTTCAATTAATTTCTTCAAACACCCAAACCACCTGTAGTGTAATCTACGATCCGATCTTTTCTCTTCCTCCTTCCGTCCGAACTTCCTGGTAACCATTACAACCATCAACAATCCCTGCCTTTCCTTCATAGAAATTGCAAATTACAACATTAACCATAGTTCAGGCCTGCAATATCAATCTTGAAAAAGGACTAGCCCAGTATTTCATAACCATAGCCCTAGGTCACTCCAACTCTCAGCCTCTTGGTTTTTCACAGCAAAGCACGCTGTCTACGAGCCCCCTATTCCTTCCATGTGCAAGCAACATCAAAAATCTTGAAACAGAACTTCATCCAAATGATCTTTTCACTTTTAGTTGCGACTGTAATTTAAAAATTTAATGCCTTTTCCCTCTTCTTCAGCCCTCATTTCCAACTCTAATTCTGACCACACTTTTGCCCTCCACTACAACATTCTATTTACTCAAATGTTTTCCAGTATCTAATATGAATGGCCAACCATCTTACATTCTGCTAACTAATATATTAGCTGCCTCAAGCACGGCAAACCGACCACACAGTTTCAAAACGAACCACCACCGAGCACTGCCATAGTGATATTTCTGCAACTGTATTTTTCATAGTCCCAAGCGTAACCTTATTTCAAGTTCCACTCTGAGGTTAGGGACTCTGGATGATAAACTTGGTGAAACCAACCACCCAACTTTTCCACCAAACTTCTCCAGACGAAATCCCTACATACATTTTTCATGAAAAATTCATGTTTCTATTTATTCTCCTTTGGATTTTGCTCTCTCTCCTCTACGCATAACGATACATACTTTTTCCCACAGCATTCGAGCATTCGACCCATCCATCCGTGATCCTTTCCCTGTCCCTCCCGTCAGCCCTCTACCTATGAATGCATCAGTTTCTCGTAAAAGGACTCTTCAGTCTTCGTAAGCTTTCACTTCAAGACTTTCTGTTTTAAAAGAGAAAACTTTGGGGGACAACCATAAAGAAAGTCACAATCCTATCAACTTCTTATCCACTCCTCTCCTCTCCCTGCCATCCTGCATTACCGACTTCAACTAGAACACAATGAATACCATTTTCCTCCATACAAATCATCAACGGTTGTCTTCTTTACTTTCTCCTTTATCCTTTCAGATTCACCAATCTTCCGCTTTTCATCATCTTTTCTCTCATTCTCTGCCAACAACACCACTTGTGCACAGCAGAACCTTTCGGAGGCAGAAGCTTTAATGGTGGTAAGTTAAATTCCCCTTTTCCGGAGCCGATATCCGTATTGTTATTTATCGTTATTTTCCATAACACATCGAATATTTACCTTGTATTCCTTCCAAAAATGTTTGTGTATTCTCTTACACTTACTTATACATTGTACCAATATACTCAACATTAGTTATTAATACAAACTGCAAAATGTCTTACTTACCTTAACATCGGTCGAACATCTCGATTGTCGTGTTAAGCAGAAATATCGCTAGAGGTTCCAGTAGTATGTGATACTCGGGATTGGGATATCTTGATTCCACCCGTCCAACGAATGAAACAGTTAATTAGTAACTAATTACAGCAATTGATAGTTAAATAGATGCTAAATTTTAACTGAACTTATAATTCATTAGCCTAAAACTAATAAACATAATTTAATTCAAACTAACTGAATTAATTTAAAACAAATAAATTTCATTAACTTACTTAACACTAATTTAATTCATTAACGTATATATATAATAACAGTAAATAGTTTGCTTAACTTAAAACTAATTGTTTAGTAAATACAAATTTACCCTTTTACCTGTTTTACCATCGAACTCTTGAACAACCAAAGGAAAATTTGGTCAGCCACGCCTCGGCCCCGGCGCGTCCTCAGCCAATATGTATGGACACACAATTTAACGCCCGCGTCCCCAAAACTGGGTATGGGCCCATAAAATTAAGAATGAATGCACAAAAGAATAAATAAGTACACACCTGTAAATAATACACAAACCATGAATGAAAAGGCAAAACCTGAATCGGATCTTGCCGTGAATGGGCCCTTAAATTGCAGGTGAAAACGAAAAACCATTAAGGAGCACACAAAACATTAACATATACATATGGATTACACGAGCACTAAAGTATGTACGACCACAAAGATACATGCAAGCGTGCCCGAAGATATAGTCCAGCGTCAGTTAAGATATACTCTAGCTTACCTGAAGACATCTAATTAAGCGCAGTACAGTCACGTGACGGGGCCTACGTGAATGAATCTAAAAGTATGCACGCCAACACAATTAGATACGATATTAATAGACAAAGCACTCATTTAACGCTAGGAGAAACCACTGTAAACACGGCTTAAGTTACATCTCCTATGCATACATGTTAGGTTTTAAATCATGCCACGAAAGTATGCATGTCATACTGATGAGTGAGATATGCCCAAAGCGGCATACACAAAAGTATGTATATATACGGTCCATCGTTTTCCACCAGTATCTCCAATATCTTTTGCTGCCAACTAATTGTCTTCGTGAAAACTCTTTAAATAATATCGTGTAATTAAGCTAATTAATTAGACTGTGAGACTCATTATTTTGATGCCTAATGTAAGTTAATGTATTATAATCATCAACACTTCGTCTTGCTGAAACAGTTTCATGAATACTAACTATTGGAAACTGAAAGACAAGCTGTAAATTACAATTATGGTTAACGTTTGTGGTTAGACATAGCCTTTAAACACATAACTGTTGATTTGAAGCAGTAATGTACGACGGTGGCAGATATTTTAGGGAATTTTCAGTGTAAATACTTCGGCATTACTAACTGGTAATTTCGTTCTGACAGTACTGAAATTTTGTGCTCGGCGTATTCACTAACATTACAGTTATTAAAACTTGTTTAACCATCCTCCTTTCCTACTGCACACACTGATATACAAAATATATTTGGGTACTAAAAATGTAATTGTGATATTTTCATTCCAGATGCAATTGAATTCCACGACCTGGTCCAAGTTATCAGTTCAAGGTACAGCGATTACGACCCACGAACTCTGTACTTAGAAGCAGGACCTAATGGCTATTCGGCTTTTGGTTTACGTGAGGGAGCGGAGATCAAATCTCACTACAGGTATTGCAGCTTAGTTATCAAAACAAACTGCTCTATTGTTACTTCATTGCAATAATTCCTACAGCTTCTACTCCTAATTAGTTTATATAATCAAAATAAGTTACCATGATTGTCTATTCTGATTGCAGGTTGTACTTACCCGATCGATTGTATCGTGATTTCGTTATCTCCGCTACGGTCAAGGTCGAACGAAGAGAACCGTCCCATCTTTTTGCAGTAGTAAACCCAGCCGACACCGTTGTGCAATTGGGGATTAAAGTAATTGACGGATTGCAACTGAAACCAAAATCATTAGTTGTGTGCGAAGTTGTTCACATTTTAGTATACGATTTATTAACTTTTATATTCCGTACTTTGCAGATATCAGCAAGCCCAACTTCATCCCAAAGCGTGATCTCCTTGTTGTACACGGATGTAAACAGTCACATGGCCACCCAGTCATTAGCATCATTTGAGGTTCCATCTATGATACGGAGATGGGTAAAATTTTCCATGAAGGTAGGTTTAAGTATAGTTGTGTGAACCAAATTCAAAAATCAACAAATACTGTAATGGATAGGAAACTTCAGAAAGCTATAGCTTTGCTAGAAAGAACAAAGAGCATTGTCATATTCACATCTTGATGTTTCATTGGAAGATGACGCTGGTGTTCCTTGTGGCTGGGGAAGAACGAAACCATCATTCATTCATTCTCATCCATTCAATCCTTGTTCTTTTGTTCCATTCCATAGATTGTAGGGGATAACATCACCATGTACCACAACTGCAAAGAATACGGATCCCAGCTCGTAATGCGGAACCCTAAAGAGCTAGTGTTTGATACAGCATCCACGCTTTACATCGGTCAAGCCGGGCCCATTCTTAAAGGATCGTTTCAGGTATATTACGATTTTGCTCCAAAAATTCCGCCTTTCTGATATACGTTCTTGATTGTCATCGATCAGTCGCCCTTCCCATTTCCGAGATTATAGAATTCGTGCAAAATTTAAGCCTCTGGGCAGTGTGCAATATTTTTCATCCCGATTTCATCTTTGAGGTGAGGTGATATAGGTTGGCACAAATGGATTCTGGCGCTCTTGCCCATCTAAAGAAGTTAGCTCAGTCCGTGAACGCGATAATAATAATAGCTATCTTTGTCGATTACCGCTCCAAATTGGAAATGTTCCACCAAACCTTTAATGTTTAAACTAAGGGCTGTAGTTCAGTACTGTTATTAGCAACAGGATATAATGATGCTACTGCCATTGCTGAAACAGAAACCGTAAAAGAGACGCATTCATGTAGAAATTAATTGCCTCTTGACAACTTCACCGCTTTTAATCCAATAATTCCTCTCTATTATTTTTCTCCCGTCCAGTTTCCCGGAGAAAATAGCCGATTCCCTGCGTGCCAGTGTGTCCTTAAAATTCTTGTATAGGAATTCACTCCCTTAATCCCATCCCATACCTCGTCCAAACTACTTTGCAAAATTCATACACGTTCCCAACGATTCTCCCAGTACACAAAAGAACTTGCATTGAAATACGCAAAACTTTTTCACTTTGATCCCGTATCACAACGGCTGTAACGTCACACATATCCCCGAGCCAATATTCCCATCTCCCACGAATACCTCATCCCTAGGCTTGCTCTACAAGGGTATTTTCCCTTCAGTGTCCTATTCCTGCCGTCTTTCTAAAAAGACGAACTCCTGCCCATCTCCAAAGAATCAGAGACACATGTAATTTAAGTTCTCCATTATGCTACTCCAAGTTCCCTCTCTTTACATTGCTGCACTTCCCACTCTGTATAACATTTAATTCCTGAGAGCCACACAAAAGTCTTAGAATCTTAATACGTGACTTAACTTTCACCCATTCAGCCAGCTTTCTCTCGTCCCCCAAGCCTACGATTCCCAATTTCCTCGGACGCCTCCATTGCGTTCCGTCTCTTCCCTTCACTAATTCCTCTTCTTTAGGAATCGCCAGAATGTTCAATAGTTCAATTCCTCCACTTCTATTCTTCCCATCAGTCTGTCCCGTTTTGCATCAGCTACATTACGTGTACTTGGCATACGGTCACGCCTATTCATGAATGATCTTTGTCCTTTCTCGGCATTGGTGAACTCCTGGCTTCTTCCTTCCTCTTTCCAGCATTTCTTCCAGTGCAATCAGAAGAATTCCACAGTTTTTCTTCAACTTCCGTAGACTCAATCAGGAGCTCTGATTCCCCAAACAATACATATAGTCACCATAGTATCTTAATGGTAAATCCTCTAGTGTTAATGAGTACCGTTAATAGTGCCATTTAATTTCCTCGAAACAAATCATTTGATTGTCTCATGGAAGTAGTTGACCATCCGAGTCTTCTTCCTCGAGGTCCCATCTTCCCATTGTCACAAAGTAGGATATGGCTGTGCATGTATTTGGGGTTTTTTATTTACTTTTTAGGGGGGCTATATTTCCATTCTTCTGTATGCTTTGACTTGTGTAGGCAGACTTGATTTGTTCCAGTTCCAACTAGAAATCTTCCCTTCTTCTAAAGAGCAGTGAAAAGAATACTGGATGGCAATCGATATGAATTATTATTATTTCCTCATGATTACTGTACCCTTGTACTTTTTTCCAAGTGGCAAGAGTATTCATTTACTTCTATTATCGTCCCTCTTCTCTGCACAATATCCTCTTAATGAAGGCAGTAATGAATGAATCATGGCATAGTAGTGGAGTAGCAATAGAAAAGATCCAATGATCACCGCCTAATATTCCTCACCATTCACTTCCAGTCCGCAATTTATATATTACTAGAAAACTTATGCCACTTACACCCTCTTTTCTCCGAAAAAACCCAGAAGCTACACATAATTACTACTCCCTCCACGATTTACGCTTTCCCCGTCCTCTCCATCCCATCTTTCCCTCCGTCCTCCTCCAGTGTTCTTTTTTATTTCCTGTCTCTGGAGTCATTGTTTTTCTTCCTTGGTTCCCGAATCCATTTGGATCTTGATTCTCTATAAACTTCTTGAGCGGACATGCAGCAGGCCATCCTCTTCTTGGCCGATTGATTTTGCATTGCAGTTGGGTCCTTCCCTGAAAAACTAAATACTTGGGAAATCCTTTAGCCCAAATCATCAGTGACACCTCAACGTTACTTTTTTAAGGACGTCTCTTCAGTATTAATAACTAGTTACGCCGTTTCATTGCGATCATTGAAGCAAAACGTGAACTCACTAAACTCTAGACTCACAGGCTCATCAAGCATCACTTTCTACAGTCCACACCCCCCGTTCGTGACCCATGTCTCTCACTATCCAGTCCATTGACGACCCGCTTAACCCTAGCATGTATTGAAAGCTTTTTGAACGGAATGCAAGAAGCTGGATCATGATCTTCGAAGCACGCCTCAAATTAGCAGTAGAGTTCATGATAGAATTTAATTTGAATCTACCAATTCACAGTTCGTCTTCTTCATCTGACAATACAGAGGGTCGTGGTTGAATTCAAGCTAATTCTGTTTCCGAACATTAGCTTGAATTTATTGCATTCTACTTAAGATTAGTAAGAGATTCTCTGAGGAGAAGGAATTTATTCCGCTATTCCAGCCCACCAAAAGAATGTCCCACAAAGACAGAGCCAGCTTTCTCCTCCCGCATCCTCATCTCATCCTGAACGTCCCGCTCTTTTACTCATTCACTCAGATCACTTCTCCCACTTCTGTCTCGTCTTCCTTCCGCTCCGCAACAACATTTACGGATTCACTCCTTCTTTCTCCTATCACCATTCATTCCCAACGTATTCACCTCATCATCCCGACAAACATTCGATTCTCTTCCCCCGCCTAATAATCTGCATCCGCCAAATATTACCCGCCTTTCCCAATCTCACACGAGTATTCTTCCGCATGGCCCTCTGGCCCCTACTTTGTCCTGTCAGTGTCTCCTTCTTCCCATCCCTAATTCTCCTCCCTGTATTCATTTTCTGTCATTCAACCAAGTATAAGCACTGATATCATCCCCGCTGACCAAATCACACAAGTCGGTTCGAACCGGATCAATCATTCCCAAGTATCCCTCGTTCGTAACAATTACCATTCCTTCATCCCCACCTTGGTAGTCTTGTAGCGGATTTCAAAATTTATCAAAATTCATCACGTAGGCACGCCTTATTGAAGAAACGATCACTTTCTTATTCAGCTCTTCAAGCCATCCACAAACCATATGGCTTCCACCACTTAGAACAGTCTGTGATACCCATTTTAAATGATTTCCCCTTATTTTTAGCATACCACCCGGACGAATGACCGATAACCCTCAGTCAATTCTTCCCACTTCATCAAATCCCTCCGACAAGCTAACCCTACAACTTAACCTCTCCTCCCTATAAATGAATCTCTTCCTCCTCGCATCCCTATTTCGTGTCAATCTCTCCCCTCTCTCCTCCCCACTCACATCCCAGTTAACTCTCCGAAATCCCAGTGAAAAATACCCGTCACATTCCCCTACGCCAGCTCAGTTCAATGTCAACCTTGTGAACCCTATAAGTGCTTTTATTTCGTATTCCTCCACTCTTCTGAAAACGCAGTCTTTCTCTATTGTCTTTCCTCGACCAAATACCGGTATTTCCATATCTCCAAAAGCTGGTCTGACTTTCACTTTCCCAGTTTCTAACTCATTCTTCTCGTTACCTATTCCTACTGTCGCTATGGATAATTTCCCTTTTAAATATTTCCAGTTACAGAACGAGTGAAACGTGTCCTTAACTCTTTTTCTGCATCAAGCTTCATCGATTCTAGCTTAGCCCTTACTTCTCAGTTTTTAATAACGCATTCCACCCAAAAGGCCCACGTATTTAACCCTGGAATCGACCTCAGCGTCCCTGAAAAGTTAAGGATTTCTCCTTGCAGTGCTTCTAAGGAAAATCACACCAGCTTAAGCTTTTTTCTCGATTCTTTCTTGATCTTTAGAAGTGAAAGTGAGACCGTTTCTTCTTCTCCTGAGCTGATCCAGCATCTTCCGCAGTTTCCACCTTCAGCAAATTTCTGGATAAGAGCCGTAGTGACTTTGAAAGTCTTCCTCCTTCAACCACTTCTCATTCTTCAAAGGGATTTTGTATTCCATCTAAAGTTTCACGAGGTTGTGTTGGGTTCAAGACGTTAACAAGAAACAAGAGATCCGAAAAAAGTCCGCTTTCTCCCACACACCACAGCCCCTCGAACACATGATTTCTGTCCCAATGTATCCATTATGACACATGGAACATTTACATTCTTCTCCTTATTTTTGCAACGTCTCCAATCATGGCGTTAATATGTTCAGCGCAATCCAAATTTTGGACAATTCTTTGCACCTTCGGTGTCGGCTTGGCCCTTACGCTTATAATCGGAGGCGCACTGGGTTGGTTTAACCGTTCACCGCCATATCATATTTATCGGCCCGAATCAAAGTCAGCCATACAAACAAATTCTACAAGAAATGTGAGACTATGTGATCCTCCTCCTCAGCCTTTATCTCTGTACTTTGCTTTTCATCTCTGCCTTCTTTGTATTTCCACCTTTTCTTATTACTTACCTGTCTCCTCCTCAGCCCCGTCTCTCAAAACCTCCAACGCTTTCCTCACGTAATTCTGGAATTGAGGATATCCAGCATGAAGGATTTTTTTCATAGTCGCTTATGCATCCCCAATAGCTTAGAGCCAGCTTATGAACAGTGTTTTGAGTAAAGTATAAGCCAATCTCCGAGAAGTGTATGGGACACCCCCTCTGGTAATATTTAGAAATAAATCACTCACCTCAATCCCCTCACACTTATCATTATCCATTACCCATCCTTGTTTTCTCCGCCAAACCACGGCTAGAACCACTAAATTAGGCCACACTCCCTACTGCCCTACCCTCTCCCAAATCCGTCACAGTCACACAACACCCGTCCACACAATCCCATTCCCTCAACAACCATTGTCCCCTACATAATTTCCCCTTGAAACATCCCTTCATGTCTTCTTCTCCTCGATTATCCGACTTGCTCCACCACAATAGCTTTCTTATAAAACCGCAACTTCCGCTCCGTCTCAGGATTAAACCTCTGGGCAATTTTATATCTTACCTGCAAGCTTTTTACCTTAGCAGCCCTTGCGTCAATTTAATGTATATCGCTTTTGAATTTTCAACGTTCCGCCTTTATCAATGCGCGAGCATGTCTCTGATTCTCTGTTCCAGTTCTGAAACCATGTTGCGATTCGGGCTTGCAAATCCCTCTCGAGATCAAGTCATGACTATTCATTCCCTCAGTCAGGTAGGAAGTCAAGGAGCCGGCATATTTTCCTCCATCAAATCATAAATGCAGAAACAATGTACCCCTCTAACCTTATCCCACCAACATACGAGACCAGGTAGACAGAGACTTCTTTCAGTAGCAAGTCATGAAACTGCCATTGGTCGCATCCCTTTTCCCTCCCGCTCTGTCTCACGCACTCCTCGCTATTCCGACAGACATATGAGCAAAACCATTCTCAGCATCTTCAAGTAATCCTCTCAATGAATCCAGGAGCAAAAGACCCTCCAAATTTTCACCTCCTCCAACAATCCAAAGCCCATTAGCGAATCACACCATCATCATCATCCCGCTGCCCTCACCCAGCAAACTCAATTATACCACCGCTCGCTATATACTCATATTTCATAACCTGCCATCAACCACACCAAACCCAGCCAAGAGGGACTCCCAGCTTTAACCTATTGTTCCAACAAGAGTTTTTGAATAATTTCCCCAATCCCTCCGCTTTATTATAACGCGCTCCCCCTCCATTTTGCAGACCTTCTCCAACTCTTCTTGGAGCGTAATCTTCACCCGGGCAGTCACCACGGCCACCATCTCACCAACTACCTCATCATCTTCTCACCATTTCATTCTTCATAGTTCCCTCCCTCCGTGTACCCAGAAGATTTCCTCGAATATTTCCAATTAACATCCACAATACAAACACGACCAACTTTTCCGTCCCAATTGTCCTGTGGGTGTCTCAGCAGGCGCTTGACTAATTTCCATCTCATCCCTACGTCCCATGTGCTCATCTCTCCATCAAAGTGTCATCCCCTCAGATTGTGCAACTTTCACGTGTTCGCATCTCACATTTCCCCTTCCCGTCTCCCTGTAAATATTCTTTGCCAAATCAAGCACTGTTCCTAACTTATAAAATCCTCTTTCCTTCCCAACGTTTCCTGTGATTTCATGCTTGTTGTTGTCTTCTTTGTGAATTAGGATATCCCACCACAAATCCGTATTTGTATTATCCTCTGCTCCTTAATTACCGAATCAATTTAGCGTGGAACCACTACTAATGAAGTAATTAATTCATTAGCGGTAATAGAATAACTGATTCTTGGACTCATAGTGTTCTGTGTTTACCCGTCTTCACACTTGCCTGTACAAGGTTATCTATTACCAGCTTGAATTTTTCCTCAGTGTCTTCCCTTTGAGAAGGATCGACTAGTGATCGTACAGCTACGTGCTTCGTACTTTGTATTTGGCATTATCAATCTTCTTTCTACACCGCCATGGAGTGATAAAATCCAAAACGCTTCGAATACACGGAATAGCATGTTGAGCATTGGTGTGAAAGGAACGAGGGAAACTTTGCCGGCACTTGGCCAGATATTCATGTAAATCTCTATTCAAGAGACCCCTATGAAAGAATTATTTCCTCCGTCTGTTCCTTAATTTCCAGTCTGCCAACTCCAGCTGATTCCAATTATGTTGTGATTGGTGAAATAATTTGCTTGATTGCGACGCCTCCCAGGAATCCCAAGGAATTCCTCCAACACACAAAATTGAGGGTTCAAGGGTTAGAAGATTATTGCAAAAAGCAAAACATCCACAAGCACCAACAACCGAGATCCTCTCTTCAAATCCTTTGTTTGCACAAAAATTCTCCTCTTCACCTCATTATTCTCAATCACAATCCCCCTTATCTCATGTATCCATTCCACTCATTATTCATTCCGCTAACCTTCCCCACCACGTTTACCGGTTATCCCAGAGACTTGTAATTATTCTCTACGCCTCAATAACACCATCACCATCGTCTAGCTCACATTCCTCCTAGACACCTCATCACAGGAATCCAGCTAGGCTTCTGTCTAAAATTTTGCACGAATTCGCCTCCTCCCCCGGCAATTCTCACCGAATATGCACCAATTACACACTCTACTACTAACAATTTTCTTTTTCAAGGGCATCATCCAAGATCTCAAACTGTATGGAAAGCCAGGCTTAGAAGTATCCTGCGATGAGTCTCTCTCGGTCAGTAAATTACCAATCATCACTCATTCCCAAAACCACTACTTCACACCTTACCCCATCCTCATCCCTGCTTTTCCTCTTTCCTGCTGCTATAACCTTAAATTCACGAAACCGGGAGATCTGACCCGTCGGGTTATTATCCCGCAAATGCAAATCCATATGCTCCTGACTCAGGACAGAGTCCTGAGATTGACCCCACGCAGTCGGGCGCGTAATCGTACCGCCATAATATTTTCTTTTACATTTTTTTATCCTTGTATATTTGTCGCCTTCGGCTTATTTGCTCAATGTACACACGTGCATGATAAAATATTAGCCATTTCCTAGCGAATAGACATTATAACCCTCCCTGCTTAAAATTTAAACAGGGATGGACCGCCGCCGTCGAGTCCACGCAACCAGACGCTCCCGAAATTATCTTAATCAGCAATCCCACTTTCCCCACCCTACTCCACTTCCTTCTCATTACATTATTTCCAATAGTTGCATCCACATCCTTCCTCCCAGAGCTAAGTATGAAGAACAGCAGCCGCGCATAATTACAGATATTCATTCTCTTAAGTTAAAATCAACGATGAGCTCACGAACGGTCCTCAATGCTCTCCAGTCCTACCCAATTCTTTCCGAATATACTAAACAAGTTTTCCACTACTCCTCCTTAATTCTCTCCTCGTCCTCTTTAACTTTTTACAATTATCCTTTTAACCCCCATCTTATCCTCTACATTTCTTTAACTATACATCCCCGTTTCTTATGTAAACAATCCTCCATTCACTCCTTTAATGGCCGTTCGACGCCTTAACTAAACATTACGAGTCCGTCCTGACTGACACAGTATTTGTATCTTTCTCTCCTAAATCCTCATGCTTAATATCCTGTAAACCCGCTCCGGGCTACCCCGCTTCTTCTTCCTTATTCAACAGTACAGCTGTTTCCATCTCTCTGTCCGTCCGCCTGTCATACCTTAATTGTCCATATCTCATATTAACAGAGCCTTACGTCCGGCGATGGTTCAGGACATTTTGATCCCGACCAATTTTATGAATATCGGGTTTGTTTAGCTTCTTTTCATTTTCGCCTCAAGTTTTACATTTTATTTGCTTATTTATTTTTCCTTCCCACTTATCATTTAATGTACACTTTATTTTTCACGAGCCAGGAGGACTACGATGATGAAGACGATTTAGACCGTGGAAGTGGAAGCCCACCCATCCCAACCTTACCTCCACCCCTTCCACCAGGCTTAGGCCTAGGGCTAGCCGGACTCAAAGGCCAAAAAGGAGAAAAAGGCGATCCAGGACCCAAGGTCTCATTCCGCCAAATTCCACCTAATCAAATTAACCACGTGTCTTCCTCTTTTTTCACTCACATCTATCAATCCAGCCCCATCCTTTTCGTGTAACATTTTTAAACTGTTGACGTATGTACATATAACCCCAGAATACTTTCAGATATCATCTCTCTACGGCCCTTCTTCTCTTTCTATTAATTTTATTACATTGATTAACAATCATTCCATTCTTAAAGACTTAATTAGTCTCAATACGCCGACCGGTTTATCCTTTCGCTTTCCTTGTAACAACCAGCTCCATGTCGGTCCAGCTTCTTTGACACTATTTCTTTAAGCGCCTCTAGCAACAACTGAACATGCAATCCTGGCTTTGCATGTTCGTAGTATAATGTGGTCAGTACATTTAGCCTCACAGACTCAATTGCTTTAACATGCGAGGCTTGTTTTCACGTTGCTTCCAATTCTCTCGAGTACCTCATCTTCCTCATGTCCTTACCTGAAACCAATGGCTTGTTTACAGGGTGAATCCATTAGAGGTCCACCTGGCCCTCCAGGGCCGCCGTCCACTCAAACTGCTCGCGATACAGAGGTATTCCCATGTTTACATCAGCTTTTTATTTTTTCTTCACGTAAACAGCGTCTTGTAATTCCAATTCCCGTCCTCATCCAACAGATTTCTTCCCCTAGTGGTCAATGTAGCTGCAACCAGACAGAGATACTTATGCAACTTCCAGAGCATTTTAGAGGTCTTCCAGGGATTGATGGAAACGAGGGCCCCGCAGGCCCACAGGTATGGTTATACGTCTGAACACTTCCTTGTGTAAAAACAAATGCTGGAATGGTGCAATAATTCTCCTTAAATTCAATTCTAGGGCCTAACTGGTATGCCTGGACCGGAGGGTAAACAAGGTATACAGGGAGATAAAGGTGACAGGGGTGATATCGGCTCTCCTGGACCCGAAGGCATCCAGGGACCTAAAGGTAATGCATTAAAACTACAGTGGTAGTATTTTAAAACAAAATGTGCAAAAAATGTAGGTGCGTGGCATTTTCACGCCGTAGAAATTTTTAAATGAAACAATTTTTAAACCTGCAATTTTCCAAACGTATAGGTGAACCAGGTCTTGTCGGACCTCCGGGGCTACCAGGTCTTCCCGGACCTCCAGGCCCTTCTGGCGCACCAAATTTTAACGGATTTGACGTAAGCACACCGACAAACATGACATTCATTCATTATTAGCCACAGTAACGTAACGCTTCTTAATTCTAACGATATACCAACTTTCATGCAGCCTGACTGGACGCCGAGAAATTTGTTAAAGGTTTTAATGTTTATACTTAGGTCTAAATGATATTGTGTTGTATGTAAGTCCGTATGAATATTAGTCAACTATTCGTCACGTAAAGACACAAGTATTTCAGCTACAGCTGCCATCAGACCTGTAATTGTCTGGACATACGAAAAATATAAACTCCAGATTTTTTAAAAATAATGCTAATCGTAACGAGAGGGGGTGTTTTTATAAAATATTTGATTCTACCTCCTCCTGTAATGATTGTTTTAGGAGCATATGGGCGGTGCTCAAAGTATGAGCAGACCAGGCATGCCGGGGCCTAAAGGTGACAAAGGTGAAAATGGTGTGGGCGGACAAAAAGGAGAGAAAGGATACCAAGGAGATAAGGTAAACTTTACACAAATGTACACATCTCGTTATCAAACGTTACTCGAAGCAAATTATTTCCTATGGAATAATTCACTAACTTGTATCTTATTCGCTTACTTAATTGCTTACCTCAAAAAGGGAGACAGAGGATATAAGGGTTTAAAAGGAGATAAAGGAGAAAGGGTATGCATCAATGCATTGCGTAATTGTTGTGGTGATACTATTAATTCAATACATGATAATTATGTGATTAACTCATGAACACCTTTAACTCTTCCAGGGCTATCAAGGCCCTAAAGGTGACATGGGAAACACTGGGCATCAAGGTCTGCCAGGGATTGATGGTACTCCAGGTAAGGCGGTAGCGTTTGCTTGATATTCACTAATAATACTGCAATCAAGTGGTAAATAAGTTGTTTTTTTCTAATTTTCCCAAGGTACGCCGGGTAAGGATGGTAAACACGGAGGCAAAGGGGATAAAGGTGACACTGGGCCACCCGGTCCAGCAGGTTCTACTCTAACTGAGAATTTCCTCAGCAATATCGGTACTCTTAAGGGAGAACGCGGTGATGCAGGTCCAATGGGTCCACCGGTAAGGATTCTTGCCATTCTTGTGTGTACACATGAACCTTATTTTGCACGAAAATATTGATTTTGATTTAATTTACTTGCATAAATCTACAGGGAGAAAGAGGTTTGCCTGGAGTCTCAGGAAAGCCAGGAGAGAAAGGTGAAAGAGGACCACCTGGTCCATCTCAATCACTTGGCAGTGATGGAAATTTTCAAGCCCTGAAAGTAAGTTTATCATCGCGTTTAATAGTATTATAGTACAGTTATCAAACGCTATTACTCGACAAAAAACAAGCATTCGCTCAATATGTTTCAAAATATTAGGGAGACAAAGGGGACGAGGGAAAGCGGGGTAAACGTGGGAAACCGGGACCACCAGGTCCTCCCGGGCCTATGGGTGAAATAGGAATTCCTGGATGGCCGGTAAATACGATTTCTACGTTTGAGTTACTTATTTTTTCAATGTTATAGCATAATCAATTCTGCCTCAGATAACTTAATTTATCTAATTTTAATCTTTGCTAATTCCATGCAGCTAGTAGGGGTGAGATTACGCTGGGGTTTTTTAGCAATAACAATGAGAAATAACCCTAAGGTACTATATTTTTTTAACCGCGTTGTTATTGATATGCAGGGTCGCCCTGGAGCTCCAGGTTTAAGTCTCCAAGGACCGAAAGGCGAAAAGGGAGAACCTGCGGTGCTTCCAGAGAATTTCTTCAATTACGAAGTGGGAATCTCCAGAGGTGTTCCTGGTCCACCAGGGCCACCCGGCCCTCCGGGTCCACCAGGAAGTAAGTAAGTCAGTGAGTAATCACTGAAATCGGGTTCTTTTAATGCTCTTGGTTGTTGGCCAATGATGTAAAGAGACACGCATGATCTTTCTATGCGTATTTGAATATAATTGTTTCTTTATTTGTAGAAAGCGATCCAGATGAGAAGAAGACAGTATACGTCCCAGTTCCAGGGCCACCAGGCCCTAAAGGTGATACTGGTGCTCCAGGGCCACCGGGACTGTCTATTGTAGGCGAACAGGGGGAAATTGGACCGGCGGGGCCTACAGGATATGGCGTTCCAGGTAATTTACATTCCATCATTAAAAAAGTGTTCGTGTAAAATTTAAAATTATGTCGGTTCTGGCTGCAACTTCTAACCTTTCACATGCTGCAAGGAAAAACAGGGATCTCGGGACTCCGGGCTCGTCTACGTGAGAGTAAAATTGTTTAAAAGATCTATAAAATCGTGTCCATTAGCGTTAAGTGTTTACCTGTTATGAAATAGATATTTGAAGCGAATATTCTGATTTATATTTGACAGGGCCTCCAGGACCACCAGGGAAGTCTGGCGAAACATCTAAAAGTGTTCCAGGAGCTCTTGTATTTATGTCCCGAGACGCCATGCTCAAAGTAAAAAACAATTTTTGTCTTTCATTATCTCGTAGACCAACAATGATAAAATTAGTTGTTTAATTTCTGTTTTACTGCTACAGGTATCCGAATCAAATCCCGTAGGAACGTTTGGTTTTGTAAAGGACGAAGATCGTTTATACGTTAGAGTATCTGAAGGTTGGAAACTTATAATGGTAATTCACACATATTATGGTCTTCATCGTGTATGTAATTGCTGGTATATAAAAGAAGTGGTTATAGAGATGAGGATTTTGATATTTAAGATGGGAGAGATCATACGAGCCCCTCCTTCAAATACATTTCCAGTATTCACAACGGAAGCACCAAATGCATTCCGCCCCCCGTTCGAGTCGTCTAGTCTAATTCATCGATTTAACGGTCCTAGCGTAAGTGAATATTCATACAATCTAGCCATTTACTATTCATAATCCTAACATTCTCGCCTTTCCTAACTTCAGATTACATTTACTTCCCAATGTCTAACTTGTAACCCTCCACTTGCTCCCAATTACCATAGTTTTCCAAAAAGTTCCAATAAAGTGTATAATACACGCTATGCGTACTTGCTCTATGGTTATATGTTAGTATGTATCTATTTAATATGGCTTTTCGAACGCTTTTTCACGCTAACCTTACAATATATACGCAGCCCCGAATCACACAAGTAAGTAATAGTAGTTAAATAAATCTGACGCACATTAATTCTTAAACCTAGTAGACGTAAACTTGCAAGATTGAAGAAGCTGTCTGAATAAGTCAGTATAATCACTACTTTATTAAACACGACTAATCAGTTATGAATATGCTTAAAGTTGTTAGTTCTCACCACTTATATATATATCCTTTTTTTACAGCTCCGAATTGCTGCTTTGAACGATCCGTTATCAGGTGACATGCACGGAGTCAAGGGTGCGGACTACTTGTGTCATCGGCAAGCCCGAGCATCCAACTTGCCTGGAACGTTTCGTGGATTCCTCACCTCCTTTGTTCAAAATTTGGACTCTATCGTAAAGTACTCGGATAGAAGTTTACCGGTAGTGAATACTCGAGGAGAGCTACTCTTTCATTCTTGGGCAGATGTTTTCCAGGGTCCTGGAAGATTTCTAACGCGCAATCCTCCTCCTATTTATTCTTTCAATGGCAGAAATGTCATGGAAGACTTCCACTGGTAAGTCACCGCATTTTAACAAGAGTTCTCAGTACTTAAAGGTAATTTATGATTCTCATTATGTTTTCTGTGATTCCAATAGGCCACAGAAGAAAGTCTGGCACGGCTCTGACTTAGGAGGGGCCAGAGCAAATTCAGCTTATTGTGACGCTTGGCATTCCGGAAGCTCTACAAACGTAGGCCTAGCTTCGGACCTACTCAAAGGCCAGATTTTAGGACAAGAAAATGTGGGATGCAATAACAAACTCATAGTTTTATGCGTCGAAATTGCTAGTCAAGATCTCCGTCGTAATCGAAGAAGCTTGGATCATTTTCCAACCGAAAATGAATCAGAGAATAGCTTGGATACTCCTCCTCTCACCTTGGAAGAGTATTCCCAGCTTATTGAAGAATTTGACAAAGAAGCGTCAGTGGAAGAGGGAGATAGTATCGTCCCTGGCAGTCAATTCATTAACTCATATTCAAATGATTAGCGAAGTTGTTAATATTTCTTAATTATTGTACACCAGCAGTATCTCATGCTACCACCTTTCTGCATACTTGTGCTTGTAATTTTTGTTATTTTCATATTGCTATTACATCTGTGTCAACTTTTCTCAATCATATTCTTAAATGTATTGTACTTAATGGCTTAAGAATTAACACTGGTCTTCAGAATATCAGTGGAATCTAAGGAAAATATCCTCTCTCGTCCATATATTAAAATGTTCATCGCTTTTCTACATTGCTTTACGCCTACACCTTCTTTATTCTCTGAGGTGCGAACACTTATTGTACCATCAATCAGCAAGTTTGATTATACAGAATTCGTTAAAATAATGTTCTATGCCTGTCCCAGTTCGTAACATCTCCTAAGAGCCGCTTGGATTCATCATCTTTTCATGGATGTCACTAGTAACCCCGTTTAACGGTCGAGGTCGAAACAAATAAACGCAGCTAATTATATATACTTTTTTTCAAAAAAAGATTCTCTAAGCACCCCAAAAACTGGAATCAGGGGGGGGGATGAACGACGAATGGTTACAGACTTTCCAAGTTGTCGGTAAGGGTGAAATTCCTCATTTACGTGGAGCCTTAAAGAACAAATGGCAAATCTCATTTTAGTGGAATTCCACCGGCTTGGCGTCCAATTAAAGGTTAACAGTTTCTGTAGTAATCAACTTTGACCAATTCGACTTGACCACCCGCCTTCGTAGTTTGTGTCAGTTAATGAAGGTGACAAGGGTCTGCATACGTTAAACGTTTACATCAGGAATGTGTTTGTAGCCAGAATGTGGACGAGTTGCTTAATTTGCGACGAAGTTTGAAAGCGTTCTAAAATGTCAGAGAAATCCGTACCACAATTTGACCTGTCCACCTTGAAGACTCTAGATGAAATAGACCGGATTGAGGAGGAGTTATCGATAAAAGAAGTAAGTTCATTAAATGCACCCAAATTCAAGCCGTACGGTACTGGTTGTAACGTTTTGATCGCTATCTTTTGTAGGAAGAATGTGTTCGAAACATATACGAGTTAATGAGAAACAGAGATGACATTGAGATCCAGCTGAAAACATTGAGCCAACGCTTAAGCTCGCTTAAACCGGTAGAGACTGAAGCTCAGCGTTTTGCAGAGGTTATAAAAGCAACGGCAGCTGTGGCTGAAGGAGTTAGTGCCAAAGTCAGACTGCTGGATAAAGCCAAGGTATGCTATATTCCTAAACAGTAGTTACGTTATAAACTACCAGCTGTAATGAAAATACTTGACAAATTTTAAATCTTTCAGAGCCGTGTTTCGGAATGTCAACAACGGGTCAACGATCTTTTGGACCTGCAGCAATGCAGCGAAGGAGTAGCAACAGCTATGCAGAATGAGGATTTTGAAAAAGCAGCCGCACATGTACATAGGTTTTTAACAATGGATGAAACGCTTTTAAAGCATACGGCAAGAGATGTTTCCGAAGGTATATACATTGAAATTACACGAGTGCGAAAATCTCAAAACTCTAAAACCATTCCATAATTATTTTAATGCTTGACTTCTCAGGTAAAAATATGGATGCCTCTTTTCATAAGCTACATGACGCAGAGGAGCAGCTAAAGCTCGTCATTAATACTAAGTTCGATGAGGCCGTAAAAGAGGAAGACCTAGCATCAGTTGAACGATTTTTCAAAATCTTTCCTTTGCTTAATATGCACGATGAAGGCTTAAAAAAATTCACAAATTATTTGTCGACTAAGGTACTAGCAACTGCCTGCAATTTTCGCTGGAGATTTCAGCGGGATGTTCAACATGATTGAAGATTTTATATTTTGTTTTAGCTCCGTGAAACCGCCCAGAAAAATTTAAACGGCGCGAGGCAGACCTCCGAATCTGATAAGAGAGCCAGTGTCTTATATGCAGACACTTTAACTCTTCTATTTGAGGGTATAGCAAGGATTGTGGAAATACACCAACCTCTTATTGAAACGTACTATGGTGAGTTAAGGAATACAAAATCAAAACATCTTGATTTCGTTATGCTACAGAACAAGCGTACACAAAGAAAGGAAATCTTGATAATGCTATTCTTACAGGGCCTGGGCGAATGTTAACTGTAATGGAGTATCTTCAGAAGGAGTGTGACTATCAGAGTATGCAAATTGGAGATGAATTCAGAAGTAACAGAGATTTAAATCGGAAAGTGCAACTAGTAACCTCGTTCATGAACCAAAAGTCTGAAACGAAAATTGATCCTAAGGAGCTGGATTTGGTTCTAAGTGAAATTACCTTATTGAATGCGCGTACCGAGCTTTACGCACGATTTGTTCGCCGAAGAGTAATAGTAGGTTATTTTAAAGATTACATTTTTATATTTTCAGTAATTTTGAGACTGTCTCGGTATAGTTTACGTTTGAATTGCTTACAGAACGATATAGATGTATCAATTACCGATGAAGCCTTGAAAGCGAAGAAAATCTCTTCCTTGGATCGACTCTTGAAAGACAGCGAAACATTTAGAACGATGCAGCGTCTCCTGGGTCAATACATACTGTTGGAACAATTTTTTATGGCTCAAAGCGTCCAGAAGGTATTTTTGTCATTTGATTTCTATTTCCATTTACTTATGACCAGCTCTAACATTTACCTGTTCAACTGATAGGCTGTGGAATTAGACAGTCTAGTGGAAGCGTCGGGAGAAGATAATTATGTCATGTCTAGTATGACGGATGATGTCTTTTTCATCGTTAAAAAATGTATCAAACGAAGCTTGGCTAGTCAAAGCGTGGATGGCGTTTGTGCCGTAATCAACAACGCTTGTGGCATCCTCGAATCAGATTTCGCGGATCTGCTTCTCAATCAACTTCGTCAAGGGTTTCCAAGCGGATACTTGGACTTAGCGCAAGCATATAATGTGATCTTTTCTTCTGTTCAACATGGTAAAATCGAAGGTTCAGACACGGAAAAGCGAAGAACACAATTTGTGGTGAGTTTTAAGAAGCATAGAACTAGAAAAAATGCGTTTTCTAGATGCATTAAGATTTCTTTTTATATTGTTTTAGGCGTATCTGAATAATACTGATGTCAGTATGGAGTACGTCACATCATTAAAGCAATCATTGGAAAAGTCAATTAAAGATGCATTCGGCACTAATCTCACTAAGTACGAGAAAGAAAAAATTGCCAGTTGTTTATCAGGCTTAGCTTCCGTCAATATTAGGCTAAAATCAGTTTCTGAATTCGGATTCTCTCAGTTGCGATCAAGTGCTGTTAAACCTCGGGTGAAGCCTTGGTTGGACACTTTCTTCCATGCGGTAAGAACTTTTCTAACTCTATGGTTTATAACGTTAAACCCATGCAGAAGTTTTTCGACAAGAACGATTCGTATACTCATGTTTAACAACTTTATGGTTTTGCTACTTAGAGACCATCATACGAGATAACCGAGGAAGAGTTTACTGATGAAAGTGCTTCGATGCAAAATTTCATTTCTGACTTAGACGCATTTTTTAAATCCTTCAAAGTATGTCTCAGCCCAGCAACGTATGAGGCATTTGTAGCAATGGCAACAACGGAAATATCAATCCAAATGGAGAAAATACTGTTCAAAGTCAAGTTTAATAGAGTAAGTGTACTACTCATACTCTTGGATGCAAAAAATCTGTCGTATGCGTGTATACATGTTTCAATTGGTCGTGCTTTAGATCGGCGGATTACAGTTTGATAAAGAACTAAGGCTACTTGTTGGATACCTGACAACATCAACAACGTGGTCGGTCCGAGATAAGTTTGCGAGGTTAACCCAAATTACCATCTTGTTAACATTAGAGAAGGTATCGGAAGTATCGGATTATTGGGGTAAAGGTCCGGTGACATGGAGACTAACGGGTAGCGAAGTTCGTCAAGTTTTGGCATTAAGGTACGGGTATTTTCTATTAAATTTTGTTTCTTCTGGTTTTTTTACGTAAGTGTTAATTTCATTTTTTTGATTGCAGAAGTGATTTCAGATCAGAGGATATCAAAAGATTAAAATTGTAGCCTTCACAAGGAGCTTTGAGCTTCCTCTGATCGATTCTAATAATTCCAAGTACAGAGATATGTATGTGTTTGCAGAAAGCCACATCTGCAGAATACCTTTCTGTCAAGAACATATATTCCCACCCTAAATATCGGTTAAATATATATTAGTATTTTTCATATTTTGAGACAACTGCAAGCGCACTGAAGTTAATAATACATTCACATCAGCAGTTTGTCATCATCTGTTTCGACTAGAATGTAGCATTCTAAGAGAGCCGAAATAAAACTAGTTGTACGAAAACTCTTAACCGTTTTTATTATCACGAATAGGTGAATCCACATGTAAATAACTGTTACTGAATTTCTCTCGAAGCCTTCTCCCACATTCTCTGCGGATGGTCAGCCAAATTAGGCCTAATTTCATAATTAGTGATGGTGATTTCTTGTCTCGGTATTGGAGTCCATTCACCTCTTAGACCTATGTAGCAAATTTGCGTAACATCCGTTCCGAAATTAGTTGGAAAATGTATCGTCAAATGGCTTACAGATGAAAAGCTGACCGGCCTGTCAAGCAGAAACAATTGAAAATGAATGAAAAGGTCATGTTTTGTAGATTTTCACATGGGTGCGAATTAGCCAACTTACTTCGTAGGATACTCCAACAATCCAGTTGGATCTCGATGAAGCTCGTACTCCTGCACTGCCTGTTCTCCGCAATCATCAAAAGTCATATGTGGCCGGTTCTTGAACCTGTAATTAGAAAGAAAGTTATAGTGTGTATAACTTTAAATTTTCCCCATTTCTTTCATTAATTCCATCATTCTTTAAGATCTCACAGTCTCATTCTTGCAGGATGACTGTCATCATCTGGAGCAACTATAATGATACCCTTGAGCTTAATATTTCCGGCGAACCTGGAAAAAGAAAGTATAACGTTAGAATTAATGGTTCAAAGAATCCTGACGACAATACTTGAATCATACTTACGGAATATTGAACAGAAGTTCTTCATCGACATCACTTTCGACAACCTGCAACAAGGAATAAAGTCATGACCGCAAAAGCATACATAAAGCGCATTAGAACGGGAAAACTCCCAGTTAAAATCGTACCACGATTCTCTAATTTGAAGTCATATCCTGCACTTACCGTATCCATCGTAATCCTCTCTTCCCAAGGCTTGAAAACTGTTTTACCGGATCCATCGTACCGTTCATTGAGGCACGTTAGATTCTCTTTGTCAATCTTTGTATACAAACTGTATTCGATTCCCATCTCAGGACTGTCATCATGGTGTACATGATCCCCATTGCACCCTCCAGAACAACTGTGGCTCATCTTGGAGAATATCTAATTCTGAAAATCAAATGATTCATTTATTCCCATGATCGAATCTAGAACCAATTAACACAATAGTTACGCTCCAAACTAGAAAATCACAGGTTACCCTAGCCGATCACAAAAGCTACAAATTTATATATATATACTACCCATCGCTTATGAAGCAACTTGTTTCTTTCAAACTTTGCAATCACCGCATTACAGCGTTCATGTAACCACGGAAACGACTATATATTCATGTTTCAGTATTCAGTGGGCTTCAAATTCTTGATTCATGCAATTTTACAGAACTGATAGAAAAACTTGCATATATATAGTCAGTTGTCCTACATACGCATTTACAAAAACAAAGTATATTAAACGATAACTCAATGAATTTATAATACATATATACGTTGCATGACAAAGCGTTATACGGTTGGGCTCGGGCAAACGGGGCGCAGTGGATTTTGTCAGCGGTACTACGAACTGAGCTTCGAATGTCAATAGGTTAAATTGTAAGTAAAAATGATGAAAATTGTTTTAATATATGTATTCTTAATCACCTTGGCCTCCAAGTATAACAGTTCAACAGTTATCCCTCCGTATTTGGGAGCCCTTTTAATCAACGGCCCGGTTTTCCAGTGTAGGCAGTTTTTGCCACAAAATGTGTTATTTCCCAAGTCTGGAATCTAAATGCAGCTACAAATATCTGCAGATTTGCAGCGGTAATTTCAACTGTTGGGGGTCGAGAAAATCTACGCGTATTTTGCTCCCCTATAGCTGAACGTGACATATACATATGTACAACTTAATTTGTTAATTTGGAATCTGTCTCCCGTTCTGTCGTGCGTTGTGTCAGTCAGCCGAAGTAGTTTAACATTGCTCAATGGTAGTAATATGTATGTAGTTTCATGAAATCGAAGCTTATCTAAAGTAGGGCGTTTGTTGCAACTACCGAAACTGTATGTAATTTATTTTTAACTTCGGAAACAACTTTTAAAACGAAACGCAAAGCGAAAAAAACTCAACACTCCACAAATTTTAGCGGCCTCAAGAACGTATTTTTGGAGAAGTCAAAATGTGTGTATAGGTTCTTCCATTTATTTTCTCGAAGTGATCGTACTCGAAAACAGTTTTCTCAAAATGCTGAAACCTAAAGCTCTCACTCGCGTTTTAAGCGAAGCTAACACCAGTGGGGTCCAAAACACTTTGTAAGTAATTTGAAAGTATTCTTTAATTTTCAGGCTTAGTTCCCCATATTATTGATGCACAGCAAACTCGACTTTTATCAGGGACCTTTCAAGCCCACTCACGCCAAATTAATTCATGAATTATTTGCTACATACATTTTTGTTTGTGTCCTCTGTATTACCCATACTGTATTCTTATTTCACTGCAGATTATTAAGCAAAGAAGGTGCACTATTAGCTTATTCAGGATACGGGGACAAAGATGCCCGGGTGACAGCAGCGATAACATCAAATATTTGGAATGTGTACGAGAAAGCAGGACGTAATGCTCTTAACGAGGATAAACTGGAGATAATTCTTCTTGATTGTATGGTAAGTAGCATATATTATTACATAATTGCATAACATGATTCCATCTGCCGTTTTGATTTATTCTGGTTTTGCTTTTAACATCCACTTAACTCCAGCTATCTTTTCTCTCTTACAGGATGGAAGAGTTTCTATTACACAAGTGGCGAACCTGTTGTTATGCTTATACGCAGAAGATACTGGTTTCGGTCTATTACAGGCCAAGACTAAGGCCTTGGTGGAGTATCTAGAAGGGCCTCTGAAGCAAATAGTATAATATGGAACAACTGAACTTTTATTCTACATCGTGTAAATCTTTTCGAGAATCTATTCTGAGTTTACAAATTTTATTAACCTAAAAAAGGTTTCAACAGCTATCTCTGCGCGTATCTGAGCTCTCGAAAGCAAGCGTTATACTGGTTTCTTTCTTCGTTTATGAAATTTTGTTTTTAGCGTGCTCATGTATTCTACTGATGAAAGAGATTTAAATACATAAATAATACATATAGCCCAATTGAATTCTCTACTCAACGATTTTACGCTAACCGCATAATCTCTCTATCACCTTACTAGTGCTACCTAATTCATCCCTTAATCGAATTGTCACTCGCCTTGTGACTATTGTGACCCCTTCTCAAAGAAACCACGGCTGTACTGGATTACTCGGTCCCCATAGAAATTGTAAACAAAATTTATGTAACTACCTATTAGAAAATTTTAGCTGTGAGAGTGGCTGCCAGGGTATTGGTTCTTCTACATCAATTAACTCCAAAACCTCTTTTAATGCCGCAACACTCTTGTGGGCTGCCAACAGAAAATCCCTGCTGCCGCTTAAAGCGCTACGGATAGCGTCTTGGATGGATGTAAATAAAGTATAATCATTCTGTGCACTGCGGCGAATGAAATGGATTTTCAATACAACTTGACGATTATATCTAAAAATAATTAATAATTTAAACAACAACAAATGACAAAAAGGTGGAGGAGAAAATTCTATGATTTGTAGGAAGCGGCGCCAAGGCTCAAAGCAGTCCAATAAGTTTTCGCGTGACATATGAGAGCTGTAAACGGCTTAATAAGGGAGTCTAAAAATTAAAACTAAATATATTCAATGGGAAAATGAATCATTAAAAAACTGTTACGACACCAATTTTAACTGATAAATTTCAGCATAAAGCGAATTTCTATATTCTTTCAAGAGTATTAGGGCAAATATTCGGAATGAAAATTAACATCGACATCTGAAACTCAACTCAAAGCACTCCTACGTCTGTCTGACGGGATCCCGAAACAGACAGAGACTAGATGCCGGACAGTAGACAAAAGCTGCTGGATACCTTATAATCGGACGGAGGCAATTGTCTGATGCTAGTTACCCGACATTCGGCTGAAATTGTCGGGTAAATCTTTTCCAGGTATCCGATACTCGGCCGGAACTGCTGGATAACTTTTTCCTAGGTAACCGATTTTTAGAAGAACTCTCCGACAACTCAATTATAAAGGAACCTGGGTTGAAAGGAAATAAATTCGGGTTCCTCGCCATTGAGCTTCCACCAAACTGATTCATCGAACTCTGGGGGATTATTTTCAATTCTCTGCGAAATGGGTCGACAGCATTATCGCTGGCTTTTGAGTATAGGGGCCCTGGGTTATTGATAACGAAAGGTAAGTATTTAAGAGAGAAATGCTTGCTAAACATACGTTCCATTCAAGAGACCCCCAACTAGTACATTTTGTTCGACAATAGTCGGATAACTGAAACCCGATTTTGTCGCCTGTCCGGTATCTAGTCTTTCTTGTCGAGCACCATCAAGTGTGTAAATATATACTTTAATATTTCCAATATAATTTACCCTGCAACCCAATTTGAGACTAGGGTTCGATAGAAATGTGAACGATACGGAACGAAAATCATATTAAACAGTATGTTATATATCCCTGGGGATTGATTCTTATCGTATTATTTGGGAAAAATCTCAAAAAGATCGTAATATTATGATAAATTAGCATTACGGGGATCGATTTATTTAAGTATATAAACTAAAAGTATGTACTGGATCATAATGAAAGACTCTTTGGGGGTACGTACTAAAAATTTATGAAACGTATCAATCTGTTGCATACTCTTGAGAATGACACGAGTATATACTAAAAAGAGATGATACAGGGTCAATCGCGGAGAGTATGATCTTTAGAAGGGAAAAAGAAGCTTCCACGAGAGAATGTTCCTTAATCGTAGCCGCAAAGAATGAAATGAGTATATACTAAAAAGAGATGATACGGGATCAATCGCGGAGAGTATGATCTTTGCAAGGGGAAAAGAAGCTTCCGCGAGAGAATGTTTCCCAATCACAATTTCCGAGAATGTAACAAGTATATGCTCCAAAGAGATGATACAGGATCAATTGCGGAGAGTAGGATCTTTGCAACGGGAAAAGAAGCTACCATAAGCAATGGTTACGGATTATGCTGCAAAGAGAAGGTCCCGTATGCACTGTTTTTTAGGATTAAAGAGCTATTTTTAATAGGGAATGGCTATTTTGTTTTCCACGTATGTGAGCGAGCGTACATGCAGCATATCACGTAGCACATGTTTGGATAACCCAACGACAGCAGCGCCAGCGTGCTCGAGGTGCTTTTGGCATTTGATGTCATTCAAATTACATAGGTCTTGCTCCTCCAGTGGAGAATTTTGCAGTTTCTTTTCGTCCTGCCTGCCACATGTCTTCTGTTCATGCAGGATGGAGCTCATCGAACATACTGCATTAGGATTGAAGAGAGAGACGAGCTGCGTGATAAGAGAAGCTAAGAATTCAGTTTTTTATCTTTACAAAACTATTTTGCAGCGTTGCACTTAATTGTTTTTCCGCAGCTGCTGTAACCGAAATCCAGAGATGGAGGATTATATCTCCAAAAAATTGTTTTTAGTTCCAATTATTTGGGTTTGAGAAGGTTAATAATTTAAAAGGTGTATATATGGCAGTGTAGGAGCTAGTCAGCAGCTAAAATCTAATGGTAGTCAGCAGAATCTAATAACTATTGAATAATCCCTCCAATTCATCCACCAGGTTTCTTCCCAGTGGGAGTAAGCGGCTGATCGTTTACTGGAACCTACGACCAGGTAAGAATTGGTTTGTGAATAATTAATTTTTCATAAGCTTCATTGTATACGTCGTCTTGTTGGAGCTATTGAACAGCTCCAAATTAATGCTTATGAGCAGATTCTACTTTCAATTGAAAAATCTCTTCGTTTCGTCCTCCAGGTTTTTTGCGGAAGCGGGTTAGCGGCTGCACGTCGATCTAATTCCATGAACCAATAGGTAAGAATATAACTTTTAAGGTTAATAACTATTGATTGTGGTGTCAAAAACTTTAGTGTATAAAACGTAATGTAGGAGCTAGTGAGCAGCTACAAAATAATACTAGTTAGCGGATCTATTTTATTTTAAAGCGAGAGTCAGCTGCTGAGAGCTCTTCTACTGGAAGCAACGGCGAGGTGAGAATAGGTTTCTAAATTATTATTTTGGTTCGAAAAGTTTCAGTGTATATTACTTCATGTTAGAGTTAGTCGAGCACCTATAAGAAAATGCTAATAAACGGATTCGTATTAATACTAAATAATCCATCCACTTCATCCTCCAGGTTTTTTCCGAGCGGGAGTGAGCGGCTGATCTTCTTCTGGAATCAACGACCAGGTAAGTATGGGTTTTTGAATAATTATTTTGATTTCAAAGGCTTCATTGTGTATATTGTAATGTAGTAGCTAGTCAGCTACAAGATAATGATAGTCCGCAGATTATACGTACTCATAAATAATCTATTCCATTCATCCTCTAGATTTTTCCAGAGAGAAAGTTTTCCGAGCTGCTGCACGTAGCTCTACTGCATTTAACTACCAGGTAAGATAGGTTACTGAATAATTATTGTTTAGAAAGCTAAAATGTATGTATCGTAATGTTGGAGCTAGTAATCAGCTGCAACTAAATTTAGCAGATTCAAGTAACTATTATGTAATCTCATTGTATAAATTGTAATGTTGGCGCTAGTCAGCAGCTTTAAACTTATGCTAGTCAGCACATTCTAGTTACTATAGTATAATGCTTGAAATTTATCCTCTAGGTTATTCCGAGAGAGAGTCAGAGGCTGTATTTCTACTGGAATCAAAGACCAGGTACGAATGGGTTTGCGAATAATTATTTTGGTTTCTAAAGCTTCGGTGTATACATCCTAATGTATGGCGTATTCAGCGGCTACAAGATAATGCTAGTTAGTGGATTATAGTGACTATTCAATAATCCTTTTACTTTATCCTCTATATTTTTTCCAAGCGAGAGTTAGCTGCTGATGGTTGTACTACTGAAATCAACGACGAGGTGAGAATAGGTCCTAAAT
The DNA here is from genome assembly GCA_906901655.1 of Sminthurides aquaticus. Taxonomy (NCBI): domain Eukaryota; kingdom Metazoa; phylum Arthropoda; class Collembola; order Symphypleona; family Sminthurididae; genus Sminthurides; species Sminthurides aquaticus. Next base: position 12,550,499 of record CAJQTT010000002.1, on the reverse strand, counting down.
AATTATTTCGTTTTGAAAAGTTTCAGTGTTTATATCGTAATGTTTAGTCAGTCGAGCAGCTATAAGGTAATGCTACTCAGCGGATTCTAATTAATACTAAAGAATCCCTGCAATTCATCCTCCAGGTTTTTATCCGAGTGGGAGTGAGCGGCTGATCTTCTTCTGGAATCACCGACCAGATATGAGTATGATTTTTAAAATATAAATTTTGATTTCAAAGGTTTTATTGTGTATATCGTAATGTAGGAGCTCGTCAGCAGCTACAACATAATGATAGTCAGCAGATTCTACGTAATTTTGATTAATCTCTTCGATTCATCCTACAGGTTATTCCGGAGTGAGTTTTCCGAGCGGTTGCACGTCGTTTTACTGCACTAAACCTCATGTCATACTCTAGGTTTTCTTCCGAGATAGAGTTAGCGGCGCCATAGAAATCTATCGGCGATGAGCAAGACTAAGGAAATACTTTCCACAATTTTTAGCTCAAATTGGAGGTAAGTAAAACAAAGCGAACAAATGCAGAGTCAGATCCCTCAAGTTCCTTAGTCTCGTCTCATACAGCAGCTTTGGTTTCTTTGCAGAGTTGCGACACATGAAGGATCTTTTCAAGAAGTCCCAAATTATATCGACTGGAGCTTGTCAGATTGGGTTGGGCGTACCATATGATGGAGCAGCTCTTTTCCCTGAATCCTTGGAAAGATCAGTTTTAGGTAAGTTAATTTTTGATGTTCAACTAATGCTTACCGCGCTGCTCAGCTGAAACTTGAATCATTTATGTCAATTTTCTTTGTTACAGCGTATATATGCGGTGGACTGTATCCGCTCTACTCATCGGAAAATTCGAGTCAACAACAAGCAAACTATCGACAACATCGCAATGCTATTGACGAACTTCAGGACAGCTGCTCTGACCATTAGCTTGAAACAAAAAACGAGTCGTTCATCCAGGAGTCCATCGGAGGGTCGTAAGCGAGAGTCCTCTCATGATTTCATCACGAAGTCCGAAATGATCCCGTGCAGCTGTTTCTTCCGAAGATTCTATGTAGAAGCGGCTATCCTATATATTATCGCAGCTCCTTTAAAGGCATCCTCTTTACAAGCATGAAGAAGACAGCATTCCTTCTCCTCGCCCTACACTTGTATGCGGTTTTTAGTCAATGAATTTCGAGTTTTAATACTTGTATTAGTTAATTCATTAAATATTTATGTATATTTTATTTTATTTTATTGATATAAATCTATATAAAATTAATCAGAATGTATCGATTTGAATAAGAAGCATTTATTTCGTATGCCATTCGATCCTACGGCATCATAATATTAAAGTACGATAACAATCATACCCTAAAAGATCATATCAGTAGCTACTAAAATCACTCATAATAATGTATACCCGTGGAGAGCATATTGAACGCATCATTTCCGAATGCATCCTTATCGATCTTTGAAAGAACGTACAGAACGCATCGAAAATCATATGATACGTTATGATCAGCTGCAGTAGCACAAAAAGTATACGAAAATCAATCCTTTCCTATCATCTTCCTCCCGTATGATTCCGATGCTTCCTCTCAAGTTCCTTCTAGATCCTACTCTTTACGTATGCACCGATTCATTCTCGCACCATTCATACACCCAATGAATGTATTGAATCAGTTCCTTTTAGAAGCTGCAAATCGTCATAAAGACAGATTCAATATTGTATGTACCAGAACATTCTCTGGCAACTCTCATTTCGGGGTGCTGGGTAGTATATAAACAGTCCACAGCAAAAAAAAGGTAGAAGTCAAATCCTTCAACAGGGATTCAGAGTTTCATTAAATTGTGTTGAACTGTAATTTACGTTTAACTAAAATCTCAGTTTAATTTTACTGGCCCAGATGTAGCAGCAGACGATAATTAAGTGTGAATCATTATTGAGTGCCTGGTCCCAAAAGTGAAGCACCCATGTTATTGATATTGAAATTCTGATAGCCGCATCGATCAGTGCTAATAATATATAACCATTGTTGTCTCAGCCACTTATTTGATCTCTTCCACCAGAACTATGTGACCTCGCTTGTCCTGAACTATACATACCGTAAACGTAGAATCCTAGGATTGTTGGAAAGCAATGTGATGGCACGAAGAGTGTCCTATGAAATTTCATCACATTCCTGAAAACTAGAGGAATTTCAATTTGCCTGGGCGGAAGTAGTATCACCTGCCGAAATATCGGACAATGAGGCCTGCTTCTCCTCATTGTACCATTACTTCGAGAAGCGACCAATCAAAGCAAGAATTTATTCACTACTTCAACGCGAAAAACGCTAAACGTGTCGCATTCGCTATCGTTTGCGGTTTCGTTTTGTACCATTCTGTTTTGCGGCTCTCCCATGGTAAGTTGACATATTTATGGCAAATTGGCATTCGATACTCGAAATGTCCGTCAGTTTCAATTCTGTAATTTGAATTTGTTCAACTAGGCATAGATTCTTGCCAATGGCTTCTATCGGACGGGAACTTCAGGGACCAAGTATGGCAACCCTACGGCTGCATGATGCACCATTACTCCCAGACGTAAGTTTAGACAGCAATAAATCATGCAGATATCATGAAGCGGATTTTCGTACTTTGTTTTTTTTCTCGAATTGCAGGGATGCCCGGCGATGTCTTCGTTACATGGAATATTGGGGAGGAAAAAACTATTTCGTTTTTATGGGGGACTCAAAAGTTGAGCAACTGTATCATGAATTCATCCATCAGATTTCTTCCACTTACGAAGGTCCTAGTTCTAAACGGGTCAGTAATTTTCCATTGGGCCAGAAAGCTGGAGGATTCAAACCTTCAGAGTCTCCCTTCATTTCCGCCACGCAGCAGAATCACGTCTTCAATGATTCTCACTTGGGACTGCGAGCCCAGTTCTTCTGGGTTCCATATCCCAATAAGACGATGGTAGATGTTTTGCGTCACTTACAGGTAATAAATTTACAAGATCAATAAATACTTTGTCTTTTGTCCTGAGTGTTTGTTCAGGAGTAACATTTAGCCTGGTACATGTATATTTAGAAAGGGCCTGACTATCCGAGTGTGGTGGTCATAAGTTCTGGAGCTTGGCTCATGCGGACAGTGAACCCAAACGACCCCGGCATTTCGGAGACGTTCTCTGCTAACCTTGCACAGATTGTCGTGGTAAGTATTGATATTTGTGTTTGGAAACTCCAGGGGATGTGACACTTCAAGTTAAGCGTTCTTTCAAATGTTTTACAGGGTGCTGACCGATTAGCTGGAAAGGGCTCAAAAGTTTTATGGGGAATGCAGGAACCCGTAAATGAAGAAACATTAACGGATGAATGGAGCATGCTCACAAATACTCTCATTGATCTCTACAATGATAATGTTCGACAGGTATGAAGAGTTTCTTTTTGGCCATTATAAAATCCTCCTACATGCACAGAAAATACTGTATTTTTCATTTCCACTGTTACAGGCTTTGCGGTATCTGAAAGTGCACATATGGTACAGCTCCCGCAGAGTAGCAGCTGAAAATTTGCAAGAATCTCCGGATGGTTTTCATTTGAGCCAGAAAACATTATTTCACGATTCTCAGGTGAGCAGTCAGCTTGTAATTTTTAGCTGATTTACTGGATGCATTTTAAATCATCACTGAATGCTATATTTGATTCCGTTACAGATTTTGTTAAATATGTATTGCAATGACAATATGAACTATAATGACGCCACGTGTTGCAGTAGTTCTGAACCAATAAGTGGGCTACAAATTATTGTATTTGCCATACTAATCATAAGGTAAAATAATTGTAAGGATATATGTATGGAATACGTGAATCGTATGCGTGTATAATCTTAATTGTTGCATTTTAATTACTTTTTTAGCTGCGCCATCGCCATCATAGCAATGGTTCGAACCAAATGGATGCTCAAATGGAGAAGTGGCGACGTTGCTTACATGGCCGTCAATCCTAAGTATCATTCCAATGGACCGAAGTTCCTCGATGGGTCTTATAGCTGCGTCACAGCCTTAGGAAAGTTAGCACTCATAATGGCTTACTTCTTCATTTGTGACAGGTAGTTTTAACTTGTTTTCACCAACCCCATATAGAGATGGCAGTTTAAAAGGTGGTAAAAGCATTGAGTTAAGCGTGAGTATGTTCTCACTTGTGTATTTTTTGACTTCCTCCAGGACTACCATGTTTATGAAAGAAAACAAATACTTCACGCAGACCAATTTTTGGCTACCTGTAGTATATATACTTGTTCTTGGGCTATTTTTTACCGAGGACAGCTCCTTTACCAAAGTATTGCATCATGATCAAGATAACGAAACAAAGGGTATGTTTTATACTTTACGGATGCATGTTGTATATAATTTACGGGTAAGAGCGACTAACTGTTTTATATGTGGATTAGGGTGGATGGTATTGCTTATCCTCGTTTATAACATGATGGGTGCTAGCCAGGTTGTTCCTATCTTCATGTTTGTAAAAATACTTTACTCGGGGTTTCTGTTTCTTCATGGTTACAACCAATTCTTAACTTACCTTCACCGAGGAGACTATGGTGTCGTAAGATTCCTGCAAGATTTATTTCGGCTGAACCTTATGGCTGTTTTACTATGCCTTTGCATGAATCGCCCATACCAATTTTATGAATTCGTAAGTTTCCCGAATGCAAAAGTTAAAGATAATACATTGCATTTTCAAAAATTCAAAGTGATTACAAGACGGTACATTCCGTTTAGATACCGCTCGTTTCCTTCTGGACCTTTGTTGTCTATGTCGGACTGTGTACACCGCCAAGGATCACGTGGGCTAGCTGCGAAGCTAATTCCTTAAACTACCTGTATTTGGTATTGCGAATTGTCGGAATCTTTCTCTTCATCACAATCTTGTATATGTCAGAGGTAATTTCTTTAATACAAAGAAAGTGAATTCAGAATTTTAAAGCATTCAGAGCAATATGTTTCCGTGTTTTTGGTAGGTTTTTTTCGAAAAAGTTTTCGTCACTCGTCCATGGAAAGCTTTGTTCGTTACAACAGACGACGATATTCACGAATGGTGGACACGGTGGAAGATTGACAGATACAGTATGCCATGTGGAATGGTTCTTGCCTTTGGATATCATCTAGCGCGGCGATATAAAATTCTGGAGGACGACAACCACGGAAATCTGTTCTCGACTCGGATTTCCCTGTCAGTTATTCTGTTTTCCGTTCTGGGAATCGCAAGTTACTGTGCGTTCTCTGTTTTCTGTCGAAACCAGCTGGAGTGCATAGAAATACATTCTTACGTTGGATTTATTCCGGTAAGTCAAGTACAATGTGGATGTCAACGTAGCATTTTATCGTAAACGCTTATCGATTTGTGGGGTGCAATTGTTTTCTGTTATGTAGGTGGCAAGCTACATATTATTGAGGAACGTTTCTGGAATTCTTCGTACTCGATTCTCCTCCTTCTTTGGTTGGTTTGGGCAGTTCTGGGTTGAATTGCTAGTCGGTCAGTACCATGTATGGATGGGAGCTGATGGTCACGGTGTTTTGGTACTGGTTCCTGCTTACCCAGTGAGTAAATGCTATTCAAACGTAGTATATATCAGTAAAATTGGCAACCAAAACTAATGAAGCAACTTGTTTCAGGTTGGAAATGTATTACTCACCGCGTTTGTGTTTGTCTGCACTGCACACGAAGTCCGAAAGTGCACTGATGTGATACTTCCCTATGCTGTTCCAGACGATTGGCGAAAAGCATTACGGAACTTGTTTCTTTTTCTATTAGTTCTAGTTCCTATTGGTATTCACGACGGAATGTTTTGATATCTCACAATGATAGTTATTATAGCAAGAAAAATTAGGCGACGCGAGTCGTAATTCGTTTAGGACGCACATTATTGAAGCAAGCGATTTCCAAATGCATATGTACCGATACTGTGCCAGGCTTAACTCAAAAAATGAGAAGAACTATGCAAGCCAAACAGAATTGGCCATAGAACTTAAGACCTCAAACTAATGTTGAATATTTGTATCTCACTTGAATTAATTTGTTATCACCCTCGAGCTTGCTCTTCAGTGAGCTTGGATTAGCTAGTCTATGTTGAGGAGTTTATGTCTAACTTGCATGCACGCATCCCGCTTATTAATGTGGGCTTCGCAGGTTTTTAATAGCTGACGTAACTATAGAGGATCAACTTTTGTCACTCATCCAACAATTGCATTTTTAAGTTATTAAAACCACTGCAGAACACAGTTAATTTGAACTATCATGACTTTGAAACAACGTTCTAACATATACATGAAAATATGAGGGGAAGCAAAATAGTGCGGGATAGTACTGGATTCAGATCTGGTCTTGATTGAACGTCTTCCATGCAAGCAGACAGTGCCTCACATGAAATAACAGCCTTTAACAATCTGTTTACGAACCATAAGTATTTATTTGTATTCGTTGCATACATTATATCCATATGTGATTCAATCTCCGCATTCCTAAAGTTTTTGTTTCGTAGTCACAATACTGAGCGGTTCTGCGTATAAAAATTGCCGATTCTAAACTAACATCATTAGCACCGGATTGCACAGGTAATGGTAAGATCGGTAAACCTTATTATTTCGTAGGTAAGCTGCATCAACAAATAATAATTCAAAGTCTGAAAAAGATATATTAGATAGGTTGAAATATATTTCGTTCAGAATGTTTCGAGCGAAGCAGCTCTCGTCGGAAATACTCGATTGTTTTTCGTAGCCCTTCTTTGAGTGGCACAACGGGCTGCCATTCCAACACCTTTTTAGCCCTGCTGATATCGGGGCGCCGCATTTGTGGATCATCTTCTACAGGAGGCAAGTGTAAGATCTCGCTGGAAGTGTTGCCCACCAATTCTCGAATCACGGAAGCAAATTCTGTGATACAAAACTCATTCTACAGTTAAACCGCAATTACTAGATTTGGTAATTGCTCATCATTAATTTGCAGCGAGTATTGGCAGATGTAGCCTCGTCGCGAAGAGAAATACAGTCGAACTGCTGCACAAAATGATAACAAAGAATAGCGAAAATGTAACAACGACTAGGTTTTGTCTTTGCAACCTTTGCAGAACTGCTACGTACGTAGGAAAATGTGACACATGAATGTGCTGACTCTGGCCAACACAACACATGGTTTGAGCAAATCTACGGGACTGAAATTACAGCTGCTGTTACGCTTTCTAAGCAAATTGATTTGCTTAAAAGTACATTTGGCATCACATCTCATGTTTACCTTGAATTGTATGTTCATCCGGATTTCCGATGTTGACAGGCTGTGAGAAATTGGAATTCATCAAAGCAATTAAGCCATCCACGAGATCAGAAACATACTGAAACGATCTGGTCTGCTTTCCACTTCCGTAAATCTACAAGGCATTAAAACGTATTGCTTATTACTCCAGTTACATAATCCACGTAGCTGCGATACCGATGAGATTTTCAGGATCATACTGTCATTGTTTCGTTCTGTAGTGCTTGAAGAATAAAATTTGATACGACTCGTCCATCGTTCATATGCATTCGTGGTCCGTAAGTGTTGAAGATCCTAGCGACACGCACATCCACTTTTTCTTGTTTAGCATATGCATAACTGAGGGCCTCCGCTACTCTCTTCCCTTCGTCATAACATGCACGAGGTCCAATGGGGTTAACGTGACCCCAATAACTTTCAGGTTGAGGATGTATTTCTGGATCTCCATATACCTCAGATGTGCTTGCTATCAAGACTTTTGCACCCACACGCTTCCCCAAACCTGTAAATGAAAACGAAATCAATCTTTTCTCTCAAACATCCAGATCACCGATTTTGGAAAATATATGTTCATGAAATCTCAGTTCCTATACCTAACATGTTAATCGTTCCCATTGTATTGGTCTTAATAGTTTTTACAGGATTGTACATGTAATGTGGTGGACTAGCAGGACTTGCCAGATGGTAGACTTCATCGACTTCTATGTAGAGTGGATTAACGATGTCATGATTCAAAAGCTCAAAGTTCTCATGCCCAATCCATTGTTCCACATTCCGCTTCCTTCCGGTAAAAAAGTTATCCGCAACAGTTACTTCATGCCCTTCCATCATTAGTTGGTCCACCAAATGCGATCCCACAAAGCCAGCGCCACCAGTGATCTTCAACATAAGAAAAAGTTGGGAAACGCTTATGACTTTGCCCTAGCTCCAGGTTCATGAGGGACAATATGACAGTAAATTTATACATATATGTATATTTGTATACCAGTATCCTCTTCCTATCTTTATAGGTCAAAAATTTGACCTCAGGGTATTTCTTAGCGGCGCGCTTCTCTAATTCTACGACCCGATCTTGCAATGCTTTGAACTGATTGGTCAGGGTTGCTGAATTGGAATCAATATCACAGAAGTTATCACGTTCTTCTTCCCCAGTACTGAAATTGCTTAGCCCTGTAACCCACAAAGATGATCGAAATGATTAGGAATGCACAGTGTTCAAGGGAAATAACAGCAATAAATCTGATAATAATTACAAAGTATATATTTAGAGTTCTCAATACCATACCTGTCAAGATTATCAAGCATATCGTGATGATAATTTTATCTACGGAGAATCTTGGTGATCTGGACCCCATTTCTAAACCTTGCTGCATGCCCCTTTAAAGAAACAAATTTCACAAAATATATAATTCAATTATTACCCGTAACGTTCCGATTGTTTATGTCAGTTTTACGGAACGTGCATTTCGTTAGATCGTTAGTATTATATGCCACATCTGTAATGGCTCTTACCACTTTGAGTATTGTATTCACAGCAAATATAACTATATGGAATAATAATAATGCGCATTCATGAACGTTACTTGCACGAGCACAATTATAATAAATAATATTTATATTTATTTTTCTGAGTGTGTCGCGTTTTCATTTTTACATCCCGTTAAAATACGGTTTAAAGTAATGGGTGCCTATAATCTGCGAAGTTTATTATGTATTCGGTGCGGGAAATATTTGAAATACCGCATTGTGGCGGGAGATCATGTAGACAAAAAAGTAAAAACAAAAACAAATAACCGCGCTGGGGGGTGCTGTATAATTATTTTACGTATTAACGTATGGTTTAAACTTTAATGACTAGCTGTTACATGAAATCATATTTAACAGTGCAACTATTTATTGTAGAGTGATTTCTTCCGCTTAATTTTCTTGTAGCAAAAACTCACGTAAGTGTATAACATCCATGATATATTAAAGATTAAGTTGCCAAGGTTTATGCGTTGTCACGGAGATAAATGTTTCATTTTTTATCATTTGTAACAATATTTTTGCTCACCTAGGACGACTGACCGATGAAACAACAGCTTTAGACCAAGAAAAGCTGATACATTCGAGAGGGTCCTCAGATTAATTGTTTTGGAACTCGTCTCCATATCAACCGCTTCGCTGTTATTCCGGCTTTATTGCATGAATGCTACGGAGGCTCCTTAGAACGAAGTCCAGTCCTTTATTTCCTGTGGCTAAAATGATTAACATATCCGTGGACGGAAATATCTCCAGCGGCAAGTCCACTTTGGTGTCAAAGTTACGAGACGTGTTTCCTCAGTTCCCGTTTAGATGCAACGACGTGCAGATTATCCCAGAACCGCTTGAGAAATGGTGTAATCTCCGAGGGCATAATCTGTTAGGCGAGTTTTATAAGGACCCGGTCGGTAACAACTTCATGTTTCAGCATTATGTTCAGTTGACAAGACTCCAAGATACCGTACAAAATCTTAAGGAATGTTCTGAAACTAAGGAAGAAGGATTGAACATTCGCTTAATGGAACGATCTCTCCAGAATAATCGGTGAGTATGCATAACATCTTACAATGCATGGATTTGAACTATATGCTAGTAAAAACTGACTTACTAATCCACTTTGTATACAGTGAACAATGAATCTCATTGATTTTCTCTTTCAGACACTGTTTTATCGAATTAGCACGTAAAAGAGGAGAGTTAAAGGACGTAGAATACGCAGTCCTGGTGGAGTGGTATGACTGGTTAGAAAAACACATGGATTTAAAGTTAGACATCATTATTTACTTGCGAACAGACCCGGAAACAGTCTATTCCCGGATGAAATCAAGAGGAAGATCTGAGGAATCTACCGTGCCCTTGGAATACTTGACATCCTTGCATCAAACTTACGAAGACTGGCTCGTCAATAAAGAAAATCACCCAGACCAAGAAAACAAGCCGGTTGAACACGAAGTAATCATCATTGACGCCAATCAGGGCAAAGAACAAGTTTTAGCTCAGGCAAGAGATCTTCTTTTGAATCGATTGAAACAACTTGTCCCGGAGTTTCTCACCACTACAAATGAAATATCGAATCATGTTCTCTAACTTTCACGCTGCGATGCTACAAATTCTGCTATTTTTGTATGATCGTTTGAAGCCAAGCCGTTTTTATAACCTAATGCTATGCTTCTGGCTACCAAAAAGCTACGGTTTTAGAACAGGAATAAGCAAAACTTCAGAAGTGCATTCTTTTTTCTCAAACTGTATCACTTTCTTCTGAACTTTTTTATTACTAATTGATGCATTGTGGAAAACCATAGAATCAAGTATGTAACGGTTGCTCCGAGTGCCTTTGTTTTAATGAGAAAATCCGTAGCATGTGAATGATTACACGTTAGTTCCACCATTTGACTTGGTGACTGGTTCTCCTTCTCCGTCGCGGTTCTTTAAAATATAAGTATTATGATGTAAATTCTTTCGCCTTATGTACTGCAGAGTATCCACGCAAACTAGGATCAAAGTACATATTTGACCTTTTGAGATTCCATAATTAAAGTTACCTCGTTTCGTTGCTCACAGATTCTGCATTTTTTTCTTCTGAATCCGCCACTATTAGTATGGAAACCAGTGCTTCAGGTTGATTCAAACAACGAAGTCTTCTGCTGGTATAGAAAATTATTTTCACTGCCTTTGGGATTACGGGTTCTAGTTCTGGTAGATCGTATGAGATTCGAATCACCTGGAAGTAAACTTTTTAGCATTGTAGTACATAGCTAGTTCAGTTAGTATTCTGTTTTATAAGAATCTTCATCAACCGAAAATCACATCAGCTTACATATTTAAACCAAAATTTATCCCTGTAAATTGCACTTCTTCGGTCAACTTGCTTCTCTACCCGCATAAACTTCCAGTCCCGAGACTCGTGCAACTGACCCAGTCTTCTGGATTTGGAGTAGAAAGTTATTGTCAGCACCAACGTGTCCTTGGGCTTTACTGTAAACGATTTCGGCTTCTGTGACACGGAACCATTTACGGATAGGGTTGATGTCTAAAGACAAATAGTAATTTACGTATATCTAAGCTTAATCTAGGGAAAGTCAAAACTTGGCAATCAGATTTATAATGTTACCTCACATCTTTTCAGTCCAAGCGAAGGGTATAATTTAGCCACAGCTTCAGCATAAAATGCTCGCATAAAATCGCTTGGAAATAATGTCTTTCCTATTATTTTCATTGCCAGCCGTCTTTCGTAACTCTCATCTATAACTTCCGGATAAGGGAATCGCAAATACCGGGGAGGGTAAAATAATTCTAAGCCAGGTACCGGCATTCAATTTAACCTTTTTTCAAACATGTCAAAAGAAAAAATGAAAAATAGAAAATAATTTTTAAAATAATTCCTAGTACTTACGGGGCCGATTATTTCTATCAAAACCAGGGGTTACAGAGTCCCGTTTGAATTTTTTCAGCAGTGTCATATCTGTTGCTAGACTAATTAGACGAAATCGCTCCTCATTAGAATCGATACCATAAAACAGCATGTTATTTGATGCCAGCAACGCCAATTTTCTCCCTTCTCCTAAAAAAGGAATAAACATGTATCTCAACGTTGAAATAAAAATACATGGCGGATTGCTTACATGTAATGTGTTAGATGTTAGTTTACCAACGCTTAAAATCGAGTTGCGCCCGAATATGCAAGCTTTATCTGTGATGATATGATGCCAACAGTTATGAGGAGCTTTTCCCTGCATCTTGGTAACGCGACACGCCATTGAGTGCATATACAAAGTCGCAGGCCTTAGATCTGTTTAAATAATGCAATATTTAGATTATATATCTTCCGGATGATATCGTAAATTGCACGTTACTTTCTCAATGCTAGTAATTACCTGCTAGATACTCGTCCGCGTACCACACCCGGCATAAATCCCAAAGTAGGTATGACATTGCGTTTCCCAGCATTTGCGCTTGTACATGGCCTCGTAATGCTATGTTTGTTTTCATCGTAGAGTTAAGAGTCCAGTTCCCTGCGTTGGCGGCGTCGTAAATTGCAGTTTCTAGCTGAACGCAAATACAAATATAGTTTTTCGCTTGAAAATTTTTGATACTGATGCTATTTATCAACACCTACTAATTTCCCGTCGCTCATGTGTATCAATATACTCTCGTGACTTCCATAGTATAGGATTGCCCTGATATGTTTCCGTAGTGGTGGTTCCGGTTCCATTATTACTTCCTTAAAGTGTAGTCCTCCATCCTTTGAAATAAAGATCCTATTTACACTAACACATGTTAGGGTTTCCACACACAATATATATATAATTCTGTACAGTCAACTAACAAATCAGGTTCTGTAATCAAAATGCAGTGACCTGCTATGTCCAAGTTGTGCAGAGTATGCGACAACGGACTGTCCATAAAAGCAGTAAGGATGGCCAAAAGAGCAGCAAGCTTGGGTCACGATACGATCAACGACTGACGTTAAACCTGCAAGATCAAATAATTAAAGATTTCAAACAATGGTAGTAAGCTTTGGGTAACTCTGACAATGCAATGAAATTTTGCACCAACCTTTGGAAACACCAAACCGAAGTTCCCCTTGTGGCTCCGTCTTTGTATTTCTGTAAACTGACTGAAAATTGTTCACTCTAATTATGACTCCATCCTCTAACACCACAAGCAATGCGTCGTCAGAAAAGCCGAAATCCACAGCAGCAATGGTCGTCTTGTGCTTAGCAGTAGTTGTAGGCAACATTTTCATGGGGATACGAAGAGGATCGCAATACCATTTTATCAAACGGTTTCCGCCCCATGTGAAGTGCAAATACTTCCTGCCAAAATAAAATTAAAACAATTTAATACATAAAATCTTATATTTCAGGATAAGCTAATATAGTGTAAAATTTACGAACTGAGCATATGCGGCGACCTCCATCCCAAGTTTGCTCTCGCAAGCGCTTCGAACCAGCTTCGCGCGAGTCTGCTTCCACGCAATCTGTAAAATATCGTTTCGCTAGTCACTCAAAACATCCATATGTAGGTACGATGGATATGGTACGCAGTTTTTAAGACTTTTTGCTTAAAATTTACAAGGGGTAGACTTGGGTCCAACTCTGTAATATTTCCTAAAATCGCCACAAAAAAGAAAATGGATTCAGGAATGAACTTCGTACAGAGGTACTTAACGCATTTAATGATTTCAATATAATTTAAGCAACGACTTACCTGGCCACTCTAAGAACGCATGTCCCGTTTCCTTCCACAGTGTGTCGGATGCTTGGGTACTTCTATCGTTGTTGTCGTATCGATTCTGGGGGCGGTAATGTATATCGTGTTTCTCGGGCTGCATTGGCAGTTCCACTTTAAGAGAGTTTACGCTACAAAAGTAAAAGTACAAAAACAACAAGCCAGACATTTAAATGCTTACATTATGATATAATATAAAAGCGTCCTTCTGGAAAGGCTAATGACTTACATGCAAACCAAGTAGGTCAATCCAAAATACCACCGGTGAGTGCAAAAGTGTGCCATGATTTCGTGATTCAACGAGCTTACGGCCTTCTGCTTCAGCAGTTTTTGACAAAACACTTCTACCGAAGCTTCTTAGCTGGGAATAAGCTTTGAATGTGGGCAGAGATTTAGCATGGCCTGACATCGAATTCTTCTAGAGGCGCTGTCGGTTTTCTTAAACCATCTACTATATCCTATGATTCCTGTTGCCATGACGAAAACTACGTTCCTAAGTTTAGCTATGAAGAGACGAGAGTTGAGTTTATAAATGACTGTTCCACGATTTGAACACACCACCGTAGGGCCTTTAGAACTATATGCACCATTCGTTAATCTTTATTTATCACGAAAATATTAACATACACTAGCGGTTAGAGTTTCATAAAATTCCTCTCGTTCTTAGTTCTAACATGATAAAAGCTTTAATATTTTGATCCTGCAGATTATTCAACTCCTGTTTAAGCCGTTCTTTACCTAAAGCTGAATTGCTGTATGCTTCAATCAATGCTTCAGCATAATCAATCCATACACAATTAGGACAGCCTGACATACAACAGTTAGTCGGGGCTTCGATGTCCTTTATGTCTTCCGGTTCCAGCAGCTCGGGGTTGAATACAGGACGACTAGTTTCTCCACGACCTTTGTTTTCTTTCGAACCCAAAATATACTTGTCGTTCCTTGACTTTTTCCCAACTACTTCCGTTGAAGTGCTACTATTCTCCTCTGCGTTTGCGACTCTATTTGAAGATAAATGCATGCTACCTGAAAGCTTATGCGTACTTATTCTATTAACAGTAAATACCTTGCCACAAACGTGGACCCTTTCGAATCCGCGCACAAGCATTCTTAGATGCATTTGTATAGGATAATTCAGCTTGCAATGTTCCTACACCAAAATTACGTCTCTCTTTGGATCTTGCGTTTTACATAAATTCAGGAATTCTTTGCACTCATGTCGTCACATCTTGCGTGCACATCCTTGCAAAACAGTCTCCTTTTACCCAGTTGTTAGAAGTCCTCCACAGTTAGCGTCCTAACGAATATATCCGAGTTCGACTGCAAAAAAAAACAAAAATAAACTATTTTTAGTAAATGAACCTCTCTGTAACTAACCTAACAACCATCCATACCAACCTGATTAAACCTAATCTGGATATTTTCGTCATACTGACCCTTCCTTTCCCTAGCATCCCCGTGCGCATGTACACCAAATCGAGCTGAAATATATACCCTTCCCATGAGACTTTGCGCAACGATCTGATCAGACCTGTCGCACTGACCTTCTGCAACATTTAAGCCAATCGTACCATTGTAGACAAGATCTCTACTCTGTTGGTATGGCAACTGCTAATACTCAATGGTTCAAGCCATTATAAAAAGAGAGTTTTCTGAGGATCGTTATTCTATATTGACGATAGATTGCACTAAACTAAACATGTTCGAGATTTAAAGAACACCATAAAGAATGCATTACATGCTATCCAATCCATTCCTCCTAAGTTTAATGAAACAATGCTGTACTTTTCCCACACATTGATACCGCTTTAAAAATGGGAGCTACAATTATTAGAAGCGCCTACAATCTTATCTCAGCCACTTTCCATGCTGAGATTTTACCCAAATTAATTTTTCTCAAAAACTTAAAATCAGTGCTTTTTTTTGAGTTTCTTACCGTTCAAACTTAACTCAATTTATGTGTATCCGAAAAAACATTGCGCACTTACACCTTAACGAAACTAGATAAACCGACAAACTTGGACAACATTATTAGCAGGTAACTGTGCTCGACAATGTGACTTAATTTAACAAAACAACTCGCTATAAATTAAGATTCAAACGCGTATTAACAGCAATTATGTAATCGAGTTCATCTCCACGTCGTGATCCCGCGACACAGTATACCAATTATCAAGGATATCTTGAAGTTTACTGATGCTCACTGTGTTACATGTTTACTTTGTTTTGCCGACGAATAATAATCCAATGTCGAAAGACTGTCGCTCACGGATATATTTTTTACACATGTATATATACTCGTGGTTGATGGTGCAATAGTGCATTGCTATTGCATTCCATTGAATACTAATGCTATGTGCGTACCTCTGAACTCCCACATGGTTGCGGAACCCATTAGCACGAGTGTTTTAACTGGTTTACCGATTTACGTGATATTAAATCATGATAATTTTTGATTACGCAAAAGATACAACTGTTGTTGATGTCGCCGTTTTTTTCTGGTCTGTTGAATCAAGTTAACCGTAAGTACTTTACATTTTAATGGGATATTATGTTCTTTGCACTCTTGCGTTTTTGCTGCCCTATGAATAATATCATTTGTATTCCAGATTTCGGCGACCCTTGGTCACTGAAGAAACAGACGTTTTTGATCTTCACGTTCTAACGTGCCCTTCAAAATGGCATCTCGTCGTATGCGTATTAAGACTGCAGCGAAGCTTCCGGGTGCCGTGGCACCCTTGGACAGGCCAAAAACGCCTTCAGTTATGGCCTCGTCATCAAACAGCGTAATGATGACGAATTTTACCGAAAATTCTTGCTCTAGTTCATCCTCGTCAATTGCTCCATCCCCGTCTCCTGCCACACTTCCGCCTCCCTCACCTTTAGTTTTCCACACTCCTTCAACTCCGAAGCCTCAGAACTCATTGCCAATCGCCCACAAGTCTCTGCCGCCAGATGAAAGGGAGAAATCTCCGAAAAAAATCCGTCAACGGCCATTAAAAGGAGCATTACCAGATGCAAAGGACCGGACAATGCGACACTACGCATTTTACAACCCACCGTAGGTTTCCAAGTTCATAATTCTTGCAAGACTTGAAGTCGCATTTAGTACTTGCAAATCCGTGCTAATATTCTATGTAATGTATTTCAGGAAAGATAAGGATGTCGAGAAACCTGAAGAGGATAATGGGCCACCGGAATCACCGAAAGAACCTGCTCCTGTCGCATCTCGCAAGACGTCAACTGAATCCATATCTTCTTCTACCTCTGAACAACAGCCTGCAGCTATCGGTCCAAGAGTTAAAGTCGGGAAAGATGGGAAACTCATCTTAGATGAGCAAAGTTTGGTAATAAATGCTTTTAGTTGTAGTTCTTTCAGATTTTACTGTTGACTTCTTAATAAAATTTGTACCGGGTATATTTCCAATTTCTGTAGGTGGTAGAAACCAGTGAATCTCAGAGAGCCAAGCAGCAATTAGAACAGATGGAGACTGTTTCCGGGGCCAAGTATATTGTTGGATCTTCAGGAATATATTCCAGAAAGAAAGGTGTCAAGCGTGGCTCCGATTGGGATCAAAAGGGTAAGGAACGAGCCAGATTTCATAGGAAAAGGTTTGTAGATATTTGTTGCTTTGTCTTTTATTAATTGTGTTTCGAAATATTTAACAGAGACTATGAAATTTTACCGCGGGCTCATGGCATGTGGTACGGATTTTTCTATGATGGCCACCATGTTCAAGGGTGCAAGATCACGGGGAGAACTCAAGGCAAAATACAAGAGAGAAGACCGGCGAAATCCCCAACAAGTTAGTAGGGCACTGTCAAATCAGTATTTCGATCCCGTTGCAGCTATATCCGAAAGCGAAGATAGTGACGACGCTGAGGGGAAATCCGTGGAGGCATCTTCAAGCAAGGAGTCTTTATTCCCATCTGTGCCTGCTGACGTCGAACCGGAACCGATTTCAACGGAAAAGCTCTTCAGGGCTTTCCCTCGAACAGGAAGACCACCTAAGCAGCAGTTGCCGTTTCAAAAGCCTGGTGGAAAGCTCGACTGGGAGGTGTACAAGGCATTGAAAAGTGATGCCGCTACATAACAATCCAAGTCGAATCGGTAACATCACGCTACAGCATGGAATTCGTCATTAGCACCAAAATCGCATTGGTGTCTCCTCCATTTCGGAATATTCTACCTTATTGTGTTCATCAGCAGTTTTGTTTAATCAGTTGTTGTGTTCTACACTTTTGACCGTGAGGCTTGGACTTCCAGCATAGACCGCTTAGTTCTTAGTTCGTTGTATCCTACGTCGCAAGGTGTGAAATGCTCGTCAAAACCTTCCTACGCTAGGTGACGAGTGATTGCATGTGCGAAAATGCGGTTGTTTCTCATCTTTGCTGTTTTAAGCAAACCGATAGCAATCATGTTTCATTCTGCTTAAAATAACGCTTCACGTACACTTTTTATCTAATTACTGCATTCAATGTTTATTCCAGCCTCTAAGACAGTGGTAATACCCCGCCTTTAGAAACAGCTTTATTATAAATTTTAGATGCTACTACGCAAAGTCTACGTAAGTATCAGATACGCATTTCTGAACTCCATTTTTATCTATCACGGGTCTTAAACAAATTTTCTTGGACTAGACTTTTGATAATCCAACATGTTTTAAGATTTTGAATTTCAATTAATGCTGCTGCAATTAAAGATATTCTGATAATTGCATACACTGACTTTATGTTAACACCAGTAACTCTTTACAGCAACATATTCCTGATGACTTTGCACTCTACATTCTACCAACTCATCCACTCATTTGTGTCGCACGTATTACCTCTGCTTCATAACTTAAGCGGGGTTACGGAAATTCTTTCCTGCAAACTTGGCAGCAGCTCCGAGTTCTTCTTCAATGCGAAGTATCTGATTGTATTTGGCCAATCGTTCGGATCTGCATGGGGCTCCAGTTTTGATCTACAAAATACGAAAAGTTAGTAAACCTGCACAGGAAACAATTGCGACAATGAATAAGTAAATGCATGATCTGGGCATACCTGTCCAGTGCTGAGACCAACAACTAGATCGGCAATGAAAGTATCTTCAGTTTCACCAGATCTGTGAGACACCATGGTTCCCCAACCATTTTTGCGAGCTAGTAAATGGGCGTCAATTGCTTCTGTGACAGATCCAATTTGGTTCACTTTCAACAGCAAACAATTGCAAGCCTTTTTCTCAATAGCGGTTTGGATACGTTTAGGATTCGTGACAGTCAAGTCATCCCCAACAATCTAGCGAAAGCAAGCAAAATAATTGTTATAAATACCCAATACTTTTACCACAGCTAGCAAGATATGCATCCCCTATTTCATATTCTGTTCACATCCATAATGCACTCACCTGAATAGAAGTGTTGGCAGTGAGTTTAGTCCATGCTTCCCAATCGTCTTGATCAAAAGGATCTTCAATTGAAACCATGGGATTCTCCTTAATAAATTCCTGATACAGTTCTCCCAATTGATCAGAACTGATGAATGTGCTTGGATCAGGTTTCGGGTTCTTAAAGTCAAGATCATACTTTCCATCCCTGTAAAATTCAGAAGCAGCAACATCCATTCCGATTTCGATCTTTCCAGTGTATCCAGCCTTGGCAATGGCCTCATTGATAAGAGCCAACGCTACAATAACCACGCTCAATTATCACAAATCCACTAATCGCAAATCTTCTATTTTTCTCATCACATCCGCTATATATATATACTTACCATCCTTGTTATTCAAAATGTTGGGTGCAAATCCACCTTCATCTCCAACAGACGTAGCATCAAGACCAAATCGGCTCTTGATTACATTCTTAAGGTGATGGAATACTTCAGAACCCATTTTGAAAGCTTCAGAGAAAGTCGAAGCCCCAGTTGGCAAAATCATAAATTCCTGCATAGCCAATTTGTTACCAGCATGGGATCCTCCATTGATAACATTGAAAGCTGGTACGGGAAGGATGACATCCGTTCTTCCAGCAAGTTCCGCAATGTACCTATTCATTCAAAATAAATATTCCCATCATCCATCGCGTTTAGCATACATAAACTTTCCATAACTCCATAAGTAACCAAATTAGCATACTTGTACAATGGAATCCCTTTCTCAGCCGCTCCAGCCTTGCAAACAGCCAATGAAACACCCAAAATCGCATTAGCACCAAGTTTGTTCTTATTCTCAGTTCCGTCAAGCTTCAGCATGAACTCATCCACTTTTCGTTGATCCGTCACCGAGATGTTCTATAGTAAAAAACGCAATATTTTACACGCTCCCGATTATCTTCCACCTAATCTACATTAACCAGCTTTCTTCCAAACTCTTACCTCAGCAACCAGAGCAGGAGCAATCACATTATTGATGTTTGCCACAGCAGTAAGAACACCTTTTCCATGGTAGTTAGCCTTGTCATTATCTCGGAGTTCCAAAGCTTCATAAATCCCAGTGGAAGCACCTGATGGCACTGCAGCCCTGAACAAACCCTTGTCCGTCGTCAAGTCAACTTCAACAGTAGGATTTCCTCGAGAGTCGTAGATTTGACGAGCTTTGATTGCCTTAATTGCCATCTTTGAAGTATTTCCAAAATATCTCACAACAATCCAACAATTCTCTTCGCAAGGTTTTCTGAAAAACAACACAAATCATACAATTTATAAATCCGTTGATATCCCAGCAACTATTTTTCAAGTAGAAATACATTTCACATCTCAAGATCACATGCACATCCACCCTTTGCATAGCCCAACCTCTTATTAGATCACCGGTATCTCCAAAGCAAACCTTCGTCATCATACTACATACAGCAGGAAGGGCGTGACAACATTCTGTGTCTAACCTTGACCCTCACCACAACAAAGTTACAATAACCTCTGCTAAACTCATCTATCAAAACAACGTCAAATCTACATACTCAATACTTAACTGACTTTCAAACAAACAAGGTCCCTTGAGAGATAATAATTCATTACCGATGCGTTTTCCCAAACCCACTTTCAACTAGCTCAAACTTCTTTACCCGCGCAGTAGTTATAATCTACTACCTTTTCGAACGTACTAACCGATTAATTAAATAAACTGCTTACCGGTTAAATTTTGTAGAATGATGAAACAATGAGAGATTTCTACAACTCGAAGCAACACGGATTGTTGGAAGAGCAGCAGATATCGTACGGAACATTCGAGTGGAACGTGAAGTTGCAGAATGCAATTCTCCTACTCACTCTGGCTCCGATGATCACTCCAAGATATTTTTTCAAGGACACAGCTTTAACATTGCTCCAATCCACGAGCCCATTCCTTGGATCACGTCACCTAAATCCGCATGTATACTACCCGTGTATTTACTATAGACATTAGCTATTCCTATAGCTCTCACCTACCCCGACTTCCACCCTTCTTCATGGGCCAAAGAATCCTTGCGAATTTCCATTCTCTGTACATATTTCACCGACACTACCAAAAATTTCTCACTTCCTCCTCCTCTTCTCCTCGTGATTCTCTCCTTACAGCCTTCTAAAAAGCCTTAGAGAGCCGCAACCTATGCGTTTCCAATAACACAATTTTTGCCCTATTGCAAAAATTCCTCCTAGAGTGTGCGTAAACCTCGTGACTTTCACCGCCCTGAAACCCACGCTACCTGAAACGTTTTTACTCCCGCAGCATATTTGCCTCCATCTAAGCCAGCTTAACACCGCTCGCTTCCAGCGTCGTCGCTCCCGCTTTACCATATGCGCTCCAGCCTCAAAAGTTTATCCACTCCCATCCTTGCATCTTTCCAAGCTTTATTAATTGTGCATTGTCTGCTTTCTCCAACGCATCATTATAGTTAGTTACTTCCTAAGAACAATTAGCGATTAAAACAAAATCAAATCAACTTTGTTATACTTACTATCAAGTTACCGGCCTGCGTTATGCAGTCACAAGCCGATAAGCCTGTCTGGGATAGAATTTCCTTCATCAAACACATTTTCCAAACCAGGACTTTCTCCTTTTTCACAGAATTTATAGCATTCATATCGGACCAAGTGCAGAGATCTAAAAATCTGTTACTTGTATTAATCGCGTTAATTGTTATTAATTGTTTCTTCCTTCATAAACTGAGCTTACAATATGTGAGCAATTTAAGAACGGATAATCTTATTAATGTCTTGGCAAACAAATCCTTTGTTTCTACCTTTACAAGTTCCAGTTTCTGTACAATCATGAGATTAAACGTTTTCGTCACCTTGCTCATTTCCGCTTCATTAATTACATTGTCCCTAAGTGGAACGGAGAAGCCACGTCAATTTAAATCCGTAAGTGTACCTTCCTTCCTTTAAAATTATTCACAACTCACCTGCAACCCGGAATCTAGGGCATTAACAGCATCACTTGTATTCCCGTTCAAATCCAGCGAATTCGCCAACGGAACGGTGGTCATCGCCATAAGATTCTGGAGAACAAAGAGGGAAATGAAACTAGCTCCGAGGAAGAAACCTCTAGCGGAGTGAATGATATTTTCGACGCTGACGGTACGATTTTATTTATAATCATTTTCTCTTACTTGAATTTCGCCATTTCTCATCCTCCTAAAATTCAATTATTCTTCCTCTCTTGTCAAAGACAATTACCTTGGAACAGCAATTAACTTGGGTCGCCTGAGGTATTACACCTTAAAGTCACCAGACGTTTCAAACAACTCGTATGATAACCAAACCTTAAATTTCTTCATCATTGTAAATCCGCACATACCCAACTACTATAAGTACACATCCTAATACTCATTCCGTAACATGACTCCAACGATAAACCTTTCCCACATGTTCTTCCAAAAACTAATCAATAAGTGTATTCCAGGGCACAGCAAAATGCATACCAAAGATAATTTGTCCCAAGATTAACATCCGGGACAATCCTAAATGTGAAGAGGAATATCTTAGGATAGTGGATGGCGTGGGAGGGGAAAGAATATTTTGCGGAAACCTCATAAACCCATCATTTTTCTCAAACCTACAAGCAACAATGGGCTTCAGGGATCTGTACATGTACTACAAAACCGGTCTGTCCTCCAAACTAGGACCTTCCAAAGGTCACACTGGTTTTGAATGCCATGCGAGCTGCCTCCGACCAGGAGAAAGTATGATTTTTTATTTTCCCCCTCAATCGTTTAGCTTTCTCTTCCCCGCACCTCTTTAAATTCACCACCTTTTCTTCCAGTTGCTGCCTTCATCCTTCCTAAACTCGGCAAACCAAAAAAGGTAGTTCCATGTGGTAAGTTCCAAAACATTTTCAACGTAATTGAAGATCAGCCATACTAGATTTAACACCGTAGTTGTTATATATATTTTCACTACTTTCTCCGATAGAATGCGGAGCGCACAACCAACAAGAGCGCATTGTAGGAGGTCAGTCTGCTTTGTTTCACGAGTTTTCTTTTCAAGTTGCTCTGGTGAAAAAAAATACGAGGAAACCCTTTTGCGGTGGCTCATTGATAAATGACCGATTCGTCCTCACAGGTAAACAATAATGACCATAATTCTTGTATTTAATTTATAATCATTTAAAAATGCACCCAATTAATTACTTTTTTTTCACATTTTAGCTGCTCATTGCTTTCCGCCAGATCAACCAGAGCCTACAATCCATGATTTTGACGTCTTACTCCATGCTCATATTCTCGACATCAAACTTAGCGAGTACGGCAAAAACGTAACCGTAGAAGTCGGCAAAGACTTGCCGCCAGGGTGAGTTATCACTAACCATGTCCTTTTAGATACCTTACTTTCACCACCTCCTTTCTTCACCCGCACTAATCCATCTTCCAACAGCCAATTCGGCTCACTCCGCTCCCCCGGTTGGAATTTACCCAAGACAAACGACACAACCGAAGGCTCTCACCGTATGGCTGTCAAGAAAATTACAAATCATCCACTTTACGGTCCTAGGTAACTTCAAACACACAAAACTATACAAGTCAACTATATAAATCTCTCTCAGCAACATTGTGCCCATCTCTTTTGTTTCCTAGTTTCGACTATGATGTAAGTTTGCTTGAATTGGTCCAACCCATTCGGTTACGGGCTCCCGATGCTCCCACGCCTGTTTGTTTGCCAAAGCTTGGAACTTACAGTAGCAAATACACGGCGGAGAGCGCCATCGTTATCGGCTGGGGAAGGTGTAAGTTTGACCAATACATTAGTTCTTTCCGTATTCAAATCACCTAATCTTTCTCTCCTCTCACATTTTCTTACTACATACGCAGCCCATGAATTTGCGGGATCCAACACTCGACTCTTGCAAAAGCTTCATCTTCCAGTACTTGATCTTTTAAAATGCAATGTCACCGTTCCTTATGTGCTAACAAGAAGAATGATCTGCGCTGGCTTCATGGAAGGAAAACGAGATGCTTGCACAGTGAGCTGTCTTATTAAAGATAAAATCATCATTGATAAGATCAGCATTAATGCTTTCACCCATATATTCCCATCATACAGATTTTTTAATTTAAGGGAGATTCCGGTGGACCCTTGGTTATTAATACTGAAGGGAAATTCACTCAAATTGGAATAGTTTCATGGGGTGAAGGATGTGCTAAGGTGTTAAGACCAGGGATATATTCGCGTGTAACAGGTATATAGCCTCAAGAGCTTGCAACAAATTTCAGCCTCAGTTTGTCACCAGGGTGCAGCATGATCTAGCATTACATCCCTCAATTTTTTTTCACAGAATTTAACGAATGGATTAACCACATGAGTTCTGAAGCAGGAGCGAGATGGTGCAAGGACAGTCCTCTTTAAACTGATCCCACCTTAACCCCTGGCTTATTTCAAGCTTAACTCCGCTTCCTCCCACTTAACACACTTTACCCTGTTCCCAAACTATTCATTACCCTTCTCCGGTATTGTTGTAACGCACCGTTACATAATACTTAATATTAATTGCAATCTTCTCCCCCGGCTTGGTCTTTAGCAAACACGCAACGTTTTCTTGATGCTAAACCCATCGGCGAATATATTCTTCAATGGCTATCGTCGCTCATATTCTTCTGCTCTTGGGCTGTCAATATCAAATTTTTCAATGTTGTTATTTCACTTCAGGCAGTTGATCAACATTAAATTAGCAATTAATCTCATAACTGTCCATTACTAATGACGCTGCTGTCGTGTCATTTATAGTTAAAGAAAATTAGAATTCACTCGGGCATCCTCGGTAGCTTTGTGTTTCAAGAGACGGAAACAGAGTGATTTATAAGAAGCTATTACTCACAAATAATTCAGTATGATTTGCGAAATCCGCCTCCCGACCATGGGTTGATTAAATGTGATTTCGGTTAAATGTGATACAGTTATCTAGTGCCGCTGATTGGAAATGGATATTTGTTTTAATACAATCCAGTAGTTTATTAGCTGAGTATGATAAGTCCTATTCAGCTATTCGTCTCTCATACTGTAGTCTTGTGAGACAACTTTAATTGTCAAATTGATCATGGATGCGGCAGCTAAGGATAATGCATCAGATGAAGCCGTTAGAAGTGCATCCCTCCCACAACCAGAATTGCCGGATCTTATCCTTGATGAGTTCGATGAAGAAGAAGTTGTAAGTTACTTACTTTAGTGCTAACCTTTTACTGTATCAACGTAACTAGAAATGTATTATAATCTTTATTTCATTTCAGCCTATAGATGACAATGAATTTCACATTCCACCGGTTGCCACTGAGCCTACGCTGGATAGCATCTTAAATGACATCAATGATTTATCTGGAAGTGAAGATGAAGGTCCTGGTGCGGTTGGAGATGCTTTACAGGACTTCAAGCACCTTGTAAGATATAAGCAACTCACAATTTTCGAATCAATTTTGAGCAAACATATACCTGCCATATTATATTAATGGTTTCGAACATGAGGATTAATGACTTACAGAGAGACATTCCAGAAGGGAGCGACACCATCAGTATCATTTCCAAAGAAAGTTCAGACAACCGAAGCCGAAATTCCTCGAGAAGTTACAGACAACGAAGTCATCAAAGTGCAGCATCTAAGAAACCTACTTCCATGCTTCGACACGTATTACTCAAAGAAATAACGTGCCAGCTTAATTCAGCCACTGTAAGTTCAACCTGTGATGCTATATCCTGCCTCGACAGTGTTAATACTGAATAGGTGGATAGCGATAACCATTTTATTTTTATATGTCAGGAAAAAATAAATGCAGGAACATCCACTGCCCTCGCTATCGGGACATTAGTCGCTGTAGGAACATCTCACGGCTTTGTATTTGTGTTTGACTCAATGCAAATATTGAAATGGTGTTTCGGGGACCAATCTCACAGGGACGAGGGCGGTGCAGTAAGTAGCCTGTCCATCAGCTACAATGGAACCCGGCTCTTAATAGGCTTTGCAAAAGGTCTCATACTTATGTATGACTTGGAGAACGGCAAGCTACTACGGTTAGTTCTTGGCTCCTTCCTTGGTTTGGGTAACATACAGTATAAGCATCATTAAAAAATTCTTGCATTATTACAGGACACTCCATGATGCTCACGCGCCTGGGACTGCAGTACTAATTTTGCGGGTAATTAAAACTAACATCTTACAAAGTCAACGCGACTTCTCAGAATATAATTCTTGCTTTCTTTTGTTCACAGTTCACAGATTATCCCGTCGTAGCCATGTGCAGTGACAGCGGTGGCTCAGTTTTTGAACTTAATTTTAAGCGCACAATGGGTATAAGAGGTTGTGATTCCAGATGTATTTTCTCCGGCAGTCGGGGTGAAGTTTGTACTTTCGAGCCTCTACTTCTTTCAAACTATCCCGATAATCCTCTTAACAAGTATGTAATAGTCGCTTTAGCGACTTTATCAAAGGTAAGTACTTTTACGTTCCATCTGATGCAACTGTTGTGAAGTATGCATTGCTAACATATGCTTCAATTCTACTCGTTAGGTTATCGTCGTCATGATACGTCCGAAACTAAAAGTCTTGTTTACTCATGCTCTGACCTGCGATCCAACTACACTTCCCCTCCTTCAATGGCAAATGGTTATAATACAAACCGTCAAGAATGATAAAATTGTCGATCCCGTGTTGACTTTTGCACGGGAGAACACGATGTATTTCTACCAGGTAAGGATTTCTTTCGGAACAACGTTTTAACAATCAATATATTAAATTACATGCTGAAAAACATTTAAACGTTTCTTTTTTTGGACAGACTACCATGAATTCCAAGGCTGGGATTCAGTTTATGCTGCTTCAGAAGATTGCAGTGAATTATAATCTCCTCAGTTTGCATTGGCTCAATTCCAGAACACTTGCCGTGGTCGACACAAAGGAACGCCTAAGAATTGTCGATGTTCGTTCTCAAGAAGAGATAGAAAGTGTAGACCTATCTCAAGCAAGACTTGTTTACGCCAGTAGTCAATTTAAAGGGTTGGCTACTGGTGGGAATGTTAGCAAGGCCTTTGTGAGTATCTGAATACACTTAAAATATTCTTTCAGCTTGAGTATTTCGACTTGAATTCGTAATTTTTTTTATCTTTGCAGGCATTAGCAGGTGAAAAAGCGTGTTACAATTCCGTTCTCTGCTTGAGTAACCAAATTATAGTTCTGGGAACTAAATCTGTTCATGCACTCACCATGCGTTCATGGCACGAACGATTGGATTACCTTATGAAACAGCAGCAATACACGGAAGCACTGCAACTTGGTTATGAACTGTATTTGGAAAAGGCAAAAGCTGTGGTTGGTTTGAAAGGAAGCAAGGATTCAAAGCGGATGGTAGTCCGAGAAAAAGTACGTGCTATTGTTCCTCTTATTGACAAAACTGTGGAGATGTGTAAGTAATTAATGAACGTATATTCTATGCGAAGCTAATGTATCTACTGGACCGATATATTGAGAGAATAGCAATGTTCAAATACATGGATGATGTATCCACAGCGAAACAAAACTATCAGTCTTCGATATCGACATGTGTTTCATACCTGATCCTAATAGATCATTTGTAAGTTAAGTAAGATTACATGATCCAAACTTGACGTGTGAATAGTGAGGTCAAATATTTTGTTTTGTTTCTTTAGGACTCCAGTGTACGAAGCTCTTTACGACATTTGCAACGTAAATCCTATCATTAAAGCGGCTTACTTGGAATCTTTGGAACCCTTTGTATTAAATGATCAACTAAGAGCAATGCCTCCAACTATTGTTAAGGAGTTCATATCCCACTACGAGGAATGTGGGAATACCAAGGTAAATGTGACGGTTGAATCTTTGTGAGAGTGTTTCGTCCCGATTAATTACAGTTATTCATTGTTTTGATTCTGCAGGCTTTGGAAGCTTGCATTGTCCATTTTAATGTGGAGTGCCTGGACATTCATCAGACGATGAAAATATGCTGGACAAATGGGCTATTCGATGCAATTTTGTACATATACAATCAAGGAATGATGGATTATACATCCCCATTGGAAGAACTATTGGCGAAACTTCAAGAAGGAATCCTGGGTGGTGAGTTCTTTCATTTAATGCGTAAAGATAACCTTTGGTTCTTCAAATCTAATTTGAATTTTGAAAATTCCAGGCAAAGTTTTAGAATCTACAGAAATCGCTTTGGGCAACAAAATGCTGGTTTACATTTCGTGCTGCTTAGCGGGAAGAGCTTATCCTTACGGTGATATACCATCTAGTCTAGTTAGTAAAGTGCAATCAGATGTTTTTAGATGTATTACTACCTTGCACACTCATAACGCGAGTGAATCGGAGCAAGCATATCCATACGTGAGGTGAGTTTTACCATTATTTTGAAATTTAGGATATATATCTTAAAATTTGCATTAATAGTATGCTCATAGCATTCTTTTTTTTCAGAACCTTTTTGAAATTTGATACCAGAGAGTTCTTGAATGTCTTATCTCTAAGCTTTGAAGAATCCGTCTTTGATACCGAATTGGGACGCCGCTTAAAGCAACGCATGGTTGATATATTACTACAAGTGATGGTCGAACAAGGAGATTTCAGCGTAAGAATTCAACCAGGATTTGTTCTATTTGATTTAAATTTGATCATGCATTAAATACCTGAATCTGTTCTGATTCGAAATTTACAGGCGAAACAAGTAGGAATGCTATTCACGTTCTTAGCTAGGCAGATGGCTAAAGTAGGAAGTAGCCTGTACGTCAGTAAGCATCTTTTTGAACAGGTATGCTGTAATACCTAATAGTTGTTGTCTTCTATGAACATTGTGTAAATAGCATAAGTGCAGGATAAAATTTTGGTGGTAATTCAAACCGTAGGTTCTGGAACATTTGACTAGTCCCAAAGAACCCTCCAGTGTCGAGGAGCGTCAACAAGCTTTATTAGAACTCCTGCAGGCAGGAGGACTTCAGCATTTAGAGCATGACAAATTACTGGAAAAGTGTTATGAAGCGAAATTGTAAGTTAACTTTGTTAAGTCATCCTGGATTTCACTATAATTGAGATGTAGGCTGATTTTAATCATTATTTATTTATAGCTACCGAGTATGCGAAATGCTGCACGAACGGAAACAAGAATATGCGAAAATTATACCGTGTTACCTGTTGGATGAATCCAGATGTGCTCAAGTGTTTAATTTTATACATAAGATATTTTGTGCCAAGCCCAATAGTCTTGAAGTTTGCGACCAAATAGTCTCCAACATAAAGGTATTTTTAGCATCAACAGTATTACTAGTTAATGTCATCATGCGTATATCCAATTTCTTTTGCATATTTCAGACACTAGTACAAATCGATAGCAAGAAAACTGCGAGAGTGATATACTTGCACATGAGTTCCTACCTACCTAAAGTTGTTCAAAACCTTGAATCCCAACATGAGGAGTTATATCAACTACTAAAAGGAATATTTCAAGCAAAGTAAGTGCAACACGATTACTATATTGTGGTTAAGCATTTTACATTATACAGCATTGTTTTTTCTTATAGGGAACAAAATCAGGCAAACATTCAACTTGACGACAAGATTACTGAGAAATACATCGAACTGATGTGTCAAAAGATGCCAGGCGCGGTCCAACCTTTTCTGAAGTCTGTTGAATCTTACAACTTAGATTCTGTATTGGAAACTTGTGCAAAGTACAATGTAGTCATTGCTATAGCATATTTGCTGGAAAAGTCTGGAAAATTGGAAGAAGCGCTCACAAAAATGATGACCAGATTTTCTGAACTCCTAACTGAGGTAAGTTCGTGTCATAATTGATAACTATGCAGTTTATGGTAATCATGAGTATCTAAATTTATTAAGTTGTTCTTTCAATAGGCTACTACTAGCTTAATCGGAGAGACTCTACATGATGAGAGTGTAAATGGGCTGACATCCACGGAACTAAATGACATATTCGAGGCTTTGATTAACTTCTGCAAGAGAACTGCGCCAACTTTAAGTGCTGAAGAGAAACAACAGCTCTGGGTACCTCTTATAGAATTGCTTCTTAAAGCTCACGGCGAATCTCACGGCGGTAACGCTAATGCCGTGCTCAACGAAATGACGAAAAATGTCATGAGCAGTATGATGGGACATGTTCCATTGCCGACAATAGTAGAAATAGTAATGAACGACCCCTCTCATCAGAAGTCAACGCTAGCAGAAATCAAAGACCTAGTTACAGGTCCGTTAATTTATTTTACCTAAGGGTTTACTACTACTCTGTGTTGGAATTTTACATATATATACTACTTTTAGGCATGTTTGAGACGTGTTCAAATGAAGAGACAGTGGTCCAACTCCTGAAACAAATTTCCGAGACTGACGTTCACGAAAAGCTAGCCATAAAATGTAAGAAACTGAAAAAGGGATTCAGCCCTCGTAGTAAAATATGCCCAATGTGCCACACCTCCATGGACTCGTTCTACGGTCCCCGAAAGGATATAATAATTTTCAAGTAAGGCATAATCTTCCCTACAGTACCCTATTGATTGTTATCACAATGTTTAACAGGTAATATTTTAATTTCAGTTGTGGTCATGTTTTTCATCACGAATGTGTAGAAGACCAAGGTGAAAGTTCTTGTACTATTTGCCTTCTGTATAAAGTTAATCAACCATCCATCCAAAGCTCTTGTATTAGGGGGAGTGAGCGGGCGGGAAATAGAAGGTAAGCTAGCGTTAAAACGGATAACTTCACATGCCGCGTAATAGCCAATTTACATGGGTACCAAATATTTACAGGGCTGAGGATGAAACTGAGTCCCATATTATAAACCACGATGAATTCGAATTACGGCTAGAGGCTCCTATCCAGGTGCCTACAATAAATGCAGAACTTTGATAGATATCCGAAAATCTGATGTCTAGGTGCTACGTTTTCAAATTCTAAATAGAATAAGAGTTACTTGTTGTTTTCTAAGAGACAACTTAATTGCTGATGCAGTTTTTTTGGCCACCAGTCGCAATTTCGCTTCTTTAATTTCGTTAAATCGTGTATTCCATTTTAGAATCTCATTTACACTACCCTCATGTTCATTAAACCCCCTCAAAACGTTGATTTTGTATTCTGCACAAGTGAATCGTCTCTATTTGCATTTTGCATTCAAGTAGTATTCAACTTCATGGGAATTAGTATTTTCTGTAGCGCATATATTTATATCACATCTGTATTATAATCTTTACATTCGGTACTCTTAAAGAATGTTACTGCGATCACAGAACGGTGAATTGCATTTGCCGGAGCATACTTAGAATGATTTTTTACGAGTCAACTCCTAATCCAAGGCCCATCCATCTATCAGGAACCATAAGAAAGTATCGGTCCATAGCTTGCGTAAATCTTGTTTGGTATTGATTTGGAGACACCACTGTAGGCGCTTTTCCTTGTCCTCCAAGTATTCCGGAAGATTTCACGAAAGTTTCGATTTTCTTATCGATGGTATAAGTCCGTATATAGTCTGTAAAAGTAAACATGCGTATAATTCACATGGTCCAAGAATGTACCGGTATATCACCCTGATCAAAGAACACGTTCTTACCGATTATCCCTACCACTAGTTCCTTTTTTAAGCTATCGAAGCCAACTAGTAAAGAATAATCCATTACACTTTGAGATGCTAGAAACGCTGAGTCTAAAGACAGCGCAGTCGTAAGAACAGTTTTAGTGTGAGGACGAATGTAAATAGGATTTTCAGAAGCACCTATGAAAATTGTGGAGAGATATCAATAAAGTAATCTGAACCCAGTACAAACTATAATAAAAGCTATACCGTGCACAAATACAACAAACTCACGATTTATCAGATTTTCATCCAGTAATACTACTTCTTCTTGATCTTTTCCAGAAGCGGTAGCAAGGCGATTTCTTTCTGAGCCTTTCAAATCGAATTTCAAAGATATATTTCTGTCATAAAACAGGTTCTCCATAACGAGTATATCCATTTTGGATTGTGCGGTGGTGGCTGAATTCTTGAATCCGATTCGATATACTCCCAATATCTTCGCTAATACAGTCGGCTTGTTTTCTTGTAGGCATGCGGAAACATATTGGAAGTAATTTGGAGCAAACGCAAGAAATGACTGAATTTCATATTTAGACATCTGCTTCACGACAAAACGATCATCAAGCGTCTTGCAAAACGTTAAACCGGATTTGCCTCCTGTAGCATTCCACACGGCACATCGGGAAATAGATCGGATGTAGGACTGTTCCGATTCCTTCAAGCATAGCTGCCTCAATTGTCGAAACTCTTCCGCAAAGTAAACACGACAATAAAATCGAGCAGTACCGCTCATGAACTGAACTTCTACATTTTGAATGCATTCACCGTCGCCTGCATTTTGTTTTGCAGCGGCAGCTTCTGTCCCTTGGGAACCGAGTAATGCTTGCTGTCCTTCGCCAGAGCTTCCCGTATTCCTGTATGATGTAAAGCATTTCAAAAATAAAATATAAGAACAGCTAGGCTGGCATTGGTAACACATTTTTGTCGAATTCGCAGCGTGCAGTTGTTGGTATAGTAGTTGAAGTTACAAAGTTAGTAAAAAAGTACTTACACGTTAGAGTCTTTCTCATCAGTAGTTTTCAACAACGTTACTTGTCGACCCTTCGTTAATTCATTCAGTTTAATTGTGTATTCATCTGAGCATAACGCAAACGCTGCTAATGAGCTCGGTTCATTTTCATAAACAGTAACTGGCAGGCTGCTTGAAGCGCGTATAAAGTGATGTTCTGAGCCTAACCACGGGGACTGTAACAAGGAACAGCCACAGTCATTAGTTATTTACACAGTTTAATACAAACAATCTCAAATTTAATTAGTTCAAAAGTACCTGCAACAACTGTCCAGTGCCTGAACTGGACAGAAAATGTGACATAATTGTTTTCACAGAGCTAGTTTTAACCTTGGAGTCCACGTTATCGCCATCGCCGGTACTACCATCACCGAAGCTTCTATGATGTCTTTCTGGCTGATCTGGCCGGGACTTTGAAGACGAGTCTCTCTCTTGACTAGGTGAACGTTTTTCGATATTTCCCGAAGAGACCAACCCGGAATGGCTATCTGGCCTTGGGGCTTCACTTGAATGGTCGGAATTGCTAACTAGTTCTTCTAGTACTCCAGATATACTCATGTCAACCGTACTTCCGGAATCTGCAAAAAAGGTTTATTACAGAACGTGGTACTAAACAAATAAGGCCCAGCAACATGCTATGTTCAGGTAAAATACACAGGCATCGAGGCAGAAAGCTCCCTGAACAAGCATTGAATTTGAGACTACCTACCTTCAAAAGCATCTTGTTCACTTGATTTAAGAGATTCATCAAACTCCTTCGCACTTATTGATCCAGAAATCGTGGAAGGGGCACTTGTACTTGAAGGTAAATTGTCGTATTCCGTCTTGCTCGATTTTAAGGAAGTGTCGTAAAATTCACTTTCCGTTTTTGTGGATGTCGATGTCTATAAATACAGCAATGACAAATATATTAAATTCGCATCTCATTTTAAACATAAGCGAAAACTAAATCCACTCGCAAAAAGTATTGTCCTGTAGCTTGCCTTTGTCTGCTTCTCTTCTTTCTTGCGCAACAGAATATACTCTTGGAGTTTAGCGTTCCAATTTTGCACCGTTTCTGCGATTTTACTGCGTAAAAAGCCGATTGAATCCGTCACACCCCACAAGAATGCATTTATTTCTGAAAAACGTTTAAAAACCATTACCACAAAGAATTAGATTGCACGAAATATCACAATCTAAGCTCACAAATTATACTCTTACCTTTCGTGTTTTCGGCTCCTGAACCCAACGTAGGTCTCGATAAATTAATTTGTATTTGCTCAATTTCACACTTGAAGTCAGCCTTTTCTCGCTTCAGTTTTTCCGACAGGTCATTCCATACCTCTGAAAATAGTAAAGAAAATTTATTTTTACGAAAATAACGTTTAGCATTCGCCAATTTATTAAAACATACTGAAGGCATTCGTACCAGATCTGACACTTGAACACGCCTCCCTCAACGAGTTTAGCGCATCCTGAATACTGCTGTGGACCCCGTGCCCTATTATTGCAACGCTCTTCACGTCATCTATAAGCTCTGGCAAGGACTTGGGATGTGTTCGTAATCTTAGTTTTGTTTCTGGCAAGCCGATTTCCCAGAGAATAATCTTGGAGTAGCTGTATCACAGAATTGAAAAGGTTATTCAGGTTTCAATTGATGTGAATGCAAAATTCATAGTTGGACAGGAACCTAACAATAACAAGCACTTACGCAAAGGACGAAACTGTGTTCCCTTGTGCAAAGTAATGAACATGAGCTTGGTGTAAGGAATGTGTACATCGTTCGCAACCACGACTCTTATAGTCTTCACCATGGAATCGGAGCTCCAAATATTTTGCAAAGGACATGCACCACGCGTCGGAAGACATTGTTACTATTGGTGAATACTACAAAATTAAAGTTTCGATTAAAATCCTTGGAACTCTGTTTCAATGTATGCAATACAGATTAATGGATAATTTTTAAAAAACAAGTGATAAAAGGGTCTTACCGACTTGCATCTAGAGCAACAGCTCCACATAAGAATATTACGTCCCGACTCATCAATGCTGTTCTGGAGCTCATTAATGGCAACTTCTACGCAGCCTTCCCTGTGAACAAATCTACGAATATGTACCAGCATTTTGGAGCCACAAACTCGTGGACATTTGTATACTTTCCGAAAGCAATACTTCTCCAAAAACATTCCCAGTGATATATCATTTCTTCCGTAGAATTCCATGTTCACAACCCTGAAAATAAAATACATCCACTTACATTCGTTGGCTTTGACAATGACATGCTTCATACTTATAATTCCAGTTAGATTACTAAAACTCACCATGGATCAACGCAAAAGTTCGGATAAATACTAGACTGGCGAGAAAAA
This sequence comes from Sminthurides aquaticus, assembly GCA_906901655.1. Lineage (NCBI taxonomy): Eukaryota > Metazoa > Arthropoda > Collembola > Symphypleona > Sminthurididae > Sminthurides > Sminthurides aquaticus. The sequence continues at coordinate 12,515,584 of CAJQTT010000002.1, read as the reverse complement.
CTAAAGAACAAGACCGGCAGCTTCTGGTGCTGGAAGAGGTCAAGCGCATCAACGCGACCATTCGCGCTTGTCCTGCTAGGAGAATACGTTCGCTTCTGTTTCATAAGCGCAAAGTTTTCTATCGTGGACGAAAAATGAAGCCTGCCTCCACTACGTCGAAATTCTGACAAACTTCCCGAAATTTCATCCGCTCCATATGGTAAGGTGATAGTTAGCCTAGTGAAGAAATGAGCTTCCTTCCAACTGATATCGAGTTGGCCATCCGAGTCATTTTCAACAAATTTCGATTCCTCATCCTCGTCAAAGCTTGAATCTTGAGATGAATGCAATAGCTTTGACCAGTAGACGTTCTGCGGGAAAAACTTTCTTAACTCACATTTTCTTCCCGCTTCTGTTTCCAAATACGGCAAAGACTGCTTGATAAAAGGAGAAGCCGATAGGTAAACTTTTTTCATGGCATCACTAAACTCGTTCTCCGTTTTCCCCTTTGAATTCGCTACGACATCATTCGGAGGACATGCCGGCGTTTCTGCAGTAGGGCTTAAAACCGGGGCCTGCAGCGGGTCATCAAACTTTGATATTTCCTTTTTAATACTTTCTCCCGGTGTGGAAGGTGTTCTTGACTCATCATCTTCAATAGCAGAGGCGTACTCATCTTCGTACGAAGACGAGGCGGATGGAGGTACTTCGTTCACTACAGCTTCGATATTATCCGGCGGTAATGCATAGGCATCAATGTGAAACGATCGCTCAAGTCTCCAGTTGTACGAAACAAAGGTTAAAACCGATATTATCTTCTTAACTTTCATTAATTCGAGTTCACTACCGCCGCGAAGTAGCACCGTACATCCCAAATGCATTGCACATCCGTCAAAAAACATTAAATTCTTCTTTATACCATTTCCCAGTTCAAAAGCCTCTATGTAAAAATTATGACAAAGTCCAAGCTGTGGTTTCCCTATACCTATCTGCGTGTTTGCAGAGTACTGGCTCGTTATTGCTGCCTGTGTACATCTTGCAACCCGTTCCATTACCGATGGTTTCACATTAATAACTAAAGTTATTCCCTGACCTAGCATCAGATCTTGAGCAGTCCTTGAAACACTTTTTTCGACAAGCACCAAATCCGGTTGAAGTGACGCTATTCTTGCTACAGCATTTCTTGAATAATCGTGTTCTTGCATGACTAGGGTCTCTAGTGATAGCAGCTTTTCTTCATCTCTTTGATAGTCTATTGCCGAGCCGATTAAAAGTATTTTAGGGTCTTTCAACCGCTGACTCATAGCTCTATTTGCAATGTTTTTAGAGCATACTACACCGTTTACTATTCGACAGTCTTTTTTCGAACCACCACTCAACTTTTTAAACTGTACGTACTGCCTTATGTCCATCTGATCATCCCCATACTTTAAATCTGGTTTCACTACTTCCGTCACTTTTTGAACGATAGGTAAAATTACATCCGCCCATTCCTGGCTCAGATTCATGGAAGACAGGAGTTGATTTAAAATATCGTTTTCATGCTGCACAAACGCGTTGCAAAGTCTTTGGAAAGCTAAGATATCTTCATCTGTGGTCAATTGCTGAGGACTATGCCAGCCGATAGGAGGTGCTGTCACTTTGTTTTGATCTTTCTGTTGAAGTAACGTGTTTCGTAAAAATTCATCGGTCATCATTTCTGAACTTGAACCGCTCAGAACTTTACGCTGTTCTGATGGAGGCAGAGGCTCTGGAAGCAAAGGTTGGGAGACTGCTCCTGAATCCACAAACTTTCCTTCTTTCGGCTTTGATATAAAAACAGTGTTGTCGGATACGTTTAAGTCTAATGAGTAATTTGAGTTTACGGAAGGCAAGCGGCTTTTTGCTTCTGGTATCACTGGTTTTGTTATAGAATCTCTCTCATCGCTCGTAATTGTTGAAGCGGTTGTACTTATCTGGGTAACCCACAACGGATCTTGAGTATCCCGACTAGGTCCGTAGTCAGTTCCATCACCTCCGTTTTCCAACTCTGGACTTTCAATTACCGGAGCTAAAGGCAACTGTCGATAAAGCACATACGCATCTTGAAATACTTGTTCTGCTTGGGACACACATTCCAATAAACTTGATTCGATGAGAAGCTGGCCAAGATTCATCCCGTGCATTCTAGTCTTAACTTTCCGTTGTCGCATCAACCAGTCTACTATTTCACTACCGGCTACACAGGAATGATAATTTTTCATCATATTATGTCGATGGGTGGCCCAATCCATGCCAGTAACAGGATGGGTCATTTCCTCCCATAAAGCTTTCAAACTTTGTTTATCTTCAGTCACTACCCCGCCACCCATGGAATCAAATATTGTTTCCGGTCCTCCCCTCGAAGTCGCAAATCTCTCTTCTTGGTAACCTACTGATATTTTCCTCCTCGGCAAAGATCTATAATTTGGGGGTGTGTCAAACGAGAGTGGACTATACAGACCAGCACTTTGATGGCTACCTTCAGCAGCCCCGAACCGATTCTGCAATTCTTCTTGAACCACTCCTTTCAAATCATCTGTAGTATCGGAAACTTGGAGATAGGATGAAACTATCTTGGAGCAGTACGTGCATACTCGAAGATCACCTAAGAGTTCATAAAATCAGCATTAGCTTCTTCTAAACTAATTAATGGAAAACAGCATATCACCCATCCACTACCGTACACCTTTAACCAACAATTATTATTGATTCTTACCAGCATAACCAACGATTTTCCCCGGTATTTCTCGATTACAGCACCTCGAACAGAATATCTGACCACATATCCTACAATGATGTTTTCGTCTAAATGTTGTAAACTTCTCAGCACACTCGTAACATTCCTTGCTCACAGAGTCCGGCATCCAGTATTTCTTCATGTCATTCTGGTTCTGTATCATCACAAAAATCATAGTTTACAGTCATCCATCCACACGAGTATCTCAATCCTTCTCCAAAACAACTCTCATACACTTACGGTAGTTCCTGAAGCAATTAAGCTGCTGATTCGTTTCAAAACTGTTGGTACGGTCCGAGCTTCAAATGTAAAAGGGGACGCATTCATATCCAGCAAATCCGGTGATTGACTATTACCCAGCGTCGAAGATGTATCCGATATATTACTTCCGATAGAAGCAGGCCCAAGTCCAGATGAATGCATTGACGAACCGCTTCTACCATACCCCGTAACACTCCCACCCGAAGCATCGTCGAAGCTTTCGAACTCTCCTTGTTCAAACACTTCACCATTTCGGTTACTCCTATCGACATTCGTTACCGAAGCTGAACCACCAGCTTGACTAGTTTCCCCACCCACGGCAATATCTGCAGAAACAGTTGATACAACTGAATATTTCCAATTAGAAGCTATTCACATTATAATATTCGACTTCCACTCAGCAAAGCATGTTTATAAAGTCAAATAAACAATTTCAATATTACCTGCTTTCTTCCACCAAAACAACTTCGAGAGGATCCCATCCGATTTCTCTTGCGTTTCCAACCGAGGAAATTCTGTTAACCGATTAAATGAATTTAAATTGCTCATCTTCCCTCCCACCCTCCCCGTGAAACTGCTTTGGTCCTCCAGTTTGCTTCCGTATTTAAACCTTCACAGCAAGTCAACTTATAATTTCTCCAAGTACATTAAACACAATTATAATCTTTCTAGGAAGTATCCTCCCAAGATAGCTAGAGTTGATTTCCTTAGAGCTCATCAAAACAATTGCCAAATTCTAAATTCATGTATTCCATAAAAACCCTGCTATATAATTATTTCTATTCAGAATTCCTTTAATCTTATTTAACTTCCTTGCAATTCCACATTTCTACACTCCTGTCAATTCCACTGTCAACCAAGCATGTAATTACCTTCCTTTTCCTTTAAAGCAGGTATAGAAAATATTCAAGGGACTACGCACTGTAAACCCATAGCGGAACCTTAATATCTAACCTGAATCCTCAAACTTATCATCAGCGCTAATTATAAAAAAACACAATTAATATGATTGTTTGCATCTATTATCAAAATGTCACTTAATACACACGTGCGTCACAAAATCCCTAGGAGCACGATATTTTTCCTTAGGCCAAATTCTAAATATGTTCCACATATTTTTTACTCAATTTACAAATTCAAGTCGTGACATTCCTATATACGTGTATAAATTAAACTCGTTTACTATCGCGCCCTATCTAATTTGTTGCAGATTCTATAAGATGTATATGCGGCGATTTAATAAATCTATTTGTCCCATCCCACCTATTATTCCATCAGCCAGCTGATTCAGCCGCTGCTACCTCCCCATTGCTTCCACACTAGAACCTGCATGCTGTCAATGTTGTCAGATGCGCTATCCTTCCCCAAGAGCCACATGGTAAATACAAAAGCTGCGCTGGAAGCGTTTTCTCATCATCACTAACGATACAATTAGCGTTCTTGCCGCGTTCTTAATGTTACAGTTCAAAGGCGATTAGTTAGCTTATTTAACTGATTGATCCATAATATATGAGTTAACTCGTGTGTATCAATGGACAAGAAGAATCATTCCTCAAAAATTACTACTCAACTCTTATTAACCCTTTGAATCCATCTGTAGAATTCGCTAAACACAGAATTAAAAGCCCCGTTTTGTAAGGGATAATTGTCTTTCGTAGAACTAATTATTTTCAAATATCCTCGCTTAACTTTAGCAGCATTTCAACAATTTCTGCATATCCACCAGAAACCATAGATTATGATTCAATTTAAGTTTACTTTCCCAGTATCCATAATATTTCTCCATTCCTACAGGATTAAACTAATTTCTCTGTCTGTTTCCCCCTGCCCAACAGCATCCATCTACCTTTGTTCTTGTACCTCTCTTCATTTCTCATTGGAGAAAGTAAACTTTCTCTCTGTATCCTTTGAAGTTGAGATAATGTTGGCATGTGTGACGACGACGTCCTCATCTCAAGCTTTTCTCTTTCATCCCGTCAAGGGATGCTCATGATTAGGGTGAAAGTGTCCTAGAAGCGGAGCCTATAAACGTTTCATCTTTCCTTTGTATTCATCCGCGTCTTCAACGGCTTCAAAATCTCAGTTATATTATACTGTATAATCCTCATCCCAAATACACCCATATATCCACCTGTACCTTAAACCACGCTCCCACCTCCTTCTAATCCTTTGAACAAAACGTTTAATTTTCCAGAACCCGGCTTTCTGAATCCCAACTTTCCTCCCTCCCCCTACAACTACAACCTCCTAGCTTTCTCATCCGAATAATACACCTTGCTCACGGGAATCTTCAAAGGGATTCACCTCCCTCTCTCCCGTTTTTCTTCATCCAAGCCCCGTGAAATCATTTTCCACTCATGACCTCCGCCCGCTCGCGGCATTCCCATCCACCCTCCATGTATTACAGTTCAAACCTTTGAATTTCTTTCAAATCAATCCCTTGTGAAAAATAAGGTACGAGCCTTGTTGTCGGCCCCAACTGTAGGTTCTGCCGGCTAAATAGAGACAGGTCACCGGAAGAAAGTCCCGAAGAAGAAAGCATGTACCCAGAACTGTGAAATGCATATGAGAAAAAGCTTTTGAGAGAAACAGAGACACGCATATGTACCTTATTTATCCGCCTACAACATTAAACACGACCCGCCCGCCTTTGATCTTTCCAACTTTCAACAAGGTAGACAAAGAGGAGATCAAACCTTGAGAAAAGAGTACAAAAATTCGCAAATTGGAAAAGATCCCTGTTTTCCTTTCCGCACAAACCTCTTTTATTTCTTCTCCCAATTGCTGTATTAATATCCTCTTTTTCTACCTTTCCTCTCTTTCTTCCCATCTCTTCATCTTTCTCTCTCTCTCTCTCTCTCTCTCTCTCTCTCTCTCTCTCTCTCTTTTTGTTCTTCTATTTCAAAGGAAGGCGCATTTTAGAATCGTTTGTATTTTTTTCCACATACCTCCCTATATCCCGCCCTCCTCTCAACACACAAAACATACACTTATTCCCACCACCCTCCTACAGTGCAATTTCCAACCAATGCATACTCAAACTAATTTCCCAAAAAACTCTTAATACTCCATATTTGCCCCCTCTTACAACCTCCCCCACACATCCCTCCCCCTCTATCTTTCTCTCAAACAAATCTTCTCCCAAAACTTCAAACGTTTCTCAATCCATCCCCCAAATACATAACAGCGTATCAGTACGCTATACAGTATACGCACACTTCAATACAACACAATCTCCTCTACTTTCACTCAACCCACCATCTCTCCCCCATCCGCCTCCTTGTATTGTCTTCCGTCAAATCACTTCCTCTTTCTACTTTCACTTTATCAAATTACTACCTACAATTAAACCTTCTTCTTGCGTACGTTACTTTCTCTACTTTCTCCTCCGCGTCTCCACCATCCTACCCTTGAGCAAACACCCTTCACCATCTCATCCTCCCTCAATCTCATCTTAATCTTGACCCTTTCCCCTGCCGTCCATCTCTTCCGCAAGCCAATTAATTAACCTTCTTTATTTCCAATGGAGTCCTCCTAAACGTTTATCCTCACCTTATTAGTTAGAGACATTCTTTCATAGCTTTTATACATCTCTAAGAAAGATTCTCATCAAACTTTCTCCACCTTTCTCTTCAGCTTTCTCTGCAGAATTAGTATTAGGAATTATGGCGAATCTTCCGGAAATTCCCCTCCATCTTGGTATTTTCCTCACGCCTCTTCCTCTCTCCGCTAATTAATACCTTGTCATCCAAAGTCTTAAGCTTCACACCCTATCATTGCAACATGTAATTCCCCTTCATCCCGCATCCCTCCTACCATCCCCACCTCCCCCTGTAAGTAAATCCTATCAATAATGTTTAGGTTAAATGAAGGGGGAAATTCAACTTTATGCAGTTTATTGGATGGGAAGACTCCATCTTTCTTTCTTTCTCCTTCCCTTTGATCATCCACCAGAAACAGACTGATGATGTAATAAAGACGCTTTTCTATCAGTCGCAAAGGGCATGCATACGTATTCTCTATTCCTCCTATAACCTTATACCCTCTCTCTCATACCATCTTTGAAGCTTTAGTCTCTACCCATCCTACCGTCTCTCACTAACCCCTGCCCTGTCATTGCACGTCACTGTAACTCCCCGCCCGGGTCACACAAGTCACCCGCATTTTCTCCCTCAGCCCGCACCAATTACACAAATCCCACAAACACATTTCATCCCCCTCCTACACATCTACCTGGGTGAACGCCTTTATTTTCTTTGCAACTACTAAATAGCCCCGCTTTAAGTCCTCCTCCTCCCCTTTCTCCTTACCATCAACCACCCCTCTGTGTATTCTTCTTGCTTTCTCCACCCAGCATCCAGCATCATGAGGACAGGAGGAGGACCCTCAGGGAAAAATCATACACCCCCCGTTTCTTGCAAGTTTAAAACGGTGAAAGCTTGTAGTCCACCGCCCCCTTCCTCCCCAAAATGCCTAACCTATTTATACCCCAACTATCTTCCCTGGCTACACAGACGTACATACACACACACACACACACACACATTCGATTGTGTTCTCTCTGTCAAGATTTCCCTCCTACTTATCATTGTGATGCTCTAGCGAACACACAGGACATTATTAATGAGAAAGCATTGATCAAAAGCCTTTGATGTGTCTTCAAAGCACCCTTTGATCTCTTTTCTCCACCATGTTAACGTTACTAAAGTCATGCTATAACCTCTTTTTTACCCGCTCCCGCCCCTCCCCACCCCTATCTCCTCTTCTTCCTAGTATTCTTCTTCTCATCTCTCTCTCTCTCTCTTTTTCACCCAAGACCTCAAAAAGAATCCTTTGAGCAACCGCCCGCCAAAGAAAATCTTTCCCGTCATCACTATCATCATCACCAGCTTACAAATATTCCCCGCCTCCTATCCCTTTCCTAATCCACATCCAAAATAACCAACAAACCTTCTTCAGTATCTTCCCAAAACTCCATCCATGTACACTTCACTACGTACCCAACCTACCTACATCAAACCGCTCCAAAAGAAACAACCAATTCAACAAAAAATCCGCCCTTTCAAGTCACACATACATTTCTATCAGCTCAACCGCTCCTCATCAACCTACATATTCAAAGTCTCCGACTTTCTCTTATCCCTTTCACCCGACAACTACCACAATCAATCTATCAACTAGTACTCCCTCCCATCTTCTTTCTCCACCCTTCACCATTCCCTTCCTTGGCCTTTATTGGCTCCATCCCCCCTCTTTCAACTTTCTATCCGTCCTTCCAACTCCTAAAATTAGCTTTCACTTGTAGTTACATTAATTTCTTCATTCCTTAACTCTCTCATATAGTCTAGCTCCAACGACAAATTTTTTTAAATATTAAATACTCCGTACGTCTCAATCATTGTAAATAACATTGTGTTTGACACCATTCACACTATAAGATCTGGCGGAATGGAAACGCTAAAAAATTAATTATCCTTTAATTTTAACGGTAATACGTTTACCTTTATTTTTAAATCCCTCATAAATTTCCTTTCCAGAAGCTACGCTCTATCCTACGGCCTTGTATATTTAGATAGAAACGATGAGTGTTGTTAGTATTAGTTAGAGGTGAAAGCAAGCTAGCCGGAATTCTTTCAAATTTAGCAATCTCAAGGAATATTTTTAAAAATCTTACTCAAATAATTACAATATCGATAACACAGTCAAATCCAATTTCTTCCGCTAACTCATCTTTTACTAAACCCTTCCCCGACTTTCTCCCACTTTAAAAAATTAGTCTCCTCATAAACTTGTACCCATAATTCATATCCAAACTTGCCTTTTTTCCCCTCCCCTTCCTCATTTAAATAACTTTACTTCAGCAGTCCTCAAAATCCTTTTTTCAAATCACGTCACTCTAACGTAAGCGTCCCCTTCCTTGAGCTTTAACTACTTTTGAATCGCGACAAAACTTTTTCACGTCTTCTTACTCCAGCTCCAGCCCTACAGCCAGCTTCCTATGCTTCCATCCAACCTCTGCTAAGAAAATAATGAGACCTTCTTCCCAAAACTTTTATACTTTCTTCTTCATTCCTTCCTTCCTGCCTACCAACTAACTCAATTTCCAGAAAAAATATCAAAGAACCACAGAAATAGTGCCCAAAATCTCGGTCTGCTCTTTTCAAAACTTTTTCTACTTTTTTCAGCTTACAAGCGAAATACTTTTTAACTTATTTCACAGCCTTAGCTCAATTTTCCCTTCCTGTATTCAACTTTATACATGGAAATCCATCTCACGAGCCGTGTTCAATCCTCACTGATCCGAAGCGATTTCCAAATTAGTCAAATCTCGTATTCCTCCCCTCGCCATTTTCAAGGCTGTCTTTTAAATTTGTCTCGAAACCTTTCAAATCCTTAGATTTCTTACTTGCAACCCGCCACCAATCAATCTTAATCTAATAACCTCTAGATATTCCCAGCTTTCCAGTTCCAGACTTTGGCAATTAGATCTTGATGCTGTGTCCTCTAACTGTTTCTTCATTCATATCCATCATTTTCCTTAGGTCGTCAGACCATCTTTTTGCTTTCTCAAGCTCGCTACCACCACGCAGCAAAGGTTCATGCACACAGAAAAACAAATTACTTAAAACTAATTAATTCCCAGACTCTTTCCCCAGCAGCTCAGCTTCCAGAGTAAATATTATCCCTAAACATCATAATTACTCCAGTCCAGTAAATTCATTAAGCTTTTCCAGTCAAATTTTATCCGTCCTTATCAAGAAAACTTTTATTACTTTCCTTGCTCCTTTAACCTTCCTTTGCATCATCTCCGCGTAATTACAACCAGCCTCAAGGTAGACATCCAAACCCGCTATGCCTCAGACTTTCCGTCTTTCACAACTTTCCCTCATTAAGTCACACAAATAACCAGCAACCCTCTTTCCTCTCAGTCATTCATCCTACTCCGCGCGTCTTGAATTAAAAACCTTGCATTTTTCAACAAACTTTCACTCTAATATTAACAGCTCCAACTTTCGCAGCCAAGAAAGAACAAGATTTTATCACCCAACAACTTTTCGTCTTCCAGCGTCAATCCCATCTTCTTCCTCATCACCCCGGAGAAACTACCTCCGGAACTTAATGAGAAAATCCTGTCACACTTTTCAACGAATACACAATAAAGCAACACACTCTCAAGTAGTGTATATATTCCAGAAATTCCACTCATTTCCATTACAAATCTACAAACAATGCCAACTTGAATAATGAATCGAATCAACTTAACAAATTTTACTATTCTACATTCAACTCAACATCTCAAGAGATATAAAAAAGGATCAAGAACAAAAAAAAAGGATTAAAAAATCCTCTCATCCTTCCCCTATCATCAAACTCATCATCTTTCATCACGAAATACAAACGGAGTAGTCCACCCTCCATCAACTTTCCCCACCTTTTCCCATTTCATATAGACATTTCACTCTCTTTCTCTTCCCCATTTCTAGTCTCTAGAGAATTAGTTACACATTGATTAAAAGCCTACTCAATTATGCCATTTCTTTTTTTCTTTCTTTTCCCTCTTCACCATTCTTCTCTTTTTTTAATTATTCCACTTCTCATTCTGAAATGAAAAAACGGAATATATATTAAACCTTTCCCCTCTTTTCCCTATGGCTACAAGTTTCCATGTCTCCAAAACGCTAAATGTTCCTATTCGTGCAGAAGATTTTTTACCAATTATCATCTTACGAGTCATGTCTGATGCGCTGGAAGACGTAAATTTACACAACTTTTACTTCTTCCTGGATAAAATCCGATGGTAACACAGCGCAAACGATATTCAACACCAAATCGATTTTTTCCGCGTTCCATCATTGGATTAATGAGCGTTATCACGCACAATGTTTGTCTCCCGCAATGAATATCATAACCTCCTCCTAAAAGGTGGTACATAGCATAATGGTATCATAATGGTAAAACACGTATTATGTAACTTAAAATTTAATTATATAAGCATATTTTGAATTTCCGGCCATTTTTTAAAATGTTTAAAATTTTATATTCCTACCGTATTTAAAATTGTGAATTTCCATCCATTTTTTAAAATGTCGAATTCCTACCATATTTAAAATTTTGAATTTGCCGCTATTTTTTTAAAATTTGAATTCCTGCCATATTAAAATTTAAATGTAAAATATAAAAAAAATATACCAAAATTCCTCAACATTGAAATTGAAATTCAAAATCCTTTTTTTGTGATTAAATTAATTTTTGATGAGAATTATAATTTCTAGTTTTATTTTCAATTATTTCCTGTCCCTTTTCTGAAAGAAAGAAAGAAATACAACTAGTCATAGTATATATATTCTTTCCTAACCGACCCCTACGGCTCAGACATCCCTATATTTCTATCCACTGCATTTCTTAATACAACTCATGCCAGTGTCTAATTTAAGTACTTCTTCAACTCTCTACTTCCGGAATATTCCTCATGGTTCGCACTGCATTCAAAATTGCAGTTTTCTCCATTTGTTACAATCTCTGCAGTCTTGGATCAGCCTAATTAACCTCTTCGCTTCTCCTACACTTCTAATTAAGCAAATCTATCTTCATTACTAGTTAAGCTAGCTATACACAAGAGCACACGCTCTACCCTATTTGTTTACACTTACTACCGCCTTGAGGAACCCGGAGAAAGGAGCCAAGGAGTTGGTTTCAAAAGAAAGTCTGTAGCGTAGCACGCTAGCGAGTTTGCGCTTCTTTCTCGTGAGCATTGAATCCTGGAGAGGGAGAAAGGTGTGTAGAAGTTGTACAATGTAATAGCGTGTTTATATTCCTCCTGGCCGCTTCTTGCACTCCCCCTTCGCCTCCCTCCTTCCAGAGCTAACCTTTGCTTCTTTTTCCTTTTACTCCACAGTCACCAGTGATTCCTCCTCCACGAAGCACCACTTCCCTCTCATCTCCACAAATCCACATGTTCCATTCTATTCAAGCCAGCTAGGAACAATCGTGGTGGCACTGCCAATTATCGATTTATCTTCTCAAAGTCCACGCACTTCTGTCTCCACAAATTCCGTCTTATTCCTTCCACACGCCCTAGAGAAAGTCCCGGATTTCGGACGTAAACAACCCAAGGGTTAGTCAGAACCAAGTGATTCTTACACCATCGCAAAAATTCGTTCCATATCAATTTTCGGTCGCCGACTCAGGCTTCGAAAATATTCGAAGCTTGATGGAGACGTAAGTATTTTTACTAAAATAATTATTTACATTATCCACCGCGTTTACCCTGTAAATAAACCTATCCGTATCTGCTGTCCTCCTAGGGTTTTTTTCTCTTACCAACATTTAAACCATAATTAATCCCTCTCTCTAATTATAAGCATTACACAATACTACAACAGCTTCTCGATTTCATCTCAACAAAAGCTTAAACCCTTAAAAACAAAGTAAACACTGGCCATTGTGAATTTCAAGCCCCGGAGTCAGCTCATCCAGGGCACTTACCCCTCTTCTTTCAGCTTCCACGAGTCAGCCGCTTTTCCTCCGGTCTTTCTTTTCCTTTTTTATAACTCCGTAATGAGTTTGTCACAGGTGCAGATTGCTATTCTCCTTCCATACAATTACAATTATTTAAAAAACTGTACACTGTACTAGGAGCCAGGACTCTATAGCTTCAACCTCCACCTCCTACAATCCACCCCACCCCCAACTTCTTCCCTCTTAACTTTAAAGTTTTTTTTTCATCCAAGTAGTTTCTCAGTCATATCCCTCTATACCGCCCCACTCTTATTCTGCCCTTCTTAGCTCTTCTTTCTCTTCATCTTGTCCTCTTCCCGACATACCCGCTTGCCGCCGCCGCCGCCGACTCCTCTCTTCTTCTCCCTCCACACTCAACCCTAAGTAGTGGAAGAAGGAGGAGTATGACCAATTGAATCTGCCGGAGAAGATCAAAGGAAATCTTGTCGGCGGCTTCCTTCCATCTTCTTCCCTCTCCTCTACACACAGAGACACATTTCCATTGTTTCCTTTTTCTAGTCAACTCCTTCCCCTTGTCCTCTTCCGTGCCGCTACCACTCAAAGAGACACATGAAAGAAATACCCTGGTAAAGAGATGACAACCCGTTTTTGCAATACCGCCAAACCCAACCTATGCGCCTCTACATCAAACCCAAACGCTCACTTTTTATCACCGCTCACCCCATCACAGAGAAAAACTTCAAACGCCTTTTCTCCACCCTCCCTCCAAGATCAAAACCCCAATATATTCCAAAACAAAACCCATACACCTATCTCCATCCTCCCGCCTTACATCCAAACTTCAAGTCCTACTTTCCCTGTCATCCTCCGCCCTTAATCCAAGCACACACGTCTCAATTAAACCCCTCCGCCTCATCATTCCTGTAAAAAATCCTCTCATCTTGTCTACCTACCACCTTTACAAACCACATTTACCCCTCAAATCCAAAATACCCGCTTCCCTTTCCTCCCTGTCCTCATTTACTTAATCCTCATCCTTAGCAAGAGTCTCCCCTCCTTACATGCCTAACACACACAATCAACTAATCTGTTCGCCAACAAAGCCCTAGTAGGTGCATATTTTTTTTAATAACTCCACCTTCCCCGCCCCCTTCTTCCCGCCCGGCACAAACGAATAAAGGAGGAAATTGATTGTTATGTTTAAAATGGATATTTTGGCACGCGATCATCACATTCCACATTCGTACTCATACGCTACAAAGATCAAAGGAAAGGCGGCCGAAATCCCTTTGAACTTTTCTCTCTCTCTCTCTCTCTCTCCCCCGTATAGCTCACCTAAAAAGCTGAGCCGCCGCTATTTCCCCTATTCCCCCACGCACATACTCAGACACAGAACCAATCCAAGCGTATCACATGTACCTTTCACAACATCATCATAGCAACCCAGTCCCTCCAGTCTCTCTACATGTAATCCACACTACTAAACACACCAAAACCAAGTAATCATATCTTCCACACGTCCATCCTTCCCTCTAAGAGTCAACCCTTGGTTACAACTCTCTTATTCTACAGCCTTACCGCAACCTACATGTCCCCCTATACCCCGCCCCCTAAAATCCCTGCTCATCATTCACCCTTTGAAAGATTATCACTTTTGTCATCCAAACCGCCGCCCAACAATCACTCTCCTCTCTAATACCCAAGAATTCACAAATTACTAATCCTTCATCCACCTCAACACCGGTAAAGCCAACACACCAACCACCTAATTAGCCATCCATCCACCTTCTCCACAATCCTCACCAACCGATCCCGCTTACTCTCTCCCAAAATCCACTTTCTCCTCCAAACTTTCACCGCTCAACTTTACCCAACTAATCTCCCGCTTTTATCTCCGCCTTGCATCTCTCCTACTTTCTCCTTGAATCAGTTTCCTTTTATCCCAAACAACAGCACCTTTCACCTCTGCAACACTTACTCCATTATGCATACACATTTGCATCAGTATTAGTAATGATACCCTCTTCTACAACCATCATTCACAAGCTTTCTCTAAGCCGTATTTGCTACTATTATCAGCGATATGATTTCTGATTTACCAGCAACTTTCACGGCAAGTTAAGCTCCAAAGAGAAAGTCAGCCTTCTTTCTTATAGCATTGTATTTACTTCGACCCCTCACTCACAATTACAATAATACGACGTTGTCAAAACTATGATGCAGTAAGAGGATTATAATTCCTTCACAATCCTTCTTCAAATCTCCCAAGCAATTATTTCAATCCTTTACATCAGGATTTAGTGGGGGGGGAATCCTTCTGAATTAAAGGAATATCGTACAAACCGGATCTCCAACTCCCTCCCCGTCCTTTCCACGGACTGTCTCCGGTTTTATTGGGAAAAGTTAGCAGCAGCGTCCATTTCCGCCCCTCTCCCTCTATTCTTTCCACCTTGTTCCCAATATCCGAATTTGCCTCCCTCCATTTATAACAATAGCCCCAGTGGAAATGCTAGAAAAATCCTTCCATGTCTCATCCGCAGTAAAAAGACATTTGTATTATCCTTCTAGCCAACTTCTATTCCTGGATTCCTCCTATTCTCTCCCTTCCTCCCATTCCACGACAGTCATCACTTTCCCCTTCCACTCTAAATTCAATCCAACCTATTCTCCTACCTTCCAATACACACACTCCCACACACGCTTACACGCACTCTTGTCCTCATCCATGACAAAAGAAAGCCCTTGTTGGACTTACGCAAACTCCCCACAACTTTCTCCATCCATGCTACACAATTCATACAAAAAACTCACTTTCCCTAGCTTCTTCCTCCACTTTCCGTCTCTTCAACCTTCCCCCACAACACCACGTACTTTCCTCGCATCCACCAAAAAAAATATATGACTTAACAGCTTTTTACATCAGCTTAACCAATAACTTTTACAGACACCCCACCAGCTTTCCCCCTCTCCATTTCATCCCTCACCAATATCAATAATTCAACCAATCAACTTCACCCCACTCAACAGTTGCAATACATTTTTTTCTCCATCCTAAAAATTCCCTAAAAACCAACCATGTCCTCCATGTACTTTCAATCACAAAAAATCAAGCTCAACAACACTAAACTTCCATTTATATTATAGTTGTAAGCCTCACAGCCCATAACCTTTCCGCTTTCTCCATTCTTATACTTTCCATTACTTTTAACGTATTAAGCACTTTCTCCTTCCACTTTCACCAGTCACCCCAGCCTCCCCTCCTCATCAACTTGACAGTCTCTCTACACACTCAACACAGTTCTCGTATCCTCCTTTATATTTGCCTTCTTCTCTAAGGAGAGTTTCTCCTAGACTATGCTAGCAACCGCTCACTTTTCCGGTAGGAAAAATTTTCGGTGCCCCCAAAACTCATTTTATAAATGAGGAGACAAAAGTGACCCCAGACTTGCTCTCTTGTACTTCCTGCCTGTACGTTTAAATTCCTTTAAAAAATTCAACACTATTCCAAATTCTAGGGTTTGCTATTAAACAAACGTTATTTACAACACTTGGAGGACACAGGATTCCTGCCTCATGATTTAGAAAAGAGCTTTCACTCTCTGATTTAAACGTTTTCGTCCAAGATTTAAGTAGCTTACAGCAGTCTTTATCGAATACTCGCATTAAAACCTCCACCAACTTTCACTTCTCTTCCTCGCTTTCTCCTTCAACTCCAGGCTTTCATACTCTTCCCCTTCAAATTAATTTATCACACCTCAGCAACCACGCATTCCAGCAAATGTCACGAAAATTCTCATATCCAGTACGAGCTTTTACGCTTCGATGCCCTTGTAAACAGTGTCCTCACTTTTCTCGTTCCTTCCTGGATTTACAAAATACCATTCCCTTGTCTTTTATTATATTACTTACTTTATGCTTTATGAATTCTTTTATTTCCTTTATTCTTTAACCCAAAAATCCCCTAAATTCCATTCCCCAACCATCCCCCTTGTCCATCCTCTACACTCTCAACCTCCTTGACCTCCCCATCCTTCACACACATTCCGTCTCACTGCCCTTTAGCCCTGAATGTGAACCCCTGACTTTCTCCTCCACATTTCAACCCTTCTCTCCTCCTCCAGTCCAAATCCTACTTGACATACGCACCAAATTCCATTCAATCCTCCCTCCATCACAATCCCCCGGAAATATCATTTGAGCGTGTAAATTTTATCAATCCTCTTAAGTTCATTCATACGTGCAGAATGAATTGAACAAAACACAATCTCCACCCATCCTTCAAGCCTCCTAGGATTTAGCTATACCAGAGTTTCAATTTCAATCCCCGCATTTTCCATTCTCCTCCGTCTTTCACATTATATCTACCCCCGGATTTCATTCATTTTTCAACCAACCAAACCCTCCAATAATTCACAATCTACTTATCACAATCTCAGTCCTCTTCACTCCGCCACAACATGAACCCCCAGATAAAACATTTCCCCCCAAAACCAACCCACCACCAACCTCTCTTTACCCGCTCCCACCTTTATTATTTTCTCCACGTACTCCTTTCCCGGCTATCTTAAATCTCCCAATCCCCATGTCTTACCATCATTTACTCAACATTTTCATCCTGTCCTATTATTCTTTCTTCCCAGCCACCTTCCATCTAATCGATCATGAGCCCACCCTTATTCCTGTTTCCCCCTTACGCACTCCTAAACGCAATTCTTCACAAACACACTTTCTCAATTTTCTCCATCCTTCTTCTTGTCCTCCTTCACTTTCTTTACCCAACCTCTTCAATTCAACCAGCCTCTGCTCCGAATCCCAATCCTTCCATCCCTCCTGTAGCAAAAGATAGCTTTCCCCGCACCAAGTACTTTCTCCGCTTGTTTGTCTTCCCAAAAAGCACCCATCTTCTTCTTCCTAAGCCTTCTCCAGTCATTTTACCACATTCTCTCTCTCTCTCTCTCTCTCTCTCTCTCTCTTAACTTAACAATTCCTCCATCCACTCAATCCCAACAATAGAAAGCTCACCCTATAGAATCCTAAACTACTGTCAGCCACTACCAACCCATCCTTCCAACCGTCATTGCATCTGACAGCTGCAAACTCATTATTCCTATCAATCCTCTATTCCTCTCCTACTTTTCCTCAACCAACCGTCTTTTTTCCAACTTATCTCCAAGCCCTCCTACTCTTTCCTACTCGAGGAATGGCAAAGAATACATATATTTACAACATTAAACCACTTTCCCATTCCTCTTTTTCCGCTTCACTAATTATAATCCAATGCAAAAACGACACACAGCTGTCTCCAGTCTCCCCATATCTCCGCCCGATTATCAACAAGAACGGAATGATATCAGAGAACTTGGCTATGCAAATCTACTTTCTCCCTCTTCTACTTTCACTCCGTTCACTCCGTTCACTTAGTAAGCGACCACCCTTTGGGATGTGCCTTGAACAATCCTTGAAGAATCGCATAATAACTGGAATATTACAGCCATCGAGCTAAACTAGAACCTACAGCACCGATCCTTGAATCCAATTACGACATAAAGTCCTCCCCTGTTATTATTATAATCCCTACGATATTTCTTCATTTGCTAAACAAATTAGTCCTATAATTAGTACTCATACATCATCCAAGCTTTCCCTAATAGGATTAAACAAAAGCCCGCACCCTCATCCGTCTAGATTCCATAGGGGGCAGCACGGATACGCAAACTAACAATTACGCTTTACCTTAGTATCTAATTATTACTCCCACGATCACTAATTAATTATCTGCAATAAATAAAAATTATCTTAACTTTTTTTCTTACAGCAAGTCAAAATTTGCCTGGAAGCAGAGGACACATGCCGTAAGTTTGAATTTTATCACCTACTTTTTATCTCTCTCTCTACTCTTCCTCAGCTCTCCTTCCTTCTTGCTCCTAAAGCCTTTTAAAAAACTCCATCAAAACCTCCTTTAAAACCTCCCAAATACCAGCCTTTTCTCACTTTTCATCATCATGGAAGCACTCTTTGGCTTTTAGGATTTAGTCCCTCATCATCATCACCTCACTCCATTCTCTCCAGCTTCCAGCTATCCCTATTATCATTCTACCATCCCATTCCATTGAAAACCCATTAAATGAACACTTTAGCCACATAATAGTTGTCGGCGGGATGAAAGAGTTGGAGCAACTCATGTTACTAGTAACAGGGGGCGGATCATAATACCTATTTAATGCATCCCAACCACTGATCACTCCGTCCTCCTCCCTCCCCACTTCCTATCATCTTCACCGCCGCCACTGCCCCTCCTAAAATCCTCCATCTATCCATGCATAATTCACTATTCCCCATCACACATTCCCTCCTCCATTCCATCTAATATCATCTCTACTACGTCCGTCCGTCACTCACTCCAGTATTTCCACCGCCTCAGGCAATCCAAAAATCTCACCCTCATATTACTTATTATTACACATCTATAGTGAAAAGTCAGTCTTTTGATTCCTTTACACCGCTAGCCGCCGCCGCCGCCGCTCCTGCCCCACAGCAGCCCCACTCGTCGGAGGAATCCAACAACCAAAAAGCGGCGGCGGCCTAGTGCTAATTTTGCAATTACAAGTTCATTACCAACTCCCTTTCTTCCTCACCCGTATCATCATACACACATCCAGGTAATCACAGAGACCAACTCACCTCCACACACCGTCTTCACCCTTCTGGGTGGTGTTCCCTCTAATTACAACCCAACACTCCGCGCAGCAACCTACTCTCTCTCTCATCATCCTTCTACACCCGCTTCCTTCCTTCATCATATTCCTCGTCCACCTTTCAAAAATCTTCTCCAACAACCAACTTATGAACACTCATAATCATCATCTTTTACATCATTCCAATCTTTTCCTCCTCCCGCCGCCGCCAATACTTCTCAACCACCACCATCTCCCATATACTTTCTTCTTATTCATCTTCACTCGCTCCCTCTCCTCAAACAGACCGCCATATATGCCCACCACTAATCCCCATCATCTCTTCCCGCTCCCCTATATCACTTCCGAACTTGACTTATAGGAAACCTCCACAATCTCCGAAAAAAACACCAACAAGAAAGCATAAGAGCGAGACCACAAAAAGGACCGCCACCCGCTCAATTCTTGTATACAAGCTCTATAGCCCGCAACTCTCTCAACATCACTACTATTATTATTACTCCTCACAAAAAATCCAATCCGCCTTTGAATTTTAAAACGTCCATCCACTACCTTCCTCTAAAATCCACCTCAGGTCCATGTCCACCACAGTCCAGCCAGCAATCTTCCTCAAACTCGCATCCATAAACTTATTCCTCCACCAACCAACCCTCTCTCCTTCCTACACTCTTCATGTCCCTTAAGTCCGTCCTTCACAACTCCCTGGACTTGATCCCTTTGCCTCAACCAAACCCAGTACTCCTCCTCCTCTACCCTCCCCCTTTCCCCCCTTATCAATTTCACCCTCTGTCAGATTATTAACAATTTCTATTCTTTCTCCTCCCATCAGTCTACTTATATCTATTCTCTACTGCCCTCAACTCCATATAGTTCTCCTCTCCTCCTCCAGAGGTCCTCACACACTCTCTCTCTCGCCCCACCATCTTAAACTTTATTATCCAGTCCTCTCTATCTCGCCCAAATCCTTCTTTTTCCATCCCTCTTTAGTTTCTCCTCATTTCCCCCTTCTACCGTTAACCTTAAACACACATGTTACTCTGTACCATCTACCGCCCAGTACAATTTACAACTGTTTCCCTAATCCTCTCAACATGTGTAACGGATCTTGTATTCTCTTCCCTGTCATATGATTCTCCCCACTTTGCTCAATACCGACTCCTTTTTGTCCACAGACAACTGGACACCCCCGCCAAATACAATTAAATTTAGTCAAACTAGCACTGTCTCAACTAAAAATCCAAATTAATCTAGACTAACTGGCTTCAGCTTAACTATAGCCTAACTGTAACTTGACTAGCCTAGGCCTAACTGTAGCCCAACTACCTGTAGCCTAACTGGCTTAAACCTAGCTCTAGCCTAACTGGCTTTAGCCTAACTATAGCGACTGCTATATCTCCGCAATTTTCTGAGCCTAGCTTTTCACCTTCTCTATCAAACCGCACTTCCATAATCTCGGATTCCTAGACAAGTATTATACTCAAAATTCATCCCCACGCCTCTTCTTCTTCTTCCTTGCCATGAAGACGTGATGAAAAGCCTGTGACGCTCACATTCTTTTCCCATCCTTCTTATATACCTTCCAAATTTCACACTTCATCTCCCACGAGTCCCACCCATCCTCATCATACGCGGATCATCATCATGACTCTTAATGCTTTTTCACAACCTATGCCCGCTCTCCATGTAATAATAGCATCTAAAAAATAGTAAGATTCATTAAACCCTCGCTCCGTCATCATCATCATCATCATAATATCCTTGACCATTACATCCCCTAATCCATCTCAACTGTATATATATATTCCTTTAAACAATAAGCTCGACTCCTCCTTCCCAACTTTTTCAAATCTTCAACCATATTAATCTCCCACTTCCATCTTTAAAATTTCTCTCCATCACCAAAATCTTTGCTACTATTTTCTCCATCTTCCTTCATGTCTTCTCCAGTTGTCCAGCAAGCTATAGCCCTTGGTGATTCTTCTTTCATACTCGCCCTCCTCCTCCTCCTCCTCCTCCTCATCATCATCTTCTTGATCATCCTCCGATTCTTCTTCCTTTGCCTTTTACTCTCCCCCACCCCCTCCATATATTCTTCTCTTCTTCTTCCATCCCTAATTGTGGACTTTTCTCTCCTCCATTATACGCTCCTTGTAGTCCCATCCTCGCAATCCCTGAGACAAGGACGCCTTAGAAAAGATACACTCCCCTCCTCCCTCCTATTTCTCAAGCTCATGTTCACGGAAAAAATCCTCTCAAAGTACCGACTCCCCATTGTATCTGATACGGCTTGAGGAACCGACAGGTGGTCAAATTAGTGGTTCCCTTACTTCCAACCTAACTTCATCCACACAATCCCTCCACACAATTATCAATACTCTTTCACGTGGAAATCACCAAATCTCCAAGTCTTCCTTTAGCTTCTTCTTCTTCTTCTTCTCCATCCAACCTTCTCATAATCCTCAGACCGTCTTCTCTCTCTCTCTCTCTCTCTCGTCTCTTCTCAAGAAGCAAACATCTCATCTATTAGTAGCGTCACAAATATCCTCTATACAAAACCACCACCACACTTCCTTCCCAAGACGCTCCCTTTGTACTCCAGGGTGCATCCTCTGGGAAAAAAATCCTATAATTTCATACCGAAAGAAAACATTATCTCCTCCATCCCCCCTCCCCACAACAACCATGTAAAACTACTCATAAATGACCCATCCCTTATCATCCCCACACATCCCAACACCTAATACTTTCCTCCTAGGTCCTTTCAAGTCCCAACCTCCGAACCCTGTAACCATAGCGACCGAGCCCACTCATTCTCACCTTCCGAACCCCACATACAAACCGCCACCACCCCTATAATTCACTCACCTCTCCCCAAAACCGTGTCAAAAAATACCAGCCCACCACCCAAACTTGTATTATCTTCCAGTCATCTAGCTGTAACAGTCGGAAAAATATCAACAATAACAACAGAGTGTCAACCATTTATTCAATTACTTAAAATCCTCCATAGAATACCATTAAAATGCGCGGATTCTCATCAAAACAGGAAATTCCCACCCACATCCATTCAATTCTTTTTCCATCCTCCCATCTTCACACCTCCCTCCCCAGCCAGCCAACCCAGCCAACCGAATAAAGGACCACCCCAGCACAACAACACCTGCTTCACACTACATCTTCTACCCACTTTCTAATCTTCCTCCGCACTACCTCATCCTTAAACTTATCATCCAATATCTCATTAATCCGCAACCCGCCCCACAATAATTGCTCGCCTCTACAGCCTCCTCTCATGAATTCCCCGAACCCTGCTATTTTAAATCAAGGATTTTAGCACATGAATAATAAATAAACCCCAAATTCAGTCCCCTCCCTGTACACAAGCTCCTTAAATACCAAGAGAACGCATAGCGGAGAAAGTATGGTGAAAGCAAGTGCCGCTTTCTCCGGTCCTCCTCCTTTCACAAGACACCACTCCAGGAACATTATTTTCGTAGCTGCACAGTTGTTAAAATTCAAAAATTCTTTCAGCGCTCTCTCTCTCTCTCTGTCATCCCACTAAAATTCCTCTCCATTGTCTCCACCTACCATAAATTCTTGGAAATTTTGCCCACATTCCTTAAATCCAGCAGTCTAAAATCCAAACTGTCCCTATTGTCTCCAAGTCTCTCTGCCTCCATCCACCGGCCTCCCAGCTCACAATCTTCCTCCTGTAGCTCCACCACGCTAAACTTGACTTTCCAGATGAGCAATAGATCACTCTTCTACAGTTATATTCCTTCAAACAATCCTTCAATCCTCGTCTCTTCCGTGTCTGCCCCACAGACTCTCACAATAATATTCACAATTTCATCTCCACCTAAACCCATCTTCCACTCCCATCCATCTTTTGAGTGACTGACTCTGAAAAATTCCTGGACAATTATCCCGATTCCCTCAACCGTACCAATATATCATACACACACCGTCCCGAACCTCTCACCTCACACGCTCTCCCTCCACCCTCCTCCTATAGCCCTTAAGTCCTACTTGCTCGTCCTTTACGTCCCATCTACCTATTCCTTTACAAGAACAGAGTCACCAGAAGCCCAAAAAGACACCGCATTTCCATTCTCCGTATCTCTCAAATCCCACTATACTCCCATCCACGTTTTGTTTACATATTTTCCCCCATTTATTGTCCCTTCCCCCTCCCTCCTCTTCTAAAGGAACCAATATATAATAACCGTAGTGGAGCAGTAGCCCATCTAAAATTTACACCACTACACGGAAACATGACTTGTGATAACAATTTCTAAACAATCCCTTCTCATGGTGGTCTCCCTTTGTTTCATCCACTCAAACCTCCTCTAAAACAGTCTCAATTTCTCAAATTTTCAATAGCCACACACAACAGGGTGACCAAAAATCTCTATTTACACCGCTCAATCCACTACTTTTACTCCATCCAATTCCATCCAATTCCTTCCATTTCTTCCAACCCTAAACTCATAACAAAGATACAGCCTGTCCGTCACTCAGTCATCCCTCAATTTCCCCAATCCTCCAAGCAGTAAAATCTCCAAGCCAACTAAGCCGCCCTCGCATTTCTCATCAGCCTTCCCATTTTTCACATCAAATTCTCCACCCTTTCTCCTCTATCCACCCTCACCCCGGCCCATACAAACCTAAAGCCATAATAATAATTATACCTCTTCCCGCCCCACCATACCTCATAATTCCAAGCGCACTTGTATTTACCAAATCAAATCCTCGTATTATCTTCTACACTACTACTCTCTCTTACCTCCTGCAACACCCTTTCCCTATCATATATATTCATATAACGGTTTCTATATCTTTCCCCTAACAACTCCACTTCTCTCATCACTATCATCACATCCAAAGCGACGCCGTCATTCTCAGATCAAAAAACATAATAATAATATCAAATCCTCTTCAAAACTCTACACTCACCCTTATCTCTCCGTATTCTTCTATGCCTCTTTTCAAAAATACTTTCCTCCTACACTCTTCCTACCAACTCACAGTTATCTTTTTGCACATTTTCCCCAATACTCCGTCCAAACTTGCTTTCTCCTAGCTTTCTCCGATTTCAGACTTTCTCTTTTGTCATCAATCGCTAATCCTTGCCCTCGCAATCTGAATCATATTTTCCTCGGAATCAAAATCACCTCCGTCAATTAATCAATCCCAACTCTTCTGTACACGGCCACCATTCCCTTCATTTCCGTGTCGCCACCTGGCGGTAAACTCCATGTTCAACCATAAAAATATATCCGTATCACTTCCCACCAGAAAAAGAATCTCTCAAATCCGAGAATCAATCCGTCCTCATCATTAATGGCTTTTCCAAATAACTTTACGGAGTCCATAATATATCCCTATAATCATGTCCGACAAGTTTCACTCTCTGCATTTAATTTGCCGACATATGTGTGTGATAGACGACAGGAGCCGGGCGTGTGTATTTGTCATATATTTATACTCTCTTTGATTCCAACTTCCGCGCAACTATCTACCCCCCTCTTCTCTGTCTAAGCACACACACACACAAGTAGTATACAACATTAGTGTGTGTGATCATGATCCTCCGTGTAACTGAGCTTAATCATGAATTGCTCTTCACAAGATACTCATTTTATCACATAGCATATCCATCAAGAGACGCGGCTTGCTTCAAAGTAAATTTATTCTTCTTATCATATTGGTGATAAGAAGCCTAAAGGGATAGGAAAATAGGAATCCTCCATTCCTGTCGGCTTCCTTTCCTTTACAGACAGCATTCAACTATGTGCACCAAGGAGAAGAATCAGGTCCCATCTTCATAGCCTCAGGACTTGCCAACCATCATCATTTCACTATCTTCTCTCTCTTCTCATCCTCTCGCAGCTCTTACATCCAAGTCATCCGCCACGCATAATACATCCCAGAAAACTCCCCCCTCCCCCCATCCAACAAAACAACCAGAGAAAAGTGAGAAAAAACAAGAATCCAACACATCCATCATCCCACCGTCCCACACAAGGACCCCATAGTGTAGCACAACTCCACTCTTCTTCTTCTTCTTCTACACCCAGGACTTTCTCCCCTCCCCGCTTTAAAGGAACCCACCCTCCATTGCCCCCCACACCAGCCACCCCTCTCACCGGCACCCTCAAAGAGCCAAAAATCCCACTACACACAGCCTCCTACTAAACCTTCTTCCTCTTCTTGACCAAACCGACCCTCCTGCCGCCATTCCATCAAACCCTAATACCTACTCCGACCCTCCCAAGAAAGACCAAGGTCCAGCGGCAAACTTTCCTAAGAAACCACCCCAAGGGTACCTTCCTCCCAAAAGTCAATCCATTCAACATCTACACCCTTCTTTCCCCAATAGTCTCCACCCTTCTTCAACCACTTCTCCTCAACCGTCTCTTCCAAGTCTCATCTTCTTCCCTTGTCTTCTCTTCATCCTCCTCATCTCTATCCCTTCTATTCTTCCCATAATTTCCATCTTCTTCGTCTTCCTCAGCTTATCCTCTGCCCTCCTCAGCCGAGAACAAAATCACGATTCAAACCCTATCACCCACCCAATCTCATACATTACCATCATCTCCCTCCTTACATGCATATATTATACAAGTTCCAATATTTTCCCTATATATCCTCTTCTTCTTCTTCTTCTTCTTCTTCTGCTTCTTCTTCTTCTTCTTCTTCACCTCCTCTCCTCCATCCAACAACTTTTTACGATCCCTTGTTTCCCCTCCTGCATCTTCTTTTCTTCATCTCCTCCTCCTCATGGATTTTCAATCCAACACCACTCCATCCTCCACCATTACCCCGCCGTTTCTTCTAAATCTTCTACAAGTACAGAGAACCAAATAACCATTATATTCCTAGCAACAACTCTCACCCATATTCCAAAAGAGACCATAGCTTTTAAAACTCTTATTCAAACCAATACCCGCACCATCCTCCTCCTCCTCCCTCAAACTTACTTAACCTTCTTCCATTTTCCAAGAGGAAACAGTCAAAACCTGAGCCTTGTACATAGAAACGACCCATTAACAGCTCCGTCTCCAGCTCTCACGCGCTTCATCCTTTAAAATCATCCTCCTCAACTTGTTGCATCTCCGCCTTCATTTCCCTCACATCTTCCATTATCTTCCCCACAGTCTCCTTTTAAAACTACATCCCATCCCTATATAGGAACCTTAGCTCGCCATAATAGCATCCCTAGGAGAAATTATCCCTTGAGCGCTCTCATCTCCAGCTTGTACCAACTCACACTCCCAGTCCTCCACCATCCTCTATAAAATCTTCACTCTGTAAACTACCATCATCCCTTGTATCCCTATTTTCACAGACTACTGCCAAGAGAAACCATCCCTCCACCACCACCAATCTCTACTCTCGGAGAATATTCTCCAAAACCCAGCTCAAACCTATACACGGAATAGAATAGAATCTCTGCAGCACTCTTCCATTATTATTCCCTAAAAGCAGGAGACGACGACCAACAAATCTTAAAGTCTCCTCCTCCACTGGGAAGAGAGTACACAAACTCAGGAGCCTTGGCAACTTATTGTAATTCTTCTAAGGACATCAACATTAGCAGCAGCAGCTAGCTCCTAGACTCTTCTTCAAACTTCCTCACCTCCCTTACCTGCTCTCCTTACCTCCTCCCAGCCAGCACAAGCAATCAGCCAACAACAGCCTCAGACAGAGAACTCAGGATCCTTCATTCACCTACTACCTCCAAAAGCCGCATAGAGTCTCACTGCTCCCCTCATCTCACTAACAGTCCACCTAAGAAGCCCACACCACACGCACAGCACCTCATCCAAGAGCAAACCATAGTAGCCAAATAAATATCCATCCCAGTTCCTCGTATATCTCTTGCCCACAAATTCTCCATCATTCAACAAAATACTTTGTCAGTCTCCAAACATCCATCAGTGCGCCGCTACATTAACTCCCCACGTCTTTATAATTATTCTCAAAAATAGGATACTCCGTCTAGCTCATTCTCGCCCCATCAACAAAAAGTGCAACATTCCACCAAAATCCCAGAATCTTCCCTCATTCCCTCTATAAATAACTATGAATCCAAGACTCAACTAAACCCCGGCCGCCCGCACCCACCAGTCTTCTGCAATATCGGAAAAATCCGAAAATTCCGATACACGCCAACAGTTCTCACAAAAAAGTCTGCGGCCCCAAAAGAACGAGTCATTAAATAGTGACACAGAGGCAGATTCCACCAAGCTTCTACCACTCCAACGCCTCCCTTCCCGGATAACAAGAAGAAAAAAAAGGAAACTTACAATTTATCCATCCAAAAGTGATCCGAGAAAGTGTTAAACCCTGTGCCATCAACCAGTGTCTTGTTAATTCAAGCTGGAGCTTCAATCTTATTCTCCAATATCCATAACAACATTCTTCCTCTCGCTTCACCTCTTCCCAGATTCACTCAAAGTGTAATTAGTCTGGCATCATCGCAACATCCAAAAGCACACCCATCATCACCGCTCCTCTCCTCTTCTAAACTACACCTTTATCTCGGAGAAATTTAACCTTGATTCCTCAATACACCTCCGTCGTCTTCTTCCTCTCTCTCTCTCCAACTATTATTCACAATCATATCCCAGCTATTATATAGCTCTCTTCAAACCAACCTCCCGCCTCCCTTAATACAACATCAACCGCACTTCCCCATCCAGTCTACTTCTACCACCTTCTTAAAGTGTGATCGACCTCATCGGAAATATTCAAAGTTAATCAAAAGTGCTCGGCTATGAGTTTAATTAATTACAACCAGTGCGGATAACCCTAAAGCCCTCTTGTACTCATGAGAGGACTGCCCAATCACCAAGTATTCTCTATTCTCCAAGCCAAAACCACCCGCCAACTCTATGCAATCAATCCCCTCCTCACCTCCAGTGATCCCACTGTGTCATTCATCATGAGCACTCAGTTTATCAAGTGGTGGAAGGCTAAATTCCAGTCATCCACAACTTGCGGATACAAAAATATTACCGGTAAGCCCCCGTACAGCCAAAATCCGCCTTTTTTGAAAAATAAAACTCCAGGTAGTCCCTGCTCAGCAGCAGCTATACAGTATCCAGCCTAGTTTCCAGTTTATAATACCCGGGTATTCCTAAAACAAATCCTCTACAAAACCTTGCTCTTAAAAACTCCAATCTTTCATCTCATACTCCTAGTTTCGCCAAAATCTAAACCCTCTACTAACTTCCCCAATTATTTCTCTTCTTCTTTTCCCAATCTTCGAAATCCATCCGCAAATCATTCCTTCTTTCCTAAACACAATCCTGCATCCTGCATCCTCACAGTCAGGTCCTGAGCGTGTGGGATTAGTATAATTTTATCTTTCCGGTTCTTTTGCAAATTTTCTTGGGGAATTTTGTTGTCCCAGGATTTTTTCCCCAATCAACCACGGGATAGTCCCAACGAGCATTAATTTCGTCACCTCCTCTTACCTTGTTTTCATACCTCTTTGTAAACCACACAATCCTCGTAGAGCGAATAACCTAAATCAAAATCCACACTATCTCTTCCTCTCCTCCAACTAAATCCCTGCCATTCTTCATCAGGATTATAAAGTCTCTCTCTTCATATCAGAGTCGCGCACATACTTTTACAACTATCCCCAATTTTTATTCCCTCCTCTCACCTTTGAACTCTCTCATTCACCTCTGCGCGCTCTCCTTTATGCAGTCCTTTTACTCCAAGTCGCACCTTCCCACCCTCCCCCCCCTACTCTTTTGCACGCAAACCCCTCATTTCCGCCCTCCAACTCCCGGGTAACCTCCATACCACATTCAATCCCCACTCTCTTCCCGCCTTCTCTTCCCAGTCTTCCTAGCAGGGCTATCACAATCACGCTACACATCACACAAGTCAAACCTCCCGTCAACCCCCCCTCTTAATACACCATACCATAATCCGTGTTTATATGGATCTAATAAGGACAAACTTAGTGACCACCATCAACCCGCACCCGCTATTCCTCACGCACCTTCCCCTCACGCACCCTCAAAAATCTCCGCCAAAACATTCCCTATTCTCAGCCAATTACCTCCCTTCATCCTAATCCTCCCTTAATTTCCCTCAGTCATTTCGCCGTATTTATTCTCCGCACCTTCCCCCATCTAAACAATACACATCATCTTATTCCCTCCCTCCCCCTCCTCCTTCCACAATATCCAGACTTTTCTTCCGACACACACACACACACACACACACACATCCTCCAATCCATCCACCTTCCGCCTTCCAATCCTTCTCGTCTTCTTCCCTCATTCCCCTTTGCCTTTTTCCTTACAGTCACTCTTCTCCTCCTTGGTCAAAGAGGAAAAGGTTTCAAAACTACTTTAACATTTCCCTCCCTCCTATACAATCTCCAGCCCGCATAACAAATCACAGGCATATATCCAGCCCAAACATCCCTCTAAACATTTAATGGCCTCCCGAACTTGCTCCGTGTCGGCAAAACATCAAAGGGGTCCTTGAGGCTTCTCTGTTCTTGCCGCCGTCCCATCATTTAGATTCCTCTCCTTCGTACCTCTCTCTCTCTCTCTCTCTCTCTCTCTCTCTCTCTCTCTCTCTCTCTCTCTCTCTCTCACTCCCAACTACAATACAAGGCACAACAGAAAGCCGCCCAAAAGACGTCATGTCCTCCACGGAGTCTATACTTTTCCTAAAAACCCAGCCGCCGCATCCATATCTTTTAACTAGTTCTTCTTCTTCCATCTCACCTTTTCACCACCGCACCAACATCCAAATCCCCACTATACATACCAACCTCTTATTTCTTCCAAAAAACTCCAGCTTCGTCTTTTATATCCACCCATCTCTTGTCTCTCTTACACTGATGACCACAACTTCAGAGGAATCCGCCGCGGAGGAACATGAACCAAGTAGTCTCATCGTAATTACCAAACCCATCCAGCCCAGCTACCACTTAATTCCTCACCCTCCTCCCAAACTTCTTTTTATCTTACCACCAACTGGATTAATTAATCTCCACGCAATTATTACTCCAACCCCTCCCATTCCTCTCACTTACCCCACTCACTACTCACTACACTACTAGTTTCTCCTATACGCAAAAACTTTATCATTCCAAAAAATCTCACATACACTCTTTAAACATTTACTCCAATCAACTTGCGCGTATCAATCCCACTCCATCAAAACTACTTCATTCCTCTCATCCCTCTTTTGCAAATATTCATTCATAATCCTCGCCAATTTATTCCTGTCTCTGCTAAACATCTTTCAGCAGCTCATCTTTACCAGCACAATATTTACAGTCCATCCAGTCATATAGCCATTTCGCTTCATTCCTTTTACCACATATTTAATATCTTTCCAACTCGGACTCTAACTCACGGCATAGCCCATCCAGTTCCTTAAAATTCCCGCATTATTCCAAACTCATTCCCTCACTCATTCTCCACCTTCTTTCTAAGCTTTTCTATCCTTTTCCAAACCAGATCCGACTGTAATTCCATCTCTCTTCCCAATCTACATTTTTACTACAAGATAAGCAGCTTGATTTGAATTTAAATCTTGTTCCTGTACTACTTAAAAACAAGCTACTACATTTCCTTGTTCACTCCTATAGTTTCTCTCCCTTCTTGTTCCCCGGAATTTCCCCCCCTTCCCATTCTACCCGCTTCCCTACTCTCCATCTCTTTCCCATTCCAGCTCACATTTTCCTTTGTATGTCATAACCAAATTCATAGAGTAAACAATCCCGTAGTCGACGACCTCTCAAATTAGAAACCGCCGCTCGCTTAATCTTTGATGACGAGATGAAAGATATGAATGAAACCAACGCTCTCGTCTAACAAAGTCACATTCTCCACACTTGACCAATGCTTTTCCCTCAGCGTTTAGCACTGCAAGCGATCATCCACTTGCAAACGCTTCCACAGCCGCCACACCTTTCCCACATTCATTCATTCACATTTTGGATCCAGCTCAAGCACATATCATCTCTCCCTCAACTCTCCTCCGTCTCTTCCTCCTTATCAGTTTTGTCTTTGTTAAACTCTCTCCATAGCCTCTGTAATTATTTCCCATCTTTGCTCTTAGACATCCCTAGCATCAGCACAACAACCAACATCTCCTCAGCCCTACCTTCCCGACAAACGGAAGCCCACCTGTAATTAGCGTAGAGACTGTCCTCGACACCGCTATTACCCACCCGCGCCTCCTCTTATTATTCCTACCCATCTTCCCATCCTTAGCACCACAATCTCCTTATCCCTCCCACTATCAACCCACCTTCCTCTTTCCTCCTCTCCGTCTTCCACTCCAGTTATTAGTTGAAGAATACATCTTTCCGCTACTACAACTTTAAACTCTTACCTTTCTCATTATTAGCTGTCTCTCTCTCTCTCTCTCTCTCTCTCTCTCTCTCTCTTGTACATTACAACTACACAGCCCATCTCCACACATCCACGTTATTGGAAGACTCCCTGTCTTGGCTTTGGCGGATATGTATCCACCAAAAGCCTTTTCTCCTAGCCGCACACATGTATATAAAACTCACAGTTCCAGAAGAGGGAGGGACGAAAAGTTTTAGCTCAACAATAACTCAGGATCCTCCATTGTATTTTTCTCAAAACTATTTATCTTCTATTGTTAAATATTACACCGCATAAGCCCGTCTCTCATCTTAACTCATCCCCACCCACCCACCCCTCTCTTACCTTCCCTCTGTCATCATCATCACTTAGTCGGTTCTCATTCATTGAATGAAAACGAGAAACAAGTTAAATGCCGTATCAGTCACTACAACATCCTTCCCCACCCCCCAACAACCCTCCATTCTCCCACTCCGCCTCATCTTTTGTCCTCCGTCCTAATCCTCCCCCTTCGTCTTCCCGAATAATATTCTTGCCCCATTCCATAGGAGGGATCCGGAGGCAGGATGGTCCGTCCTCTTTTTCCTCTTTCCCTTCAACCTCTCTCTCCTCGTAAATCCCTTAACTGCACCCGCAATGCCTTCAGTCCTCATCCCTTTTACATGCCTTTCAAGGAAGGACGTCAGGAATGTAGGTCTTACAACTCCGGCACTAATATTATTATAATGACACTATATACTCAAAAATTCCAACAGCCCCCAAATATCAATGAATCCTACATGAATCACCACCATCCATATCCTCTACACATTCTACATAAATCCACCAAAATCATCTACACAAAGCTACACCATCCACAAATCCAATATCCCCGCCTGTCATCCTATCCTTCCTAGCCTACAAGGACACATTTGCCAGTCCGCAGCTTTTCCCTTTATTTCTCCTCCATATCCTTCAGTTTCCAAAGAGCACAATAACGCTCCACTCTATATCCCCTTTCCGCCTATTCTTTTCTCAATACTTTTCAACAAAATTTTACCCATTTCTTCGAAAAATCCACCCGCCGAATCCTCTAATTCCAATAAGCGCCGCTCCAAACCAGTATCAACTTACTCGTTAGTTGCACCCATCCACCGCTCTCCGCAAAACGCACTCTAAGGCTTTTTTCTCCTTGAGCTCCTCTCTTCCTCCAGGCTCCCTCCTCACCTCTCTCACGCGCTGCCAATTTCATTCAGTCTAATTCGCCAAAATCCCTCAAAAAGCTTTATTACGACCCCGCATATTTTACGATCACTTCATCCACCCTAATGAGCTTGTAAATTCTCCTTTAATTTATATTCATTTATTATATCCCAATAATCAAGATAATATGGGAACAAGTCATAATTTCTCCAAAAACCACGCATAATAACTCCTACAAGCAAGCATGCTGTATTCCTATGGTAACCACCATCACCACTTTCCTACTCGAATCTTATACCTGCGATTCCGTATATTCTCTTTTACCTGTACTACCTTCAGTTTTCATATCCTGTTACGTCCATTAATGCAGTTAAAACAAAATTCACCATGTTCTAAATGAATGGTAAAACTAAACCTTTAAAACCGTCGTTTTTTTTCTTTACAGTCCTGGGATCTGATACAAGTGATGGAAAGCATTCAGATACAGAGGACCTCGTCCGGGACGACACGTCCTCCACCTTTAATTTACACGGAGCCCACATAAACGCCGGCTTAGCAACGTCTTCCGCCTCCTCCGAACATTCAATCAATCATCACTCCACCTGTTCAATTAACGAAGTTAAATTTGAGGTAAGCCCGCCACAATCCACAATGCCCTCAATAATATATACTACCCGCTAGTCATTCTAGAATACCCGGCCAATTCCCCTCTCCTTCCTTCCCTCTCATCCTATTATTCGGATTACCACAAGTCACACACGTTTCAATCATTAGCTCCAAAACTTTCCTAAATGAGACCTCTAAAACTTTCCTTGTCTTTCTAGGATTTCGAGTGTGATGTTCAGTTCGAAGGCAACGAACCCGGTGAAGCCCGTAAAGAGTTTTCATTTACTTTCTACGACCTGGATGGACATGGGAAAGTTACCAAAGATGTAAGTCATCCACTTTCTCCGTCTTAACCTAATATCATTTCCTTAAATGACACATCTAAAATTTCTCTGTATAATTCCAGGATATTGCTGGTCTCGTCCGAAGTATTTACGGAGCAGTCAACGAGTCCATAACTGTTCCTCAGGGGGGGAAGAAGACCATCAAAGTCCGACTAACAGTCACCCCTGAGAAGGGGAATAATAATCATGACTGCAACAACAAGAGAGAAACCTGTTCAAGCCCCAGCCCCCCCAACAACACTACCACCCCTAACAACAACAACAATAATAATAACAACAATAAATTCTCTCCTAGCAACGAGCCTCCGTCTCATCATCATCAACACCACCACTCCAACAACTCTCGTTCCCACAAGCTCCGCAACAACGTCAATGTCACAATCCAAGAGAATTTAAATACGGAGCGCCGCTTCCGTCACGGCGACAAGCTCAAATTCAGTTCAGTCCGCATACCAAATCATCTCACGGGTTGCAGAGGTTGCCGCAACTTATCACCGGAAGTATTAAGAGATTGCAGCGCATCTCCGATGCGCCACCGAAAAAAGTGGCGGGAGCGCTCCTGCTCCGTCCAGCGGCCAAACTTGATTGAACTTCTCCAGGCAAACATGGAAAAGAACAACGTCAGCCCCTGTTGCCGACAATCTCATCACATCATAACCCCTCCATCCACCGCTACAAACACCGCAGATCCGCCCTGCCCAATCCTTCCGCCAAATCCCACCTCCCTCCAAAACAATACCTACAACGCCTCCCACCACCAACCACCCCCCAACAACACGAGCAACTTTAATTTTTCCACCACCACCGCCGGTAAATTTAAACTCCAACTGGACCACCACAGTTTTGTATGTCACAACGGCCGGAATAAACTCTTTGACCCCTCCTCCCCCAGTCATCATCAACGTTCCTCACCCCCCTCAACAAACCCCGCGAACCCCCCTCATCAATGCAAAAAACACACTCACCACAGATCAAGATCTCATGATTTAGGCCAAACTTTCTTCAAATACCACCTCCTCCTGGACCAAGATCAAATGTCCACTACAGCTCCTCCTCCTAATTCTCAACCCCGCTGCAACAATAACCACTCATGTAACGCCCACCACCACCAGGATCAGCTCAATCAAACCCAAGAAACCCTCGAGCTTCTCAACGGTTGCCTCTTTTCAAAAACTTCAAACATCGACAACAACACTCCCTCTCCCCATCAATTAAAACACCGAAATCGGGAACAAGAGCATGCAAGGGCCATGGCTCAGGTTATTAGCTGGCTGGAACGGGACATTGGTATCGATAAGAAATTCTCCAAAAAGATTCCAGGCCTCCATATTTCTCCTACCCCCATCAAGAAGCATGAACACCATCACGTTCATGAACACATCCACCATCATTACCACCACTACGCCAAGGAGACACCCATAATCGTTTAGCTTCTCTTAACCATCTTCCTCTGTAATTACAGTTAAATGTATCCATACCAACCGCAGTCAATCAACTTTTTACAGCCCCCCTATCTCTCTCCAACTTTTCCAACATAACCAATATCCCACATTCTCCGAAACCTTTTCATGTCCTAAACTCCTCCTTCCTAAAAACTCAATACAATCTAAACTACAAACTAAACCATACTTGTTCACTGTATCACAGTTGGAATCCTTAGTTACACAGGCTTCAACAACTAAAATAGTTAACAACTCCCACAAATCTACACACAAACAGACTGAAAAATATTTGGACGACTGATCCTCCATTTTATTATAATATACAATCATGTTTCACTCCATGTACAGTAACGTAATTACGACTCTATTTCTAAGCTACGAGTGTATATACTCTTATTTTATAATTATTATTAGTATTATCCCAACCCTCTTAAGCTTCTCTCAGGACTGATTTATCCCAATTATTCATTACTCATAATAATGGCATGTGTGTGTGTGTATTATTTAAACTCTTTCTGTCTCTTACTATACATACCTACATTAAATCTAGATTTTAGCAAAGTGAAAAGGTTCAAACCTTGTACAAATTATCCACCCTTTTGAAAACAAAAACCAAATCCTACCTCCCACAATCTACTTGTTTATTACTTGTAAAACTATATAGTCTTTAGCTCGTATCGTACATACCGTACAAAACTCATTCACAATATCTTACTCTTAAATTATTAAATATTCTCATTTCATCAAGTATATCACTTGGCCCACGCCCTTGTACAACTTCTGTATATATAGCCACCAGAGGTTAGTAGATGGCGCATGTATCTCTCCCTATCCACTACTACTTATATTTACACTACGGGTTGCATCGTGCAAAATCTTGATTCATCAATCAAATAAAATCCTGCCCTAAATCTTAAATCTTTGTACTTAATCACTTCATAATATCCATTTCCATATAATACAAAACTCCACGTTGCCAAATTTAAAAAACCAAAAACACTACACATAGTATGCTGTATCCTCCAATTAACACAAAAGATACTAATGGTCAAACTTTAGTAATTTAGTCAATATTTTTTTAAAAGTATATATTTTAACTTGATGTCTGGGAACACTTAAAAAAAATCTCACTCAAATCGACGCTTATTCACGTCAATTTCGCGCTCCAAAAGCTCACATATTCACCGGGCCCTGGGTTTAAGGATAGGAAAAATTTAAATTCTCGTTTTTTGCCTCCCACTTTTTCAAAAGTAGTCCGAATTTAAGACTTTTTTAGTCACAGGCGTAAAACAATGCATACAAAAAATATTTACGGTGAAACGTAAAATACTTGAAAGTTTGAGTTAGCATCAAATAAATTTCGTTTAATTGAAGTTGATAATCGAGTTATTTTACCTATTAAAGCCCAATAAAATATTAATTCAAATTATTTGAAAAATTGAGAAATTCTAAATATTGTGATGCAAAACAGTATCAGGCGCCTGGAAAAGCTCAAGAAATCTAAGCATGTCCATATCAATTTCGCGCTCCAAAAGTTCACAAACTCAACGGGCCATCCTCTGCCTTGAAACATGAGGAGCATGCTTCCTAGACGTTTTCATTGATTTCTCCCTTGCGTGCAATTGCTTCAAAGGCTCAATAAAAAATTTCATATTTCATTGCATCACCAGCAGAGAACCAAAGTCATTCACATTATGGCCATTGGCATGCAAAAGAGCACTCTGATGAAAAACTTTCTCCCAGTCAAATCGCTCCAATCAACTCCATCAACTCCTACTCGTAAACTTACAGCTAAAGAACCCCCTATCTCCACTTTCCCCACTTCCCGTCTTCAACAAGCTTCTTCCTCCCTCAATACTTGCTTCCCGGAGAAAACAATCCCTCTCCTTCCAACTGCTTTCTCTCACTACTCTTCCTTATCAAGACCCCAAATTCTTCATTCTACATCCTTCCTGACCACCCTTTCCATTTCCTCCTCTTCTAATTCAATCCAACCTTTCCGACTCAACAAATCCCTAATTTACTGCTTTCTTCCCATTCCACCGCCAATCTCAATTCAACCCTATCCCCCAACATTCGATCCCTCACCCTTTAAAATCCTCTAAACGCTATAATTGCACATCCATGCTCCTGAGTTACTATCAATTCAATTACAGACACTAACTTCAAGCTCAAACAGCTCATCCTCGCAAGCCATGGATATGGAATCATGTTGCAAGCTCGTAAAACTTTCTCCGTCCACTTCTCCGCTTCTTCCGAGGGCCTTCCTCCTTTTTCTGATCGATAATGAATAATGACAGCGAGAAGAGATCCAAGCAAACTGCCTCTCTCAAAAGTAGCTAAGTGCCATGAGAATGGTTTCCGGTTCACAGCCCAAACACTTTCCACTACTCCAACCTTATAACTTTACAGCCAAATATATTTGTAAGCCAAAGATTACAAGCCAGAACCAAACCTCCAAATCTGCATCCCTACCACTTTCTCCAACTTGACTTTCTCCGATATTCGTCCCTCCCCACAATGTTATCTATACCATCTGCTTTCTTAGAAGATCTGCCTATTCCTCCCTCCTCCTTCCTTCCTGTAAAACTCCCGTCCACCACCATTTCAGCATCCTCAAGCTCCCAAACTTCTCCAAACTCAAACCCGTCTGTACCCCTTCAGTTTTCACAAGGCAAAAACCACTAGTAAATCCTGCTGACTCGCCATTCTCTTTTCATTCTGTCTCTGTCTCTCTCAAAAGCTCCTGCTTTCTCCAAAGCATTCCATCCCGCTCCTTCGCTTCCTTGCCTACCCCACTCTTTAGCCTCCACACTCTCCCTTCCACTCAATCCCACAACTCCAAACTCTCTCATCATGCCCGGGACTTTCTCCACTTTCACCACCATCGTCGCACCCATTCCATTATCGTCTCCTCCACCGTCCGTACATTCCAACTTTCTTCCTCTAACACTTCTTCACCTGTCTTCTCTTTTCTTTTAGCCCTCTCTCTTATCCTCGAAGAACCCATACAGACTCTATATATTCACTCCAGCTTTAATCCATCATGTGAAACAACAGCCAGCGGAGCCTACCACATCCTCTTGTGTCTCCCATCTTCCCAACACAAAATATTCCCACAAAGTCCCATCAAAATACAAAATCCCTCATAATTCAAAATTCCTCCTCCTCGTTCTCAATCTGAAGAGCAACAAGAAAATTCGTAATCGCCAGACTTTCACCCATCTTCCCAGCCCACACCACATCCCAATCTCCACCCCATGTGTATTTCCCTACTACAGAAA
Source organism: Sminthurides aquaticus (assembly GCA_906901655.1). Lineage (NCBI taxonomy): Eukaryota > Metazoa > Arthropoda > Collembola > Symphypleona > Sminthurididae > Sminthurides > Sminthurides aquaticus. Next base: position 12,477,191 of record CAJQTT010000002.1, on the reverse strand, counting down.
ACAGTGTCACACGTGATTTCAGCTTAAAATCCTCCCACACCCCCCCTCCGCATCTTCTCCAGCACTTGAACCCTTTACTTTCACCAGCTCATCCTTTCTAAAACTTTACACATTTTCCCCATCCATTCTTTTAAACTTGACTGCTAAAAATCCCCTTTTCCAAAACCGTCGCGGAAGACCCTTTCCTTAACTGCCTGGCCACACCGCCACATCTTCTCTTACTTTCACCTCCTCCAGCTCTGTTCCAGCTCTGTTCCAGCTCTGTTCCAGCCCTGTTCCAGCCCTGGCTCAGTCTTAGTTTGTCCGTTCCAGTTGTGAGTCCACCATATTCCACTCTTCCCCAGTTCATCTCAAGCTCTGTCTTCATTTTATTTCATTTCATTCTCTTCCCTAACCTCCAGCCTATCCCAGTAATATTAGACATAATCCTGAATTTTCCCCAATTCTTAAATTTCCACAATCTTCCCCTATTTTCCACTCGTTTCATTCTTCCTTCCGGTTTCAACTGTGTCGTTGTTATACCATATTTACCAACTCCCTTGGAGCTATATTCTCTCCAATCTGCTAATAACGTATACATCTCGCCGTGGTGTAAAAATTTAAACGACTACCTTCCTCTTTTCCTGGTGACACCATAGCGGTTTCCACTCAATAATTTTCTCCGCCCTTCCTTCTTCACACTCTCCGATTCCAGCCTTCCGGATTTCCGTAACCTCGCAAAAGTGTACAGGTAGTGCAGTTGCAAAGCTCGAGTCCTTGGAAGTGAATACAGGGTCTGTGCCACATAACAGCCAGGTCTTTACAGACCTCCAAGGTTTTTACTCCCCACGAAACTCCGCGACCATAATGACGACGACCCTGGTTCCTTGCAAAATAAACAAGGCAACAACAACCACGCAACCAGCCTTCGGGCATAATGAAAAGAGGCCAATAATCTACAGAGCCGACATGTCAATTTCCTCAAATTAGACGATCCGCGTACACGACTCCTCTATATAACCTCTTCAATTCATCCTCTACCAGCCATTTCGGGACTTTCTCCACAGCCAAGCTACACTCCACCTTACGAGCTCTTACTTACAGAGCTTGTACAGTAACCCGCCACTCTTTTTACGAACGTGCAAAGTCCGAATTATTAATAACACATGTGCGTTTAACTCTCCCTACCTAAGTGAAACTTCTCATGCTGAAAACATACACTCATCATAACCCGCTCCAGCTCTTCTAGCTTTACTACACAATCCCCGGAGGAGCCAATAACCCAAAGTCCTTCAGTCTTCATCACAACCTCTTCTTCTTTCCTATTAACTTTCTCCTCCGCTCTTCAACCCAACCCACAGTTCTTCGTCCATTTCCGGTCAATCTTGAGTTCAAAGCAAACTCATCCCTCGTCATTCCCGCTGCTACCACTCCAACAAGCACCGGACTATACAGCCCTAGTCGATATCAACTGGATTCATCATCGACCCCACACCAATCATTCCCGCTCCCCTTCTGCCTCATCCTCCTCCTCTTTCAGAATGCACTCCAGTAAATCAATTAACTGAACCCTCTTCACACTGTCCGCCCCCCATCATCATTGTAACTCATGACGCCATGGATGATTGGACTGGTGGTGGTCTTCATCATCGCCTTTCTCTTCGTTGTCTCCTGCGTTATTTACAATTTCTTCCTCGAACATTGATCCACATGTCCGGAGGGTCGCGACGAGGAGGACCATGTCCTCAGCCCTCCACCATCAGAGCCCCGCTCCCCCTTTCTCCCCTTTCTCCATTACATTCTTCCCATGCCGATGCCACAACGGAGCACAGGTCGCCATCATCAGCGCCTTGGAAAACCCCCTCCCACAAATACAACTCTTTCCACATATTATTCTTGGATTGTATAGAAAATCCTAGCGTAGAACATCTCTTCCTCCTCCCCCTACAACTTGTAGACTAACTGTACTAGCAGCCTAGTGTCACTACTGACTACAATTCACCCTAATTCTTTTGTCTTTTTCAAGGAGCATATATAGTGAAAACTTTGGAATAAAGTGCTTCCCCTTTCACAACTTTTTCTTCAACCTTTGTCTTCCTACTCGCATCCTCATTCTTTTACGTGCATATACAAAATTCCAAACAAAATCTGTCTCGTAATTACGTCTCCTACTTTCTCCTCCACTCCATCCCTCCCCCACTTCATCCACTTCATCCAACAACTTATACTATTCTTTGGCTAGCCAACCGTAAAACCAAATCCCACCCCACACCAACCACTATCTCTCACAGTCAATTCTCCAACTTTCACCCTTTTAAACACAACTAAAATCTCCCCAAAGTATAGTTCCGCCAAATCCACATAGTATTAACGCAAAAAACTTTCATTCCCAGTCAACTTTCTCCACACACCTAATCTCATCCCAGTATTCCCTCCTTCACCCTCCCCCTCGCACAGTCAACTAACTACCATCTTTTATTCCTCCTCTTCATTTTTCTAACCACATCATCATTCTTCCATCCAATTATCTTCATCCTTATTTCCCGCTTAATTTCCTCTCCTTCCTTCCTCCCAGCTTCCTCAGACATCCCAAAATGTACCCGGGTAATTCCAAACCCTTCCTCACTAATCACCATCTAATTCTCTAATTTTTATCCTCTGTCTCTCTCTCTCTTACTATACCATCTCTTCTCCCATCTTGCAACATGTTACTTTCTCTTACTTTCTCCCCAGTATCTCATCCTGTCTGTGCTTTCCTTCTTCCCCAAACCCTTCTTGCATTTCCAAACTTTCTCCAATCCTACGTAGCTACATATTTCCCCATGCCATCTTATTTTTCTATCATTCCTACATACATATCTTCCACTTGCCTCTCCCGAGGCTCTTCGTAGACTCCATGTATATTCATCACATAAAAATTACGTTCATGTAGCAACTTTTTTTTCTTCCTTCCCTTTCAGTACAACGGTCTACACTCTGCCAGAACCAGAGTTTTCAACCTTGTTTCCCCTCACCTCAATTTGTCCTAAGGTGGTCACAAGTTTGAAGATTCAGAGCTTAATTTCCTAGATTGTGTTTCTATATGTGTTACATGCATCTGTCTATTTTCTGACCCCGGTCCCGTACTGTGTGACCTATATATTCCAATCCAGTGTATGTCTCGATCACACGCCTCCACAGTTTAATAAAGCAAGAAGCTTCTGAATCTCATTCGATATCCTTCCACGACAACCACCAATCAAAACAGCCAAACGTCTAAAAACAATATTCCTGAGAGAATTCAACGGGTAGTTGCTAAGCAGTAAAGTCTGCTCTGGAGCAAGCCAGACGCTGCAAGCTTTATTTTTCACAAGATTCTCAAATAAGTCAAAAGTAACGAAACGGATTGCGCCACCAATTAATATATCCTGCTGCTGGAGACACGGATATTGTAGAAAACTTTCTCCTAAAGCCGTTCCGGCTTTAATACTTTTTCTGAACGCCGTCTGTACTAATGTTTTCCTTTTCCGTACTTTCTCTCTATAATTCTCATCTCATGAGTCAGCCGACAGGCAGATGGTGTAGTTTGCCTTCTGGATTTTAGCTTTTAATGGAATTTCTTTCCCTCACCAACATTTCCAGACACTCAAACAGTGAATGTACTTATTTTCTCATATTCCCAAATCCGCAGATTCTTCAAGCATCACCCTTCTCATCCTAAGCTTTTTCCCCATTCATATATTTTATTTCACTACCATTTCCACAGAACCCTACTTTCTCCATCCACTACCTGCTACACTTTCTCTTCTCGCGTATACTATATATCGGCTGGTATAAGCATCTTGAAATCCCCAAATACTATCTCCCGACCACCCTAAACATATTTCCACATACTTAACGTTCCGCTTTCACTCAACTGTTTCAACATCTTTTAACCAAGCTTACCACCCGTCCCTGCAAAGAGAAAGCAAGCTTTCTCTTTTTCCAAATCCTTCATATTTTCATACACCTTCTTCCTCCCGCCCCAGCTTTTCCCTTTCTGCCTAATTTTCCATCCAGTAGCTTTGAGTATCCGATTTTTACAGATACTGCGGGTCATATGGATTTTCTTCAAAGTTCTAGCTTTTTCTAATATAGTTTCTCCTAGCTCCGTCTTCTCCTCTTCTGATCCATTTAGTGAGGCATTCAATGACTGATGACGGAGCATATTTCCATCTAAATCCATCACCTTCCCAGCTTCTAAATAGCTCGTCGTCCTCATAATCCTCCCGCCCGGCTTCCGAAAAACATCACCTCCCTACCACGCATACTTCTTACTTTTAGTCAACGAAACATCAGCCGCGGTGGAATAATCTCCAGTAAATAGTCATAAGATTTTCCTCGGCTTGCTGCATCCATTACTTCACTAAAGAGCGTCACAATGCCAACCAAAGTTTGAAGATACTGCAACCTCTACTGCCGAAAAAACCGTTTGACTCTGGGACGTTCCTGAGCCTCAACCGCCAACCATAATATTACCGTCCTGACTATGGAGAACCATAGCTATACAGCCAAATAGTAGCCGCCGCCACTCTATCTAGCCTTCCATATTATTAGTCCCGCCATATCCATTCAATACGCTCCCTCCACTATCTATTTCTATTCGCACATTTTAGTTAAGAGCTCTTTTACCAGATAGCATCACTGCATATACTCACTTTCCCGGTCTCCGAACCAAGATCCCCACCTATCCCAATCCCTCCAACCGGGTGAAAGTCCTACACAACATACGGCAAGATCCAGCTTGCCCAGTCATGGCTCTCCAAAAGAGGAATTCCATCGATCCACTCAACTCCCTTCTTTCTATATAGCATTCACTACAAAAGATTTTTACACGCTTTCACCCCCCCCCCCCCCACCACTAAACACTCCGATCATCCAAGACTCTCCTCGTTCTACTTCCCAAACTCTGTCAAACCTTGTCATTATTCTACGCCATCCAGCCAGCTCCACAAACCTGCAAGCCATAGCCAATTAATACGTACATATCTTAGCTCATTCTTCGCATTCTTCGGCTCATTACCTATCACTTCCCTCTCTCTCTCCGCTTCATGACTTCCTCATTCTTCATCTCTTATTTTCCAAGCTAAATGAAATTATTGCAATTATTTCAGGAGGCATTCAAATGTCCCTCCACTAATCAAGTCTACCCTTACGCCGTACTCTCTCCTCCTTTCTCTTCTTCTTGTAAATCCAAGCAAATAATTCATCCCCACCCCTTAACATGCTCTCTACATGGCATGGCTTATCCGTTCTTCCAGTTTTACGACCCTAGTCCTAAGAGTTATAATCCCCTCTCTTAAATCCCTAATGAGCAACACAAACTCCATTGTCCTCCTCTGCTCAACAGCCAATAAACTGGCTTTAATTGATACTAATTCCTTACGTTTGGTGAAAGCTGACTTTTTCCAAACCTCCAACTGATTCTACACCTCCTAACCCGACCATTAACTCAGTTACCATTTTACTTGCTCAAGTTTTTACCAATATTCCCACGTCTCACACAAAAGCCTTCTTCCACCTCCACGTGTCCTCCAAATATTCTCGATTGCCTCCCCCATATGACTCTATTTTCCCAACTTTCTCCATGCGATTAAATGTGAAATCAGAGACAGGATTCCAAACAAAAATCTTTATTAATATTTACTTGCAATTCCAAAACTTTTCCCACCTCGCCCTCTAAGTGTAGTCCAACTCTACCTTATAACACAACTGTCACCCACACACTCTCACCCGCCCCCCGCCCACTCACGCGCTACACTTAGTTCCAGAGTCAGTCAGTCACTCAATCAAAACCCACCGCCTCGCCCCCCATCAAACGAGCAATCATTATATTCTCGCAACAAAATCAAATTATTCTCCACGCTTTCACCTCTTAACATCTTAACCCCCAAACTTTTCCTCTTCATCCTAACAGTTCCAACTTTCTCCTCCAACTTTCTCAGTCATCACTCTTGGCCCGCTCCTTCCCCTTTCCTTTATCTTTACTCTGCTTTCACTTTGTTCTCGTCCTCTCCTTTGACCCCATCCCTCTTCTCCTTGTCTCCGTCTTCCTTCCGCGTAGCACCCTTTTCAATAATTTCATCGATATTCTGGCACGAGTTGTCAAGCCTCGTAATAATCCATTGGAAGAAGAATACGACGAGGAGAGAAAAGGAAAGCGGCGGTGCAATGGCCAGAATCCATTCCGACATTCTTGAATATGTTCCACAAAAATCAATTTATATAGACACCCCTCGTTCAAACCATTCAACCCACGACCGTCTACCCATATCACAACAATGCTACGCTTGTCTCCAAGTTTCCGCCCGTCATTTAGGACTCCGGTACGCCATTAGGAGACCGGGGGATAGCCATAACGAATATCGACTAATTATCACACAAGGGATATGGGAGTAGCCGATGATTTACTGTATCAGGCTACAAGCATGGAGCTACCAATACATGCGCATTAAAATTTGTATTAAATCCAGGTATACTTATTTTCATAATTTTTTCGCTATTTCAACGATGATATACGCTAACTATGCTACACCTCAGGATAATGATACCAGCCTATCATATGGTTCAGGGTTAATGAATACGAGGAATACTGCTTACGTTCAATTCATAATATCACAAGGTCTTTAATTAAAAATCCATTGCTGTATATAAGGCGTAACAATTACTGTTGGGTGCCCAAAGGCAAATCGTAAGGTTGGTCCAAAGTGTTGAGCGTGCATCGGTTAACCATAACAGGGGACACGGGTCTATCATTAGCTCCAGTAGGGTTATTTTCAATAGTCTTCACGACCTCGAATCCTTCAACGACCTAAAACCACCACACACGTCATTAGCATACCCTCGACCGTCATTACTCTCTCAGACCCTCCAGCTCAACTTCCAAAAATGCATAATCCTTACCTTTCCGAACACAACATGGTGATCATCCAACCATGGGGTTGGCACCACCGTGATAAAGAATTGGCATCCATTAGTGTTTGGTCCAGAGTTGGCCATGCTCAAGAATCCAGGTCCGGTATGCTTGATGTTAAAGTTTTCTGCAAGCACGCACAGCATCTTTCCATTAAATACCCGCTCTCTCATCCTCTACCCGTCTAAACGCATCCTTCCCTCCTAATACATCTTATGCTCGCTAATTGGAGCCGACTCCGGCTACTCCCACATCAAAATCAATTTCCTTACCATCATCGAAACGTCCACCATAGATACTAGTAGATCCAGTCCCGTCTCCACGAACAATATCTCCACCTGGGCAGCAGATAAGAGGAGAGGTAAGTCAAATGTTCTCCGCTTATCTCCTTATAATTATGATTCATGTATAACAGAGTCACTTTACCTTGAACCATGAATTGTTTGATAACACGATGGAATGGAGATCCAGCATAGCTTTTCCCATCGATCCCTTGTGAGCAAATAGTAGCAAAGTTCTTAACAGTCCTTGGAACAGTTTGTCCAAAAAGCCCAATTTTAATATTTCCAGCCGGTTGTCCACCGATTGTCATTTCGAAAATAGCTTCATCAGTTACCAATTCGCTCTGAAATATAAAGTATTCAATTAATCCACCACCATATACCGCCCCTCTTCTCAATCCACATGATCCTCGACCCTAAAGCCGCTACTCCCAGCCTCCACTCCTGTAACCTGTGTCAACACTACAAAAACTTTCAAAAACAACTCGCGAAATTTCAAAAATAATTCCTGGAATTTCCTCAAAAATTTTCATACCTTAGCGAAGGCAACGAAGCAAAGGGCGACGATTGCGAATTTCATTTTCAACGTATCCCAAACTTAATTCAACCTGTCTTAAACCTTTGTCGTACTACAAGTCAAACAAAATCCAAGCCTTCCAACACGACGCTTCAGCCTCCACTGATTCCAAGAGTAACTCAGCCTTTAACTATTATTCCCCACCACTTTTCTCTTCCTCTCCCACGGCTTTTTTTCCTTGATAAGACCAACTTTTACAATCATCCCTCTACACAACTACCAACAGAACAGAACCCTGTCGAGCTATCCAGCAGACATGTATTTTTAACATCTCCCTCACCACTAGTATTACAACATTTGAGCCCATAAGAGGGCAAGGCAACCTCCTAGGAGAATCTTTACAACAGGGTTCGTTGCTCGCTCTCCTCAAGCATAATATTTCCATTCTAGGCAAACCTATAAGCAAACTACCCATCTCACCAGAAACCCCAACAAAAGTCAAAGGAATCCATACAATCCCCATTATCCCCACCCTCTCAGCTCTTCTCTAAGTCATCATCATATCATCAACTATAGCATACCATCTCAACCTAAACAGCAACCTTTCAGAATAGCCTCCTACAATCTACGCTTTAAAAGCGGTAGCCATTCACCAGAATCTTCCTTCCTGTTTTTCAGCTTGCCCCGTCCTCTGTATTTTCCCTCAAGTCTCTTCATCTTCTGCAGTCAATTCCTTCTTATCTGTTTACAGCTTAACTGCTAAACGCATCCCTTCCATTCAGTAGCGCACCCTATTTTCAATCTACAGCAATCACATCCGTTCCCACTTTTTCCACATCTCCTATTCCCGCACCCCATCTCTAATGACCGCTTTCTTATCTATTTCCCCTTCATTATTTAAGTATAGCAAATCCATGGAATTGCAATCCTTGATTCCATATAATCTCCAACCTCTTCTTCTTCCAATTCAACTATCCCTCTAACCATTCAATTTTAATCTCCAATAACCTAATCCCATCCAGTCCACGCCTGTTCCAACGTCCATGGTCCGTACGACGTAAAAAATACTTCTCAATCCTACGTCCTTCGTTCAATATTCTCACTTTTGACATTGGACTAGCATTGACATCCACCTCTTCGGATCGATCACCTCTCTCTCTACCTGCCCCTCTCTCAATCCATCTTTCCCTAACAAACCACAATTCATCCAATCTCATTGTCATTCACAATCTCTTCCTCAACGGGTGTCCAGAAGAGGATCCCTCAAGCTACACCAAAGAACCGAGAATCATTCAAACAACAGTCAACTTCAGCAACCCTGTTTTGCGAGTCCACCCAGAACAATCCCTCTGTAGCCTAAGGTCAGTCTCTTCTCTGGCCTAGCAACAACCCATTCACGTTGTCCACTCACAGATTCCCAATACTTTTCTGTCACTTGGGATTCTTGAACCAAAACCCAGCTCCGTCCACCACGTCTCAGACAGAGCATCATCTGTTTACATTTCAAATCCCAAAGCTTCCACGCCCTCGCCGTAGGTGAGTTAGGTAAAAGGTGAATAGCATTTCCAAGTATATTAGTTAATCTTGATTTCCATCTACCTTTCCATATTTCCTTCGAGTCCTCCTCCTAGGAACAACTCGCTCTCTCACTCTCTCTCTCTCTCTAAACTCTAAGCCAATGACCAGATGATGCCGAGAGCTAGAAGAAGAGAGTTGCTCAAAATCTTCAGCCACATCTTTTTACTCCACTTCAGCCTCAGCCTTCACATCCCATCACATCTATCCTAATCTATCTTAAACCGTTTCCATTCCCTTCACAATTCCCATCATCTCATTCTCTCCGGCTTTTTCCATCCTTCTTCTATCCTCCTCAAACCAACTTGAATCTTCCAACTCGTATATATGTGTCCCAAGGAATTGGGAAAAGAAAGTAGATTTTTCTAAATCACCTCCTCACCATCCTCCATTCAGATCGATACATTCTTTCAATTCCAATATTTTTTCTTCAAATCTTTTGTCAACCCAAATCCTCCCTCAGGACAACTATCCCACTTCCTTCCTTTCCAATCCTTCCCTACTTTCTCCGTCCTCTCATCATCAGGCTACAGCTCTTTCTCTTCTAAAAACTCTTCCACACAGACCAAGGCCTCCAACCAAAGAATACTAACATCCAAACTCCAACTTTCCACAAATCTTACAATAGCTAAACCATCTCCCGAATTTCAAAGCCAAGCCCTATTCCTCCTGCAGGAGACCCGAAAAAACTACTCATCTCACTTCTCCCCCACTTGTATCCTTGCAAACAGTTTATATATTTTGCATGACTGTGGGATTTCACACATGCGGCAACATTTGCCCAAGTCAGTTCCTTCCATACACGGAATTAATAGCTTTAAAATAAAGTATCGAGAAGCCCCTACCGTTATGTTCTCTGCCACACTTTCACTCTCTCTTTTAATCTCATTCCCACCGTAGGTAATAGCGGGAGCGAGACCCTCTGCGACGAATGAAACAGGGAATCTTTCTTCCATCCCGATTATTTCGCAATGAGCTAGCACCGTATGCAATCCAGGATTCGTCGGAGAGAAAATAACAAGGCATTCCGTTTTTGAGCACGGCTCAATTTTTCCCCACTGCGAACCAAAAGTAATCAGTTTTAAAGTCATCCGCGCTAGAAAATCTCAATTATTATCCTATAAATTATCATTTAATACTTACGCAAGGTTCAATCCTGAAAGAATCGCTTCCGAAAATCGGATCAACCTCCATCATTTTCTTCCCTGATTCCATCTCACACTCCGTTCTTACAGTTTGCCTTTTAGCTGCTATCCGGATATCAAAAGATATTTTCTTGTCATTCGCGGACTCTTTCCGTCCATCCCTGTTAAAATTCAGAATCATATTCAGCATCCTCTCCTTTCCTCAAGTACTCATCTCATTCTCTCGTTCCTTCATCTTGTGCTCATCAAGTTCCAGCACGACTCATTCATAGCCCTGACCCTCACTATCCAAAAACTTCTCCAAGGGATACAAATCCCTTGAACGCGTTTCCTTTACCTTTCGCTATTTCGTTTCGAGGCAATTTCGGATTTCCTCTGATAAGTCGTATCACTATAGTGGCAGTTATATTTCTTCCACTGGTACGCAACGGCAGACGAGGTTCCGTTGAGGATTATTAAACTTGTACACGAGGCAAGTCCGACGTATGTCAAAGGCCAGCAGAGATTCCGTGTGATAATCTCCACTCCTCCGCTTACAATTTCCGCACAAAGTTTTACCTCCACAACGTCACCTGTATTTACAAACAAATCCTCACAAGTCAGTAGCTCCAATCAATATCATTTCCCTTGATAGTCAGCTCATTCCCCAACTTTCTCTTCCGCACCTTACAACTCTTGACTTTCTCCAGACTTTCCCCTCTCCTCCTCCTCCTACTTTCCTCGCTTCGTGTCTATCATTTTACTTTCTCCCATCAATAATTACATCATCCACTCAGCCCCGGCTCTTACCATTGTCATATTCCATCTTCAATAGTCCTTGAGCAATCCCTATCAAGTTGCTGTAAATGGAAACTTCAATCGCTAAACTCTTCCCTCCATCCACACACCCTTGTTCTGGGCTCACACAAAACGGTCTGAATAAGTTCCAAATCCATTATTCCATCATCACTCAAACCCATTGTCTCTCAACAATCAGCCGCCTCTTACCTTAAATCTACAATAATCTCTAAACATACGTTACTCAAATTTAAGCCCCGCCCTTTACTCCTATTAATTTATTCTCCGTACCCGCCTGTCGAAAAGTAAACTCTGCAACTCCGTTGTCCTACATTCGGCCCCGTCACTGTTTTTGTGCAAAAACTCTTCACCGCCACTTCACCAAAATCTATCTTGTCTGGTACCCTTAGGATTCCTCGGGATCCGATAGCTGCAAAAGATTATTATGCATATAGTACAAACCTTACAGTTCCCTCTTCTTGCTCCAATCCATCATTTCATTTCAAAGACATAATCATCAACAATAGTTATTGATTGTACATCAACTCATCTTCTCCCTTTTCATCCCTGTCAATTCAGCTCACCATACCTATAATCGGTACACGTAGCTTTCTTCCCTCTGTCGCCAGGCTCAAGTAGTGACAATAGTCTTTATCTTCCAATGGTTCAAAGTAAATCGATAACTTGAATAGCATCCCTGGAGCAAACTTTCCCACCCGTAATTCCTTTGGATCTAGGAAGATTTCCGGAGTATTATCCATCCGTATTTGTAACTTTTGCATCCTCTGCATTAAAAAACAACAGTGGTCTCACTAAAACATATGACGTTAAAAATAAAAGCTTGTCCACGATTCCGAGTCTTCATACTTACATTGCTAACATTCTGCACCTGAACAATCACGCTGTATCGCTCAAAAGGCACAAACTTTTGGAACACAACTACTGGAGGCACTATCTTCAATTCCGAATCAGAATTTACAGACAATAACTTTGATTGTTGCTTGCACAGCAGAGTCAGTCGCGATTCCGTCGTAAGTCCCAATTCAGCTTCATATTCAGAAGGGGTCAGCTGTAAAAACAAATTCATATCATTATCATTCGAAAATCCTGTTGCAAACATTCATGCGTTTCATTAATTCTGCGTTAATAGGGATACTTCTTTCTCGTTGATACATGCGTTGGCAAATAACTACCGGAGGTAAATCCCAGGATTCAGGGCATTCCTCAGCTTCTGTGCGAATATATTTTGCGATGGGATAACTGTGATTCTCAAACAGCAAAGCCTGTAAATCCTTACGACTTAACATTCTTAACTGGAATTAGCGTCTAAAATATACTTTTTAATTCCACGATGTATTCAAGTATGATTGAGAAGCAATCTGATGTTTTTTCTATGCGGCTCACTTATGCCTAGCTGCAATTCACCGCGAGATAAACCAATATACAACAAGTCATAAGCATTTGAATATACCACTAGCAACTGTAAACAAAGTCATATAAAAACAACATGCCGGAAACTCAATCACAACAGCCTATGGCAATTTTTTTAAGTAGGGGTACAAATACGAGCTGTACTAAACATACTCTGATCATGGCTTCAGCAACTAAGTTTGTTTTTTCACAATTTTCGTTGATTTCGTTGAAGGCTGGTTAGCGTAATGGAAACATATAGCAATAGCAATAATTTGTCCAATTACTGAATGTCTATAGTTTTATTAAGTTAACATAGATCTTAAACATACTAAAGTATCGTCATCATCTCATTTAGGGTAACAAATTGCATCAAAAAATTAATTACAACAACATCTTGCAGCTTTCAAGGGAAAATCTTCGCAGCAATATCTTTAAACCCGAGACCTTCCAGAATGTAAACCAGATCTGCGACAGTCGCTTCTTCCCCTTCTTGATCATTCCATCTCTGCAGCATGTATACACATACGTTGTCAGCATCTGATGCCTCTTCGAAGTAATTTATCTATCGAAAAAAACAGAAAAACAATTCAATTTACCAAGTCTAAGCAGTTGCATTAAAGTAACGAGTCTTTGGTGAGAATTTATGAAATTATTACCTCGTCAAGCTTAAATCCTAATTTCCCAGCTAGTTTCTTCCAGTCTACACCAAGACCCTCTCCTATTGATTTCATTTCTACATCGGTTAAGTTTCGTAACTGTGGATTTGGGTTCTGCTTAACTTCTCCTTCCTCCTCATCATCCTCAGAATCCTGTCGAACATCTTGCATCATTTCCTCATCGTCTTCCACCTCACCCTCTACCTCTGCATCTTGATCTTCATCTCTTTTCTTAGTCGGATTCGAATTCTCTATGTTCTCTTCTTTTAGACCATGCGTCTTCTCAGCGCGATCAGGCTGTAACAAATAATTCATAAGATTTATGTTTTCCAAACATACCTTAAAATACTAGATCCATAAACCGGCCTTACAGTTAAAGGTTGCAAAGGGGTGTCTCTTTCCGCAAGTATTTTCTTAAGCACAAATTCCAAATAATTTTGCAGAGGATTTACTGGAGATCCACCAAACATTTGGAAAAAGTATGGACTTTTCCGAGCCAGCAAACGCAAAGCACGCCATCCGAAATTGGAATTCCCAAGGATTCTACATAAATAGTATCAAAGTCATGTTTAGATTCCTTGTTTCTAATACCAACAAGAAATATTTTAAATGTTTTCATTGTTAGAACAATACTTCTTAGGACCCGATTTTTTAGCATCCACCGAAGTAGTTTCTTGATCGAGCTCCTTGAAAGCCTCCGCAAAGAACACGTCAATAGGTGGCGTGAAATCTCGCGCTTCCGAACTGCACGCATCCAGATTGTTACCGCATATATTCCACAGTCTAGTTAACTCAGAGCTAACGAAAACAACAAAATACAGTTAATATATATATATTATATATATATATATATATATATATGTATAATTATTATTATATATTTATATATATATATATAAATTGTATCACTTATTTTAATTCAAATTATAGACATTCACTTACTTTCCCATTAAGAAACGATTTGTTTTGGTTGCCTCTGAAATAATATCACCTAATCGTCGTCGCTTGGTCTTCCGCCCCGAATCCTCCGAAAGCTTGGTGCTTTTAGAAGATTTGGAAATCACTTTCTCATCATCCAGGTCAGTTTTATCTTCCAGTCTTGCAGCATCCGTAGCTATAGACGCAGTAAACGTAGGTTTCTTAAAAGCTGGGCAACTATCGTTTTTCCATTGATTCCATAGAATTTCCCTCTGAAAGCAAGCAAACATTGTGATCATACAGTGTATCAACTGGAAGTAAGCTGGTATTTCAAGCATTTGTACAATCAGAACATCTATCTGCATAAACTCACCGACAGAACATGTTTAACTGCTTTCACAAACTGTTTCCCATGTGGCGGAGTTTCTTCCAGCAGACCATGAACTTTATCTTGTGTTTTTCTAACGAATTCTTGTTGTTCTTCGTTCAGAGTGTGGCCATCACTACAAAAATTAAAAAACTGTCACTTAGTGTGATCGCTGCATTTCACAAACAGGCCTGATCATCCAAAATTTGCTTACTTTTTAAACTTCACAGTTGCTGTCAAGTACTGTAGAATAATGAGCAGCTGCACCAAAAAATATCGACGAAAACTAGGATCGTTCATTTGAAGTTCCAAAAGCCTACGATTGGTTAAATACTTAGCAAAATATAGCGATTCGTCTGTTAATTTCGGAATGTCGTTCATAACAGCGTTTTTGAGCATGGATATTTGTTGCTCATGTGATTTTCGCTTCTTCATAGAATTCAGCTTGCTTGTTTTGCTTGCACAATCCATTTTAAAAAAATGAAACACAGACAGAACATCGTTGATATACTGTAAAACATATAAATTATCAACAATTACAAAGCAAATTTACACCAAATACGTTTCGCCTAATATGTTTGTGGTCCCAAATTAACATACCAGTGTGAATGTCTTCCAAACTATTTTCTCATAGACCTTCGTAGGACTTCGGAAGAACTCTTGCAGTGACCAAAATTTCACATACAGATTGTAATCCACCTTAGTCTTATTCCTCTTCTCTTCTTGCGTGGCTACGATTATTTTGTCTAGTCCAGGTATATTTAAGTCGATTCCCTCAAACATTCCGTCCTGTTTCTCCTCGCTCACATCCATTTTGTCATCAGTGTCATCTTGACCATCACTCAATTTGTACTCCGTTATATTATCGTTATTAAACTCTGACATTATATTCAGTGCAGAACGTTCAGAAAACGGAAAGTAATTGGAGAGGAAAATTAAAATCCTTCCACAAAATATCGTGTTTTGAGCTCTGGAAAGTCGCCGTAAAAGGTCTGAAAATTAAAATACAGGCTTAATTACTCCGTCATAATGCAATTCTAACCAACAAGGATATAAACTACCAATCATACCATTGCACATACGAAGTACTGCGTTTTTTCCGGAATTCAAGAACAGAGGATCCTTCCATATATCCAAATGTGTTTCCACGAAATCAAAAATCTGTTGACATTCTTGAAGGGAGCTCAGTTCCATCAAATCCGATATTAGCGTAAATAGTATGGAAGGATTACATAGCTCTTCTCGAGCCAGCTTTATGCTCATTTCCAAAAAACGATACCAGAAATACCGGTTCTCCCTGATTATGACTTGAAGAAGGTAATCACGAAGGCACTGATCCACAGTAGCTTTGTTTTCACCAGGTTCTCTGTAAATAAAATATCAAATCATACACACTACTTATTTGCTATGTCGTCAAATAAAATCACATTCATTTCGAAATTTCTTACTCTTCGCCAGTATTACTCCATATCATTTTGATCTTTTCTCCTAAAGGTCCATCCTCTATAATATTGGTCCCATTTGAACATTGTGTTTCGAATAGTTCCTATATTAAGGAATCCAGATCGGGTATTACATTCTTGTTCGTTGCTAAAATTTTAGTTACATGATGTTCAGTCCTTACAAAAAAATCATTCTGTAGCTTTTTTCCCATCAAGTTCTCCGTTGAACTGTTATTGTGGCGCTCAATATCCATGGTTTCTGACGAAGCATTAACTGAGTCCAGAGCATCCGTATCTTGCTTGTCAACTATTTTCTTCTTCTTCGGCGTTGACCCACTCAATGAAAGGCTTCGCTTAGGCATCTTAACAATGTTTGGATAAACGAATGTATCTACAAGAATAGGATCAGCACTTTTAAGGTCATTAGCGTTTACTTCCACCAAGGATGTCCGAAGGCCACAACTTTCTTGGATGTTCTTCATTATTTCACCATCAAAACTTAACGATACGCGATTCAAGTTATAATTAATAAACTAAATAGTAAAACGAAAAAAACTGAATTGAAGTCAAGGAAATTAATAGGACTCTTTCACAGATTTCATATCGGCGTTAGCAAACGGCAGTTCAAAGAAGCTATAATATTTGTTCGGTCGTCTAACGATTAATCCTGTATATTAACTCTCAGATTTATGATGGTATCTTACGCTGTTGAAACGAGGGAGCGTTAATGGTCGCTGGTTGAATGCTTTTAGCTCTTGAATGTCTTGAATGCTTCAAATTCCGTATCCGCGGGTGAAACTAACTAACCGTTTAAAATAATACGCAAAATTTATAAAGCCCGAGGAATAATGAGTAAAAAGCTCCTCTACTGTATAGCTATAATTTAAACTACCACAAGTTTTTTTAATGATATTATATTATTATATATATATAGCATATAGTTCAATGTTTATTAAAATATTCCAACTATTATATATACCTCAGACGCTGTTCGGCTGTTTGCTGTAATAAGACAAAATGCACCCGGCACCCTTTGCCCAGGACAGACAGAAGAAAAAACAGACCGGTAAGTCATTTTATTACGCCGGTACGAAATGGTCGATACAGCAAGCAATTTTAAAATGCTAAAAGCGCGTCAAAAAGCAAAAATATATTCGTTGTCCTTAATATAAATCGCAATAATAAACTAATGCAGCTATAGTCGCTCGAAACCACAAGTAGCAGAATTGTTTATAATTGTGTTAAATCTGAATGCTATCCCCCCAATTCAACTCGATTTCGTAAAAAGCTGCATGAAGTAGGCCCACATTTTATTCCGCAGAAGCAGTATAAAGTCATACTATAGGCAGTTTGTCGTTAACTAACTTAAATTCTTAACCATGAGAGTATTAAGCTTCTTTAAATTCTGTTCAATTAGCAGGCTACCACCCGCAATTTCACAGTTATCTTTACGGAACTTTTTCTTCTCTAGTACAAATTTGTTCAAAGTTCTCGAATGCCACGAAGCATTAGGTCATGTTTTGCGGACTGCAACAAATTTAAACCCGTCAAAGCAACACTATAAATGGTTTACCGGAGGATCTCTCACTCGGATCAACAGTATCTGCAGGATACCTTTAAGCGTTGAGCAGCAATTCGCTGGCGGCGATCATGGTAAAACCCAGCGTGGGACTATCAGACGGAGGTTAGTTGTCATGGGATTCCTTGGTTTCCTGTTGGGACAGGAGGAAAATCCGGAAGAAACTGTGGAGAACAAAATCTTGATGACTATTAAGAGGGCCATTTTAGCCATACAGGCAATTGACACAAACTAAAGTATCTGATTCATTGAAATGATGTTACAACTACAACCCAGTAGGATTTGTCTCTATTCTGACCGTTTTTTATTTTTAGAGGGAAGAATTTCCAAAAGCTGAAAGACTACTAAAGAAGGCTTTCCAAATGAGTGAAGTAGAATCTCTTGAAGATGCCAAGACACAAATCATAGATATTGAAGCGAACATGTACCTGCAGAGAGGGGACTTGATGAAGGCTGAGAACAAATTCAAACAAGTTGCCCAAAGGCTTGTCAACGGAGGTCGAGTACCCGAGACAGATAACTCAGTCGTAGAGATCAGTATAAAGTTATCAGAGATATATAAGCTTCTTGGACGCCTTGAGGAAGCCGAAACTGGGTTTCAGTTTTGCATGGAAAGTCAGCGTGAAAAAGTAACATCTCCATAGAAACAGCGATCTCATCCAGCCGAAATATCTTTTACGACTTTAATCTTTGACACACTGATTTTTTTCATTTAGATCGATAAAGGAGCGGAACCCGATGAGGACACTTTGCTACTTGCCGCTTGGGCTTGCCATGGGCTGGCGCAACTTCGAATGGCAAGAGCTGGAGCTGAAAAATCCTCTGTCCCACTAATTGAAGAGAGCATGAAATTAATCAAAGAAGCGCATTCATTCGCAGTCCGAGCCGCTGGTCCCGATGCCCAACAGGTGAGAGTCCTTAGAATTGAGTATTTTTGTGTTCATTCATCCAGTAGTTAATCCAGTGTTATTCATGTATAGGCTGTGGCGATATTAGCTGACCTAGCTACAGCGCAAGCACTATTAGGAAAATTTGACGAGGCACTAGCAACTGTAGAAAGTTGTGCGGAGCTTTCTAAAGACAAGCACCCAGATTTACTGGTCACCATTCAAATCAATGCAGGAAATCTAATGTTACAGGTAAGTGCTTACAATTTGTTTGCTGAGAATTCCTTCTCTCACACGAATTAAGTAAAATGTGTTTTATACAGAAAGGAGATTTTCCAACGGCCGAAGGCATGTGCAAAGAAGCTGCTCGCTTTGCGGAAACCATTAACGAACCTAACTTAAAAGCGAGAGCCATGGAATGCTTACGTAGTGCTGAGGAAGGAATCAAGAAAGCAGCCGCAACTTAAATCCTATAGTAACTATTTTGTCATCATCAACAACTTCAAGTTTTGTCATCCCGTAAGCAGAATCCCAATCCGATATTCTAGTCTCTGTTAATACTATTACACGAAACAGAAAGTCATTTATATACCTGAAATTTCTCTCATTCGCAGCAGTAAATACTAAATAACCAATGCATAATTTGCAGCCAGCAATTCCGCTCATACTGTCGCACATCCATGGACTAGGTAGTAAAGTAATCGATAAGGTATTATGCTTCAATATTTTCCCAGTACAGCTTTGGTTTTGTAATGCCGCTGCCAGTTACATGCAAGGAATCATATTTCAATGAAATTCAAGAGTAGGTAACATTGTCTGTTAAATTAATGAAGGTATATCGCAAGAGAATTTTAATTCACGATACCATTGAAAAAGTTTTTGAATTTTTGGCAAAAGCCTCTAAGGTTTTGCAAGCTATAGCATATCTGATTGTTTTTCTCCGATTTGCTAAATACCATATAAAGAACCATAAATGAATGAAACGCTTTCGATCAGTTGGAAATAGAGCCTAGCAGTACCCACGTCCTATTTACGCAGTCGGTTTCTCTTCAATGACAGCAGTTGTTACGTGAGAAGTTCTAGACTGGGCTTCATCATTGTCTGGTTCGGAAGCGCAAGACAAGCTGGGGAATTTCTTCTGGAGCGCAGCTCGGTATTTAGGATGGCTGATTCCGTAAACGATTGGGTTGTAGATGGCGTTTGCCTTAGCGAAGACGGATCCCCAGATTGTAGCCAGGGGAGTAATTTTGCTGATGGAGAAAATTCCGGTGAAGTTAATGATCAAGTATGGGGTCCATGCCATGAACCACAGAGAGATGGTCATCAAGGCAATCTGTGCAAAAATAATCCCACCAATCAGAAACCTGCATCCCTGTTTATCAGGCCACAAGTTATGCAAGATATGATAATAACCCACTAACCTTGGCAAGTCTGCATTCAGCAGAGGTCTTGGAGGAGTCAGCAGATCGGAGAGATGCAACGTTCATCTTCTTGGCTTGTTCTCTCATTTGTTGTTCATGATCGAAAACAGCTTGTACGATGTAGTAGTATGAGTAGATGATGATGAACAAAGGCATGAAGTAGCAGAAGAAGGCATAGACCACGACGTACGACCGTGAGAACCATTCCTTGTTCAAGTAGTCCAATCCGCAAGCGGTCATGTTACCTTCCGGGACATATCTGTACAGGAGAGAGAAAAAGTTAATCACCCACCGTAAACCACTCCATCATTGAGTTTAATGCATCCTTCGGTACCTATTCCATCCGAAAAGAGGGATGACAGTCCAGATGGCAGAGAAGATCCAGACTCCCAAGATTCTGGAGAATGCGGTTTTGGTGGTCATGGGCCTGGCAGAGATCTGCATGAGAAGTAAGTGCGTTCATTTTACAAATTAAGCTAATAATCCAGCTCTTCCGTAGGTCTTGTACTTTGCGTGGACTTACTCCGTTGACGATGATGTTGTACCGGTCAACAGCGATCATAACCATGGTCCAGATGGAAGCGCACCCGAAGAGAGATCCGAGCATTCCGTATAATTCACACATAAGAGGTCCTGCATAGTTATTTTTCAAGTATGAGTATAATCCTCATTATTTTCTTCTACTGTCTAGCACATTCACCAGCAATCCGCAAAACTAACCGAAAACCCATGTCTCGCCAATGCAGTTGAAGATCATTGGGGGAGCCATGGTCAACATCATGAGGAAATCCGAGAATGCAAGGTTGACAACGAGAAGGTTGGATGGTGTTCGCAAGTTCTTGGTTGATAAGAACACAGAGACAACAACTCCATTCCCCGTCACCGAGATCATTCCAAAGATGAACATGGCGAATCCCAAGAGAGAGTGCCACAGAGGGTTCATCGGAGCGAATTGATACCTGTGAAAATGCACACAAATTTAATCCATCAATGCCACTAAATGATATACATGGGTTAATGAGTAATCACAACACAGAACAGTCATCCCTTACCAGTGAGGGTCAATGAGGTCGAGCATATCAGCAGGTACCTTGTCCACTACGGTCACATTGCCGAATTTGGAATTCAAGGGAACCATTGCTGCAGCAGAACCGTAACTGTAGCTCATTCTGAAAGAGAAATCAGTTATTGATTATTTTCCCGTCCCTCAACGAATTCAGCAACGAACGTTTACAATTCCCAAAACCTTACTTGAATGCTTTGAGATTTCTTTTTTTGCTTCTAAAAACAAGATTTATCAAAATCTGTTGGTGTAAGACGAAAGAGAAGACTTTCACAGACTTTGTTCAAGACTTGGCAAGCTAAAATTCTGTAAACAGAATCAACTTGCGAAGAGTTTTCAGAAAGCTGGAGAAAAGGCTGGAACCGAGAAACCGACCGGACTGCGACTTCTACCCGATTTTCTTCCCTCTTTTATACTTCGCCTTATCCTCATTTCTTCCTAGAAACCTCTTCAACCCGAGTTAGCAACTTTTCTCAGTTTCATTAGCGAATTAGCCTTATGTTCTTACCTGCGTCATTCCATCCCTCAACCACCAGCTCACTGACACTGACTATAATTTAACTACACCTAAAATTACTATTGCTTCCTGAATGGAATTAAAGCCCGTCCCGCCTCTTGTCTACTTGTTTTATACCCACCTCTGGGATGAAGAAAAGGATAACTTGCTCCTACGTTTACGTAAATTTGTCTTATCAGGTAAACATCTACTACTGCTAATGATGTTATCCATACTAAGAAATCCTATTAAGCATCTAGATTTTTGCAAGCAGAGGTCACATTTTTTCAACTTCCTTTCTCTTGATTTTCTCACAATTCTCAGACTTTCCTCCTCAAGGAACTACCACTAACCTTGCCTTGCCTTTTTGCAAGCAAACGTTTCCCTACAACCACCCGCGCCCGCGTCTTCATTAATATCATTAATCCCACAGGATTCTCAGCTTCACCCTCCCTGCACGTTGCCTCCAGTTAATACGTAACTGACTTATTATTTCCAACCTCAATAAATAAGACTGTGAAGCCCTAAAAGTGCTATCCTCTCCTCATTCAATCAGCCATACCCCACCCACCACCGGTGTGTATAACTTTTGTCAATCATGGAGACTATGCAAGGGTTTATGTGCGTCTGTGGCTCTTGATTGAGCTACAAAGCTTATCTTGACCCAGTGTCCTTGCATACAGTTTTCATTTTTCCCCTTATCTTCAGAATCAAGCAACACCTCAACATAAATTTTGTGCTCCCAAAAATTAACTTTCCTCGACCAAACCAAGATTTCAACCACCTGTCGCCTTTCATGGTTTCTCTGGGCTAACAGAACACGTGTGAAATCGAAAGTCAACTTAATCTTTCTTGCACATTTCTAAAGCCACACGTTTTCTCCTTGAGCTTCAATTTTAAGATAAAACCTCCACGTGCAGCATAATCTCGTGATGGTTTCAATGCGAATGCTTAGAAGTCATGCAAACTCTGGCCAATCTTGGCCGTATCTTCATGAACTTGTACATTAGAATCAAAGAAAACCATTCCTAATTGGAATCATCTGCTAGGAACAATCCTTTATTGAGCTGTATAACATAATTTCAGAAAAATCTCGAATGTTGTTACGTATGCATTGTTGATTTGCGGCTTTTAAAACTACCCGTAACTTGATTTAACAGGCCAACGTGGTGTTTGGCTGCGTGGAGCAGATTGGACGAATGGTGTTGACAGTGTAGTAACATTGACCTGGAAGAAATAGTACATAGAAGCCCATTAACTAGTGTTGTCATGGACGCAAATAACATGCATGGTTAGTCAGTCCTCGGGTGACTTCCAACCCCTTGCAAAACGTTTACCCTGGATATCAACATATTTGATGGATTAAAATTACCTGCAGTTGGGGCTCTAACTCCAGTGCTGCACATTGTGGTCAAAGATCCGGTATTCAAGTTAGTGACATCGAAACATTTTTGTCCATTCCTAAAATGCACAGGAAGACTCGGTTTATTGGTTGTGTGAGTACGTGAAATGCCTTGATTACTACCTCTACCCTTTACCTGTTAATGTACTGGTAGACTTGAGAGCGTGTGCCGTCATTGTTGGTGCAAACACTGGTGGTAGCGCTGACTACAGTGCACCCTGTGAAAGATGATGTAAATAAAATATGGTTGAGATCAAAACAAACTAGTACAAAGTTATAGCCACCTCCGCTAAAATTTTCCTAAGTATGAGCTTCTATGTCTATGAGTTACAGAAACATTGTTAGTTTACCGGTTGAGCCGCCGTATGCTGGATAGACCGCTGGAGCAGGATAATACGTAGCCGGAGCGGGATAGTAAGTTGCTGGAGCTGGATAGTAAGTCGCTGGTGCTGGAGCCGGATAATAAGTCGCTGGAGCCGGGTAATAAGGCGCTGGAGCCGGATAGTAAGTTGCTGGAGCCGGAGCTGGATAGTAAGTTGCGGGCGCTGGAGCCGGGTAATAAGTTACAGGAGCTGGAGCCGGGTAGTAAGTTACTGGAGCTGGAGCGGGGTAGTATGGTGCAGGATACACAGTAGTTGGAGGGGGTGGAGGATATGTCGGAGTCGTACCAGATGCAACCGGAACATAAACGATAGTACTTCCTGCAGGCGCTGGAGCCGGTGCTGGGACAACAGTGGGTGGAGGTACCACAGTACCTGCTGGAACTGGCACATAGATTATTTGTTGTGTAGGTGTTGGTGCTGGTGCTGGTACCGGGGCAGGAGCAGGAGCAGGTATTATAGCAGGAGCCGTTGGTGCAGGTGCAGTTTGCCGTGTTCGAAGAGAACTGGCAGCCTGAAACAGAAGTAAACAAAATGAATCAAGATGACCATTAAACGAAAATAGCCGAAGATAATCAATTTTTTTCTCCAACTTACGGTCAGGCAGCATGCTACCAAAAGAACAACAAGAAATGTTTTCGCCATTTTCAATCCAGATTGATCAGCAACGTAAATCCTATCATCGACGCTTCTTGAGCATTACCATTTGCTGGTCTTACTTATATACGTGGATCATGATCGGTAAAGGCGTCATCATCAATACAAATGCGGTTACGCTGCATCGTAGGACAATACGAAATCTATAATGGCACTGGTTTCCAATAACAAATAGTCTGCTTTCTTTTGAAAGAGGCGAAAAGGTGTTGACTAAGTTCAAATCGTTATGCGACATACGACAACCACAAGTAACTTTCAACTGACATTGCAAAATTCCATTTCAAGATTACTTGTAAGAGAGCCTTTCTACTTGGAGGTTTCAGCAAATCATTGTATTCTGCTTTCTTTTCACTACATGAAATACTAAAATTCTATACTTCTATGCTAAATCTCCATGTTTAAACAGGTGCATTCCTTTGATCTAAAAAATTCAGTTTGCACTAATATCTAGCTGCCTTCCATTCCATTTACCATCAAATAACCTTCAACTACGATTTTAAGATCGGAACTCTTAATCTCTTCATGCGCCTACACTAACGTCCTAAAAAGTCTAATGTACTATAAGATAAGTGCGGACAGAATACTTGAAACACGATGCATGAGCGAATGACAATAGTGAAACTGGGATTCAACATTTTCCCAACAGACAGTTACTTTACCCGAAACAACCTTAGAAATTTACTATCATCTTTATATACTGCTAACTAACATTATCATAAACTAAATCTAACATAAGTTAGGATGGGATACTTAGAATCCTTTTTTTATAAGCCACTCCTTCACGTCTGCTTCATAATCGCCGTGCACGTTTACATAACGAGCACATTCATGAACGTAAGTAACAATGCCTTTGTCCGGATATTTTCTCTTCAAAAACCTCCCCACCTCTTCTTCTAGTCTCTGCAAGATTAATAGTCAATAATATTAACCCCTTTGGCAAAAGTACATGAAACACCAGTCCCCATTATGCCCAATCGCGTCCAAACTTACCCAGATGTTTCCTTCCACATTCTTGATTTTCGTAATTTTTAGCAGACTCCTACGAGTTTGCATTAAGTATACGGGAATCATGTGGTTCTTCGTACGGCGAATAAAATAGGGATAGTTTTTGACAGCCTCTAAATTTTGGGATCTCCATCCTGATGGTGCCGGTTGATCCCATTTAGGAGGCTCAGGAATAGTTGCTGGTGGTAATAGCTTCTCCACAAATTTCCATTCAGAAAACGATTTTTCAACAGAGGTGTACTTGTCCGGTGACTCTTCTAATGTTGAAGCCAAGTAGCCCTGCGCATACGTTCTAGCCGGAATCTAAAAGTAAATTTCGTAATTAAACCACCATTGTGATTCTCAAACAAAAACGGAATAGGCATAATCTAGAAACCATCACTATTTTTACTTACTTGAGCTGCTCTGATTCCGCGTAAACCAATCAACGTTTTACGAACCGCACAATGCATTTTGCATACGATTTTGACTAGTTTATTCCTACTATATAATTCAAGCGATAATAAGATCCCATGTAGTGCAAATCACAATGTGCACAAAAATGTATTCAAAAATTGTCCAAAATCCAATGAACCTACATTTGAGTTGCTATCTGTTACTAGAGTATTAATTATACAGCAAAGAAAAAGACTACAAATAAAATTCGACGCGAATAAGGTAGATAATTATAAATTGCTCAGATAAACTTCAAAATCATTTCCAATTTACAATATCTAATCAGAAAAAATATATAATTTATTATTACACCCAATACAACCTCACGTGTTATGCGTAACATCCTGAACGACGATTTCGGAAGCTTGCGCTTTTGGACGCGGATTCACGACAACTCTAATGTCCACCACTACTTCTGCCAAAAACACCGTACACACGTGTTGGTTAATGATAAATTAATTTTTAATATCGTTTAAATAAAGTTTACCTTTGAACTTCATTCCGTTGGGCGAGAACTTTATTTTGGTGATCAGCTTCCCATGACCTTCTATAACTGCTTCATCCGGCTACGAATTCGACACATAACCTTCACATTTTCTCATTTATACATGATTACTTGGTAAGCAATTTTTTTCTGATAACCGTTCCCATATCGTCGATTGCATATGAAAGCAAGTTTACTGGTTTTACCCTGCAAACTGACATGAAAATCTGTTTTATGGCACAGTTCTTGAGAAAATCGTAGGCTAACTGATCAAGATGGCCAGTGGAACTCCCGAAGAAAATTTTAAACTTCTCAAGCAGGGGGCAGAGGCGAAGCTGTACTTGGGCCATTTCTTGGGACGAGAAACAATCGTGAAGGAGCGATTTACAAAATCATATCGGCATCCAAGTTTGGACGAAAGGTTAACAAAAGAGCGAATGCGAGCGGAATTGAGAGGGTTAATCAGAGCTACATCCGCAGGTGATTAAAGTCTTCCAGGTCATCGGACCGGTACGGACATAATGGAGCTACATTAAACATGAGATGGCTATATTTAATTTAACAGGGATCCATACACCAGCCGTTTATTTCGTTCATTCTCCGACGAATAGTATTTATATGGAATACGTTAAGGGGGCCAAAACGGTCAACGAATACATAACATCGATTGTACACGTAAGTCCGTGATACCTGTTGAACGACCTGTTTCAAGCTAAAAGTGCTTCATCATGACTCGCTGTCTCATCTTTAATGTTGCAGTCCACAAAAAACGAGGACGAGCAACAGGAAAGACTGAAGCTATCTGCCCAGCAAATAGGAACTTCAATAGGAGCGCTTCACAAAGCGGGAATCATACACGGAGATTTGACTACATCGAATATACTGCTGAAGCCCGCTGTGCTCACAACTCCATCAGATCAATCCATTTTGCCGTGAGTACTTGATAACCTTATTGCCATGTTTATGTCACTAGAACAGATTGCTGACATTATCCTACATGTTCATGTATATAGACCCACGTTTGACGTGTACCTAATTGATTTCGGACTAAGTCATGTGGATACCTCTGCAGAAGATAAAGGTGTCGATCTTTACGTTCTTGAACGAGCCTTAACAAGTACTCATTCGAAACTCACATGGTATTTCGAGATGGTGCTGGAATCATACATGCTGGAATACCAAGTTGGTGGTAAAGAAGTGTATACAAAATTAGAAGAAATACGGCTACGGGGAAGAAAACGTACAATGATAGGCTAGTGATTTCAGAAATATATAATCTGCTAAGCAATAAATATATTGTATTTTACTTTATTTTGTACCCTCTCCAAGGAACCATTCTAGAAGCAAGTCTATAGAGAAAATGTATAGTTGTAATCATCCATCGACAACTTCTGTCATATGATCCAAGCTTCGTAAACAAGCACTAGGATTCAATGCTTATTTCGCATTCTACGATGAATTGCAAAAGCTTCCAGTAAACTGATTGTTATTCTATGTAAACTGGACCGGCCAATCGACACAAAACAAGGAAAACCAAGGATTTGAAATAATACAGCTCAACGTCAAGTACAGAACCTCAGCACACGAACGCTTTTCCATCAAACCGACCACGTCACTTAACGGAGTTCACCACTACTGTTCCCTCCATCACTAGACCATATGTAGCTCTTACTGGGCAAGCAATCTGGTTGATGTATGAGCATTTACCCCATCAGTCATCGTAAGATCCTCATGTTCCGAATCTCCCATCTTTCATAGGGCATTATTACGAATTACGATTCCGATGCCATCGTGGCCCTAAATCATACTGTCCCACTTTTCGGACCCACCTTTTGCCGCCTCTAAGTCGCCCCAAAAATCATCAAAATTCTTACCTGCACCCGCCCACCCTTGTTTCTGCTCAGATCATAATTGCACGCTCCCTTGTCATGTTTTATGCACACAGGTGCGCTCAATGTAATAGTATGGACGTCTTTATACTTTCTCTCTCTTTATCATGTGCATAATAAACTGCACTGCAACTGCGTGTAATGCCGAATTACCATCATATGTCATTCGTAGTGGCCGAAACATTGCATTCAGAGAACCACACGGTGTGCGTACACTCTGATTTCCTTTTATCAAGCTACGCGCAATATGTTAAGTAATTAGCAGTCAGATTTTGAACCCCTGCCCTAGTAAGTAGTAAGAATTTGTATTTATTATCCTCTTTAAACTCCACGTCCGCCATGTGACGATGTGATTTTATACGGTGGCATTGCATCTTCCTGGTTTCTTGCGCTGGTTCTACATTATTGATAAAATTTAATTTGGTGACCCGCAATAATGTTGGGTAATAATAATTGTCAGCCAGTTAGTGAACAGATTGAGTCCAATTACTCTTCTTTGAGTTGAACTGTATCAATTGCCTTGATCGTACATTTCCCACAGCAATATTCAACTGCTGAAGCTGGCACAAATTGAAAGTTCCACAACTATAATTTAAATGTATGAATGTAGAAGGCAGTACTATATGTTTACATTATTACATTTGTTTTCAAACGTATTGAAATTTAAATGCATTTCTGAAAATAACTCTTTTCTTTTCAATTCCAGTTGGCACATCAAAATACTACTTGAATGCAGGTGAAAATAAAAACACCGGAGTGATGCGATTTCGCCAGGATATCGTCAACAATAACAGACAGCAGCCAACACCCTGAAGATGAATAATCCTTCCGTTCCATCTTTGATTTGTCAGAGTAAATTCAGAGGCACCCTTTTCGGTCAATGATTATCCTTTAATGATGGTCAGTGGCGTGACCTACACAAAAGAAATGTTTATAATACGAGCACTGGAAAAGATCCTGGGTGATCGGGAAATTAAAAGGTCACATCATGCTCAACTGAAAAGGGCTTGTGAGGTTGCATTGGGTAAGTCGTCATTTTCAATCTTCTGCTAGCTTTTGTTTTCGTTGTTTTGTCAAACCTGCTTCATTCTATTATTGCTATCACAAATCTTAATGGAGTTGAAATACTTTTCAAATTTGCAGAAGAAATCAAAGCTGCTCTTCAAGCACTTCAAAATTCAGTTGAAGAGAAGAATGCGGATGGAGAGCCGAATTCCTCGGCTTTGCCACTACCCAAATCCGATCAGTCCATACCAATCGACTCTGAAAAATATTTCGTCCCCTTCGAATTAGCTTGTCAAAGCAAGACTCCCAGGATTGTAGTTACTGCACTCGATTGTTTACAGGTGAAGAACTTTTGTCAAATGTACCTGTATGTGTACGAGTTAGAGGTTCCTGACATGAGTGAAACTTAAAGTGCCCTTCATTTTATAGAAATTGATCGCTTACGGCCACCTTACTGGCAACTGTGAGGATTCCACTGCGCCTTGTAAGAAATTGATAGACAGGATCGTAGAAACTATTTGTGGATGCTTTGTAGGCCCAACTACGGACGAGGGCGTGCAGTTACAGATAATTAAGGTAAGTTAAGTAATATATAGTAGTTAGCTCATGGGTTAACAGTCACTGGTTTGCCGATTGTATGATTAACTTATGTTGTAACATACAGGCCCTCCTCACGGTTGTAACGTCTCAACATGTTGAAATTCACGAAGGAACCGTCCTCCTCACTGTGAGGACTTGTTACAATATATATCTGGCAAGCAAAAACTTAATTAACCAAACTACTGCTCGAGCAACGCTAACCCAAATGTTAAACGTCATATTTTCTCGCATGGAAAACCAACATTTGCTCAGTAGACATTCGGTTAGTGCAAACAGCGTTGCGGGATTAAGTGGAAAAGACATTGAAAATGATAGTGGTAGTTTAAATTGTGATCATTCAGTTCATTCCAAAAATTCAGAAGCTAGTGACGAGAGTGTGATTAAAGCTAATGTTGCTGCTGATGACAGTGAAATAGTAACGGTGACTAAAGAAGATAATGCAAGTGAAACACATGCCGACAGTGATGGAGTTGTCGAACAGAACGAACCAGATCAAGGTGCTAATGTAGTTGAAACTGTAACTGCGGTATCCACCAGCAATGAAGATTTAGCTAATACAGAAACACAATTAGCAAGCGAGAGCGAGAATCGTCCGCATGAAAATGGCATCGCTGGAGCTCATATTCAGAAAGATAGTGATGTCGAACATTCCAAAAATCCCTTTGAGGAAAACAGCGGTGGTGATGCGAATAGCCCGAATCCATTCGAAGAGGAAGCCTCTCCAGGGTCAACACCTGAAAATGGTATTGGTCTTGATAATGGTGCTAGCAAAAATATACAGGAAGTGAAAGAAAATGGAAATGTTCCGAACATTGTTGTCGAATCCGCTTCCCCACTGGAAATCGCTGAAAACTTGCTGGAAAATATTCTGGACAAAATTGGTAATTTTTTGAGATAGTGAGTACGGATTATCTAAACTTGATACAAATAATTTACCATGAATGACACTGAAAACTTGTTTTTCAGACGAACAACCAGTCAAAGGAAAACCATCCGTGCAGACTCCTGTTGAAGATTTTCAAAGTGTTCACGGCAATCAGTCATTACCGACAACTCCTACAATTACGAGGGTGCCTTCTCAGGTAATTTTGAAGTTATTTTCGGAATTTAACACGGATATGTTTTAGGATTTCCGAAATATGTACCTTTCTGTGCCTTAGTACATCAAGTTTGCAAATATTTCGCTTTATTTCACCTAATTTTTTCTTAACCCTGTAATGATATATTCCTTTTCTATCACAGTACTTTCGTATCATGATGGATGTTAAGGTGACGGTTTAGATTCGATTGAAGCTCTAATACTTTTTCAGCATTAAAACTCACTAGAGATTAGTAACATCACTAGCCCTTCCAAACCCCAACAATAATGCTAATTCACTAATTTTTGTATCGCGTAATTGCAGGAAAGTATGGAAACAAGCGTAGATAATGAGAACGCCAACGCCCACTTCGCCCATATACTTCAAAAAGATGCATTTCTCGTTTTTAGAGCCTTGTGTAAACTGTCCATGAAACCCCTACCAGAAGGAGTTCCTGACCCAAAGTAAGTATAACGAACTGCTCTAAAACAATTCCCAAATATCTTGGTCTGAAGAAATTCTTGAAAAAACTCAAAATGATTCTTTATTTCCACTCCTCCAGATCTCACGAGCTACGTTCCAAAATATTGTCACTCCAATTGCTTCTATCGATAGTGCAGAATGCAGGGGACGTTTTTAAATGCAATCCAATATTCATTACAGCCATAAGGCAATACCTTTGTGTTGCTCTATCTAAAAATGGCGTTTCTTCCGTCCCAGAAGTCTTTCAGTTGGCCTTAGCGATCTTTCTTGCTTTATTGGCAAACTTTAAGACTCATCTAAAAATGCAAATAGAGGTAATGAACTCATACTCTTGATTTCCATTCCGGTTTGAATCGATTTGCAGTGGTTTCTTTTGACATTTTACAGGTATTCTTTAAGGATATACTTTTGCCCTTGGTCGAATCTCCAGGTTCCTCTTTCGAACATAAATGGTTGGCTGTGCAGGCACTCACACGAATTTGCGGTGATGCTCAGTGCATAGTAGATTTGTACGTCAATTATGACTGCGACTTGTCAGCTGCCAATATATTTGAGCGCTTAGTAAATGACCTCAGCAAAATTGCTCAAGGCCGTCAAGGAATTGATCTCGTTGGAAGCAACGCGGTGCAGGAGAAGGCGATGAGAATCAAGGGCATAGAAGGATTAGTAGGAATTCTGCAGTGTATGGTAGAATGGAGTCAGTCCCTTTATGTTAACACACAAGTGCAATCGAACCTTGGTAAGTGGAATTTCTCACACAATTCAACTGGATTCCAGGATTGTACAGTACTTATTTTATTTGTTCCACTGCACAGTTCAAAATGCGAATGACAACGCTACTGATAAGCATGCCGAAGATGAAGATAGTGGCAGCAAAAAAATCGATATGGACGACAATCCGGAACAGTTTGAAGTTATTAAGCAGCAGAAAGATATCTGGGAGCAAGGAATAGAATGGTGAGTTTCCTATTTTTTTCGGATCTGAATCACATCACAGAATATGGAGCTAATAGTTTTGGATTTGTAGGTTTAATAGAAAACCTAAAAAGGGACTTGCATTTTTGCACGAACGCAACTTGTTAGGGGATAAACCGGAAGATTTAGCTTATTTCTTTCATACTGATGAACGCCTTGACAAAACTTTAGTAGGAGAATTTCTGGGGGACCCGGACAAGTATCATAAGCAGGTAAAGCGACTTAATCAGCATTTTTTGTCGATTGTCCGGTTGTAAATATCTCGATTGATGTACAATAACTTATTAAAACAGGTGATGTACGCTTACGTCGACCAAATGGATTTCAAAGACAAAGACTTCGTCACCGGATTGCGCTTATTTTTAGAAGGATTTCGACTACCCGGAGAAGCTCAAAAAATTGACAGGCTCATGGAAAAATTTGCAAGCAGATATTGTGAATGTAATCCAACGTAAGTTCGCCAGTAACCGCGTTAAGGATCATCAATCTAACCAGCTTGTGTTTGTAGCTAACTCTTTTGTTGAAATTGCAGCAATGGAGTTTTTGCGAGCGCTGACACCGCTTACGTCCTGGCGTATTCCATCATTATGCTTACTACTGATCTTCACAGTCCACAGGTAAAATCTGTTCATTTCACGCTAGGGATTCTGAGATCTAAGTTTAAATCAGTCAGTAATGATGTTTATTTGAATTTTATCAGGTGAAAAACAAAATGAGTAAAGAACAGTATATAAAAATGAATAGAGGTATCAACGATAGCAGAGATCTTCCAGAAGAATATTTATCGCAAATATACGATGAAATCGCTGGAAATGAAATCAAAATGAAAGGATCTGCAAAGCTTGGAAAGCAAAGTAATTGAACTATTGCAGGTATTTCTCGAATCAATGAAAAGGTTGCTCATTACTAACTTTATAACTTTATTTGTAGCCAACGTCGTCAATGATAAGAAGCGGCGTCTACTTTGGAATATGGAGCTGGAAGAACTGGCTGCTACTGCAAAGAGCTTAATGGAGTCTGTTAGCCACGCTCAGGCCTCCTTCACATCTGCAAAGCATTTGGAACATGTTCGACCGATGTTTAAGGTAAGCTTTACTAATAATTACAAAGATCATTGAATAGTAGGTGACGTGATTTGGCATTGATGTTACTACACAATTTAATAGTTGGCTTGGACACCATTCCTGGCGGCCTTCAGCGTGGGCTTACAAGATTGTGACGATGCCGAAATTTCCAACCTATGCTTGAATGGAATGAGATGTGCTATACATATCGCCTGTATATTTCATATGCGAGTAAGTTGAAGAACGTTTTACATTTTATCATCATATTTTGGATTGTGGCTAGCATTCGTCAATTTATTTCTGTTTTTTACAGCTGGAACGAGACGCTTACGTGCAAGCGTTAGCTCGGTTTACACTCTTAACAGCCAGTAACTGCCCATTGACAGAAATGAAGAGCAAAAATATAAATACTATCAAAACTCTCATCACAGTAGCCCAGACGGAAGGTGAGAAATGCCTTTTCACGGGTAAATACCATTTTTTGTTTTTTTCCTATCTGTATACAATTGTTTTAATATCATAGTAGAGAATAGAAAGACTCATTACTAGTTCAGTAATCACTAAGATAGTTTATGAATAATGGTCACAATTATGCGTACGAAAATCAAATCACTGAAAGCCGTTTCTAAGATCGATGTATTAGGTACTGCAATACAAAATTTTTCAAAAGATTACAAAAAGTTAGTTCAGGTTTACATCAAAATTGTTCAGTCGTAAGTGAAACTTCTGGTCCCTTTCCGAGACTATTGCTTCGATTTTTTTTATTGCTAGAATAGAACTGTTGTAGTTGTTTCGCTTATATTTTTCTATGTGACATTTTTAAACTCCTTGCATTTCTGTCGAGAGAACGTTTTTGCGAGACAGTACTTACTTCTATTCTACGATGTAATAATCTTACAACTTATTTTCATGCAGGCAATTACCTCGGAACAGCTTGGCTGGACATACTGAAGTGCATTTCACAATTGGAATTAGCTCAGTTAGCTGGTGCTGGGCATCGCTCAAACCGAGAAGCCTCCAAATCAACTCTCACGTGGGCAGCTTTGGCAGGATCTGTCACTGAGTCTCTTTCAAACGACCCCATGTCTCTAAATTTGAATTCTCTTGACCGTAAGCTATTTTCGTTGCTTCTTTTCCACACGTTTGTTCCCATGTTTGAAAGTATTCAGTATTTTTATGAATTCGGATTTTGCAGCGAGTGTTAAAGAATCAATTGGTGAAACCAGTTCCCAAAGTGTTGTTGTAGCCGTGGATAGGATCTTTACAGGATCCACGCGACTTGATGGAGATGCTATCGTAGATTTCGTCCGTGCTCTTTGTAGTGTAAGTCAATAGATGTGTATTTATAAGTCGTATGTTGGGATAAGGTCATATGTGTAAGTAGTGTACTCAGATAAGGTTAAGGAGCTTAAGGAGAGACTGATGGAATAATTTTAAAAATTATATCGAGCAAAAACGATCATATAGAAAGTTTGCCTGTGTCAGCAGAATGTACACTTTTGTAAATTTAAGCTTTAACATCCATTACTTGATTGCTAAATCTATAACGGAGGCTATCTTTTTACAGGTGTCGCTGGATGAGTTAGCTCATCCACATCATCCACGAATGTTTAGCTTGCAGAAAATAGTCGAGATTTCCTATTACAACATGGGTCGGATTCGGTTGCAATGGTCAAGAATATGGGAGGTCTTGGGGGAACATTTCAATCGAGTGGGCTGTTCTCCGAATGAAGAAGTTGCATTCTTCGCTATTGATTCCCTACGGCAATTATCAATGAAATTCATTGAAAAGGGAGAATTTGCGAATTTCCGCTTCCAAAAGGATTTCCTTCGGCCTTTTGAGCACATCATGAAAAAGAACCAGTATGTTTGAAATATTAATTTTCGTTTTTAGAATTTATGAAAGACCTGTTAATACCGGCATTTTTATTTTGACTTTCCGTCAGGTCTCCGGGTATACGAGATATGGTGGTCAGATGCATTACTCAAATGGTGAATTCACAGTCTTCGAAAATAAGATCCGGATGGAAAAATATTTTTAGCGTCTTCCATCTGTCCGCATCAGACGTAGATGCGAATATAGTGGATATGGCATTCCAAACCACGAATAAAATAATCGGTGAGTTTACCATATATGCCTTGACTTCTCTTTCTCATTCAAGTTCCAAGTGGTTCAACAATTTAACTAGAAACAATGAACCTTATTGTAATTTAATTATTTTTGTAGGCGAATTGTACGATAAGAATCTTGTGATACTCGTGGACTCATTTCAAGATGCTGTCAAGTGCTTGTCTGAATTTGCTTGCAATGTCGCATTCCCAGACATTAGTATGGAAGCCATACGCTTGATTCGTCATTGCGCTAAATACGTTCATGAAAAACCTCAAGTAAGCCAAATTAGTGCGGCAGTTACGTCGTTATTCTGTTATAGAAACCATGTAGACATCTCTGATATAGCAAGTTAATGTAAATGACATATTTTTCAGTTGCTTATCGAACACAGCATGGACGAAATTTCTGTTGCTGAAGAAGATCGAATATGGGTACGAGGGTGGTTCCCAATTTTGTTTGAACTGTCTTGTATCGTGAATCGATGCAAGCTTGACGTCCGTACTCGAGCCTTAACTGTAAGCTGCAACCACTAGATACCTATCTCCTTACATTCGCTGCATTCAATTATTAATGCTTACGTTTCTCTTTCTGCAGGTAATGTTTGAAATTATAAAGACTTACGGAGAAACTTATCAAGCGCACTGGTGGAAGGACCTCTTCCAGATTTTGTTTAGAATATTTGACAACATGAAGCTTCCGGAGCAACACCACGAGGTCCGAAACCTGGTTCTAACAACAAGAAAAAACTTCTAAATTATCAGATTGATTAAATGATCTGCGTTCATTTGGAATTTCCAGAAAGCTGAATGGATGACTACCACTTGCAATCACGCCCTATTTGCTATTGTTGACGTTTTCACCCAATATTATGAAGTTTTGGGACCTTTGCTAATGGATGATCTATTCACCCAGTTGCAGTGGTGTGTGCAGCAAGGTATGCTATAAAATTCAAAATATCGTCTTTCCTAACAATTTACGGATTAAATAAATAAGTATTGACTTACGGTTTCTTGATTTTCAGACCATGAGCAATTGGCGCGTTCAGGAACACATTGCTTTGAACATTTAGTGATATCCAGTGGTTCTAAATTTACGCCGGTTGCATGGGTGTCTACGAGTAAATTCATGGAAACAATCTTTAAATCAACTCAACCAGTCCTCCTGCTAACTTGGAAACCTTCTGATGAGAATCAGGTACGATTGAATTGTTTCTTAACAGTTCACACCAACTAGTTTCTTCTATATGGTGAATCTAATGTAAGCTGTGCTGTCTTTGCCAAATTAGACTCCGGACACTAACCATGTGGAAAACGTTCGAGTGATGCAGAGAAACTCTATTCACGAGATGCATCAAATGCAGTTACCAAATGTAAGTACGCAAATGTGCATGTCGAACGCAATATATTTAAAAACAGCAGAAGTTACTAACCATGTACTGTTCACAGGAGCAAGATAAACTTTTCACCAAACTATCGGTCAAGTGCATCGTACAGTTGGAGCTCATTCAAACGGTGGACAACATTGTATTTTTCCCAGCCACATCGAAGAAAGAAGATGCGGAAAATTTAGCTTTAGCGCAGGTAACATATTGAACATTCTTTAACTTCATGACAGTAATGTAATTCTGTAATTCTTTCAATCCTTACGTTATAGGGTGATTTCGTGGAAAAAACTCTACTAAACTGCGAGCAACAGCGTGAAGAGCAAGGAATGTATCCCTATTTAAGCAGCAAGAACCTATTTATCTTATTGGATAGTCTGGGAGTCTCGCATAATTTTGCTAAACAATTCAACGGCAATAATGAACAGGTAAAACGCCGATCAGCAGTCTTTCCTTGTGTTGTTCTAGGAAAATCCGTATAAATTAATGTAACCTTTGATTTTCCTTGCAGAGAAACATATTATGGACTGCTGGGTTTAAAGGGAAAGTAAAACCCAATTTGATCCATCAGGAGGTTCAGAGTTTAGCCACATCTGTTCGAATCCTATTCCGTATGTATTTGGATGAATCCCGAACGGAAGATCACGCAGAAATAGAAAGGCGACTGATAGTTCTTTGTAAAGATGCGTTAGAATACTTTTTATCGTTACCCTCTAGTTCTCACAGAGATACTTGGACTAGCTTATTGCTTCTGTGCCTAACGAAAATTTTAAAACTGCCAGAAGAACGGGTAAGTAATAGAAACTTTATAAAATGTCTAACCGGATGCTCTTTGGTAGCTTTCAGATTCGGTATTAAATTGCACCGTATATTACATATTTCAGTTCAAAGTTCACACTTCGCACTACTATCCATATCTTTGTGAGTTGGTTTGCCTGGAACTGAAGGCCGAGCTCAAGGCAGTGCTTAGAAAATATTTTCTCAAGATTGGCCCAGCTTTTGGAATTTGCGGTGCAATACCTCCTTTACATCATTTAGTCACTCAAGTATCCTCCACAACTGAAACCCCAAATAACTGACATGAATGTGTCGTGGTGTCAACGCGAGGTAACGTGCTTACTAAACTAGAAATTGTAGTATGAGACAGATCATCGAATTTCAGTCAGCCATTGCGTTTGAATCCTAATGTAATTCTTTAATACAGTTGGGTAATAATTAGTACCACATTGTGCGTTATTCCAAACAGTTGCTACACTCTCTTGTAATAACGTTACGTAATCCCAGAAAACTTTTATAGTTTATACAGGAAGGAGAAACGGAACGTGCATTAGCATTTTAAATTATATCCATGTAGTTTTAACGCTCACCCAAATGGGTAGTGGATTTCACAGTTAGTCTATCAGCAATTATAGCGTAGTACAGGCCGGATCGCATCCGCACTAAGAATAACTATTGACCTACAAGTTTCTCCATTGTGAAACTGTAAGGCCGCATATAATGAATAATAATGGTGCTATGTAACGTTCTGATAATCACGTTGGCCAAATCAGTTTTAATATCACCGTTCCCATTAGTTGCTTATCTAGTAATCTAGTTTTACATCTATGTATTCCAGAAGTGTGTCCATAATTAGACTACGCTCCATGCCTTTGCTCCTTTGTTTCGCATGACTGCTACATAGGTTCCACTTCAGTTCCAAATCCAGCAGTCCTTGGATTTCTCCCCAGTTTCCCGTTGTCTCCAACCAGGACTAAGTGCGTTAAGTAAAATTCATTAAACTCACAAGCAGATTAAACTAATCACCATGGTTTCGTAGGAAAATACTGCCAGCCCTAAGCAAGATGAGTTAATTGAGTTTACCTTCCAAGCTGCAAAAACGCCGGTAGAAATATCTTCCTTCTCGTATCCTTGCTCTTTTACTGCAGTAGTTCTTATTAGCTCAGATAATGCTACCTGCGGTAAATTAAATTGATATGAGTAGAAGTTAAGCCATTCCTCCGCAGTACACACTCACTTTTGACTCTAACCGAACTTTTACCGAAATATGCTGAGAGTGAACCTCGTACCAAGTATTGTTCACATCATTACAGTTAAAGCTGAAGGGATATTCCAAATCTTCGTTACCCATTGAAAACGTAACTGCAGTCATGCTGTCAGCACCTTGAAAGAAGAACAGGACCTTAAATAACATTCGCTTCCGGAAACCCACTACTGACAACTCACCTAGCTGCTTACATGTGAAAAACGGCGAATTCCAGTTATTAAGCCCAACCATGATCCCAGCTTCTTCCATGTGTGTTTCCAACAAGCTGTAATTGCTGTTACCAGTAAGCGTTCCAAGCTCAATCCTTTCATTCCTGCTTCCGCTGATCACAGGTGGAGACGGTGTTATCACACGGACCTTGCAATTCTGCAAATTGCTGAACGGCACAATACACGATACATTTATACTTAATAACCTTCTAACTCCTTACCTTACGAGACTAAATCCTACGATCATATTATTTCCACAATGCATAATTTATAAATTCCGATTTTCCTTACTTTAATATCACGATCCTTGCCACTCCGTAAACTGTGACATTGCTACACTCGCTGACTTTAAGCACCTTCGCCGCAGCTCCCAGATAAATGTTTGATGAGCTACATTTGGCGATCAGAACAGAATCGAATACTCCAGGAGCGTATATGTACGAATTGGCACAACGATGAAGAGAGAGGTTTGCAAAATCTGGAGTTTGCCCTGTAAAGTACACTTGATTCCATACTTTAGAGACGGAGAACCATCTAAACAAACAATTCAGCAATTGTAATTTTCCTTGTCCTCACAGCTAACTCGACTATCGACTATTTGACTTTCTAGACGCTCACCCGAATGGTGGACTTTTCCCATTAAATACGATCCGATTTTCGCTTGATACCCCCGTGTTAACCGCACCAATTATTCCAGTAGGAGGAAAAATCTTTGGATTGCAGTAGAAAGAAGTCGAGAGTCCCCACGGATTGTACTTAAGCACCTCACGCAACCATTTCACAAATTTTGACCTGTCCACTGCTAGACTAACTGCATCATAGCCGACACGTCTTGCTACATCTTCGCTGTGAGTAACTGCCTCCAGAAACGTTATGTTAGCCTGGCTGAAGGAAATATTTTCATTGCATTCCAGCTGTATTTTCATCTACAATGAAGATTAGCTCCAAGTTTTCAAAAACTGACCTTCCCTGAGGATTAGAAGCGCAGCAAAAAATGCATTCTAAGGCCATAATTAGCGAAACAGAAATGGCTTCGGTTGAATGATATCCCTGTTTGAACAAACGAAACTTCACATTGCTACACTGACACCTGACATCATAAAGACCATTTATTTCTGGTTTAGCTCATACTCACATGCTGAAGAACACATATCAAATCATCGATATTGTTGTACACAAACTGATAGTGTAACTGTTCCCGAATCGATTTCCTCTTTTCAATAGTACCTCTCCTGAAAAAGCGAATCTGAAAGTGTGACGAATGTACAGTAAAGCCCCTACGAAAAATCTTGCAAACGTACCAATGATGGTGCGCTTCAACACGATTCTCCGTTATTACATTTTCCCGTCCTCCTGAAGCCGAACTCAAACCTCTTTGAATGTACAAGAATATCATAAATTGAAACGTCGAAACACGGAAAGCATCCTTTACATCTTCTAGAAAACCAAAGTAGTAGTTAGCAGTTAGATCTAATATTCTATGTCAAAATAGGAATTGCTTCGAGAATTGAGCATTACTTTTCCCCGAGCGAATGTCTTCGAATTCAGCATCTGATCCTTCAAATCCATCCTTCAGCCAGTACTTCCCTTGAAGGGAACTAAACAAGTGAAAATAAATAAGCGCCAAACCCCGGTCCAACATCAGTTTCTTACTCATTTGTAGCCATGCCCTTAAGGGTAATGTAGGGAATAGATTCCTACGTTTTACGTAAGCTGAAAGTTTCTTCAATCTCTGTCATATAAAATATGCACGTTTAAACCTTACAGTTGTGTACGAAATTACAAAGTTGAAGATACAAGACGGTAAGTTTAGCTTACCGAAGCCTCAACTCCCGAAGCAGAAGGTAGGGATAAAATTCCAAAGTGAAATAGGTCATCTCGGACCCAAATACATGTCGAACCGGTAGTATTCGTTGACATTGCCTTTGCTTTTAAAATTCCGGGTTTTGAGCTGATAATAGGAGGCGCATGAGTCTACCCGCTCTTCTTTTATCGATAGCTATTGGCAATATGAATAGATTTCACAATATAAAAATTGAATTATAGTATCTTCAATGTTCCATTACATATTATAAATCTGACCAACTTTTTAGTATATAATATTTTAGACCTATCCTGGATTTCTTTCATTACTGGAATCATACCTTTCCATTTCAACTGAAGCTAACCTGGCGACTAGAGCCTAACCATATCCATGAACCACTTTCTCAGACCGACACAAGTGAGAATGTTTACTCATAGTTAGCTGTCATTTGCATTAAATTTAGATTCCATCCTTATGGTGAACCGGTGCTTCTATCAACCAGCTGCTAAAATGCAGCTAATGCAAATGGTGCACAAGCACGCGACGGAATGTTTTCAAATCGTATAAAATCACTTTGTTTCCATCGGAACCTTCCCGCTCATTCAGTGTGAAAAACCTGTTCACACTGAATGACATACTGATTATTGATGCAATGCTTGCACACTGATAGCGTTTGAACTCAAGCTGTATGTAATCATATAACTTTTATACTTTCATCGGGGTTAACATCCATTAGCTTTATATAAATAATTTTTTAATGACCGAACATACTTCGGTTGGAATATCCTGCTAAGAAATATTTACAACCCATCTGAGCTGAACTTCGTACGAATTACATTAAAAAGGATAAACTTTTCTCTCTCAATATTCTCGAACCACAGCTATTCCACTCTGTTTTGTTGATCCATAGCTCGTTAGCTGTTTCCAGCCCACAGATAATTGCAGCCCCTTTCCATGCAGTTGTGGCGGGATCGCTATCTTTGGGTTGTGTGATTACTTCCTGAGCATCTAAAAGAGTGTTAAAACCAAAATGAAGACCAATTCTAAGGAAAATAATGGAACAACGAAAATGAAGCTTACCGCTTCGAAACATCCTTGGCGTATTCATCGTAATTTTATTGTGCAACCATGACCCCAGGCCTCGAAATTTAAAGCCCCCTCCAACTACTAAAATACAGCTGAACAGTCTCCTTTTTAAGTCTTCCCCTAGATCTGAAAACAAAAAAATTCTAGTTAGCAACAGGCAATTTACTAACTTCGCCGTAGAGTGATAATTTCTTCAGTACTTACTGCAAGACTCGATGCTCTGGAGAATAACTTGCTCCATGCCTAGTAACTGATCTGAATCAATTTTACTTGGCTTTTCCACAATGTTATCGTTATCCTTGCACTCATCCAGGAAATCTTCCTCCATGTCACCTTCGACTTCCTTTAAGCCTCGTCGCTACAAAACAAACATCGCACTTCAATTAATCCACATATTACAGTTACAGCCGAATTCAGTTCAACGCATACATAAAAACTGTACCGATGTTTCCGTTATAAATGTCACATCAAAAGGGTCATCTGGAACATACGCCTGATTCCACTGCTTTTGGTTTATTGCAACCACACGAGAGCTGACAGATCCTTTGAGAAGATCTGGGTTGAAAAAGCTTAGAGGTACAATGAGTAGTTCATCTCCTAACAATACGTTGTACCGCTTGACGGCTTCGCCCGGTTTATCCCACGCAATAGTTCTTTCTTCGGGTCCACACCTATTTAAATCACAGTGGCAAAGTTTTTCTTTCAGGTTATTTAGGTACTCCACATCCCATAAACACGTCAGATTCACTTCAAATGGAACAGAGCACTGTGACATAAGATTCCACAAAGCTAAGGTAAGATCTCCTCCACCATATTTAAGCTCCAGCTGCGAAACATAATACAGAAATGTTACATTATCGTTACAATATCTCTCAAATCAAACTGAATGATAAATTCAAACTCACCCTGGACTGAGGCAATGAGACTCCATCCTCGACACAAGAAACTGATATTTTCTGATCGCCGACATCAACAACCGTTGCACAAGCAAGGCCACAACCGAATGTAGCGCAGACATGATCTTGCATGAGAAATACACTTCCGAACCCCAATCGATTTAGAACCAAATTCATAATTTCTCTTGCATGGGTTCGATCAAACAGCGCGGGAATTACCACCACTGCTTTATAGTACTGCAACAAACAAACAGGATAGTTTTAATCTAAACAGATACTCATCCAAAATGCAATGACTCTATCCTTTGGCCACAAACGAGTAAAGCTTACCTTTAGTTCTTGTGGTGATATTTCTAGTTTTTCCTCTAAACACCATCTCCAAATATCCTCCAGGTCAGTAAATACGGAAGTCAAGG
Source organism: Sminthurides aquaticus (assembly GCA_906901655.1). Taxonomy (NCBI): domain Eukaryota; kingdom Metazoa; phylum Arthropoda; class Collembola; order Symphypleona; family Sminthurididae; genus Sminthurides; species Sminthurides aquaticus. The sequence goes on along the minus strand of CAJQTT010000002.1, from coordinate 12,434,337 downwards.
AACCACCCACACCTTCTCGAACATTAGGCTGTCCACGCTGCCATGGGAAATGTATATGGAAGTCTCCATTTGTGGAGTCAAGGGACAGAACATCTTTACCGACGACTATGTCCTTTTCAGGAAAATCATTCCATTGACTAGAAGGTTGAGCAATTCCCACTTCGGATTCTATCTTTTTGTTAAAAGCAGCGATTTGAGCGCTAGGAGTAGCATACCTAGAAAAGTATTCACAAAGTATTCATGCAGTTAAATACATAAACTCATTACCGATACAGTTTCATCGTTACTGATTACAGTATGAGCTTCCTTACCGAGGACTCCCGTCAGACTTCAATGAAGTTTGCAATGTATGACACAGCTGTAACCGTGCGGATTCAACTTCAGGAGGAAACTTTATTGGCGTACTCTTGCTGATTAATGTTGATGTCGTGGCCAAGACTCTTGCATTCATGGCCTCATTTGAACTTCCTTTGTAACCTTTGGACCGTCTCCTACCAATGGCATGCAAAATAGTTTGAGGTTGAGCATCGGAGGCCCTACCGAATCGGAGATTCTTTGAACCCGGGTGAAAAACAACAATCGTATTACACTGCAAACTCTAGAAAAAAACAAATCCGCAGTTTAAATTTAATTTTGCCATACACGTTGTAAGCGTCTTATAACTAGGTCCCGTTTGCCCGAGTCCAACCCTATAACTACAACTGAGTTTAATTCTATTATGCTAATTACCAATTTTACTATTTTTAACTGTGGTACATACTTGTGTGAATCCAGTGCTGTGGCTGTTACCAGGATCAGCCATCGTAAAAAATCCGAGCTTTCACAAAAATTAACTTGTTAGTTATCCTTAGTTATAAATCATATCAATTTTATAGTCTTTTATATATAGTATACATACTGTTAAATTGCACGTGCAATAACTACGCGAAATCTATAACAAACCGCGCTCTGCAAAACTGCACAATGCAGTTCAATGTTGACATTCATTTCATTCGCACCGGTGTAAACGTATGTAATGTCCAGAGACATAAAGTCGAGTACGCAGTATATGCTGCACTACAGCTATGCGCCCTAAGCATCAGCAGTGCATGCATACGCATGAAACCATGTGGATACCATGAAACAGGACTTTGGACTGGACATTCATTTTTTTTTAACCCGATCAGTTAAAGTAAAGTGGGTTTGTAATTAATTAATTAAATATATCCACAGTGGTAGTGCCAGCTTCCAGTGAGTGTTGCTTGAATTTAATTAGTAATACCTTTTCAACTGTCACTGCGTGCGATCACGCTTAGGTCTTGCGGGTGAGTTTTTAGTTTTACCAAACATATACAATTATAATTCATAACTTTAAAATCCCATGCACGTATAGGAATTAGAGGCAGTGGCTGGAGACATATGAACCACATAGCAAAAAGTTGTAAGCATAGCTGCTAGACTTGGACTGATTGGCGAAATGACGACGATCATAGGTTGAATCAATTTATTGAGTGAGTGAGATCAAAGTTCAAGGTCACACCAAACTTCAAGTTTACTCTGCGTTTAGTTATCTTTCCGATTTGGGATCGATTGGTTACGAGAGAATAGCTATCAGCTATCTTTTTAACTTCATTCAAGTTGCTCCCAAATTTGAGGTATTGTGAAGTCGTGCTATTTCGATCAAAACTTCAACTTCGGTTGGTGTAAATCAAGGTTTATTTTACCTTCTGTTTAGTTGCAAGGTTTTGGTTGTCATTTAATGTTTTCTGGTACTTTTTTAAGCTCGACGATGAATATTTCCCGGTTAGTACAATCAGTGAGAACGACAGCGGCCAGGAGTCTTTCTACTTCAGGATCAATCATGGGAAAACTTGATGGTAAAGTTGCCATTGTTACTGCATCGACAGAAGGGTAAGTGTTTTTACTGAATATTCACGTATAGTTTACTGATTTCAGCCAAGTCCTTTACTTAACACTGACGCTTTGATTTCCAGGATTGGTTTTTCCATTGTAAAAAAGCTGTTATCGGATGGTGCTAAAGTCATGGTTAGTAGCAGAAAGGAAAAGAATGTGACAAGAGCGGTTGAAGACATTTTGAAAACGGGTGTTAGCAAAGATTCTGTCGGGGGCTTAGTTTGCCACGTCGGAAACAAAGAAGACAGATTAAAGTTAATAGAAGAAACAGCTAAACGATTTGGAGGTATTGACATCCTCGTATCCAATGCTGCAGGTATGTGTCAATATTCTATGCGTCGCAGAAATCATGAACTATCGAGTCTGATCTACCTAAGTCGAATTTTCTAGTTTTTAAAGTTTGTAATTGTTTTGTAATTGCAGTTAACCCACATTTCGGAAATACTTTAAGTGTGAGTATGCACGATTAAGGAACGATGGCAATGTAATTCGGTGTTTAAAAATAACGAGCCTATCTATTAGGCAAAGGTCAACAGATGCCAGGGGACTGTTAGACATTCCTGTGAGGAAGAAAAGGGTATTACAATACCATAACACGGCTACTGTCGGTCAGTAGATTGTGAGATTCGTAGTTGTGGGGGCACAGGAGGTGGTAATCAGCAACGTGAAATCCATTAGCGGTGTCGGTTTGCCAATCGAACCATCCTTTGATCTACAGTTCCCGTATTTGTCATGTATTTTGAACTTTTGCACTTCGCAGGAACGTCCAATGATCGCATGAATTTGAATTCATTGCTTTTGCTATGTGTATCCAGTTGATTGACTCGTTATTTTTACTTTCCAACTTACTTTTGCAAACACTATAATGGAAAGCCTCTCCTTAGTGTATTTGGCTAAATTTTAAATTACTCATGGCCATTTACTTTGGTAAATTACAGTGTTCGGAGTCATCATGGGAAAAAATATTTGATATCAATGTCAAATGTTCCTTCTTGCTTGCTCAGGAAGTCCATCCTTATTTCGTGAAAAGGAAAGGAGGAAATATTGTCTACATTTCTTCAATTGCTGGATTTCAGCCTTTTTCGGTAAAACGTTTGTGTTTTGTGTAAATGTCTTGTAATTTTATGCTGTATTGATACTAAAATTACGATATTTTAATCTAAATTTTAGGTTCTTGGTCCTTATTCGGTATCGAAAACAGCTCTCTTGGGGTTGACTAAGGTAAATGGTGCTTATAAAGCAAGTATGTAATATTAGGATCAACAATTCGTCAATTTTCAAATGAACTTTGTATTTTTATTAGGTACTATCCGCTGAATTAGCTCCTGAAAATATTCGAGTCAATTGCGTTTGCCCAGGTAACCATTTTTTCACTTTCACAAGCTACGAAACTGGTTGGGAGTTGTGTCAAACCTTTTCTGGTTTATTCAATTACAGGAATTATTCGTACAAAGTTCAGCTCTGCTGTAAGTCCTCATTCACTCAATCAATTCAATCCGTCACCATTTCAGTGTCGCACAGCTATTAATATCATGCAAAATTTATTTCATTTAGCTAACGGAAACCCCTGAGATTCATGAAAAAGCAGTAGAAAACATTCCTCTTGGAAGAGTCGGGACACCAGATGAAATTGGAGGAATTGTTTCCTTCCTTTGCTCCGATGAAGCTAGCTACATAACAGGAGAAAACTTTGTTGTCGCCGGTGGCTCGCCTTCTAGATTGTAGACATACAAGACAAGGTCAATATTTTTTGCTTCCAAATTTGTTACATCTAAAAAACAATATTTTCACATCCGGGATTTATGAATCATTATTACGCTGATGGTGCTCCTAACAGGTCTGAGACCTTCCAATACAATACTGCATAAAAATGTCATATTATATATTCTTCTGAAAATATACAAGGATCATTGGCCTTCTATGGCCAATGGAGCCTAGTAACTGTACTTTTGGCCGCGCTAAATCTGATCCACATGAAGCAAAACTGGAGTACGGAACTTAGTCAACCTATTTGAACATTTAACATAACTATACAACATCTTCAGCGCTTAAGCATAATATCATCTTGTCTTTGAATAAGTCGAATTCGTCATATTTTACCCCATGCTCTGCATGATCTTTGTAGTCGAGCCGTGAGCGAAATTGTTTATGTTGTGTTTAGTACGGGTGTACTGAAGTGATGTTTGTGCTTACAAACGGAGCTCACCTTCGTGCATTGCTTTGCCTATATATTCCGTGTTTCGCGTTCATGCGATGAATAAGAGCTCATACACATCAACAAGACGAGAACAATACGCTGACCAATCAATATTTATATTTTCACTAAATATTTCATTAGTGTCAACGTGAAAGTGAATACCTTACCAGTATTGATCCAAAGCAGGAAGCCACGCTATGTCTGACGGGACTTTGCATCTATACTGGTCTTGCTTTGTGATTATACAAAATCTTTAAACGAAATTTTAACAACCTCTGCCAGTCCCACGGCTTCGGTGTCCCGAGTTCCCAAAACGAGCGGTGAGACATTTTCATCCATGTGCAGACAAGGAGGAGATTCTGTGAGACCCTGTACCAGCATCTATAAATACCCATGTTGTGTATGCACATGTGTAATGATCATCTCACGGGAAGGTATCCGTCATCCCTCCAGTGCCCAATATTCCTTTCATTCCTTCCCACGATGGAATTCAAAGGACAGCTTAATCCGAAATCCTGGAATTCTGGAGGCACATATCGCTTCAAGCTAATAGGTAATTACACTTTTTTTGGGCCTTTGAGGCGTGAATCAAGCTTTCACCTTCGGCTACGTGACTCAGTTTAGCTTTATTAAAAATTCTAAACTGAATATAAGGTGTGTTTATGGGTGGCACGTAATCTAGGTCAGTTCGTGTTTATTTTTCTGACAGAGCCAACATCGATATTCTTGTTCATTTAGATGTCAACCATGAATCAGGACGGTTGCGTTTGAATTGTGATACTCAACAACTTCTGCAGCGGACTTAGATTATCTAATCAAACCCAAGGCTACCTCACTTTGACAGTCAAGTACGGAGGTACGCCGGTGAGACATTCAGCTATCACATGAATAATTCCTGATCATTTAACCTTTTTTATCCAGTGTTAAGAAGTAAATGATTAATTATCACCTGTATTTTTTCCAGAATAATTACTCTTCATTTAACAGAGACAGTGGCTCTCATAAATATTATTCTGCACACCATGATTTATACCTGAACTCGTTCTGATCTGAGATACACGCCAGTTCTTTATTAATACAATTCTGCTCGTGACAAGTGATGTGGGGAACTGATTGCTGATTTCAACATGTTCAGACTTCAACGAGGTGCTTCTGCACTTTCCCGTATATTTTCACCCATTCCGTCTTCGTCAAAGGACATCTCAACTATTTCCCGCCTGTCAAAACAAGCAAAACCATGCAGTGGCGGATTCTATCCTCTCCGAAGACATGCATTTTCTACTTCTTCAAAGTCCTTCACCAGTACTTCATCGTTTCCGGAACTGCAAACCAAGCAAGACGCAGAAAAATTTCTCGGCAACTTATCAGACGATCAAAAAACTATTCTGTACCATAGTCTTCACGTCGAGGTTCTCCGGGACAAGTACATGAGTGAATTGGCAAGTGAATCCCATTACTTATCCCGATTCGGTCGGCCCGCAGCAACGACTGGAGATGATCATCACCCACCTCAGTTTTGTGAGGTCCCTCCCAACAGTCTACAATCCAGAAAAGGTAATATTTAACATGGAAGCAATTATTTCACAATACCGCTACATCCTTAATCATCATAAATGTTCAGAACGGAAACTAACAAGTATTTGAATTTCGGCTTGTTTCAGATCTGAAAGGGACTTTCGTGCCATTGACGGGTCGCGCATATGGCCTAGGCAAGTTAAAACATTTATTCGTGTAGCATCAGCAGATGGCGTCACAGAATTATGCCCAGGTTTTATGGATGCCCAACTGTTAATATTGATGATCGAGCACTCCCTTTGCCCTTGTCTTGGCCCTGTAATACAATTTCCACAACTAAACCCTTATAATGAGTGCTGCATTCTAAAAAATCCAACCCTTCTTTGAAACCAAATATGAACCCCCAACCCCGAGAGAATGTTTTTACTCAATTTTGAATCATACCCCTCTTAGTATTTTTCCAAGGTTTGTTTTACGAAAGATAGAATATCATTTATCCTGGAGAACCTCTTTTAGTATTTTTATCGCTTTCCCGCATGTCTGTCGGCTACTAGCAAGTATTAGCAACTATTCGACTGTATTCTCCGTGTCTTTCTTTGTTAACACATCTCTGTCCTGATAATGTGTAGAAACTTGTGTTTGTCTATTTCCGTCTTCATGTCTGTTTCATCAGAACACGGTGATTAGCATGGCATGCGTTTTTGGTGACCGGGTTGATTTTTCGTTTTCAGTGGGACTCAAGAACGCGTTACCTTTCGTGGGCTTTGGATTTCTTGATAATCTCATCATGATATTAGCGGTAATTTTTTATTCCTGTTGCTAAAGTCCCTTACTCTTCTCGCCAGATGGTAGTCATTGCTCAGTAGATATTTCACGCTATTACAACCAACATTATTAGCTAGCGGTTTTTCACTTTGCTTAATCTCTTCTCGGTAATGTGTAGTTAAATTACAAGAAAGACTAGAACGAATGAACAACTGATAAGTTAGTAGAAACGGTTGTATTTGCTTAAACTTCACTGCAGTTTCACGCTTCAACCTTTGTTCAGAACTCATTCAAACTGCCATCTGCCTTGTGGTAAACCGGAATAAGTATTTGCCGTGCGTAGTAGTGAGCACTAGCAGCGCTTTACAAGACGCTGTGTGCACACATGTACAGATTTATAACCTTTAAATATTTTCTAAATTATGAATCCTTTCAACTAGAATAATCCTTGTAGATAATGTAAATGCTTGAGCTTCATCTCTCTGCGGCTACTCGGTAACGCAGCAACCATTGCAATGGGTAATAATGGCTATTGTTATAGTCACTTTTGATAAGCCTTTGTCTTTGCAGTATAGTTGCGTATGTAAAGTGCACGCTCAGTGCTGCGTTAAAATGAATGCAGTATTGCTACTTATCAACTATTTTCATGCTATATTGTTATATTGTCTATCTTGGTTAATTCTAATATTGATACATTTTGGCCACATTTTACTTTAGCAAATAGCACTAGTTATATAATAGCTAGCATCATTTCCGCTCTTGACTCAACCTCCTTCTTGACCCATAAATTATCTTGTATTCTAATTTTCAACAGGGTGACTACATTGATTTGACGATTGGCGTCACTTTGGGAATATCAACAATGGCAGCTGCAGCATTAGGAAATACCGTTTCCGATGTCGCCGGCATCGCTTCTGCCTGGTACGTCGAATCCTTCGCAGAGAAGATTGGAATCCGTGAGCCAGCACTTACCCCAGCGCAGCTAGCCTCCAAGGGCGTCCGCTGGGTCGCAAATCTGGGCCGGGCCCTAGGTGTCGTCATTGGATGTCTCCTAGGAATGCTACCCTTGTGGTTTTTACCATCCCCCGAACAGAAGAAGGAAAGAGAGTCAACCCTTAAAAAGTGATCATTCCACCTCTGGTTGTGTCCTAGTCCTTTGACAGTGTCAATAATTGTGAAACCAGCCGTTCTTATAAGGCAGCTAATAGCCTCTACGTATCGAGCCAACAGTTTTCCGAATTAATCCGTGTTGCTCCCGCCAGCCCGCGACCTTCGTCCTTTCTTCGAGTTTAGAACCGCAGCAAATTTGACGCCGTGTTTACAGTGTCCCTGCTGCCAGTGGGTCAAATCAATCAATTTGATTCCATGTACCATCTCCATAGTTTCAAGCAAACTCCTACCCATCATCTTCGCCTCTGTACAGTATCCTATGTACTTAATGTGCACAGCAAATAAAAGAGTATACGTTCAAGAAGCCTCAGCTTACGTTCCCTGACTAACTTGATAAACTTTATTTCATTCTCTCGTCTTCTAATCGCTCCTCAACTTCATTCATTAAAACATCTTTTGCCCCAGTAGTGTCAACCTCCATTTATGCGTCCATGTTAGCCAATTTTAATACAGTATCCGCATTAACCTCAAATCAGATCAGTCCATCTTTTCGTAAAACGAGATTAGAGCATTTTAGTTCTCTGTCGCTCTCCAAACCTACACTACTAAAGCTATCCCCCTTCTACAACGTCTCCCTTCTTCCAAAAGCTAAACTTTACAAACTTTACTCATTCAAGAATGAATGACAGAGGTCCAGTTGGACCCTAGCGTCCTGTACGCGTAGGTCACCCTCCTCCAAGCTCTCTCTCTATAGCTTTTACCCGACTCCACAAATTCGATTGCCCTGTTGTGGTTGCATTTCACGGAAATCCAGCCTGCTAGAATTTGGGGGTGACAAAATCCAAAGCGCTCCATCATCCTACCCTCATCATGTAAATGTCTATAATGGTATGGTAACTTGATATTTAGTGAGCGGATATTCCGTTTTCTCCTGGTCACTCACTGGTGTGGCAGGCAGAGAAGTGGAAAGTCAAAAAAACCGGCCAATAAACCACCACTTGTCTCCGATAGTAAGGTTCATGAGAAAAAAGATAAGATGACTAAGGGAAAGACTCTCAAGAAAGGAAGCGCATCTCTGCTAGCCAGCAAGACAGGCTCATCTAGAGCAACCCTCCAAGGGACGGATGAAACTAACATATCCCACATAAAAGACTCTTTGTCTTTCCCACAAGATAACCAACTTCATCTTCTCTTCCCCATACACGACCCCCCTCCAGCCTCCAAGAAACTATAACACACAACCTCACTCTGTCCATGTAATATCTCCCGATTTCTGCATCTCCAGATCACAAAAATACTTGCTGTCCAACCAAACTGAACTAGCTCCCCATCAACAACCCTAGTAGAAGCCACCCTGAACTCAAGCTAGCATCTTCAAAACTTCTACAACTTGAAAGAACCTACAACAACTGCCCTAATAATAACATGCCCATTCAAAAACTATCCTAGCATCTTCTCATCCTTTCCTCTTGATTCATCTTCTTTTCCTCCTCCTCCAACATCTTCTTCCTCCGATAACAAGCTTCCTCCACTCTTCAAACAAACCATCTTATAGTTATAGAATCAATTACAAGTTCAAACCAAGTCCACCGTCTCCCCGTCCTCGATTGCCATTCATTCAGTCCAAGTCCACAGTTTCTCATCTTCCCCATCCATCATCATCTCACCTCCACAGCCTCTCCAAAATAAACCCCTCCTCCAGTATGACCTCTTCCTCCAGGTGAGACGTTCATTAAAGTGACTCCTCCAGACCGTGGGAACGGTTAAAACCAAGCCGAGGGCTCAACCCTTCCACGACGTCACCTTCAAACGTTTTTAAAGAAATGTGGTCCAACTCATAGCCCCAGTCCCAGTGCCGCCTGCCCTCACAGTGCTCCAGTAAAATGCCTTCCACAAGGCCTAAACTCTTAGGTTTACCATGGACGCTCCTGACTTTTGTCCTCTACTTAAGTCTTCCCCTCCATGCAGAAGTTTTAACCCCCAAGTACATTAATATAGCGACCAATAAAAAAGTAACCGCATCCTCAACCTGTGGCGAGGATGGACCTGAACTTTATTGTAAACTCGTAGGAGCTAATGCCGATACGGACGAAACTTTTAATTCTCATTTTGTAATCAAAGGACAGGTACGTTCCATCTTTATTCATCTCACTTTCGTCCATCCCTCACCTCACAAACTCCAATCAAGCTCCACAGCTTTTTCCCCACCATCCACCCCCCCTTTAAAACTAAACTTAATTTACACCTAACTGAGAGGCTAACCCTTCTAAAATCCCCCTTAGGTTTGTGATGTTTGCGACCCTAATAAGGAAGGCAAAGCGCATCCACCGGAACATGCCACTGATGGAAGCGATCGATGGTGGCAAAGTCCACCGCTCTCTCGTGGAATGACCTACAACGAAGTCAACCTCACCATCGATCTAGGCCAGGTAATTCAAAATTTTTTTTTCCTCTGCCCATCTCTTCCTGTTGCATGGCATATCTATGAAGGCCCTCAATCAATTTAATTTAATTGTCATCAACTTAGGAATTCCACGTTGCGTACGTTTTCATCACCATGGCAAACTCTCCAAGACCTGGAGTATGGGTTCTTGAACGCTCAATAGACAACGGGGAGACGTACCGACCCTGGCAATATTTTGCGGACAGCCCAGCGTAAGTTCTTTATCTTACACATTGTCAATTTACTTTCGCTTTAAGCTACTAAAAAGTTTACTTAAGAGCTAATTTCAATTTCTTTCATTACAGAGAATGTGAAAGATTTTTTGGTGTAGACGGGGATCAACCCATCGTCTCTGACGACTTTGTTGCATGCAGTACACAATTCTCTAAAGTTGTACCCTTGGAAGGTGGTGAGGTAATTCTCTTCTACAAGTTCCTTCTTCTACCAATTAAGTGTTCCTTAACTGGGCTGCCAGAATTTTTTGAGGCACTCTAATTGCCATAACTTCTTGCTTTACAGATTGTAGTTCAATTGTTGAGGAACCGTCCAGGCGCCAGCGACTTTTTCAGTTCTACAGCACTTCAAGAATGGACTCGCGCTACAAATGTACGGCTCAGGCTTTTGAGAACCAAGACTCTTCTTGGTCATTTAATGTCCGTAGCAAGACAGGATCACACAGTTACTCGCCGGGTATAATTCTCTCAACTATTGTCACGTCTATTCTCGGCCATTAATCCATTGATTGTTTTTCAAAATTTAAAATGTACTCATTCTATGTTCTCTTCTCCACTCTAGTATTTCTACTCTATAAAAGACATCAGTATCGGAGGAAGGTGCAGATGTAATGGTCACGCCGAAAGTTGCATACCGGATACCCGTGACGACACCATATTGCTTTGCGAATGCCAGCACAACACTTACGGTCCTCAGTGTGAGCAGTGCCATCCGCAATTCGTTCAAAAGGCTTGGCGACCTGCGTCAAACTCCACTCCTTTCGTTTGCGAGCGTGAGTACCTGGAAAGTAAAACGTTCTTAAATTCAATACCATCCTTCAAAATAAGCTAATCCTCCTATTGTATTTAACTTCAGGCTGTAACTGCTTTGGACACAGTCAAGAATGTTTGTACGACGAGGAAGTGGACAAAAAGGGTCAGTCATTGGATTTGCAAGGTCAATACAGTGGTGGCGGTGTTTGCCAAAACTGCCAACACAACACTGAAGGCATCAACTGTCACACATGCAAGCCTGGCTTCTACAGGCCATACGACGTCCCACTCGATGCACAGGACGTCTGCCAACGTAATTTCTTTCAAATCCTAAATCATCCATGCTCCACTATTGTACTGGCCTGTATAATAATAATTGATTCATGATTTCAGCATGTCAGTGCGGAAATTTCGCCTACACCGGAAATTGTGAAGAAGGTTCAGGCCGCTGTGAATGCAGAGCCGAATTTTTGCCTCCAAACTGTGACGAATGTAATGTCGGCTACTACGGTTATCCCGATTGCAAGCCCTGTGACTGCAATCGCAACGGTACCGAAGGCCAAGTTTGCGAAGTGGCCGGAGGCCAATGTCCCTGTAAATCCAATTTTGCTGGCGTTAATTGTGACAAGTGTGCAGAGGGGTATTACAATTTCCCGGAATGTTTGCGTAAGTAACGCTTCAGTTAACAATAAGCGGCGCAAATCTCACTTTTAATACATTCGATCTTTGAGACTAAGCTAACTGTGTTTTGATAACTGCAGCTTGTGAATGTGACACCACCGGCTCTGCCTCATATGTTTGTGACACTACAACAGGGGATTGTGAATGTGCAAACAACTATGGTGGAAGAACTTGCTCAGTATGCGCGGATGGATACTATCAGTTTCCAGAGTGTAATTGTAAGTCCCTTAATTTAATTTCAATAGTAAATATCACAGAGCCTCTCTTCACCTTTTTTTTCTTCTTGTAGACTGTCAATGCGACAAGCATGGAACTCGAGAAGGCATCTGTAACAAAAATGACGGCTCCTGTTTGTGTCGCGAAGGGTACGGCGGTATTCGTTGCGACCAGTGTTTGCCTGGTTATTATGGTCACCCGGATTGTCGATTCTGTAACTGCAGCGCTGTCGGTAGCGCAACAACCATTTGCGATGCTTCCGGAAAGTGTCCATGCTTGCAAAACTTTTCTGGTCGAACTTGTGATCAGTGCACTCCAGGCTTTTACAAGTTCCCAGAGTGTTTAGGTAACCGTAAAATTTTCTCTAACCCCAGTTAAGTTGTAAACGTTTTTAAATTAACCTCTCCTTCCTATATTGCAGCATGTGAGTGTGATACCGAAGGATCCATGGGCGTCTCGTGTGACGATGAGGGAAAGTGTCATTGCAAGCCTAATTTTGACGGTCTCAGGTGTAGCGAATGCAGGGAAGGATTCTACATATACCCTTACTGTGAAGGTATGGCAAGGATTTCTTTCCAGCAATGCAATCACACCAATTGTTTTATACTTTTACTCAATCAACACGATTAAATCCATTCATTATTTTCAGAGTGCAATTGCGATCCTTCTGGCGTCATCGAATCCTTTAGTGGCTGCGGAAACGCTCCTCAAGGAGAACTCTGTCAATGTAAATCCAGAGTTCAGGGACGGATTTGTAACAGCTGCAAACCTTTGTTTTGGAACCTCCAGCAGAATAATCCAGAGGGATGTGAAGGTAAGTCATTCTCTACTAGACACTACCCGGATCAAATTTTAAAATTAAATGTCGTCAAACTAATAATACCTACGCCTGTTTTTCCCTAAAGATTGTGATTGTTACATTCCTGGAGTCCTTGGTGGGATTGGTGTCTGCGAAAGCAAATCGGGACAATGTCCTTGTAAAAATCAAGTTGTAAGTCGCCGCTGTGAAAAATGTCGAGATGGATACTTTAACCTGACGGATAGTAACTTATTGGGATGTCAAGGTGATTGTCCTATACATAATTTCCTCGAGTAAATGAATGTAATTAAATTCACTAGCATTATGTCATACCTATTTTTAGACTGCAACTGCGATCCTGGTGGCTCTGCTAGTGACTACTGTGATGAATTTGGTCAGTGCGACTGCCGACCGAGGGTGACAGGAAGATCTTGCGACGCTCCATTAACGACTCACTACTTCCCAACATTGCATCAACTCCAAACTGAAGCTGAAGATGGAGTTACAGTTAGCGGAGGCCCCGTACGTTTTGGCTACAACGAGACCTTGTTCCCCGGGTATTCATGGAGAGGTTACGCAGTATATTCACAATTGCAGGTAATTATCAAATTTTACCAGTAATAAGAGAACTACTTCTACGTTGCTCCAAGCATTAATTTTTCCTTATCTTCCATTCTCAAGCCTCAAACAATACACAGAGTAGAAGTCATGAAGTCATCTCTGTATCGTGTAGTGATGCGTTACGTAAACCCTGCGGATTCTACCGTTGTTGGTGAGTTTGTTGCAAGCCCAGATAATCCAAATGAAGCGGAAATGAAGTACAAAGTCAAGTTCGAGCCGACGGGCCTCAGCGGAACCTTTCTAACTATCCTTCAAGCCGGAAACATTCCAGCACCGTTCGTTCTGAATCCGGGTCGCTGGTATTTCAGTATCAAAAGCGAATCTCCTCTGTTTGTGGTAAATAACACATTGCGTTATCTGGTTTACCTGTATTATTAATCATTTCACACAAAACCCGGGTATTCAATCCGCATTTCTTCATTTCAGGATTATTTCGTCTTGCTTCCTGAAGCATATTACGAAGCCTCAATTCTTCAGAAGCGCGTTAGCGACCCTTGTTCCTTTAACATTACGAATCAGAGACGAGGAAAGGTGCAGTTTGTCCCTGATCCTTGCGTCTTGATGAAGTACCCGAGCTTACAAAAGTTTGACAGAATCCTTGGAGCTGCTACAGATGCTAATACCAAATCTTACCTGAATAAAGATTCCTCACCCCCACCCAATCCCGCAGGAGAAGATCAAACGGTACTTGATTCCCTCTCTTGTTTTAATCATGTATTTTAAATGTGAAAATTTAATATCATATACCGTCTCCAGACCCTTCAACTCTTATCTGAAGAATTGGCCTTCCTGTCCCCCGAGCAAACAGAGATGGAGCTTGATCTTCCCATTACCAAAAGCGGACGATATGCTCTAGTCATGGAATACTTTACTCCAGAAGAAGGACCTCCCGCTAAAATCAGTATGGAAACCACGTCCAAGAAAGGTGCACTAAGCGTTAACGTTTTAGGATGATTATACCCTGTGGCAAATCTTATAATATCAAAACATTTCAGGAATGGCAAAAGGTGGTGCCCTCCTTCATAGCTGCCGGCATGCAACTCCTTGCAGACAAGTAATGACGACGGACTCTGGCGAAGTAGCAGTTTTCCGATTTGACAATAACTTGATTAAAGTCAAATTAGAGGTACGGCTCCAGTTCATTTTTGTGCCGGATACACACACAATTGATATCAACTAAAGCATGTCACATTATTTTCACAGGCTGCAGACGATATCGCTTCAGAGGTGGCTCTCGTATCACTATCTGCTATCCCCATGGGTAAATGGTCATTGGACTACATCCGACCTCAAGACTATTGTGTTATTAACAATGGAACATGTACAATGTCTTCCTATGATCTGCCTCCGGATTCTATGAAGGTGCAACCGATTTCTAGCTGCTTTTCCACCCTTATTTTATATACTGCTAATGCAAAACTGTGATTAACAAAGATTCCGTCCTCAACAGGTCGAAGCGGAATCAGTTAGCCCAGACAGGATACTCCCAACAGAGGAGCTACCAGAGGGCGTGACGGACAAATCTGTAGTTCAGTTGAGCAGTAACGACAGAATGATTAGTATTCCTGGAAAAGTTAACAACCCCGGCTACTATATTTTTGTTGTCCATTACTTCCAAGCGGAGAATCCCGGTAACTTTTTCATTTAAATGTATTTTCAACAAATTGTGTTATAACTAATGTCCTCTTATGTCCTACTAAAGATTTTACAATGGACGTTGTGATTAAAAACGGACATCATCAGGAGGGTCGTGTTCCCATTCTTCACTGCCCTTCAATCGCAGGATGTCGCTCAATAGTTGTCCAGGACGACACAAACAACAGATTCTATTTAGACGGAGATTACGAGCTCACCCTCAAGTCACCCAAGGACGTTCTCATTGATTATGTTCTAGTGGCTCCCTACACGGATCAAAGTGCGCGGGAACTTGACAATTACTTGCAATTAGCGCCAATGGACGAGACAAGAAGATTTATTGCCGAATGTGGAAAGAATCACATGTACTTGCCTTCGAACGCTTCTGGTATGTGAATTATTCTAGTCAGTAATTAAGCTGGCGAACCATTTAATAAACCTTAACTAACCTAAACGTTTAACCATCATAATTTCCACAGAGTTTTGCCGAAAATCCGCATTTTCCTTGACGACGGAATACAATAACGGAGCACAGAGTTGTCAGTGTGCAGTCGATGGAACCCTAAAATTCGAGTGTGAACCTTTTGGAGGACAATGCCCATGCAAGAGCAACGTCATTGGTCGACGGTGTGAACGATGCAAAACTGGTTTCTTCGGTTACCCGAATTGCACAGAATGTAACTGCCCCTCCACTGCGCTTTGTGATCCCGATACAGGTAAGCTTCCCTTTAACTGATGCTCCTGTTCTCAATGTTATGCCTGTTTTACCTCATTAAATATTTATTGAATCTCATCGCAGGTAAATGTATATGCCCCCCTCGAGTAACTGGTGAGCAATGCGACAAATGTGAGGACCTTACCTACGGCTTCGATCCCTTGATTGGCTGTGAGGAGTGCGCTTGCAATCCCTTGGGTGTAGAACGCGGCGACCTTCAATGTGATGTGATTACAGGGAAGTGCAAGTAAGTTCCACGCTTTGGATCACCTCTCTAATTATTCCCATGTACAAGACTGCTAATTATGAATATTTTTTCCTCATAGTTGTAAACCAAACATCGTTGGAAGAGCCTGTAAGAATTGCCTTGCTGGTTACTGGGCGTTTCCCTATTGCCAACTATGTCAGTGCGAGATCCAGGGTACTACGGACACAATTTGTAATGAAGTAAGCTTGAACCTTAAGGACTGTGTACTTTCAATTATCTCCAAACCACATCATTCAAGTATACTGAGCCATGTTCTTTAAATACCAGGAAACTGCAGAATGTTACTGTAAACCTAACGTTGAAGGGCGACGTTGCGAAACTTGCAAACTCGGAAGTTTTAATCTCGACCAAGAAAACCCCAACGGTTGCACAAAATGTTTCTGCTTTGGCAAGACCTCTAGCTGCACATCGTCTTCCCAGCAATGGGCACAAATGAGTGCTCCAGGACGCTCTGCTATATCGAGCGTAGTTATCGACGTGTCGCAGAATATTATTATTCGAGAAGTAGATCTCAATTCTGAAGAATTTGAAGAAGATTCCGAGGATGCCAATCTCATAACGTTACCCGAGGATAAACTCATTGCAGCCAACGACTCGTACATTCAGTACATCCGTATTGAGTTCCTCTCCAACCACTTGGCATCCTACGGCGGACATTTGCATTCCAGGATAGAATTGGAACCCGATTATTCTGAAGATGCTCCCCGTGAGTAACAACAAATTCATTTCTAAGCCTTCCACATAATTAGTTTATTCCAACAAGATTACTTGTGCCCCCAGGAACCATGGATTTCAAAGGCGCTCCAGCAATCATTCTGGAAGGAAGGGAATTATCCCCATCGTCAAACAACATCTATTTCATGCATTACATGGAGAATGATGTGTCGGATAACACGAGTATTGTGGTGGACGTTCAGTTGATTGAGGAAAAGTTCCGCGTTCAGAGCATGTCAAGAGGAATCGTGCCTCCAACCAGAGATCAAATGATGATTCTCCTGAAAGAACTCAAAGCAATATATGTTCGCACCACATATTGGCAAAAAACCAGAAAGGCTTCGTAAGATTCTTCAAATTCCATACTTGTCCTACAAATCCCATGGGTTTAATATGTATTGATCAATTTACTACAACTATCAATCATTTATAATTTCAGACTCGCTGAATTTAGCTTGGATATCGCCGTAGCTGTAGACGATCCGTACAATCGTGGACGACAAGCTTCCAGCGTTGAGCAATGTCATTGCCCACCAAACTACAAAGGGTATTCATGCGAGGAATGCGCTGATGGCTACTACAGGTCTCCTAATGGTCCATTCGGTGGTTTCTGTATCCCTTGCCAGTGCAATGGCCACTCGGACACCTGTGACCCAGTGTCCGGAGTTTGCAAAAACTGTCAACACAGCACGGCAGGAGATCATTGTGAAAAGTGTGACGTCGGATATCACGGTGATGCCACTCAAGGAACGCCTATGGACTGCCTCATTTGTGCCTGTCCCTTGCCGTACCCCTCAAACAAGTATGCTTCACTAACAAACTTAAAATTCTAACCATTTTAATTGCAGTGTCTACATTAAATATCATCGATTTTTCAGCTTCGCCACAAGCTGCGAGCTGTCTGCCAATGATCTCGAAATATCTTGTGAATGTCGTCCAGGTTACACAGGTCTTCGTTGCCAGAGTTGCGGCCCTGGTTTCTACGGCCGTCCTGAAGTTCTGAGTAAGATTGTCCTTCTGCAAACTACCAACTATTTCAAGGTTAACTAACTGACGTGCTAAAAAAACTCCTTCCTATGTCTCAGATGATTACTGCAAGCCGTGTGAATGTTCTGGAAACATTGACGTTACAAATCCCGAGTCATGTGATACCGTTACCGGCCGTTGTCTCCTCTGCCTCAATCATACCGGAGGTCCCGCTTGCGCCCAGTGCGCTCCTTGGCATTACGGTGATCCCATCGAAGCAAAGTATTGTGAACCCTGTCCTTGTGATCAATGTGGTACTTCTGAATGCCTTCAAGAAAGTGGACAATGCAATTGTCTTGAGAACGTTGAAGGATCGCTTTGTAATCGCTGTGCTCCTGACCACTACGGATTATCCATCTGTGATGGCCGTGGATGTCGAGCCTGTGAATGTGCCCCCGCGTCAGAGACTACGTCCTGTGAAGATGCAACAGGTCAATGCAAATGCAAACCAGGAACCGCAGGAAGAACATGCGACAGATGCGCACCCGGCTACTGGAATTATTCTGAAGACGGGTGTATTCGTAAGTATTAACCTTCCTAATAATTATTTTCACCATTTAACCCCACTAGAGATACGATTAATCTCGTTATTTTTCTGCCAATCTAGCTTGTCAGTGTAATTCTGAATACGCAATCGGAGTAACTTGCGATCCTGCTACGGGTCAGTGCTCCTGTTTGCCCGGTGTCATTGGTGACAAATGCGATCGCTGTCCTGATCGGTGGGTCCTGATAGAGGGTCGCGGTTGTCAAGTATGTGAATCCTGCCATCATCAATTGCTCGATTCAACTGACGCCATGCTTGCTACACTTCAGCCAGTCAAATCTGAATTCCAGGTAATACTCACCTAGTTATATAGCTCTTTCCCCACAACTGAAATATATGCTCAACTCAAGATACATTAACACGATACTTTGAACGTTTGTTTCTAGTCTGTCGCAGCTGGTTATTTCACTACCCAAAAGCTTACATATTTTAACGACACTGCTGCTAGATTGGAACCAGAAGTGCAAATGCTGGATCCGTCACGGGTTAATCTCGGTCCATACTACAATCAAATCGACTCCAGTATCCAAGAGCACAAGTCAGCGAAACAGCGTGTAAGTTCCAGATCATTGCAGCCTATACTTGAACTTTCATAATTATTAACAAAAATCTCATTTATTATTTCCTCCTCTTTTTAATGTCCCATCAAATATCTTTTCCAGGCCGAGGTCCATAGTGACAGCCTCAAAGACAAAGCTCGAGCGAGTGCAAAGATCCGCAAAAAGACCAAGGATATGGAAACTACAGTGATGGCAGCTGTAGACAAAACGCAAAAGGCAGTATACGAAACTCAAAGTTTAATGGAGAGTCTTTTATCTGATTCAAAGTGTAAGTAAAATCTTTAGAGCAGTCTTGACACTTGACGAGGAGATAAACCGCAAGTTAATTTTCAAACTTATTGCAGTCACAACACCACAAACGGAATCCGCGCTGACGGAAGCTAAAAAAACGTTGGAAACAATGATGCAAGTCAGTTTGAGTGCAGATGATGCTATGGAAGAAAAAAAGAGCGCCGAGAAGCTCTTACGTGAGATCAACGAATACGTAGCCCCGGTCAAGAAAATTACAGCCCAAATCAAATCAGATCAAACAAAAATCGGCACGATCAGGGAAAAGCTCAAAGATCTTCGTAATGAAAGTGACTACAGCCGACAAGTATCTCTAAAGGCTAATGAAATCATCAAACAAATCAAGTATGGAGATTACAATTTATATTACATACAAAATTAGTGCGTGCTCCCAGTATATTCATTTGAAATATTTTAGGGCGGACAAGTATCCCAGCAAAGTGACGCTCTTGGAAGACAAGGTAGATCAGACACAATCAAATAGAGACAAAGCGGTGGACGTCAATACAAAAACCAAGCCCATTCTTGATGACCTGGAGAATGCGTTAAATGGATTGAGTACGAGGAAAATCTTACAATACTAATATCCAAAGCTTATTAGAATCTATTAATTATGAAATCTATTCTTATTTTTTCAGGCGGATTGATTGGAAGAGTTGACGAATTGAGTAAACCCTTAGAAGAAAGTGTTGCCAATTTGCAAGCAGAACTTGAAAGTAATGCAGATACCATTAAGAAAAGTCAGGATCATGTTAAAAAGTTGGAACTTGAAGCAGATGGTCTAAATTCCCTTCTCAACGAAACAATCAAAACTAGCGAAAGCTCAGTAAATGCTGCAACAGCATACAAGAAAATTGTAGACGCCATTGAAGAAGCCAAGTCGGAGGCTGCAAAAGCTAAAGAAAATGCAGAGACAGCAGCAACTTTGGTAATCCTTTCCCTTCTTTTCCTTTCCGTACATTGTTTCCTTCCGCATGTAAATATTACTTTATCTTCCTCTACTTTCAGATATCTGAGGTACAAATCAAAGCCAGGGGAGCCGTCGAACCTTCCAGTAACCTTTTAACAACGGCTCGAAGTAAGGCAACCGCTGTGGAACAAGAGTTAAAAATCCCCTTAGATGATGCCAAAATCGACATGAACGAGATTGAAAAGATTAAAAATGAGACGGAGGCAGCACTCATGAATATCGAGAAGTAAGTTTGTATTGCTTAATTGAGCTTACGTGCTCCAGTTCGCAGTTATCTAATCACACTAATTTCTCCTTCCCATAGAGAACTGGACAAAGTGTCGTCCCCACGTAGCTCAACCGACATAGATAACACCATAGAAGTATCTGGAGAAGCAATTTTCAACGCGGAAGAAGCCATCAAAAGTGTCGAAGATCTTCTGAGTAAAATCCCAGAGGAAGCTCTTAAAGCTCGACAACTCCCAGTTACAATCAATGATCTTAATCGCGGTGTTCAGCTTTCAGATGGCAGACGTAAGTTTTCTACTTTTCCGAGCTTTCTTAACCATTCAACTGTTTTATTACAAAAGTCATTATAAGAAACCCACCTTTACCGTTTTAACTCAAATTCCAGTCAAACTTGCGACGGAAAGTGTTCCTTTATCACAAGCAATCGCGGGCAACTTGAGTGAGAAAAAACCTGAGACTGAAGGTAACAAGGAGACTCTCAAATCAAAGCTAACTGACCTCAAGTCCAAGATTCTTACAGCCAGGGAACAAGCAAACCGAATCCCAGTTGGAATGCACTTTGACAAGTCTTCTGCACTACGGTTGGCCAACCCACCTTCAATCGAAAACCAGCAGTATCAGAGCAAGTTTTCCTTTTATTTCAAAACCCAGGACCCGGATGGACTACTTCTCTTTATCGGAAATGAACCAGGCAAACGCGAAACCGTATGTTCATCTTCTCGCAACATAACAATTTTTTTCATAATCCCATCTGTATTGCATCCAATATCCATTTGTGCTCTATTTTGCAGGATTTCATGGCTGTAGAAGTCAACCGGGGTTACCCTACGCTTACAATGGACCTCGGCTCCGGAAAGCAGACGATTCGCAATGACAAGTTTGTATCTGATAACGTCTGGTACAAGGCATCCGTGGATAGGACAGGAAAATCCGTCCAGTTTACCATTTCTGAAGAAGATCAAAGTAAAACAGTTAAAGATTATCCCAGCGAGGGTTACATCACCGGACCCAAGTCCTTGTTTAACGTCCACAAGAACTCTTCCCGTATATACGTCGGCGGACTTCCTGAATCATATAGCGAAACACCCGTCCGTCACTCCAGCTACGTAGGGGTCATTGAAGATGTTCGAATCGGAGAAGAAAAAGTTGGACTATGGAATTTCAAGGATGCTCAAAATATTTCTCCCGCCATGGAAAAGTAAGTTTCCAAGTCTCGATTCAGTGCTACCATTCATCTTTCCATTTCTCACCGGAAATCATAACTTTATATCAATGTAGGAACAAATTCGTGGATCTCAAGACACAAACTGGTTTGCGCTTCCTCGGTAAAGGTTATGCCAAGCTAGACAAACGTCAGTTACAATTCAAGGAGAAGTCTGCTATCCGCTTTACCTTCAAAACTAGAGCGGCCAACGGAATCCTTTTCATCGTGAACAAGGACGACAACTTCCTCTCCATTGAAATGGTCAACGGCCGAGTCGTCTACCAACACAACTTGGGTACCGGAATCGTCAGAATTGCTACACCACAGACCTATAACGATGGACAATGGCATCAAGTAGACGCTGTAAGTTTCACCTAGTTCTTCAGTATTATCAGTATCCTAATCTTCGTCAACAATGCAAAGTCTAATCTTCGTCACGTTTACATGTAATCTTAGGTGCGTGACAGAAAGACAGCAGTCCTTTCCGTTGACTCCTCCAGAGATAGAAAAGACAGCCCTGGAGAGAACGATCAGCTGGTCGTTTCTGATGCCATGTATTTCGGGGGCTATCCCACACGGCACGACTATCCAGAAGTAACTCAGACAGGTTTCGAAGGATGTATCGACAACGTCCTCGTACATGAGACTGCAATCGATCTTACAAAAGCTCTCGAGACCCGCAATACCTCCACTGGATGTCCTTCACTCCAATTTAATCAAGCAGTCGTTAATTTCTATGGATCTGGATACCTTCAAGTTCCACTTCGGGACGACCTCATGGAAGGTAGTAGTGGGTACATGCTGCTTATTTTTCTGTCCAGAAACCTGAGTCTTAATAACTTGTTCATTTTTAGCTCCATTTGTCGCTCAAGAGGACGAAGTATTCGAGCTTAATTTCCGTTTGCGAACAAATAGTAGCCAAGGTTTGATATTCTATGGAGCAAACTCGGACCAATCCACAGAACTTATACTTCGTTTAAACAACGGCGCACTCCAGGTACTTGCAGAACCTGAAAACGTTGAGTTGAAGACTGACAGGTTAAATGACGGAGAATGGCATGTCGTAACCGTGACAAAGACTGCAAATGCATTGTCAGTAAACATTGACGACAAGGCTGATTACAAGTGAGTTAAACTTTTCATCTATCCTATGTTCAACGGGCTAGAGTAGCTCTCTCCAAACTTTACATTAACAATGTATAATTTCAGGGAAAGAATTCAGGCCGCTCCTCTATACCTCTCAGGTCAAGGCTCATTAGTATTCTTTGGTGGAGCTAAGGATGATATGGCCTCAAAGAAGGGTGTGGTACTGAGCAGTCTCGGACTTAAAGGCTGTATTGGCGACATCAACTTGAACAGAAAGAGACTAGATTTCGCTAAAGCCATGATTAGCAAGAGCAAAGTAAGTCATACTTGTCCCGCAGGAGAGGGGGCAGGTGTGCCAGAAATCGAAGAACCGGAAGTCCTGCCAGAAGAGATGGAGCCAATCAAACCGATGCCAGATACATCAAAAGAGGATGAAGTTGAACCAGAAGAGAGCGTCACAGCAAAACCGCCAAGGAGCAAGCCTCCACCACCAAAGCCCTACGAAAAATGTGCACTTCCATTCAGAGAATTAGAGACAGAGCCTGCAGATCAGGAAATATCAATGGAGGAGGGTGTTCGCTTCGGAAAATTCAAAAAGACGTCTCGCCTCGAGTTCAGCACAACTGACGATGATAGAAGCCGATCTGAGTACACTATTGAATTCAAAACATCTAATCCTGATGGCGTAATATTTTTCCGATCTGATTTCGTTAAAGCAGATTACGTAGCACTCTTCATGCGACGAGGCATATTACATTTCGGATTTGATTCCGGATCTGGTCCAGCCATTTTAAACTCCACCAAAATGCTCAACGATTCCAAATGGCATTCCGTACAGTTTTCTAGGTTTAAGACCGATGGTGTCCTCAATATAGACGGTGAGATCGTTGCAACTGGCCAGTCTCCTGGAAGCACTAACGACATTAATGCTGGCCCTACTTTATACATTGGTGGTTTGCCTAATGAAGCATGGAGTAAAAAACTAACAACAAAGAAGCTGTTGAACATCGACTCGGCCTTCAGAGGATGCCTCAGAAATTTCTTCATCCGAGGAAAATCTCCTGGCCAACCAAAGAGAATCGAATCCGTCGAACCTTGTACGGATGACGTCGAGCCAGGCTATTTCTTCTATCCCAAAGCTGGTTTCCTCAAACTGAGTAAGTCCCTTCCTTCACCCTTTTCCTAATTCAACCACAAAAGTAAATTGTAGCAACGATAACCTAATTTGGCATCCGCTTTTTAGGTGATAACTTCCAAGTTGGCCAGAAGATCCACATATCCTTGAAGATCAAACCAAGATACACCTCTGGAGTGATTTTAGCCGTTCATGGAAGCACAGACTACATGGTTCTTCAAATGATCAATGGCACTGTTAAATTTACAGTCAATAACGGTGACGGCCCCTTTTCAAGCAGCTTCTCTAAAGGGGAATATGATCTCTGCGATGGAAAATGGCACAGTATTTACGGTAAGATCTTAGGTTAATTACTGTCAAATTGTTATCGCACCACCTTAGGTTTGGATGATTACTAAACTACTGATTCTTCTCCTCTAGCAACCAAAACTAAGAACGTCGTCACCCTCGCAATTGATCAACAACATTCACAAGTTGGAATGGGCAAGCTCAAGAGTTTAACAACCAATACTAATAACCCAATCTACTTAGGAGGTCTGCCTAACACTCAACTCCCAGGAGTTGAAACAGCAGACCAGTTTGTTGGCTGTTTGAAAGACTTTGTCTTAGAAAAGAGTCAAGGTAAGAAGAAACCTTTCAAAGTAACCTACGAATCCATGGAAGGAACAGTTGCGTTACACAGCTGTCCTGCAGACTAAAACTTTTGCAACTTAAACAAATACTTATTGTAATTATAATGTAAGTTCTCTAAATTACATTTAATTCTTGATAATATTAGTTTCTGTTACTACTCCACTTACTTCATAGTTTCATAGCGTTACCTAGTTTAAATTCAATTTGTCTGGATTGCGTGCTCAAGTTTGCCACACATGGAGACGACAAATCCTACTGGGGTTTTAAAAAATTCAGATCATTGGAAGTTTAAAATCTTTCAATAATATTTCAGTAGTCGCTGGTCAAATTTTATAAATTATGATTAATTACGACTAAATTACTTGGTGTCTCATAAATCTACTTTCACACTGCCAAAAAATTATTGTCAATAATAAATCGTTGTATGATCTTCAGCTCGGAATTCCCTTGCATCAGTATAGCAGGATGTTTAGAGAAGGTATCCCATATAAATCCTATCATTCTCAACCAGCTTATTTTGGGTGCAACTCTAAACGCTTGTAATCCTACCTTGCATTGATACAATGACATAAATAATTCAGTACACAGGTAATCGTTACAAGTATCGCATTTAGTAAATCTGAAAACAATGCAGTTATGTAGCATAAAGCTGGCTAATTGACAGAAGTGTGTTAAACTAGCGGCGATTCATCGGTAGAAAACTTGAGCTGGCCTACCTTACCAACGGATCGTGAATCAAAACGGTACAAGATTAAGTTAGTGACCAACCAGCAATTAGACTTTCCACTTCCAAAGATCAAAGGATTGAATAAGCGTAAGTTAATGGTGAAATTAGGTTTCATATTTAAGAAGTTGCGCTCTGTTTGGACCTAACTAGGTCCCTTAATGAATTCTCACTCTTCTTAATATCTTGATCCAGCCGCTCTTTCGTAGTCTGCGGAAACATAAAAAAGTACATTGATCAAACTTGATGCAGGTATCTAGCATTTCATCATATAAAGCAACTGCAATTTCACCAATCAGGATACGAAAAGGCATACATGAATTGTATTCACCTCTAAAACTTTGATTTTCTCCTGAAACTCGGATACTTGTTTTCCAATGTTCTGTCGCACTTCAGGTACGGAAGATGCAAAGAAGCATCGACCAACACCCTGGTAAACTTTGGAGTCGACTTGAAGATTCTGTACGTAGCATCAAGAAAATCAGGACATATTCACCCAGTAATATCGCCAAAAACACGGAACCAGTTCTGTTATAACTATACCAAACATAATTAATAATATCAATTACTTACATTCATCTCTCTATCAGTAATTTGTTTATGTAAAATGCTTCGTTTCAGTCCTTCAATTTGTGCGTCCGCCAACTTTGCCTTTTGGTTCGTGTCAATAAGTTTCATCTGTAGTTCAGCGAAGGCCTATAAAAGAAAATTATTTCAATCAACATTTCAACCTACCTACATCAATAAGAATTCACCTATAATTTCGATATCTGCCTTACTTAAATCATGAAATTCATAAAATCCAATTATTTCAACCCTTTACCTTTTTTAATTCCATATCTACTGGAATTCTTTCAGAGTTAGCTCCACTCATCTTGCTCACAATTTAACTGATGAACAACACTTTTAATAAAAGCTTCTCACTTCACTGTCACAATTAGCTTCGAAAAGTACTTAATTGTGATTTTTTCTTCACTTAATTAAATGCAAAACCTCAGTTCCACGCGATCTATTGTTTGCCAAAGGCTATTCAAAGTGTCCCAATGAGTCTGTTGGTAGGAAGATATCCCCTTACCGACAATTTTATAAAAGTCCGCAAGTTCGCACAGCTCCCAGTACAGATCCCAGCTTTAATCATTAATAGAGTTTATAAACGATTGCTTAGCGGCTATATGCCTACAGTACCGTTCATTGCTTGCTTACATAAAATTGTTTTAAATTGCAATTTTTATTTTCTAAAGGTTCATAACACCTGAAGTCGTATTGTAGCCTATAAATTATTCATTTGTTTTCAATTTTTATTTAAATTACCAGTTTTATCTAATTAAAGCTCATTCTTAAGCAGGTACCGAATGTTGCCAGTTGCCACCGTTAGGCTCAATGTCCTGCCGGTGTACACATGTCCTTCCAAACAAGATCTCGGCATTCGTTAAACGCGTGTTGGTAATCAATGCATGAAAACACCGGCAACTCCAAAGACGTAATTAAATAGTCCATAAACGCCTCAACGTTTTCGAACGATAAACACATAAATCATGATAACCATGGTGACATGTCGATATAAAGTGGCATGTACTCTAGCTTAATATGTATACACTACTATACACCAGAACATATGTATGTAGTTTTGGGCTTGTGCATAATAAATGCCTTTGCTCATGATAGCTTTCTTTTCTAGGAATTTATAAGTGTGTAACATATAAAAAACCCTCAAAATCTATGACTTTAACGCGAAAGTACAGCCTCGAGTCATTTGCGGTCAAGCCACTGGTCTATATATATATGAACAATCTGCACTATAGCTCAATGCCTCATGTGAATATGCTGTATATAAAAACAGAGTGTATGCGTAACCGCTCAATGTTTTTTGGTGACTGGATTATAGCTTGTTCTGCAGGTTTGAATAGTGCAAAGCAGTGAAGTACTGAAATTAATGAAACTCGGGTTGGTTGTCGAGTTAAATCCATTACAATCCTAGTTAATTGCAACAGGAAGGTAAATTGATTACGTGTGAATATATTTCTATTACTTAAGCTTGTTATTAGAATTAATTTAATGTCATACTGAGTTGCTCTACTTGTATTGGTGACGTGGGCATCTGCAGGAATCCTATTATCGAGCTAGGGTCCATCATTGTTTATCTTCTGGTATTAGTCTTTCTAGAAATAGAAGTGTGTTTACATTTACACTTAAAAATTAAGTATTTTACTGTTGACTTAATTAACGATCCTTTTCTCCGAATTTCCAAGAGCAACAGACATTATCTCCTGTACTCATAAAAAACTCTCCAGAGAGGTCTTATCGGTAGACATAAAATCAATTGACTTCGAGGTCGTTCGACTAATTGTTGTTCGAAATTATTTTAGATAGGGAACGGTTCATTATTATAAATATTTAAATAGCCAGGCGAATACCAAGTTCATAAATACACGTAGTCAAGATAGGAATACCGAACCGAAGTCTTTCGGTTGCGACGAGTTGACTGTAGGTCCGATAATCAATAGCACAGGTAAAATAAATGCTTTCACGTTTTGCAATTAATTTTGTTCTTCTTAGAGGTATTCGTTGGTTCATAATATACTTAATTTTAATTATTGGTGATATTTACAGAGTGATTCACAGAGGAAATTGCATCCAGTGCATAGGATGGGTAAATCAGATAAGGACCATAGCAGGAGCGATGTACGAGAAAGGGTGACGGATGCTAACAAAGTTCCATTGGGAAGACCAGCATATTTTTCTGGATCAAAACCTGGCGTATCCTCCCTTCTGAAGCCATCATATTTAAAAAGCGATGATGTTCCATCTCCATCGAGTGCCTCCGCAGCCGTTGGTCACTTTAACATGTTTTCTCAGTCTTCGACTCACTCGAGTCACTCGTCTATGGGAGACAGTGGCCCAAGTAGCGCCTCGGCATTGTCAAAATACATGATGGGAGACTATTCGAGACCTAATTATGATAGACCTAATATGCCCAAGCCTAATTTGGATAGACCAAATATGACTGATCATACGCATTCTGCCATGCACAGTCTTTACTCAGGGATGAACAATCAGCAGATGTCATCATATACACCGGTGTCTACCAAATCAACTTACAAACGGGAAAGCGGAGGTATGTCAGAAGCAAAGCAAGGCCTATGCCACGCGTACAAAGGTAGATGCTTTGGGCTTATTTGAGCATCAATATTGTTAATGGTATTACAGATAGTAACGACGGGTATGGCAATGGAGGAGCTGGCGGGGATCATGGAGATGACGAACGCGGGAGGGAACGGAAACGGAAGAGACGGTCGAGATGGATGGGAGGAACTGACGAGAAGGCTGTAATACCTGGAATGCCTACAATCCTTCCTTCCGACCTCCCGCCGGACCAACAAGAAGCATATATTGGTAAGCTTCTTTTCATTTCCTCTTGTACCTTGTAGTAGTCAGGTCGCAGCAGTACTTAATCTAAATCAGTTGCATTCGTCATGTGGCTTTGGACATCTAATCTTATTGCATTAATAATCAAAACAACAAAGTTTTCTCCATTGTGGTGCTTTAATCAATACACACACAGGGACCCTTTTTTCGTTTCGTTTCTATCCCTACGCCTCGACTACCCTCACTGGAATGAAGAATATTCGTATTCTGTATTCTGAGCGTTGGAATATGTACCTATCTACAAACGAATACGGGTGTCATCATGTATGAACCTAAATACTAGGCAATCAACTTCAGATGAATCATCGCCATAGATGCAGATAGTTTGACACGGTTTTGCTCAGATGGAAAACTCGTGTATTCAACCTTAATGTGCTCTTTCTTAGTTACAGGCTTCGCCCTTAATTCCTACAGATTGTTTAATTGATTTTATTCTTACCTAGTCTTTTATGCAGACAGTGCGCCTTGAGCTAGAAGGCTGGCGTGAGGTGCGGAGGTGCACTGTAGGTCGTACTGGGCAGTCTCTATAATTTATTTGACTGCAGGCAAAAATGCTAATATCTTTAATTCCAGCCATCTCCTTTCCATAACTAAATTTCACTTTTAGGTTTCTTTGTTAGGAGGCCACGGAGATATTATTTTTGAAATGAACGTGCTGTGACATGCGTTGATAAACCGCGTATAGTAATTCATAATGTTAACAAAATATTAATTTTTTGTGTGGGGTTCACTTTTTAACGGGTGTCCCCGCTTTTTCTTTTAATGTGCTCATCCTACAGCTCAGCTTCAAATTGAAGAATTGACCAGAAAACTTCGCAGTGGAGATTTAGGAATTGCGCCGAATCCTGAAGACAGGTCCGAGATCAACAGCGATTTCATGCTTTCGAATAATCGTGTTTACTTTTTCAGACTTAAGATAACATTTGGATTGTAATCAATAGCTACTCTGTATATGTATGTGAATGTGATTTAAACCAAAATCAAGTGTACGCGGCTTAAGCATAGTGTTAGATTGCGAGCAGCAGCCACCACAAGGAGAAATTCACATTTCGGACAAAGAGTTTAATAACTCCTGATTGCGATCTAATTGTAAAATAAAAATAAGTGTCTGAAGAGTTGTGAAAATCTCCATGTGCGGTTGCTATTGTTTTATGCCAGGTCTCCATCACCGGAACCAATCTATGGAACTGATGGCAAGAGGTTGAATACTCGGGAATACAGGACCAGGAAGAAGTTAGAAGAGGAACGTCATAAACTGATTCAGCGACTTCTGAAACTCAATCCAGACTACAAGCCACCAGCGGATTATAGGTACGTGCAAGAAGGGGTTAGCCGTAAACAGTCAAGAAGCTAAGGCGGATAATAATATAATATTAATATCCTCCGCGTTCTAGGGCACCAATCGTCAAAATAGTGGACCGTGTACCCATACCGCAAGAAGAGCATCCAGAAATAAACTTTGTGGGACTGCTCATTGGACCTCGAGGAAACACGTTAAAAGGGCTTGAAAAGGACACTGGCGCAAAAATTATTATACGTGGGAAGGGCAGTGTAAAAGAAGGCAAAGTTGGAGGAAAAGCCGGGCATCCACTGCCCGGGGAAGACGAACCTTTACATGCGTACGTGACGAGCAACAATCCTGATTCCGTAAAAAAAGCCTGCGAAAAGATCAAAGAAATAATTCGCCAAGGGATTGATATGCCTGAATCCCAAAATGATCTGCGAAAGAATCAGCTGAGAGAATTGGCTCTTTTGAACGGAACTCTTCGTGAGGGCGAAGGACCGAAATGTAGCAATTGCGGAGCTACCAGCCACAGAACTTGGCATTGTCCCGATAAGCCCAATGTCACAAACAGTGTTATCTGCACAGTGTGCGGAGGTGCTGGGCACATTGGAAGAGATTGCAGGTAAATTATTGTGCAGTATTTATGAATTTCTTCATTTTATACTTGTTCAGATAACAAAGTTTCCAGAGAATAACCATGAACTTTATTTAGATTCAAGAGACCGGGCGCAGGCGGACCTCCGGTAACAAATATGAATGAAAAAGCAAAGATTGACGAGGAGTATATGAGCTTAATGGCTGAATTAGGAGAAGCACCACCAAAAGATGATTCCAGACCTTCAGCAAGGCCTAAGCTTCATAGCGGGGGACATAATTTATTTGAGAAACACTCGGCTCCGAAAGCCATAATGGCCCAACCGTCAGGGTCTACATCCCCGGGTCATTCATCAGCAAGCGCTCCAGCCCAACAGCCTGCTGTGTCCAGCGGAAGTGTACCCCCACCTCCACCAGGAGGTAATACTGCGAAGATAGCCCAAGAATATATGAATATTGTGCGTTTTGTAGTACAGTTTTCGGTTCGTCTCAGCAACGAAGAAACAGCAAAAATGGTGTAGAAATTTAACTGTTTATAGCAGCAATCTGGGCAGAGCTTTACCGAAAACTGTACCAACAACAGCAGTTATATATTCGGTCCCCTATTCCATTCATACAGCCACATTCCAGCCATTGTTTTTAGTTAATGGCTTGTACTAACAATGCTACTTATTTAATGTTTAGGGGGATCAGCAACCTCCTTTATGCAAGGATGGAGTAGTTCAGCACAGCCGCCTCCTCCAGGGGACCTGGGTAAAGTGCCACCACCAGCGATTCCTCCTTCATGGGGA
The DNA here is from genome assembly GCA_906901655.1 of Sminthurides aquaticus. Classification (NCBI taxonomy): domain Eukaryota; kingdom Metazoa; phylum Arthropoda; class Collembola; order Symphypleona; family Sminthurididae; genus Sminthurides; species Sminthurides aquaticus. The sequence goes on along the minus strand of CAJQTT010000002.1, from coordinate 12,403,285 downwards.
TACATGCCAGGTAAGTACGCCAAATACGATTTCAGAGTTTGTCTTCTGAATCTGGAAGCTTTATCTATAAAGTATTATTACAAAATGAAACAAACTGACTGAATGCCTTACCAGGTTATCCTCCTCCAATGGGAACTCAACAGTGGGCCCCATGGTCAGCACCACCGCCCGTGCCACCTCCACCAAGTGCGCAGCCTCCTCCCCCAGGAATGTTTTGGCATGGAGGAAATCCACCACCACCACCCCCGCCTCCAGCGGATGGAAGCCAACCACCTCCACCCCCTACATAGTATAATTAGCGATTAGCACCTTGCACTCTTGGAGGGATAGGGAATTTTTCAACAACGCCGTAATTTTTCCTCATTGGGACTGGCAAACAAAATTATTATTGTATTCTTTGTTAATAGTACATTTGTTTCGTAGTCTTGAATTATCTTTATGTGGTTTCATTTTAGCAACTTAAAGGACAACATTAAAATTGCGTAGTTCAACTTTTATTGTGTTGTTGACGGCTGCAACTTACCGCTTAAGTGTCATAAAGGACTGGATCTCACTCTTCTTGTAGTCAGATGAGTCACAGAACTTGACCTAAGCAAGGGAACGTTATTATTTAAAAAGTGAAATGAGCGTTAAGGTGTGAGAACTTACCTCTCGTTTCCGTAATATAACAACCAGTTATACGCTTTTCGCCTAACGATGTCGTGCCTAATGAAACAACCAAATGATCTCCCTCCAGCGTTCCGTACCACGCAACTTGTGAATACATAATCGCAATGGAAATTTGCCCTTCTTTTATGTAATCACAGGTACCAGTAACAGGCTGATCCAAGCGCTTACACTACTGAGCGAGTGTAGAAGTTAAGTCATGAATGGGCTCAAGCCGTGATGTGGATGTCTTTTGGAAAGGTGTAAGTTGCCAAATCACATGCGTTTGAGGGAAGAAACGTTTGACAGTTCTTCCACTCACCTCATGATGATGATGCAGCGCCTGATGTGAAGATACCCTCGGGTATTTTCTCGCTGTCAATGGAACTGTCACGTACATCCTTTCATTGTCTTATCCATTTAAAGAAGTACACAATTTACTTTAATTCGCGAAACATTCATTTCAGGAATTAGCCTCCTCATTAATACCAACAGGGTCAGAGTTTCGGCTCAAATGAAGGTTACAGTAATATTATTGTCTCCGCATTATGTATTCCGCCTTATTCATCATCATTTAATTTTTATAGTTTTATTAACTCCAGAACTAAGTTGATGAAACAGGTTTAATCCAAACGACAACAGGGGAGCAATTATGTTCAAGTAATTCAAATTTCCGCACAACCACCCCGTTTGTGGGCGGGTTCTCTGCTTACCTATATAAGCAAACCTCTCTGGCAGAATCGTTACATTCAGTTTCAGCAGGTCCTTTGGTAACGTACAGTTGCAGCAGTGAGTTCCCTTCAAATCCAAGAGTGTTATCCGAAACTAACGAAATCAAAATGAGAACTACGGTAAATTTTCTCTAAAGTTTTTTCCACAAAACGCACTACAAATTTCTTTGCGATGCCTCTGATAATTTTCTGAATTTCCAACAGAACCTGGCCTTCGCCTTCCTTCTATTTGCGGTAGCCACAACTGCGCTACCGCTTCCCGAAGACGATGAGGATAATCAACCCGAACCAGCGATAAACAGAGAACCCCGACAAGCGTCCAAGAGCATCAGCAGCCGCCAAGGAGAAGGAGACTTATCATCATCTTCTACCTTCGGAATACCATTTTTGTCAGGACTTTCTGGCCTTGGCGGTGGTTACAGTAACCCTTACGCTGGATATGGTTCAGGCTATGGATATGGCGGTTACAGCGCATTGAATAGTTTGGGATACAGCGCCCTTTCCGGTTTGGGAGGATATGGGTATGTTGAAAATCAATATTGTTCTAATTCGTAATCACTACTTAAACCAAGTTTCATTAATTAACATGAACACTCAAACTGTCCCTTTCTTCTAGCAGCACCAGCTACGGTCTTGGAGGACTAGGCGGTATCGGAGGTTACGGTGGCTACGGAGGAGGTCTTGGAGGTTACGGTGGTGGTCTTGGAGGTTACGGTGGTGGTCTCGGAGGTTACGGTGGCGGTCTCGGAGGTTACGGTGGCGGTCTCGGAGGTTACGGTGGCGGTCTCGGAGGCTACGGAGGCGGTCTCGGAGGTTACGGTGGCGGTCTTGGAGGTTACGGAGGCGGTCTCGGCAGCTACGGTGGACTTGGAGGCTATGGTTCTGGAGGATACGGTCTCTCAGGCTTTGGTGGATATCCATTCGCTGGTAACATTGTTCATGATCGTTAACGCTTTAATTAACGCACTAACCCCCTAAAATTTTTAATCGACGTGAGCCCAATTCTTTTTCCGCATTTGCAGGATAATAACGACTTTAATTTTCCCTATGGATACTTCTATCGCTACGGCTATAACAGCCGTCCCTCTATTTTCCGGAGAAGAATTTTTGAAAAACTCGGCAATCTTGGCTCTTTCCTCCTGTCTCGTATCCCAGATTTTGACGATGATTTAGATTAATTTTTCTAGACACGTTATACAAGTATACTTGAATGTCTTTTATTACACAACAATACACAGCAATAAATATTCATTGAAAATGCTCAAAGCTATTCCCTAAAACTCTTAACTTCCTTCTTCACCTTCGTGGGTCTATCCCGTTGATGTCATAAGAGTAACCGTTTTCCGGTTCAAACATCTTCACAGTATTTCTTCCATTTTGACGTTTATCCAAGGAAGTGGTGCCTCCCTCACCCAAAATCCGCGAAACCATGGCTTTGATCACTCGAATTTGATTTCCCTCCCGCGTAGCTGCAATAAAAACACGCGGATTAGACTCATTCTTCCTGAATTTCTTATTTCCGTCCTTTTCCTGTAACAAGTACACAATCTCATGCCAAATCCCACAAACGAGTCACGCCGCAGAAACGTAGTTGTTGTAAATATCAACCCGTGACTTGAAAATCACCAAATTTCCTACGTTTCCACTCCTCCCTCCTTTCCTTTGCAGCCTCTTCCAAAGCCGTCATCATTTTCTTCTGACGTCATCCCAAACGCGGAGAAAGTCAGCCGCATCACACCACTTTCTCCTGGCCTCTGATTCTCACTCTGCATGCTTTCCTTCCTACCTACCAACTTTTTCTTCCTTTAAGTTTGCCGTCATAACACAGCACTTTCACCTGTTCCCACGCTGTATATTACTTACCGTAAAGCGGTCCCGTCCCTCCAAAAGTATCCCAACATCCAATATC